>JAQSUU010000534.1:16175000-17550000 GCA_038087645.1 Saccharum hybrid cultivar R570 | reverse complement strand
ACTATTCCATTGAAAGTAATCAAACACACGTTCAGAAAAGTGCAGTGACCAAGAAGAGCTGCTCAACGTCAATTCTTAAACTAAGCTTAGCACCACGGCATGTATAGAAAGGCTACTCGGTTGTTTAATTTGGTTGAGATCTTCTAGTAGACAAATTAAATTGCCTGGAATCTTCTTAGCACTGGGTATTACTCTTAGTGGGGACGTAAAGTACATTCCTCGGGCCTACGGTAGCTGTCCTAATCCTAGTTGTATATAAGTTGGATAAGGGGTCCTCTCTTCCCACAACAAACTCTGAGCTCCTTCAAGTTTCCGAGTTGTCAGACCACAGACAAACTCACATTGGAAATCAGCAACAGTCAACAGAGTAACAATAATATGAAGGTAACAATTCTTTTCTGCCAGGAACTCCTTTTTTATGCCTCCAACTGAAACACATTCTTGCGCAATTTTTCCTTTTTTCAGCAAAGAATTGTGATCAAGGTGCAGATGACCTGTGACAAGTGACGAAAAAACGCTCTGGCCCTAGCTGGCTCGACATGTGGTAAGCACTGCCTACTGGCTATACAGTCTCTGCAAGTGACCCATCTGATGAGCAGTATCTCAATCTGACCGACTGGCTTCTCATGCCTGAGGACGAGTACTGCAGAGCAACTGATCGTATCAATATGTACTGTGCCGGTGTACGTGATTGCAGGAGTGCAATCCGTGGGGATCGAGGGTGAGGAGAAAGACCAGCTCGTGGTGGTCGGCGACGGTGTCGACGCCACCTGCCTGACGAGCTGCCTGCGGAAGAAGGTGAAGGTGGGCAGGGCGGACATCGTGAAGGTGGAGGCGGTCGTCGACGAGGAGGCGGTGACGAAGCCAGCAGCCGAGACGGCCGCCAGCACTACCGATCCTAATCCCGTGGCCGGGTGGCCGCCGCAGTGGTATCCCGGCTACTACTGCCCAGCAGGGCCGGGCGTCGTCCGCCCGTACGCCGGCCACTGCTACCCCGTCGAAGACCCTTGCGCCGACGAGGATCCGTGGTGCACCATCATGTAGCAGGGCACGGATCGATCGAGTATCGTATAGCTGGGCGACGCACGCGAAGGGGCAGGTGGCAGGCGGAGCAGTGCATGTGAAGGCCAAGCGAAGGGTTCAAACGAACATGTTTTTTTAAAAAGGGATTAAAGGATTAAACCCTACAAGGATCAAATGGTAGCACAGAGATTCACTCCTTCCCGGTAGGGGTTAAATCAGCTTGGGGATTAGACCCCCTGCAACCGAACATAGCCTAAATATGAGATCAATTTGCTCTTCAACGCTATCTTAATATTGCTAATTAAAGACTCCAAAAAAGTTTCCATGATAATCTCCATAAAAATAGTAGCAATAGGTACTTCCTCCGATCCCTCCATCCCATAATAAGTGCACTTCTAAAATTCAAAATTTGTCCCAAAATAAGTGGGTGTTCAGTTCCCACAGCTAAAGTTTAGTCCCTATCACATCGGGTGTTTGGACACATGCATGGAGTATTAAATATAGACTAAAAAAATAACTAATTGCATAGATTGTGACTAATTTACAAGACGGATTTTTTAAGCATGATTAGTCCATGATTTGACATTGCGGTGCTACAGTAAAAAACATGTACTAATGACGGATTAATTAGGCTTAACAAATTCATCTCGTGTTTTACCGATGGAATCTATAATTTGTTTTTTTATTAATATCCGAACACCTCATGTGACACCCCATGTAATATCCGATTAACACCAACTAAACTTTAGTCCCAGCATCCAAACACCCCCTAAGTCCAAGACAACCTATCTCTAATTGACTTTTTCTACTTTCTCTCTTCCTGAGGTGCAATAATTACATTTTTATAGGGGTATATATGTAATTTCTCATTAATATTGATCTCTTCACCAAAACGCTAGAGATACACTTAATTTGGAACGGAGAGACTTATTTTTGAAACGGAGGGAGCAGATCGTGAAATTCTCAAAGAAATAAAAAATCTAGATATTGGTTCGGTAAGCTCTAATCTCTCCGATTCACCATTGACAATAATAACTAATAGATCTATTTATTTTCTAAAAAATATTCATATTTATCATTATAGAAAATAATATAAATTAGCTGCTAAATGTATATCTAAACTACTCAGCTATGCCATTATAAAACATAATATAAACAGCCCCTAAATTTACATCTAAACTACCCACTATGCCATTACAATAAATAATTTAAGTAATCCTTCAAATTTATATCTAAAACTGCTTAATTTAGTATTACATATCGTAACTAATGAAATAGTCATGAATAATTATCAATATATATTTTAACAAAAATCATGATGTATTCCATTATTATAGATAATACTTCTCATTGGGTGGCCGTCCTGTCCAACTTGTTCATAAACCAAAAGCTTTCAAAATATGGACCATCATTTTTTTAACTAGCAAACATGCTCATGCGTTGCAACGGGAGAAAAATATTATCAAATGCTTGACATGTTTGCTTCAGCTTGCTAAACAGCTCATTTACACCTATTAATTGTATAGGTGCTACTTTTGCTATTGTGAATTGTTGTTATGATTTCTGCGTCGATCACAAATGAACACGCACATTAATAGGAAACAAGAACGACGATTTTACATATCTAATTTTTTTTATCTTTTTTATAACATTTAAAGGCTATACTTTATCTTATGATAACTATGACAATCCCTAAAATATATTATTATTGACAATAATATGACATCGTTCTATTAATTCTATATCGAATTAAAATACAGTTATGATAGATTATTTCTTTCGTTGTAAGGCACAACAATATTTACTCGTAAATATATCATAACTTTAGTTTCATACTATATTTGTGTTGGTAAAGCTAGATATCAAGTTCAACAACTTCTTTCGTGGATCCATAAAAATATCAAATATGTAATTCTAATATCTTAAGTCAGTAAGGGGTTAGTTGTTGTCATGTCAAAAATTGGTCTGTTCATTGATGAGGATGATTGAGACCTCTCTCAATTTTTACATGTCAGTCCTCATTGAGGATTACACTAGTATATGCAGACTGTTTAGAGGTTTATACTAATATATGTGTATAGTTTGGAGGTATGTAATTATATAGAAATAGATACAAATATAGATAGGTACATAGATATAGAATAGATTGGATGACAAACTACTTAGGATTGAAGCTTTATTCCTAATTAAATGTACATCAACAACTTAGGGCCTATTTGGCTTGCATGAATTTCACAGGAATTATGTAGATATTTCACAGGAATTAATTCAGGAATAGGAAAAAATTCTCGTGTTCCAAACAGGGCCTTAGTGATAATTAAATTTACATCAACGACTTAGAACCTATTTGGAACACAGGAATTATGCAGATATTTCACAACAATTAGTTCAGGAACAGGAAAAAATTCCCACGTTCTGAACGAGGCCTTATTGATAATTAAATTTACATCAACGACTCAGAGCCTATTTGGAATGCATAAATTTCATAGGAATTATACAGATCTTTCACAGGAATCAGTTCAGGAACAGGGACAAATTCCCACGTTCCAAACGGGGCCTCAGTGATCAAAATATTTATTTATTAGGAAAGGATTAGAAGTTCAAACAATCAGAATACTATATTTATTATTTTCTATTCTCTGTATATATAAGAAAAAAAACAGAAGACAAGGTAACGGGAGGAAAAAAAAAAGAAGAAACAAAAAAGTTACGGAGCATCTCCAAGAGTTTGCCAAATCAACTTGGCATCCATCTATTTTTGGCAAAACAGAAAAAATTGTGCTCTAACGGTTTGGCATCCAACTTGGCAAATCTCCCCCCTCCACGCGCATATTTGCGCACTGAGCGCGAGCACGCATCGCTCGCGCATCCGGCTTCGCGTGCATATTTAAGCGGGGCTCTTCGTTTCTTAGCAGGGCTCTTCGTTCGCTTAGTGGGCCTCTTCTTATTTTACCAAGTCCAAATGGCAAACTCTTGGAGAGAGATTATTTTTTCACTTGCCATATATTTTAGCAAATTACCAAATCACGATATTTGTCAAATGAATTTTGGCCGGAGATGAGGGAAAAGGAAACAGGAATAGAAAATAGAAAAACAAAAAAGGAATTGGGAAAGGACATGGACCGGCACAACATTTTTTACTGAAGAAACAGAAGTTTCCATCTGATAGCAATACGGAAAAAATCATAGCAGGAGATTCCAAAACGCGTGGTTGGATGAAAAGAATTTTGGTGGACGCTTGCTATATAGAAAGTAAAATAAGATTTTGTCTAATTTATTTTCTATTTGAATTAGAATTTCTATTCCTATTCAGCTTATTCAGACTTGGAAAGATCTATTTGTCCTAACTATCTAAGGTCATATAAGTCTGACAAAAGAAACTCTCCATTATTCGGTAGTTAGAGGAAGACGGAAAAAATGGATGAACGAAAAAAAAAAGCCTAAAATTTTGTCTCTCTATTATTAGGTATGGATATCCATGAAACCAAACAAACCTTCGTGGTTCTAAGTTTTTTTTAAATAAATTAGTGGTTCTAAGTTGGGTTTCTACGTGTTGGTTTTAAGCACTGCATGTTGTTTGATTGAATTTAGTCTTGGTGGAATTCGTCCATTTAGCTTTTTTAGATCGTCCATTTAGCTTTTTTTAGGGGTGTTCTTTGATGGCCCTAGGTTTTTGTTGTTTTAGTTTTGGCCCACTTTTTTTATAAACTCAAAAGGCCTTCTCCAGCGCTAGAGTACTTGCCAGATGGGCTTCTGGCCCGTATAAGATTGGAATACGGAACTTCACTCGTGAATTTGGGCTAGGCCTTGCCTGCTTTGGTTCGTTTTTCAGATATTGGTTCGGCTATAACCGCCTCCTGGGGCTCTCCTAGGGTTTTGACGACCTTGACGGCGACATCCTGCCGGCGAGGGATCTCGACCCCGTCCTGATCTTGCGAGGGCTTCCTCCCAGGTGCGACGCGCTCGGGCTGACTAAGGGGTTGACCTCGTTCAACTGCCCAGCCTTGGTGCATCGTATCTGTAGGGCTCTTGCGGGTTCCTGGGG
The DNA here is from genome assembly GCA_038087645.1 of Saccharum hybrid cultivar R570. Classification (NCBI taxonomy): domain Eukaryota; kingdom Viridiplantae; phylum Streptophyta; class Magnoliopsida; order Poales; family Poaceae; genus Saccharum; species Saccharum hybrid cultivar. Next base: position 17,544,932 of record JAQSUU010000534.1, on the reverse strand, counting down.
TGCAGAGTGATGGCGGCGGAAAGCTCAAAGATGGGGGCGAAGAAGGTGGACCTGAACGTGGATGAACTACTGAGTAAGCTCCAACTGAATGAAGCAGAGAAGGATGAGGTTGTTCTGGCAAAGGTGGACCGGGAAAATCTCCCAGCGGTGAAGTGGATGGCGGCGGCTAGACTTCTATCATCGAAGGATTTTAGCACTACGTCGCTGATTTCAACGATGAGGTCGGCGTGGAATCCAGCACGGGAGGTGACTTTTCGGGCGATTGGCAAGAATTTGTTCGTGATCCAGGCTTTCTGCCTGGGAGATTGGAAGCGTATTATGGAGGAGGGTCCCTGGATTTTCCGGGGATATGCGCTGATGCTCGAGGAGTTTGATGGCTCAACTACCATACCGAAGGTGATCCCATACAGGGTGGGTGGATCCAAATTCACAAGATCCCCCACCTGTTCCGTATTGAAGCGATAGTGAAGCAACTGGCTGTGAAGGTAGGGGAGGTGCAGGAGATTGAGATGAGGGCGATCGCCTCGAGGACGGGAGATTTTCATCGAGTCCGGGTGAAGTTGCTTGCCACAAAACCCCTGGTTCGAGTAGTAACTTTAGCTCCGGAGGGACAGGCGAAGATGCTGCTACAAGTGAAGTATGAGAAACTCCCCCGCTTCTGCGCCCATTGTGGCCTCATGGGTCATGTTCACATGGAGTGTGGGGCGGGTGAGTATGCTGAGAAAGATCTCCAGTTTGGTGCGTGGATGGTTGCTGAAGCAGAAACATGGCACCCAGGCACACCAAGGTTTCGAACATTTGACCGTGGAGTACCTCGGGAGGATGCTGCATGTGGTGGTGGACGCGGAGGTAGACCAGCATGGGGCGGACGTGGTCAAACGGGGGCCGTGGTGCCCGTACACCAATGTGGAAAGCGAAGACGGCTCCGGCAAGTGATAGTTTGGGCTCCAGGAAGCGCCCCTCTGCCGAAGTTGGGGAGGAGACTCCTGAAGACCAGGACCTGGCTGACACTGCCTCGAGTCCGATCAAGATGACATCTGTGGCGGGTGGAGGAGAAGATGGATCCAGTGCTCGCAAACAACTGGTGTTAGAGGATGAACCAAAGGTTCCTCCCCCACCGCCATCCTATACATCGCCCCGTGATATTAAGCGAGCGCGGAGGGCGGAGGAGAAGAAGGGCAATCTGAACAATAATGATGGGGCGGGCTCCCTTGGGGAGCACCGCCAGTCTCCATGAGTTGTTTGAGTTGGAACTGTCGTGGAATTGGCAACGCCGTGACAGTTAAAGAGCTTCGTGATCTGACGAGGCGGGTTGCCCCTTCTGTACTTTATGTCCTAGAGACCCAAGTACACAAGGCAAGGGTGGAGCAGTTGAAAGGTACATTAGGATTTGATAATTCCTTTGTTGTAAGTAGTACAGGTCGCAGTGGTGGCCTGGGTATCTTTTGGATGAATAATATAAATTTGGAGATTTTACCGTACTCACAATATCACATCGATGCGATCATAAAAGAGGGCGATTGTGAGCCCTGGCGACTAACTTGTGTGTATGGGGAGGCACAGTTAAGCGAGCGTCATAAGACATGGAACTTGCTTAAATTTATTCGAGCATCGTCACCGCTTCCGTGGGCGTGTGTCGGTGACTTTAATGAAGTCCTACATCAGTCAGAGCATGTGGGTGTAAAGGAGCGCAGCAGGGCTCAGATTTCTGGCTTTAGAGAGATGGCTGATGTCTGTGGTCTCAGTGATCTCGGCTATGAAGGTCGCAGCTGGACCTTTGAAAAGAAGGTGGCGGGAGGTACTTACTGCCGTACTCGTTTAGACCGTGGCCTGGCCAATGCAGATTGGTGTAGTCGGTTTCCTAATGCCACAGTTAAGAACCTGACTGCAGTGGCTTCGGACCATGGCCCAATCCTGTTGCAGTGGCATTCAGAAGATAGACCAAGACAGCAGAAGAGGTGGTTCAGGTATGAGCAGATGTGGGAGACTCACCCAGATTTTTCTAAAACACTTGTTGAGTCCTGGAGAAGAGATGGTGAGGCAACATCTACGCTTGAGCTACGAGCAAAGTTAAAAGAGGTGTCTAATCACCTGGTTAAGTGGAATAGATCCACCTTTGGCAGTGTCCGTGATGAGCTTCGGAGATTGAACAAGGAGTTGGAATTTATGCAGCAGGACCATCAACGCCTGGGCCCATCTCACGCGGAGCTGAAAGTGGTAGAACGGATCCGCGAGCTCAATTACAGAGAAGAGCTCATGTGGAGACAATGTTCTCGTGTGTTGTGGCTTGCAGCGGTTGATAGGAACACTCGTTTCTTTCACCTTAGGGCGAGCAAGAGGAGGAAACAAAATAGGATTACAAGGTTAAAGAAAATGAATGGGCAGTTCACCGAGGATGAAAGCGAGCTGAAATCTATTGTTTCTCAGTTCTATGAGAATTTATATACATCAGAGGGCACAGAAGATATGGACAGGGTGCTATCTACTGTACCACTAAAGGTGACGACAGAGATGAACAGTAAGCTGCTTGATCCTTATACTGAAGGAGAGGTAAAGGAGGCATTATTTCAAATGTTTCCGACGAAGGCGCCGGGACCTGATGGTTTTCCGGCACACTTTTTTCAGAGGCACTGGGAGCTTTGTGGTAAGGAGATTACTGACACAGTGATGAGAGTGCTGTGTGGTGTGGAAGATGCTTCATGCATCAATGACACATTAGTCGTGCTGATCCCAAAGGTCGCTAGTCCGGAGGAAGTTGGTCAGTTTCGACCTATTAGCTTATGTAATGTGCTCTATAAGATCGCCTCCAAGGTTCTGGCGAATAGATTGAAAGTCATTCTGCCACATATTATCTCAGAAGAACAGTCGGCCTTTGTGCCAGGCAGGCTCATTACAGACAACATCATCACTGCTTATGAATGCTTACACTTCATGAAGCGAAAGAGGGCAAGTGATCTGAGATGTTGTGCACTGAAGTTGGACATGAAAAAGGCCTACGACTGTGTTGAATGGAGTTACTTGGCAGCAATTATGGGTCGGTTGGGTTTCCACCAACTCTGGATTGATATGGTAATGAGGTTAGTCACCTCTGTCTCTTTTTCGGTTCTATTCAATGGTGATAAGTTGGATAGTTTCAGACCGACACGAGGTTTAAGACAAGGAGATCCGATTTCCCCCTATTTGTTCCTCTTAGCAGCAGAGGGCCTCACTGGCCTTTTGAAATCAAGAAACCAATCATCAGTTCTCAATGGAATTAAGGTGGCACCACTGGCTCCAATGGTCAGCCATCTACTCTTTGCAGATGATAGCCTGCTGTTTTTTAGGGCAAACAGGGAGAATGCCTTGGTGATCAAAGAGGTCTTAGATACTTATTGTCGGGTGTCTGGACAACAGATTAATATGGAGAAATCCTCCATCCATTTTGCGAAGGGAGTGAGACAGCAAAATCGTGACGAGATTAAAAGCTTGCTGGAAGTATATAATGAAGCGCTAAGTGAAAAATATCTCGGAATACCGTCAGATGTTGGTTCTGCAACTACAGGTGCTTTCAAATATTTGAAGGATAGGGTGTGGAGCAGGATTGAGGGTTGGCTTGAACAATGCCTGTCTGCAGGTGGAAAGGAAGTTTTGATAAAAATCAGTTGCACAGGCTATTCCCACATACTCAATGTCGTGCTTCAAGCTTCCGAGGGGCCTTTGTGAGCACTTGACTAGTCTGTTCAGAAAGTTTTGGTGGGGAAGTAAAGATGGCAAGAGGAGAACAGCCTGGGTGGCCTGGGACTCGATGGTTAAGCCAAAATCATTGGGTGGACTGGGATTCCGGGATATGGAACTTTTCAATCTAACTCTGTTAGCCAAACAAGCGTGGCGAGTCCCGCAGGAGCCACGTTCCTTGAGTGCGAGAGTCCTCAAGGCGGTTTACTTTCCTGATGTAGAGTTTCTTGAAGCTGAGTTGGGGTCGTCCCCCTCGAGAGTCTGGCGTTCGATCATTGATGGGCGTGAGGTTCTCAAAGAAGGCTTGATTAGGAGAATTGGCACGGGGGAATTGACGTTGATTTGGACGACAAATTGGCTACCGGCAGGTACTTTACGAAGACCTATCAGGACAACATATCCTAATCCACCGCAGCTTGTTTCAGAGCTTATAATTCACTCGGAGGCAGTGTGGAATTTGGAATTGCTGAATGAATGCTTTTACTCCTATGGATGCTGCGACAATTGCTAATATACCAATCTGTACAAGGAATCAAGATGATTTCTGGGCGTGGCATCTAGACAAGAGGGGTCTGTTCTCAGTACGGTCGGCATACTTTATGTTGGTCCACCGCAGGGATCAGTGTGAGGCAGCATTACAGAATATTGTCGGCCGTTCTGATCATAAGACGGTAACGGAGGAGTGGAAATCTCTGTGGAGGGTGAAAGTTCCTTCAAAAATCAGCATCTTTCTATGGCGGCTTGCACGTATCTCCCTCCCTTCTGGAGACATTCTGCACCACAGGAACATGGCTCAGAGTAGCGCATGTTTCTTTTGTGGATCGCAAGACTCCTGGAAACACTCCTTGTTAGAGTGTACCATGGCAAGGTGTATTTGGGCCCTTGAAAATGAGGTATTGGTGGAAGCAATTTGCGGAGTTACAGATACTGATGCCAAAGCTTGGCTTGCAGCGATATTCAAGATCCTCCCACAAGCGGATTCAGTTAGAGTGGCAGTGGTTTTATGGGCTATTTGGTATGTCCGTCGGAAAGCAATTCACGAGAATGAGTTCCAAAGCCCATTGTCGACCCACTGTTTTGTTGACAGGTTCATAGCCGATCTTGGACAAGAAAAACCAAGGTCGGCGTCCACTTTGTGCATACCCCATAGGAGCCCAGCGTGGATTGCTCCACCTGCTGGAATGGTTAAGATAAATGTTGATGCTGCACTCTCCAAGAACGATCTCAAAGCGTCGGCTGCGGCAATTGCCAGAGATGAGACTGGTCGTTTCCTGGGAGCGTCAGCTCTGGTGCTAAGGGGGATATCAGACCCAGAGGTGATGGAGTCTATTGCCTGTAGGGAAGGTATGTCCCTCGCTCTAGATATTCAAGTGGCAAACTTTAGATTGGCGAGTGATAATCAAAACGTCGTGAAGAATATTCGTCAAGGCAGTCGGGGAGTCTATGGGCAAATTGTTCAAGAGATTAATGCGAGAAGATCAGCCTTCGCTAGCGTTGAGTTCGTGCATGAGAAGAGAGACTCCAATGTTGATGCTCATAATATTGCTCGTAGTGCTGTCTATGATGATTTAGGTCGGCATGTGTGGCTATTGAGTCCACCTTATGGTGTTTGTAACTCCTACACGTCTTCAGATTAATAAAGATGGGTAGGTTCAGCTCAAAAAAAGCAGTTGTGAAAAAATCTTCTAAAAAAGGTAACTTTGAATTTTGGTTATCAAAAAATAAACAAAATTTGAATTTTAACTACGAAACTGAAGACGTGAATTTGGTCTTGAATCCATGAAATCCATTTCGAAACATGTTGAGGCTATGCTTGCCGTTTTATGACAACCACACAATAGTCAAAAAGGGTTAGTTATTTGGTTTGTGGAACCAGATAGTCCATCATCATCTCACTCTATAGTTCTTTTTAATGGTTTATCGAATGGAATGAGCTGATCCACATCATCAATTTATTCCTCACAGCTAGTAATTAGTACCAGTATGGGAAATAAATCATTCCATTAATTTTGAGAGATGAATTCATGGTGCATCACCTCATCTACAATGAGAACCAAATGCTCCAGAAATCTCAGAATCGTCTTACTTTTGAATTTCGATTGTCCATTGTCCAGAAATCTTATATGGTCTTCTTCACCGGCTTAATTAAAAGTCTTACCAAACAAGCACGCATGTGAACAGCTTCTGAAGCGGAAAAAAAAAACAAGGGTTGTGTTCGGCAGCAAGAAGAAACCGTTGCTGCTGCAGCGTACAGTGTTTTGCTGAGAGCAAAAAAGCACAGCCGATGCAGCAAAGCTGTTTTTGGAGGCTAGAAGGAAGCTGAAACCATCAGAACGTGGCTTTTTCTGATTTCTACGTTTTTTTACAACTCCAAGCCCTGTCAACAAGGACCTTATTAGTAGTATAATCGTATCTCGGAATTCAGCGAGTCCATGAACTGCTCGAGAACGGCAAGATCGCCATCCAAGAGGGCGCTTTTTCATTACATCATGTATCCATGTCTGCCATCGTCACGCAGGCATGCATCACCCACCCGTATCTTCAGCCCTTCTTGGGATCTAGAAACAAGGGATGCTGTGGACTTGTCACAAGTAGTTTGCTCGGCTGATCTGTCGATCGACCCAACGGCAGCCACTTGCAACCTCCTCCAATAGAGATTAGAGACGCAACCTCTTCCACCCCATCTGCATCTGCTCCCCGAATTACCCACACTTACTGCCCTCACTTCTACATCATCAGTAGTAATTCAGTAGTGTAACCGCCTGGACGACAGCGAGATCTGCGGCAGCGGCAGGCAGGAGTACAGAGTACTAGTACTATTCTAACCCCGAGTTACGTCAGAGTCCTTCCAAATGCCGGGCCAGCAAAGTCGCCCACTGCACCGGCCGCAACAACGGAAATTTCCAGCCCATTCTCCCGTAGAAATCCCAGCCTTAAATCACGCGTCGGCGTCACCATAATAATTAAGCAAGTGGCATCATCCACTACCTGCTCTTATGCTTAACTTGAAGCTTGTCGAGCCAGGTCTTCCTAGTCAAGTCTTTGTGTCACTTTCCTGCTCTCTGCAGGCACTGTGGGATATGGGATATCCTTCTCAAGTGGCCAATAAGTGCGACGACTTAGCTTGTTATTAACTTAACCAAGTCCACTGGCTGTAACTAGTGTCTCTGCTAACTGCGTCCGTGTTTATAAAAAGGAAGGCAGCGGTAGTGTGCACACTACTACTTTCAGAACCAAGGCAAAGCCTCCTGCTCAAGCTTGCAGAAAGAGCAGTCAGCAGTGTCTTTGCCTCTTGCTTTGTTTGCTTCCTCGCGCGAGTCGTACGTACGTCAGGAGAAATGAGGGTAAGAAATCCCATCTAGTTCCGGTCTAAGCTAGTAACTTGGATTTTTATTTCAAAAAGTAACTTGGATTTTACCCTTCGTGGACTATTTCATCATTATTATCTCACTGCACATGCATGTTTTCTGAGAATAAACCACTACTGAAATTGTCCTGCTTCTTTTCCCTGACTTGAAAACTGATCGTTGGAGACCTTTGTTTGCAGAAGGAGATGATCATAAGGGTGCAGACGGGCTCTGAGAAGGGCCACAGCAAAGCTATCAAGGTGGCTGCTGCAATCTCAGGTAAACAGATTTTGATCGACTCCTTAACCACCTGGGCCTAGGCCCCTCTTCTTGTTTTCTCACAAAAAAGGTGTTGCCTTGGATCTCGTTGGATCGAGCAGGGGTGGAGTCTGTGACGATCGCCGGCGAGGACAAGAACCTGCTGCTGGTGATCGGCGTCGGCATCGACTCCGACCGCATCACCAAGAAGCTGCGCCAAAAGGTGGGCCACGCCGAGGTGGTGGAGCTGCGGACCGTCGACGCCACCGTCGCGGACGATCTCGGCGGCCGCGTCGTCGCCGAACACGCGTACCGCTACCACGCGAGCCCGAGCCCCTACAAGCATCACCACTCGGGTGCTCGCGACCACTACTACGCCGGCGGGTCCGCGTACGCGCCGGCGCCGCCGCTCTACTACGGCGGCGCCGGGGGTGGGGGATACCCAGCGCAGTACCAGCAGCACGACTACTTCTACCACCCGGCGGCTGCCAACACGCACACGGTGGTGCACCACGAGTACGCCAGCGACCCCAACGGCTGCTTGATCATGTGATGATGCCGCCGGTGGTGTTTTCTGTGATCTCTGATCTGGGAAGGAGGTGACCCCTGTCCCCTGCATGCCACCAGGTGTCGTGTCAGTGTCACACGTCGGTGCGGTGCAGTGACTTGGCGGGTGTTACAGTCACATGCAGACACTACGCTACTTGCTGCTTCTGGTTCTGTGTGACTAGTGTACAGCATGCATAAGCAGTGCATCTATGGATGCGTCAGTCTGTGTAGTGTGTGTGTACATACTTCAGCTGCAAGCTTCCTACTACTACGGTGCCAAGTGCAAGCTTTACTGATTGATTGGGACGAAGTAATTGAAGGAAGAAGAAGAACGTGACCTTTTTCTTCCGGTCAGTTTGTAACGCTATTTCTCCCCTCGTGTTAATGAAAAAAAAGCATGTGATCAGCACGTTCTCAAAAAACATGTGTGTACTGTGTAACCAGGGGCAGAAACAGGGGGGCTAGGGGGGCTGCAGCCCCCTTGAGCCTGATTTCTCCACTAAATTACTGTTAGTAAGCCTCAAATTCACTATTAATCTTTAGCTCTAGTCATAGCCCCCCCTTTGTCCTCATCCTGGATCCGCCACTGTGTGTAACCTCTGGCATAGGAGCAAACCTGAATATCTAATTGTCATATTATTGGTCCTTGAGACGATGATGCTCGTGATTGAATAATATTGCCTTTGCAAACAAAACTTTCAAATGCGAATGCCAAATTCCAAAACCTTCAAGAGTGCCTACATACTCTAGCTTTCAATGCAAAGATAGTAATAATGCTTTAAAGTACGAGTTTTTGCTTTGAACTTCCAAAACTAAAGCCGACAATTTCGATTGCAAGATATTCTCACATCCTAGTTTTCTCCTTTAAAACATGTTTTTCTCTTACCTGGGTAATCAGAAATGTAATACTCACTCTGTCCATGAATACATTGATTCATAGAGTTGTCTTAAGTCAAACTTCTAAAGTTTGACCAAATTTTTAGAAAAAAAATGTCAAAATTTATGACATCAAATTAGTATCATTGGATATACCATATAACATATTTTCATAATGTGCTTATTTTGTATCATAGATGCTACGCGTTTCTATAAAGTTAGTCAAACTTAAAATAGTTTGGCTCGCATGGATTCTAGAAATTGATTTATTTAGGGATAGAGGAGTAGTATGTAAGTCTATTGGAACCAGTAGTTTCCTAAATGCTAAACACCAAACAGTCAGTAACTTACCGCTTAGGATGTTGTAGTATTAAGAAATCATGGTGTCGAGAAATTGCAGTTTTTGAATCTATTGATGTGCAAAACCATGATTTGGAAAAGGGAGGTCTATAGTAGAGTTTGTAAAACTCCAAAAGGATTTATTTCGGGATATCAGCATTCATGGTTGACTAGAATACTATATAGAAATACATTCTGTTTTTCTAAAAATAGTAGTTATGTTATGTGGAAGTAACTTTCACGACAGAATTTTGCAATGTCACTCTACATGAAGTTTATATATTAATGGACCGATAAAAATAATTAAACATATCTAGGGTACAAGTGGAGGTGTACGTGTACATGAATACGTGGAACAACCAGGAGTGATACTCGTACCCTACATAATCAATCGCTGTTATTGCTCCCTTATGAAAGAAAGTATTTGTTTTGAAATTGAAATAAGTTTTTTTCATTAGTACGTCATGCCGCACGTACATATGCACTTGTATTGGAGCCAAAAGAAAATTACAACTGTACACAGGCAAAGCTTAGGAAAGGGGAGAGATAACGGGCACTCAACTCATAGGGAAATGCTAGCACACGCTGATGGGGATGAATTTCATCATACGTCCGCACACCTGACAAGCCCGCCCCGACGCTTGACCCGCCCCCATCCGCGCACCCTGTCCCATCCCCATCCGTTCGCCCCGCATATATAGGTGCACCCTTCCCCCATCCCCATCTGTTCACGCAGGCGTACCCCTGCCCCGTCGTGTCCCCCCGAACGCCGGCCCTAGCATGCCGCACGCCACGTCCACCGGCCACCGGCTCGCCGCGCCCCATTCCCCGGTGCCCCCTGACTTCCCGAACAGCAGAAAACACGTGCAACATGAAATACTTGAATGCAACATACGTCTGAAACAGATGAAACATCTGGAATATACACTTGCAATATATGTGTGAAAATATATGCAACATTGAGATAGAACACTTGCAACATGAAAATACTTGCTGCAACAGAAGACTGAAACATATAAAACATTTAGAACATATTGTTGCAACATATGTGTGAAAACATATGCAACATCTAGATCAAAACGCTTGCAACATACTTTTAGAAACAGATGAAATAGTTTGAACAAACGCTTGCAACATGGCTCTGAAACACTTGCAACATAGGCAACATGTGCAACATCCATATAAAACAATTGCAACATGCCTCTAAAACGTCTGAAACAATTGAAACATACATTTGCAACATAGGGGGAGAGAGAGGCCTAGGCCGGTCGATTCTGGCCGACGGAGTGGGAGCCGGCGGTGAGTGGCTAGGTGCGAGCACCACCCAGCACCAGCACCAGCGGCACGCACGAGCACCACCATCACCAGCGCTTCTCGCACCGGGTTTGGCTCGGCGGGGACAGTAGGGGATGGGGGCGGGGAGCGCCATGGTCGCGTGGGTGGGGGGAGCTCGGTCGTCAGGGTGAGAGAGGGCGCCGCCGGGGTGGAGAAGGCGCTGCATCGGGGTGGGGGGGGGAGCCACCCAATCCCCTGCAACACCGTCGCGCCACCTCCAGATGGATCTCGCTCATGCTCCTTGGATCTCGCCGGGGTGGGAGAGAGGTCCGCCAGATCTGCGGGCATTGGGGGCTCTTGGTGAGGATGCCGGGGTAGGGGAGGACGCGGGGCGTTGGTGCGCTGCGGTAGGGGATGAGGAGCATGTAAGGGGTAAGGATGAGGAGGAGGAAGCAAAGGGATAAGTACATGTGGGCAGGACCTAAGCTGTGGGGGTGAAAAAGGCGTCCGATGTTTGTGCGGTCCATCAGAAGCACGACACGTAGCATTTCCACAACCGATAAGCCAACCTCTCATTTCAGTTATCACTAAAAATAAACAATATATTTTTTGTTATTCTAAATCAAATTATTTTCAATTTAATTAAAATTATAGAGAAGAGTATTGGAATCTACGGAGTACTATAGTAAAGAGAGTAAATTACAAAAATACATCTCATAATGTATCTAATGAAGTGTATTTGATATCGTAAGTATTATTTGTTTCTACAACCTTATAGAATAGAAAAGAACCCAAAATTTCACTAAAATACAGCAACCCTCGGCTGTCTCCTGCCCTAATTAGAAGAATATATAAGAGCACATTTGATATCGTCTCCATCATTTTAGTCGCGTTATCGTCTCTGTCCTTCGTCGTATGCAAGATTTTTATTTTCATGTGCACCGATTCTGATAGCATCCACTACTCTACTCATAATGCCGCCTTTCGTGTCCCCTCGCAGAGTCGCAGAATAGTTTTCTCGCCACTTGTCTTATATACTAGTACGTACGTAACACCACTGCTGATGTAGAGAGGAGGCTAAGCACGCTTGCTCGGTTAGCGGAACCAACCAAAAGTTTACAAGTCCATTCTTTCAAGCACCCAAACCGTGTCCTCGACCTCGAATCGAAGTATAATTAAAATCAAACATGCTGACCCCAGCTTTCTGCTAGCACTGGTGTAGTATTTTCTTTTTGCCCTGCACTACGCATATAAACGATGACGTGGTCATGACAAGCCCGGGAGACGTCACGTATGGTAGGGCGGTTTGGTCAATTGGTCAGATTTGCGGCATCTACCTCTCCCACCAGCTGATCTAATAAAATTCTTCTTGGCCAAGCCCATTCAACGGACTTCTATTGCCATGTCTCCCATATACAAACCGAAATAGGAATAACAACGAACATGCCATGGCAGATGGAAGAAGCCAAAGTTAACGACGCAGAAATGTTGATCTTGGGATGAATACAGGATTACCCCACGGTCTTTTGTGTTCCAACGAATTGCAATGCATCTTAACATATACTCCTACTCCACACGGTGACGGCGGTACTTAAACCCAGGACAAGTTTGTCCTTAGTTTGTGGGCCCTGTGGCTGACGAAGATAAGCCAACTACTGAACGACTACCCAAATCCTAGATCATGACATCAACACCCAATCTTCGCGATTATTCTTGTAATAGTCTAAGTTACTTTGCATAAAGCTGAACCATTTGAGATGAATTGTTTGACTCTGGGAACAAAGTCTCCGACGTCGAGTCACCATCTGAAATTCTTAAATTCTGAACCACCATATCTTTTTTTTTCCTGAACTTTGTGTTAGCCTCTGCTGAATTCTTTCCAACCAGCACCCTGTTCGCTGGATGGTTTCTACCATAGTTATTTGAACCAGACCGGACCGGCGGTTCGACCGGTAAAAGATCGAACTAGAGCCTCAACCGGTCCGGTCCACCTTAAAGGACCGGTAAGCAATCGAACCGGTATAAAACCGGTGAACCGGCGGTTTTTCCCTAGAAACCGGCATAAAACCGGACACCAGACCGTAAAAAACCGGCCGGTCAGCAGGTGTGCGATCGAACTCTGGTCTAAGTTCTCCACCGCTGAGCCACGACTGCAGCTGTGTTGTTGTATCCTTCTTCATTCTATTTGAACCGGATTAAACCGATGGTTCAACCGGTTGGACCAATCAAACTGTGAATCGAGGCCTTAAGCGGTTCGATGTCCGGTCCGGTCCTAATAACTATGGTTTCTACAGCTGATAAGCCAGCTAGTGTTGTTTTGTTGCGAGAGAAAAATATTATACCATGACTGATAAGTTAAGCCTGGAGCAGTTATGAGTTTACTAGTCTAAATAGTCAGCATAAGAAAGAATTGCAATACTCTAGCCTTCTTTGATAAAGCTCCGGGTACTAGAATCTTTAAAATTTGTCATCTCTATATATGAGCCCGTCTGACCTGCTTCTGTTTCCGGTACACGTCCTGCTGGTACTCTGAATGTACCATACCTGGAGCAGCCAGAATACTCTCACCTTTCCTCAGCAATCAGCATAAACCTGGCTTTAGAATTGGGCTCCCTTTGAGCGGTGTTGCACAGCCATGAGGGTAAGAACAAATTTCTCCTCAAACTCTCAACATCTGTAGACGATGCGCCTGTGTCTAGCATCAACTAACACCTGATTTGCTAAAATGTACTTGTTCAGAAGGAGATAATCATTCGAATGCAGCCAGATTCGGACAAAGCCCGTAACAAGGCTATGAAGGTGGCAGCTTCAGTCAGCGGTATGCTACTACCACTCAGTAAACGAAAATCACTCCCAATTTGCTGCGCAATGACATGGAAGCGCGCGCGTGACATGGTCAGGGGTCGAGTCGGTGACTGTGGCCGGCGAGAGCAGGGACATGCTGCTGGTGATCGGCGACGGCGTGGACGGGGGCAAGCTGACGAGGAAGCTGAAGATGGAGGTCGGGGAGGCCGACATCCTGGAGCTGCGGACTCTGCCGGCCACGGGAGGTACCAACGCGCTGGCACCGGGCAGCAGTACCGTCGTCACGCAGTCCGCGTACCAGCGGCACCCCACCACTCCCGGCCGGAGCGTGCCCGGAGGCGGCCGCATCGAGTGCCCGGTAGCCGCCGCCGCCGCCGCGCGGTGGCCGGGCGAGCACGGCAGGCAGGCGGTCATCGGCTACTACCACCGGACCCCCAGCCCGGGATACTACCACCAGCAGTCACCGATGGTTGGGCTTGGGCAAGGAGGGTACGGCTACGCGGGGGGCAGAAGCTTCGCGCTCGAGGTGGCGCGCAGCCACCCCGCGAACTACTCCCCGATGATCGCGCGGCACGACTTCCGCGCCGTGGGCCCCCCGAGCGATGCAGGCGGGCGGCGAGAGCACGGTGGCGGCGGAGGGCCCAACTGCTGCTCGATCTTATAGCGCGTTTTTTCATTTCGGCAGTGGCCTTGTTTAGCCAAAATTCACTCTCAAATTTCACTACGTAAAAAGAAGATTCCCCATCACATTAAAATATCGGCATATACATGGAGTACTAAATGTAGATGAAATCAAAAACTAATTGCACAGTTTTGTTGTACTTTGCGAGACGAACATTTTAAGTCTAATTAATCAAGATTTGGACAATTATTACAAAAAAAAAAACAAAAGTGCTACAGTGCTCGGGGTGGCACTGTGCTGATTTGGCCACCCCGACTTGGTGATCTAAACAAGGCCCGTGTTTAGTTCGGCAGAATCGGGAGGTGCAGATTTTACACAGTGCAAGATTTCCTACGGTAGCATTTTGTTTGTATTTGTAAATTTTTGTCCAAACATGGATTAATTAGGCTCAAAATGTTCGTCTCGTAAAATACAACAAAACTGTACAATTAGTTTTTTATTTCATCTACATTTAGTACTCCATGCATGTGACGGCATTTTGATGTGACAGGTAATCTTCTTTTTGCATAGTGGAATTTGGGGTGAAATCTGGTATCTAAACCAGGCCTTCGTTTTTTTTTTGGCTTCTTTTGCCGTGTTATTATTGCCAGATGACCGAAGCTGTACGTCGCGTGTGAGCTCATAAAAAAAACTCGATCTACGGGTCAGACAGGCTCGGGCAGATAAAAAAATCCCTGAACCTCTGTTCCATCCATGCACAGAGAGCCAAGCTTCGTGAGAGGATCGTCTCTTAACCTGTGTGCACATAAGAAGTCCAGACCCGAGCCGTCTCTTAACCTATGCTTTATCCTGGGACAAGCGAGGAGATTTTTTTACTCTCAACCTAAAATTCACCCCACGAGGGTTCAAACTCAGGACTAAGAGATGCCTCCAGAACTATTAGCCAGCTGAGCTAGCTTTCTTTGGCGCGTGTGAGCTCATGATATTTGCCGATGAGAATCAAAGGTTGCTCGTGTGCATAGGCAAGCACTGAGAGAAACTGATTATGCTGTGAAATGCTTTTTCTCTGGTTTCTAATTTTTATTCTGACTCGGAATTTTTATTCTAACCAACACACACTGCCGCTGCAAATTCGACTACGACCGGTGCTACTATACCTAACCTAACCGCTCCAGCCATCTGCTCATCCGCTTCTTGCGGAAACGTAGTCAAGTCAAGCAATCCTTTCCGTGGCCGGGACCATGTTTTTGTCCTCTTGTAAAGTCAGCCAGGTCAATCCCCTGATTATCAAACCCTAACGAAAAGACAAGACATCGGCTATATATAACCCATGTCGACCCCTAACAAAAACAAGTTCATTTTGATCCATTAACATTTGAGTTTCTGTTTTTATACAATTCTAATTCATCGGCTACGTTGTGCATTAAACATATTTCAGAAATTTTGAGTAAATCTGTTCGGTTAGCTGAAAAAACGGCTGATGCTGATACTGATTTATTGTGAGAGAAAAACACTGTTATTTTGCTGAAACGGTAAGCGAATAGGGCGCTAATATAAAACTCTGAAAATATCTTTTCTCATTTTAACAAGGCAGCTTGAGCATTTTAGAATGGTATGTGTGGAAATATGGTGGTAAGACGAGGATACAATTACCATCATACGATGTGGTCTGGTTGATCTATCGGATGAGTCACACAGTCCCCACCAAATCATACGGCGCACAACAGTATGTAGGCTAACGAGTCAAACAGTCAAGACCTCACTGAATGATTTTGCCATGGTAAATATAGTCCTCATCGGATAATACGACGCTCACTGGTCGCTATGATAAAATCACTTATGTCCAAGAAACAGCGCCCGGATGATCCACTCGTGATTAACTCTATCGTCCAGTGTATGCTCCGATGTTGATTTCCAGCCTATTTCAAGTCTGGTCTTGACCAATCCAAATTCTTTGAGATCATCCATTTGAAACCATCTCAAAGGGGCCACTTACCATCATCAACTTGACTGAAAGAAGTTACCTCTTGTACATCCACATATTCTAGCTTTAACTCTTTCAAATTTAATGCTTGGAACCTGCCTTAATAGTACAACCAAAGGAAAAAAAACAAAACCCTTCTACGTACTACAACGAATGTCTTCAAGCACACAGCCTACATTCGCTCTATAGTGTTCTTAGTCTCCATGAATATCTTTTGCACTATGCTTCAATCGAGGAACCAAGTCTTAGGGCCAAGGCACTTGTGGCCATTCTCATTGCAACTAACTTAAATGCAAACATCACCACAAAAAACACAGCTTAGTCACAACTTATGTCATATCAATCACTGAAACCCCAAATTCACCACATTGGTGCCTAGATGTGTTCAGCGTCCTATTACAACACACGGGTATGTTTATAGTATATTATTAAAACCAAAAAGGGTCTTTTCTATTCGTCATATTTTTAATTCCCACAATGCCCTTGCATGCCTCTTTGTCCCGTCCATGACCTAGATTCACAACACCATGTATTTACTTTAACCATGACATGAAGTATGGTTCCAAAATGTTAAACAGTGACACGATCATGGTATAAATCTCCAAGCCTCAGATCCTTTAGATGACCCTGCAACATACTGTACATCTCAAACTTCGTTGCAAGCTTTGAGCATATTTGCTAGCTATTATTTATTGCATATACGACTGGTATAGCTCCAGCTTTAGAACGAAAGGTTATAAAAATGTTGCACTTGAGAATAAAACATTCCACCAGGTAGAAATGCTCAATTATCTCATACTAGATATGTGCCCGTGCGTTGCACCGGGTTTACGTTTTTTTGCGCACACCTACGTTGACGCGTGTGGCTTGCGTCTCGGATGTAAATATTATGAAATCTACAAATCTAATTATATAGAAAATATAAAGCCTGTTTTATGATTTTTATCATATTGTATTGATCTAGTTTATAAAACCTAATAAAATTGGTTTTATCTTTTTAAATACTTGTGTGATTTATTGTTATATAAATTTTTAAGGTTGAGCTAATTTGACAAAATGAATTTATCATATGGAAGCAGCAGTAGACATGCAAGAGTGTTGCTGCTAGTGTCCTTGTACTGCAAGCTACTCCCACTTTATCTATATCTGTTGCAGACAAAGATGCCGGAAGGACACGTCTGTCTGTCGACAGAATTGTCCCAATTCATGGCCAGTTTGGTACACCTTGACTCTAGTTTAAACAGCTTCAGCTATGATTTCTATAGTAAATGAGCTATTTTCTTTTGTTCCGTATGTTAGAATGGATAAGTGTTTGATAAACAGTTTTTTCGGGCTGAGAAAAACACTGAAAAACCTATAAGTGTTTGGTTGTGGAGGATGAGATTATTTTTGTTTAAGCTTTGGTTCGAGGACTTAAAAATGTGGGACGAGACATTGACATATGGGCTCTCGATCATTGTATAAATCTCCAAGCCTCAGATCCTCTAGATGACCCTGCAACATGTTGTACATCTCGTACTTCGTTACAAGGTTTGAACATAATTGGTAGCTATTATTAATTGCATATACACGACTGGTATAGCTCCAGCTTTAGAACGAAAGGTTATAAAAATGTTGCACTTGAGAACAAAACATTCCACCAGGTAGAAATGCTCAATTATATATAGTCACTGCCGAGTTGCTGTGTTGCCTCATCGAGCTAAAAAGGAAGGACACCAGTTCCCTAAAGATTATGAGCTAAGAAAAAGTAGTAGAGACTTGACGGCCCATCCATACGATCTAGACCAGCAGGAGTTGTGGGCAAGGCCTAGTAAGCACGTGTGACTTTTTCTTTTCTTCTGTTTTCTTCCTTTTCATTGACATTTTTAAGGTCTTTTTTTTTACATTTTCACCGTTTTTTTTTGTCATGAGAATAAATAGCTTTTATGAAACATAATAGTACCGACACAAAAGTTTACATATCGGCACACAGATCCATATCTCCGTGCGCGCATGGCGCGCACGTGCTTACACACATTATCTAAAAATTGACAAATGCCACATACCAGTAAATTAAATAGTAAATTAAATGTATCGTTTCTTTTTGAAACGAGAATAATTAAGGGAATGGGTCGACATATCTAAATATTGACAAACGCCATCGACTAGTAAATTAATAGTATTGTTTCTTTCCAAAGTATAATCTTAAAAAATACGAGACAATTTGTTCATTTCTACAGTGGAACCTATATATGCACGCCCCACATGATAGGCAAAGATACTGTACATTCTGAATTCTACTTGGTCAAACTAAACAGAGATACAGCCTAGGATTTTAGATTTTTGGGTTTATTACATCTTTTGCCCAACGACCCTGTGCCGTCGCTTGGGCTCACAATCCTCTAAATCCATTAGCTTTATTCAATGACCATGTTCATCTAGCTTATAATTCGTACTTTTCAGCTTGTTTTTTTAGCCGGAATAATATTTTTCTCTCACAACAAATCAACCAACAGTGTTTTTCAACTGGCTTATCAGCACAGCCGAACGGGGCCAATGTCTTAAGCATTGTACAAAGGGGAGCAAAGCGCTCGCCAAAGATGCTAATCTGGCACTGAATCCAAAACTGGTACCGTCCGTTCTGAAATTCAAAATTGGAGCAAATACAGGCTTGAGGACTGGACCAGGCATTAACCCCCCAACCTAGCAGCATGGAGCATTGGTGCGGTAGGAGTGATTTGAAAACGGAAGATGCATATGCCCATCACCATTCGAGGTTGCACTGTGCCAGTGGCACTAATCAGCTGCCAGTTACTGTGCACGCATTCTCATCTAACTGCACCTGCACTCATTAAAAAACGAAAGCCATAAGCTGCCTCTGCCACCGGACCTGCAACATGCCGGATCTACCCGAGTCGACCGTTCGAAATCCCTCCCCAAGCCCCCACATACGGCACGAAAAGGATACTCCAAACTAAAAAAAAAGAAAAGGGGAAAGGAAAGTTGAGTGCGCATGCATGTATGTATGCATGGAGTACTAAGGCCTTGTTTAGATTCCAAAATTCACCCCCAAATTTCACTATGCAAAAAGAAGATTCCCCATCACATCAAAATGTCGGCACATATATGGAGTACTAAATGTAGATGAAATCAAAAACTAATTGCACAGTTTTGTTGTACTTTGCGAGACGAACATTTTAAGCCTAATTAATCCATGTTTGGACAATTATTACCAAATAAAAACAAAATTGCTACAGTGTGATGTGATGTGCACTGTGCAAAGTTGGGATACCAACTTTGGTATCTAAACAAGGCGTAAATAAATGTAGATTCCCAGAATTTGGGTCTAGATTCACTGTATAAAAAAAGATTCTCTATCACATCAAAATGTCGGCACATGCATGGAGTACTAAATATAAATGAAATCAAAAACTAATTGCACAGTTTGGTTGTACTTTGCGAGACAAACGTTTTGAGCCTAATTAGTCAATGTTTGGATAATTTTTACCAAATACAAACGAAATACTATAGTAACGCTACAGTGTATTTTGCCAATTTTGCACACCCCAAAGTTGGAGAACTAATGCCGTGTTCAGATGCCGAATTCGGGCGGCAGATTTGGTACAGTGCGTATTAAATGCGCACTGTAGCAATTCGTTTGTTTTTGGTAAAAATTATCCAAACTTTGACTAATTATGCTCAAAATGTTCGTCTCGCAAAGTACAACAAAACTGTGCAATTAGTTTTAAATTTTATCTACATTTAGTATTTCATGCATATACCGACATTTTTGATGTGATGAAAATCTTCTTTTTATATAGTGGAATTTAGGGTTAAAATTTGGCATCTAAACCAGGCCTAAAGGAGGCCCTACTATCTGCCTATAGTCCCTCCAGCCGTCCAGCGTTTGAAACTTTGAATCCCTGCTGTCTCCGGAATTTTTTTTTAAAAAAAAACCTCCACCACGCGACTGACTCCGGCCCGCACGCACGTGAGCGCTCGCCCGCTCGGCCCAGAGGCCCCGAGGCCCGATCGGTCGATGGAGATACGGCGCTGACACACGTAGCGATCCCACCGGCCGCCGCCGCTGCGTCGTGTTCGGCGGACCGCAGCAGACGCGCCTATCTTTCAGAGCAGCAGCCGCAGCAGCACGGTCACTCGGTCAGCACGGGCTCGCTTCGGTCCAGTTAGGCCTTTTTTACATGGAAGAGAGAGTGAAATTTGATAATGTAGCACTTTCGTTTGTATTTAATAATTATTATCTAATTATGAATTAATTAGGCTTAAATGATTCGTCTCGTAATTTTATAATTAAACTGTATAATTAGTTATTTTTTTATCTATATTTACTGTTCCATACATATATCCCTGGATTCAATGTGACGGAGAGAGTGAAAAAACTTGACCTTAGACTCGCTGTTAGTTAGCGGTAGCCCCCTGCGAGTTTGAAAACATTTCGAGCGGCCCCCCTGGGGAGTTTCCGTTAAGAGGCCCCCCACCGCCCTCGGGGTCGGAGCTTTTCAAACGCCCCTGGCTCTGTGGACCGCTCGCTCGTCCCTGCCGTTGCGATTGCGTGCGCGGAGCCGAGCTGCGATCCGCGAGGGGCGGGCGAGCACGGCGGACGGAGTCGCCGGCGCGAGAAGGCGATCGATCGACTTCGCCCACCCGCTGCCGTGCGTGATGAGGGCGATGGCCCCGGCTGCCGGAGCGCACGACGTCGGGATGGCGCTGCGCAAGGCCGAGGAAGCCGGTGAGTGACACTGTGACTGTGACTGTGCTCCCTGATCCCCGTCCCCGATCGCGCATGCGAATTGGGGGAGTGGGTGTTCCATTCGCATTTGCTTAGTTCTATTGTTCTGCCTCGCCGTGTCGTGCGTACGGCCGGGCGGGTGGTCTGCGCTCGCGGCGCTGGCCGCCGCATGCTTTTGGTGCTCCGGTGGTGACGAGCTGAGCTGCGGCGGCGGCGGCCCGTGGGGAAGCTCGGTCACGGCAGCTGCTAGCAAGTGGATTAGTACTGCACGGGAGTGTTATTACTGTGCTCTGCTGATCGTACTCCTCTGCAATTAAACACACTGCCTCCCACAAAGGCAAGCAATGCATATGCAAGCATGCAGGGGGTGTGCTGCATTCACTTAAACACGCGACATTAATGCTCGATCTCGTCGATGTGATCCGGAGTGGTTGTGATTTATAGGACAGTAATATTTCAAAATTCCCTTACCGTTACTCTCCCGGCTACTGCTGCTCTGTTACAAATGCGGAAATGCGACCTCTCTGATCTGTTGTTGACAATGCTGCCACCGCTGCAGCTGCGCGGAGGTGCGAGGCGGCGCGATGGCTGCGGCAGATGGAGCCCGCGGCAGCAGAGTCCCTGCCGGAGAGGCCGTCCGAGGAGGAGTTCTGCGCGGCACTGCGCAACGGCCTCGTCCTCTGCAAGGTTCTCAACCGCGTCAATCCCGGTGCCGTCCCCAAGGTGCGTGTCCGATGCCCAACAAAATTGTGGAGAAAATGTCACTAATTTTCGTGTCAGTAATAAGTTTTCCTTTCTTCTTCTGCCCGTAGGTTGTGGAGAATCCTGTCATCACGGTTCAGACGTTCGATGGGCCAGCACAGTCTGCAATACAGTATTTCGAGAACATGAGGAACTTCCTTGTTGCAGTTAGTGCGATGAACCTGTTGACATTTGAAACCTCTGATATAGAGAAGGTAAATAGTTGAGTTGCATTGATCCCATTGTTGCTATATATGTGTCATGGAAGTCTTGTATTATTATGGGCAGTTTGGTTTGCTCAACTGTAAGGCTTATTAGGGGTTAGCTGAATTGCTTTGTGACTTTTGTCCATTGGAAGAAAATAGGCGGCTGTTTCTCATGAAAACTGTAGTTATTCTATTTTTCTTACCCGAGTATTATACAGTGAATCCATATATAGGTTGAATCATTCAATCTAGAAAATCCCCATGATGTCGTTTGCTAGCTCATCGTAGATGCAGAATCCTATCTTAGGATTTCACCTTTCTGTTTAGATCAAACTTATGGCTTACCTCACTAGTCACTACATTAAACTAGTCTTGCCTGAATCCACCTATACAATGCTTACAGGGAGGTTTGTCAATGAAAGTTGTCGACTGCATACTCTGCCTCAAGGGATACCACGAGTGGAAGATCTCAGGTGGCATTGGTATATGGCGGTATGGTGGCATTGTGAAAATTGCTTCCTCGAGGAAAAGGCCTGCTTCACATTTAAACAGAGGTGGAGGCTCAGACCAACAAATGCTGGAATTTGTGCATCTTCTCTCTGAGGTCTCTCTAGAGGAATCAAGAGTTGAAGAAGCTCAGCATTCTCTTTTTCAGCGCTTTGTTCTTCAAGTTGTGCGAGCATTCCTTCTGGAATGGGGTGAAGCTGAAGATTTGCCTCTAGATGATATGGTAGGTGAGTTCTGCTTATTCTTGTCTTCTTGTGTCCCTCTTAGTAGATGTCACGATGACTCCGTCGTCGATGCCAAACCTTGACCAGAACGACATTTGAATTGAACTTTCATATGGTGGTGAATATTGCAGGTCATTGAAACCGTACTTGAACAAGCTTGTAAAGAATTTACCATTTTGCTTGCTTCTCACAGAAATCAGGTACTGTATTGTTGATAAAAGATAGAATATTTAATTTCTATTGCTTGCATGTCTTTGTTATGATGATGTAGCCCCTATGCACGTAATATTGACACATTTCTTTCTCGAGAAAAAGCGTTTACAAAATTTAAAAATAGTCTTGTTACTGGTAGCCGTGAAAACTAAAACATCCATGACAATAAAGTGTTTACAAAATTCAAAAATAGTCTTGTCACGTAACATCCATTACTTACTTTAAGGCATCCATTTCTAACAGGTCAGGTCACTTCTAAGGAAGATGATGAAGGATGACAATGGAACTCTTTCTAAAATGGATTTGATCCAAACTATTTCAAAATGCCTGAAGGAGAATAGTGAGTGCATGTTCTCTTCATTGCGATTACCTCGTGGCAGCCATGAACACTTGGATGATGAGGGATTACTTGAAAGCCAACAAGAAGAGCTGGAGGTAAAGACCATGCCAAAATTATACGTGCCAGTGAGCTTGTTACCTGACAATATGTCGAATGCAGAATCAGAATTATTAATTGTTTCCTTGTAGCATTAACAAAAATCTTATCTACTGTCAGCTGCATGCTTCATATACTAGGAACCCCTTTTCTAGTTCTATATTAAATGACTTCTGTTTATTCTTGAAAACTGAACCCTTTTTTAACAACACGATTAAAAGATATGAAACTACAGTAATTGTAAAGCCATGTGTGCATTGTTGCACTACTAATTTAGTTTATTGACATTTGAAAATTCAGAAGTTAAAGATGTCCTTTAATGAAATGAAGCTTCAAGTTGAATCGACTCGTGTTGACTGGGCAGAAGACTTGAGGAGGCTAGGTCGGTACTGGGTTTGGATTGAACTTCACATTTTAACCTTTAGTTCAGTCATCTCTGAAACCAACATTTTAAAAATGTAGAAAGCTACTTTGAGGCTCAGAACCATAATGCTTACCACAAGTTGCTTGAGGAAAATCGTAAGCTGTATAACCAAGTACAAGATCTTAAAGGTAACATGCAGATTCGATTTATTAATTTCATTTTAGTAGTAGCAAAGATATTTGGTTACTGACTATCCCAGAAAGTACATATTGTCAGGTAGCATTAGAGTTTACTGCAGAGTGAAACCTTTCCCAAAGACACAATCTGATCAAAGGTCTACTGTTGATCACATTGGGGAAAACGGAGAAATCCTAATTGCGAATCCTCAAAAGCAAGGGAAGGATGGACGGAAAATATTCACATTCAACAAAATATTTGGACCTAGTGCTTCACAATGTAGATAATCACTCTCTCGTAACTTTCATTGTGTATTTTTTGTGCCTACTCTCAATCTGCCTCATGTTTCTGACTTTTGATTTTTTTTTTGGTAACAGCTGAAGTTTTTGCTGATACCCAACCGTTGATTAGATCTGTCATGGATGGATATAATGTATGCATATTTGCATATGGTCAAACGGGATCTGGGAAAACTTACACAATGGTAATTCTTCACAGGAAAAAATTCTTAGAACTTCATTAGTATTTTTGCTTCAAAGGACGACATTTGTGTGGAAAGTTCGAATCAGAGGCACAGTAGTGTAACAAGAGAGTAGTTATCTTTGGGTAGACAACTACAACATCATCTTCCTAGAAAATATTTGTTTTCATTGCATACCATGAAGTTTATTAATTTCATATAAGTTATTTTGTATGTCCTATTCAGAGCGGTCCAGATGTAACAGCAGAGGAAACCTGGGGTGTAAACTACCGGTCGTTGAATGATTTGTTTGAAATTTCTCAAACAAGAGCAGATTCCATTACATATGATGTTAAAGTTCAGATGATTGAAATATACAATGAACAAGTGAGGGATTTATTAATGGCTGATGGTGCAAACAAAAGATATCCTTTTTATGTTAAGTTATATTATTATTTCTGAATAAATATAATAATATGAATAGAGTTGTCATAGTGAAAATAGTAACTGGTATGTATTTCATGCTGAAAAATCTCCCTCTATTTAACATAATATGAAATACATTAAATTTGCCTAACCTTTTTTTTTTTTGCTTTGCTCAAAAGTTTGTTTTCATGCATTTTCTTCTTTATTTCCTTAACCATGAAACACATTAGAGATACGCAATAATTCTCATGTAAATGGACTCAACATCCCAGATGCAAATATTGTGCCAGTCAAGTGTGCACAAGATGTTTTGGATCTGATGAAAGTTGGCCAGAGAAACCGAGCAGTTGGATCAACTGCTCTTAATGAACGAAGTAGCCGCTCACACAGGTATTCTTGAACTCATGCACCGTACTTCGGCACAGAATATGGTGATATAATCAGTAGTCTTTTTAAACTTATCTGTCTTAGAGATACTTTCTCTTGATTTATCATTTTTAGATTTTGGAATGTAGCATTCGGCATCAAAACCCAATTCTAGAAATAAAAGGTCATCCAAAGAACACAAAGAACTGCATTACCTCATTCTCCAGTTTATGCATTCTTTTGGTTATATGGTTGGTATACTTACTGTCACTGTATTGTTGGTAACTGTATTGCTTTTTTTTTTAGTGTGTTGACAGTTCATGTACAAGGAAAGGAGGTAATTTCGGGCTCAACTCTAAGAGGGTGCCTGCATCTAGTGGATCTCGCGGGAAGTGAGAGGGTAGACAAATCTGAAGCGACTGGAGAAAGACTAACTGAAGCCAAGCACATAAACAAATCGCTATCAGCACTTGGTGATGTTATATCTGCACTTGCCCAAAAGAGTTCTCATGTTCCATATAGAAATAGCAAGTTAACGCAAGTGCTGCAGGATGCCTTAGGTATTGTTAAAAGCCCTTGTATTGTTGGAAATGCTGTTGTCAAAATACTTTTCTAATCACTTGTTTCCCTGCAATACAGGTGGTCAGGCAAAAACATTGATGTTTGTGCATGTGAACCCTGAAACAGACTCTTTTAGTGAAACAATGAGCACTCTCAAATTCGCTGAGCGTGTAGCTACAATAGAACTTGGTGCCGCCCGTGCAAATAAGGAAGCAGGCCAGGTCAAAGACCTAAAGGAAGAGGTATGATGTTATTTTATAATAATTGCCAAATAACATTAGAACTTTGATTTCATAACTCATAGTATAAGAATTATTTTGTCAGATTGCCAAGCTTAAATTGGCACTAGATGAAAAGGAACACGAAGTGGCACAGTTTAAAGATATGGCAAACCGTGTGACCTCTGAGATGAGAAATGCAAGAACAAGATCACCTTTAACCGCCAGCATGTCCTTGAAACCTGAAGTTAGTCAAGGATCCAGTGTAGACACCTGTACAAGTGAGGTACTTTGTTTCTCTGAAATTCTTATGTTTATTTTTCACTACGATACTCTTACAGTTTCTTTAGAGTTGCAGCACAATTGCTCACATCTTAAAAGATATTTATATGTCATGTATGCATCATCCTAAAAATATAACTTGGCTCACTGACAGATAAGAAGCTCATCATCTGGCAAGCAAAGAAGGTTCCGTTCACCATTGTCAGTGAGAGAGCTAGATGATAAGTCGCCTGTCATCAGCAGGGAATTGTACCTGAGTGCGCGAAAGTATAAGACTCCGTCTCCTCCAGTTAGAAGCTCACTCTCTGCTGAGAGAGGCAGCTTTGCCAAAATCGTGGAGAACACTGGAAGCATCGACTGCACACCTATATCGAAGGTCGAAGTGCCTCCAAAAGTATTGTCCAGCAACTCGAAGAACACACCTTCATCTGTCCTGACAGCTCAGAGTCTACGGAAATTTCGGGACTCTGAAGAGAACAGAACCAAAATTCCGCCTATCCGGCAAAACATGGTGAAGAACAGGTCTGAGAGTACACCAAAGGCTCACAATGAAGAGAAATCGGCAAACAGACACTCGGGTACCAAAGTGAGGTCAGAGGTCAGGAGCACGAGGGACTCGTCCGAAATCGAAAACGAGTTTGCAGGCGATGAACCCACTTTCCACTTCAACCGAAAGGCGAAGAAGTTACCCACACAGGTGACAAGACAGTCCCAGAACATAGATATCAGGTATGGTTCAGCAGCTATTTCGGTTTCCCTCGTAGTTAGTACATCTTTTCACTGCTCTTTGTGGTTACTGTGGTATACTTGACATTCCCAAATGACTGACAGGTGATGAAACTCACATACTTGTTTTTTTCCTTGCAGTGTCAGGGCCTCTGTCCGGGAGATGGAGCCTCTGACCGAAGGAAGGCAACGCCGGAACTGGAGCAAGCCGCCGTACGCCGAGAGGACCAATATGCCGTTGCCGGACATCCGGCGCAGCGTCTCCCTGCCGCGCGGGAAGAACCTTGCTGCGTGAATCTAGCTAGTTTCGTCAGCCAGGCATTCTTTCATTGGTTGTTTGTTATCCTGTGGTCCGATCCGTATGTAGGCTCTACGGCTGTGTAGAACACTTCATCAGGATGGCATCACACAAGTCTGTCGAGTTGTTTCCTCGAAGCTCCAGTGAAAACACAAAGTTTACGTTCTTATGCGCGATGTAAAAATGTAGGGGTTAATGTTGTACTACAGCATCTCATTCCAGTGGTGATTGAAAAACTGAAGGCGCTGCTTCCGTATCAATTTTGTTCTTATGTTATTAATAGCAAATATATCTATGTGTTGCAACGTAATAAAAATGTCAAATATTAATTAATGACAAAAGACGATGAGAATGGTATTTATCGATTTATGCTCAATCCTCTCTATAAATTTTCAAATCTATAATTTATTTTATGATGACCATAAAATCTATAATACTACCTTTGTTCCATTTTATCGCGCTACGCATATCAAGATTCGAACTTTAAAAACTTTGACCAAGAATTAGACTAATAATTTTTAACTATTATAATTCAACCTTATGTGATTAGATTTGTAAGGAATTATACTATTCAATGATTATAAGTTTACAAGCATAAATAATATAATATAAAGTAAATGAATGGTCAAGGTTTAATTTAGGAGACAGTATCATTCTAACTTGCGTCAGATAAGATGGAACGGAAGGAGTATAAGTTAATGTTAGCAATAGTATGATAGTGTATCTATATCGAATTACAGTATGATCCTGATAGATTTTTTTTCTCTGATTCCAAAGCACATAAATATTTAGACATAAATATATCATACTTTAATTTTTATACTATATATCCATGTGTTATTACAGTTAAATATTGAGTTTCGTGACTTTTTTTAGGGCTCATAAAAAATTTGTAATTCTAATATAGGATTAAAGTTAGCAAGGAGTTAGTTGCCGACATATCAAGGGTTGCCGACATATCAAGGGTTGGTTTGTTCGCTGATTATTACGAATGAGACCTCTCTCAATTTTCTACATAATAGTCCTTGTAGGGTTTACAAAGATACATTTATTTAGACTGAGTTTGACAACAAAGTGCTTAAGATTTCAGCACGATTTGAGTAGGATATGTTTTATAATAAGGATGTTTCAACAATTAAAAGTACATCAATGAGATCAATGGTTTAGAGACTCATAATATTATATTTATTATTTGCTTTTACTATATATAAGACGAAAAACATTAGAAGTGAAGGAATGGACAGAAAATCAGTTCCAAAAACCGAGTGAAACAAAAAATAAAAACACAAAAATAAGAGAGAAAATGGAAACAACTATTAGAGAGAAAAAACAATCAAACAAAAAAGTGAAAAAACGAGTAGAATGGTAAAAAATTAAAATAAATCAGAAACATGCAAATCGAGGATAAGAAAAAACGGAAACAAATCGAAAATGTGAAGGAGATGAAAAAATGCAAGATAGAAAATCGGTCCCAAAACCGGAGTGGAGAGAGAAATGAAAACAACTTTTAGAGAGAAAAACAGAAAGAACCGAAAAAATAAAAAAAAACGAGCACAATGGTAAAAAAACAAAAATAAATTTAAATTATAAACATAAAAACCGAGCATAACAAAAAAAAAGAAAATAAATCGGAAACGTTGTAACACCCTTGGTGTTATAGTAACTAAACACATGCCATGTCATCATATGCATTGCAAAGCATCCATGATTAGGGTAACTATGTTATGCATCAACTAAAATGAGTTTACCTTCTTAGGTTGAATGTGTTTCTAGTTGTGTGACTCGAATCCGAAAACTCTAATTTCGAATGTCACCGCAAATACTTAGTTTATGCCCTGCGTAATTTGAGGTGTGTGACTGTGTTACACACTAGTGCCAAGTGTAGGGTATGAGCTCAAGTCCAACTTATAAAATAAAGCTTCAAGTTTGAGTTTGCTTTTGGAGTCCAAAACTTGATGCAAGTTTTCCGATTCGAATTCGAATTCAAATTTGAGGAATT
This sequence comes from Saccharum hybrid cultivar R570, assembly GCA_038087645.1. Classification (NCBI taxonomy): domain Eukaryota; kingdom Viridiplantae; phylum Streptophyta; class Magnoliopsida; order Poales; family Poaceae; genus Saccharum; species Saccharum hybrid cultivar. The sequence continues at coordinate 17,516,230 of JAQSUU010000534.1, read as the reverse complement.
ATTAAAAGAATTTCCGAAGTCAAACTGGTCAACCAAGAGTGACATTTGGTCAAACATGTGATGCTTGACTTAATGATGCCCTTGGATGATGGTGTGATCACTAATTAATCACCAATTAATAGAGTATCAAGTTTCAATTTGAAACCTTTCCAAAAACCCTAAAAAAGGCAAAACACTGATTTTACCCCTTTTTGAATAAATCAAAATCTAAGCAAAATTTGGGAAAAAGTGTAATACCAAGTTTGTAGATCTTTTCAAGGGCTACAATATTAGTGTTTTGAGTTTTCAAAGTTTTAGTGTAAAATTTGGAGTAATTTTGAAAAGATTCAAATCTAAAACTTGACCCCTTTTCATATCCCCAATACAATTTCAAAATGGAGGCATAATTTGAAAATGTTTTGTATAGCAAAGTTGTAGGTCTTACCTGGATGTACAACTTTGGTATTTTGAGTTTTTGAAGTTTCATTATAAAATTCAAAGTAATTTTGAATTTACAGATTTCCAGAAAACATCCCCTTTTCAATTCAAATTCAAATTTCAAAATCTAGGCCGAATTGGAAAATGTTTATATTGAGAAAGTTGTAGAACTTTGAAAATTGAGCAACTTTTGTATTTACAAATTTTCAACTTCTATAGAAAAATTTAGAGTAATTTGTCAAAATTTAGCAGTGGCAATTTCGTAATTAAATCGAACTTCAGCCAACAGCAGGGCGACACCTCCCGCCCGACGCCGATGAGCTTCGGACCATTTCCAGACGCGCCCGCGACCGCCAGCGGCCGCTTCGGCATGGTCGGTCCGATCCGCGTGTGTGGCAGAACCTCCTAAATAATATGGCCCACATGTACTTGTTATCGTCTTAAAGACCTCTAACAACCATACATGTGTACCACAAAACTTAAGAAGTCTATCGGGTGTCCTCGGGAAACTTGAATCATCCACATTTTTACAACTCACATAGGATCAACAAAGGAGTAACCACAACATTACAGCATTTGTTACAAACTTTACATCAGAGTGCGGAAGAATAACAACAATAGATTTACAAATCATGACTAAGTTAACTTTTACGAACTTAACTTAGATGGCGGAAGTCGAGTAGAACTATAGAAGACAACTTAGATAGAGCACCTAAGTTAGAGGATGATAACCAGATCACGACGAGCCTACTAACATGATCTGATTAGCAGCACCAGTCAGCACCTGCAACAGGGGTTAACAAACTCTGAGTACTCAATTGTACTCCACAAGACTTATCCGACAAAAAAAGACTCCAAGAATATACTGGCTTTAAGAGAAGTAGTGGAGCTAGAAAAGAGGAGTTTTGTAGAAAAGCTTTACTATGCGTGGATCCTTACTTTCAATATTTTAAACAAGTTTTAGCATCAATTTTAGTGAAGTTTATTATAGATAGATTTGCACCTGTTCTATCTCAATCACTTGTATCAAGCATCACATTTCATATCCATCTCTTTTCCATCTTATTTCTATATTCACCATGTTCCATTGTTAACTACGATGTAGGTCAGGTGATCGAGTCTCCATAACCGAGGAGCAACGACGATTCGAACCGATTATACCCAGCTGGGGGATCCCTAACCACACGACATATGTAGGACTCTAACCGACATATATCAACCTTCACTCGGATCCTCCAACATATGACCGGATCCAGCGTCACCCGAGAGTATAGTACACCTCCAATCCAGCCCTTAGCTACGAGGGTACACACTACTCTCGCCATCTCTCCACTCCTAGTGCGCGGTTGGCCGTTCACATGTTGGCATTACCGAGGTCTTAGGCTTACCGGAGCATACGGTCAGTTGCAAATTCTCGAAACACAGGCGGGCCTCCAACGGTACGGTCCTTAATCGACACAGGCAGAAACACTACATTGAGACTCCTTTTCCAATGCAAGTTACCCGTCCGGTCTCAGCTTAATATTATCATATTCATATTCATATGCTCTCATGACCCGTCATTAGATCAGGAGAAGAAAAGTTAAACCTGTTTCTCGCGAACGATGAAACCACCATTCGACTTCTACCGAATTCTAAGATTACTAAGCATAAGAGATCGACTTATACATATTAGTGGGATATCATCTGGATATAAGTGTAGATCAAGGTAATCATGCAGCAACGGTATCAACCAACTCCTACTAACATAATGCACATTACACTAGACTTAAGGTGTAATTAAGCATTTAAAAACAGAAGAGTGGTTGTATGTCCGGGGCTTGCCTTCGTTGCAGAGAAGTTAGTTTTCCCTCAGAGAGTTCCAATAGACACCAACACCTTTGGTGGATGGACCTACTCCGATACTTGATCAACACGCATCTTCTCATCTCGTACACTATACGTAATAAAATATGCATGCTTAACATGATGGAATGGATGCCATGATGCGTGATGCATGATGATGAATAAAGCATAGCATACAAGAGACATTTAGAAAAGATAAACATTAGTTATCTACTTGAGTACAACTTTCCCTTGCAGTACAGTTACAAGCCAACAAGATTAATTTAAAGGTTAACTAACCATAACTTTGTTTTTACCCAAGAGGTTGTATCTAATAACAAGTAAGTCTATCACAAGACCACTAATTACTTACACAAGAAATCATTAACCATTAATGATCTATGTTAAACACATTAATTATCATTAACCAATCATAGTTAACAAGTTAATCGTGAGCTCAAGCAATTCGATAAGATGTCATGAATCATCATATGTTAATGATCCAAGGTCAACAATCAATCCAAAAATCACACAAAACCCTAAATTATCAAGTTTAAACACATGTTTAATTAATTAATTAAGACAGAAATTAAGAATAAAATAAATTTTGTCCACTTAAGCCCAAACTTTTTCTATAAATTAGTCTTACCCTAAAACAGTACCAAAATTAATTTCATGATTTTGTGGACTTTTATTTCAATTACTAAAATTCATGGAAGTTGCATTTAATAATTAATTAAGCTAATTAATTAACATACAAAAAGTACTCGAAATTCAAGTTTTATATTTTTCTTACATGGATCACAGTATGACAAAGCTACATAAAAATGTTCATGATTTTAGGAGCTCTAATTATTTTGTTATGAAATAAACAAGTTTCAACACTATTAAGCATTTTCTGAAATTCGGAAATGATAAAAAAAACTATTTTACACCCTCACACAGCCAGCCACACTGGCTGACACGCGGGGCCGGGTCAAACCCGACCCACAGCCGGCCTTGACCGCGCCCCCGCTGGTGGGTAAACCGTGGAACTCGCCGGCAGCGGCAACGACGCCAACACGACCTCCACGACCCGACGCATCTAACTAGCTAGCCGGTTGGGCGATTTAGAGATCGGAGGAGGCTCGTCCACGGCCATGGTGGCCCGACGGCGCAAGGCACGGCGGCGCAGCGGTGGAATCCATGCCCCGATGCGGTAGAGGTAGGAAAGATGTGACCGATGCGGTCAGGAGCTCACTGCGAACCCAGTGAACTACTAAGCTGAGGCGGAGACCCACCGGAGGGGTGAGGTTGTCGTCATGGCGACGGTGGTGGCGCAGACATGGCGGCGAGGATGGCGTTCCCGAGGTTCCTGTATGGTAAAGATAGAACTAAAAGGTTGGCGAGCTTCACGTCATCAAGAGAAACATGAAACACGAAATGGAAGGGAAGGAATTGCAGTGAATTGAGCCGGCCTCGACGAGGTGAGACATGGCGGCCATGGCGACCCGCTATGGCGAGAACGACGTGCGCGGCTGTGCCTGGCGAGGAGAGGCGACTCCAGCGAGTCGGTTGGGTGCGTAGGGAAGTGGCGACTCTCGGTGCAAGAGGAATTGGGAGGTGGTGCTGCTGCTGCGGCCAATTGCGCCGGCGGGTGGAGGTGGCCGGCGGTGGCACCGAAGGAAGAAAAAGGCGAAAACGATGACGGCAAGGGCTTTATAGCCAAGGCGAGGCAACGGGGAAGCGACACGCGATGGACGACTGCCCATGCCGAGCAAGAGGTGGCGACCGCGGGCGCGCCTAGAAGCGGTTCGAAGATCACCGGCGACGGCGGGAGGTGGCGCCCGGTGGTTGGAAAAGGATTTTGAAATATTTACAAAACTGCCACTGACTCCATTTTGCAAATTACTTTCAAATTTTCTATAGAAGTTGAAAATCTGTAAAAACAAAAGTTGCTCAATTTTCAAAGTTCTACAACTTTCTCAATATAAACATTTTCCAATTCGGCCTAGAGTTTGAAATTTGAATTTGAATTGAAAAGGGGATATTTTCTGGAAATCTGTAAATTCAAAATTACTTTGAATTTTATATTGAAACTTCAAAAACTCAAAATACCAAAGTTGTACATCTAGGTAAGATCCTACAACTTTTCTATTCAAAACATTTTCAAATTATGCCTCCATTTTGAAATTGGATAGGGGGAGATTAAAAGGGGTCAAATTTGAGATTTGAATCTTTTCAAAATTACTCTAAATTTTACACTGAAACTTTGAAAACTCAAAACACCAAACTTGTAGCCCTTGAAAAGGTATACAAACTTGGTTTTACACTTTTTCCCAAATTTTACTTAGATTTTGAATTAATCAACAAGGGGTAAAATCAGGGTTTTGCATTTTAGGGTTTTCAGAAAGATTTCAATTTGAAACTTGATACTCTATTAATTGGTGATTATTTAGTGATCACACCATCACCCAAGGGCATCATTGAGTCAAGCATCACATGGTTGACCAAATGTCACTCTTGGTGACCAAGTTGACTTTTAAAAATCTTTTAATAATTCCCCAAATTTGAATTCAAATTCGACTCGGAAAACTTGCGACAAGTTTTGGATTCCCAATTTAAACTCAAACTTGAAGCTCCATTTTAAACATGTTTGACTTACAAATATTATCAAGCCTTGATCCCATATTATAAAGCACATTTAACCCTACAACTTTTATTTAAACAAAACTTTATTGCATAAGCCAATTCTCATATATAAATTCATAAAGAACCTAATGTATCAACATGCCATCATTTCATGGGATTAACTAAAATACCAGATTTGCAATATGTGAACATGACAAAGAAACATATGAAACATTTCATATGGCAACATTACATATGCAACATAGACATGGTATATGCAACATAACAATGCTATAAATGCAACATATGATATCTATTATTGCAATATGAATGCATTTATGGCATAATACTTGATACTTATGCTTGATGATGCATCATTATCATATTTTAATTATTTCTTAACATCTGGGATGTTACAGCGTGTCACCCTCGCGTCGACCGATCGCCCTTATATATATGATCATCGCCGTCGTCTTCGTTTTCTCTTCCTCCTCTGTTTCCTCCCCGCCGACGGTCACCACCGCACGCCTCCGTAGTTCACCGCCGTCGCTGCTCCGCCGCGCAATTGCTCTCGCCTGCAGCTCCGCAATCCTTCTGCGCAGCTCCTGGAGCCCCCTATTGCGTCTCGTCCCATCTGCTACTGCTCGCACGCCACGCTCTTCTCCACGGTCGGCAGCAGCGCCATCGCAGGTGCCTCACCGTCGACCGGTCACTCCAGACCACCTCCGCCTTCACCGAGTTCGCCACAGTATTCACGGTGAGCTCCTTTACGTGATGCTCGCGTTATTTCAGTCGCTACCGCGTTAGAAGGGGGAGTTCCGTCTCCTCGCCGCCGGGCGGGTCACCACCGTGGTCGCCATGGCCGCGGTCAAGCCTCCTCCGGGCCGAGTCGGGTTCGTTTGTTGTTGTGGTAGCGTTCGCGGGGGTCGGGTGAAGCTGTTGGTGCAGTTCCACCGCACTGGGAGCTCGTCGGCGGCGGCCACCTCGGTGCCATGGCGCGCGAGAGAGGAGAGGGAAAGGGCGCGAGCGGGCCGGCCTGGTTGCTGGGCCGGGCGGAGGGAGCAGGCCGCGCGAGAGAGAGAGAGGGGGAGCGCGGGTGCGCGTGGGCCGCGCGGGCACGTCCGTCTAGGCCGAGCTGAGAGAGAAGAGGAGAAGCGGCCCGTGTTGTTGATTTTCATTTTTTCTTTTTTTCAAAAAATGTGAATAGTATTTAGTTTATTTATTTTGTTGTAAATTAATTAGAATTCCAAAAATAGTGAAAATTTTTGTGTAACCTCTTTTTACCGTGTACTATTTAAGAAAAATATTCAATGCCAATTTTGATTACTTTTTGTAAGTTAATTAATTAGCTCAATTAATTATTAAATGGTTTTTCCATAATTTTCCTAGGCTTAATTAATTGTCCAAAAATCATGAAAATTATTTTACCACTTAGTTATGATATAAGCTTCCTAAAATAAAATTTAAGCTTAATTAGACCAAGTTGATTTTATTCTTAATTTATGCTTTTATTAAATAATTAGTTAATCATTTTATTAAGGTTTAATGATTAGGGCTGTTTGACTTTGTGATTGAGTGTTGACTTTGGGTCATTAACACTTAATGACCTTTAGCATCCTTAATTGATTGTTTAAGCTCTTTTAAGTATGTTGTTAAGTCTTAATTAGTGTTATTTCATGTGATTAACGAAATTCTTTAATGAAGTAATTAACGTAATCGAACCCTAGGTTAGGGTTAGATTAGAAGCCTTTGTTGTTCAACTGTACCGTGAAGGAAAGTTGTACTCAAGATATTAACTTTGTTATGCATCCATCGAGCATCATGTTTATTACTTCATCATCTTAAGCATACGCTATCGTCACGTGTAGTCCCCGTGAACGAGGAGGTTGCCGAAGTTGAATCCGTTCCCGAAGAAGAGCCAACATCCGTGGAAGTAGGATTTGACATTTGCGGTACTCTGATCCAGAGCCCGAACTTCCCATCGACTAAGGCAAGCCCCGATTACATTTAACCCTTCCTTGCGTTTTGAAAAGTTTACTTCACTTATATTACTGCTTTATTGCACTAAGTGATAGGAGTTGAGTGATAACTTAATTACTGCATTACCATCCTTGATACTTCGATATCATCCTTGTTACTGTTTTTATTTGAAAATGCTTAGTATGCTTAGCCATGCTTAATGAGAAAACTTTAAAAATATTAAGCAAAGTTTGAAGGGTTGTTGGACAACCGCTTGATGAATAATGATGATAATCTGGGGCCGGTCGGTGGACTTGCATCGGGAAAGGAGTCCCCATGTAGTGTCTTCGACTGAATCAGTTAAGGACCGTACCGTTGTTTGAATTGTGTGCGTCGAGACTTTGTAACTGATTACATGCTCCGGTAAGCCTAAGACCTCGGTAATGCCAACATGTGAACGGCCAACCACGCACTGGGAGTGGATAGATGGCGAGAGTAGTGTGTACCCTCGTAGCCAAGGGCTGGATTGGAGGTGTACTGTACTCTCGGGTGGCGCTGGATCCGGTCATGTTTTAGAGGATCCGAGTAAAGGTTGATATCTGTAGGTTAAAGTCCTACATGTGTCGTGTGGTTAGGAATCCCCAGCTGGGTATAATCGATTCGAATCGTCGATTAGAATTATGAATTTTTACTACAGTTCAAGCATACAATAATTAGGCCACCATAAAAATTTCACCACAATTAGACCATAGAAACTGCAGTTATGAATTATTTCAATTAATTACAGAAAAGAATAGATCAAAATCTACAGCAAAAACTTTGTACTAAAGCATACCATATTATATGTTTACTATGTAGATCTACTCATGTGGAGTCCAACAAAATTAGATTTTCTATTTTATAATTTTTCTATGATTTATTATGATTTTTCAAAGATTCAACCAAAATAAAAAAAGAAAAGACAATACCACGTAAAACAATCGTCCAAAACCGCTTGAAAGGATTATTTGACCGGTTTTAAAAAGTTCAGAGGGTAAAAAATTCAGTTTTACAGTTTGGAGGTGAAGTAGACCGTTCTAAATAGTTGAGGGGTTGAAGTATATTTTTTCCATTCCTTTGACATCAACACTTTTCTTAAACCCTAACCGTGGGTTCTGTTCTTGATTTTGATGGGATTTTTAGTGAAAAGGGAAGCTTTGCAAGAGGGGCATGGGGAGAGGACGACATGTACCAATTGGATCTGGGAGTTTCAGGTGAAGATGCGTGTGTTCTTTGATGCATTCTTATCCCTAATGCAGGACGCGTTGCTTTTGCTGAACTCCCAAACAAATGGCGGTATCCATTCCTTTGCAACAGGTAGCGGCGGGAAGTTTCCGTCAATTGTGGTGAACCAAACAGCACCTTAAATCAAACAGGTCCAGGATTGCTTGCAGCACGCTACAGTCACTCACACCCAGGCTATGGAGGAGGCACCAGCGACGGAGCGGAAGAGGCCGCGTGAGGGCGATGCGGTTACTTCCGCCGCGGCGGCGGCCGGGGACCCTCAGTACACTTACCTGTCTATCGCCGACGCCCTCAAGGTTCCCGGCGTCAAGGTCTGCATCTTCGCCGTCGTCTCCGAGATCGGCACCGCCGTCCGCAGCCGTGGCACGGGTGAGCCTCACTATCAAGTCTCAACTCCTCCCCTTCTCCTTCCGTGAACCCGCTGTCGGCCTCATCTTAGGGTTTAGTCCGGATTTTAGCAGGATGAGAGTTGACGGTTTGTGCTTAAGCTGTTGCAGGATGTATGGTGCCTTCTTCAGTTATTCTTCAGTCTGATTCACAAAGTGTTCACCTAGGGTTTGTTCTCGATCGCAAATGCTGCGGAGGCAGGGAAATTTGTGGGGTTCCGTTGTGATTTTCGCTGTGAAATTAGAGAAGTGTATGAATAGTGTTGATTAGGATTAGTTCTTTGCTCAAATTGTTGCTTGCTTGTTGCGGGGGGACACATGCTTTAGGTTGTCCACTTGTCCTCAGATCGCCTCTTTTGCAACTTTTTGCATGAAGCATTATGCATTGAGAGGGACCTTCTGTTGTCACGTTCATTGCTAAGTCTCACTTTTGATACTCAAATCAATGCTAGAACCCTTGGTCATGGCAATAGTTTTTGCAGATTTCACTCTTACGTTGAGGATTGTGGATCAATCACGCACGGCTGGAATCTCTGCAACATTTTTTTTGCTGACGACACTGCCCTATTGCCCCGTGTTAAGTCAACTGGGGATGTGATCAGTCTCCATAACGTCATGGTACAGCATAAAACTCTATTTAATTATGCCATTTTTCACTGGGTATTTCTCGGAGCTATAAACTTCCACATACCTTTTTATGCGTGGTTATTTAAGCATAACATATTTGACAACACCTAGTTCATGCCTACTTTGATCTGCAGATAACAATGCATGGGGAGTTCTTTGTTACATTTAACAAAAAGTTTTCTTCATTCGCGCTATTTGAAAGCAATGCTGAGTGCAGCCCATATCAGTCTTCTTTGAAATATCGTGGCAGCATAGATGACAAAGAACTTTTAACCCAGCAGAGAACGTGGCTTGCATATAATCCTCTAGGTGACTCCTAATCGATAATTACTTTTGATGATTTATTTGGTCCACCCATCTGCATGATATTTTCTGTGGTGCCTTAGTCGTGCTCATTCCACTCCAGTTTTATGTGTCAATGAAATATCATAGTGGTGAACGTGTTCTTATCCAAATGAGAAGCCAGCCTAACTATCATACTTGTGGGGCTGAAAGGCTAATTCAGTTTCCTATTTCTTGGTCCCACCAATTAGCATGATTCACTTGAATTTATGTAGGATCAAATAGTATACTGCAGGCATTCTATTTATGAACTCTTCTTACCCAATGGAATTAAGTATTTTATAAATTACTAGCAAATATGCCGTGCGTTGCAACGGGAAAACAATTATTGTGTTATTGATGGCACAAGTGCAACTGCACAGTGAAGCCTTGTGTGAGCATAGTGGCCACGGTAGCACGAGCACCTAGTGTCATCAGGCTCTGCCAGGCAACCTAGGACGGCGGTGTGGCAACCACCGAGAAGACATAGGCTAGCACTGCGCAACAATGCGATCGGGGGGTGGGGGGGCACGGCACCCTTGTGCGTGTGGATCTAGACGGTCACGGTTGACCGAGTGTGCAACTCTTACGGTGCCCTTAACGATCGAGAAGAGCGGCGTGCATGGGAGATCTAATTGTTCCATCAGTGTACGAGATGACGCAACAGTTTGTGGAGGTCAGCATGATAAGGAGTAGTTGGATCACGTAATGGTCAATCGATTGCTCCACTGTCGGTCTTTCCAACAGTTGGTCCTCATATTTTCAGTATGCTTAATGTATCTTTTGCCTTGCCTCATCATTATCGTTCTCCTGCACCCTCGATCTTAAGGGCTACCATTCTTATAGGGTCATGAGTTTTAACAGAACTTGCATTATCTCATTTTAGCCCTTAGTTAAGGTCGGTCTCTGCCTGCCTTTCAATCAAAACAACAACAGTTTGAATTTTGTTGTCTACAATTGTTCCTATTTTGTTAGATTGTCAGCTTCTTGCAGTGAACTCATATTACTTTTTAACTATCTGCTCTCCCTACAAGTGATATATGCTATTCTCTTTCTTTAGGATATATACCTTTTATTATAGCATGTATTCTTTGTCTATCTTTGTTTCCGTGCAGAGATTCATGAAATACTTAACTAGTACGTCCCTAACAATGCTTTACCAGCAGCTTTTGTAACATCTGTTTCTATCTAACTACTTTGCACCGCAGGTCTGAAAGATCTCGAATTGCAGTTAAGGAGTTTAAAGTCTGATTCTACTTTTGATCTAGTATGCAAGGTTAGTTCTTTATTCAATCATATTGAAACTCAAGACTTATTTTGGTACAGGAAGTGCTCCAAAAAATTCTCTCTGCTTTATTGTAGGTTGTTCATGTCCATGAAGATAATGGCAAATGGATTTTTTATGTTTGGGATGGAACCGATACCCCTGCAGCTGAGTTTCAGGCAATGTAGGATTATCTATGTTTATTTATTGTTTCTAATAATTTTTTCAGCAATAACTAAGAAAACCATCTATACAATATAGGATTATCTAGTGTTTTTTAAATACTGTTGCAGCTTTTAATCTTTATTTGGTTGTTCTTATATAGTGCACTGAACTTAAGCATGGTCAATGAAAAGAAAATAAGTATTATCTTAGAAAAACATTTGCTGATGTCAGTCACGTCACTATTTTCACTTAACTTACCTTTTTTTTGTGTCTCTGCTATTGATTGGTGAACATATAGTTTGGATGCTGAGGCAGTTCAATCACCCCCTCTATTTGAAGGACCACCTCTACCCAGGGAGGTTTTGTGCACAATGCCATGTGTCGGAACTGTTCTGAGAATTTATTCAAACAGGTTTATCAAGGAAGTATTACACATGCAAAATGGTATTTATTGGGCCAGGTTCTGCAATATTACTTGCAAGCAAGAGTTTGGCATTTGGAAAGGCATTTTGCTGCCCACTAGTAGAGTTCGCCTTTTATCTCATGAAGATGGTAGCGTTGTTGATCGTCTGAAGTAATCTTCTTTTCTGATGAATTTTAATGTTCTTTGGACATTATATAAGTAACTTTTACCAATTACATGAACACCTCCAGGATGTATGACAGCCGCAACACCAACAAAGTTCACCGCCAGCCGATGACAGGCTTCCCCTCTAATGTTACTGGTATAGAGCATCATCCGATAGTTTGCACTGCTCCTCTGAATCACTGATGGACATATTCTGTTTCATCGTTCAGATCATGAATTTAGCTTCTGATTCAGCATTTATAATTGATTAAAATAGCAATCTTTAAGTTTGTTCATCAGGCCTTCATTGTACCTGTAAGTGTATAATATAGCATCCCTCCATTTTATTTGCATATGAATGTTGTGCATAAAAACAAACCTCAATATTTTTTCTCGTGTGGTATGTATATATGGAGATCTAAATGAAGCACATGATCTTGTCAAAGTGCTTGTTTACATGTATTATATTGATGATGAAGTGCTGCATAAAGTTGTAATGCATTTTTGCTGCCATCTGTTGCCCACAAAGGCTTTGCCTCATGACAATTTGTTATCAATTCTGTCAGGTGTAGATGAGAAAAGAGGTTACTCAACGTTAATGGAGTCTTTAACTCATGATGAGGTATTACTTCTTTCCCATTTTTCTCTAGTTATTTATTAGTTTTATTTCTGTTTTTGATTTGGTCTAATATTATCCAACACCCCTGAGAACATGCGAGCATGTTTACTTTAAGTGGTATCCCAGTGATTTATCTCTTCCTTTTCAAGAGAAAACTATATATTTTGCTTCCCTAATTAATACAGAACCGTGAATGTTCTGAACTATGACTCTAAAGCTAACCAGCTTCAATATCTCCTTTTTCTTTGTACTAGGTGACACACAAATTGAAAACCTTGGTCCGTGTTGTGGGAGCATATCCATGTCAACCTAGTGTAGTCCATTTGTTGCTTTCAACTGGTACATATACTATGCGGTTGACTCTTGAGGATCCTACAGCGAGAATTCATGCGTTCGTCCATAAGGATGAGATGGTAATATATTAGTAAATAACCCTTATGCTTGATTTCCTTGTGTACAGTCTACAGACCGTCCCAGGTGTCCACATTCATCACTAGTGAAAAAAAATCAGTGTTGGTGGTAAAAGGGTTATGGATGCTTAAACGTTAGCTGAATTAGGTGATCATGTCTTCATCTGAATCCTTGGCAGGTTAAATTCTTCGGTGGTTTTCTAACAGCAGAAGCAGTAATAAAAAAGATGAACAAGCTACTGGGCAACCCAGAACAAGAAGACAGCGAGGAAGGTGCCCCTCTGACCAGGAATCCACCTTGGATATGGTGTTGCTTGAAATCATACTATAAGGACAAAAACGACATCTGGGGCAGCAGAATGTACCAAATCTATGCCACAGAGATCAGAGATTGAGCAGGGACTCTGGGAACACTTGCTTTGAGGGGGCGTTTTGTAAGGATGCAGGGCGACACGCTTTAGTGGTAGGCTACTACTGTCAGTGTTATTCCCTTACGTAATGTAGGCAGTGTTTACTTCCTTCAAAATTTCAAAAATTTTACAAGATTTCCCGTCACATCGAATCTTTGGACGCATGCATGGAGTATTAAATGTAGGTAAAAAAAATAACTAATTGCACAATTTGTCTGTAAATGTCGAGACGAATCTTTTGAGTCTAGTTAGTCCATGATTGGATAAATTTTACTAAATAACAATGAAAAATGCTACAGGAACTTTACACCAACTTTTACACCATCTAAACACTACCGTAGTTGCAGTGCTGTCGCTAGCCATCTAGTAGTCTGTATATGCCAATTGTGCGCCTGCACTCTTATCTTATGAAATGTTAGTGCACGCATCAGTGCATCACCAACTTTTGGTTTGGAACGTGGACCCCTTCGTTTCTTGTTCGGCGCCTTGCGTGCAGTTTTCAGTTTCCGCCCTCCCGGTCTCCCCCACTCATGCAGGCAGTCAGGCACTGCTAGCGCTAGACCGACCGCCAGTATCGTGGACGACTGGCACCGGTAGAGACTTCAGAGCGCCACCGGTAAAGCAGCGTGAAGGCTCGCAAGTGTATGACACCCAACGGCTAACGTCTCCACCCCAATCCAGTTAGCCCACCTCTGCTCTGCGGGGTGCGGGCGCCTCAAATGGAAGCTCTGGCTATCGGATCCGCGCCTCCCCGGCCGGGCATCGCTGCCCTCGCAAGGTACTCCCACCTCCGCCGCCCCGGAACCCTCACCGTCACCGCCGCTGCAGTCACAGCTGCGCGCCGCCCCCTCACGGCGGCCTCCATGGACGACGCCGGTGGCCGCCCGAGCCCCGCGCCTATCCGCTGCACCAGCGCGGAGACGGTCAGCTTTCCGCGCTCGATCCCCCGTGTCTACCGCTCTCGATCTCGGTTCGCCTCGAATTCCGAGTTGTGAGGTTCGGGTGGGTGTCGTGTTGCCGTGCAGGACGCCGAGGTGGGTGAGGTCGCGACGAGCTCGCACGCCGCGGAGGCCGACGCGGGGGCCACCACGGACACGGAGCATGGGGGCAACGGGAGCCCTGTGGCGGGCGCCGCTGACGCCGCCGAGGTCGCGGGCGTCGACGGGATAAGGATACGGCGGCGGCCCGTGACGGGGCCCGCGGTGCACTACGTGGGTCCGTTCCAGTTCCGCCTCGAGAACGAGGGGAACACGCCGCGGAACATCCTCGAGAAAATCATCTGGGACAAGGATGTCGAGGTTTCGCAGGCACGTCTGGATGATTGGACGAGTGAGGTGATCATAAGCCTGCACGTGGGGTTAGCCTCGTGCTGACGCGGTGTGAATTTTTTTGTGCTGGCAGATGAAGGAGAGAAGGCCCCTTTACATGCTGAAGGGCCCGCTTGAGGCTGCTCCCCCAGCTAGGGACTTCGTTGGGGCACTCAAGGCGTCCTATGATCGGACTGGCTTGCCTGCTCTGATCGCGGAGGTCAAGAAGGCTTCACCAAGCCGGGGTGTTATCAGGGAGAATTTTGATCCGGTGAGTTTAGGGTATGGCTAAATTTTGGCAGGAGTAAAATCCAATCATTTCATTTCTTGTTGTATAAGCTCATATATTTGTTATATATATGCGAATTGATCCTTGTGTTTTGTCCGGGGAAGTCATTTGTGGAACTGCGCTAGTTTGAACCTGATATACTATTATTGACTGAACTGATTGTTGACAGTGACATAATAAGTCAAATAGTAACTACTAATTAATAATACAACAGAACCGTGTGTATGCCAGGGTGCCATTCCTTTATATCACACATGTGCTCTGAACCTTCAGAGAGATGCAAAGATTGGAATAGCCAAGTATTGAAGTTGGCCCATATATGTTGCACGCCTGCTAAAAAACTGGGAAATAAGTGGGTAGAAGTCATCTGAATCATGTTGCTTTTGAACAATGCCTAGTGATAGTGATTGGTTTTACTTGTTGACATTCTGAATTCCGAATGGACATACACGATGTTGTTTTGAAACCAAACAGCTTCTCTTGCCGTCTGATAATGCTTGTTGGCACATAAACAGGTTCAGATCGCTCAGGCATATGAGAAAAACGGAGCAGCATGCCTTAGTGTTCTTACAGATGAAAAGTACTTTCAGGTCATTTATTTCTTCACCTTGGGAAGTCCTGTCTCATTTCTATCATCAATAAGTTATATATGCTGAAGACACTTGTTTTCCTTTAATACGTGATCAGGGAAGTTTTAACAACTTGGAGGCTATTCGCAATGCTGGAGTCCAGGTGCTGTCTCCAAATTACATACATACATTTGATTTGGGAAACCAATGATATCCTGACAGGGCACTTTAAGTGCATGAATAGCTCAAGTTCTGAATTACTAAATGCAGTGCCCTCTTCTGTGCAAAGAGTTCATTGTTGATGCTTGGCAACTTTACTATGCACGGTCCAAGGGTGCAGATGCTGTTCTTCTAATTGCTGCTGTATTACCTGACCGCGATATCAAATACATGTTGAAAATTTGCAAAATACTTGGGATGGCTGCTTTAGTTGAGGTTAGCTGAGTTATTCTTGCTATATATTTTATATGTTGTTTCAACAGCCACCTCTTGTTTCTCTTGAGTGTTGAGTCATTTGAGTTAGTGATTCAACTGGACTGTGTTACTGAAGGTCCATGATGAAAGGGAAATGGACCGTGTTTTAGGGATTGATGGTGTACAGCTCATCGGCATCAATAACCGTAATCTTGGTATGCTGTTTTTATTGAACTTTTAACACTGAATTCAATTCCTAGTGATACCAGACAAGTCTTCTGTCTATTTTATCACCTGGAAGCTTGTTGATTCATTCAGGGTATTAAACCATTGGTTTTTGCATCTCAAACGCCACCATACTATGAAGATTCTATTGCGTGGTAAATTAGTGATTGGGGGCAAACGTATGGTCAATCTAGACATAACATGATAATGTGGTCACTGTTGGAATAGATTAGTATAGACATTATATTCTACTGTAATGCTCCATATCATGTTATTAGGCTGAATAAGTCATTGAGGACATTCCCTTTTCCAGAGACATTTGAAGTTGATATTACAAACACAAAAAAGCTTCTGGAGGGTGAACGAGGACAAACTATAGCTCAAAAGGATGTAATTGTAAGTATTTTCTTTGACATAGTCTAGTGAAAAGCAAAAAAAAGAAAAAGAAAGTATGCTTCCTCTGTCTCTGGTTACGTCTATTCGCACTCCATGTTACCTGTGCAGAGCTATTCACAGATCACACTTTCACAAATCATACCTTGTTGCACAGATTCTTATACAAACAGATAGAATGAATCGGTGAAGTACAATGCTAACCTTGCAATGCTAATATTCTACAACTTATGTTTACTTAGTAAATTGGGACATCTTCGCTACAATTGGGACAGTTATCACATTGTAATGTCATCTGAACAGGAAGTAGTACTTGCATCGAGCATTCATGTTCTTTTCAATGTTTCAGGTTGTAGGAGAATCTGGGCTGTTCACTCCTGATGACATTTCGTTCGTTCAAAACGCTGGGGTCAAAGCGGTAAGCCATGAGACAGAGATACCTGTAAACTGACACCAGGCTCAACTGGCGGACTTGCCATTCCTTGCTCTTCTTACTGATCTGACTCCTCCTTTGTGTCTGCTGCAGGTTCTCGTCGGGGAATCCCTCATCAAGCAAGAGGATCCAGGGAAAGCAATCGCTGGGCTTTTCGGCAAAGATATCTCGCACGCTGGTGCTACCTAAAGAAGGCGCAGAAGAGCAAGCAGAATAAGCGAGAAACGCAACTCCGGGGTTGCATCATTTTGTGTAGGGGAGAAAATGGAGCGGTGCAATCAGAAATCCACCCTTCCGCAGAGTTTTGGTCGGTCGTTTTGTTTACCTGACCAGCAACTTCCCCCATGCTGTTTTCTTTGTGACCCAACCATCTCAAAATAAATACAGATTTTAGTGCACAAGATATGTATTCAATAATAAGTTGGATGTAATTGCAAGCAGATTGATTTTGCCTATCTAGGCTTGATCTGCACTTTTTTTATTTTTTTGCATAATAATAAATCAAATAAAAACCGGGCTGCAACAATGTCGAAACTTCAGATACAGTCGGAGTCTACACTAGAAGATGGGCCATATGGTAAGCAGGACTCCACCCATCCATCAGACCAAATTAAGCCCAACCCACCGCCGCGTGCCTTCACCGCTCCACCCTCTCCCCAGCAACGGTGGCGGGCTGGCGGCCATGCAGATGCAGGGCCGCCTCCGGCGCGTCCTCCGGGCGCCGCCGCCCAGAATCCTACTCAAGCGCGCTATCTCTTCCCCGCCGCCCGGAGGCGACGGCGACGGCGACGGCGGCAGCGGGGTGGCGGTCAAGCAGGTGACGCGGGGGAACATGGCGGAGGCCCTGGAGAAGCTGCGGGGACGCGTGCGGGAGGCCGCATTCGTGGGGGTGGACCTGGAGATGAGCGGCGTCACGAGCGCGCCCTGGAGAGACACCTTCGAGCTCGACCGCGCCGACGTGCGCTACCTCAAACTCCGCGACTCCGCGGAGCGGTTCGCCGCCCTGCAGCTCGGCGTCTGCCCCTTCCGATGGGACCCTGCCAAATCCGCCTTCGTTGCGCATCCGTGCGTGCCTCTTTGTCTCGCCCCAATCTCCTTCACGTTCTAGTAACCCACTAGTAGCTAAGGATTCTGAATATCTTACTGAGGTTTTGAGGGGTTGCGACTAGCACATTTTTGTGCCGCAGGCAACATTTTGGCCTTATTTCCTGTAGAAAGTTTCGTGGTGATATTTAGGAGGAGAGCCGCATTGGGGGCTGATTTTTTTAGCAGGTGTGAGAGAACAACAACTATTAGTTTGGCTTACTGTGCTTCGTGCAATGCTCTGCAGTGATAAGCTCATACTAGATAGCAACGGAAATGGAGTTCTGAGAAACCTAAGGAAAATGTTCAATTGTTGATAAAAAAAATGGATCATGAACATGTTTTACCTTGCAGAAACTTCCGATTGCCAAACTAGGTTGCACATCCACTCTGCAGAGCCTGTGTGGTAATTTTGTCTACCGTGGTGCATGCTCATGCTGCTCTGGCACCAGAGGCAAATGCGAATTTTCCTTTGTTAGGGGTGAGAACAGTACAAATTTTGTCAAAATTTGATCGAATTTAAAAATTTCCAGTGGAAATTGTATTAACTTATGGGGTCCTGGCCCTGGTCCTGACACATGTCCAACACAGATTGCTCTGTATCTCTGTCTGTATCAGTCTTTTCATCATACAACATTCCCTCCTTCAGTATCTCAGTTGTGATGGTTTTCACTTTGCAGTAGATTGAGTTATTGCCTTATTACTGCTTTCTAATTCAACGTCAGTTGTTGATTGCTTGATCACTTGCTAAACAGCTTTGCAGTTGACTTATTTTCCAGGATATAACCTTTTTCTTCTTTTTTTTGAAGAATCCCTTTTTCTTCTTGCAGGCATAACTTCTATATCTTCCCTCGCAAGGAGCTCCCTAGTGATTGTTCATCTCACGAATTTCTTTGTCAGACAACTTCAATTGACTTCCTAGCAAAGTACCAGTTTGATTTCAACACATGCTTCCGTGAAGGTGCTTTCTTTTACCTATAATAGTTCGCTAAGCTGTTACTTTATGCCTTTTCTCTCTCAGTGGAGATTGCAAGATGTGCCTATCACACATTACTCGTTTTATAGTTCTTCACTGTCCAGTACATTAGAGATAAGACCATGCTCCATGCATGCTATTCCCGGAGCATTTGTTCATTTACAATATTTGGTTAATCTCAGGAGTATCTTATCTATCCAGAGCACAAGAGGAAGAAGCGCTACAGAAATTTAATATGTTGTATCATGGTCAAACAGCTACATCTTCCACTAATTCTGAAGAGGACAGAGACATACCTTTAAAAAGTGCTTCTGATATTCTTTTCACAGAAAGGATGAAAATGAACTTCAAGGAATGGCGTGATGTGATAGTTAGCAAGCCAATGGTTGACAACCATTTGTCAGGAAACATTAAATGTTGTGCAGGACAATTCCAGACAGTTTTCTTCAAAATGCGCCCAGCTATTATGCTTAATGGATTCTCATCGCATCAATTGAAGTTAATTCAACAGGTAGAACATAGTCTTTACCTTGGAATATAGTGATAGCTGGGCAGCTAATTTGTGAAAAGATACTGTAGTCCTTCCTGAGTTATATCATTTAAGAAATTCTGAGTAGTGTTCTTATGTGATCCTCCTTTTTATTCTTTATTTGGTGTGTTAGACTTACGTGCCTATGACAAAAAATAAAAAGAAGACATGCCCCTTCTAAAGTTGTCTCTTGCTACTTTATTAAATTTGTCCAATTTATTGTGTTCTAAAGCACTTACAGTAACCAATGGCCAAATTCTCATAACCTGTACAATGTAGCATGTGCTGAATGTGGGTAGGGACACTTTAGGAACATAGACATATCTCTTTTTTTTTTAATTAACTATAACATTAAAGAGAATGGATACTTTTCACTTCTAAAACATCAAAGGTATGCATTAATCCTTGTAAGATAGCCCTTGTCCAAGTCCAACACTTTTGGCTGTTGTCATTTTGCTAGTAACTCTGGCACTTTGCCATGTTGAATTTACAATCTTTGGTAATTGGATTTAGGATATTTTCATACTAATTGTGTTTTTTGTTGCACAATGTTTTACTACATTAATAGTGCTTCTTGGTACACTATTTCTGTTTCTGCTCATATAGCATGTTTTTCCATGCAGGTTTTGAGAAAAAACTTTAGGGATCTTGTTTTTGTCTGTACATTTGGTGAGGATGACACATCTGAAAAGAAAGTAGTTTATTCAGACACTGATGAGGACAGAATATTATTAATGGTAAGAGAATTTACTTGTTTTATTTGGAATGGTGCATGATTCATTAAATTTTCTATCTGCACTAAACCTATTGCAAAAGCTGGAGGTCATAGTTTGAATGATGCAATCCAAATTTTGGAACTGGCACTTGTATGAAAAATCACTATCTTTATGATCATTATTCCATTAATCTAAGCAGTAGGTGTTTCTACTTCAATGCAGAAAGATGTGCAGGAAGATCTACTAAAAAACAGGGAAGAAAGAGTTAAATCAGCAATAGGCATCCGCCATGTCATCGACCTTCTTTCATCAGAAAGGAAATTGATTGTTGGACATAGTTGTTTCCTAGGTAGTTCTCTTATGTGCGTACAGATACTTCCGATCATAAATATAAGTCATATTCGTTTGTCTCAACTCTCAAGTCAGACCTTTTTCCTTAACTTTGACCAGCATTTAAATAATATATTTTTATAGATATTGCTAGTCAAAATTTTAAAATTTATGATTTTCTGCCATGGAAATCTCTGCTCAGATGTTCTGCGAATTTGGACCGATAGATACCAATTGAACTGTTGATTTCTCTAACTAACTTTCCTGCTTCTTAAAATTTTCTTTTGTGTTCGAACAGATATTGCACAAGTGTACAGCAAGTTTGTAGGTCCTCTTCCATCATCTATCAAGGAATTTGCGTTAAGTTTCCACAAAATTTTCCCACGCATTGCAGATACCAGGCATCTTATGTCTGTCAATCAAGCAGTTCAGAAACTGATGAAGCATAAAAGCAAATCACTATCTTCAGCTTTCTCATTGTTGTGCCCTGCATCTTATTCATCTGCTGAGAAGCCATCCAGTCATTCTCCTGTGACAATTGAAGTTGAAGGAGATGAAACGACGTACGTTTTGTCTGGATCCTTGATATTTGACACACTTGCATGCTTTTGATAACATTTAACACACTTGCACAAAACTTATTTGGCATGTACAGAGAACATTGCTGTGAGCTTTCCATTTAATTGAACCTAGTTGGTTCACAAATTAACATAGTGACCAAGTACTCTTTTGTTTGCTATGCTATCCTGCAGGTCTTCTTGCTTCATTTCAGGTGCCAAGCATGAAGCTGGGTATGATGCATACATGACTGGATGTATTTTTGCGCAGTTGTGCGCTTATCTTGGCATAAAATTTGAGCAGTTCTCACCTCTGGATAACCTAGCAACGAACACTAAGTTGCAGAAACACATCAATTTTTTGTCCCCTAGCTGGAACAGTGGGACAGTGATTGATTTGAGCACTGGCATGGAGAGACCAGAACCAGGTTATATGAGAAGGTACCCTGCTGCTGTGTATGATAACATCATTGTCATCTGGGGATTCCCGTCTAAGGTTAGACCAAAGGAAATTAAGGATTGCATCTGCAAAGTATTTGGTTCAGGTTCGGTTACAACCGTCTTCTCCATTGATTCCACTGCTGCCCTTGTGCAGTTCAAGAAACAAGAGTCCGTAAACGATTTCTTGGATTTGAAGGCTGTTTTGGAGAGGGCAGATGGTGCTATCTCAATTCTACACCCCCTGTCAACTATTTTGGAAGGAGGCCAAACACGAGCTGCAAAGTATGATACCTACAGAGACATCTGCAGCTCTTCTGAATCAAAATATCTCTTTGCTGATCAAGCTGAAGCAGTTTGTGCAACTTCAAAGAATCAACTCAAAGAAAATGTCGATGACAATCTTATATCTGGTGTTCTTGATGGAGTTGCACTCGCCTCTGTAACTGAGGGAGATGGAATAATATCGGTTTCCAATAATCAAGACGTTCCTGATGTTTGTCACGATATCTTAGATGCTCTACACGATGGCAAAGCATTGTTGGGCAGACGAATGTGAAGCTGTTATGGGGCATCAATTAGGGCCACAGGATCAATTAGAGGCATTTGATGAGTTAGAGATAGGATTAGATTTGGGTCAATTAGAGATAGGATTGGATATGATTTGTTATGATTTGATTGGGCCTTCCTTAGGTAGCCAAAGAGTCCTCTCTCTATAAGAGGTGATGTACCCAGGAGGAGGGGAATGACGAAAGAACAAACAATCCAGTTCCCCCAAATACTCCCAAATGATCCAAGGATAATAACAGAAGCTAATTATTACCATCGACCTTTTTCAGCAGGTTATTGGCCTGGCCTTTTATTTGAGGCTCACTGATTAGTCTAATGTTTTGATGAGTATTCATTTTACCAGTATGTTTAGGCACAGTGCCATCTCTAGCATCCACACTGTGCAAGCTTTGAACTACAGAGTAAATCTATACCGAAGCATTCTTCTTCTTCTTGATGCCATTTACAAGGATGATTAATGCATTGTTACATCGTCCTTGCTCATTGAGAGGCGTTCTAACTTAACTATCTTGGGTCTAGTGACTGTGAACTTTTATTGAGTAAAATATTGGCAGTCCTTCCATACTAGTAATTTAAGTTGTTTTGGACAAGGCTTAGGTCAAACATTGTAACACCCAAAAATTTTAAAATTTAGAATTAGAAGAAAAAATAGAGTTGGAAGAGTTTTGGTATGGGTTTAAATAATTTAGATAATAATTAATGGGAAATTAAAATTTAAAATTTTAGATGAAATACTTGATGATGCATTCATGCTGTTGTATTTATTTTATTGAGTGGTGTAGTTTTTATTTTATTTGATTTGGAATTTCAAATCTCTTTAAATGGTTTTGAAACAAACAAATAAAAAAAGAGAGAAGGGCATACCTGTGCTGAGGCGGCCTGGAGGCCCGCTCGGGCGGCCTGCTCTCCGTTTCCCCGCTGCTGGGCCGACGGGGCCGAGCCTGCTCTTTCTCGCACCGCGTGGGCCGGCCCAGGGATCCGCTGCAGGCGCGCGCCCCTCCTTTCTCTGTGTCGCTGACGACTTGGCCCCACTTGTCGGTCACCTCGTCCTCTTCCTCGTGGCCGAGACGGAGTCTATCACCGACCCCGATTCCAATCCGCGAACCCAGGGATTGTTTTCCCAAATTGATCACGCCACCACCCTATTTAAGCTAGAGCCGAGCCTTGCCTATCGTTTTTAGATCAAATCGTGAACAACTATCCCCTGTTCGAGCTCTCGCCGTCGCTGCAACCCTAGGAGCCGCTGCGGGAAGCAATTCGACGTGTACGTCATCTTTTTGCCACCGTAAGCTACCCTACTGGCTTTAGCATGTTCCTGTGAACATAAGAGTGCCTTCAATTTGGTTGCTAAGTGCTTTTTGCGCCGCCACCGTGAGCAGGAGCTCGGCCGCCCTTCCTTTTGAGCCGCACGACTATCACGAGCCGTCTTCGCCTCCATCTTCTTGTCAGGTGAGATTGCCTTGAGCTCCGCTGTTGATTGGTACCGGTCTCGCGTTGAATAGTGGCCTGAGGCGCCCGATTGGCTACTCCGGCGAGCCGCCGGCCATGGCGCCACCGTACGGGTGAAGAACACCGGTGACAGCGCCGCTGGGTCCTCTCTGGGGTGCTGTGGGCCGTCGGTTCTTAGATCAACGGCCTAGAATAGAAGATACCCCTTCGCAGGGTAAATTTCATAAAGAGTCCCTGCCCTTTTACTTATTAGAACCCGCGGTTCTTGGCGTATTATCCGAAGTCCGTTTCTTCGTTTTGAAAGCGTATTTCTTCTCGGTAAATCAAAAATACGTTTTCTGATATTTACAGTTTTGCCACTAAACTTGTTTTGAACATAAAATCTTCGTTTTAACTCCGATTTGACCCGTTCAAGTTGCGTTAGGTTCGTATTGGTGAGCTCTACATGTTGGTATAGTTGTATAGTAGGTTTGGGAAAATTAATTTTTGAGTTTATATTTAAGTAATTATTTATCTATAGGAAATCTTAGAAAATTCATAACTTTGACATTTTAACTCCGAATTTTGTGATCTTTGCGTCTGTGTGATCGTAGGAACGTGTAGAAGAGTTTTACAAACTTTTTATATTGTTTTGTTATTGTTGGTGTACTATTCTAATTATATCTCTTTGTTTGCTTCGTGTATGTTTGCTCGAATGCATGTATGTTGTTGATTGGTGATCGAGTTTAGACGGTGAGCAGTTTCCGGACGATCAGGAGTATTACTTTGAGCCAAACCAGCAGAGTCATCCGGAGTATCACTTTGATCAAGGCAAGTATAACATGGGACCATCCTTGTTACCTATTCACTATAATCAATATCATATGCATGTGTCTACCTTGGCAACTTTAGAGATTTAACTTAGCAATTGTTATCTTGATTCCTTGTCAACCTTGGAGTATGCATTGGGTAGCTATTGTTAGTGCTTAATTATGAACATTGATCTTGTAATTTGATTAATGGATTAAACAACCAACCATTAAGATGAATTTATTACTGTTGAAAAGGGGCTAGAGCAAGGAGTTATATTGTTGCTTTGGTTTCTCTCCATAAGGACTTATCTGTACGTGATCATCCGGGACATACAGTACAACTGTGAGGGCTATATGGTTCTGACTTTAGTTGTTCAAGAGACCTTTTCTAGCTTGTTAGTGGTTACCTTAAATGGCGTAAGAATGGCTTGCCACTTTGGGTGTAGTGCGAGCCCCTGTCCTTTGTGTGTATAGGTTGCGAGTTGTGTGCCACTGGGAAGGGGGGTTCTACATCTGCCTGCCGAGTGAATCTAATGGCCCTAACTTGTTAGACGAACTTTTGAATGACTTTATATGGTTCTCTGGTGTTTGGGTTTGATCTTCCCACGCATTTGGAAATCATGGCTCACAGTGAACGTGTACACATCTACGCAGAGTTTAATAAACTGGTATACTAGCCGTGCTCACAGATACGAGCGGCCTTGGAACATCTACAGATAGATGATCATAATTGTTATATCATGCTTAATTACTGTTGTTATTATTATGCTCATGTTAATGCTACTCATTATCCTTATTACAATTGATCATTGGTTCATTAACGGGAAGTGGATTATCTTGATGCTACCTAATTGCTAACTATATGATGATTAAAAGCTAAACGCAGTTAAACAATGTCTAGCCTTTTGTGCCACATGAACCCTGTGTTATACTTGTTGAGTTCGACATGTACTCACCCTTGCTATTTCCACCGTAACAGATGAAGATTATGAGGAAGATTATCGTAATGAGTACTAGTTTTGGTGTCAACCAGTCAACCGTGTCCCTGTGTTTGGAGTTTCCGCTGGAGATCTACTACTAGTCACTATTATTTATTGTTCAAGACTATGTGTTACATATTTATTCGCTATGTAATAAGCACTGTGATGATACTATGTAATTTGTCTACTTTTGTGTACAATCATATCTTGGGGCGCACATGAGTCTTTTATGCATCCTATTTTTGTCCTTAAAAATGGGTGTGACAAACATTGAGAATACAATCATCAATAACTTTTAAGTTGTTGAGTTTAAAAATGTCAAAACCATATGAATAGATTTATCTTGAAAAGTACTTTCATAAAAATATACATATATATCACTTTCCAATAAACATTTTTATAAAAAATAAGAAGTCAAAGTTATGCTTTAGAGACCGTGTCATTGTCCAAAATGACTTGAATTACTAATATAGAGGAAGTATATTTTAGTTCATCAAACTCCCACAATGTATTTCAGGTCTTCTACCCTTGAAACATGTCTTGGGTGTCATTTCTATACCCCTAATAATAAAGAGGCAAAATTTTCGCCATGCTTTTTTTCCATCATGAGCCCTCCGTCATATGTGATCTTACATGATCTTACGTGTAAGATGTAATCATCCATGACTCAATTTCATGTAAGACTCAATCTCGCGTCAACAAGACAAAAAACGAATATGCACACATACAATCCTAAATGGACTCTACAACCTCCTACACGTCAAGCTCACTCGCGAGCGTGGATGATGGCACGACGTACGTGCTCACGTGCGTCCCCCCACACCCACGCCACCACCTTCCCGGGGCTCCTTCCGGCACACGGTTGGCCTTCTCCCTGGCAGCCGCCGTATGGCTGCCACTGAGGCCACGTCTGCAACCTGCGAGCGGCGCGGCGCGGCAGCGGCCTGTGGGCTACAGCGAGCGGCGTGGCTGCTGTGAGCGGAGCGGTCCAGCGGCGCACCGGTAGGCAGCAGCTGCTGCTGCTGGGGCCTTGGCCTTCGGGCGCGGCTGCGCTCGCGCAGGCGTGGGGTGTTCCGCGTGCATCGTGCGGTCGCTGAGCGGCAAGCGCGACGACGGATGGGGGATGCTGATGCAGAGACTGTTGGGGTCGTCTGGGTCCTTGATTGGGGATTTGGGGCACAATCCAGTTCGGCCAACCTGTTTTTCACCCCTAGACGCCGGCGACGAGCCTCCGCCCGGAATCTGGCGCTAACTTCCCTGCCGTCGTATGATTCTCATGACCGAAGAACGAGAAGGAGTTGAATGTAATTAGAAACAAATAGCGGGGCTCCAGATGTAAAGATAACAGAGACAAAGAAATAGTGGAAGGGCTTAAACGGTTTTAGAAATAATTTTAGGTTTCCCTATGCAAAACATACATTTTCTATTTATTTTTTTCCTTGGGCCTGTTGTATTGGGCCTCGGATTCGGTCCGAGTTGGCTGCGCTGTGGTCTGGGCCGAAGCCCATGGCCCAGCCACACAGTAGCATTTTTTCTTTCTTTTCTGTTTTATTTTCTTTTAAAACAGTTGAGAATTCTAAAAATTATAGAAAATCACAGAAAACTCAGAAAAAAATACCAAACCAGTTTTGTTAAACTACTTTTGACTAGGGCTACACAGTAAACATATATTATGATATGCTTTAGTATAAAGATTTTGTTGTATCTATCTATATTTTATGTAATTAATTCATAGATGGAGTTTATATAGTCCCGTTGTGGTGAAATTTGTATCTATATATGTATGCTCTCACCGTGCGTTGTAGATATAGTTATTAAAAAGTCAAAATTTCAGACCCTTTTATTGATCCGCTCTCCCTAACTACCTAATAGTGTAGTTTCTTTCATCCAAAATTATATAACTTGTGCTCATGTGAGTTAGAATAGCTCACATTTAGTGTGATGCGGAGTTCGATTCCGAGATGTATTGGGTTGTGTATATGATCCGGACTGATGAACCATGTTTATACAAGTTAGAACAACTCATGTCTAAGAGATGGTTAAGTTTTGTGTTAGCCAATGGTGGCAGCTTAACTTGGTCTGGGTAATTAGAGGGTCACCAAAGGCCAGATCAGACCATAGCCAGTGGCTAACTAGCGCAGCTGGGGCATAGCGCTAGCTATGTGCAATTATTGCAACCCCCACCCTAAATGGCATGGACAATATAAAGGGGCTGGGAGAAAGGAAATAGGCACGTGACGAAAAAACCACGAAGATAGGAGCATACAACTTGATATTGAATGTGGAAAGTTAGTTGGAGAAGAATTTTAGCAACTTCTTATTTATAACCTCTCTGTGTGTGAAAACTGTCTTTGCTCGTGCCACAGATAATGCAATGAATTATTCTTTTATTGCAACGCATGGGTATATTTGCTAGTAGGTTCTAAAATCTAAAAATATCCATTCAAAAAATCTTAAAATACCACGTGAGTCCCCGTCTCCTAATTTGTTCGGACCTGCTCCATGCCTTGACTAGGTGGGCTGTTTTGGATTCTTGTGGCTTAGGACTTGACTAGTGGGTCCCACATATGGATAAAGCCCACATGTTGACCTATGGTGAGATTGGGGGCTGCTAGGGTCCGAGCATTTGAAACGTATGCTCGCGTCGGCCAACAAATAATTTTCGCCAGGCTGGCAGGCGCGCGCATTAGGGCACTCATAATGCAGACTCTATCATAGAGTCTAAAGCTATTTATTACATTGAATATTATTGACTTAGAGTCCAAATAAGACTTGGAGTCTTATTTTTTCTCTCTCTTTCTTCAATAAATATGTTGCCACGTCAGCAAAACACCATAAATAAAATGTAATAAATAGTATTTGACTCTATGATAGAGTCTTGCATTGCGAGTGCCTTTAGTGGGTCATTTCTTTAGTGGTCGTAAGCGGCCCATGCATCTCGCGTTGCTGCGTCCAGTCCACACCCCGCTGAAAGCCCTAGTTTTGTTTTAATAATTAATGAAATCTAGGGACTAATCATTATGTTAAATATGTAGACATGAAATAATAGTCCATGCCAACTGTGGAGCAAGAGGATGATCATGGTGGATATTGATGATCAAAAGATGATCAAGTGCTCAACTTAAAAAAGAAGAAAGAGAAAAATAGAAACTCTATGGATCTCAAAGCAAAGGTATTGCTTAGGGTTTTGGTTTTGGTGATCAAGACACTATAGTGAATGTGATCACACTTAGCATCGATAGCCATACTATAAAGAGGAGAGTTCTTTTGCTAAGCGGTTTATCGAGTGTCACTAGGTGACATAATTCTTGCATATGCAGTGGGACCTAGTGTGCTAACATTTAACCCTTAAAAATGCTTAAAAAAATGCTAACACATGTGCACACAAGTTCTACATTTTGTGGTTAGAAACTTGGAAGCAAGGGTGAAGTTTAGAAGAAGAAAAAGAGGCGCAAGGTTGTGATAGGACGTTGGTCAAGAGGTGACCGGACGCGTCCGGTACTCAACCCTAGGTCTCGGTCAGTGGTGCTGCACTGACTGGATGCTGGGATCGGATTCAGGTGTCAAGTCCGGTCAGTTGGTGCAGAGAAGGAGCAGGGCAGCCTCGCGACCGGACCCTGCACAGTGTTTGTGACTGGACGCGCAGAGGCCGCGTCAGGTCAAGGCTGACATACGCTGGCATCAACACCTAGGGGCCACACAATAGAGTGATGTGAGGACCGGACGCTCGGACGCGTCAGGTCAACGCTGATCGGACGCGTCTGATTAGTAAAATTTGTCTCAGGACCCTTACTGGAATCGACTGGACGTCACGTGCTGGTGAGTCCGGTCACTTCTAGCGTCGAGTCCGGTCTTCACTGAACAACGTAGGCACAAGGACTTGACCATTGAGATCTAACACATGAGGTTTGAAACTTGGTCACGTGGCGGCCATCCGAGGATCGAACACATGCGATTGAACGCTAGAGTGCGTCCGGTCAGCAGAGCCCGGTCAACCCGAGAGTGCCCAATGGCTCTTTAAGTCTTGGGGCTTTATAAATAGAAAGGTACCAGCTTGAGGCTCACTCTCTTGGCACATCGATATTCCTAACATCCTTGTGAGCCTAAGCAAACACCTCCCACTCATCTCCATCATTGATTCATCATCATAGTGAGATTGAGAGTGATTCCTAGTGCATGTGCTTGAGTGATTGCATCTAGTGGCACTTGAGGATCATTGTGGCTGCGGAGTTCTTGTTACTCTAGGTGATTGCCGCCACTTAGACGGCTTGGAGTAGTGGAGGAGCATCGGCATGAGTTGGTGATTATTTGTGGTCATCTCCGGTGATTGTGAGGGGTCTTGTACCTTCCCGGCGTAGCGCCGAAAGGTAACTCTAGTGAATTGCTCGTGTCATTGAGTTACTCACTTGTGGGTAGGTTCTTACGGTGTCCAATTGTGTGGATGAGGTTCATGCAACACCTCTTAGCCGTCTAACCACCAAGTGTTGGTCGACATAATGGGGACTAGCGTGCCGGCAAGCACGTGAATCTTGGGAGAAAAATATTGGTGTCCATCTTGTGATTGGAATTCTCCCGGTGATTGATTGTGTTCCTATTGTGATTGGTTCATTCCTCGACACGGCGGTATAATCACCCTATCTCACTCCCTTTATATTCTTGCAAACTAGTTGTCAAGCTCTTTAGTGTAGTTAGTCTTTGAGAGCTTGTTAGTTTGGTTAGTGCGGCTCTTTAGTTAGTCTTTGAGAGCACACTAGCTTAGTGAGTAGTGACCTAGCTTGATGAGTGCCTAGTGATCATAGCTACAAGAATTATTAGGCAGATGGCTTGCAACCCTTGTAGAGCTAGAATAAAATTGCATTATGCCGTTTGTTGTACAAATCTATTGCTCTAATGATTTGTAGAGTTTTTAAATAGGCTATTCACCCCCTCTAGCCATATTAGGACCTTTTAAGTGATATCGGAGCCGTGGTCACCATTTGATTGAAGGCTTAACAACCTCGGTGTCAAAAGATGGCTCAAATTGTGTTCAACCATGTGGGGGGCAAACCACCGTTCTTTGATGGCACATGCTATGATTATTGGAAGCGAAAGATAAAGATGTATCTTTGAAAGCATATAGGCCCCAAGGTTTGGTTTCGGTAATTAATGACAACACTTTATTACCATGACTAACGTGTGTTTTGCAGAAACATCGGTAAGTTAGGTCATGGAGGTGATAACTGCTTTGAGCACTGTGGCTTCGTGTCCCTTGATGGAAATCGTTTCGGTTTTCAAAAGAGTGACGTCAAGATTAAGGACGGTTAGTTCCGGATGACGAAGTGTTGAGACACATTCGGAATAGTCGTTAGGATCTTCGTTTTTCTCTTTTGGCCGTACTATAAAGGGGGGCATGAACGGGTAGCTTGACCTAGGCAAGTCCTATGTTTAGGTGTGGTGCACACTTGTTAAACTTGGCGCTAGGCAACCCTAGATTAGCTCAAGGTTCAGTTAGAAGCAACTTGGTTGAAGTTGCGACGCGTTTCGGGCTGTTTTCTAGGCACCGGACGCGGTCTTCGGGAACACCGGACGCGTCCGGTGTGTACGTTACCGCGACTAGGTTTCGGCCTTGACCACCGGACGCGGTCCTCGCGAGGACCGGACGCGGTGGTCAGTGGCTGACACGTGTCACTCAGGGAGAACGCCCGTCGGACGCGGCCTGGACTTCATCGGCGAGTCCGGTGCGAGTCCAGTAAGGTCCAGAGAGGACCGGACGCGTCCGGTCTTCAGGCATCGGACGCGGCCTCGCGTCCGGTGTAAGTCCAGTAAGCACCCTTGCACGTCGGACGCGTCCGGTGTGTTGCACCAGCGCGTCCGGTGGTTCGTTTTCAAAATCGCGATTCGACCGTTACGGGGGACCGGCGCGTCCGGTGCGTTGCACCGGCGCGTCCGGTGACCCCGTGTCAGAAAGTAACGGTTCGTTTTCTTTGAGGGGTGTATAAATACAACCCCTCCACCTCTTTTAGAGGTCTCTTGTCCATTCAAACATCTGAGAAAACCCTTTAGAGTGCAAGGGAGTGCAAGAGCACTAGTGAGGATAGAGATTTGAGAATCAAAGCTTGAGAGCTTCTCACTAGCGATTAGAGAGAGTAGCAAGTGTGCATCCACCTCCTCATTTGGGCTCGTTGTGGTCAAGTGAGAGTTCTAGCTTGTTACTCTTGGTGATCGCCATCACCTAGACGGCTTGGTGGTGATTGGGAGTTTGGTGATCATCCGGCGGAGCTTGTGGATGACCCAACTCAAGTTGTGAGCGGTTTTGGGTGATTCGCCGCGACGGAGTGTCGAAGAATCAACCCGTAGAGAGCACTTGATCCTTGCGCGGATCAAGGGGGAGCGACACCCTTGCGCGGGTGCTCCAACGAGGACTAGTGGGGAGTGGCGACTCTCCGATACCTCGGAAAAACATCGCCGTGTTCCTTGCCCCTTTACATTCAAGCAATTACATTCTCGTATTTACTTTCTTTGCTTGATTTACATTCCTAGGAATTGCCATGCTAGACTAGGATTGGAAACTAGGGTGCAAAACTTTTGAGCGGTAGACTCTCTAGGAACACAAGTAGGCACTAGGGGTGAATTCCGGCTTGTAGGATTTAATTCTTGCAATTAAGTTTTAGAAAAGCCCAATTCAACCCCCCCTCTTGGGCATCTTGATCCTTTCAATTGGTATCAGAGCCGTTGTTGCTCCTTATTTAGGCTTTAACCGCCTAGAGCAAGATGTCTAACGGGGAAGGACCACCTCCCACCTTTGAGGGGGATGATTTTCCATATTGGAAAATCCGCATGGAGGCGTATCTCGAAGCCATAGATGTCGGGTGCCTTAGAGCCGCAACCCAAGGGCTTCCCGCTATCAAGGATCCCGCAAACCCCCATTGGTGACGAGGAGAAGTACGACCGGTGGAATGCAAAGGCAAAAAATGCACTCTACCGGGGCTTAGGCAAAGATATCTTCAATCGTGTGCGTAATGCAAAGAACGCTCATGACTTGTGGGAGAATCTTTGTGCTCTTCATGAGGGAACTAAGAGTGAGCGTGAGGAAACGCTATCATATTGCTTTAAAGAAAATTAATTCTTTTGAGATGCTTCCCAAAGAAAGTGCTAATGACATGTACACTCGCTTGAATGTTCTTGTAGAGGACCTCAATGCTCTTGGGCTCACTCAAATGAGCCAATCGGATGTTGCAAGGAGGATCTTGAGTGTTCTTCCCGTTGAGAAGTATGGTCACATTGTCACCGTACTTCATCAAAGTGATCTCTCCACCGCAACACCGACACAAGTATTGGGGAAGATCAATGCTCATGAGATGTACATGCACATCACTCCGGAAGAGGGCTCATCATCTTCCAAGAAGAAAGACTTGGCCTTCAAAGCTAGCTATGACAAGAAGAAGAAGAAGGGCCAAGCCATGATGGTGCAAGAAAGTTCAAGTGAAAGTGATGTCGATGATGAATCACTTGCACTCATGGTGAGAAAGACCACCAAGATGCTAAAGAAGCTCAACAAGAGTGGCATCAAGTTCGATGGCAAGAAAAAGAAATTCTTCACAAGTAGCAAGAGAAAGCCCATCTCGGAGATGGATTGCTACAATTGTGGTGAACTTGGCCACCTAGCTCATCAATGCCCTAGACCACCAAAAGGCAAGTACAAGAACAAGAGCAAGGGCAAGAAAGATGATTCAAGTGATGAAGAAGATGAGAAGAAGAAGAACAAGCCATACAAGAAGAAGGATGGTAAGCAAAAGGAGTTCTACAAGAAGAAGAAGGGAGGAAAGGCTTATATTGTTGGTGATTGGCTCACCGACATTGAATCATCTTGTGATTCCTCCGAAGATGAGAGCGATGATGAGAAAGAGAAAGTTGCCGCATTTGTGATGGGGCCATCATCTTCACCGGCATCTTCACCACCATCTTCACCGCCTCTTTCACCATCATCGTCCACTACTCACCTATGCCTTATGGCCAAGGGTGAACGAAAGGTACAAAATCATGATAGTGATGATGATGATAGTGATAGTGATGATGAATATGATGCACCTTCTTATGATGAACTTGTAAAATTGTTAAACAAATACACTAAAATCATAAGAAGGACTAGAAGTGAAAATGATGATCTTCAAAATGAAAATGAATCACTCTCATCTAAGCTTGAAAATGCTCAAAAGACTAGTGGTGAGCTTAGAGATAAAAATGAAGTTATGTCTTCCACTCTCAAAGAGCTCAAAACCTCTAATAAAGAGCTTAAAGATCAACATGATAAACTTGAGAGGAAGCATGATGAGCTCATCACTAGACATAGCTCTCTAAAAGACAAGTACACCACATTGAAAATTGACTATGATAGTCTTGTGGTTGCTAATGAACTTGCTCTTGAGACACATGATGCTACTAACAATGTTGTTAAGTGTGATATAGCTACATCATGTGATGATTTGATCATTGAAAGCATTGAGCAAGGTTCTAGTAGCAAAGGCAAGAGTGTGGTTGAGTCATGCAACCATGATGATTATGCCAAGATCAAGTGTGAGAATGAGAAGCTTGCAAATGAGAACAAGAAGCTCAAAGGTTTGATGGCTCTTGAGAAGCAAACAACAAATGAGTCACTCATTGAAGAGAACAAGAAGCTCAAGCAAGAAAAAGAGCATCTCAAGACCGGCCTAAGCAAGTTCACAAGAGGTCAATATTTGCAAAGTGAGCTCCTCATGAACACCGTAATGAAGATGGATAGAAGTGGCATTGGGTACTTGGCAAATCAAGAGAAGAAAGCAAAAGCTCAACAACAAAGCAAGTCAAAGCCCAAGCCAAAGAGATGTGTTGAGTGTGGTCAAGAAGGTCACTTTGCTCATGAATGCAAAACTCCACCACCACAACCCTTGCCCAAGCATGCTAGACCCTTTGCCTTCAATGCTCATTACATGCTAAGAAAAGATTCAAATGGAAAGATGAAAGTCATGTTTTTGGGTCCCCCAAACAAGAATAGGCCAAAGAAAATATGGGTTGCCAAGTCACTAGTTGAGAAAGTCAAGGGCCCCTCTCAAGTTTGGGTCCCTAAACAAAAAGCTTGATCTCTTGTGTGTAGGTGAACTACAAGACCGGTGGATCTCATTGGGTTATTGATAGTGGTTGCACTCAACATATGACCGGTGATCCTCGTATGTTCACCTCAATTGAAGAGAATGGGATATGCCAAGAGAAGATCACATTTGGAGATAATTCAAAGAGCAAAGTCAAGGGTATAGGCAAGATTGCAATATCAAATGATCACTCACTCTCAAATGTGCTCTATGTTGCTTCATTGAGTTTCAACTTGTTATCCGTTGGGCAACTTTGTGACCTTGGCTTCCAATGCTTGTTCACACCAAATGAAGTTGAAGTTTCAAAGATAGATGACAAGCAAGTGATATTCAAAGGCTTTAGATATAACAATCTTTATCTTGTTGACTTCACCTCCGAAGATGCAAATTTGATGACATGTTTGTTCACCAAGACCTCACTTGGTTGGCTTTGGCATAGGAGGCTTGCACATGTTGGAATGAGCACTCTCAACAAGCTATTGAAGAAAGAACTAGTAAGAGGATTGAAGGATGTGAAGTTTGAAAAGGACAAACCTTGTAGTGCATGTCAAGCCGGCAAACAAGTTGCAAACACTCATCCCACCAAGGCTTTCATGTCAACCTCAAGAGTGCTAGAACTTCTACACATGGATTTGTTTGGGCCTACAACATACAAGAGCTTGGGTGGTAATCTCTATTGTCTTGTGATAGTAGATGACTACTCAAGATATACATGGACCTTCTTCCTTCATGACAAATCCGAAGTGGCAAGTTGCTTCAAGAAGTTTGCAAAGAGAGCTCAAAATGAATTCGAAGTCAAGATAAAGAAGATTAGAAGTGACAATGGGAAAGAGTTTGACAACACCAACATTGAAGCTTATTGTGATGAAATTGGAATCAAGCATGAAGTTTCTTCAACCTACACTCCTCAACAAAATGGTGTAGTTGAGAGAAAGAACCGGACTTTGATCACCCTTGCAAGAACAATGTTAGATGAGTACAATACTCCGGAAAAGTTTTGGGCCGAGGCAATCAACACCGCATGCTATGCTTCAAATCGCCTCTTCCTCCAAAAGTTTCTTGGCAAGACCCCCTATGAGTTGCTTAATGGGAAGAAGCCGGACGTCTCATTCTTCCGGGTGTTTGGTTGCAAATGCTACATCTACAAGAAGCGTCAACACCTAGGGAAGTTTCAAAGACGTTGTGATATTGGTTTTCTTGTTGGTTACTCATCAAAGTCCAAAGCATATAGAGTATTTAACCATACCACCGGTTTGGTTGAAGAAACATATGATGTGGAATTTGATGAATCTAACGGCTCCCAAGGAGCAATTGAGAATTGTGATGATGTAGGTGATGAACCCTTGAGGGAGGCCATGAAGAACATGCCCGTGGGAGACATCAAGCCAAAAGATGATGAAGACGATGTGCAAATCATTGATCCACCATCTTCATCACGTGTGCCTCAAGATGATGACAAGAATGAGAGAGTTGAAAATGAAGATACTTATGTCTCTCATGAACAAGCCGAGGCACAAGCACAAGATGTTGATGCTCCCCATCCACCTTCTCAAGTGGTTGATAGAAGAAACTCACCTCTACTTCAAGCTCATCCACAAGAACTCATCATAGGGAGTCCTACAAAGGGAGTAATGACTCGATCTCAAAAGCTAGCTTCTTTCGTTGAACATCACTCTTTTGTCTCTTGTGTTGAACCTAAGAATGTAGAAGAAGCTCTTCAAGATCCGGATTGGGTGAATGCCATGCATGAAGAATTGAACAACTTCACTCGCAACCAAGTTTGGACACTTGAAGAGCATCCTAAAGGTGCAAGAGTCATTGGAACCAAGTGGGTGTTCCGAAACAAGCAAGATGACCAAGGCATAGTAGTGAGGAACAAGGCAAGACTAGTTGCAAAGGGGTTCTCTCAAGTTGAAGGTCTTGATTTTGGAGAGACCTTTGCACCCGTTGCAAGACTTGAAGCCATTCGTATCCTCCTTGCATATGCATCACATCATGATATGAAATTATATCAAATGGATGTGAAAAGTGCATTCTTAAATGGCTTTATTAATGAACTAGTCTATGTCAATCAACCTCCCGGGTTTGAAGACCCTAGATATCCTAATCATGTTTATAGGTTGTCCAAGGCGCTATATGGGCTCAAGCAAGCCCCTAGAGCGTGGTATGAGCGCCTCCGGGACTTCCTCATTGAGAAGGGCTTCACCATCGGGAAGGTCGACACCACACTATTCACCAAGAAGCTTAATGGGGAGATCTTCATTTGTCAAGTGTATGTTGATGATATCATCTTCGGGTCAACAAATGAAGAATATTGCAAGGAATTTGGTGAATTGATGTCAAAGGAGTTCGAGATGTCAATGATTGGTGAGCTCACATTCTTCCTTGGTTTTCAAGTCAAGCAAATGAGAGAAGGGATTTTCATCTCTCAAGAAAAGTATACCAAGGATCTTCTCAAAAGATTCAAGATGGAAGAATGCAAGCCAATCAAGACCCCAATGCCATCAAATGGACATCTCGACCTAGATGAGGGAGGTAAACCGGTTGATCAAACTCTCTACCGTTCTATGATTGGTAGCTTGTTGTACCTTACCGCATCTAGGCCCGATATCATGTTTAGTGTGTGCATGTGTGCTCGCTTTCAAGCGTGCCCTAAAGAACCTCACTTAAGTGCCGTAAAAAGAATTCTAAGATATCTTAAGCACACCCCAAGCATTGGTTTATGGTATCCCAAAGGAGCTAGATTCCAACTAGTTGGCTATTCCGATTCGGATTATGCCGGTTGCAAAATTGATAGAAAAAGCACATCCGGAGGGTGCCATTTGCTTGGGAGATCCTTAGTATCTTGGTCATCTAAAAAGCAAAATAGTGTGGCTTTGTCCACCGCCGAAGCGGAATATATTGCCGCGGGGGCTTGTTGTGCACAAATCTTATATATGAAACAAACCCTCCTAGACTATGGAGTTGTTCTTGAAAAGGTGCCACTTTTATGTGACAATGAAAGTGCCGTTAAAATTGCTAACAATCCGGTACAACACTCTCGCACCAAGCACATTGATATCCGCCATCACTTTCTAAGAGATCACGTTGCTAAAAATGACATATCACTAGAAGGTGTGCGAAGTGAAAATCAATTAGCGGATATCTTCACTAAACCTTTGGACGAGGCTACTTTTTGTAGGCTAAGAAGTGAACTTAATGTGCTTGATTCAAGCAACTTTAAAAAATGAGCGCGTGTTGTCCCTTGCATTGCATTGTATTATATGCCATGTTTAGTTTATCGCAATGCATTTAGGGCTTGGCTAACACGGTTACGATAACCCTCCTTTGGAGGAGTGAAGAAGCCTAACCGTGGATCAAACTTGACAAGCATCCTAGTCTTACTTTCTTGTATTGCATTGCATATGCATGGTTGTTTGTTTGTCGTTTCTTTTCGGTTTAGCTTTGAGCAACCTCTGTGTTCGTCCATGGATAGAGAGAGCATTTGACGCTCCTAAAGGTCCAAAAACTCTATTGCATGGCCATACGTTGCTCCTCGGGTGTTTATTGCCTATTTTCCTAAAAATAATACTAGCCTAAGGCAAAATATTTTGAAAAATTTGAGGGTTTGAGTGAGGTCACTCATATCAGGTTCCAATGGGTGTTTATTTGTGTCTCTTTGAATTGGAACTTGATTGGGAGAAGTCGCGACGAAGTTCGGAATGAAGATTGGCGAAAAACAGCCACCGGACGCTGCACCGGACGCAGTGTTGCTGCACCACCGCGTCCGGTCCCGGTGTCCACCAGCGCGTCCGGTTTTCCAGAAGACAAAGTCCAGATCTAGGCACCGGACGCTGCACCGGACGCGCCTCTGACCACCTCCGCGTCCGGTCCCGGCTACCACCACCGCGTCCGGTGCTCCGCGATGAATTCCCGAGCACTCAGCCATCGGACTCTGACCGCGTCCGGTCTGTCCACACCGGACGCGCCCGGTGACTCCAGGCGCTTACTGGAGTGTCACCAGACGCTGCACCACCGCGTCCGGTGCTACTATATCGAGCGGATCTGCGCCCCTCTTATAACCCTTCGATTTCATCTGTTTTTTTCCTCACCCGTACGCATCCGCCGCCGCCGCTCGTTTTTGTCGCCGTTTCGCCGACTCCCTCACCGCCGGCGAGCCTCCACCGCGCCGTGCCGCTCTTGCTTGCCCGCTCGACCCCCTGCCGCGCCGCGCCCCGCTCGCCCCCTGCTCGCTGCCGTGCGCTCACCGTGCCCGCGCCGCTGCCGTGCGCCCCTCGCCGCGCCGCCGCAATCCGCCGCTGTCTTCATCGCCGCCGGCCACCATCCACCTCCGTGTGCTCCCCTGCAGCCACCAGCTCATCCCCGTGCCCGAGGTTTTCACCCAAACCCTAACCTAGGGTTTCTAGGGTTTGCCCTAACCCTCGCTCGAGGTATCGTCTCGATTCGGCTTTTCGTTCTCGTCAATTCGTTTCGTCGACAGGGCTAACCATTGACCTATTTCATTCATTGCCTATCTCGCTCGATCGTTTCAGTGCTCGATCGCCGATCTCGGGGGTTCTCGCGAACTAGGTCACCTCGTCCCTTCACCGTTGTCTCGTCGATCCGAGGTAGCTTAGCGTCGTTTCACTTCGTATCTCATGTGCTTGCTATCTAGGGTTTCGTACCTTTAGATATATATGTGCTTATGGTATATCCTTCTATTCCATACGTGCAGCGAGTCAGTCGGTGTGTCGGGTCAGATCTGCTTGCTTAATCCGAGGCCAAGCCTGCGGATACGGATTGAGGCCAAGCCTCTCGAGTGTCAGTTCATCATCTCACAGAGGTTTTCAGGCAGTCAGTCAGCATGGTGCGTTGCAAGAACGCCGGAGGTGCTCCTGGTGACGGGGACGACAGTCCTCCTCGTCGGTCTGAGATTGCGCGCGGTAAGCGCATCAAGATTGCAGCAAGGAAGAAGAGGAGGACACTGTCAGATGCAGAGATTGCTCAGGCCGTGGCAGACGCTGCAGAGCAGGCAGAGAGAGGTGGCAGACGCAGTGGCTTACACATAGGCGAGCGTCGCTTTCATCTTGAAGGTCGACAGCTCGGCACTGAGGCCACTGAGGGCACCGAGGCTACAGCACCTTCAGAGCAGATGTCAGTTGATCCACCCTCAGAGCAGACACAGGCTACAGAGACTACACCAGCTACTGAGACTCCACAGGCCACTGAGGATACAGAGGAGCAGGCAGCTCAGTCTCCACCACGTCGCCGCTCCACACGTGCTCGTTCACAGGTGACACCCAGGCCAGAGGGCCAGCGTCGTGGTGCACGACCTCCTCCCAGAGTTAGAGGGTCACCCCCAGTCGAGCACTTAGACCTGAGGGGTGCTTCTTCACGTCAGGTGAAGAGCTTGAGGTTTGTGGAGATCAGCCGATGGTTTCCACCTGTCAGAGATTCCAGAGCTTCAGAGGGTTTCTATACCCCACTTCAGGAGGACTTCTACAGGGCCCTAGTTGACAGTGGCATTGCATTCAGACCTCAGAGGGTATGTCGACTAGAGGCATTAGTTGATGTTGTGGGAGAGCAGCTCCGTCCGCACCTGTCCTATCTGCCTGGCTTATCAGATCTTCTTGGACGGACAGGTGCTTACTGCGGCACATGGGTCAGGGAGTTCTATGCTTCTTTGTGGATTGATCCTGCTCATGAGTTTATTCACTTTGCATTCAGAGGCCGCGATCACAGACTCTACAGCTCCAGAGCCCGAGAGATCCTCAGACTTCCAGCTTCTGACACGAGGATCCATCAGTTGTGCTATGGACAGACTCCACCTCCCAGACGCCCTCACGGCGGTTCAGTGCCACCCACCGACCTGGTTCGACCCTGCTTTCGCGAGCCTTTTGGCGAAGGGTCACGTCGTACACCTGCCAGCTTGACGCCTCTTGCCAGAGTCTTGGATGCTATACTCAGACGCACTCTACTGCCTCGACTTGGTTACAGAGAGGGACTGACACGTATGCAGCTTTGGGTTGTTCACCACCTCCTTTCACAGAGACAGTTTGACATCTGGGATCTTATTCTGAGTGAGATGGAGGACACCATTGCTGAGGGCTTCAAGGGTAACCGTCAGCTGCCCTATGCACACTGGATTTGCTTTATCATCAGATCTTCTATTCAGATGCCACCAGAGATCAGGGCCGAGATTGCTAACACTACTACAGCATTCCCTGACTATGATATTCGACAGCTTTGGGCTTCTATCACTAGAGAGCAGGCTCCAGCACCAGGACAGCGTGAGCGCCCAGATGTTCCTGAGACAGCAGCTGAGCAGGACGCTAGAGTTGACGAGCTTGCCGAGGCAGAGCTCGCGGACCTTGACACTCAGCCTGCTGGGATACCTGAGGATGTCACTTCAGACAGCACAGATGAGGATTATCAGCCCATCCCCAGGTACCGGTCTCCTCGGTCTCACGACCACGAGGCCGGTGGTTCTGGTTCAGCCTCCCGCTCAGACCCAGCCATGGTGGCTATTCTTGAGAGGTTGACCCAGGCACAGGAGCAGCAGCAGCAGCAGATTCAGAGACAGGCACAGGACACAGCTGCAGCACTTGCACAGATTCAGGCTCGTCAGGACGAGTTTCAGCGACAGCAGCTTGAGATCCAGAGGCAACAGGTTGAGATGCAGAGACAGAGTCAGCAGCAGTACATGGATCTTCTGCGGCATCTCATCACAGTTGGGGTTCCTCCGCCTGCATCTATCATGGCTCCGGCTTTGCATTCCAGCGGTCCATCGAGTCAGGGACAGCCGAGCTTTCAGTTTACATCTCCACAGCAGCAGGTTCCCCAGTCTTTTCAGTCCCCGAGCTTCACTCCTATTCATACGGGGTTTACACCGTCAGACCAGCCTCGCCCGCATCTTCTGACAGGCACACCTCTTGGTGATTTCAGTGCCACCTACAGCGAGTTGACTGGTCAGCCGACACCCTCGCATACGACTACGTTTCACACTTCGTCAGGGTTGTCAGCTTCCGAGGCAGTCGTTCTTCCAGTGACAGGGACCGGGACTACAGAGACCATCCCTTCTTCAGTTGCCTCGACAGATCCCCCAGCTACTGGCTCACTACAGGCTCAGGTCACTCAGACAGATCCACTTGTTACTACTCAGTCAGTGCCTGTTCCTGCTCAGACCCCGACCGCTTCGCAGCCACGTGCTTCTTCAGAGGGTCAGCCAGATAGCTCAGACTCCGAGGGCGATTCACTTCACTTCGTGATTACTCCGCGCACCTCGGCACCCGACACGACTCCGTCTGTCCCCCCGTCAGATTAGATTAGTTTTTGGCGCTTGATGCCAAAGGGGGAGAGAGAGTAGTTTCAGGGGGAGTTTGTTAGTGGGTTTTCGTTCTTTGTGTGCTACATTCATGCATATCATGTTTATTTTCAGCAATGCATTTGTGTGACATTGTCGTTGAGTCGTAAACCTTGAGTCTTAATGTGTTCTTCGTCTCAATGTTTAATATATGTCACCGTTTTAGCTATAGCTCTAAGGTTGTGCTTCCGTGCCTTACTCCGATTTCTTAAGCTATATCTTTATGTGTACTAACGTTTTTTGTCTTATCTTATGAAGTACACTCTTTTGGCTTGGAGCACATAAGCAATTCCTATCCTTGTATGCTTATTGTCTTTTGCTTATGTGAACCAAGCATGCTCGAAAACCTTCACTCTAATCCATTGAAACTTAGTGTTGTCATCAATCACCAAAAAGGGGGAGATTGAAAGCATCTAGGCCCCAAGGTTTGGTTTCGGTAATTAATGACAACACTTTATTACCATGACTAACGTGTGTTTTGCAGAAACATCGGTAAGTTAGGTCATGGAGGTGATAACTGCTTTGAGCACTGT
Organism: Saccharum hybrid cultivar R570; assembly: GCA_038087645.1. Classification (NCBI taxonomy): domain Eukaryota; kingdom Viridiplantae; phylum Streptophyta; class Magnoliopsida; order Poales; family Poaceae; genus Saccharum; species Saccharum hybrid cultivar. The sequence continues at coordinate 17,474,338 of JAQSUU010000534.1, read as the reverse complement.
GGCTTCGTGTCCCTTGATGGAAATCGTTTCGGTTTTCAAAAGAGTGACGTCAAGATTAAGGACGGTTAGTTCCGGATGACGAAGTGTTGAGACACATTCGGAATAGTCGTTAGGATCTTCGTTTTTCTCTTTTGGCCGTACTATAAAGGGGGGCATGAACGGGTAGCTTGACCTAGGCAAGTCCTATGTTTAGGTGTGGTGCACACTTGTTAAACTTGGCGCTAGGCAACCCTAGATTAGCTCAAGGTTCAGTTAGAAGCAACTTGGTTGAAGTTGCGACGCGTTTCGGGCTGTTTTCTAGGCACCGGACGCGGTCTTCGGGAACACCGGACGCGTCCGGTGTGTACGTTACCGCGACTAGGTTTCGGCCTTGACCACCGGACGCGGTCCTCGCGAGGACCGGACGCGGTGGTCAGTGGCTGACACGTGTCACTCAGGGAGAACGCCCGTCGGACGCGGCCTGGACTTCATCGGCGAGTCCGGTGCGAGTCCAGTAAGGTCCAGAGAGGACCGGACGCGTCCGGTCTTCAGGCATCGGACGCGGCCTCGCGTCCGGTGTAAGTCCAGTAAGCACCCTTGCACGTCGGACGCGTCCGGTGTGTTGCACCAGCGCGTCCGGTGGTTCGTTTTCAAAATCGCGATTCGACCGTTACGGGGGACCGGCGCGTCCGGTGCGTTGCACCGGCGCGTCCGGTGACCCCGTGTCAGAAAGTAACGGTTCGTTTTCTTTGAGGGGTGTATAAATACAACCCCTCCACCTCTTTTAGAGGTCTCTTGTCCATTCAAACATCTGAGAAAACCCTTTAGAGTGCAAGGGAGTGCAAGAGCACTAGTGAGGATAGAGATTTGAGAATCAAAGCTTGAGAGCTTCTCACTAGCGATTAGAGAGAGTAGCAAGTGTGCATCCACCTCCTCATTTGGGCTCGTTGTGGTCAAGTGAGAGTTCTAGCTTGTTACTCTTGGTGATCGCCATCACCTAGACGGCTTGGTGGTGATTGGGAGTTTGGTGATCATCCGGCGGAGCTTGTGGATGACCCAACTCAAGTTGTGAGCGGTTTTGGGTGATTCGCCGCGACGGAGTGTCGAAGAATCAACCCGTAGAGAGCACTTGATCCTTGCGCGGATCAAGGGGGAGCGACACCCTTGCGCGGGTGCTCCAACGAGGACTAGTGGGGAGTGGCGACTCTCCGATACCTCGGAAAAACATCGCCGTGTTCCTTGCCCCTTTACATTCAAGCAATTACATTCTCGTATTTACTTTCTTTGCTTGATTTACATTCCTAGAATTGCCATGCTAGACTAGGATTGGAAACTAGGGTGCAAAACTTTTGAGCGGTAGACTCTCTAGGAACACAAGTAGGCACTAGGGGTGAATTCCGGCTTGTAGGATTTAATTCTTGCAATTAAGTTTTAGAAAAGCCCAATTCACCCCCCCTCTTGGGCATCTTGATCCTTTCAATCTTGATTCAATCAATGACTAAGTGTGGGATATGACTGAGAGTGACTATGTGATTCTTGATATGGATAATCTCACCAACAATGACAAGGCCAACAAGCAATGCAATACAATGGCTCTCAACACCATTTACAATGCCATTGATTTCAAAGTGTTTGGGCAAATCAAGGATTGTGAGAGAGTTAGTGAGGTATGGAAGAGATTGGAGGAAACCTATGAGGGCACACCAGCGGTCAAGAGTACCAAGTTGTACGTCCTCGAGGACAAGTTGACATGCTTCAAAATAAAGGATGATGAGAGCATTCCAAAAATGTATGTTATGTCGATATCACAAAATACATCTAGAACATCACATATATACTATATGAATATCATAAAATACATCATAGAACATTAAATATGCACTACGTGAACATCACAAAATGCCTCATAAACATCAGATATATATATATACACACACACACACACACCACGTGAACATCATAGAATATATCATAGAACAGCACATATATACTACGTGAACATCATAAATATATCTTAGAACTTCACATATATACTAAGTGAATATCACATGTATTAAACTATTTATAGAAATAAAAAAGTAAACAAATAGATTATTGAAGTAATTAATTAGAGTGTAGAAGAAAAAATACATATAAAAACATGAATAACAAATGATAAACATACAGAAAAAATGAATAACTTAAACAAGGAAGGGACAAAGAAAATTAAACAAAAGCATATGTATACTACATGAACATAACATATATCTCATGTAACATATAAAAACAAAAAGTTAAAAAATTGTTCATATTGTAAATTAAAGAAAGAATCAGAAGCAAGAAAACAGAAAAGAAAAAAGAAGCAAAAGGAAAAAAAGAAAATAACTGATTACAATAAAGTAAAAAGAAATAAAAAATAATATAAAAATAAAAGACCACAGAAACCGAAAGTAAAAGATAAAAAGAAAAACAAATGAAACAAGAAAAAAAGGAACTGAACGGTAGTCTACTCAGCGAAAAATAAGTAATCACTCATGCGCGCAGCTACGCTGGCTCGCCGTGGGCTTCCTATGCTAGCTGTGCCTTGTGGGCCGTGTCGTGGGGCATACTCATTCATGCAGTGTCTAGGCTTGCCGATCGGCGCGAGCGTCGCAATGATTCGGCGTGATCTTTGGGTCCGTACGTTCGGACCCGAAGAGTTCCGGGTGAGATCTAGTAGTCATCGCCATCTCTTTCCCCTTTGCCTCCATCCTCCACCTCAAAACCGCAAGTGTGCGACGTCCATGGATGGAGCTAGGTTTTCAATATAGGGAGGTGTTCTAACAGACAATGATCATGCATGAGGACATGCATACATGGCTAGAGTATAGAGTGAAAGAGCTAGATATTTTTAGGAGCCCAAAGGACTTTTATTACATATAAATATTTATCTATTCATCGAATCTTGCAGAAACCTTTGCGGCAAGCTATTCTCCAACTTCAAGATCGTCAATATTGCTCCCAACCACCTAATGGACCTTTTCATCTGCAAACAGGAGGGACGAAACCCTCCTTAAGTACCGGTGAAGGTTCATCCACCTACAGGCCGTCACCCTAAACATAACCAACAAAGCAGTTATCCTCGCCGCAGTCAACGGTCTATGTTCTGGGACCTACTCCTCAAGAATCACAAGGAAACCAGCAACAACTATCGTAGAATTACATGAGGTCATGGAAAAATACTGCAGGGCCGATGCTGATTTTAGAATGAAGTCCGAAGAAGGGTCGGATCCAGCGGTGGGGTGGGCGGGGCTCCAGCCCCCCCTATGGCCACCGGACCCATGGAGCCCCCTTAGCCCCCTAGGAATTTTTGCCATTGATGCGCCTTGAGGAGGCTGAAGCTGTCTGAGGTTGAAGAAGCCCCCTAGACATTTTCCTGGTGTAACACCTCGGGTGTTAAGCATGCATTAAGTATTTCAAATCATGCACATGAGCATCATCTTGCATTCATAATCACATGTGATACAAGTGTAATATGGAAATGAAACATGCAAAACATGACTTCGAAACATAAATGTTGCATGTGCTTGTTTAAATATAATTTTGCCATGATTATGCTTGTTAGGCCATTAAACCATGTTTGGTTATTAGTGCAAATCATTTAGAAATGTTTAGCATAAAATTTGGAGCAAATTTTGTATTCAAAAGTTTCTCAAATTTTGCTTTTAAAAATAATTTATAAATATGGAGTTTTGATTTAAACTAACTTTGAATCCCTAATTTAAAATCTATTTGGAATTTCAAATTTTACCCTAAAGCAAAGTTGTAGAGTTTAAAATTCTAAATAACTTTTATTTTGGGACCAACTTGTGAAAATAGATTTTTGTTGCTCAAAAATGTGAAAATGTTGCTGTTTTTTAGAAAATAAATTGAAAAACAATTTCTTTTCCTATTCGGGCCGCCGCCCCGCTTTCGGCCCACCAGCCGAGCTGGCCCGGCCTGCGTCGCATCCGCTCGCGCGCCTCGCCTGCGCCGTGGCTGACCGCGGCAAAGCCCGCACGCCGCATCGCCGCCGGCGTACGGCGACGCCACGCAGGTGGCACTCCGGCGGGCCTCGCCGCATCTTGCTCGCCCTTAACCGCAGCACCGCGCCTTCCTCCGCTCTATTCTCTCCTCCCTTCACCCTGCCTCCTCTCACCAGCAGCGCTGCAGCACCCGCCGCAGTGGTCGCCCTGCCATTGCCACGCCGCCACGGAGCTCGTCGTCGCGCGCTTCTGTTGCTCCTGCTTGCGGCCGACGCGCCGCAGCTGCCCGCCCCGCCTCACCGCACCTTCCGCACGCGCCACCGCCCGAGGTAAAGGCCGAGGGTCTTCCCGCCATGGCCGGAGCTCTGGCGAGCTCCTGGTCCTCGTCAACCGCCATCTTCGCCTCCTTTTTTCGTTTCTTGCACACGCCAGGTCCGCCTCAACCCTGCAGTGCTTGTGCACACCTTGCCGAGCCCCATCATGGCCGGAAGCGGCGAGCTTGCTGCCATGCTGCGCCGCCACTCGTCGGCATGCCTCGTCACCGTCGATTGCGACCGCCTCTGCTCTTCCTTTTTGCGCCAACGGGTTTGCATCACCGTGGGGAAGCACGGGGTGGTGCCCGCTTCGCTGGAGAGCCCGCCGTCGGCAAGCAAGCGTCGGCCAATGGCATGCTCTGCTCCTGGTCGGCTGACAGGTGGGGTTGGCCTGAAGCCCGAGACCCGTCTGTCTGTCTCTCTGTGTGAAGCTGGGGAGAAGTCACGGGGTGCACCTAGCACTTCAGCGCCCGATTTTTGAAATAATTTCAAAAAAATGCTTTTCCAGATTTGTTTAAATGCTTCAAAAATTCATATCTTAGTCAAATTAGCTCCAAAATTGTTGAAACAAATTTTAGTAGACTTCTCATGGCTAGATCTACAGTTTAAAAATACTGCATGTTGATTTTGTAATACTTTTCTGGGGACCTTTATTTAATTCTTGTAATGGCTATTATCTTAGAAAATGCCTAGTAAATCATCTGTTGCTCAGAAAAATATGATTCCATGTTTATTATTCTTATTATGTGATGCACTTTGTATGAAAAATATATGTCATGCATGTTCTCTAGAAAAATTTTGATGTGTAGTTCAAGTGCCTTTATTGGCTGATTTTTGTTATTTTTTCTAGAGAGGGAAATTTGTATAAAACATGCATATGATAATTTTTGTACAGTAATTGTTTACTGTGTAGAACATAGAAAAAAATACTAAATCTATTGTTTGATACTTTTCATAGTACAAATTATTTTCATGCTCATTTATATGTCATAGCTTGTCATTTTTGTGTAGGCTGTTTTACTTATCCAAATGCCATAAAAATTTTATGGTAGGCTACTTAGAGTAGGACTATGCTACTGTAAATTTTATAGATTTTTCTATGCATTAGAAATATAGGTTGATGTTGTAACCATAGTTTAAAGTGAATATAAAGTAATATTCTTTATGTATCATTAGTTTAATAATGAAGCTTTGGTGTATCTGTGAAGCACCAAATCACTTGCTGGTGTTGCTTGACAAGTAATGTGGTTGTGTTGATAAAGTGTAGTAGTATTTATGTTAGGGCTATATGTTAGTTAGCGTGAAAGTGACTGAAATCAATAGTAGAAGAGAATGCAGTAGATGACATGTATTGGTAGTGACTGATCTTGGATGATGTTGACTACCTTGTAGAAATATTACCTTTATGCTATCCAATAAGGTCTCAATGTGTTCATTTGCACATCATGTCATCATGATCGTCGCATGCCATCGCATCCGATGCACTATTTGTATATTTACTTATACACTTGCATCATACAGGATCGCAAGAGTAAGCGCTAGTAGCAGTGCAGGAGGAGCAGACCGGGTCCGATCTGCAACAAATCTAGGCACAGGAGGTGCCAGAGGTAGACGAGCAAGAAGAGGATCTACCTGAGTGTGTGGACCACCAACCCAGTTCCTTCGAACAAGGCAAGCCCCGGAGCATTCTAAGTCTCCTACTTTATAAAAGCAATTCTTTATATATATATGAGTTTATATATTGTTGCATTAAGTTATAGGAGTTGAGTGAAACCGTTGATGCATTTATTACTATCCTTGCCTACATTATAATATTCTTATCCTGTTAGGTTTAGGATCGAATAACTGCTTAGCCCTGCTTAGACCGGTAGCGATCAGTGATTTTCGGTCACCTGCAATGATAGATGGTTACTGGAATACTCTAGCCATGGAATAGATGAAATCCTAGAGATAACCATGTGTTGTTGGATAATTGGAGATTAGACAGAAAAGTTAGAGGCAACCAGATAGGGTTCTGGGGTGCTATTAGTTTCCCGTCTGTGTTGGTTAAGGACCGATCATTGCTTCTTCCTCTTGTCATGTTGAACGCATGCCTCACATTTAGCTGGCTGAATAAAATACCTTTCGACCGCGAAGCTAGTGGCATTATTTGGGCCGGGATCTACATGGGTGGGCGTATTGGTGTTGCAGGGGGTATGACGGGGACGCGAAGAGTGAGCCCAAGGTGCATCCTGGCTGTCGGGCGGTCCTTGGGTACTATGGCTCCAGTTTGTCCTGCGACATTTACCCAAATAGTATCATTGGTGATCTGTAGCTTACTTTAGCGGGTGAGTATGGTTTGTGTGAGCAATAAATCATCAACTGGTTAGGAATCGATTCGAATCACCATCTCTCCTGGATAGTGAGCACTTGACTTGAGTTACGGCATCGTAGTAATGATGATGGAACATGGATGGTTATGAGGATAATGTGATAACGGCTAAACCTAAAATGGTAACTAATGTTATTGGTTAATCAAGTGATTGATATAGTATAGTTGCTTACCTAGCTTGATAGGTTATAATAAAGATGATGCAACATACTTAAAATGGTTTATTTATGATCTCTCATGCTTTTCGCAAATGAGTCAGCTAGTCCACTAAAAGAAAGCCTTGCATACTCGGTGTCACTTTATTTTGGTTTAAGACGGGTAAGTCTAGCTGAGTACTTTCTCGTACTCAGGGCGTTGTTCCCATTATTGTTGCAGATGGTCAGATGTACTACGGCTATTGCATCAACTGCTTGTATCCTGCGATGGGTGACAACTAAGACCAAGGGCAGGGTCACTTTGTATGTCTTACCTAATGCTTTTGTTGGAAATAACTATCTCCTAGCACTGTATTTGAACTAAGTGTGTGTGGTTTATAAAACTATTTGCTTCCGCTATTTTATATTGAACTTGGTTTGTAATAACTTTATATTCTAAACTCCGATGTATTCAACTATCGTTGCGAACTTTATGTAATATGTGACTGTGGCTGCTAAACTTGTACGATCTTGGTTTGTATGTTGGTTGGTTTGAAATCTCTCATGGTTTCACGGACTGCCGGGTTATACGGGCTTAAGTTTGCTAAATTATCTGCTTCGGCGGGTGATTTTCTTACTTAATTTCGTATAATTGGTCAGTTCTGTTACACCTGGATCTGTCCCTAGTCTAAAGCACAAAGATCCCAAACTAGACATCTGCCAAGGCCATAGCATAGACCACCATACCCTCAAGATGAGCTCATCAGTGTAAACGCCATAGACAACACAACCTTCGCCAAACCAAAAGCAACAACACCCGCAAATGAACCCAGAGCCAACCCCACAAACAAACCTCTGCCAAAGGGCCCCTCAAAACTATATTGTCATTTTTGTGGCCTAGGCAAGGACCACACCACAAAGCAATGTGCTTGCTTTGCCGAAGTGAAAGAGTTTCAAGAATCCCAGCAGGCGGCATTTGCACCAAAACTAGTCAACCACACATGAAGTCAACCAAACCAAACACCCAACCCACCCTACCATTATACCCCATCAAACTATAGTTTACCTTCGCAACAACCACCCACCCTTAATCAAGCTAAACAACCATCCACCACCCATATCAAATGTATAACAGCTTTGACACACACCACCACCCTTTCCAATACTACCCACGCACACCCTCGCAAGCCTACAAAGTAACACTCCCACCAACTCCACCCAAGATAACAAACCCTCACCCAGATCTACCCCTGCCGCCACCCCACCAGCCCAACCTCTACAGTAGCAACAACAGGTTAAAATCAAGCATGCTACCTAGTCCAGCCAAACAACCATCAACAATCCTACATCCATATTCAGTGTCATCCTCCTAGAACAAAAACTCCCAGTGGTCACAAGGAGCACATGCGGAGGGTGCACCACGTGGCGACCGAGGGTCCACACAAAAACTCCTAGTGGTCACACCTCCTGTGGCAGAACCACCAGGTTTAGTATGCTTTCGGAGGCACTCATCTTCCACCAGATACTAAGTACCCTGAAAGGGAACTAAATCGAGCAGTTCCATCGAGCATACCCAACGGGAGAACTCAAAACTTTCCACATTTTACATCCAGGATCCAATAATGAGTATAAACTTATAATACTTAGTCCATTTCATACAACAAATAACCTCTGAAATTACTTATTACAATACCAGAGTTGAGAGTGCGATAGTTTAAATAGTGGAAATAAAATAAACATCTATTGGTACGATATAAGGATCCGTCTGTGCCCACCAGAAGAATCCTCCACACAAGGCCTAACTTCTCAAGGTTCACCTGCGATAAGAGTAAAATAAACCCTGAGTACACATTATTACAATGCCAGAGTTCAGAGTGCGATAGTTTAAACAGCGAAAATAAAATAAACATCTAGCGGTATGATATAAGGATACGTCTGTGCCCACCAAAAGAATCCTCCACACAAGGCCTAACTTCTTAAGGTGCACCTGTGACAATGGTAAAATAAACCCTGAGTACACAATGTACTCACAAGACTTACCCGACTAGGGGATACATTTTTCGACTCTCAAGGAATATGATAGGCTTTATGGCTTGTGGATTTTCTGTTTGCGGAAAGCAATACTAAGAGTGTGTCCTTATATTATTAGCAACCATGTTTTATTCATTATCCAACATTCTATGTAAGCACCTGTTCTATATTCAAGCAAGGGTTGAGCAATCAGAGCCATTTTCTCATCTTTCATATGACAGTTCTTACTACGGTGCCAGAGCGTAGTCAAGCCGTACCATCATGTAGAAATGGCGATTCGTGAATCAATGTGCCCATTTGGGTACCCTGAAAAACACATGCCTCGCTTGCACCCCAGGCATAAGCGAGACCAACCCGTTCCACTCCTATCAAGGGTTCCAGGTCCCCGTCCAAACTTGGAGTCCAAGCCCCCACACTTGAGGCCAGGCCTCAAAAGTGGTGCTTAGACCTCCACCTATCCCCGCCTCCAATTAGTCGGTCCAGAAAGAGTTGGAGCCCATGACAAGAGAGTAACAAGTCTTTCTACTCCTATAAGCAAGTATGTGCTCGTGATAATAAGTTTGTGACTTGACCAGGGTCCATGCAACGGATGGTCCTTAATCGACACGGACAGGGAAAAAATAGTGCAACCAAGCTATGCCCCGTGGCCGTGGGACACAACCTGTTACACCCACCAATACCCATACCACATCTCTGCCCGGTCACCATTTTCTCTCCACCATTTCATTTTGAGATTTATGATAATAATAATAATAATAATAATAATAATAATAATAATAATAATAATAATAATAATAATAATAATAATGATGATGATGATGATAATAATAATAATAATCACCTATTGTGAATAACGATAGGTTACCCATGCAACCAATAATCCTAAGCAAAGCAACTACATGATCCTGCACTAGTAAGACTCATAGGTATATATATATATATGCATGTGGGTATCATAAAATTCCTGCAACGTAAATGCACCACATATATACAATGATTATCAAAAAAAATATGGGTTATGCACCGGGGCTTGCCTTGGGCAGGTGCAGTGTCAGTGGTGTCAGTCACGGGCGGCTCTTGGAACTCCTTCAGCACAAAGATCTCCTCCTCGTAATCTTCGACGATCTCCTCGTACTCCTGATCGTCGACGATCACGAACTCCACCAGATTGTTCTCTACATGCCTGCGATAATGATGCAACATTTAGTATTTAGACAACAACAACTCTTAAAATACACCACACATGCTAAGCGACAAAGCTAGCTCTAATGACTAAGGTAGCAAGCTATCTATCATCTCCATCAAGCAAAATATCAACTCATTTTGCAAGTGCTTCATTTTACGAGCCGATATTATGCTTTTTATTTATATTCGTTTTAATGGCTATTTCGCTACCAATGAAACGGTCTAATCTAATGCTATGAAATTTACAGCAAGCACATGATGATACAGCAAAACTACTGTGAAAATTTCACGATCAAAGCTACTACCAATTTACCATTAAAATTCCTACGAATATTATCCTAATAATATTAAGCCTTTCCAATCGATTTATATATCTTGGCATCATCCTAGAAACATATAAACTAATTATACGGTCAGATAGATCATGAATTTATGAACTTAACTAAAGTGGTTTCATAATTTTTGGACATATACACGAATCGCTATTAAATATCAAAGTTTAGCTCAGAAAGTAAATTGTAAAATCATTACTTAATTTATTAGAAAAGGAAAACTCATTTCATCGGTGCGGTCCACAAACATGCAGGCGTGGCCCAAATGGTGCATAGCGCACGCCCAGGCGTTTAAGCAAAAAAGCCCCCGTGCTAAAGGCAAATCCACCTGCAGTCCAAAGCACAATTCCTGAAGGGTTAGGCTATGCAAAAAAGGACCCTGCAATCTTCCCCCTTTACCACGGCCAGGTCCCTCGCCACCCCTATGCGCGCCGACGCGACGGCACGAACACGGGGCCGCCGCAACGGCCAACCGAAAGCCCTTCTGACGCGCCTAGGAGACCGACCCTTACCTACAAGACGATGCGCAGCTTCGGGCAGCGGTTGGACTAGCCGGGATGTAGTACCTGCACCCTGCAGTGGTGGCAGCCAAGTTTCGGTGAGCTACCGGCTTACGGAGGTGGTCAAAACAGCGGGTGAGCACCAGTGACTCACCACGAACCTACCCATGGTGGTGGTTCGGCCAAAGATGCTCCGAGAAAGGCTAGCCACGTGCACCCGATTGCTACGGTGGCACGGTCATGTCAATGGGAGCTAGGAGGCAGTAGGGGTTCCGCTGTGGTACGCGGGGTGGAGCGGAGGTTGTGGCGAGGCTAGCGGCGCAACCAATTTGGCTCGAGGTGAACACCTTGGGTTACCGCGGTGATCGCGACCGAGCTTGGCCTTAATGACATGGTGAAGGGACATCTCCAAAATTGGAGTACGGTGGGGCAGCGCTCGGGGTGAGGTGGGGTCGATTGGCAAGGCCACAAAACCACGAAGCCAAGGACGCGATGAAATGGACGGTGGTGATCTCTCCCTACCGACACACAAGGAGTGGCCCCATCGGTCATGGTGGACAGAGGAGAGAGGGGGGCAAACTGAGTCAGCGCTCGGGTCACCTCCGCAGGCGGGGTGGGGATGACACGGTTGGGACGGCGTGCGTAGGAGCCACGCCAAGACGTGTGCGTGCAGTGGTGAAATTGTGTGGCGTGTGCCTGCAGCCACCGACCGGCCAACAGCGGCGCTGGGGTCGGGGCACGGACATGACGCGGGTTGACTAGGTAGCAGCCATGTCACCGTGCGAGCAGAGGGAGGGTAGCAGCTATTATGGGCCCACGCAGCGGCCAGGCCGAAGCGGCTCGACCGACCACTCGTGACACGAGCAAAGCAGGGCCAGACGCAGTGCGGGATGGCCACAAGCGGTGACCACACGTGACCAGTGAGCAGACCCGGAACATGTTGTGCATGAAATTTAGAGCACATGAAAATACCAGCTCGAAGCAAATGGAGCTCGACCACCTAAACCATACTACATGAGGTACATCAGGATATCGATAGGAGCTAAAACACGACACCCTTCATAAACTCGATCTCACTAAAAAAATCAATGAACTTCACGCGGTCATACTATTTTTGGACTTGAACATGACTCTAAGTCTTAGACTGATTTTGTTGCAAGCTGATTTCCAAGCTACTAGAAACACTAGGTAGCAATACCACTGTCGACGCGGGACCGACAGGGTTCCCTAGTGATATGACTACGAGTCGTGGGCTCTAGCCCAGCCCATGGACTAGAGCAAGGAGAGGTGCAGTATCCGCTACACCGAGTCTGAGTAGAATAGGCCAGACTAGCCAGATTCCTATGGAAAGTAACTTCTGTGTTTAGTTCAGGACACCTTCTTTGAATCCAACTAGGATTATAACCGCACCGCAGCCTTCTCTATCGATATAAAGGGAGGGCGTGGGCACCCCTGTAACGGGAGATGACAGAACACAATCAATCCAACGTAAAGGCTAACGCCGACTGGACGTAAGGCTATTACTCGATCATGATCGAGGGTCCGAACCAATATAAATCGACTCTCTCTGCATTCACTATCGAGTTTTAGCATACACCAAAGCCCAAACAACTGTCTCGGGTACCCCCGTGGTAGGCTATCGGTGGTCAAACACCGACAGCTGGCATGCCAGGTAGGGGCTTGCGACGCAATCGTGATCAATAGCTCTACGAATTTCGACAACATGATCTTCCCAACGGGATTGATCTTCATCTTTAGATCGTGGATTTGTGAGGCGGACAGTGAGGGCAACCTCCAAGGACGTCTCGTCAAAGCTCGGAAGGCCTGCGGGGAAATCACTCTTCTGACAAGGTCAGCCGAAGATCTTGCCAAAAGATTCTCAGGCGTTACGGTGTCCGAATCGACTCAGGCTCCGACGACAACCAGTCTTGACTTACTGTCTGGGTTGGATTCCTCTTCGAGGTCCAATCTGGTTTTTTAGAGATGAACTGAGTTCTTTTTCAATTGGACTCCAGAACGCAGCATCAACTCTTCAAGAGATCAATTCGAACCTACTTCAGGTTTCTTCTAGGAAGTTGAGTCACCTCCCAACCGAACTTAACAATGTGGCGAGGGCTAATGGCCATACACCCAAGCCACCGTCAGATCCTCGATGGGGACCAACTACCCACAGACCCAACGCCATTGTCATCTTCGCTGGCAAGAGCTTCCTAGTCGATTTCATCCTCGGCGACGAGCGCTTCCCAGTCAACCTCGTCCTCACTACTGCTACTAAGAACGATCAAATCCACATCCACAGAGGCGGCATCGATAGGAGGGACAGAGACGAGATTGATCGCAGGGGCAGCCCCTAGATCCTTGTCCTTCCACCAAGAAGGAACTAGCGTTGATGTCCTGGTGGGTGGAGCCTTCTCCACCACTAAAGCCTCTCGAACTCCAAGGGACAACGATGCCAGCAACGAGAATGATGATGATGAAGACCCTCCGCTCGACGACGATGCCAAAATAGTCGCTCTTGGAGAGCGGGCAAGCGATGAACGCGGCACCTTACGGACGTAGCGCCTCTAGATAAACTTTTTTCTTCACCATTTTGGCTGTGGCAAGATTGAAAAGATGAAGGTGCCAAAATAATCATGAAAGGGGCAGTTAAATAGGGCTAAGCCGTCTCCTCAAGCAGTCCAACAGCCTCCTCAAGATAAAGATAGTGTTAATTTTTTCTCCTCAAGTTAAGGGCAGACTTAATTCCTTCACCAAAACCAACATGGCACTTCAGTTTTTAACATTAAGTGTACAACGCAACTGGTGTAAAAGTGGTGCACTTTTTCATACGGAGCAGCTCAATGGACATATTTCAGATTCCCACGTACGATATCCAAGTGGATGAGAACCCGCAACAACAGATTAGCACAAGGCCAAAACAGCAAAAAGTACTCCTCAATTGATCAAACAGAGGGTCACAGAATACAAGGAATAGTAGTACAAAAGAAGACTCAACAAAGGCAGCAAGAGCAACAATACAAATACCGACAAGGAAACTAATGGAATGCCAACTCTAAGGAAACTAGTTGCCACTGAGCAGACCAACCGAGTTCTTCTTGTTACTAGATAGAAGACAAAAAAAATTAGACAATCCTAGAAGTTATCAACCTAGAAGAGAGCAAAAGAGCTGAAAAAATGCTTGAGCTCACCCTATCCTAAGTCTTTTAGGCTTGGATGAGAGTAAGAAGGCTGAAAAGCCAACACTCAACCTATCCTAGATTGTTCTCACGTCCTGGATGAGAGCTAGATAGCGCTCGCCCTATCCCAGAGTTGTTCCACACCAGACAAAAGAACCCGACTGATCTAGCGCCTACGCTCGACAAAGACTATGGCCAGTTGGAGGGACATAACTCTAAAGCACCTCGATACGCCTACAATGATTATGGCTTATATTCAGCACGTATTTAAAAAATTCCAAGATCTGAGAAAACAACTCGGATAGATTCACTCGAACAATTCAAGCAGAATAGTAAAGATGTATCCAAAGAGTCAGAATTTCTTTACAAGGCAACATATAAAGTATATCTTTACAAGAGGGAGGCGCCCGGGCACTATAAAGTCTAACTATCAGCTTCATCATCAGAAGAAGGCAACTGAATATTGAGCTTCTTGGTGATAAAGTTGGCCAAATCTTCAACTTTAGGCTCAGCCTTCTCGATGGACTCCAAATAATCGTCATCTTTGGCTTCCTCCCTAAGTTTTTCTAGAGGACTGACGAAGCAAGAATATGGATATGAGCTAAAACATTCTTGACACACGTCTGGATCCCATTCTTAACAAAGCTCTGGAGGCACACAGGAATCAACGGGATGAAGTCGCCCTAGGTCCTTCCATCGTCTTCAGAAGTCCGAAGAAGCTTCGCAATAGTCTTGAAAGATTTCTACAAGGTGGCAAACTGTTGGTCAGATATCGTCAGCTTCTTAGACAAATCTTCAATGATTTTCATCCCCTACACAAGATCCCAATCAACACAAAGTCTAATCAACTGGGCACAAGTGAGCTCTTCTTTGGCACGAGCCTTTACCTCCTCGGCCCTATTGTGATTAGACCAAACCGATATCTTCATATCTTCAACAACATTCAAGAGCGTCTGCTTATCTTTATGGAGGGCTGATCAAGTCAATAAGAGAAAATCAGACAAATGAGGAACAAAAAATAAAAAAAGAGGGAACAAAGCATAAAAGAACTCAGAATATTGAGGCTTCGGACTATACAACAAGACACTTGACGAATCAAAGCATCACACCGGGAGGGCATTTATAGGCCAAAGAGCGGTCCACATAGACCGGGAGAACCAACAGGACAAGCCTGACAAAAGTCCTAGCGAAAAGACAAAAAGCTATAAGAGAGGACACGCGCATGAAGGAACAATACTTAAGGACAAGTATATCCGATAGAATATACCAACACTGTACGCCTCGTGACTACAGAGAATTCAATTCAACCGCCAACCACCACCAACCTTGGACATAAAGTTGGCTACCTAAGAAGACGATAAAAAACCCTCTATCCAAGTTCTTAATGATAAAAAAGAACCCAGAAAGATGCTCGGGGGCTGCAGGGTACATATCCTCAGAAGAGATTTTTAGTTTTTTCAACAATCAAAATTCAAGACCCTCCAACTTTTTGTTCCAAATCGCAAGAGGCTCGGGTGCTACACTCAGTGAGTGCACTTTTTCTTCAAAAAAGCTCACATCACACGAAAGATTTCTTGAAGACAGGACCACTTCAAGGCTTCACGTCAAAAGAACTCGGAACAAGCTTGATTCATCAGGCAAAGCTAGATAAACAAGGGGGGTCTTCAAGTTCAACCATGAAATGCTCGGGGGCTTATCGATGCCGGACCGATAGGATTCCCCAGCGATACGACTGTGAGTCATGGGCCCTAGACTGGCCCACAGACTAGAGCAAGGAGAGGTCTAGCATCCACCACACCGAGTCCGAGTAGAATAGGCCAGACTAGCTAGATTTCTATAGAAAGTAACTTCTGTATTTAGTTTAAGACACCTTCTTTGGATCTGACTAGGATTATAACTGCACCGCAGCCTTCTCTATCGATATAAAGAGAGAGTGTGGGCACCCCTGTAATGGGAGATGACAGAGCACAATCAATCCAACGCAAAGGCTAACGCCGACTGGATGTAATGCTATTACTCGATCACGATTGAGGGTCCGAACCAGTATAAATTGACTATCTCTGCATTCACCATCGAGTTCTAGCATACGCCAAAGCCCGAACAACTGTCCCGGGTACCCCCGTGGCAAGCTATCGGCGGTCAAACACCGACAACCACTTTGCTAAAACAAAAGTTGCATTACCACCGATACGTTTTGCACTTCAAACTTTATTTAGGGTTCACATATATGTTCTATAGCATTTTCGCTTAATAGAAATTTGTTTTCAACTATAAGAGATATAACAAGGACTATTGCGTCAACTTCCATTTAACATTTTTATTAATTATTTTAAGTTACTAAAATGGTTCTACGCACTTCAACACATGCAAAATCACATAGACATGATGCTCATGACAGGCTTTGGTGAGTTGTTTTGTGCGGTAACACTAAGGGTGTTACACCTCCCAATCACCTTCAACAGTTTAGATCTCAAGCTGTGAGACTACCCCAATATAGATGCAGTGGTGATTGAGATAAATGTGGTAGGTTGGACCATACCAAAAATTCTAGTAGACACCAGTAGCTCCACTAACATCCTGTTTTTGTCAAGCTTTGATAACATGAAGTTTAATAGAAACCTCCTGCAACTCGCCTGTAACCCCCTCTATGGCTTCGGTGGCAAGAAAGTGAACATAATTGGCAAAATCTCCCTGCAATAACCTTCAGTGACCAACACAACTGCAGGAATGAACATGTAACCTTTGATGTGGTCGACATGCAGTACCCCTACAACGCCATCTTCGGCTAAGAGGTCACCAACATTTTCAGTGACGTCATCCACCCAGGTTATCTTTCCATGAAACTCCCAGCAATGAAGGGCATCATAACATATACGACGACTAAGATGGCGTCAGAGCAGCTGAAGGTGCAATAGCACCGGGGCAAAGAAATGTGAACATTCTCTAGCCAAAAAGCAGCAAGAGTGACCAACCTTCGCCAGATAAGCCGAGGCTAGCCAATAGAGTCCAACCAGTCGAAGAAACAAAGAATGTCTCCCTCTTTCAGATCAACCCTGACAAACAAGTCATCATATCTGCCCTACTCGGACACTAAAACCGAGAACAACCTTGTAACTTTTTTAAGAGAAAATAGTGACATCTTTGCCTAGAGTGTAGAATACCTTCGCGGAGTAGACAGATATCATCAAGCACAACCTTGATGTCAACCCAAACTGCACCCTCGTCAAACAAAAGCTTCACAAAATGTCAAAAGAAAGACAACATTCAGCCAAAGCCGAGGTGCAATAGCTATTGGATGCTGGGTCATCTGACTAGTCAAATATCCCCAATGGTTATCAAATGTTGTCCTAGTCAAAAAGAAAAATAGAAAATGGAGAATGTGTGTGGATTTCACCAGCCTCAACAAAGCATGCCCAAAGGATGATTTCCTTCTACCAAGAATCAGTACCCTCATAGATGCAACAGTTGGTTGTGAGCTCATTTCCCTCCTTGACTATTTTTAGGCTACCACTAGATCTAGATGAACAAGGAGGATGAGGAGAAAACAAGCTTCATCACACCCTTTGGAACATTCTGTTTTCGTAGAATGGCCGATGGTCTAAAGAATGAAGGTTGCACCTTTGCTAGAATAATGATAGAAGTTTTCAAGGACAACAAAACTATCTCCACCTATGCTGATGACATTGTTGTCCAGAACAAGCTAAAGAAAGACCATATCAATGACCTTGCCAAAGCCTTAAGCAACCTCCGTGCAGCGGGACTCAAACTCAACCCCGACAAATGCATATTTGGAGTAAGTAAAGGAAACTGCTGGGCTACCTCGTATCTGATGGATCGAGGCTAACCTAGACAAAATAGAAGCAATACTCAACATGGAGCCACCAACTACAAGAAAGACGGCACAAAGGCTAGCAGACAGGCTCACAGCCATGAATAGGTTCATCTCACGGTCAACTGAGAAAGGGTTACCTTTCTTCGTGGTCTTAAGGAACACAGAACTATTCAACTGGGGACCAACTCAATAGAAAGCATTTGACAACCTCAAAAGTTACCTCCTAAACCGCACAACCCTCGCTAGCCCTTCGCCAGGCGAACCACTCCTCTATGTGTGGCTTTGCCTCATGCAGTAAGCATGGTCCAAATAAAGGAGACAAGAAGAACACTAGCGAAGGCAGATCCTGGTTTACTTCATCTTCAAACCCCTCAAAGGCCCCAAAAAGTTCTACATAGAAATGGAAAAATAGCCTACGCAGTTGTCATGGCCTCAAGAAAACTCAACCACTAATTCCAGTCACACCGAATCATAGTACCTTCGAGCTACTCCCTTGACAACATGAAAGTCCTAGTTTGGTTTTGGAGAATTGATAAAACCCTATGTGCTAACCTAGTTGATCAAGTGTGAATGAGATAGGTAGCACAATTCCACGTGGTGGAGCAAGAGGTGATGATCATGATGGCTCAAGTGATCAAGGTGTTTTGGACTTGGAAATGAAGGAAAAGCAAAATGGACTCAAGGCAAAGGTGATAACCATAGGGCTATTTTGTTTTGTTGATCAAGACACTTAGCGAGTGTGATCACATTTAGGATTGATAGCTGTACTATTAAGAGGGATGAAACTTGTTGTGAAATGCAGTTGTCAAAGTGCCACTAGATGCTCTAACTCATTGCATATGCATTAGGATCTAGTGTGGTACTAACTCCTTTGAGAAAATGATTGTGAAAATGCTAACACATGTGCACAAGGTGGTGAACACTTGTTGGTGTTGGCACATTTGCAAAGGAGATAAAGTTTGAGTGGTGGAGAAGGGTTTGGGATCCTATCCCCCTCCTGCCTCACAAGCTCGGTGAGATTCGGCGCTTTTCAGAAAGTGAAACTGCAATTTTTTAACTGACCAGACATGGTCCTCGGGTGATCAGACGCGTCCGGTCAATTCTGGTGGCGCGCGCTGAGGAGCAGACGGTCTGGTGCACTGACCGGACGCTGAGGGCATCAGGTCGAGTGCGATCGGACGTGTCAGGTCATGAATATAGCGCTCGAGAACCTCTCTGGACCGTGACCGAACGCTGGCACTGTCACGTCCGGTCGAGGTGCTGGTGCGTCAGGTCTTACACTGTGGTGCGCGCCTTCGTCTGACCTGCGCGTTGGAACAGTCATAGGACCGGCGCGTCCGGTCGACCACGGTGCGTGGCTATGCGTGTGAGCGAGCGATCGGACTCTACTATCGTGTCAGGTCATGCCGAGCGGTGCGTCCGGTCAATCTATGTTGAGCGTTGTATCGTTTCAAGTGACTGTTATGATCTAACATATGAGATTTAAAATATGACATGTGACACGAATCGGATGATCACGGTGGAGAGATCGGACGCTGTGGGTGCGTCCGGTCATCCTGATTTGTGCTGTGCAGTGAGCCCAACGACTCTATTCATGGAGGGCTCCTATATAAGCTTGTTGGCCGGCTCTTGCTCACTCTCTTGGCCATTTGCATTGACATAGCAACCTTGTGAGCATAGCCAAACCTCTTCCACTCATCTCCATCATAGATTCTTCATCTTTGTGACATTGGGAGAGAATCCAAGTGCTTTGCTTTAGTGATTGCATCTAGAGGCACTTGGTGATTATGTTTCGTTGCGGGATTCGCTTGTTACTCTTGGTGGTTGCCACCACCTAGACGGCTTGGAGCAGCGAGGATCGTCGAGCGGAGGAAGGTGCTTGTCTCTGGCTCCGATCGTGGTGATTGTGAGGGGTTCTTGACCTTTCCCCGGTAGAGAGCCAAAAGGTACTCTAGTGGAATGCGCGTGGCTTGTGTGACCCTCTCTTGTGTTGGTTGTGCGGCACCCTATTGAGGGTTTGGCGTGTGATGCCAATTAGCGCATGAACCTCTAAGTGAGTGCATCACCACAACGAGGACTAGCTTGCCGGCAAGCAAGTGAACCTCGGTAAAAAAATCATTGTGTCATCTTTGTTTTCGAGGTGATTGGTCTCTATTGGTATTCTCTTTTGTGATTGGCTAAATCCTCTACACTGCGGTATAATCTTCCATCATATCCTTTACTTAACGTTGTTTAGTTGCTCTTGTGTAGCTCTCTTACTTATCTTTAGCCTATCACCTAGGAGTAACTAGTGACACAGCATTGTGTGCTACATTAGAGATCATAGAAACTAGAAAGGGTAGGTGGCTTGCGACCTTCTTATAGTGCTAGCGCAAAACTAGCCTCGCCATCTTAAGTACTAATCAATTGTTTCTAAGTGTTGTTGTAGATTTTTAAATAGGCTATTCACCCTCCTCTAGCCTTTTGGACCTTACACAACATTTTTAAGAACCCAAAGCCATCAGAAGAATAGGAAAGTGGGCCACATAACTAAATGGCTTCATCATTGATTTTGTTGGTAGAACAACAATCAAATCCCAAGCCCTCACGTACTTTGTTGCAGACTGGACCCCCCCCGACCCACACACCACAGTGGAGGTAGCTGAGCCAGTCTGACAATTAACACAAATGTGGCCTAGGGCTCCTCCGGTGCCGGTATTGCAGCAATAATAACACCATCCTCGGGGATCAAGATTTGCTATGCAGTCAGGCTAGAATTCTAGTGCACCAACAACTCATCCGAGTACGAAGCTATCATCCTGGCATTGACTAAGCTTCATGCACTATTAGCACAATGAGCCATCATCAAGACAGACTCCCAAGTCACCTCATGGCACATTGAAAAAAGCTTAAAATTTACAGAACTAGAACTACACAGATACTTGCAAGCCGCCCGCAAAATTGAGTCATAGTTTTTAGGCATCACAACAAAAGCAATTCCAAGGGCAAAGAATAGCAAAGCTGACACCGCAGCATGGTACCTACCCTACCTCCAGATGTCTATGAGGTCCTTCACCAAACCTTGACCAACTCAGAACCCAAGTGCCCAAAATTGATCAACACAATCGAGGGTGCCGACTGGCGTGCACCAATCATCACCTTTCTCAAAGGCCACTATGAACCAAACTCTAAGGAAGAAAACAGCAGACTGCATCAGATAGTGCGAGGGTATAAGATTATTATGGACAACCTATTCAAAACCAGTGTCACATCTCCTCTCCTCAAATGTGTCACAACTAGCGAAGGTAATCAGAAACTTAAAGAAATCCATGAAGGTACCTATGGATCCCACAACAAGCCAAGGACCCTCGTTGGAAAAGGATTCAGACAAGTGAGGGCTGCCAGCATGTCGCCGCTCACGCCAATAGGCCTGGCACTTCGACAACCCTCATCTACCCACCATGGCCCCTGTAAAGGTGGGCCATGGACCTCATCGGACCGCTACCAGCAGCATTGAGAAACCTTCGCTACATAGTTGTCGCAGTAGAGTACTTCACAAAATGGATAGAAGCTAAGCCACAATAACCTCACAGGTGGTCAAAAATACTTTTGGCAACAAGTCATATGCCACATCAGAGTACCTAGGCTGCTCATCGTGGACAACAACACCCAGTTTAACTGTGACCTCTTCAAAGAATTTGGCCAACAGTTGGGCATTAACATCTGCTTCACTTCAGTAAGAGACCCCCAATCCAAAGGCCTCGTCGAGCGAGCCAACTGAATCATCCTCTAAGCCATCTCTAAGAAGTTGCACGACGGGCCAAATGGAAAATGGGCAGAGGAACTAACAACTATGTTATGGTCACACAATACCTCTGAATCTAGAGCCACGAAGTTCACACCTTTCAAGCTCCTGTTCAGCGAAGAAGCAATACTCCCAGAAGAGCTTCACCACACATCACCCAAAATCCTATTCCCAAACTCACTAGAAGACGAATCCCTCACCAAAGATCTAGTTTAAAGAATCCATTGCGAGGTAGCTTGACAGGTCCTAAATAGCTAGAGGGGGTGAATAACCTATAAAAATTTCTACATATTTCACTAGAGCAAAATTGTTAGTATAACAAATGGCAATAGTAATTTTGCTCTAGTTCTACAAGGGTTGCAAGCCACCTATACCAAACAATTCTAGTCAACTATAATCACTATGGCACACACAAGGCTATGTCACTACCACTACAACTAGAGAGACAACTAGCACAAGAAAACAACTAATTACTCTAGTCAGTCACTAAGCTACCCTACCAAGCTAAAGCTACCACTACACAAGTATATATAAAATTAAGTGCAAGAGAGTGGTAGAGAAGTTATACCACCGTGGCAAGTGACAATCAATCAATCAATAAAGAATACCAAGTGAAGATCAAGGAGACAATTGACACATAATTTTTCTCCCGAGGTTCACGTATTTGCCGGAACACTAGTCTCCATTATGAAGGCCATTTCACTGGTGGTTCACGACCTAATTTGCACCACGCCAAGCCCTATACTAATAAGATGAGAGCACTCAACTTCACGAGCAATCCACTAGATATGCTTTTGGCGCTCCACCAGGAAATAAGCCCAAGAACCCCTCATAAATCCACCAGGAGATGGCCATGAACAATCACCAGCTCATGCCAACCTCCTCAAGCTACTCCAAACCGTCTAGGTGGCGGCAATCACCAAGAGTAACAAGAGAAACTGCAGCTGATGCAACCACAAGTGCCACTAGATGCACCAACACAATGCAAATGCACTTGGATGCTCTCCCAACTCACTTGGATGATCAACAATCAAGAGAAATAAGTGGGAGTGTTGTTTCTCAGCTCTAGAGGGTTTACAAGAAAGCAAATGGCCAAGAGAGTCAACCCCAAGCCGGCCAAGTCCTTTAAGGGCCTGTTTAGTTGATGAAATTTTTTGGGTTCGGCTACTCTAGCACTTTTCGTTTTATTTGGCAATTTGTGTCCAATCATGGACTAATTAGGCTCAAAAGATTTGTCTCGTGATTTACAACTAAACTGTGTAATTAGTTTTTTCTTTCGTCTACATTTAGTACTCCATGCAGGTGCCGCAAGATTTGATGTGACGGGTACTGTAGCACTTTTTGGGTTTCCTTTTTGAAACTAAACAGGCTCTAAATAGGCATCACTCAAACCTCCCAACTGTTACTCACTTTCAGGGAGGACCAGACCCTGAACCCGCGTTTGGACCAGACATGAACAGTAGCATCCAGTCCACCCAACCAGCGAATCAGCAGCCGCCATGTCGCCCTTCCTTTTGAATCTAACCGTTGGCATGCAGCGGTCAAGTGCCGAGCTTCGGACCGGATGCCCTGGCTAGCATCCAGACCCTCAGTGCGCATGAGTCCAGAGCCTTCCAGAGAGCTCCCTGAGCGTGAATTAGGCCAGTCTCAATGGGGAGTTTCGCTACACTGTTTCCAACACGCCACATCATGTATAGCGAGATGAAACAATGAATGAAACTAACCTTCACAATGGAGCATTTCATTTACACGGTTTCCAAAACAAAATAAAGCAATTAATTGCATTCGGTTGCTTGTTACCAGCCGGATCATATGCACCAGGTGATTTTGTAGCCATGCACATACAGATAGATTTACTGGAACAAGCACACAAGTTCAGATAAAATGGATAACTGCATACAGCAAGAAAACTGCTCATGGAATAGCAGATAAGTTCAACCAACACATATAACTCAGATGCACCGACAGCATAATTAGTTATATATAAACTGACAATAACTTGGATAACTGACGATAACCAACTCAGTGCTTGGTGCATACGACGACCACTAAAGTGACAGAAATCTGGTATACTGGACCAGATTGACAAACATAGATAAGGTAGATTCAGTTTTCACTACTCAGGAAGATAGCAGTTGTCTAAAATTGATAACTAAGGAAGATAGCAGTTGTCTCCAAAAAACTCATGTGCCTTCACGGCAGGCAAAAATCTCCAGCGAAAACCAATCACCACGGCAGGATAGATAACCAAGTGCACCCTGCAGAAACGAAATTAATTGACGATGAGCATTTTGACATGCTGAAGAAATCAACACTGATACAATATTGAATGATACAATATTCAGTTCAAGTATTTGCAGGCATCAAAATCAAAACTGATAAGTGAAATTGCAGTATGGAAAATTAGCACTTGTAGACATTCACAGATATATAGGATAGGCATAGATATAACATGGCAACATCAAACTGCATAACAACAGAACTAACCTTAGTCACCAAACAATTTTTCCTCAATCTTACGTATTGCCCTGTCTCGGCTAGCCTTTTGATCTTCAGACATTTGACTGATATCTTGATTAAGCAGGGAATTATAGACCTCAAACATCTTCGCTTCCTTTTGCAAATTTGCAGCCTTCAAATTTGTATTTGATATCTGAATCTGTGCATCTGTCACCTTTTCGCGCTCCACCTTCCGATCTTCCTGCACCTTGATAATTTTCTCAATGTTGTCCCCAAGGATGACAATTCCTTCCATAATATTTTCTTTCTTGCGCTTTCCATTGCGCTCGGCCTTTGCTGCTTCTCTACCAATGGGACGTGACTGTTCGTCTGGAACATCAACTACGTTAGTCTTGTCTTTCTCTTTTTCCTCAAACTGTGCACACCATTTGGGCTCCTCTTTCAATATCTTCCACCAATGCACCAACGAAAAACGCTTTCCAAACCTGTTTTCATATATCTTCTGTGCCTCTTCCTCTAGCATATCATCAGAGTATCCGCTTGTATGCATTTGAGTTATCTTAGTCCAAGCGTCATTGAAATCAGTGATCGATGACTTCAGGCGTGACCAGTGAACCTTCAGTTGGTTTAGTTCCCTTCTACGCTTTCCATTCCCTTTCCTGTTAAACTCCTCAGTGATTTCCTTCCAAAATGTTTCATATTTCTGGTCATTACCCCTAATTGGGTCTTTGGAAACATTCAACCAAGCACTGGCCTACAAAATACGAAATAAAAAATATGAAATTTGACAGCAGGAGTGATCTGGAACTCAGGTTACTACAAAATGTCAGAAGAGAAAACCACCTATAGCTCAGAGTAGTGATCTGTAATCTAATCGCTCTAGGAAATTAGAAGGGGACATTGTTAAGCAGATTGGAACTCAGGTTACTTCAGAGTTTGTTTTATAACTTCGATCGAATGGATAGAGGTAGGGCTACTGAAGTATCACAGGTAGCCACTATATTACTACTCCATGAACATAACTGGTATTAGATCACCTATGTGACCTGGGTGCCCCTTCCACGCCTGAACAAGCCAAACTCTAGTCAGAGAACACCAGAAGCACCCCACTGATTCTCTTGTGATCAGAGATTCAGTAGACTAGAAGCCCAATGAGCAGAGTGATTAGCAACAAGTCCTCTTCGCCAAGAACAAAACAACTTAACTGTAGAAGATCACCCAACCGAGACGCATCTATTCTGATGGTAACGCCAGATGCACACCCATCACTCATCTATTCTGATCGTCCTAACTTATGCATAATGGATGCAAACTTTATTACCAAACAACACCCAAGTTAGCATACAGCCTATCCCCAACCTTTGGCATGATCGATGGCTCAAAGAGAAATATTTTGAAGTACTAACCTATGACAATGACACCCAAGTTAGCCATAACAGAAACATGCTACTTTAATAGGTTCAGGTTATGTATATCATAAGACTAACAGAACTTGACAGCGCGATGCAAAGCAGCATGGCTCAGTAAAGCAGCGCGATGCAATATAGTCTGGTTTTCTGCAATATAGTCTGGTATACATGATACTGAGTTTCTACCGAGGCTTGCTTGTCCTGTTATGCATGTCTCCTAATTTCCCATGAACAGACACACACTGAAGAGCAAAAGGTGTGCTAAATGCTACCCTCATTTGGTTTTCTGGTTTCCTATGTCAGTAGAAATTTTCAGTAGATGACTTGACCCCAATAGTTGCAGACAGAAAAATAAAAAACACTGGCCTACAAAAAGAAAAATAAAAAACTGATCAGTGATTACCAGTCTCGTTTCCTCGTCATGAGTCCAATATCTTTTCTTTACTGCCCTGTTTGCCTCACTATTCTCCCCTTCCTCAATGTCAATATTCACCGTCTCCTTTCCTGAAGTGCCTCGTTTCACAGTTTGGGATGTTACTGTTCCATGGGCACTTGGTGGTGCTGGTGGGGATATTGGGTTGAAGCTCATGGTGTGGCCAACAAAATGAAAATTTTCTCCTTGCATGTGTGGGTGCGGCGGATACTGTGGTCGATGAAGTAAATTCGTAAAACCACCTGGTGGATAAAACGACCTGACATTTCCAAAAACAAGTTAAGTCATCCTCAAAGCAGTAAGACATATTGCACATGAAGAGAAAGTACATGCTTTACTATTATATAACACTATATATAGCATGTAGTTCCTGTCTAGTAAGGAATTGATGCCCAAAATAGTGATTAAACTGTCAGACTATATGTTCTGTACAGAAAAATTCCGTCACTTTCTTATGCATATGTGTGTGCTATTGTAGATACCTAATTGAATATAAAATTTCAGTCACTATCAAAGATGTCTAAGAGATTCAGTTTAACTCTAAACCTAGTCATCAATTCAAACACTTGCAGGGATCAAAATCAACTACTTCTAGGCATCAAAATCAACTAATTACAGGCATCAAAATCAACACATACCATAGATTTGGGGCTTGCTGGTTTCCTTGTTCATATGGAAAATTTGGGGGCATGGCACCCAATGCTACTCCTTGCGTTGGCCTCGGCGGCACTCCTACTCCTTGCGGTGGGGATGAAGACGATGCAGCAGGGGCTGGCGCAGGGGAAGAAGATGGAGGGGCCGGCGCAGGGGAAGAAGATGGAGGGGCCGGCGCAGGGGAAGAAGATGGAGGGGCCGGCACATGGGAAGAAGATGGAGGGGCCGGCGAAGGGGAAGAAGATGGAGGCGCCGGCACAGGGGAAGAAGATGGAGGGGCCGGCGGCGCAGAGGGGAAAGTAGGCGGCGGCGGCGGAGAAAATGAAGAAGCCGGAGAAGCCGGCAGCGTAGGAGAGAACGCCGTCTTCATTCCAAGACGGCTGCCTCCGCCCCCTTTCCTTCCTCTGCCTCGCCGCCCGGAGCTACGACTAGGATCCATGGCGCTGGATCTAGCGGCCAGGGCGGGATGGGGAAGTGAAATAGGCACGCACGGGAATGAGATTGGCGCGCAGGGAAGGAGGAAGAAGAAATCGCGCGGGAGGCGAGAGGAATCGCGCGCGCGGCTGGGGAATCGGCCGGGAAGGAATCGCGCGCGCGCGTGGAGCACGGGATCGGTGATGAAACTCTTCCCCTCCTCAGTGCAGGTGTCGTGCGATTACCGAGTGGTTGGAAACCGAGCTCGCGAGTGTCGTGGCCATGAAACGAACTTGTTCTCTCTCCTCCTCGTTTCATGCAAAAATTGCTGTGGTGCTGATGTGTCACCTTAATTAATGTGCATGACACTCCCATGACCTTCCCATTGAGACTGGCCTTAGTGACCAGACCTGGTCCGGTCCAGGCGACCAGACGCACCGACTGAGTCCAGTCCGACTACCCCCGCTTGCTGCCTTGCCACGTGCCCTAACCGGACGCGCGCACAGTGGCAGCGGCGCGTCCGGACCAACTATCCACCAGAGTCTGGTCAAGTAAAAAAAAACGAACAGAGAGCTCTTGGCGCCTCCGGACCGAGTCCGGTTCACCTTGACCGGACCAAGACCCTAAGTCCGGTCCATGTCCGATTGCCTCGTGTTCACGCGCCACCTTCGCCGAGCAACCGGATGCTGCAACGATGGTTCGGACCCCTGCCCTGGCTGGGTCCGGTCCAAGCGCCGAGTCTGCGTCTGCAGGGTAGCGTACGTGCGTGTTGAGCGTCTGTATCTGCACTTATGTAATTCGAAGAAAAAAAGATATTAATATTTTGTTATATGTATTGGGTCAAAGTTAAAAGTGTATGACTCATCGAGAAGTCGGAACAACACTTATTTTTGAACGGAGGAAGTATAATAATAGATGAAACATGCTAATGGTTATCACATCAAATAGCATGTCATGGCAAAATTATGTTTATCCTTAAAAAAAGATTTTCAAGTCATTGATCATGCTGGAGGCATTACCCACATTTTTTTTTGTCAAATCAAACTACATAAAAGAACCACGTACAATTGTATTATGAAGAAAATAGTAGTTGCAATATATTACTCCAACGTGAACCGTGTTATATACAATCAAAAAAGTGCTAGACATTCGTTAATATATGTAGAGTGGACTCTCCCTCCGCTGAAATTATAGTTTAGGGCCCTTTTGCATTGTTGATTTTTCTGTTTTCTACATTCTCCCTGTGATAGTTCTGGATAATTCTTGTGAAGCGGACGAGCTGATAGCTCGGTTGGTAGCTCCCGGTCGTGGGAAGCTCCTGGTCGGGAGTCAACTCCTCACCTCCGCATGCGCATATTTACGTGTTGTAAAAAAAATTCTCTCACATGTCCCACGTCAAAGCATAAGTCTAAGGTTCAGCCCAGTCTTATGTGGGCTGCGGTGCCGCTGTGTATGAGTGAGGCAGGGGTTCGAAGGTTTTCTCGATCTACGTGAGAAGATCGTCTTTTTAAGCATAATGTCCAGGGCCGTTATACCTCCGCGGATCGAGTTTTTTTAATTCTTGTGAAACTTCTGCGTTCCAAAACAACCCTTACTATGAGTTTTGTTCGAACTTTGATTAAATTTATATAAAAAATACATCAACGTCTATAATATGGAAGTAGTTTTAAATAAGTCTTGATAAGGTATCTATTTAAATTTTTAGATGTCAAACTTGATCAAATATATTTCTTACTCTAAGTTCAGAGCATCGCTACCGATGAGTCAACTCATCACCAGAAAAAAGACAACAATGTAACACAATTACGTTTTTCTTTTGTTATAAACACATAATTAGGTTGAACTGACCCTAACCCTACCTGAACACATAGGTCCATGCTTCAAACATAAAAAGAAAACCCATAAGAGGATGAGCTTGGAGTTGGATGAGCCAGAGCGGAAACCAAATGATACGGTCCAGGGGACACGTGGGACATATTCTTTTTTAATATTCTCTTAAAAAATAATCAACTTTTAGAGTTGTTCTAGGTCAAATTATTTTAAGTTTTATTACTTTTATACGTATGAAAAAAGAATACTCATATTTATGACATCAAACTAGTATGGTTAGATACTAGTGCATCATAAAACATACTTTTCATAATCTATTCATTTGGTGTTATAAATAAATGGTATTATTCTTTATTATAATAGTTGGTTAAACTCAAAGACAATTTGACAGTGTAATTTTAGGACTGCATTTGTTTATGAACGGAAGGAATATACACCAGTCAGCGTGAGCCGACTCTGGAAAGGTTTGACCGTGGAAAGTTTTTTTAATAAAATAAAAAAAGACCGAGTTATTTAAATAAAATTTAAAATACCCCAGTGTTGTTGCGGCCTCTCCCCTGCTTCTGTGTTGGTCTATTGCTGGCGGCTGCGCCGCTGCGATGCTTGCAACTCAACTTTTGGTACTTTACCACCACCACCACCACGGCACCACCCACCCAGCCAAACCAACCCACACGCTAAAACCCTCCTCGCCGCGTCCGCCTCCTCCCCATGCAGGGGCGGATTTGGACCTCGGGCCACTAGGGCCGTGGCCCTAGGCGTGGCCCAAAAATTCCTAGTACATACACTGTTTTTTGGCCCAAGTTGAAATTGCCTTAGTCATGGCCCAGTTCAGTTTCCCAGCCCAATAGACTGCATTCGCTGCACGTGCGCTTCTATCCGTCTCTCCCGTGCTGTGCGAGTCTCGTCGCCTCTCATCCAGCGTTTTCTCTTCTCTCTCATCTCTCAAAACCGTAGGGGATGTCTGTCGGCGTCCAAATCACTGGAGGGCGTGGCGAAATTGGTAGAAGCAAAAGCAAATCGATGGCGCGCACAACAAATCGAGGTGGCATCTCTAGGCAGGAGAGGAGAGGCAAGAGGGGAAGGGAAGTGCCTCGGTGAGCAAGAAGCCTCTCCTACGCGGTGAGGTGTGGCGGTGGCTAGTGGCAGCTGGTTCCAGCAGGGTCACATCGACCTGCTGCTTGCTGCACTGATGCTGCTACTCAGGTAGTTCCAAATTTTGAATCCCCAAATCACCATCGTTCATTCGTTAATCGTTTGTGCTTTTGTGGCTACGACAACAGCATATATAATTGTTTTATTGTTTTATACCAATTTTTGTAGACTTGAACAATGATGAAGAGGAAAGGCATTGAAATTATTTTTCCTCCTGCTTCTACCTTTTAGTTTAATCAGTAGTAGAAGAACCAGATATACAGTATGATTAGAAGTAGTAGTGGAACACAAATATTAGAAACAAGAACTGATATAATAATGTGCAAAACGATCCTCATATTGTTCTTAATGATGGTAATATTATTGTTGATCCTTCGCTCTTGTGAGCTATTCATATGTGGGTTGGGTTTAAGTTTTTTGCGCTTAGAAAGTGGCCCTAGGCGTCGAGATTCACCAGCTCCGCCACTGTCCCCATGGACGGGGACGACGCCGGCGGCCAGTTCCTCGCGGCCTCCGCTTCTCCGCGCGCCGAGGAGGCGATCGCCGCGGCTCAGGATGACGCCCGCCTCCCCCCCACCCCCTCCGCCGGCGAGGACTACGACGACCTCTACGGTGACGTCAACGTCGGCTTCATCCCCTGCTGCCGCTCTCCCCCTCTCCGTCTCCGACATCGCCTCCAAAAACCCCATCCCCCGGCCGCTCCATCCAGTTCACACCCCAGTCGCCGCACCGTCTCCCGCCTACGGAACCCCTGCCCGCGCCCGCGCGCCAGCGCGAGCCAGAGCCGCAGCCGAGACCCGAAAACCCGCGACACCAGCCGCCGCAGCCTCTTCCGGCCGTGCCGAGCCCGAGACACCACATGACGCCGACGCAGCCGCAGCGCCCGCCGCGCGGTGGCGGCGCCTCCTACTCGTCGCTGCCCTGGTGCACGCCGCTGTACATCAGCGAGCTCCACTGGTGGACGACGGACGCGGAGCTGGAGGCCGCGCTCGCGCCAGCGCCCCACGGCGCCGCCGCCGCGCTTTACGGCCACCACTTCTACGCTGAAAAGTTCACCGGCAAGTCGCGCGGCATCTGCCGCGCCGACTTCCTCCATCCAGCCGCGGCGGCCTCGGCCGCCACCGCGCTCCATGGCTACGCCTTCCACGGGCGCCACTGCGTCGCCTCGCTCGACCGCCCGCCCTCCCTCCACCGCCTGGGCGACGACTCCGATTCCTATGCCGAAGCCACTCGGTCCCCGAACCCTACCGGAGGCCTCGGCAACGGCGGTCGTGGTGCGAGCGGTGCGACGGCGGTTCGAGGCAATGTGGCCCCCGCGTTGGGTGATCGGCCGCCTCTGGAGCCACCTCAGCTGTCCGTGGTTCCCCGGCCGACACCTAGCCGGCCGTTCGCTGGCATTTTGGGAGGTGTTGGTGGGTACGGTGGGTTTCAGTCAATGGGACAGTACAATGTGGGGATGGGCAATGGTATGATGTCGTCGGCATTGGCACACCACATGAACCCACCGTTCTTTGCAGCTAGTGGGATGGCGATGCAAGGCTCAGGAGCCTGGTATGGTCAGGGGATGTCTGGGGGCTTATGGGGTGCACAGCAGGAATATAATTTCAGAAGTCGTCAAATGCCATGGCAGCAGCTAAGAGCACCAAGGCAGCACAAACAGGCACATCAGCAGTTTGGGAATGGAAACTACGGGAAGCAGGGGCGTGGCTTAAGACGCGAAGGACTAAGTAATAAGAACGAGGAGAGGAGCATTGGCAATGTGAGATATCCAGATAGAAGGCAGGCTGACCGTGATGGGGGTGATTATTACAAAGAGAATGATTGTGAGAAGGGTCACCATTCGGAGCGCATCATGGACAAGGAAAGGGAACAGGAGAAGCACTGGAATCAGAGGGATCGACATGGTGGTGGCAATAGAAGGTACCAGGAGTACACTGAGCGTGACCACGATAGGAGAGTACGGGCAAGGTCAAGGAGCCAATCAAGGGATGATGGTGATGATGATCATCCAAGGAGGCGGCGCTAATTTTGCACTCCAGGCAGAGCAAATGGTAATTGAAACTCTTGGAAACACATTGTTCTATTAGAATTACGTTCTATTTCCTTGTGTAAGTGGTGTATATCTGAAGTTATTATTCACCTAGTTTTTTTCTGTTTGGTTCATTTTGGGAGCAATCATTCGTAGCGTTCTTGTTCTGAGTTGCAGTTTTGTACATGATTGATAGATTTAATATATCCCTAGATCTATATTGCAACCAGAAGCTCTTCCCTTTAGTCATATTCTTGTGTAAATGTACATAGGCAGCTCTTGTTGTAACTGACAGGATGGTGCCCTTAAGTTAACTCCTTTAGCACCATTATGCATTATGGTGTAGTTTTCGAAACTTCAATGGTTGATGTTTTTATCTCCTTATAAGCATTAACTGATCCTTTTTCTACTTTCAATCTGTCACAGAGATAGGAGATTGATCTCCATTACTTTATTATGTTTCTCCTTTTAGGTTGCATCTTGTGTGAGCAGGTAGTAGTTAGTTGGTTATTGACGTGGTGAATTCTTGCCACTTCTTGTTAGTCAGTTACATTGGACTTAGTGCAAAAACAGCTGCTACATTCATCATAATCATGTTGTTTGACTATTTAGCATTGGTTACATAAACCATTGACTTGTTGTTGTTGTTTTTTTTTAGGAAAACCATTGCCTTGTTGTTGACTTGTTATCAACATGACATTTTCTCCTGACTCAAGTGTGTTTATGCCATGTCATACTACATATTCAAGAGTTCTCTCTTCATGGGAACATGTTACTTGAAACATGTAAACTCATTAGTCATTGTCCTATCTCCATTCGATTCATTAATCAGAGTCAGAACACAATATGCTGGCATTCTTTTGGTCACATTGTCTTTTGCCACCTTTGAGCACTTGTGCTAATTAAGTGTTGCATGGTACTGTACAGTTAAGAAAGAACTTATCAGAAACCTGGTAATGAAATAAACGTCTCTTATCACAATACCATGCTGACAGCATAGCACAGAATAGTAGTGATCCTCTAGTGCTTCATCTTAACAGTTAGTAGCATACATGTTTGGGCCATGTATAATATTTAACTGCGCTCATGCATATCTTGCATGTGTATACTGACTGATCATCTACTAGCATATGGTTTTGACATGCTACTCAGAACTAAACAAAGCACTTGATTTGGCGGTTCTGTCATACATGACTGCCAACATATATTGGAATAATTTTTGTACTTCTGTGATTGCAAAAGGTCATTATAATTTTCTTAGCCAAAGATAAATTTTTGCATTGTAATTTAGCTAATTATTTACTGTCTCTCGAGTTAACAGGTACTCATTCCATTCCAAATTATAGTTCACTTTGGCTTTGTGCTAAATCAAACTTCTCTAACTTTGACCCAAGTTTAAAAATTATAATAACATCTACAAGTTCAAATAAATGCAATACCAAAATGTATTCCATGGAGAATTTGATGAAACTAATTTGGTAGTGTATATATGTTGGTGGTTTTTCTATAAACTTGGTCAAAGTTAAAGAAGTTTGACTTGGGACAAAACCAAAGTGTATTATAATTTGGAATGGAGAGGGCATAACTGAATAATTTATTTCATGGAAATCTTGAAAGTGAATGTTAAATTTTGATGCTATGCCAGTTACTTATTGTTTTCCACTTTGAGCTAGCTTTAAGTATATTGTTTTTGCTTCATTTTTTTGTGAGGCAAGCTTGGCTTTATTGCTGTGAGAATGTTCAGAAAGAGGAAAGGATATAAGACGAGGGGTAAGTGTGGACTGTGGATGCAAAATAGTGAATTGAGTGGAAAATGAGTTGTACTAGGATAGACATTGTTGATTGTCATGTAACAAATTCTCACATAGCAGTTTCAGCTTACTGCTTGCACAATACACTGTGAACAATGTGGTGTATGGAATATATAATAGGTGGGATACACCATATTCTTCTTTTGGCTACAGTCGATTGGAAAAAGATCCATTTGATTTACTGAAACATACTCGATGCAAGATGAACAAACTTTAGTGATTTGGTGTTTTAGGGGTGCTTAGCAAGAGAGAGAAAACTAGGGAGGGTGCAATATGCTGAAGCGGGTAGTGCTAACTCACAAATGCTAGCACCAGTTGCTTAAGTTAGCACCATGTGCAAGGGAGAGAGAAAGACTACTTCTTTGCTAGGAATGCCTTGCCTTGTCGAGCTTATACGCTGGAGCATTGCCTCCCAACTAGCACCTGATATTTCCAGGTTTATAGAATTTTAACATTATCATACGCTGTGCTTGCTCTGTACTTTCCAGGTTCTGGCGCCACTTCATGAAACATTAGAATTCTGGTATTTCCTGTATCGCAAAAAAAAAGAATTCTGGTATTTCCATTCTATGCTAGTGCAGTAGTGCTCGATGTTAGACAAGCGAACCCTGTGTCTCATGAAGAAGATTCTTGCTAGACTTTGTCAGGATACCGGACTACCAGTGGTGTTCTTTCTTTGCTAGGGCTTAAATGTATAGTAGTCTTGTTCCTTAACCATTTCTAAAGTTTCAACTACTGAGGTTTTGAGTAAGGACTTGCGAGTATATTTTTTTTTTCTTTTTCACATTTGACTTTCACCAGCGATGTTTCTTCCACAGATCTTCATTCAATCTACTGTTTTTTCATGTTCTCCATTAGATCGAAACACCATTTACATGATTGATTGATTATGCAGTTATTGTGCTTTCTCGCAAATGTGGATTAATTTGTTATGATTCCTGTTCAAATATGCTGACCCTGTTCATTCATATCTGCAGGCAGATTCATTGTCCTCTGCAGTCCTCCTGTTCAGCAACTTCTGCTCTCCGCGGAGTTTGCTGCAGACACCAGGCTTACCTGGTACCAAATGTCAACTGACTAAAAGAAATTAGTAGAGATAACCAGCACAAGAAATTTATCTTCTGCAGTAGTTAATTGTGATAATGTAGTTGGATATAAACCACTCTAAGATGCGCGGATTGTTTATGACTTTGCTTTCGGTGCAGACTACAGTGTTATTTAAATGTAGGTGATCCCTGACTACGGTAATAGACTTAGTATTTATTTTATTGTTCACAGGCAACAAGGTTTGTTTGATTGAACTTGGATTATCATGTGGATCTGTGGGTGCGGGATGTAGCTCTTTCTGAAATGTTTTCCCTGGCGCTATTCCCTGAACGTAACAGACGAGTAAAATTCATGTTAGAAAGAGACTGTTGTATGTTTCTGTAAGATAGCGATGGACACCTGCTGCATCGTTGATCGCCCTTGTTGAGATCAAACTGAGTGTTGCTGTAGCCTGTATGCCCGTGTCATGGACTCCTGCGTGCCAACTGGATACACGGATTATAGTTACAATCGGGCTACAATTTTTTTCTGCTCCGCACCCCTCTCATCTTAATTATTTCTGTCTGTTTCCATACGCAGTTTATTTGGAACAAATATTTACACTGACTGAACAAACATTTACACCATTAGAACATTTTTAATGCATAGTGAGGCTGAAGCGGAGAACACCGGCGACGGCCGGACGGCGAGAGAAAGATGCGTGGTCCACCGGGAGTGTCAGTTTTGTGGGCTGCCGCCGGTGCTGGGGGCCAGTAGTTGTTGCTGTAAGTTGGGCTGGGCCGCGACATCTAGTGGTAACGCGCCCAGGGGAAGTCATGGGCCGGTCCGGGCCGTTCGGCGTACACAGTCGAGGCCACAAAAACCGGTTTGTGTTTGTTCATGGTCCGGGAACGGAAGCAGAAAGTACTGGGAGTTGGCTGATCGCCGCCAGTCGCCGGATATACATACACTGTACACGTCTACGTCTGTACCGGCACATTTCGGTGCGGCTGCCGGCCGGTGTAATGGTCGCGGCGGAGAGGTCGGTCGGTCGGTCTATCCTAGTCCATACATACACGGATGCATGTGCATGCGGTTGGGACGTTGGGTGCTGCTCCTGCTTTTTTCGATAACCCAACCATACTTCCAAGGCACAGACGGGCAGGCAGGCCAGGCGGCCGGCGGGGCGTTCCTTTCGGTGAACCGACACCGACCGCAGCGGCACTTACTTGGGTTGGGCAGCAAGGTTGGCGCGCCCGCGCCCAAATTAATGGGCCGCAGACGAGGCAGATGGAGCCGGAAGAGGCAGGCCCGTGCATTCCGCTTGGCGCCTGCCTGCTGGCTAAACTATCTTTTCTCCTCGTCCCATCGGAGGCGGACTGGCCAAACCGCCAAATGCCTCCTAAAGCCAACACGTGCAGAAGCCCCCGGTATTGGCTGCCTCGCCCGCGCAGAGAACACGGGAGCTGCCCGGCCGCTTGCTTCGCGCACGCTACGTTATCTTGAGCAGTGAGCACCCATGTGGGCTAGCGGCTGTTCCGTGCATCTGATCTGCTGAGAACCAAACAGTAGTAAAGTGATGGGGGATCCAAATAAAGGCACGGGCCGGGGACGCATCACGTGGACCCTTGCCCTCGAGGGAAAACCTTAACAAACTCAGCTGGTTTCTTAAACAAGGGAGCATCAGAACATGGAGCTAGCCGGTGGTGTGTGTCACCGAGATCCTGGAAAATTCTCAGGCCTTGGAACGGTCAAATGATTGGCCTCCTGCGCCTCTCTCGTCTCTGCACAGTGCACACGCACGCACGCAGCTGCCGCCCCTGGCCGGCTAGACTCTGGAGCCACTTGCAGACACAGCCACACAGGAGTATCGGAGCCCCGTCGGGGTAACATGCCATGCGCTTTCGCCTTGCGCTTAAGTAAGCGAATCCCCGGTCAAACGGCTCACTGTCACATGGCGAGGCGAGGGGTGTGTGTGTGATCTCAATTTTGTCCCTCGCGGAAGTGAAGGGTACAGTGGACTTCTAGGTTCTTTTTATTCATTATATATATAATCAAAAGGAAGCATGAGTGAGAAAGTAAACATGCGCAGTTCGTGTTTGCAGTACCATTGTACCTTTTGCGTGTGGCCATTGAAAGAACCGTGCGTCGTTAGGATCTCCGCCCATTGGTTAACAAGCAGTACCACCCTACAGTGGCTGCTCCTCCATGAATAACATTTGCGCTTAACCCCCTTAATAAATTAGCTCCATCATACCAGACCAATTAAAGAGGCAGGCAGATAGTGTTGTACCAGAGCAGGTTCTTATCAAGACAATCAAATTGGAGCGAGTATATTCGTATGAAAAATGACGTATATACGTCGATTCCTTGAAAAGGAGAAGAAGCCCTGAATTGGTTACTCCTCATATACAAGAGACGGCCAATTCAAACACCCGGCCTGGCCTGCTGTCAGCTGTCTTGTTTGCACCTCTTCAATTCGCCCAGCCGGTTGGTTTAGCTGAGCAGTCAATTCCAGCTTTTCTGGAAATTAACCCAGGAGAGGCCAAGTGTGCATATTCACAGTCCAACGAAACCTAGCCCCGCACACGCGGTAATTGCAAGTAAGCAGACGCAAAGAAAATCTGCTCTGCGAATCATGTGGGAGCAAGCGGTTGTGCCTGCGTTTGCGTCTAGTTTAGAGCCTCTTTGGATCCAGACAGGTAATTGTTACCTGCTAGCTAAGGAAGGTAGCTAATAATTTTTATTAGGGGAGATATTAACGGACATGTTAGCTAAGCCCCATTTAGATCCTCCAGCTAATACTTAGCTAGTAAAGTGTCAACCTAATAACTTTTTATGGAGTACCCCCTCTGTTCCAAATTATAAGTCATTTTGACTTTTTTGATATATCAAATTCGCTATACATCCAAACACATATATAGCAAATTCGATGTATCAAAAGAAGTCAAAGCGACTTAGAATTTAGAAATAAGGAAGTATTAGCTAAATAGTTAATTTTAAGCTAATAGCTAAGGTGTCTGAATTACTAGAGCTAATTTTAGTAGCTAACTACTAGCTCATGCAATCTAAACCAGCCTTAAAAACGACCCTATTATTTTGGTTGTTCCAATACCATCAAACGATGGCATTGTATAGTTTTCGGCTTAGGCCGCTTCTCTGTTTTATTTAATTAATATAAACGATAGATCCTACTAATTTACATTAAAAAATCAGATGATGGCAAGGCTCAACGCATGCAGCTTATTATAGTGCGTACACTAGAAATACATTATGGAGATATAACTTCAACGTGTTTGGTTGTCTGCATGGGAATCTGGATCAAGCTCTCCGGATGCAAAAAGCACCCCCTCAGTATCCACATATGAATTTCATTTCATTTGTGTTTTTGGTGAGCCGGGCTCACATTGTATAGCGCAGATTTTCTCAGTTGTGCTATTAACATGTGATTAATGTGTAATAAATGGTAACGGGCATGTATAATAATAAGATATTAAATATTTTATTTCTAATATCTTAATCTACACTCCAGAAGTAGATTAAGATATTAGAAATAAAACAGTGACTATTGGAGTGTAGTTAAGTTTAATATTATAAGATCATTTGTTTATCTACTTTTATAATACAACTTTACGTGGGAAACCAAATACTATCTCATTTCAGCCATGCTCTGTACATGCAGCCAACCAAATAAGGATAGCTTGTACTACCATAGTCTGTCTAGCATCTTGTATTTTCTATATACAATGTAGGCTCCGTAGGGAATACAACCGAACACACTATTAGTAGTTTTGTTTTTTAATAACGTAATGGAATGCAAGCATCAACTCAAAAAGGTACACGGATCTAGCTAGCTACTGGTAGGTGAGTTCATTTTGGCAGGTTGATCGTATCCGCTCGCCTTCGAGAAGGAGTACCTGTGAAAGCTGCGGCGTTATCTGACTGGTAGTCTGTACCCGTCAAAAAATATACGTATTGCTCCACCATCAGGTCAGATGCCCCCGCGATCACGCATCCCATCCCAGCTACTCCTACTCCATAACGCTAGCCGGTGGTATGACCGGCACCGGCCGTATGAGTAGTTTGTGTGGCACCCATGCATGAAAAAGAAACTGTGCGGGCGTCTTTGCACTCTCCTCTGCTGGATCCTGGATTCTTTCTTTGCAGGCACTTCATGTGCTTTTGTGCAACACTACGTCTAGCATCTTTCAATAGTAGTACTACTAGGCAGCTTTGGTCACGCAAAGGGGGCGTGTCGTGTGGTCGTCGTCCTCGTATCGAACGACCTGGAGCAGCACGGAGCAGAAGATGCCAACGTACGTCCGGCACGGAGACGTACGTACGTGCGTCCAGAAAGATTTGTTAACTACTTAGAGTAGTACTTTGTGTGCGATATCCTTTGGACCTTCGGTGCACAGGAGACGAACTAATGGCATCCAAGATCGGACCGTCCGTATTTTCGGTTGAGATAGATGGTCTTTTTTTTCCCCCTGTTTTGCATTTTTTGTTTGGCAAAAGATGGAGTTTGTCAACTCTCAAATCAATATGGGGAGGAGAAAAAAAGGTTATCTCCAACGGTTTGGCAAAATTGACTTGCCAAAATCCAAAAAAGGAAACCCGGCGGCGCGGGAGGGAAGAGCGCATGCGGGAGTAGTGCGTGAAACGGAATGCCAAGCCGATCGCGAGCTTGCATATATGCCAATCGATCCTAGGATTTTGCCAAGTTAATAAAAATGCAAAGCCCATTTGCCAAACCGTTGGATAGGAGTTTTGTAGACTTTTTTGCAAAAACAGGAATGCAAAGCCCATTTGCAAAACTGTTGGAGTTGCTCTAACAGCGATGATGCCTATGTGTCGGTGTTCGAACCCGAGGGGGTCCTAGACCGACGAGTAAATGCTGCGTGTCCCTTTCCTGGATGGTGATGCAAGGAGAACACACGGGGGTTTATCCTGGTTCGGGCAAAGAAGGCCCTACGTCCAGCGGGGGGGAGAGAGGTTTGTATTTCCTTGCACCGAGGCGCTTGTGTAGGGGTTACAAGCTTGCGAGAGAGGACGTCGAGCCAAGTCTCAAAAGGGGAAAAGAAAGTACAAGATGATTGCTTGAGATGTTGATCTCGATCTTGTATGCGGTTCGTTGTTCGTCTGTCTTCTCCTCCCTGTGTCCGTCCCTTGTGGAGCCCCGGCCCCTCCCTTTATAGGGCGAGAGGTGGCCAGGACGATGGGGCCTTGAAACGATGTTTTGTCGATCCTTGTTTGAGAGGACTGTAGAGGCGTGCCCTAGGAATGGAAGACCATCCCTGGGCACGTGATGTCGTAGAGGATGAGGCGCTGAAATGACCCGGAGTGCCGTGCCATACCGTCCTTCCTTCCCTGTTGAGCCGTGCTGGGCGTCGAGGTCGGGTCGAGGCTGGGTCGAGGCCGAACGGATAAGTCCGAATCCCTGGTCCGCGGTGTACGGGCCTTGTCGTATCCTCCCTCGAGGGTAACTAGTGACGTACAGTGTGCGGTAAGGTGGGTACAGTGACGTTTTTCACCTCCCATCACGGGATGGGCGGTAAAACAGTGAAGACTGACACTGGCATTGTTCCCACGTCGACCACGCGCGTAGCCATGCCGGTAGGTGGTAGTAGGTGATTGCATTAAATGCTAAGGTTTTTGTCCTGGGGTAGGTAAAGAGAGGGGTCGAGCGCCTCGACCAAGGCTCACGCGAGTCGGAGTGCTCCCGGTGGGCGATCGAGCCTCGTTCGGGTCGGAGCGCGGTCGAGGCCTCCTGTCGAGGGGGCGTCGTACGAGTCGGAGACGGGATGAGGTCGAGGCATCCCGTCGAGCCGACCTCATACGAGGCAGACCTGTCGCGTGTTTTTGAAGTGGGTTGCGCTTTGTCGTGGCTTAGTCGTTTTAGTTTTTTATTAGCGATGGATGTGGGTACCCCCGTACTATTGGTACCGACAGTAGCCCCCGAGCCTCTGGGTGAGTGTGTGATCACTCTCCTAGAGGTTTGTTTGAACTGGAGTCGTAGCGTCGTGATTTTTTCCGGTGGGGGCGCGCGAGCGCACCCGCCGGGTGTAGCCCCCGAGGCCTCGGTGGAGTGTTGAGACTCCTCCGAGGTCTTTTATTTGTTTCATTGGGGAATGATTCGTTGCGGTCGAGCCTCCGAGCCTCGCGCGCACGAGGTCGATCAGAGTCCCGGCCGTCTTTTGTTGTGCGACCCTCACGCTCTTCCTTCAGGAAGGAGGAGGAGGGGTGGGGAACGCCGTACTACCCCGTTTGGGCGAGTTCCGACGATCCCCGGCGAGCTGCTAGCGGGTAAATTCGAGTAAGAGTCCGTGCTCCAGTCGTTAGGAGTCGGCTTGTGGCCCGGAGGCGCTCTCAAGAATGCCAAGGAGTGGTCGTGTGGATGTCGGTTCCCTTCGACAGGATCCGAGGGCTCGGTGCCTCCCCCGAGGGGATTCCTACGTCGACCTCTTCCTTTGGCCTCGAATACGTCTTGGGGTGCCTCGAGAGCGTGGCTCGAGCCCTGGCCATGTACGGGCGCACCCTTAGTCGTCCCTTGCTCCGTCGCTCGAGGGCGGCTGTCGAACCCAGGTCGAGGGCCAGCCTTCGCTCCCTCGAGACTTATGGTGGGTTCGGAGTTGCGGTCGAGCCCCCGAGCCTCGCGCGCACGAGGTCGATCGGAGTCCCGGCCGTCTTTTGTCGTGCGACCCTCACGCTCCTCCTTCAGGAAGGAGGATGAGGGGTGGGGAACGCCGTACTACCCCCGTTTGGACGAGTTCCGACGATCTCCGGTGAGCTGCTAATGGGTAAATTCGAGTGAGAGTCCGTGCTCCAGTCGTTAGGAGTCGGCTTGTGGCCCGGAGGCGCTCTCAAAAATGCCAAAGAGTGGTCGTGTGGATGTCGGTTCCCTTCGACAGGATCCGAGGGCTCGGTGCCTCCCCCGAGGGGATTCCTACATCGACCTCTTCCTATAGCCTCGAATACGTCTTGGGGTGCCTCGAGAGCGTGGCTCGAGCCCTGGCCATGTACGGGCGCACCCTTAGTCGTCCCTTGCTCCGTCGCTCGAGGGCGGCTGTCGAACCCAGGTTGAGGGCCAGCCTTCGCTCCCTCGAGACTTATGGTGGGCTCGGAGCCCGTTATAGGTATCTGGGAATATCCGTCCGTGGATCTCGCCCCACCCGTTAGCCAGGCGCGTCTTTTTAGGGCGAGATCGGCGCGGTAGTGGGCGACGTGGCGTTCGGTTACGGCGTAGGGGACGGCCACGTGCCTGGCTCCTGTAAGACGTGAGGGACGGTTAGGTGAGCGCATTTAATGTGGGAAACTGTTCCTACCTTTTTGCGCGGCCGTTGGACTTCTTCCGGCCTATAAAGGCGAGACCCAGGGGTCTGCGTTCCCCACCGGTTCTTTGCGCTCTTGCCATCCCTTAGCCTCAAGAAAACCCTTGGTTTCTTTGAATCGTGACCAGGAGCTGAAGGAGTATTCCCGCCGCAAGTCGCTCTTCATCCGGGATGAGAGTGGCGTGTGGGCAGCGTTGGCGAAACAACGAGCCCTGGTCGAGGAGGCTCAAAAGAGGCTTTCCGATCGGAACGCCGAGATGGTCGAGCTGCGTACCGCCTACTCGACGGTGAAGGAGGAGGCGATACAAGCTTGGGCGGCCGAGGCCGTGATGCGCACCGAGATGGACAAGGCCCGGGAAGAGGCTGCCCAGGCTCGCAGGGACCTCGAGCCCCTGTCGGCACGGGTGAAGGAGCTCGAGGAGGATGTCTCCCAGGTCAGTCGTCAACGCGACCTCCTCAATGTCCAAATCGGGCAGGTCTCGGCCCGTTTCAGCGTGTTGAAGGACGAGGTCGCAACGCTGAACGGGGCCGTCCAAGAGAAGGACGCGGCCCTCCAGACCGCCCGTCAGGAGATCGAGGCGCTGAAGGCGACCATCCGTGACAAGGACAGCGCCCTCCTGGGGCTCGAGCAGTCATGCGGGGGGCTCCGTGACGAGGTTCTGGGCTTGAAGACCCATATCGAGGGTAAGTATAACAGTTATGGCCATGACGTCGAGGCCTCGTGTTAAGTACTAACTTATTTTGTCGTGTTTCAGAGCTGGAGAGTGAGAATCGGGCGGCCCACTCGTCTGCCAACTCCTTCCAGAGCCTCCTCGAAGCCGAGACCCGGAGGACCCAGCTGCTCGAGGGCGCGATCACCACCGTGTGTGACGGTCTGGGGGTCGAGCCCGACGCCGACACCGGGGAAGATGTTCCGGCGAACTCCTTCATCCGTCGGATGGCTACGCTGGGCAACCTTGCCCGGGAGAAGATACGGGATAGCCTCCACCACGGTGTGAAGAGGGCGCTGGCCGTCGTCCGTTCAGGGTTTGTGTTCGACATGGAGCTCGTCGCTGACGGC
Source organism: Saccharum hybrid cultivar R570 (assembly GCA_038087645.1). Taxonomy (NCBI): domain Eukaryota; kingdom Viridiplantae; phylum Streptophyta; class Magnoliopsida; order Poales; family Poaceae; genus Saccharum; species Saccharum hybrid cultivar. Next base: position 17,431,105 of record JAQSUU010000534.1, on the reverse strand, counting down.
TTCATCACAGACCCGGATCGGACGGACAAGGACAATGAGAACACCTGCCTGGAGCTGATTGAAGCCGCCGAGGGGCCTAGGGGTCGTCTGGCCTCGCTCTTTGAAGCCGAGGTGGTCCCGCCTGCTGACGACGAAGGCCTGTGAGCCAAATCTGGGCGCAGAGGCCCATGTAATAAGTTAGTTATTTTGATTTTCGATTGTGGTGGCCTCGGAGGCCCTAAGAACTCGAAACAGAAACCAGTTCGTGGTTAATTTAGTTTTACTCGAGCCTTTCTTCCCTTTATCGTTTGAATCGTGTTCTCGCATGATTTGCTTAGCACGCAGTCGCGTCCTTTGGCGTAAGGGAGCGAGTGGAGGTACCGTAGCCTCGGAGGCGTAAGCGATCTCACGGCTCGACTGCCCTCGAGCTTCAGGGTGCTCTTGCGGCCTCGTAGATCGTGTAAGAACTTGATTCGAAGCGACCGGGGATGTATTCTTTTTCAAAGTTACGGACCGTTACTAGGTCTACTTGGCACGCGGTCGCACCCCTAGGCATGAGGGGTGAGTGGAGGTACCGTAGCCTCGAAGGCGTAAGTGATCTCACGGCTCAACGGCCCTTTGAGCCTTAGGGTACTTCCGCGGCGTCGTCGACTTAGGTGACAGTTCTGTTTTTTGAAAAAGGATACGAATTTCTTTTTTTTCGGGGACAGGGGGTTCCCCCCTTGCAGCCCCCGAGGGAGGGTCGATTCTGGGAGTGCAGAGTCGATCCTTCCTCATTGTGAAACGAAAGTTTGAACATCGCTGTATTCTTTATCGACGAAAAAGAAATTACAGAGCTTTGAGGCTTTTTAAGGAAAGAAGCGACGTAGCTGTTCAATGTTCCAAGCATTGGGGAGGATTTCACCCTTCTCGTTGGATAGCTTGTAGGTGCCCGACTTTAGTACTTCTGCGATGATGTACGGCCCTTCCCATGGTGGCGTGAGCTTGTGCCGTCCCTTGGTGTTCTGGTTCCGCCGTAGTACCAAGTCGCCGACGTTGAGGTCACGCTTGCGGACGTGTCTGTCGTGGTAGCGTCGGAGACCCTGCTGGTACCTGGCAGAATGCAACAGAGCCACATCTCGGGCTTCCTCGAGCTGGTCGAGGGCGTCTTGTCTTGCGGCGTCGTTATTTCTTTCGTTGTAGGCCTTCAACCTCGGGGATCCGTATTCTATATCAGTTGGGAGCATAGCCTCAGACCCGTAGACTAAGAAGAACGGAGTGAACCCCGTGGCTTGACTCGGCGTTGTTCTTAGGCTCCACAGGACCGAGGGTAGCTCGGCAGCCCATCTTTTGCCATGTTTGTTTAGCTTGTCAAAGATTCTGGGTTTCAGGCCTTGTAGGACCATGCCGTTGGCACGTTCCACTTGGCCATTTGTTTTTGGATGAGCCACAGCTGACCAGAGCACACGAATGTGGTGGTCGTTGCAGAAATCCAAAAACTTTTTCCCCGTGAACTGGGTGTCGTTGTCTGTGATAATACAGTTAGGAACCCCGAAGCGATGGATGATGTCGGTGAAGAAAAGCACAGCCTGCTCCGACCTGATGCTGGTGATGGGGCGAGCCTCGATCCACTTGGAGAATTTGTCGATGGCGACGAGCAAGTGGGTGAAGCCGCCCGTTGTTCTCTTTAGAGGTCCGACAAGGTCGAGCCCCCAAACGGCAAACGGCCACGTGATGGGAATGGTTTGCAGAGCATGTGCCGGAAGATGAGTCTGTCTCGCATAGTACTGACAACCCTTACAGGAGCGTACTAGCTTGATAGCGTCGGAGACCGCGGTCGGCCAATAGAATCCCTGTCGAAAGGCGTTCCCGACGAGGGTTCGAGGCGCTGCGTGGTGACCGCAAGCCCCCGAGTGCAGGTCGCTAAGCAGGTCCCTGCCTTCCTCGTTTGTGATGCAGCGTTGGAGGATGCCAGTAGGGCTGCGGCGATACAGCTCCCTACTGTCGCCAATGATCACAAGGGTTTTGGCTCGACGAGCGATCCGTCGAGCCTCAGTCTTATCCGAGGGGAGGTCCCCTCGGATTAGGTAGTCGAGGTACGGAGCGCGCCAGTCAAGCTCGAGGTCAGATGGTGGGGTCGATCCCCCCACCTGCATGGCTTCAGCCCCGGTCGAGGGGGCTTCCGCCTCAGGTGGGGGGTCGAGTGACGTCCCGTCGACCCCTCCATCCGACCCAAGGTCGATGGACGGCCGCTGGAGATCTTTTATGAAAACGTCTGGTGGAACCGTAGTCTGACTGGATGCGATTTTTGCGAGTTCATCGGCGGCCTCATTATACCTGCGTGCGATGTGGCTGAGCTCGAGGCCGTGAAACTTGTCCTCGAGGCGCCGTACTTCTTGGCAGTAGGCTTCCATCTTGGGGTCCCGGCAGCTCGAGCTCTTCATGACCTGATCGATTACGAGCTGGGAGTCGCCTCGAACGTCAAGGTGTCGGACCCCGAGCTCGATGGCGATTCTCAACCCCGTGACAAGTGCCTCGTACTCGGCAACGTTGTTGGACGCAGGGAAATGAAACCGGATGACGTAGCGCATGTGAACTCCGAGGGGCGAGATGAAGAGCAAACCCGCGCCCGCCCCTGTTTTCATCAACGACCCGTCGAAGTACATGGTCCACAGCTCTGCCTGGAGCTGTGCGGGAGGGAGTTGAGTGTCAGTCCACTCGGCCAGGAAGTCTGCTAATACTTGTGACTTTATAGCTTTGCGTGGCGCATAGGTCAAGGTTTCGCCCATGAGCTCGACCGCCCACTTGGCAATCCTACCCGAGGCTTCCCGGTTCTGGGCTATCTCTCCCAGGGGGAAAGAAGAAACCACAGTAACCGGATGGTCTTCGAAGTAGTGCCGGAGTTTGCGTCACGTCAAGACGACGGCATATAGCAGCTTCTGGATTTGCGGGTATCGGACTTTAGTTGCCGAGAGTACTTCGCTGATGAAGTAGACCGGCCTCTGGACGAGCAAGGCGTGCGCCTCCTCGGCCCGCTCGACAACCAAGACCGCACTGACTACTTGTGACGTCGCGGTGACGTAAAGTAGGAGCGGTTCCCCCGGGGTCGGAGGGACGAGGGTCGGTGATTTAGAGAGTGTGGCCTTGAGTTTTGCGAGGGCATCCTCAGCCTCGAGGGTCCAGGAAAAACGCTCCGATTTCTTCAAGAGGCGGTACAGAGGGAGCGCTTTTTCGCCGAGGCGCGAAATGAAACGGCTGAGTGCCGCCAAGCAGCCCGTGACCCTCTGTACGCCCTTCAGATCTCGGATGGGGCCCATCTTGGTTATCACAGAGATTTTTTCTGGATTGGCCTCGATGCCATGCTTGGACACGATGAACCATAAAAGCATACCTCGAGGGACGCCGAAGACGCATTTTTCTGGGTTGAGCTTGATATTCTTTGCCCGAAGGCACTTGAAGGCAACGTCGAGGTCGTTTACTAGATTATCGGCTTGTCTGGTCTTGACAACGATGTCATCGACGTATGCCTCAACGGTTGGTCCGATGTGCTCCCCAAAGACGTGCTGCATGCATCGTTGGTACGTTGCCCCTGCATTCCGGAGACCGAAGGGCATCGTGACGTAGCAATACATGCCGAACGGGGTAATGAATGAAGTCGCGAGCTGGTCGGACTCCTTCATTTTGATCTGATGGTAACCGGAGTAGGCATCCAAGAACGAGAGAGTTTCACATCCCGCAGTGGAATCAATGATTTGATCAATGCGTGGCAAAGGGAAGGTAACTTTTGGACATGCTTTATTCAGACTGGTATAGTCTACACACATCCTCCATTTTCCACTCTTTTTCTTAACTAATACAGGATTAGCTAGCCACTCGGGATGGTGAACTTCCTTGATGAACCCGGCCTCCAGTAGCTTGTGGATTTCCTCGCCGATGACCCTGCGCTTCTCCTCGTCGAAGCGGCGCAGGCGTTGCTTCACCGGCTTGGATCCGGCCCGGATCTCCAAGGCGTGCTCGGCGACTTCCCTGGGTATGCCCGGCATATCCGAGGGACTCCACGCAAAGATGTCGACGTTTGCGCGGAGAAAGTCGACGAGCACGGCTTCCTATTTCGGGTCGAGGGTGGCGCTGACGTTCAGCGCCTTCCCGTTGGGATCAGCGGGGTCGAGGGGCACGAGCTTGACGTCTTCCACGGGCTCAAAGCTGCCGGCATGGCGCTTTGGGTCGGGAATCTCGTTGGCGAGACCGTCGAGGTCTGCAGCCAAAGTCACCGACTCCAAAACCGCCTCGCCGTGCTCGACGCACTCGACGTCGCACTCGTAGGCATGTTCATATGAGGGCCCCACAGTGATGACGCCGTTTGGGCCGGGCATCTTGAGCTTGAGATAGGTGTAGTTCGGTATAGCCATGAACTTGGCGTAGCATGGGCGCCCGAGGATGGTGTGGTATGTTCCACGGAATCCGACCACTTCGAAGGTGAGGGTCTCTTTTCTGAAGTTGGCCGGTGTGCCAAAACAAACAGGCAGATCGACCTGTCCGAGGGGTTCCGCCCGTTTCCCTGGCACGACTCCGGGGAAGCCCCCGACGCTAGGTTGGAGGCGCGCTCTCTCGACCCCCAGAAGGTCGAGGGTCTGGGAGTAGATGATGTTGAGGCTGCTTCCGCCGTCCATGAGTACTTTGGTGAGGCGTGTGTTAGCGATGACGGGATCAACAACAAGAGGGTAGACCCCCGGATTGGGGACGTAGTCAGGGTGATCATCACGGTCGAAAGTGATGGCCACCGCAGACCAGTCGAGGAAACGGGGAACCGCCGTTTGTACGGAGAAAACCTCGCGCCGCTCTCGCTTGCGCTGGCGCGCTGAGAGGCGGGTCGAGGGTCCTCCGTAGATCATGAAGCAGTCGTGGATCTCGGGGAACCCTTCATCCTTGTCGTCACCCTTTGGGTCTTCCTTCTTGTCGGTGTTCTTGCCGCCCGCGCCCTCGAAGTACCTGTGGAGCATATGACAATCTTTGAGGTTATGGTTAGTGAGTCCCTTGTGGTAGGGACACGGTTCTTTGAGCATTTTGTCAAAGATGCCCCCGCCGGGGGGGCCTCGAGGCTTCTTGCGCTCAGTAGCAGCGACGAGCTCGTCGGCCAGAGCCCCGAGCTTGCCTTGCTGGCCTTTCTTCTTCTTGCGGTTGTTCCTCTTGGAGCCCCGGGTGGAGCTCGCGGGATCGTCGGTCTTCTGCTTCCCTTTGTCCTGCTCACCGCCGAAGATGGCGCCAACTGCCTCCTCGCCGGAGGCAAAGTTGGTGACGATGTCCATCAGTCCGTTGGCAGTGAGCGGGGTGTGACGGCCCAACTCTCGGACCAACTCCTTGCAAGTGGTGCCAGAGAGGAAAGCCATGATCACGTCAGAATCGGTGACGTTGGGGAGCTCGGTACGTTGCCTGGAGAAGCGCCGGATGTAATCCCGGAGGGATTCACCCGGTTTCTGCTTGCAACTCCGGAGATCCCACGAGTTGCCGGGGCGCATGTAGGTTCCCTTGAACTTCCCCTCGAACACCCTCACGAGATCATCCCAGTCGTGGATCTGTTGGGGCGGAAGATCCTCGAGCCAGGCTCGAGCAGTGTCGGAGAGGAACAGGGGAAGCTGTCGAATGATGACCCGGTCGTCGGTGGCCCCGCCCAACTGACATGCCAAGCGGAAATCGGCGAGCCAAAGTTCGGGTTTGGTCTCGCCGTTGTACTTGGTGACAGTCGTGGGAGGGCGAAACCGAGCCGGTAGTATTATTTCACGGATAGCCTTACTGAAGACCCAGGGGCCCGGAGGCTCGGGTGAAGGGCTACGATCTTCCGAGCTGTCGTAACGCCCGCCCCTGTGCACGTTGTAGCCTCGAGCCACACCGTCACCGTGCTTGCGCGTGCGGCGCTCGACGATGTTGCCACGGGTGTCTCGAGGCTCGTGGTCATGAGCGATGAGCTCAGGGGCGGGAGCCATCCGAATCCGTCGGGCAGGTTCGGGATGAACCGAGGCCTCTCTCTCCTGTCAGGAGGGTTCTGCGAGCCGCTCCGAGGCGGGCTCGCGTCGCCTCGAGGCAGAGCTCTCGGCCTGCTGCAGGGCAGCAGTCTCGAGGAGCTCTCGGATCTCATCTCGAGCCCGGCGGGCATCAGGGTTTGACGGCTCGGGCATGTTGCGGAGGAGCATGGCGGCGGCGACGACGTTCTGGCTGGCTCGAGCGAAGACCGGGGGGTCGACCGCCCGATCCTCGCTGATGCGACGGTTAACGTCGCGAGCTCTCTCGCGAGCTCTCCCGCCAAATGCGCGTTCCTCACGCTCACGCTCGAGGGTTTGTTGAAGTAGATGCAGGTTTTGTCGTTCCTCATCGAGACTTTCCTGCAACTCGTGGATTTGCTCGAGCTGCATTCCTTGATCCGCAAGGAGCTGAGCCTCGTTCCGCTCGGCAGGAAGCTCGACATGGAGCGGCGTGTGCCTTCCTTCGTCCGACTGTTCTTCCTGCGATTCCGACGTGCTTTCAACATCGACGTTGAAGCACTCGCGGGTCGGATCGTAGGTGTCATCAGCCGAATCAGAGTCAGGAGCGCCAAAATAGTAGTATGACGGGGGAATGCTCGGCCGTCGCGAATCGTTTCTGGGATTGCAACGTTGGAAAGTGGTCACACAGGGCTCTGCTTCTGGTGTCTCCGTAGAGTCCAGATAATCAGAAGCCATCGTGGACGCAACGAGGTCCAGAGTGGAGCGTAGAGGGTGTCCAGGGAGTTCCTCATAAACACTCATGCAAGTGCTTACGGAGGAAGCGTACACCTGGGCAGCCGAATCTAGCCCAAACGGGAACGGCGAAGGAGATGTGGCTGTCCACACCGGAGCGGGTGCTCCGGGTAGCGGTGTCTCACCGGGGAGAGAGGCGGGATTCTCCGTTGGCATGCTGTCCCCAGCCAAGCTTATCCTTCCTAGACCTTCCACGAGGAAATCTGGGCCGGCGCCTGGCTGGGGGGTGCCGGAACGGGGAATCCCATCACCCTCCGCGAGGTGGAGACGATGGTTGCGCCGGGCTCGCCGCCGTCGGGCGGCTCGCGCCTGCCTGGAGCGGCGGTACCGGCGGATTGCTCCCCCAGGCTGGGAGAGCTCGTAGTCCTCGTCGGTAGGGTGCCTAGGCGGGAGTAGGACCATATCGTAGCCGTAGCCGAGCGACATGAACTCCAAACTCCCGAACCAGATCACCGTGGCCAATGGGATAGGGCGTTCGGGGTCAGCCATCCAAGAAAAAGGCGGGAAAGCGACGTTGGCACGCAGCGATCCCCTACCTGGCGCGCCAACTGTCGGTGTTCGAACCCGAGGGGGTCCTAGATCGACGAGTAAATGCTGCGTGTCCCTTTCCTGGATGGTGATGCAAGGAGAACACACGGGGGTTTATCCTGGTTCGGGCAAAGAAGGCCCTACGTCCAGCGGGGGGGAGAGAGGTTTGTATTTCCTTGCACCGAGGCGCTTGTGTAGGGGTTACAAGCTTGCGAGAGAGGGCGTCGAGCCCAAGTCTCAAAAGGGGAAAAGAAAGTACAAGATGATTGCTTGAGATGTTGATCTCGATCTTGTATGCGGTTCGTTGTTCGTCTGTCTTCTCCTCCCTGTGTCCGTCCCTTGTGGAGCCCCGGCCCCTCCCTTTATAGGGCGAGAGGTGGCCAGGACGATGGGGCCTTGAAACGATGTTTTGTCGATCCTTGTTTGAGAGGACTGTAGAGGCGTGCCCTAGGAATGGAAGACCATCCCTGGGCACGTGATGTCGTAGAGGATGAGGCGCTGAAATGACCCGGAGTGCCGCGCCATACCGTCCTTCCTTCCCTGTTGAGCCGTGCTGGGCGTCGAGGCCGGGTTGAGGCTGGGTCGAGGCCGAACGGATAAGTCCGAATCCCTGGTCCGCGGTGTACGGGCCTTGTCGTATCCTCCCTCGAGGGTAACTAGTGACGTACAGTGTGCGGTAAGGTGGGTACAGTGACGTTTTTCACCTCCCATCACGGGATGGGCGGTAAAACAGTGAAGACTGACACTGGCATTGTTCCCACGTCGACCACACGCGTAGCCATGCCGGTAGGTGGTAGTAGGTGATTGCATTAAATGCTAAGGTTTTTGTCCTGGGGTAGGTAAAGAGAGGGGTCGAGCGCCTCGACCAAGGCTCACGCGAGTCGGAGTGCTCCCGGTGGGCGATCGAGCCTCGTTCGGGTCAGAGCGCGGTCGAGGCCTCCCGTCGAGGGGGCCTCGTACGAGTCGGAGACGGGATGAGGTCGAGGCATCCCGTCGAGCCGGCCTCATACGAGGCGGACCTGTCGCGTGTTTTTGAAGTGGGTTGCGCTTTATCGTGGCTTAGTCGTTTTAGTTTTTTATTAGCGATGAATGTGGGTACCCCCGTACTATTGGTACCGACACTATGCATGCACACACCACACTCGATCATCACACCCTTGAATGCGTGTCCTGCCACGTGTACTTGCAAATAATGGCCCCGTTCGGCTGGGCTGATAAGCCGGCTGAAAAACGCTGTTGGCTGATTTGTTGTGAGAGAAAAATAATATTCTGACTGAAAAAACAAGCTGAAAAAGACGGATTATAAGCCGGGTGAACGGTCTCAATACCACTGAAAAACACCCGCCACGTTGTGATCCCGAAGCCTACATCGTTGTACTGTGCATGGCCACCACCACTTTCTCGTCCTCCACTGAAATGGCCTACAACTACAAATGGAGCATGCATCGCATCGCGCATCGATCATCATCATAGCATAGCGTAGGTTCCCTTTTGTCTTTTGAAAGGCGCGGCCAGTCGGTCTCCACCTCCATGCATGGACCTCCTCCGCTCGATCCGCATGTCAACGTTGGACTCGCAGGCCAGGGTCAGGCTGCGAGGCATGGGTAGTGGAAACCGGCAAAAGGCTCTAACCTTTTTTTTTTGTCATGTGACGTGGGGCCCCCGTGAACTCATCAAATCAAAAGTCGCAGGTACTACTGTAGTACTGTGCATGTGTATGCATGACAGGCGGTGTGGCACGGGATGATCGATGCCCACCAAACCCAACCCAGCCCAACCGAACGCGATCAGGCAGGCAAAGGCAACGCACGTAGGCCGCCGGCACCCGTCGTCCGCTCGCTCCGACTCCAGCTCCAACTAGTAGAGAGAGATAGATCTCCAAGGTCCACTGACCACTGCTCCACCCACCCGACCCAACCTGCCTGCGGCGGTGAGCAAAAGCGGGGCCGTGGGCGTGTTGCCCCCTATCACGCCAGCCTCGCGAGGGCCCGCGTCACCAATGCACCATCATGCGTGCTGCGCCTCCGATCCTGCGCGTGACGAGCCATCTCCACCGTGCCCGTGACAAGAGAGACCAATTCACCATCGCCGCCTGCAGTGCACTACCGCACACCCGCACCAGTATCGCCACAGCCTTTTTCTGTCGCGCACCGTCGCGCCTTGACCGTGCTCCGTTGCACCACCTCCAGCGTCAGCATCTCCACCTGTGCTCGAGCGCGACCGCCCGCCTTTCTCCCTCTCCATTGTGCCTCCTGCCCGCCACGGATGCCCGTCTTACTCCTGGCCCTTGCGTCGTCCTCGCCTTGCTCTGGTGCCAGATGTGGCTGCCTCTCCTACCGCTTCCTACGCCACCCCATGGCACAGTCCTCCGCCGGCGGCGGGTAGTAGATGAACTCTTCTGCCCCAGGCGTATGTAGCCGCGCAGCCCTCCTGTTATGTTATGGCGCCGTGTTGTGCCAGTTGCCTTAATGCGCCTTCGCCCTCTCCTCGCGTAGATGTCTTTTGTGTCGCCTGTGCTGATGGCCGGCCTGCTCGTGGATGATCTTGAATGGCAGCGGCATGGTGGCTTGGCACAGCGGCGTTGCGCGCGTAGTTGCGCTCCCTCCGTGCGGCAAGCAGCAAGGAGATGTTGTGTGAAACGTACGTTGCAAGTGTATGTTTCAATTGTTTCAGATCTTTCACAGGTATGTTGCAAGTGTTTCGCATGGATGTTGCAAAAGTAGATCAGGATGTTGCATATGTTGTAATGGCTATACACACATGTTGCAAAAGTCTATTTCAAATGTTTCATCTGTTTCTTAGACGTATGTTACAAGCGTTTATCTGGATATTGCATATGTTTCACGCATATATTGCAAATGATTTATCTGAGTGTTGCATATGCTTGCAATGTCTTTCAAGTATTTTTAGACGTTTTGCAAGTGTTTCAGACATATGTTGTAAGTGCTTTAGACATCTGTTGCAAGTGTTTCAGTTGTTTTTAGACATATGTTGCAAGTGTTTCATCTAAATGTTGCAAAAGTAGATCGGGTGTTACATATGTTGCAATAGAACCCACCTGTCGCTGCCGCCTGCTGCAGCTATTAGGGCGCCGTGCACAGGCAGTCCCTGCATGCTCGATACTAGGGATGAAAACGGTACGGATATTTTCCGACCGTATTCGAGACTGAATCCGTTTAGAGGGGTTTTAATCCGTCCGTATCCGAGTCCGGATATTTAACACCCGATACCGTATTCGTATCCGAATATTTAAATCATATATTTATGATGTCGATATCTAATCATATCCTATCCGGTATTTTTTATACTATCCGTATTCGAATCCGAATCTAGACATAAATATGAAAACAAATACGATATCAGTGATATCCGTCCGTATCCGATCCGTTTTCATCCCTAAGTCGATACAGAGCAAGGTCCCCACATGTGCGTGGGAAGCAGAGCCGAAGCGGGTGATTCCTGTGTGCGAGCGGAGGGCGACGCGGGCACGAGAAATGAAGGAGGTGCAGGAAACAGAGGTGTGCACGATACAAGCGTACGCGAGCGTCAGAGTGCGTGCGTCCATCAGAGCCCTTGCTTAGTTCCCAAATTTAACCCCAAATTTCACTATGCAAAAAGAAGATTCCTATCACATCAAAATACCGGCACATGCATGGAGTACTAAATGTAGATGAAATTTAAAACTAATTACACAGTTTTATTGTACTTTGCGAGACGAACATTTTGAGCCTAATTAGTCAAAATTTGGACAATTTTTACCAAATACAAACGAATCGCTACAGTGCGCATTTAGCAAACTGTTCCAAATCGGGGGTGCCCGATTTTGGAACTGAACAAGGCCAGACGTCCGGACGATAGCATCTCCCGGAAAGAAAATGGCAGTGGCCGGTATGCATATGCCCCCGTGCAGGTTTGATGACAAGCAGGCATTGCGGGTGCAGGCGTCTTCCCAGTCACGGTCAGGGTTTGTTTCAGGCCAGTGGCGGAGCTTTGATTAAAGAACCAGGTGGGGCATTCTATATAGCTAAATATTAATTACTCACGAACAGCAAAAAGAATTCACTGTTGAGCAAACGGAAAATGCATTGGGCAGTGGGGGCCATGGCCCTGCTTGGCCTTAACCAAGCTCTGCCCTGCTCCAGTCCAAAGAGATTGGACACTAAGACTGACCGCAGTGGCATACTCTAAACGATACTCTAAAGCTTTAGAGTATAAATATAGAGTAAAAACTGCTGCACTGGGTACTCTAAAACGATACTCTATCCTTTCTCTCACTCTATATTTAGAGTAGTACAGTGTTTACTCTATAGTGGGCAGTGGCGGGCCCCACTAGCTAAACAAAAGAAAAAAATGCTATAACTCACAAACCAAAAATCCAAATTAAATTTCGATTGCACCATTAAATTCGTCTCAATAAATCCTTCAAAACTAGATCACACATGGATATGTTTAGATAAAGTGACAAGTGGGTCCCACAGTGGATAGAGTGGATAGAGGATGATATAGAGGATGGATGAGTGCGGGAGAATTGAGTATAGAGGAGAGAATCTTGCTGACTAGGACGTATAGAGGATGAATATAGAGGTCTATGAGTGCGGATAGCCTAAGGCTGTCCGCACTGCGGACCGGGAAACCGGCCGCTACGCCAGGCGTGGCGTGCGCGCGCCTGCACCGCGCGCCTGTATCGCGCACGCGAGCGTAGCGGCCGGCCGGTACACGCGCTATGTCTGGAGATGTCCTGTGCACGAACTCTAAACACTGTAGCAGAAGAACAAGAGAGAGTTGGGGAGAGAGAAGGGGGGAGAGAGAGGAATAAAATATGGAATAGTAGGTATAGAGTATAGGATAGAGATAACACGGGTGTGGGAGAAATGGATATAGAGTAGAGAATCTTGATGACTAGGATAGAATATTCCTTTTTAGAGATAGAAATAGAGGTGGACGAGTGCGGATAGCCTAAGGCCCCCTTGGAACACAAGAAAGAACCCGTTCGCTGGTCTGAACTTTTCAGACCAGCCGGCTGGTTCCTCCACTCATTTTACTGTTCATCAAACCAGCTAAACAGTGTTTTCTCTCACAAAACCAGCCAGTTTCAGCCAAGATTCTACCAGCTGAACGGGTCCAAAGTAAAAACACATGAATAGAAAAAAATAGAAATACACAGGAATGTAGTTGTAAAATAGATGATTGAAAAACACAGGAGTTTGAAAGGAACGATCATTTGGATGGAATGTACAAAAAAAAATGTAGGATTTTTAACAAGAGGTTTGAGTCGATGTTGGATTTTCTATAGTTTTCCTCAAAACAGCACTTAAAGGAAAATTTCCTACACTTTCCCGTGAACAAAGGAGGCCTAAATATATATAGCTAGACTAGATAGGCATGCTTGTTTGCACTCGTTACCGCTTGGCCCACTGCTCCATGTATAGTGCACACCTAGCTAGCATGCTTGTGACAATTTCTGCCTTTTGAGGTGTTGCCCCACAGCCAATCAACTCGATCGCCTTCAGCTTTCAACCTTGCTGTGGTTGCCGCTTTTGTGTCCCCGTGGCCCGTGCAGGCCAGCTCCCCCCGGCTCAAAAGGGCCAGAGGACCTACTGTTCGTACTAGTGCCCTTGCTTTATTTGCTGTGTAGCTCATGCTCATCATGCGAGAGGAAAGAAAATACTGTGTTTCTTTACATTTTTTAGTTAGAAAAAACAGACAAATTTCGTGCCACACACTAGGGCGTGCGTTATGAAATTTCAGTGCTAAATAGTTCCTTTAGCACCGAGTACCGTTTCTTGAATCTCTGAGTTTGCCGTCCAAGATAGTCGAGTTTGCCGTCCAATAAGAAGCAAAGTGAGACAAGGGGAGCTTTTTACTTTATCACTAGCCTATATTCCGCATGTTCGGCTGGCTGTTATATAGCTGCTGCTCGCTGCAGCCATCAGCTGCTGTGGGACAGCCAGCCGAACGCACCCATTAAGGCCAGAGTGCATAATGTCGTTCAAAATTGTGCATCTCTGTATTGATGATCTCTGCTAGAGCAATTTTCAAGCTGGTAATTTCTAGGAACCCTACCTAAACAATGCTAGAACTTCATAACGATTTTGTAAAGAAAACAGCCATTTCCACTCCGAGCTAAAATCCTCTATAAACAGTCTGCAAAATCATAAAGTTTAGTCTCTATCACATCGGATGTTTTGACACATGCATGAAGTATTAAATATAGACTAAAAAATAATTAATTGCACAGATTGCGACTAATTTAGGAGACAAATTTTTTAAGCCTAATTAGTCCATGATTTGACAATGTGTCGCTACAGTAAAGTTATAGTAAACATGTGCTAATGCCAGATTAATTAGGCTTAATAAATTTATCTCATAGATTACTAAGGACTTCTGTAATTTGTTTTATTATTACTATTCAAACACTCCAATGTAACACCCCTAAACTTTAGTTCCTGCACCTCGTTATAAAAACAGAGGCATGACGTCAGGCCTCGACACATGTCAGCCGCAAAATCTCTCTCCGGTCACCCAGATCCAGTGGCCAGTCCCAAAACCGGGAACCTGCCCTGCAGGCTGGAGCACAACATCGAAAAGCCCGTTGCTCTCGAACGGGCATGATGGCCAGGCCAGGCCGCAGGCCAGCATCATGGCGAGGCGTCCGGGGTCAAACGGATGAGTCCAGATAAAGGTCGCCTCTGCCAATCCGCAATCCCATCCTCCACCGCGATACGCTAGTGGCCTCCGCTGCTCTCGCAGGCGGCTGGCCCGCCCGCCCGCGGCAGCCAATCATCCGGTTCACCGCCACCTCGGCTCCCATCCCAAATCCCAATGGCCAATGGCCAATGGCCTAGAGGTGCACAAGTCAATGGCATCATTTCCGCCCCCTGCTTTCTTTTCGGCACCCCCTTAAAAAATGCCCTCCTTGCTGTGTGCGGGCACCGCGGAATCATGATGAGGATCTCCGCGAGGTCGCCGCTTAATCCTCTTGAGATTAGATCTTACGGACAAACAGATCATTAGTATCCTCTTATAATCCTTAAAAAGGAAGTTTTTTTTTCTAAAAAAGCAAAGATAAGATGGCATCCAGGGAAGGGATTGGTAGCGCGCTCAGCAGTATCTGATGGATATGCTTGAGACCTGGCTTTCTTGCAGACCTCAGCACAAAGCTATACTCCCTCCTCCAGGCTCCCAGCCACATCACATGTCACAAAAGATTGAACGAAGCAAGCGATGATACTTAGGTCCTGTTTGGTTTCCACATGTTAAAGTTTAACTCCCATCACATCAATGTTACGGCAAATGCATAGAGTACTAAATGTAGACTAATTGCATGCATGTCGGCACGGATTAGGAGTAATTTACGAGATGAATCTATTAAGCCTAATTAGTCCAAAATTGAAAACTTTTTGTCAAATAAGACGAAAGTGCTACAGTGTTTGTTAAACTTTAACAAACCAAACCAAACAGGCTCTTACTTGCCGAGTTTAAGCATGCTAGAGATGCTAGGCAGGCTTGTGGATGAGGTTTCTGATGCCACTTTTTTTTGGGGTAAACATGTCATCACTGCTGAGGTTCCAGTCAAAACACGGAATTTACAGTTGGACGTCAATACATGTTCACCTGATTATGCCATCAGAATTTGTAACTTGTAACCCACAACGAGCAGTGCACTCCCTCTCCCTGGGTTTAAAAATGTCTGTGACAGGAATAAGGATTAAAGCTGGACGAAAAGCTCGCAACTCGATAGCTCGCTCGACTCGGATCGATAGTGGCTCGGCTCGGCTCGGCTCGTTTAATTTTTCAAACGAGCTGAGCAAGCATCCTAGCTCGTGTCTTAACGAGCCAGCTCGCGAGCCAGCTCGAGCCAGCTCGCGAGCCTAACGAGCTAAAGTTGTTGGCCTTAAACTTTTATTAGTGTTATATAACTTTATGTCTTATACTTTATAATTTGTTGATGATTGGACTTTGACTCTATAAATTTCAGATTAATTTGACTCTTTTTATTTTAAATGAATGTATGGATAATGGATGCATCATATATGGTATGGAGTACGAACCATAGACAATGTATGGTGTGTAGTATTATAATATAATAGTATATTTTATTTTTATATGATTTATTAAGACTTATGAATGGACTAGTTTTATATTATTACCATTATCAAACTTTAGATAATACACATATTACATTTTTTATGTTTTAATATGGCTGGCTCGCGAGCCAAACGAGCCAGCTCGAGCTCGTAAACGAGCCGAGCCGAGCCGGCCTTCTGGCTCGTTAAGATAACGAGCCGAGCCGAGCTGGCTCGTTATCTTAACGAGCCAGAACGAGCCGAGCCAAACGAGCCGAGCTGGCTCGTTAGTCCAGCTTTAATAAGGATCCTTTGTTTTCTTTTGTTTCCCCCATACAATCCAAAAGGAACCGTACTCATCTCATGCCAAAAATGTTTCATAGAAATCAACGATGCTAGATAAATAATTTCTCTAATCCTTATACAAGTCCTTAAGATATCAATATGGCCTTTCTAAAAAAAGCCACACGGACTTTCATTTGACCGGAAATAGTTTAACGTGGCATCGTCAAAGATCTTACATAGTTCACATATTTATATAAATTATTTATACATATCTAAAGGTAAAAAAAAGATTTTCCTTAGGACAAATATAGATGGACTTGTTCATTTTATTATTAGAGAAAGAATCATCTAAGACTAACCAAACATATGGTTATTCTATTGCCATCAAACTTATGTTATCCTCTCTCTCGAGTACCTGCTTCCAAGCGAGGTGAGGTCATGGTCATGCAACGTATAGACTACGTCAAGGGTCCATCAATGCCAAGTGTGTCGGGACAGAAGGCCTACGAGAGGCTCTTCGACGCTAAGCTGACCGCGTCCAACATCGAAGCATTGGATGTGCTCTTCACGGACAGCGGAAAAGGCTTGTGCAGGCAGCAGCGGAGACACAAGGCCATCTCTTAGGTTGTACTGCTACACTTTTATCGATTGTTTACCATTTGCGCAATATCAAAACTTGAGTTCGCTTGCTATGATGGTCCAACCTATATTTGCTTTATATTGACCTCCCAGGATGCTCGATAGAAGCGCGTCGTTTGTATGGTTAAACTCTTCTATCGTGGTTACAACGTTGCAGGAATATTTTGCATACTCGAAAAAAAACATATGTGCCCTGTTCACTTGGCTCGCAATGGCTGAAAGTAATGTTCACTGATTTGTTGTGAGAGAAAAATAATGTTCGTTGGCTGAAAAAGTACGGCTCGTAAGCCAAGCGAACAGGGACGCAGTCAATCTATAAGCTCCTTTATAAGTTTACAATTAAAGAGCAAAATGTTTGGCGTATATAGCACAATCCCAAAAAAGGACTTCTATCTGTGACATGTGGTAGTAGCCTTCTTTAATCTTCTCCCTATAAACAAGCTCAGTTGACCCACATGACATAAATAAAAAATGTTTTCAAATTTTGAATGCTACTACTAATCCCATAATTTAGCCTACGCTAGAATCATCTCTTTTGAGTCTTGCCTTTGGCTGATGGAATTTGAAAGCATGGCTTCTACTTTGTCTTTGTCTCTAATGGACTGGGGTCCATAGAGGTTTACTAGTACTTAAATGCGGCCGAGCTGTCTCCTCCTTCTGGTTTGGTGGCCCGGTGATTTGCTCCTAGCAGTTTAAAAACAATGGCCTTCCTTTTCTTTGACTCTTGGCATTTCGCATTTACACCCCGGTTTTGTCCGTAATTACTTCTAGCAGTACTTTCCAGGTGTATCTCGTCCAGTGATTCTGCTGAAGAGTAGGAGTATGAATTACTAACAGATTTGCTCCCGGCCGGTACAGCAGCACATGAATGGAAGAACACTGAACAAAAGATTTTTCATGTCCAGGATATATTAACATTCCAGTACAAGGTAATACAGTACTATCATGCAACCTACCTCATGCATCGAGTAAGATTTAAACTTATCTAATGTCTATTTGAGGTATGGAAATATATCTTTTCCCAGGAGATTTAATGTCCACTCTGGTTATGTGGAGAGTTAAAGTAAGCCTGCTAGTCAAAAAAATTTGAAAAATAAATATCACATGGAATGAAGAGATCTTGACAGTTTGTTGGAATGCCAGCCATTTAACATGTGTTTTTTTAAATATGTTTCTTGTTGGTGCCTTTCATTTGTCTGTATAGTATTCTATTAGAGTTATATAGAAACCCTTATTAGATATTGCGAAGATATTCACGGATCACTAATTCATTGTTGATGCTATATAGTGACAAAAGAAAAAAAAAATTATAGTACATACTTTGGAGTAGTAACAATTATTGTATATCTTTCATAAAAAAATCCAGTGAATGCTATACTAAGAAATTGTTTTTTAATAAATGTACGAGAGTATACCAATACCACTTGTTGTACTGTTGGCATTTTACTGTATAAAATATTGTGTTATTGGCCCTGTTTGGATCACTCTACCTCGGCTAGAGGCTAGAGGTTAGAGTTAGTTTCAAACTAGCCCAAACTAGCTCTAGCCAAAGAGATGTTTGGATCCAAGGGCTAGTTTGACAATACATACACTTTTCTAATCATTTGACTCATTTAAACCATGTTACCAGCCGGATCTAGTGTGACAGGCTCTTGTGTGGCCTCCTCCCGCACACAAATTTCACAAATAAATTATTTTTACAAATCAAGCATCCAAATCACAATAAATTTAATTTGTCCATACAAATGAGATGTCTCACATGAAATTACAAGTCCTCAATCAAGCTAAACAAAAAAATTACATTCCATGAAACAAAGCATGAGCTAACTCATCACGGAAGGCATTCATGTTGACATCTTCAACAAGAGGTTCATCTTCTGGCCATGTTGATGTCGAAGAACTAGGCATTGGGTTATAATTTTCATCGGCATCACAGGCATCAAATTCCCTATCCGCAATTCTGCTCTCTCGAATAAAATTATGAAGAGCCATACAAGCAACAATAATTCTAGTTTGCTTGTCCTCTGGAAATCTTTGCATGTTCAACAAAATCCTAAACTTCATCTTCAACACTCCAAAAGTTCGCTCTATGACATTCCTAACTTTGGCATGTGCATGGTTGAAGATTTCTTTCATACCTTGTGGCGGCGGGCCGTTTTGCCATTGCTCCACATGGTACCTTGTACATCTGTATGGTGAAAGGTAGCCTGGCCGGTTTGGGTACCCCGCATCAACCACATAATACTTGCCTACATATTTTCAAAGCCACACAATGAGACTTAGATGAACAAGTGTAATTGGTTAAAAAATTTTGTAAGACAGGTTAAGTAGCAAACCTGGTGGTGGATGTGGAAATTTGTGATGATGAGTAGTTATGGCGTCTTTGAAAACTCTCATGTCATGTGCTGAACCAGGCCATCCCGACAACACAAAGGTAAATCTCATATCGAAATCACAAACAGCAAGCACATTCTGACTGGTCTCATTGTGTCTGTTCAAGTATGGAATCCTCTTACTTTTATCGACCACAACCTTGATATGTGTCCCATCTATAGCTCCTATGCACTCGTTGAAGTGTGGCCAGAATACTGGATTTTCTAAATTTGGGTGCACCTCTGAAAATGTTGGGTCCTTGGGTCTAATGTTGTCATATGCTAACTTAAGGAGGCATGTCAAAACTTTGTTAAATTTCCTGCTTACTGTCTCCATAGACCTCCTAAAACGGTTGTCAGCCTGTCTAACTGGCTGTGATGATCCAACAATCCATAAAAACATAGCAAGAGCCTCTACAGATTTCATTTTTTTAGTAGACTTCAACCGTATGTACGAACCAAAGTATTATGCAGCTTGTAAAATAAAGGCCTCTCAACCCTAAACATGTTGTAACATTGGGTATCTCGGGCTAGTGTCTCATTCACCCAATCCAAACCAGAATCTCCAGTGACCCTCTTAGGTAGTTTTACCAAGTAGTTATCAAAGTACATACCCAAGATAGGAACCAATTGCAGAATCAAATTCTGTTGCTGCACCAAATTGTTGCGGCACATGGATATAATTTCATCCTCACTTGAGCTACCTCCATCCTCTTCTTCTTCCTCAATCATGGGGCCATGATCATCTTCCTGCTTCAACACATGTAACAAACTTTCAGCACATAGCATAAAACTTGAACCAAGGCAAGGAAATGAATTCAACAAATGAATACTTAAACAGTTGACATGACAGCTCATAGATAAATTTAAATAGGTTCAACAGATCACACACAAATAATAGTTTGACATCTCACACACAGATGATAGGTTCAACACACATATAATAGTTTAACACCTCACACACAAATCCTAACTACTCCAAATTGTTGTCCCTGCACCATTTCTTGAAGTAACCCAACCTAAGCTCAGGAGTTAACTGGCCACAGAAAAACTCCCTTTGGTACTCTGTTTCGAACAACTTGGACATAGCATAGACAGAGTCAACGGTTTTCTCAACGCCACACTCAAATGCCAGCTCCTGACACCTCTTGACAGAAAATGCAGCCTTCTCGTTTGCACGTTTCTGGATTTGCTTAGTGTTAGCTGCGACAGATTCTTTGAAGGTACTCGCTATGTCCTTCACAATCTTCACCATTGGGCTCTTGGTCTTCTTCATTGGACTGGTCAGCGTGCTTTTAGTGCTGCTCAATGGCCTCTTGCCCCTCTGGCTCCTCTGGCTGCTTTTACTTGTAGGTGTTTCTGCAAGCTCTTCTTCTTCTTCATCTTCTGTCCTTGCATCTTGCCCCTCATTGTCACCATAATCATCACCAGGCACAAAGGCTGTGGTGCCATCCACAGTGTACCCTCTGAACACTTCATCAAGCAAGTCCTCGTTTGCTGGAGGACTCGTCAGCAGCTTCTTTAAGTATGGTTTTTTCTGTTAAGATATGCGAGCACAAAAGTTGATTAGAAACTAGTTATGACAGGAGAATATCAGCTGTTTACAATAAAGATGTATAATCAGGCACCACAACATAGCACAATAGTTCAGTACAGTTGCTGCTTGTGAATTAGTACAGTTGCAAGAGGATAACAGATGCTGGGATGAGTTTAATCGCTACTCAGCAGATTCTGAAAGCCATGATAGTCTCAAAGGAATGAAACTCACAGGCAAACCAACCGCACCGCCTGTTCTGGAAACCTTTGCAGCTTAGCCTGATTGGAAACGTTTGCTGCTTAAACGGAGTGGAAGTTGCAGAAAAGACATGATATCAGAATGGAATTGAATTATTATTACCTATATGCTTCTTTCCATTTCTTATCTAATATAATAGCTTTAGGTTCGGAACTGTACTATTATACCAAAGTAATATTGCAGTTGGTATGTTGCTGTGGCCATTATGGGTATTACCCCTCATGCTATGTTTTTCCTCCTTTTGGAGAGGAGTCTCAAGATTTTTGACTGACTTCTTATACATGGGGTGGCTTCTAAATGTCAGACTTGCAGTCAGTTATGCTTCCCTCATGCTATGTATTTACTGGGTACAGTTTAATTCCAAATTAAGCTAGCTCAATCCCACTTCATTCAAACAAGACAGCTATGGTTCTGGAAAGAATAATGTGGAAAGAATAATGGCGCCTGATGCACAAGCTTATAGACACAGAAGCCAGAGGTTTGTAAATGTAACACCTTAACCAAGTTAATTAACTTCAAAATAAGACTGTGATGCAATAAGCAATACAGGAAGACATCTGTTACATCGAGGGACAACTAGAATAGTTAATGTATTAACAAAAGTGGTAGAAGCCCAGACAAAAATAGTTAATGTACCTCTGTGTGAGTTAGCCAGAAATCATGATCTGCATCAATAGATCCATCTGGTCTCCTCCCCAACCCTGTGTGCGTTTGCAAGTAGCGCCAGAAAGCGTGGGTGTTTTTGAGTACGCCTATTTGGTTCTTCACTTGTCCACGGGTGTACACCAACCTTCTTCTAGCAAGTAAGCCATCGACAACGGCTTGGTACCCTTCACCACTCATTTGTGAACCATTATACGTTCCTGCTCTACGTTGCTCTATGCACAATTCTAACAAGCAAGCATTATTTGCATCATTCCATTGGGCTCGACTGGCGTGGCTCACCGGGGGACCGCCGGAGCTCGCTAACTCCACGTCATCTTCCATTGCTTCATCGTCAATGTTGAAGGGAGCGCCGGAGCCAGATGCTTGCCCGCGGACGCCACTCCTCGGTGCCCTCGAAGCCCTTGGTGCTCGGGGAAGCGGTACGCCCTGGCCACCGCTGCCATGGGAAGCCGTGTTGGTGCACTGGGGACGCCGGCCGGCTGCTGCGCCAGCCGAGTTCGCGCACTGCCGAACACCACCGACTGCCCCTGAAGACGACCTGCCGGTGTAGCCGCCACCGTTTCCTCCTCCGCGACCGGCTAACGCCGAGGAGGAGCCGCCAAAGAGCAGCTGTCCAGCTTGCTGGGGCGCCGGAGTCGCCCACGCGTCTCCTGCTCCGGCACGCGGTGGGCGATAGGGAGGGAGGCCGGAGCCCCTGCCGCGTCTAGGAAGGAGATCGACGTCGTCGCCCTGGAGGAAGTCTCCGTACAGCCGAAGCCCCGGGAACCCCTCCGACGTCGGCGCTTGCGAGTTGAGGTCGAGACCGGCACGGGCAGGGTCGCTCGCCGACGGCTGCGAGCTCCACAAGTCGTCGAATCCGTCTCCGTCCATGGCGAGCTTCTCCGCTACTGATCCACACAACTAAAAACGAAATCTAGATCAGAGCACAGCAGATCGGGGCCGATCTGGAGGAATGGAGATGTGGCTCACTCTCACCTACGCTGCAAGTGACCCGGTCGAGGCGACCTGCTGTGGCCGGAGCTGGCGGCGGCGGCGGCCTTGGAGACTAGTGGAAGGGCGCGGCGGGAGGGAGGGAGACCGAGATCCGCCTCGGGGGGGCCGTCGGCGCTGCTCCTTTGGCGGATTGAAGCGGCGGCGGCGCGGTTAGGACCGGCGGCGGCGCGAGTCGCGATGGGGGAGGATGGGGCGGCCGAGCGGGGCCTCTGGGGTGCGGCCGAGGGCGGCTGAGCGGGCCCTCCGGGGTGCGGCCGAGCCGGGCCTCTGGGGTGCGGCCGCGCGCGGCCGAGCGTGGCCGCCGGGGTGCGTCCGAGCGGGGGATGCGAATCGGATTGGAGTCGAGTGGGGGATCCGGTGCGGGTGGAGTAATAAAAAACGAGAGTTTTGAGTGGGCCCCACCAGAACTAGCCCAAATAATCACCTCTTTGGGGGGATAGTTTTTTAGGGTGGGCTAGTTGCAAATAACCCACTCTAGCTCTCATGTTTGGATACTTTTGAGCTAGTTGAGCTCAAACTAGCACAAACTAGCTCTAGCAGCTGGATCCAAACAGGGCCATTGAACTTTAATAAAATGACAACTCAGGACGACTAGGGCATTTATACAAATTCCACCCCGAAAAACAAGCAGAATGGAACACAAGCCTACCCAGTCAACCGCCGCGCAAAAAATTCCTGGACTGAATAGCAAAGTCGACACCTGCACTTGCACTAAAAAAAAATTGCAGGCCCTTCTTCTCGAAGCGATCCAAGGCTTCGGTTCGTGCACCTCGCCGAGGGTCCTATTCGCAAAAGGGGCCTCCCCTCACAGCGCATCAAATTTATTGCACTGCTCTGCTGCCTCTCATGAATGGCGTTTATTTAAGTCTCCGCCGCCCTCCGCCCCGGGGAATTCTTTTCTGTGTATCGCGGAATTTTTTGGGTTCTCGGGCTCCGCCGCGATCCATCCCATCCTCGCCTTGCCGCTCCTCCCGCTGCTTCCGCCGGTTCTCCCGGAGCTTTCTTTCTGGCCGGCGCAGCAGAGAAGGCGAAACAGAATTGCGGCGGCGCCTGCACACGCAAAGGTCAGAGCTCACTCACTCCGTCTCCTGTTCTTGGTCTCCTTTCTTGTGGGTGCTGTCGTCCTCCTTCGCCCACGGCTGGTTCTGCATGCGAGTGGGGAGTGGAGGAGACTTTGGTTTCTTCCTTGTTCATCTTCCCATGTTGCTCGTTTTTGCTCTGTTATTATTTCTTCAGAAGCTCTGATCTGAAGAACTGGTAGATGAGTGGTAGAGTCGCAGAAGTAGCATTCGATATGCATGTTTCATGATTCTGGATTGGAGGCGCATCATTTTTGTCACCCCAAAAAGAGGGAAAGTAGGCAGCGTTTGGTTCCAAAAAATTTTGCACGTCGAATCTTTAGACGCATGCGCACAGTCCTATGTAATTACTCCCCTTTGGGCCTTACGACACAGTCTGATGCGGCGCAGTTAAATCCTTGCCATCAGAGTCCGGAGCTCCTCGGGGCCCTTGCAAGTTTCTTCAAGACTTGAAGCCCTCTGGTTTCATGCTGGGGTAAGTGGTGGATCGGTGCGCGGTTGGTGGTTTCGCTCCTGTTTCCCTGTCCATCAGTCCTCCTTGCTTGCTTGCTTCTTTCCGTGAGGGGAAAGGAAGAAACCAGGGCGTGCTTGTCCTGTGATCCAACCATGTCCTTGTCTCCCTTTGCTTCCTATGGTATGGTACCGCTACTTTGTTCCTTTCTCTGTCTGCCTGTATGCCTGACCGACCGTCTCTGCATCGACGCGTATAGAAAACCTGCAGTTTTGGTATCCGGTGCTTTGTCTGGTGCTCATGCTGTCCTGTGCTAGCTGTATGCATGTGTACATTGAGGCTGACTTTCTCCCTGGAAACGCTTGATGTTTGGTGTGTCCAAATGCCGCGAAGGAGTTGTTGGGCGGGCCGGTCGTTGCCTCCTCTGCTTTAGCTCTTCAGTTTGTGTTTTCTTTAGCGTTATGTATTTGCGACATGGTTTCGTCTTTTGATTTCTTTTTCATCCTTTCTTTTTTTGGGTGTCTCTGAAAGGGTGTAAAGTGTCTTGTTCTATCAGGACGCTGCGAGACTTTTCCTCCCATGGGAATCTAATTTACGCGAAACGCGGCATTTGTTTGCAGATGGATGGACATCGGCATTCGCAAACGCAGCCTTTTGTCCTCCATTCTGGAGAACAGGAAGCATGCACTTTTTTGTCTGGGTGGATCGTGGGAGTATTTGACTTCTAATATTTCTTTCTCTTCTTCTTTTTTTGCAGGAAATAATCAGCACTGTTTAGCAAAGGCAGCTCCTGAGTCCTGACTCCTGAGGCATGGCTAGTACTTAAGGATACTGTATGTGCAGATCATGAAGATAGGTAAGTGAGTTTCACATCTAGTCTTCTTATTTGTAAAGGCATTTGCTTAATTGCGTCAGTTTTTAAGCACGGTTGCATTCTGATTTCTACAATTCTTGATGCTAGCCTGGTTTTGGGCTGTGGCAAAGGCTGATTGTGTGCCTTTATAGGGTAGTCTGTTGATAGATTGCGATCTGATTGCATGATGCATTTCATTTGCTACGATAATTGAACTGAGAAATGTGCATCGCATCGTTGATACGTCATGTGATTTGCTAGAGTCCACTGTCCACCTCATCGTTGTGATTTTAATACCTCATCAACGTTGTTCGCTTTCATACGCCTGTTATATTCGGCGTTAATCTTCATAGACGGATCCATCATACCAATTTCAGTCAGTTTTAATTTTAATGCAATCTCTATATTGACTTGATGGTGACACAAAAACATTATTCTTGGCTAGTGAAATAAAAAATTATTCTGTTTGTATTGAATCATGATTTTCGTTGATTTGGTAGGAAGATTGTCGGTTCTTGGCTTTTGTTCCTTACCAACAACATCTTAGTTAAGCAAATAAACTTTTCTGTGTTTCTTTATGACAAGATGTGCTTTATTTGAGTTGTGAGTCACTGCAGGAAAGTTTAATGCTTGCATATGATTACAGTGACAACGCAACTAAAAAGAAAGAGAAACTACAGATGAACTTACCTAAGTACTCTAATGTTAATTCCATGATAATAAGTTCTTTCCAGATATTTCTTGTCCTGGTTGGGTTGGTCATCAGTTATTACTATTATAATCTTAGAAATAGTTTTAGTCATTTATTGACATTGCAAACTAGAAACAATAAATGTCGATTATGATATGTTTTATGATTTTTTTTTCTTCTTCTCTGTTCACACTCTTAATAGCTGATTTTGATATCGGCATGCAGATGATGAAAGGCCTTACCAAAGTCATATTTTTCATGATCTTGCATCTAACAGCAGTCGTAAATTAGACTCTGAGGCTGAAAGACAAAGTGATCTCAAATTTTTGGCAGATAAAATGGTTGAACAGACCAATCAATCTGAACTTAGTTTTGTGAAGGCTGAGCATCTGAATGGAGCTAAAATTGGGCAGACACGCATTGAGGATTACTCGTATGACAAGGATGTTGTAGAGATCAAACTGCCCGACACAGTTCTTTCTTCTGATTACGGTGTCCATTTTGTCAAGGATGTCTGCATTGATGAAGGAGTTCTTCCTGATCAAAAGACTTCACCAGAAAAGCAAGTAGATCAAAAGGTGTCCATAAACTTTGATTCCTCAGAATATACAAACGGTGACCTAAGGGAAGAGATAAGTGCTGGCTCTACAAAAACTGCATATGAATTAAAATCAGAAATAGTTATCCTACCTGTCATGTGTGATACTGATGGCAATACTGGGGAACAGAACTCCTCATGCAAAAAGCATGATCTTGAAGATAACAATACTGCAGATGTATCTACCAATTCTAATGATGAGGAATTAAATCCCAAACAATTACCATGTCATGAAGTTGCACAAGATTGCCAGGATGTTGGTAGTGTCATTTGTGAGATCAATGAAAATCAGGACCGGCTTTTAACTGGAGAAGCAACCCATCAGGTATGCAACTACTTAACTTATACAGTACAACATTTGCAACTAATCTGTATGATCACCACTTTAGCCCTTACAATTCATTCTTGCCTTTGATGTGTATCATAATGTTCGATGATTATATGTAAACTGTAAATTGTTTGTTCTATTCTCTGAAAAACGTGATTTGGTATTACATCCATAGTTTATTTGGCTCAATAAATGAGCAACTGCCCATATAGTTTTAACTATTTCATCACTTATATACCTCTACACCATTGGAGCACATAACATGATTGATCTTTGTTACAGGTTTCATCGAATGATTGTTATGAAACTGGAATTGATATTGCATCTGAGACCAGTAACATCATTCACAATGATTTACCAGTAGAATCAGCTGCTGCTGATTTCTCGGTGGTGATACCTGAGGAAGTTGCTGTCAGTGCTGCATTGGATATGGAAGGATCCAACCAAGTTAATCACTATAACCCTTTTATTGCCTATGGATCACTAGACGAGACATGGGAACCTAATTACTCTCTCCCTACTATTGTGGATGCTGTTTCTATAGCACCCATCTGTCCTGTTGAAAAGACAGATAGTTTTAGTGATCTTGTCAACAGAGCACTGGAAGGATTTGATCCTATTGAAATAGATGAAGCCATAATTGAAGAGAATAGGTTAGATTCTGTTGAAGAAAGTTCAAGTACATTGGATGCCCAAGCATCTGAACAATGTAATGATCAGGGAGAGAGTCTCACTAATAATGATGTGAAAACTGATGTAGCACATGAAATGGGCACTGCTATATCTCTATCCACTAGCAATGGAGAGCATAGTGATGTCAAAAGTGAGCAAGGTCTGAAACATGAGATTGATGGTCAAGATATAAATGATTTCAACCCAAGAGATGCGGAGCTTGGCACAAAAGTAAGTGAGGACATAACGGATAGTAAGAGTTCAACTCCAGTGCAAACAGAATCTGTGGTTCAACAAAATGGACCTGCTAGCGCAAAAGTGACTGCACAAACTGTTATTCGCAACCCCTTTGAGTCAAGCTTCTCCGGACCTAGCATTACATCAGGTCCACTAACGCCCTCTGGTCACATACCTTATTCTGGCAACATTTCTCTTCGATCAGAAAGTAGCACAACAAGTACTCGGTCCTTTGCATTTCCAGTGTAAGTGAAGACTATCTGATTACTTCTTTTCAGCATAGAACTGCTTTCTCGCCCTGCAATATTGTTGCTTAATTCTCTTAAACAAATCAATCCTTCTCTATAGTCTATATACTAGCCCCATATAAGCAACTTCATAGTTTGTTGTACATCTGAAGCATTGAATTTGTTCTTCTATAACGGTAATTAGTCAACAACATAAACTCCCCTGCCTAAAGGAATATCAGTCAGGCATGGATATAATTTCCCTTATGCTAACTGCTACTACCTCATAACTTCATACTTGGTTGTACTGTCATGGGCTCATGGCAGTTTCTGAACTTTTGGACCAATCAGTAGGAATTCTTCATAAATGCTGTCAATATATGAAATTTTCTTTTGTTTTGTTTTCATGGGTTCAAGCATCTTTCTTTTCTGTCAAGCATCATTCATAGGATTAAGCATCTTTTTTTTGTCCAATTCACAGACTACAGAACGAGTGGAACAGCAGCCCCGTGAAGATGGCAAAGGCCGACCGCAGGCGTCTGAAGGAAGACCGAGGCTGGGGTTACAGAATCCTTTGCTGTAAATTCTGAATGCGCTTGTCCCCTGCATCCTTTTTGCCTGTTGAGTTGAGCCCTTCGTGTCTGTCACGCTTGAGCCCGTGGAGGTCTATGTTAAATTCATTCAAATGTTTCTCTTCTCTCCCCCTTCTCTTTTCTTTTCTGCCCCCAAATGCCCTGCTGTTCTTATTTATCTCTAGCAGGTTAATGGCTTGTCGGATTCGGTAGTGGCTTGTAATTTACAACACTATGATGAGTGAGGAATTAAGGTATAGCTTTGGTATAGGATTTGTGGATACTTGTTGAGGTATGATTCCAGATGAACATCCATGGAGGATGCTATTTGAGCCGTGATACTCTGCTGCCAGATGCCGAGACGAATCAGTGAAGTAATTTATGTTAGCCAGTGAAGCGACAGGACAACATGACAGTAAAGTGGTGCAAATACATGTAAGTCACTGAATCTGTTACACGCATATGAGCACATCTTGGACTTGATACTGGTCCGGATGTACATACTACTACATGGCATCTATCCTCAAGCATGAACACCATTGACAAAATTGCTCATCTGCACATGAATGATCCATGCTGCTGCAGATTGGGCTAAACAGGTTGTCCAGCTTGAAGGCTAGATTAAGGCTAGCCACAAGACATTATTCCATATGGGCAACTAAGTGTATAAACCCTCCTAATCTACAAGGGCTAGCAACTAAATAAAGCCTGAAAAAGGAAGCAGCTAGGTAGCTCTAACTATATGTACCGAACTAGTGATGCCATGCCCGAGACTGAGAGCACGCCGGGGAGGCGGGGAAGCTAGCTAGGGAGTACTTACGTACGGTACTAGCTACCTTTAGGGCTTCTTATTCACCTGCAGCGGCGTGGCGCCGTTGTTGATCGGCCGGCGGCGGCTCGCCCTGGACGCGTAGTCCCTCCTGAGCATGTCGTACATCTCGGTGACCGCGTCCCCGTGCTTCGCCGCCGCTCGCATCTCCACCGTCCGCGGCCGTGAGCCTGCGGAAGTCGTCGTCGTCGTCGCTCCCACGGTGGCTTTGGTTCCCTCCTTGTTGTTCGGCGCACCGAGCTTCCGCTCTGAGATTACCTTGTTGGTAGCTAAATCATCGTCATCGGTGGACGCCAACGCCTTGGCGAGGTTCTGCGTACAGTCATCCAAATCCTCTAGTAACTTGAGCAAAATATGTACATGTACTAGAATCTGTCAGTAGATTACTACTAGATTTAACTTGCTCTCTGCTCTGTGATCAGAACAACCAACGATGAGAGTAGATTGGGCGTTTTCACTAACCTCGTTTCCTCTGTTGTCCAGTCCACTATTGTTTGGGTTTAGCACGACAACTGCAAGAACAGTGAAGATGGACGGGTCAAGGCAAAATCTCAAGTGCATCGACTGCGACTGCACAACAAGATGGACCAGGACTCACCATGGCGAGCACAGGCGATGGGGAGGTGAAGGGTGAGCAAGGAGACGATGAGCAAGATGACTACAACAAGATTCATTGCACTAGTTCTTCTGATGCAGCTTATCATGGTGTCAAGTTTTTCTTACAAACTATGCATACATCAGTTCGATTGGTCGCTTGTGGTTGTTTGTGTGTGTGAATTGTGATATATGCCCTCAGTTGCAAGCTAGGAAGAAGAATTTTGTTGAAGAGAAGAGAGGAGAGGAGGCGCGGCGTGGGGGTTGTTGGGCTTTTATAGAGAGGAAGATGATACAATGCTTGTAGCTAGTACATCTAGCTAGGGATGGATGGACATGGTGGATGGATACGCAGTCAAAGCAAGCTGCAGAGGAGAGCTAGGAATATCTGTTCCAACCGTACTCCCGTGTTAGTTTTCTTTAACAAACCCTAGGAATAGTTTATGGATTGGTCCTGATTGCGCCTGACCAAGGTATCAACCTAAACCAAAGCATCCAAGAGTCATTGAATTAAGTCTGAACATGATTTGTACTCTGCGTATATTTCATCAACTCAAATGTGTTAGCAACGAGTGAGAGAGAAGTTGATAGTAGTATGGCATTACAAGACCAAGAACTAATAACTTAGGAGTATATGATTTCCTCTAATGTCAAAACTAACATATGCGGAGATACTATCAAGGTTTTAAATCTCCGGCTATATATAGTTGTTTGTGTCCATATGCTCCCTCCATCCCAAAATGATACACATTTTGATCATGAAAAAGTTTAGAAAAATATTGATTTTGACTGTTAATTTCTCTTACTATATATTGTCATTTGCAAAAGAATCAATATAATATCATTGACACTTTGAACATAAGTTTCATGTTCTAAACTTGTATATATTTTGAATAATTGTTAATTAAAGTTTGTATAAGTTGAGTTTTCCCTATTTGAAATATGATTATCATTCTGGGATAGAGGAAATACAATTTAATGGTTATAGCCTCATTTAGCTCCACTAATAATTGTTGGAGAGGCCCTCCGCTAAATGCTATAGCATCTAGGGATTTAGAACAATAGATACTATGCATTGCATTTCTAGATGTTTGATGTGTTCAGGTGTGCATAAGCTTGAAAGCCTTACCGAGGCAAGTATCATGTGTTGAGGTGTGCATAAGCTCGAAAGCCTTACCGAGGCAAGTACATGTATAGAGTGTAAACATTCATTACAACCTTTTTGGAGCTAGGTTTGGTAGGAGTATGTCATTTTCTTAGACTACGTGTAAAAGTGGGTTAGCTTAACTGTTGGATAAGAGATATGATCATGCACCGAACTACTCAGTTTAAATGTATAATCCCCCGAAACTTGAATTTAGATGTATGTATATTTCTTTTTATTGAAAAACTGTCTCCATTTCCTCTAGTTTTTCTAGCTTATTTTTAGTGTTTCGGACTTCAAAACGTGATGTATGCCAAAGAAGAAGGCAGAGAGGGCTCGCTTGTTTACAGGTTTCCACGCACGCGGCCGGCGAGGGCGAATCCAGCTGCATGCGCCGGCCGGATTCTTCCCGTCTCTTTTTTGGTCGACGTGTACGCCACTCTGGCATGCGATACGAGCTAGCTCTTCGAGACTCAAATGTCGGCAGTCGGCACTGGTCGGTACACACTGTCCGTGCAAGTTCATGCATCAAAAGCTGCGAGTGTGGACGACTTGCTTGACGTATATGTACGGATCCCATCCGATCCCCAGCTCCACATTTGAACGGATGCATACATTTTATAGTTTGATTTGATGGTTTTTGATAGTTAGTACGTCATTACTCTGGTGTAGTTAGGCATGGCACGTAATTATTTACACAGTTACTGACTTACTGTGCTCGACAGCTCTTATTACCTGATTCTATCTTTTGGATTTCTTTTACCACCACCCAGTAGAGAGTTGGTGAGCTGGCGGCAGCCTCGCCGTCTCAGCCTCTCAGGTTTGGGCAGAGCACGAGATGGAGCACGCGGGCGTTCTGCCCAACAAGGCAACAAGCCCGACCTTGTGGCAGCGCAGTGGTGGGTGGCTTTCGGGGACCGAGCTCGCTGCCTGTTGGTGGTGCTGACCGGACGACGGAAGCAGCAGCCAGCACGGCTAGCAAAGGCGCCGTGCACCGTCGCCGGGCGGCCACGTGCCGCTCGACGTGCGAGGCGCACGACCGCCGATCCCTCCCTCGTCTGTCAAAAAATTACCCTCCGGGCCTCGGCACTCGGCAGTTAACGGATTCCGGATTCTCAATAGTGTAGCACACCGCCGGCTACATTACTACACTACCTGTTGTTTCAAATAGAGCTGAGATTTGGGCCGTGCCATCTGAGAGCGGGTCATGGCTCGCTCTTTTGGCACAATCCGAAGCATGCACGACACAAACACGAGAGCTGTGCCGTGCCGTGCCTAGGATTTCGGCACAGCGGGCTACATGGCCCGGCCCGCATTGTACACACAAAATATATATATTTCATATCACGTGCGGAAAAAAGAAAAGTAGCAAATACATTTTGTGAGCCGTG
Organism: Saccharum hybrid cultivar R570; assembly: GCA_038087645.1. Classification (NCBI taxonomy): domain Eukaryota; kingdom Viridiplantae; phylum Streptophyta; class Magnoliopsida; order Poales; family Poaceae; genus Saccharum; species Saccharum hybrid cultivar. The sequence goes on along the minus strand of JAQSUU010000534.1, from coordinate 17,399,367 downwards.
CTTGGGCCGGCACGACTCGAAGGCATGCCGGCATGCCACGGGCCGTGCTTGGGCTGAAGAAAAGATTTACCGTGCCATATTGGCACGGCTCGACGTGCCTCCCGTGCCTAGAGGGCATGACCCGAAACGACACGAAGCACAAGAGGGTCGTGCCGTGCTGGCCCGGCCCGGCCCGGCCCAAGTCCCACCTCTTCAAATGATGCCAAATTTTAACATGGACCGGTAGTGATGTATCAGAAACCTGAAAATAAGTTTAATCTAGTTAAGAGTGTTTTGGAGAGCTCCTTAACTCTGAAAGATCCACTATGCCAAATTTACTCTGCTGGGCCCGCCCAACAGCCAGCCACGCTCATCACTTCATCAGTAGGAGCTCCTCCTCCCCCTTTATCTCAATGCCACCATGGCCCGCGTGTCAGGCTTTGCGTCCATTTCCTAAAGTTCGGAGCAGAGCACCGAAACCGGACACATGCTGGAGCGTGGCTGGGTGTGGAGGGGCTACGTGTGGCCAGCGGCAGGGTAGCGTCCAGGCGACGCGCGCGTGACTGGCAACAGGTCATGCACGGCCAACGGCTGGGTGGAGTCCGCGCGGCGGGCCAGGGCGTGAGCGGTGGTGGAGACAATATTGTTGGTTCTATGGGCGCTGGTGTTTCTTCTTCGTTTTGGTTATGTGAAAATGGCAACATTGTTGGGTGCTGATGGGGTCATGATAACTGAGACCGTCACTATCGTTTGCCCATTGCTGGTGGTCAAAACTGGCAGTGATCTTAGACGAGCTAAGATTTTAGAGCCTTTTCATTGTGACCATTATAAAAGATCGTAATTCCTTGTGCCACTAAAAAAGTTTAGCAGACTTCAGCATCACTGCTCCAAACTTTTTTTTTTTGCCTTCCATGCCACTGCCGTTATATTTGGCATTAACGGTGTCAACTGCAGGTGTGAAAAAGTCGAAAATACCCTTAGATCTGAATATGCTATTAATTTTTTGAGCATCTTAACGGCTTCAAATAAAAAAAAAACTCAAAACTAAAAAGTTGTAGATCTCGTCGTGATCTATAATTTTCATATAAAAATTACCTTAATTTAATTCCGCACAAAAAAACATATGATTTTTCTAAGACATATTTTTCTAAGCAATGAGACATATTAATTGCAACTGCATACTACATACAATAACTCTCATTGCTTTGATTGCCTCACTACCGCTTGCTAGTGCCTGGTGGGCTGCCGCTGGCTGGCTCCTGGCCGTTGTGCAGCCTAGCTAGGCACGGAGGCCTCAGGCCACGTCTGTGCGCCCACGCTATGCATCTCGCGCCACCACGCCGGGATCTCGAGACGCCGGCACGCCGCCGGCAGGCCACGTCGGTTGGCCTAGAGTTAGAGATTTGGGAATGTGGATTTGTATGTGTCAGTCTCGCTTAGCACTCGTGACTCACACGGTCGGGGAGTCGAGTTGGGAGCAGGGCGTGAGAGCACCATGGCAGAAGGGGAGGAGATACCTCATGGGCCTAGTGCGTCGACCTATTGGCAGTGATGTATGGTTAGGTAGTAGTGACTCCCAATATTGAAACTAGCATGGAAACACTAAGGTCTTCTTGTTTAGATGGCTTCCAAATTCTAAATTTTTACATTCTATTTCCATCACATCGAATCTTTTGACACATGCATGGAGCATTAAATATAAATAAAAAAATAACTAATTGCACAGTTTGGTCGTAAATCACGAGACGAATCTTTTGAGCCAAATTAGTCCATGATTGGACACTAATTGTCAACCGTCTTTTTTATATTTTAGCCCTTTTTTTGAAAGATTCTCTCAAATATGCCCCTGACGGAAAGATTTCAGAAAATGGACCCAAGGCTTGACGCCATCCATGCTGGCGCCAAAGTAACACAGCTTGGCGCCGTTAACGTTGGCGCCAAGCCCCCATGCCACTTGGCCGACGACGCTGAGCTGGCGCTGACGTGGCAGCACCTTGGCGCCATCGTAATTGGCGCCAAGCCTGGCGCCATGGATTTTGGCGTCGAGCTGTTGGAATTTCTTAAGTTTGGAATTTTATCATGAGATGGACATATGAAAATTTGTTAAGTATATAAATTTACCATGAGATGGGACATGTTGAAATTTGTTAAGTCTGAAATTTTACCATGACATTGACAAATTTGATGCTATCGCATAGTAGTTCGTATTCTAACATATCCAGGCCGCAGCAAAAATTCTGACTACCTAATTTTACCGTGAGATAGACATACCAAGCTCTAAATTAACATGACTTGGACCCTAATTTTTCTATGAGATGGACATACAAAATTTTGGCAAATTTTACCATATGATGACCAACCTAGAAATTTGGCTAAGTCTTGAATTTTACTATGACTTGATTATGCTAGAATTTGGCTAAGTCTGAATTTTTGCTATGATTTGGACATTGACAAATTTAAAATTTTACCATGAGTTGGATATGGAAAAGGGGCTTCATGTTTTGGACTTGGATATTTAAAATTTTACCATGACTTGGACCCTAATTTTACTATAAGATGGAATTTTAAGTCATGGTAAAAAGGGCTTCATGTTAAGTCGTGGAATTAGGGTCCAAGTCATGGTAAAATTTTAAATATCCAAATTCAAGACTTAGCCAAATTCCAAATTATTCATGTTTTGGATTTGGATCCAAGTCATGGTAAAATTTTATAGTAAGCCCTTTTTACCATGACTTAAAATTACATCTTATAGTAAAATTAGGGTCCAAGTCATGGTAAACTTTTAAATATCTAAGTCCAAAACATGAAGCCCTTTTTCAATATCCAAGTCATGATAAAATTTTAAATTTATCAATGTCCAAATCACAGTAAAAATTCAGACTTAGCCATATTTTCATCCCCATCCCATAGTAAATTTAAAAACTTAGCCAAATAAATCTGGATTTTTGCTACGGCTTGGATATATTAGAATACCAACTACCATGTGGTAGACATATGGAAAAATAGTTTTTTTAACATGACTTGGACATTTACAAATTTGAAATTTTACCATGATTTGGATATTGAGAAATGTGACTAACTCTAGAGTTTTTACAGTGCCTTTCTGTTTGATCACTTAGAACAACCTAAAAATACTTAGGATAAAAAATGATATACATGGTAACAGGTCTGTGGTGCCAGGCTTGGCGCCAATGACGATGGCGCCAATGGTGACGGCGCCAAGGTGCTGCCACGTCAGCGCCAGCTCAGCGTCGTCGGCCAAGTGGCATGGGGGCTTGGCGCCAACGTTAACGGCGCCAAGCTGTGTTACCTTGGCACCAGCGTGGATGGTGCCAAGCCCTGGGTCCATTTTCTGAAATCTTTCCGTCAGGGGCGTATTTGAGAAAATCTTTCAAAAAAGGGCTAAAAAACAAAAAAGACGGAATTGTCAAATACAAACGAAAATGCTACAGTAATAAAATTCTAAAAATTTTTCCATCTAAACACCCCCTAAGGGTCTATTTCTAAAAACTCCAACTCCGCAAAAATAGCTCTAGAGCACCAACTTTATCATAGAGTAGAATCACTCTAAAGTTTAGAGTTGGCCTACCACATGAAGCTGTTACACTCGTTTGGCTTGAAACTCACCTCCAAATATAGAGAATGAAGGTTTTGGTGGGATGGTCATTCATGCCCTTGGGAGGTAGCATGGTTAATATTTTGTCATATCTAGCATGTGAGCGAGTGATATTATTTGAAAAGAACTTTGTAAAAAAGGGTGGATTATTATCGTCTTCTTTTCTTTTTAGTTAGGAGTATTAACAAAAAATAGTTCATGGTTGGTCATTTAACTTGGTAAGGAATGTCATCATGGTCCTTGTACTTTGAAAATACAATTTTTGTGTCCCTAAATTTGGTTTTGGGTCCAATGGGGGGTTAACCCACTCCATACACTAACGTGGTACGTTGACTGTGCATTAGCATTGACCTGACATGTGGGGCCTACATGTTAGGTATAGAGTAAAGTTCACGGCCGGTCCATGAACTTAGGTTACACCTGGCAGTGATATGTCGTTGTTGATTCATAGCTATGACTGGCAGTAAAAACCTACCTATCGAGACAAACTTTATACAAAAACTAACAAAGATATAAAACTTTTAGTTGATAACTTTTAAATTTAAGATGGTCTATATGTTAAAATATGCAATACTAGTTCTTGGACCTGTTAAGCAATCTCGGATGGAGACAAAATAAACATCAAACTGTTAGTACTCCATGAAATATACAACTTTACATTTTTTTTTTCATTTGAGATCATTTAGAGTGTTAAATATGCAATATAAGATCTATAATAAAATGTGATTTAAAATAATAACGTCAGTTATATAGTCACAAGTTGCTGCTTAGCTGATATGATAAGAACACTGTATATGCGCGAGGCTTGAGGCCATCATAGTAGTGTTACGACTGCCGGTTATAATCTGGCAATCATCTATATCGCTTGTCCACCACCGGTTCCAAAACCCGCAATGATGCATTACTATGCAGATCTTTTTTTAACAGGCTCCGATCTCTCACGTAGGTTCAAAAATTACTATAACCTACTCGTATCAATATCAGTACGACACTATGGGAAAATATATTCATAATTGATTATGTTGCCGAAATTACTAGTCTAAAAATATTGTAATTATATTCAACTTAATTATGCTTGATCTGATTTATAGCAACTATTTAGTTGTCTGTGCGTGAGTTTTAAAAACTTAGAGACAGCGTACTGTTTATGGGTTGTACATGCCTTTAATTGCTTCAACCACACGTATGTTTTGTTCCAAACACGCATTACACAAGATTCCTATTTTCTAAATTCTCCGTTTTTTACTTACATTCCTATAGCATTTTTGTGTTTTTCCTATTCCTACATTTCTCCGTTCCTATGTTCCAAAGGAGGCCTCAGTTTCCATCTCCAAGCTGTCCGATCAAGTACACAATTTTTTCGCAACGCCTGAGCGCACATCTCATTAAGTCAAAGAGAACAAATGCGATCACACAGGTACCCAAACCCAGATGTAGCCCGGGCAACACAAGATTCAAAATTCAAAAGTTATTAAATATACTTGAGATGTGCCGGCACAGTCTTTCGGAGGTGCTCATAGAGGTAGAGTTTACGTACGTATGTTCATAAGGATGAGTATACATACGTGTCGAGCGTCTGCGTCCGTACTTGTATAATTCGAAAGAAAAGCAACCGAAAAAAATCAGACCTAAGGCCAAAACAAATCTAAATTATATTTTGCTTTCCAAATTTCCTTTATGGATCAATAAGACTAGGCCTCAAGTAGTCAAGTTGCGGCATTGCGGTATCACGGTCGGACTCAAGTCCAAGTGGACATGTGTTTCCCCTGACGGACTTGCTAGCGTTCGGATATCTGATCTGGACCCTGGCATCCGGATGCTGCCTGCACAGGGCGCGCCTAGCCCGTCGGACTTGCAAGGGAGCACACCAGCAGTGGCCCCGTGCCGCCCCAGACGTCGTTCGTGCCGCCGGCCGCTTCCCACACGCATCCCATGTGCAACACCCAATCTACTTACTTTTGGAACATCTAGATGCAACAGTTGTAACATACAAAAAAGACAGATGAAACACTTGAAACATGCATCTGAAACACTTGCGAAAACATCTAAAAAAACATTTGAAAACCATTGCAAACATATGCAACATCCAGATAAAAACACTTGCAAATATACGTATAAAAACACCTAAAAACACTTGAAACATATGCTTGCAACGTGCATATATATATGCAACATTCAGATCTACTTTTGCAACATCTAGACAAAAAAAACTTGCAACATTCGTCTAGAACAGATGAAACATTTGGAACATGCACTTGAAACATACGTGCATAGCCATTACAACATGTGCAACATCTCGATCTACTTTTGCAACATCGATATACAACACTTGCAACATACCTCCGAAACATCTGAGCACTTGAAACATATTATTGTAACATGCGTTTTCAGCGTAGCATCTGCTTGCTTGGACGAATGGAGGCTCGTCGATGTGGAGCTCGAAGCCGCAGAGTGGCGTGGAGGTCACCGATGTGGAGCTCATCGGCGGCACGGACCTCGGTGGGGGCAGGGGGCAGGGGCAGGAACAGGCTGATGGAGACGGTCGTATCGGGAGGTGTGAGTCTGCGAGTGAGCTAGCAAATGCCTACCACGTCAAGCTCACCGTGTGCGGCGCGCGGGGGGGGGGGGGGGGGGGGGGTTGTGGAGTTGAGGGGCACCGGGTGTGCGAGCGGGGGCGGCACGGGCGAGGATAAGGACGAGGTCCGTTTTACGAGCAGAGCAAGCGGACCACGCGGGCGGCGCGGCATGGGCGAGCCTTTCCGTTCGCCTGAACTCTCGGCACGGCCTCCTGGCTCAACAGCTCGCGTGTTCTGCAAAATGCACCGAGTCTACAAGTCTACTCCAAGCAAATTTCTATCACCACTACATCATGCATACACGCGCCCAGCTGGATGAGCCGAGAAAGCTTATGTATGCACTCAAACAATAGGCCGCAGAATATTAGCCAGATTAAGCAAATATATTTTTTAGATTAATAAGGAATAAAAGATTCCGGCCTCGCTAATCTTGCTAAACAGCACCCATGCCGAATCTGAGTGTCAACAATAAGTTTTGAACTTGATTATTGAATCTAACTTGTATACTAAATTGCAGGGCAAATTGAATGGTAGTTTCTTGAATTGCTAAATAAATTGCAGGGCAAATTGAATGGTAGTTTCTTGAATCTAACTTGTATACTAATTTGCAGGGCAAATTATATGTGATTTTTTTGTGCGGCGTACTGAAAAAATCGATAAACTCTTCTCAATCTCGTCCTGGTTCGAATTGTTTTCTATTACAGGCCGCATGCTATGGGCCTGTCAGCCTGTGGGCCGTTACATATCTCAACCCTCTCTCTTGGTCTGCCTGTCCATCCCGGCAGAGGCCTCCGCCTCCGCCGCCGCCTCGCTGCCGCCTTCCGCCTGTTCTCAGCCCCTCCCGCACAGGCACAGCTGCACTCGTCCTGCTTCTCGTTTTCTCCCTGAACGGCTGAGCCCTAGCGAGCAGGTAGCTAGTCGTTGCGGCGCTGGGCGCAGGGCAGCCGCGAGCCGCCACTGCAGTCGGGAGCGCGCCGGCGTCGACGGGGGCTCACCGGCAGCGGCAGGGGCACTCAGGGCCGCGCGTCGGGCGCACGGCAGAGGGCGGCAGCACCACCACCAGCGCAGCAACGACTAGCGAGGGGCGAGTCTGAATTTCCCTCATTCTGTAAGTTCAAACTGAGACATTCAGTTATTCGCAAGAAAAAAAAAACCTGAGACATTCAGTTTGTCCCCAAATTACTTAGTCAAATATGTGTTAAAGAATTTCAGTTCATGCTCAATTATGTGTTATATATTTTCTATACGTATATTATGCAATTTCAACCATGCGGCATTATACTTATACATGTCAAATATTAGTTTTTTTTTGGTTGTGAATTTTTTATATCCCTGTACATTTCTAATACCCATCACCAAAATCCTGGGCCTGCCACTGCCCTCGAAGCGCCAGCGCAGTGAACACCACTCTCCCATACCAGCGCCATGGGGCGCCCAAAGGGTGGCGTCGCGTCCTCCTCTAAGAAGCCGAAGCCAAAGCAGAAACAGCGAGGTGGCGTCGACTTCAAGGTACCACCAGCCCACCGATTCTGCTCTCTCCGAGACCTGATTCTAGGTCGCCGTGTTAAGCCTTTTTCTGGCGGTTGCAGAAGTACAAGCACAAGGTTGGGCGCAAGCTTCCGCCGCCGAAGAATGCCACCAACACGGAGATCAAGTCCAAAGGTACACCAGCCAAGGCAACCTTTTTTCTATTCCTTTTTGCCCTGCAATTTTTAGGTTTTGTATTGTGAACTCGTGTTGTGTGTGCGTCCAGCGATCGTGCTGCCGGAGCAGAGCATGGCCTCAGAGAGGACGGGCATGGCAGTGAACAAGCGCGGCCTCACGCTGCGGGAGCTCCTGCAGCAGACGGGGCACTACAATGCCAATGTGCGTCGAGGTGAGTTTTTTCTCTAGTCTGTACGATGACACATTGGATAAACTAACATGATGCTCAATGCATCCTTAGCATCTAACTGTGTATATGTTTGTCTTTATGCTGAAGCTGCACTGAATGGAATAAAGGACATTGTTGTCAAGCACCCAACAGAGCTTAAACTGCACAAGGTTGCTATAATTGAGAAGCTGCAGGAAAGGATATGCGATACTGACAAGGTGGTCCGTGAATCACTATTCAATATACTGCAGTCTCTGATCTTCCCATCTTTGAAAGAGGTATATCTCTTTCTCCCCCTTTTCTCTACTTTTGCTTGATTAGATAGATCTTTTAATTGAAATGGTTATTCATGATGTTCTTACATGTTGCATTGCATCTTGACATTCCAGTTTTCTGTAAATACACCAGTAACAAACTAATAACAATTAATATTGTGCATGTGGTATCATGCTCTCTACTAACCACAGTATGACGCCTGCTTATTTGTTGCATTCACAAATATATCGTAGAAGTTTATCTTTTTATTTTTGGCTATTTCAAGTGCATCGTTCTTTATTTGCGTAGCTTTGTTATGCCTTGCCCAGTTAAATTTTCTAGCTTTTGGCTTCAGATGTGAGACTATATTTCTGCTTACAGGATAATGCTATATCTATGCGGAGTACACTGTTTTTGCTGATGGCTAATATTCTGAATGGAACGACCCATCTCTCTGTGGATATCCAGCTAATGGCTTTCAGGTTTTTGGAGCTTGTGGTTCTTAATTTCCCATCATCCTTTTCTAGTTATGCTGAACAGGTAAGTGAGCTGCTTTCACAGTTGGTGTATTGAATGATGAGACACTTCTATTGTTCTGAGAAAATTATTTTGCTGGGAGATGTATATTCCTTGCTTCTATTGGTTAATTAGTTGTACTATCTCCATCCATTAATATCTGACATTGGTTAGTTCAATTTTGAACTAACCAGTGTCAAATGTTAATTTATGGAGAGAGTACTTTTTTTCTAAAACTTGCATCTGTTGACTACCACAACTTGTTTCATAGTCCAGCTTTTATCAAGTAACTATACCTACTAAGGAATATATGTTTTATTTGAATTGCTTCTCACTCCTAGAAATTGTATATTTGCTGACCATATCCATTACCAACTTATAGTTTCATTTGTATTATCTTTTTCTGACAGACTTTCAACAACTTTGTTGCTGTACTGAGCAATGACAGAATCAACCTACATGATAGGAATAAACTTAACAGTGTCCTTAATGGGCTTGGGCACTGCCTTTCCTTGGTTGCTAAAGCGATAGAAAATGATGATACATCAAATCAACAGGTTTGTACCCTGAACTCAGTAAATAATCTTTGTAGTTTTAATAAAATAAAATGTACATTCCTCGCACGTTTGTAGCTACAGTAAGGAACTTGATGAAATAGAAAATCTATGTGTTATGGAATGTGTATGCGTGAAAAAACATTATAGATATACTCCATTGATAAAAGCCTTTGCTCATCGCCTACAGGCTCATAACCTCTCTGCAAGGGAACTTTGGAAATTTACCACTGATGAAGACAGCGCAGGAGGTAGTTAAGTCTTCCCAACTCTCTCCTTGTCTTTTGGTTTATAGAATCTGCTATGCAATTTATGTTGTTGCATCATCTTTTAATGGGACAAATTAACACTTGAATGTGAATTGAGTGTTGCCTGCCAATATCCTCAGAGATTGCTCGAGATGAAACACACAAATCACTCACAGTTTGCTACATTTATTCTTGTTTTCATGGTGCTTCTAGTTTGCTGGCCTTCCTGAAATGAATGACAGAATGTTAAAAGTCGTAACTCTTGCATAATATTAGATGGCTCTGTCAGAGTAGCACTTCTGTTTTCTTTCTTATCATTGGATTGGTAAGTGTTCAATCAGCATTCGGGTTACTTAATTGAGAGTTTATGGAAATTTGGGTACTTTTAATTCATATACCAAGAGTGCAGACAATATTTTTAAAGAAATGACTCTCTTAGGGTTAAGGATCATTAATTCATCATAATATAAACAGCTGTTGCAACCCTTCCAGATCTTTTTTCCTTTTTGAATCACTGTACTTACTACCTGATTTGATGTTATTTGTTTATGTCCTGTTCAGTCAACTTTGTTATTGTTGTCTTATACTTCTTCTGTACTGCAGGGGCATTTTCAATGTCCAATTTATTAGTGAAGCTTCAGAACCTTGTCCAAATCCTCATTAATTCTGTAGAGGTTTCAGCTTCAGATCTCTGTGCAAAGTCAGCTCTTGATGCTCAGTCAAGTGAAGCGTTGCTATCAGCCCTTCATTCTCTGGATCTAATATGTAGGATATTTGTTCATGAGGTGAAGAAACCTCAGTTGAAATTCCCCATATCCAAAACTCAGTGTGGGCCTGACTGGTTGAGAAGTTCCTTACTGGTACATCTAAAGAATTTATGGGGAGTGAAGCGTTTGTTTCATGGAAAGGTACGGAAGCTGTTCCCTTGATGTTACCACCACCAACTGGTTTTAGAATAACTTCTTGATCAACCGAAAAGAGAGTAACATAAGTATTCCTTTCCTCACAAAGAAAAAGAAGAAACATGCATGGTTTTGATTTGCTAGACTTAGGTAGAGTTATAGGAAATGAGTACCTTTTGATGGACTCAGGAACTACAGTATACCATGCTACTGTTGTGTTGTATTTGTGTATAATTGCATATGCTTAAGCCTAATCAAGCTATGCTTGAGTGAGCTCAGCGCAGCTGAGTCCAAGGCATGGGCTCAAATAGCTTGTTGAGCTTGAGCATTTTTGGCAGCGCTACATGCATCACATGTTTTGAGGGCTCAGTTCATGTTTGAGCATTTTTTTTTGCTGCCCTGTGAATACAGACTTCATACACTAACGTTTGCTTTGTTTCTAGACTTGTTAGTTGTAAAAATGATAGTTCTGGGACAACACTTGGATCATGTCTAAACAACCATTCCGCTAGACTTTGTCGCTGATGATGTGTTCCTATCTAGAGCTAATTTTCTGATTTAGATATCTGTGTATGGTTTAGAATAAAATTATGGTTGTATCTTTTGCACCGTACTTATTGCGAACTTCTTTCTCATGGTAGGGAGACGACAAATTTATCATTTTCAACTTAAGGATTGCTGAAATATTTCTGCGCTCGAATGTATGGATAGATAACACTGTGTTTTCAGCTGAAGAATTTTGCCTTTTTGTGTCTTCTCTGTTCGCAAAGGTTGTTCCTTGCTCATCAATTTTAACTGCATGGATACTGTTTTGTCATTATCTTATGGATTTGCATTATCTATTGAACATCCTTTTGTTTTTATCAGGCAAAAATACTTCGCAATAAGGATCTCATTGAGATGTATTTGAGCCCACTTATAACTTGCACTCCAGGTCTTATATCCAATGCCCCAGATGACTCAAAAGGCTATTTGTTGGAGGTATTGATTGATTTGCTTTCTAGTCTGTAACATTTTTATATTATTGCATTTGCCAAAATAAAACACTTTGTTCAAGTGCAGGCATTTACGGACTCATTTAGAGATTGCAAGGTGGATTGCAAGCTAATGTTGCCATATTTGGATGCAGTTGGAGAAATGCTGCTTCCTGTAGGTTCTTTATCTGACACTATGCTAAACATACCATTTACATGCTTAAGAATTAATTATACTGTATGTAAATGTATGGCATCTTGAACAAGATTCAATCGAACATTTAAAAATTGACTACTAATATTATGAGAAAATATATCCAGATTATAGATTGACTTGTTGCCTGACTGGAAGTAAAGATATGTTCTTTGTAAAAGATGCCTTCATCACACTATGTTTTTGTAGGTTTCACTAGCACGTTGCAATTAAAGCAAAGTTGGCTCTTTGAAACCATTGGAGGTCTAAAATGCCTCACATTTTTATACATACAACAGTAAGTAGAACTTGACGGAGGGCATGTGGCATGCCCAATGTCAACCACCAAATCATTGATGATACGCAAAAAAAGATAATTTAGCTAAAAGATAATTACACCTAGAACTTCTTGGTAACAGTTACACAAAAAAGAGATGTTTGTGGATCCTGACATATGATGTATAACATCTTCCCCTTGTCTATGGTTAGGAGAAAACATGCATATGGCTTGCTGAAAATGATTCAGGTGTGTTGGGCTATCGTGATGCATGGATACATGAGCTACCTGGAATTTTGCTACAATCAATTGATAAAGCCCCCTTAGTTACAAAGGTCTGCTATAAGTTTTATTTATCTACTAAGAATCGTTATGCTTGATATGTGATCTGGAGTTTCTATCCTTTGAGCATACTAAAGCTTTGTCGCTTGTCTACTTCATGGCTGTCTGGATTATTTTAGGTTGCTTTGGAGCTTCTTCTAAGAATTGGGCAATACTTCCCCACAGTGGACTGTGGAAGCCTGCGCCCCTTCATAAAGTTATTTGGTGTTGAATGTAATTACTACTCAGTGATCATCTTATCCGTTTTATTTATATTTATCATTCTTTTTTGTTTTGAACTGATGTCTTTTACTGACAGCATTACCAGGAACTATGGATCTTGGTCCTTTTGTTAAACTTCCTCGCGATTGCCAAGAACTTGCCATTTCATGCCTTTATTATTTCCCCAGTCTGCTCCCTGACATCGTTGGGCCATTGGCCTCAGCTTGCTTAAGTAAGCTATTTTGCTTAAGTAGTCGCCACTTGATTTTGTAGCACTATAGTTGATTTTCATGTTATATATTCTGGGTACTCCATATAACCTATGAAATCCAGGTGATGTGCTGGAACCCCTCATACTGTTCAGGGTCATTGAGGTCCTACAGTCAACATACAAGGCTGGTAGTTTACATATAACAGAGCAACTCAGTTTCTTGTTGCTGCTAATGGCAAGATTCAGAGTTCATCCTGGTGATTACTGAACATTCTTTCCATTTACTGCCGTCTGCTAGTAAAATTCAGATGTTGCTCTTAATGGATTGATTATTTTATCTGAATATGTGTCTTCAATAATTCTGGTGTTTCATTACCTGGGCCTTTTTTTTTTCCTCTGACAAGTATATTTTACTTTGTTAAATTAATCTAGGGGACTTAGTTACTCTGGAGGGTTCTAGCAAGGTCTCGAATTGGGATACTTTCAAGTCGTTGAATCGCCTAATTTTGACTTCCCTATCTGAAATGGGTGATGGCTCACTGGTCCTTGAATTGATATGGAATAACTTATCTAATGCAATTGTGAGTTTTTCTAAACTTTGCGTCCATTTCATGTTTTCTCGCAACAACCATTAAACTCACCTGTCATTTGCTTTATTGTAGGCTCAAAAACCATCGTTGCATAACATGAATGGCTTGTTTAGAATTATTGTTACACTTGATGCTGGAACTAGTAAGCTCATGAATGGAGATGTTGTAAAGCTTATAGCTGGTTACTTGGTTGATGCATCTTTGGTGCGTACTTTTTTCCAATTTTAGAGCTCTGACACTCATACTTCGGTGACTTTGATACATTTTTTCCATTATTTTGCTCTAACAATCTTCAGGAGAATAGGGAGGCATAGTATTTTATTGAAAATTCAAAAGGGTGGTTAAGTTGGCATGGGAGCAATATTATTTTACTTGAAATTCCGAAAGGATTTGATACATTTTTCCCCATTATTTTGCTCTAACTAATCTTCAGGAGAACAGGGACACATAGTATTTTATTCAAAATAAAATTCAAAAGGGTGGTTAAGTTGGCACGGGAGGAATAGTATTTTACTCAAATTCCAAAAGGGTGATTAGGTTGGCGCCTCCCAAATATAAATCACAGTTTCAATGATAGTGCATGCTTTGTCGTAAGATTGAAAAAATCACATTGAATCGTATAATGGCCAATACTTGCATTATCTAGCAAGTCCAAGGATATGGCACATTGGATACGAAGCACTACTCTTTTATTTAGCTGGACTGGCTGCAGATGTTCCCAGTTCCCTGCTATTGTTTTCTTACTGTACATGTCTGGTTCTGAATAGGAATATATCTCACCCCCACTGAATATGTTTTATCTGCAGGATCTGTCTAAAACCATTGAATTTGGTTTTCAACCTGATAAGACAAGACTATTTCAGTACTTTATCAAGCCATGCACCATCATGTTTGACAAGAATGACAAGGTTCTTTGCAGCACATTGGAGACACTCAAATCTTTTGTAACAGGAGATGATCATCTGCTTTCATCTCTCTCCAAGCTGAAGTACCCAGGAGAGCTGTCATGTCGAGTTTGTGCTGTCACAACCATACTCATTTTCTTATGCAATGATCGGAAACTCCATAGGAATCTTTCTCTTGGAAAATCGGTTATTAAAGACATCCTGGAATATATAAGGCATCAGCTGGTAAGTGATGGTTAGCAATAACAGAAATGGTTTTTTTAATTGTCATATTGATTAATATATTTAATTTTCCTAATCATAAAATTGTTTTTTTATTTAATGTCAGTTTGTGGGTGAGCGTATCCCAAAAAAAAAAAGAAGGGAACTCCCAACAGAAATTGTTTTGCTTGTTGATGTCCCAATTAATTACGGATTTCCTAGCTTAAAAAAGAACTAGTTGACTTGTGCTAAGCTCAATCAGTTGCTTGATTTATATTTTATCATGCTCAAATGTAGCTGTGGGAGTTTGGGATATATACTACTGTTCAAAGTTCATGCAGACTTGTTCTTCTAATTGTTTCACTTTATGTCGGTTCCTGCTGCAGGATTCTAGTGTGCCTGATGTAACACATGTAGAAAAACAAAAGTTAAAATCTGCTTTTGAGCAACTCAAGACCAAAGCATTACAGTTGAATTGCTGGGCTAGAAGTGAGCTGGAGGGGCTTTCAAGTGCTAAGTGATGTAAAGTGAGTTTTTTTTTGTGACTACATGATGCTACTAGTTTTGTTGAATGCAAATGAGCAATTCAATTGTATTCCAGGATATGGACAACACCATATTATTGTTTCTTTTGCATGATTGGCAGAGATGGATAGAGTTTCATGAGACACGATCAGGGTCGTCGGTCACAGTCAGGGTGCATGCCATTTTCCAAGTTGATACATTTGTGCACCCCAGGTTCTGGCTGTTACGGATAGGGTATGAAGGTCAGTATCTAGAATTTCGGATACACATGATAACCTTATAGAAGACTTGGGGTGGGTGGGGGGTCGAATTGGAGACATGGGTTTTATCGACCCCCAAGACTTCAATAGTCTAACCAGTATAACACGGGAAGAAATGGTTCTTGTTTATCGATGTACCCATATATAATAGTTTTCTCAATTTTCCCATATATACTTGTAACGCCCAACGAACCTGTTACCACTCATTAGTTAACCAGTAGCTCTGAATTCTGAAGCACAAATCTTCTAGTTGATATGTAGTAATGATCCTGCCTGTAGTTGCTTACTTGTACTACCTGTTAATCCAATGTCAGTCATGTTACTGCAGGTGCGAGCTGGAGATGTGGTATACATATGTCTAACGCCTCTGACCAAAGTGTCGAACAATCCAGTGTTGTGGCCGAGCTGACACGATCGCCTCATAGGTGGTCAGGTGGACTTACAAAACTCTGTACCACCATGTAAATGCAGAAATTTTGATATGATATTTCTTTTTGGCCTCCAGTCTCAGGCCTTGTTTAGTTCCTCCCCCAAAATTTTACACCCTATCATATCGGATGTTTGGACACATGTATGGAGTATTAAATGTAGACTAAAAAATAACTAATTGCACAAATTACGTGTATTTTATGAGACAAATTTTTTGAGCATAATTAGTCCGTGATTAGACAACTTCGTACAACCGTAAACATATGCTAATGACGGATTAATTAGTCTTAATAAATTCGTCTCACGCTTTACAGGTGAGTTCTGTAATTAGTTTTTTTATTAGTATCTGAACACTTTTTTCGACATCCCATAAAACATCTGATGTGATATCCCAAAACTTTATACCTTGGAACTATACCCTGAAACTAAATGAGGCCTCGGGCTCTGAACGAGGCCTCAACTCGTTGCTTGTTCCAGTTCATTTTCTTTTCTTCGTGGAAGTTTTGTCGACCTCAATCGTGATCATTTGACTTGATTGCTTGCCACAACATTAATTTACAACATGAATCCCGTACACTGGATGCATCTTATCCTGCCTGAGTTACAGCAAAGCAACCAATCGAACGTTTGCTAATCTGATCATGCCACCATATGTGACTTTTGTGAGCTAATTATGGATACACTACTGGCGTTCCTTGTGAACTCAACGGCTGCGTTCAAAATAGTCCGAATCACAGATGAACGTCTGTGAACGGCTGGTTGCGTGGGCATCGGTTGTGGGTGGTGGTTAGACCGTCTCCGACAACCATTACCTAAAATACAAGACCCGTTTAATATTTGGGTAGCTGTCGGTGTTCTAGAACATGGGGTGTCTAGAGACGAGACAAATGAATGATGCTGCGCGTCGGAGCCTCCGATGGTGTGCAAGGCGGACATAAGATTTATACTGGTTCGGGCTGAACGTCCCTACTTCCAGTGCTCGCTGCTGCTTATGTTGCTTTGCACCAAAGTGCTTGTAGTAGGGGATATAAGCTGGTCGAGAGGGATAGTTCCCAGATCTCTGTGTGTGGGTGTGTTCGAGTGTTTGAGCATATGCTTAGTACATTGCCGTTGCTGGGTGTTGTCCAACCTCCCTGTCGAGGGTCCCTCCCTCCCCTTTTATAGTATGCAAAGGGAGGGGTCGGGTTACAGTATCTGGATGTACGAAAATAGAAAGAAAAGGCCCTAAGGTGCTCCCTAGTCCTAGCTTTCCTCTCAGTTCGTGCATTCGCACAGTCATCGTGGTGGTGGCATGCCGTGGCTGTAGATGTATCACAGTTGACGCGGTGAGGTCATACCCTAACACGGTGTCATGATGAAGAAGATTTCGTGGCCCTGAAGCTGCGCCGGCAAAAAGGTGGGGGGGCCTGGACGGCCGTTGCTCCCCATCCCATTGAGGTGGACATGGTAGGGTGCGGCGTAGCATAACTTCTCCCTGTTACTGCTGTGGGGGCGAGAAAGAGCTGTGGAAGCCTTGACCTGATTATGAATCAGGTGTTACAAGTCCCCAGGCAATCCTGCTTGACGCGGCGAGCTCCTGTTCCTTAGCAGGAAAGGTAGGGGCCCGTGCGTACTCGTAGCAGTGTGTTATAGTAGGGGGGTCGAGCGAAGCAGTAGCCGTACAAAGGGGTCGAGCGCCTTGGTGACTTCACAGAGCTCGGGCGCCTGGATGACGTCACGGGGGTCGGACGAGACGAAGAGGGGTCGGACAAAGCGGAGGAGCGCTGGGGGGCTCGGGCGCTTGTCCTTTGGCTTTGGTTTTGGGCGGAGTAAGGCCTGGGCCAGCTGTGATGAGCCGTGGGCCATAATATTTGTCTTGATGGGTGGTTTTGCGATGAAAATGGGGTACCCTATTTTACTGGTACCCGACAGTAGCCCCCGAGCCTTTGGAGGAATACGTTTTATTCTTTCAGAGGCTTAGAGATGAGCGAGCGATTTGTTTCGTGTTCTCGAGGATTTCTCTGGTGGGTGCGCGCGAGCGCACCCGCCGGGTGTAGCCCCCGAGGCCTTGGAGGGGTAGTGTACCCCTTCAAGGGCTGAGATTCGAGCGCGTGATCATAGAGTTGTGGGCAACCTTGGTCGTTCGCTAGGCTGACAAGGTGGGGTCAGCCCCCGAGCCCTTGCTCTATGAAAGTTGGAATGCTTCAGAGAACATGCGTCCTTGACCAGCCGTTGGTTGGTCACGGTGGGATCCGCCCCCAAGCCTCTTCTTTTTGCAATGGTTCTTCATGCCAAATCCTTCGATTTCCTCCGCGGGCCTCTGAAACTTGGCTTGAAGTATGTGGGCTGTCCCAATCACCGTCCGCCGGCTCTTGGTACAGTTTTGGTGTATTCCGTTGGGCCCAAAGAAGGCCTTTCTGGGTGAATCTTAGTGAAAGGTGTTCTTCCTTTTACCGCGGCCCATGGTCAGCCCACGGACGCGCTGGCGTGCAGTTGTGTGGAAAGGAAGGTGAAAGCGTGCAATTGTGGTTTTTGTCAGAGGTAATTGAGTGCAGTTTTGATGCGCTGTGGCTTGGTTGGTGGAAAAAGTGGGTAGCGGTTTCATGATTTGGAATGTCATGGTCTTGGTGAGAGGAGAGGACGGTGGTTCGTGAATCGAGACCACATTGATCGCCCCGGGAGGCCGTGGAACCGAATGGTCGCTTGGGGTCTATTTATACCCGGCTCGGAGCCCGACCCTTTCACTATCCTTGCCTTCCCTCTCCCATTTCCACTTAGTTCAGCCTTGATGGAGCGTGGTGACTCGTCGAGGGGATCTCGGGCATCCGAGGAGGTGGACGGCTCCCTGGAGGCGCACCGCCTCCGTACTGACGATCGGGACTTCACCGGGTCAGGCCGCGTGTTGAACACCGACGGCCTTTCCGTCGGTGGCCTCCTTCGCATCGCCGCCATGGCCCGGGCCAGCCCGTCGGAGCTGGTGATGAAAGAGGCGGAGGAGCGGGCGCTAGCGGGCGCCGTGGCCGCGGACGTTGAGGAGAGGGCGGACGCCTTCATCAAGCAGCTTGAGGACGCCGATCGCCATGGCACTCGTACGTTCTCTATTCTTCCTTTTGCTTCTAGTTTCTTTTGTGCTTTCGTTTGATAGGAATGGGGTTTTTTCATCAGAGGCGACGGCGGAGCTAGAGCGTCTCCATGCGGCGGCAGACGCTTTCCTCGACTTCCTGGGGGCTGCGCCAGTGAAAGTGCATCAAGCCCTTTAGTGGGTTTTGGATGATTCAATGACAACGTGATTAAAGGTCTAACCCGTTTGCTAAGTGTGGACAGGAAATGGATTATCTCACAAGTACTTAGTGAAAGCCAAAATGATGTATTGTTGGAAACAATCTAGTTCAAACACAAGACAACAATGCAAATGTATTCCATGCTAGGCTTACTCATTGTGGGATTTCTAACTCCTATTGTAAGCAAGCACATTGAAGAAATGATTAATGAGACATGAGGGATTGCATATGGAATTGTTTCACCTTGAAGCTTGCTAAATGAAAGACAAGTTTATATTTGAGCTTATTGAATGATTCGACACCAAGTATGACTAGATGGTTTCAAATGGTGAAGATAGCAAGGAAAAACTTCGAGGTACTAAGCAAGGGTAAAGGGCAAGCGATGGCTTGGCAGTCGAGGAACCTAGCTAGGGTGAAGAAGGAAGTACTTGCATTTAGTCAAAGCCTAATCAAAACATATTGGTCATATTGAAGTGGAGGATCAAAGCCTAGATGACTTTATAAAGAAGTGACTTTATTTGGAATCAACTCACATTGTTAAAATGAAGTCAAGTCACTAGCTCAAGATGGCTATGCTCAAGAAGAAATCAAAGTTGACATGTTGACACCCTCACTTGATGAAGATTGAAAGAATCGGCCTTGGTTGAAAGAAAGCAACTCAAGAGGTTTAACTTTATTTTCATTTAATCTTGAGTTAATAGGAAAGCCGTACTATTAAGAGAGATGCAACATGTTCATAGACTTATATTCTTAAGTGCTCAAACCTAACCTTGAGAGTCTGAGAGAAAGATAACTTTTGAAATTGCAAACATGCGGTGTTGTACAAAAAATACCGGACGTGTCCGGTATTTGTGATGTAGAAAGCGCGCGCAGATTTGGCCTACCGGTACCACCGGTGCTAGCAGATCGGTACTACCGGTGTACTGCTGGCTTGAAAGTTCATAGCCAAGAAATACCGGGCGTGTCTGGTATTACTGACCGAGCCCAACGGCCATATAACGGCTAGTTTTCAAAGTGGCTATAAATACCCCCAAGCCCTCTCCTTTGAGGGCTGCTGATTCTGCTGGTTCTCCTACATGTTTTTTAGCCTTGCTAACTCTCCCAAACCCTCTCTTAGTGAGTGATTGATCCAAATCGACAAATCCAACTTGTGGGTTGAGAGAAATTCAAATTTGTGAGCAAGCCACCTCTTGAGTACTTGAGCATATTGTCTATTTCGTGATCCACATTTGTTACTCTTGGACTCTTCGGTCCTAGATGGTTAGGCGTCGCCGGAGAGCACCCAAGAGTTGTGTGCCTCGGATTGTCTATGCCGGCTTGATTTCACCGCCGAAAGGGAAGAAATCACCTAGTGAAGGAGGAAAAGGAGTTGGAAAAGACTCTGGCTAGAGTGACCTTCGTGGTATCCTCTAGGGGGAACCTTTGGGTCTCCTGCAACTCCCTCAACGGAGAGTAGGTCTCTACGAAGACCGAACTTCGGTAAAACAAATATCGTGTATCTACTTGTCTTCATTTGGTATTTGTGATTCACTTGTGGTATTCGAGCTATTGTGCAGGTTCTCTGTGCTTCATATTATATCTAGTAGGTACCTGCAGCTTGGATTGAAAACAGGAATCGAAAGGAGCAAGTTTGGGGCTGCTTCGGTCCAGCCCGTGAATACCGGACGTGTCTGGTATTTCTGCCTAGTGCTGATTTTATTTGATCTTTGCTCTAAATCTTGTGTCACAGGCTTATAGCTATTAGATTATTTATATACCTTGAATATACTCTGTGGTTGACTCGTGAGGGGTTTATTTCTCTGATTTGAAATTGGAAACTCCCACACTAATCGTTTCCACATTTGAAGGTGTTAATTTTAGAAACGCCTATTCACCCCCCTCTAGGCGACATCTCGGTCCCTACAAGTGGTATCAAAGCGAGGATTCACTAAAAGCTTCACCGCCGTGAGAAAGGATGTCGACGCCCAATGAGTCAGAGCCGGTGCTTCTCCAAAATGATGGTTCAAACTTTTTACCTTGGTCAATTCATGTACTCAATGCCTTTAGGGCTATAAGTCCTCTTGTTGAGCATATTGTGGATGCGAGCATATCTCTTCCGGTAGTTGATTGGAGCAACTACAAAAATATGCCCGAAGAGGAAAAGAGATGCGTGCAACTCAATGCTCAAGCTATTAATGTCATTTTGAGTACATTGAGTGCAGAGGTTCAAGCTGAGGCAATTTACAATGGACAAACACCGTTGGAGAGTGCTCATGTCATTTGGACAAGGCTCATCGAGCTATATGGAAAATCCAAATGTGATGATGCATGTGAGCTCGAGTCAATGGAAAACATGTCCACTGTGTCTACATGCAGTGAAGAAGCCTCACAAGACCTAAAGACCATTGAGCCAGAGCAATAAGTGCAAGCCGAGGATGTTGTGTTGTCTGCCAATGAATACCGGACGTGTCCGGTATCGATACCGGACGTGTTCGATATTGCTGAGGCAATAGAACAGCAAGCAAGCATCTGCATTGGTGATCAAGCTCGGTGGCGGCCAAGTGATGAATCAAGTTCCATATCTCAAGATACACATCGCTTGTGTCTCATGGCCAAGAAGCAAGAACAATCACTTCAAAGGCAAGAGATGTTTCTCATCTCCAAATTGGAAGAACTAAAGGCAATCAATGAAAGGTATGAAAAACTGTCATTTGAGCATGCTTTAGTTACTAACTCCTCTTCTAGTGTGTCCCAACTAGAAAAGGAAAATAGTGAGCTCAAGACAAGACTAGATGAACTATCAAGCAAATACAATGTTCTCCAAGCTAACCATGTTCATCTCAAGTGCTCACATGAAAAGTTGGTAGAATCACATTTCATGCTTGAGGTAGCTCATGAGGTTGTGATCACATCGGTAAAATCATCCCAACCTCTCTCACACACACTCACTTGTACACCATCTCAATCAAATATTTCTTGTACTAATGAGTGTGCTTCTCAAGCAAGCCAATCTTCGATTGAGCTAAATCTCATAGAAAACATTGAGCACAAAGAAGAAGTGAAAAGACTAAAGAAAGATGAGATTCGGTTGATGGGAAAGGAGAAAGCACAACCTTCTCAAGATAACCGTGATAACATGGTGAAGAAGCTTGAGAAGGATTCAAACCTTGCTTCCTTCAAAACCCAACAAGAGAATCACACTTCAATCAATGCCACAACAACCAAGAGCAAGAAACAAGGAAAAAGATTGTGCTATGGCTGTGGATTGTATGGGCATGAGTGGGCTGCATGTCCACACAAAAGTTGGGCCGATAAGGTTGAAGCCACAGAACAAAAGGCTTCCACCAAGTTGGCTAAGCAAGTGATGAGTGATGAACCAAATGCAAGTCTCATGAGCAAGAAATTGGGCCATCCAACCAAGAATTGTCCCTTATTCAAAGAGGCAAGAAAGAAAGCCCAAGTTACATCAAGAAGATGCTATGGATGCAATGAGATGGGGCACATGGTTAATAGGTGTCCTAACAAGCAAAACAAGCATAAAGCACATCAAGGCCGCATATGCTACAATTGTAGACGAAAGGGGCATCTAAGCTATGATTGCCCAAATGGTAACACTCCTAAGTCGAACACATTTGGTTATGATAATATGTCTAGGAGGACTACAAATGGAGCTAGCACTAGTAAGATGATGTGTTCACCACAAACTAGTACTAAGGCCATTTGGGTGCCTAAGTACTTGTTGACTAACTCAAAAGGACCCAATAAGAATTGGGTACCAAAGTGTGCTTAGGTTGATGACGTAGGTACTTGATGGTGAGATGAAGTCTTTGGGGTGGTTGAGCAAAACAAATTCTAATCTTAATCTCTATAGTTGACCCAAAGAATTTTGATTGATAATATCCTTTACTTCATCTTCACTATTGGTAACAAGTACCTAAACCCAATAGGATAGCCACTTAGAGTTTGACTTGCTCACTAATTCACAAATAGCACATTTGTGAAATGTTGAAAGTGGCTAAGTAGTTTCACTCGTTGATTCTAGTATTTGCCATATGGTGCTTTTGATGGCTCTCTTGTAGAGCAAAACTTTTGTTGAGATGCAGGCATACAAGAGATGAAAGATTGAGAAACAAGAATCACAAGCTACAAATTGCTTGGTTCTGCGCTGCACATACCAAACGTGTTTGGTATTCCAAGGTGCAGAGCAACAAGTTTAGATGCTGATGAGTTACGATCGTTGCGACCTCATTTACTCCTAGATTACTCAGAAGCATTGTGATTCATAATTCCTAAGTGGTTGTAAGCATCTCTTGAGCTCTATCTAAATATGGCATATTACTAGGTGCTGATTGAAATAGAAAATTGACTCTCTCATATTCATAATTGAGTAAAGTGCTTGTGGCAAGTTATTCGAATTACTTGTGGCACTTATGGAGGGGCTTTTCTATCTTGCACCTTTGTGGGCTAACAATTTCTTCTAGTGATCTTGTAGTCCTAGGTGTGAAAATTGGATCTTTGTGATGGCATGATCATTTGAGAAATTGCATAAGCACAATGACTATCATGCAGTGTATTGTCTTAGTGGAAATCTTAGTGAGCTCAAGGCTTAGGTATGCATTTATGTTTATACATTATAAGTGCATCTAAGGCCCTATTTTATGCTAGAATGTGCATTTGTGTGTGACATAGGAGAAATGCTTTTTAAAAACCCATAACTAGCATGTGTAGGTGGTGTGAATTTGAAAAACTTTTTGAATCTTGGTCTTTGTGACCTAGCCTTGTCATGTGATGATTATAGCTCTCCTTGATTGTTTGATTGGCTAATCACTCATGACATGGCTCTCTTATGTCCACAATCTACTATGTCTCACTTTATCTATCTCAAGTATTCAAAATCGATATATGCCAAAATTTGGAAAAGAGAAGTGCTACTCTTGGCATTTGGATAAGAAAAATTGATCACATCTTATTTGGATCAAGGTCAGACATTATTTTGGATTAAGAAACGTCTGAGAAGGTTTTTGGAATCAAGAAATGAAAATTTGGAGCAAGTGGTGCCAACCCGCAAATACCGGACGTGTCCGGTATCCGCGGAGAGTTAGGTTAAGTTACCCCTTCGGCCAGGGTTCGAGGCTCATTCTTTCTTTCCTATCCACTTTGTCCAGCTGCGCCTCCGCTCGCCCCGCTCTCACCCTCGCGCCGTCGTGGCCACGGCCTTCCTCCTTGCGGTGTCAGCCTTTGCCTCCCTTGCTCTCCCTTGTTTCCGCATCGCTCGCCCTCGCCTGCCACCGCAACATTTGCAAGCCAAGGGACCCTAGCTTCCTGCATTGCCTCCTCGGACCACGGCCAAGCAAGAAAAAGGGGTAGAAGGAAGGAAGGAGAAGAATGGAGGATTGAAGGACACTCACTTCAAGATTTCAAGGGTTGCTCAGTGGATTTAAGGTTGACTTCAACATTCCCCATTCTAGGTTTTTCAAATCCCGGAACTCGGCCGATATGTTGGATAGTGCCTCAATCCTTAAATTTCTTTTATCAAGATGCTGCATTGGTGGTCTAGAAGTTGTGGTAAAAATTTGAGATGGATTGGTGTCGATTCGAACAAGGACCAATTTTTGGTGGCACTGCGTGAATACCGGACGTGTCCGGTATGTGCCAGGCCAGTGCAGTAGCTCTGCACTCCTTGCCTCATATCGATCAAAAGTGATTCTTTAGAGCATTAATGACTTGTCAGTACTATTTTGTGAACCTATGACCATGGTTGGTTTAGGTGCTTGCAAAATTTGGATAAGTCATCTAGTTCTCTAAACCACCACTTAAAAGATTCTTGTGGACATGCTTCTAAGATCTTGTGATATGACCTTTTGGAAACAGGGCAGCAGCATGGGGAGACACAAGGATGGCAGGCTTGAGCCTTGGTCCAAGGCTAAGCATGACAAACCTGCGTTTGAGAAATACAAGAAGGCAAGGCAGGACCTGCATCCTAGATTCAGTCAGTAGGAGCAGGGCAGTAGCGGGAGACCCTCTAGAGCCACTAGGGGTGCTCCACAGTACCGAGAGAGTGGTGATGGTGACAGTAGTCCTTCTAATGATGATGATGATGATGAGATTGATGATTACAGAGTTGAGCCAAGGAAGAGGAAGAGCACTGACAGAGGTTCAGATGATGACGACAGTGGTGATGAGGAAATTGAGGAAGAAGAGGATTCTCTAGTTCAACACGCACCTCAGGGAGGTCAGCAAGCAGGGGGCATTCACTATGGCATGCTAAAGATTCGTCGTACCACTTTACCTGGCTATGTGCATAGTGTGAACTACAAAGCAAAAGGTATGACAGAGAGAGCTAGAGAGCAGAGGAGGATTGATCCTAGGGGTCAGCCGGAGAGTTGCCCATATGACCATCGTTTTCACACCATGTTTCAGTTTGACTTCTATCACAGTGTGGTGCTTTCCAGGGATCCGGTTGTGGCCAAGTCTTAGTGGGTTGACTGGGATCATGTTAGGAAGCAGAAGAGGCCCTCTTTAGATGTTGCTATTGAGACATGCCAGTGCACAGGTGTGTATGAGCTTATGCAGTTTCAGCATCCATGGAACACCGAGGTTATTGCGCAGTTCTAAGCTACATTGTTTGTTGAGGAGGAGCCGAGGCGCAAGCATTGGATGCTGGAGGGACAGTGGTACAGTGTTGAGTATGCAACTTTTGCAGGCTATCTTGGCATTCCAGAGGACGAGCTTGAGAGAGACAGGATTCACCTTGAGTAGATACTACCACCTGAGCAGATGGCCTACATGTACAGAGGTGGTGCTATTAGGAAGGTGGTTGGCCTTCACCCTACCTACAGGTATCTTGATAGGATATTCAGGAAGACCATTGATTGCAAGTGTGGTGACAAGGGCGCAGTGGCGGATTACTCCAGGAACCTTCTCCACTGGATGGCACCAGATGCACGGTCCTTTAGTATCTTTGACTTTATCTGGTGTGAGATCCAGAGTGTTGGTGAGAGGCCCCTCAAGGGCTGTGGATTTGCTCCATACATTATGCACATGATTGAGTAGGTGACAGGGCATCAGTTTGATTATGATAAGTCTCACAAGATTCTGAAGATATCGACTGATTTGACAGAGATTGGAGTACCTCCACCTTGCCTAGGAGGAGCAGGAGCAGCAGCAGAGCCAGACACACCTGAGGGTGGTGCCGCAGCAGGAGGAGGAGTTTCTCCTCCACCACGTGCCCCTTCACGTTCCTCTTCACGTCGGGGCAGCCCTCCCTCGCCCATCCGCAAGTTCTTCAGTTCTATCTTTGGGATGTGCAAAGATATTCAGATTAGGCAGCGAGAGGAGAGGAAGGCTAGGAGGAAGGACACTCGCACGCTCAAGCTGATTTCTCAGAGTCTTGAGCTTGATCCTCCTAGGTCTCCTATTTCAGATGATGAGACTAGTGAGCCAGAGACAGAGGAGTAGCAGCAGGTCAGATACGACAGAGAGTTTGCTGAGTTTCTTCAGCGACAGGCATGGCAGCAGGGTTAGCAGCAGCCGGAGCAGTCACAGCAGCATCCTGACACCTTGCCTTTGCAGGCTCATGTGTCTCCTCACACTCAACTACGTCCCAGTGTAGCAGATGAGGTTGCCTCAGACTTTTGGGACGATCTCACCGGTGGTTACAGCTACTACGGGTTCGGAGGTCATGGCTCCGCCGGTGAGGGTGGCTCTCGTCCAGCTGGTGCTCCACGTTCTGATGATGAGGATGATGGTGGACAGGATGACGACGATGACAACGAGTGATCACAGGTGTTATATATAGCTTGCAGCCCCTTTGTGTTTAGTATGTCATTGTTGGACCTTTGTGGTGATGGATGACAAAGGGGGAGAGAGACTAATTAAAGCTTTAGATTGTGTTTTAGATGTTATCCTTGTATCTGGAGATCTGTACTACAGCTGTAGTATCTTTTGAGCTTCATTGATGTATCTTGAGTTTGAGATAGATTGTATCATGTGAAAAATGAGACTTGTGCTTCATGGATGTATCATTTGAGACCCATGTGACATGATCTTTATCTTGTAATAAAATCTATCTTAGTGGTTTGTGGACTTGAGAAAATTTGTGATGAGTGCCTTGTGTGATATACATGTGTTGTAGTTATTTTCATAAGGACCATGCATGCTAGAATGAAAATGTATGATGTGATGCTTTCTTATTTACACTTATGTGATATATTTTGGCATATGCATCACGATTTTATGTTGTCACACACACTTGCACCTCACGGATGCAATGATTTAGGGGGAGCCTCCTATGTTTCTTAATATGTGCAATTGACATTTGAGGTCATTTTGTGAATTCTATTCACAAGCACATATTAAGGGGGAGCCTCTCATAAATCATTGAACCCAAGAGCTTAAATTTTTTATATCTTTTGTAAGCTTTAATCAAGTTGTCATCAATCACCAAAAAGGGGGAGATTGAAAGTGCATCAAACCCTTTAGTGGGTTTTGGATGATTCAATGACAACGTGATTAAAGGTCTAACCCGTTTGCTAAGTGTGGACAGGAAATGGATTATCTCACAAGTACTTAATGAAAGCCAAAACGATGTATTGTTGGAAACAATCTAGTTCAAACACAAGACAACAATGCAAATGTATTCCATGCTAGGCTTACTCATTTATGGGATTTCTAACTCCTATTGTAAGCAAGCACGTTGAAGAAATGATTAATGAGACATGAGGGATTGCATATGGAATTGTCTCACCTTGAAGCTTGCTAAATGAAAGACAAGTTTATATTTGAGCTTATTGACTGATTCGACACCAAGTATGACTAGATGGTTTGAAATGGTGAAGATAGCAAGGAAAAACTTCGAGGTACTAAGCAAGGGTGAAGGGCAAGCGACGGCTTGGCGGTCGAGGAACCTAGCTAGGGTGAAGAAGGAAGTACTTGCATTTAGTCAAAGCCTAATCAAAACATATTGGTCATATTGAAGTGGAGGATCAAAGCCTAGATGACTTTATAAAGAAGTGACTTTATTTGGAATCAACTCACATTGTTAAAATGAAGTCAAGTCACTAGTAAAAGATGGCTATGCTCAAGAAGAAATCAAAGTTGACATGTTGACACCCTCACTTGATGAAGATTGAAAGAATCGGCCTTGGTTGAAAGAAAGCAACTCAAGAGGTTTAACTTTATTTTCATTTAATCTTGAGTTAATAGGAAAGCCGTACTATTAAGAGGGATGCATCATGTTCATAGACTTATATTCTTAAGTGCTCAAACCTAACCTTGAGAGTTTGAGAGAAAGATAACTTTTGAAATTGCAAACATGCAATGCTGTACAGAAAATACCGAACGTGTCCGGTATTTGTGATGTAGAAAGCGCGCGCAGATTTGGCCTACCGGTACCCCACCGGTGCTAGCAGATCGGTACTACCGGTGTACTGCTGGCTTGAAAGTTCATAGCCTGGAAATACCAGACGTGTCCGGTATTACTGACTGAGCCCAACGGCCATATAACGGCTAGTTTTCAAAGTGGCTATAAATACCCCCAAGCCCTCTCCTTTGAGGGCTGCTGATTCTGCTGGTTCTCCTACATGTTTTTAGCCTTGCTAACTCTCCCAAACCCTCTCTTAGTGAGTGATTGATCCAAATCGACAAATCCAACTTGTGGGTTGAGAGAAATTCAAATTTGTGAGCAAGCCACCTCTTGAGTACTTGAGCATATTGTCTATTTCGTGATCCACATTTGTTACTCTTGGACTCTTCGGTCCTAGACGGTTAGGCGTCACCGGAGAGCACCCAAGAGTTGTGGTGTGCCTCGGATTGTCTGTGATGGCTTGATTTCACCGCCGAAAGGGAAGAAATCACCTAGTGAAGGAGGAAAAGGAGTTGGAAAAGACTCTAGCTAGAGTGACCTTTGTGGTATCCTCTAGGGGGAACCTTTGGGTCTCCTGCAGCTCCCTCAACGGAGAGTAGGTCTTGACGGAGACCGAACTTCGGTAAAACAAATATCATGTCTCTACTTGTCTTCATTTGGTATTTGTGATTCACTTGTGGTATTCGAGCTATTGTGCAGGTTCTCTATGCTTCATATTATATCTAGTAGGTACCAGCAGCTTGGATTGAAAATAGGAATCGAAAGGAGCAAGTTTGGGGCTGCTTCAGTCCAACCCGTGAATACCGGACATGTCCGGTATTTCTGTCTATTGCCGATTTTATTTGATCTTTGCTCTAAATCTAGTGTCACAGGCTTATAGCTGTTAGATTATTTATATATCTTGAATATACTCTGTGGTTGACTCGTGAGGGGTTTATTTATCTGATTTGGAGTTTCCAAGAAATTGGAAACTCCCACACTAATCGTTTCTGCATTTGAAGGTGTTAATTTTAGAAACGCCTTTCCACCCCCCCTCTAGGCGACATCTCGGTCCCTACAGCCAGGCGCCTAGGAGGAGCGCCTCTGGAACACGTGCCACCATGTCCTCGACGCCATCGAGAGCAGCGTCCGTCGTGGCACTGGGTTGCCCTGGCCATGGTGGGGGTGTCGGTGGAGGCGGACCTCACCGGAGTTAGTGGCTTCCTTGCGGGGGAGGAGCTGCGCCACCACGAGGACCTGGTAGCGCGCTACGGTCCGGTGAGGGAGGCGGTGGCCGCCCATGTCCCTGCTGCGCAGGTGCTGGCGAGGCTCCCCCTCATTAGGGTTTTTTCTTTTTTCGTGTTTTGCTTTGCTTGTGGCGCATCGACGCCTTTTACTTTGTAATGGACCTTTTGTGATGCGAATTAATCGGTGTTTAGTTTTATCGCTTTTGTTTACATTTTTGGGTTAGCATGTGGTTAGTATAAAACGTCGCCGGAGCATCATCGACGGCGAGTTTGGCGGGATTCCCTGCAAGGAAGGAACCGCTCCTGGGTGCGCGTAGCATATTAGGGTCGATGTGACTACTGCCACTGCCGCGTCCCGAGACGGGGTCGGTGTCCCTTAATGCCGACGCATGAAAGGGACAGCCACTAGCCGGACTTTTTTGCCCTCGGGCGCTTCTGGACTCTGGGCGATGGCCCGGGCAGACGTCGTACCTGTATATGGGCCTTGATGGGCCTTTGAAATGAGAAAGTAGTTATGCGTATGAATCTAGGCCTCCAAAAATCTTCGCCCGTGTGTCGATCCGGTCAGGAGACCCAATGCATTCCCCTCGTGCTTCTTCTCTGCAAAGAAGGAGGGGTTGGACAGCGGCACATCATCCCTCTCACCTAGGGTCGAAATGTGGTGCCCGTTTGAGTTGCTAATGGGTTTCTCAGTTCGAGCGGGGCCCCAATTCCCATTCGATAGGGATCCAACGGAGGTAGCTAGTGACCGACCCCAAATTCTTGATGACTAGTTCAGCAAGGTAACCGGGGTCGTTCGACCGTCCCCGGCGGCTCGTTGCCTTTTTCCGATAAAATACCCTGGACCAGTGTTCATCAAGACTCGAACATGGATCGAAGAGTCCCATATGGTGCTCGGTGCAACCGGGTACTGGCCACTAGTGTGCCACTCCTCATTCCATCCCTCACTCTGTTGGCTTGGAGCGACTGTTGAAACCCCTCCGCAGGGCCAGCCTACGAACTCCAGAGCCGGATTCGAACCGTGTGCAAATGATGCAGCATGATGCATGTATGACCATGATACATATGATGACTTTGTATATACAGCATTGCAGGGGATATGAAGAGCAACTTAAAGGAAGATTTTTAAGAGCAGCTTAATAGCAGTATTAATAATGAAAACAACGGGAGGTGGGCTCGGCGATTGTTTTACCGACTTCTGTCTAGGGACCTAGTTGTTCCCTTTATGGCCATGAAAGCTCGTGGCCGTCGAAGCGATCAACGAAGTTGTCATTGCATGGCTCGTCATCGAGGAGGTAGTCGTGATGCGCAAAAAGCATTGCATCTCTCGAAGCCTGGTGAAGCCGGTGCCGCCTTTGTCGTCGTTGTCGTTGTCGGAATCGAGGAAGTCGGAGTTGGAGCTTGTGTCGGCCGACGCTAGGACGTCGATGATGGAGCACATGAGCTGTTGGGGTAGATCCTCCGGTACCTCTCCTGTCTACAAATGGCAACGGGCAAAATCCGCGCGGATACATGTATCTCAAATCCGCACCCGCGACAGTATTTTCATGCCCGCGCCCGTGCCCGCTATCCGCCACGGGCAGCAATATCCGCCCGCGCCCGCTATCCACGGGTAAAACATGCCCGCGGGCATGCCCGCATACCCGCCAGAAGTATAAATAGATCACATTTAACAGAAGTTTGTGACAGCTTACACATTCACATTCACATAGTAGTCTCAGTTGATCACAGATCACAGTACTCAGTTCAACAGTTCACCACGCATACACAAGTACACAATCTTAGTAGTTCTAGTTCCACACATAGCACATTTAGCAGTACAGAATACAGATACAGTACAGGCCTACCATACAACACATTGTTCAACAGCAAGTCTTCCAAGTGATGCAAATAAACAAGACACAAGTTAATTAGTCGGAATCCGCTCTAGTGATGCAAGATTCATCTTTCATATCTTCTTCATTTGTTACTCCAGTACAAGTAAACTAGGCAGATCTGACACTGGAATACGAAGACAACCACTAAAAGCACCAGATCTGCTGGGAGGCATCAAGAAAAATTGAAACAGTGAACTTACCTTTGAACGTGCGGCCAGGAAGACGACGAAGGCCTACGGGGCGGAGACAGCGGCCTGCGCGGCGGCGAAGACGCCGGGGTCAGAGCAGAGGGAGGCCGACGGCCGGCGTTGGGGAGTGGAGGAGAAGGAGGCGTCGGTCCGTCGGAGGCTCGGAGCAGGAGCAATGACTGGAGGAGCGGCACCGCGAGTGGAGGAGCGAAGCGCGCGACCACGAGCGCGGACTAGGGAGGCCGGACCGCCGGCTGGAGGCGCGACACCACGAGGCCGGGAGGGCTGCGCGTGTGACTGTGAAGTGGGGAGGCGGGGTCGCGTCTTGCGTGGGTGAGTGGGTGACGGCGGCTGCTGGGATGGATTGGGAATTTGGGATGAGAGAACTGAAACCCTAGAGTCTGAAGCTTATATACATGTTATGCAGCGGCCCCACATGTCAGTGCGGGTGTGGCGGGTTTGCGGGTGCGGGTGTGCTATTTTCCTATCCGTTTAACTTTGCCCATTGGGCACACCTCCATGCCCGCACCCGTGCCCACGGGCATAGGTTCGTGCCCGTATCCGCGCCCGCCGGGTCGGGTGCCCGCGGGTACGCGGATTTTTCATGCCCGTTGCCATCTTTACTCCTGCCTCTAAATTGAGATGATAGATGTTTGTTGACGATTTACGAACCTTCTTGTCATGGCAGGGCTGGTCGGCTCGTGGTACGCTGGGGTAGCTAAACTTGTCGGGCCATGTGCCCTTCAATTTGTCGGAGCGGAGTCGTAGGTTGGCCGCTGGCTCGGAGAAGCCGGCGGGCTCACCGGTCAGTGGAAGGAGGTCGAGGTCGTAGCCCTCCCCGACCACGACGAATTCAAGGCTCCCAAACCAGATGTGGGAGCCTGGAGCAAAGTTGATGTCGTTTCCGGCCATCGGAGACTCGGTGGAGTAGAACGTGACACGCAGAGTTCCCCTACCTGGCGCGCCAACTGTCGGTGTTCTAGAACAGGGGGTGTCTAGAGACGAGACAAGTGAATGATGCTGCGCGTCGGAGCCTCCGATGGTGTGTAAGGCGGACACAAGATTTATACTGGTTCGGGCTGAACGTCCCTACTTCCAGTGCTCGTTGTTGCTCGTGTTGCTTTGCACCGAAGTGCTTGTAGTAGGGGGATGCAAGCTGGTCGAGAGAGGGATAGTTTCCAGGTCTCTGTGTGTGGGTGTGTTCGAGTGTTTGAGTGTATGCTTAGTACATTGGCATTGCTGGGTGTTGTCCAACCTCCCTGTCGAGGGTCTCTCCCTCCCCTTTTATAGTATGCAAAGGGAGGGGTCGGGTTACAGTATATGGATGTAGGAAAATAGAAAGAAAAGGCCCTAAGGTGCTCCCTAGTCCTAGCTTTCCTCTCAGTTCGTGCATTCGCACAGTCGTCGTGGTCGTGGTGGCATGCCGTGGCTGTAGATGTATCACAGTTGACGCGGCGAGGCCATACCCTGACGCGGTGTCATGATGAAGAAGCTTTCGTGGCCATGAAGCTGCGCCGACAAAAAGGTGGGGGGCCCTGGACGGCCGTTGCTCCCCGTCCCGTTGAGGTGGACATGGTAGGGTGCAGCATAGCGTAGCTTCTCCCTGTTACTGCCGTGGGGGCGAGAAAGAGCCGTGGAAGCCTTGACCGGATTATGAATCAGGTGTTACAAGTCCCTAGGCAATCCTGCTCGACGCGGCGAGCTCCTGTTCCTTAGCAGGAAAGGTAGGGGGCCGTGCGTATCCGTAGTAGTGTGTTACAGTAGGGGGGTCGAGCGAAGCAGTAGCCATGCAAAGGGGTCGAGCGCCTTGGTGACTTCACAGAGCTCGGGCGCCTGGATGACGTCACGGGGGTCGGACGAGACGGAGAGGGGTTGGACGAAGCGGAGGAGCACTGGGGGGCTCGGGCGCTTGTCCTTTGGCTTTGATTTTGGGCGGAGTAAGGCCTAGGTCGGCTGTGATGAGCCGTGGGCCGTAATATTTGTCTTGGTGGGTGGTTTTGCGATGAAAATGCGGTACCCTGTTTTACTGGTACCCGACAGTAGCACTACAGGCAAAGGGTTCAATACCTATTTTTTGTCTTCTCCAACAACAAGACCTAAAAGAGAACCCTTTCTGCAAATGGGTCTCTAGGAGAGAGGATATTCAGATTTAGGTTATACCTCTCCTGACACTCAAAATGGATCTTCCATATAGGTACTCTGTTGGAGGCTATAGGTATTTTGTTGGAGACCCATTTTGGGTTGGGTCTCCTGATGGGTCTCCTGTTGGAGACAGCCTTAGGAGGCGCCCAAGGGTTAGCTAGGTAGGTGACTTTAATTTGCATTTTGAGTGAGGAGCAATCTCCTTCCTCTTACTCGCATCCAAAGCACCCATGCAGCCATGCTCCCTCCTCCTTTCTCACGGATTGTTTAGCTACATTCATATTCATTTTAGTTCACCCAAATATATGTAAAATAAGGTAGATACAAGTGCGACCAAATAAGACATAACGGTAGGGCCAAACCAACATAAGTACTATAGTGGTTTTAGCCTAAAGTTATGTGCCACGTAGATACGAGGGGTCCATGCCACAGAGATATGAGGGTACATGGATAATGCAGGTTGTTGCTGCCTATTAAATGTTGGTCCCGCCATTCATTCTCTCAATAAAATGTTGCTTTCATCATCTCTCTACGGAGTTGTGCAATTGCTTGTGGCTCTAACCAAAACGCGTAACAGATGCCTAGCTTTTGGCTCCCAACACGCGTTTCGGTAGTAGCTCCTTCCTCTTTGTCAAGTGAAGCAACTGTACCTTCTGCAAGTAGCACCAATGTACTGTGAAACTAGCACCTTCTGCAAGTAGCACTGGCGCACTGCGAAAACACTACTTGGACTGATGTGGGTGCTACATGTGAATGTAAAAACTAGGGCATATAACCATGGTGTCGCCTTAGGGTTGCTCTAAAGTCATGATAAAGGAACTTGGCAACTTTTTCTACTGCTTGTAAGTTGTAACAGAGAGGTACTTGAAGTGGGTTGGATAACGGCATTGTTCCATCTTTTTTGACTTATTACAGTAACTCCATGACTATGAGCTTAGCTAGGTTTTGACTTGTCCTGTATATCGTGCAAGCGCAACACAACAATAGCATAGGCTCGGCGTTAGACATCCTGAAGCCGCTGAACGACCTCAAGTCACTTACCAACCCACATCCCCACGCGCCTCCGACGAGGAGGCTTCTCGTGCCGTCGACGCCAGCCGCAGCCAGCAAGGTAGCACAGGCTAGCCTACGTCCGGATGCCCGCACCCATGCCCGCCTGCTGCACCCGTCCTGCCTGTCACGCATGCTGCTATGCCTGCCCCGCATGCACGTCTGCCCCCGCATGCAACTGTTGCGCCTGCACATCCGCCCCGCATGCAACTGTTGTGCTTGCACACCCACCCCCGCATGCTGGTGCGCCTACGCATGCAGTTGTGCGCCTCGTGCCTGCTGATGCGCATGCAGGTGGAGACCACCCACGCCTGCTTCGCTTGCCGTGCACATGCGGACCACTGCGCCCGTGGGTACCACCTCCGCATGCGCCCGTTTCTTGCGCTTGCTAATGTTGCAACATACGTCTAAAACAGGTGAAACATTTGCAAGGTACATTTGCAACATATGTGTATAGCAACTGCAACATATGCAACTTCCAGATAAAACACTTGTAACATACGTCTGAAACAGATGAAACATTTTGAATAGACGCTCGCAACATATGTATATAGCCACTAAAACATATGCAACATCCAAATAAAAATACTTGCAACATACGTCTAAAATAGATGAAACATTTGAAACATACACTTTCAACATACGTGTATAGCCATTGCAACATATGCAACATTATGATGAAACACATACAATACAACATCCGGATGAAACACATGCAACATCCAGATGAAACATACATCTAAATGCATAAAACATGCAGAGCTCAGTATGTGGGCCCCGCGCTCCTCTCTCTCTCTCGGTCCTTCTCTCTGGTCACAGCGCATGCACATGCCCCCACGCACCGCATGCACCTCACGCCCACGCTGAACGAGTGGCCGCATGAGCTCCCATGCGCTACCTCGTGCCGCATGCAACCCACGCCGAACGGCCGCTCACGCTCCCATGCGCTGCCTCGCAAAAAGAACCAATGCGGGCTCTGCCTGACCGTAACTGCATACACCGTTTTTTTTCTTGGCTGTCACGTGCGCACGAGGGTACGCCCAAACCAAGCATTATCGTATTTTTGTTCAGCCAAGGTATATGAAGAAATTGTTTGGTTACCCCACTCACGCGCTCATCCTTCGTCGTCGTTTTCTCGCCTAGCGCAGCCTGCACGCTTTTGCATCGCACAGAGCTAAGCCAGGCCTGGAGGAAACGGGAATTATTTTCGTATCTCTAGAGCTAGACTAGATCGTTGGACGTTTCTTGCATCGCCCAAGCCCCAAGCCAGGTTCAGATGGTTGTTCGGGCAACCAATCACGTTTTCTGCATCGGCGTTGTGCGCACTGAGCCCACCAGCCGCCGCACACAGCTGCATCGGACACCGACACGCCGATGCATAAGGGCCCGAGCTGTACACAGGAAGGAACTAGTTCGATTTTGATCCACGCTCAGTTCACTTTCACCACATCGGGGATCGTTGAATATCATCAACTGGGCAGGTCGGCCGGCCGGCAGCGCACGATTTCAACAGTAAATTGAGACGCTGTCTGTGTGGCGTCTGTACCGCATATAGTACTCGTATAGTATTTGACTATTCGTCAAAGAACTGCTGACGGGTCTTATTTCTCGCGCATGTTGGCGAGCGTGATAACGACCAACCAGAGATCAATTCACCTACTAAATACTAGTAGTATACAAAATGATGCTACCAGCATGCTCTTTATCGCCTTCGCGTCGACGTTGGTTGCACCTAGGACGGGCGCACGGGCCGCTGCTGCGTGATGCAGTGAATGTTCCCGCCTCCCAGCACGATCTCGCGTGCGCCTTCAACCATCACCACCTGCGTGCCAACCACACCCTTCATCACACCATGCTTCCAACCTCAATTAAACCGCGCACAATGCGAGCTGCCTCAAGCCCTTAAACGTTTGGAGGTAGAATGCACAGTCAAGATATACTACCTCGTGATCAGGAAACGCCTTCTGGAGAACCGCATGTGCCTCCTTGTCCCACTTGTTGTCGCCGAAAGAAGGGGCTATAATCCCGCCATTGGCGATGTAGAAGTTGACATACGAGGCGGCCAATCTCGTGCCCGGTTCCCTCGGCACAGCATGCCCCTGAAACCCAGTCCAGACATTCTTCACTGTTAGTAACGCCTGGGATCGATACCTTCATGCAAAGGGCAGATACTATACTAGCATTGATAACCAGAGTGGCTGTGTGATACTGACCGTTGAAACAACACCCTCTGCCTCTTCTTTTGTCATGTACAGAGGCCCAGGGACGTGGATCTTCACCACTTCGAGCTGCCGTCCTTTCGCATCAACGGATTGAGAGAGAACAGACAGTGCCTGGACTGACCGTTCATACTGAGGGTCCTTCTCATCATCGGTCCACGACAGTAGGATCACACCAGGTTTAATGAAACAGCACATATTGTCAACGTGGCCATTTGTATCCTCATCACCTGCGAAATGGTCAAAGGCTTATTTATCAGTATAATAAGGCGAGCACCCAGATGTGGGAAACAGAAATGTTTTACAGTATAGTACATCTTTAAGAGCCAATTTAGTGTTTACCATAGAGTCCACGAGGTATCCAGATGACCTTTGAGACTCCAAGAAAATCCTTCAGCTCATTCTCTATCTCTAATTTCGTCATATTGGGGTTCCTGTTAGGATTCAGCAAGCATTCTTCCGTTGTAATGCATGTACCTGATGAAATGTGCCCATTAATCATGACGAAAATAACAAACAAGAGAGAAACTATCTATACATTGACAAAGATATATGACATATCACCGTACCTTCTCCATCTACATGAATGCTTCCACCCTCAAGGATCATTTTTTGCGGAAACCTAGGGATCCTCTCAATCTCGACTATCTGGAATCCACGACCGAAACAGTAAAGAGAGCAATCAGTACGGAAAATAGTCTGGCACAAACATCAGTTTGTTCTTGAACAGGGCTCAGTTGCTTACTTTCTTGGCAACATCGCTATCAAGACTCCAATCGTCATAGATTCCTGTAGTGCAGAAGTAGCAAAACTTGCTTATTTTCATGAAAAGAAGGTAATT
Source organism: Saccharum hybrid cultivar R570 (assembly GCA_038087645.1). Lineage (NCBI taxonomy): Eukaryota > Viridiplantae > Streptophyta > Magnoliopsida > Poales > Poaceae > Saccharum > Saccharum hybrid cultivar. Next base: position 17,361,594 of record JAQSUU010000534.1, on the reverse strand, counting down.
GATATGGGGCCATCGATTTATAATGTTAAGAAATTCTTATTCAGAAAACAAATAAGTGCTTCTATACATGAGCCATCTATTACCTTTGGAAATCACATGCTGGTTGCTACTAAAAATAGTTATTTTGTTAAGTATGGATTAACAATTGGAAATTTGGAACCTTTGACTAGATATTTTGTGAGAAAAAGAAAACGTCATCACAAAGACATCATAACTGAAATAGGCAGTATGAAAAAATGCAGAACAAACATACATAGTCCAATTAAACATACCTCCCCAGGCATTAAATTGCCAATCAATTCCTGCTATTGTTTGTTCTCCATTTCTTGAATCACCTTTACAGGTGATAAACTAAAAACCAGGAACATTGTTAGCAAGTAAAAACACCGGACTGAAAAGGAGAAGAAAAGAAGACCAAGATTTAAGTGGCGCACAGTGGGTCCCATGTCGCGGAACCAGGAATCATTCATGCTCATCTCGACCACCCTGATGTTTGTCTGATGTTCCATCAGCTCGTGGACTTTGGGATACTACCAGAAACAAAAAAATGTGGAAATGAATACAAGTAGCCCACAACACAGTTGAAAAATGAGGCAGAGGTGAGACCATCTGATACCTGCTTGGCACTTGAACATAACGTGACGTGTTCAAACTTTGAAATGGCAATTGCAGCTCTCGCAAATACCTCTTGAGCTGGACCAGCATTCTCCCTCCAGTTATCTGGACGCTCCTGGCATTCAAAAGAAATTTGAAAATGTTTATTATGATAATGCACTTGGAAATGTTCACGGGAGTCATATGAGCACATTCATATACGTGTTTAGTAGTGGACGACAAAAGGGAGCAGGAATTATTAGGACCATCTTATACTATGCTCGCACGTTCTCCTTGGGACAATGAACATCATGTTCAGTTTAGTATATAATATTGGCAAAGTTGCAGGATCAGGTTATTTATGTATTGTGTATTCCCATAGGCCATCATCGATAGATTAGGATATAGTAGATTACACATCAGAGTTGGTGTGCGCTTAAGAAAGAAGAAACCAATCACGTCCTTCGAATTCAGGATAGTAAAATTTGGATACTCCGGTGATTCATTTATTGCCACTGACTCCAAATTAAACAACACATATCGCTGTTACGGCTCAAGGTTCCAAGAACAAAATATTCAGATTCCAACTTCACACATCAATAGTAATTGACCAGTGGATCCGTCTCCTGAGACGCTAACTGCTCCCAGCAACGTGCGAGTTAGGAATATACGGGTGCCAATTCTATTTACAACAGAAAAAATCGACTGATTCGCTTCGCAGTTCAAGGAAGAGAATCTTATAACTACAGTATAAGACTAGGTGTCTAGGTAGCCTAGGACCAAACAATTCGCAGAGCACTGCGGCCGCACATGATCGATCCAGACTATCCAGTTCATCAGAACTGAACATCTGCTCTGAACTGATAGACGGCAAGCTAAGAGACTAGCTTCTGTCAGACAAGTCTTGGTGGCGCAAAAGCAGTTGGAAATAATCATCCTACTTTTGATTTCTTTTCCTAAAAGCACGTCTCGTGTTCCGGAAAAGGCGAGAGAAATTTCTCGCAAGATGCGAGAAATCGCACGCGCAGCACTCAGTCTCATGACCCTGAACGGCTGAACCACGATTCCACAGGCACAAGCAAACCATTTCCCAACCAAACATTTGGCGCACTGTCGAGATTAGAATCAGCCATTTCCCAACCAAACATTTGACGCACTGTTGAGATTCAGAATCAGATTCCTACGTCACAACACAAGACACGGATGGCTGCAACTGCAACCCCGTAGAACGGAGCCCCGACCCCAAAATGAAAGCACGAAGAACATGAATGGAAGGAGCAACACGAATATGAGAGGCGAATCGGAGAGGGAGAAGCAGGGAGTGGGGGAGCGAGTACGTACGGGCCAACCCATCCAGCACTGCTCGTGCGGCTCCCACTCCGCCGGCATCCGGAACCCCATCTTGGCCGGGAGCCCCTCGAGGACCTTCAACATCTCCGCTCCTCCTCTCTAAACCCTGGAATCGGCCGGCTCGACTGATCTGCCGCTGGGCTGGTGCTCGGTGCCCCGTCCTCCCGCGGGCCGCCTTTATATAGCGCGGCCTGAGAGGAACAGGGGCGACGAGACGGAGGAGAGGACCGTGAGGCACGTGACGGCGACACGGCGTTGCCCGCGGCGATGCCGATGCGGCTGGGCGTTTTCTGCTGCGCCGCGCCGCAGCCTCACTGGCCGCTGGGGCCGCCGCTGAGAGACGGTGCAGGGAATCCGACGGAGGGAGGCGGCGATGAGATGGGCGGGTGAATCTCACACTGGCCCGTGGGACCGATGCCGCGAAAGATACGCCTGTGACTGCTACAGTGCTCTCTGCCTGTAGAGGACTCAAACCGGGGCCCACTGGTCAGGCCGCCGTCTGCGCGACACGCGGCCACTGCAGCTCTGCAAGGCCAAGGCACATGCCGACACAGAGCCAGGCCTTGTTTAGAATTTGCTCTCAAATTCCACTATGCAAAAAGAAGATTCCCATCACATTAAAATATCGGCATATGTATAGAGTACTAAATGTAGATAAAATTAAAAACTAATTACACAGTTTTGTTGTTCTTTGCGAGACGAACGTTTTGAGCCTAATTAGTCAATGTTTGGATAATTTTTACCAAATACAAACGAAATGCTACAGTACACTACAGTATTGTACAGTGACTTTGGCGGCAGGCAACTGAACATGGCCCAGCGGCTTGGGCGACTGGGCGCAGTGGATAAGACTACCCGCAGTGGTTACTCTAAAGGATACTCTAAAGCTTTAGAGTCTGAATATAGGGTAAAAACTGCTGCACTGGGTACTCTAAAATGATACTCTATCCTTTCTCTCACTCTATATTTAGGGTGGTATAGTGTTTACTCTATAGTGGACAGTGGCGGACCCCACTAGCTAAACAAAGGAAAAAATGCTATAACTCACAAACCAAAAATCCAAATTAAATTTTGATTGCACCATTAAATTCGTCTCAATAAATCCTTCAAAACTAGATCACACATGGATATATTTAGATAAAGTGACAAGTGGGTCTCACAGTGGATAGAGTGGATAGAGGACGATATAGAGGATGGATGAGTGCGGGAGGATTGAGTAGAGGAGAGAATCTTGCTGACTAGGACGTATAGAGGATGAATATAGAGGTCCATAAGTGCGGATAGCCTAATGCAGTGCACAGGCACAACCTGAGCCCTGCTAGTGGGACCGACCTCTTTCGGACAGGGTTTGCAAGTTTGGTATCGTCAGTCGTCAGTACCGTGAAATCTTGAAAATGGTACTGACAAATTGCGAATGGAACGTGTGCGTTTGGTCGAGAGGAGTGGGGTCTTGTTTAGATTCCAGAATTCCACTATGCAAAAAGAAGATTCTCCATCACATCAAAATGCTGACACATATATGGAGTACTAAATGTAGATGAAATTAAAAACTAATTGCACAGTTTTGTTGTACTTTGCGAGACAAATATTTTAAGCCTAATTAATCAAGATTTGAACAATTATTAAAAAAAACAAAAGTGTTACAATGCTCGGGGTGGCACTGTGCAGAATCGACCACCCCGACTTGGTCATCTAAACAAGGCCTGGATCGAGATGGAATCGTTCCATTCTTTGTTTGGTTGCTGAATGAGTAGAATGAAGTGATCCTAGGAGGGAATATTTGGTCACGATTCAGGACGGGTTCGCTCCCACAAATCGACCCAACACGCTCGTCCCACCGAGACGTCTCCCTCCGTCTCTCGTGACTCGTGCTCAGGTCAGGTCAGGCGATATCTATAGTAGCCATGAGACATCTTTAGTGATCGAGTTCTACGATATCAAAATCTACCGGCCTATTCCTACGGAGGCGTTAATTGAAAATAAATTGTGAGCATTTTGTGTCTTCCCTTGTGCATGCAAGCAAAACCAAGCACATCCTCGTGAATCATACAAAACCGATAAAAACATACCAATGAACCGCCACATGGAACGCAAGGACAAGGCATCAAGATACGGAAACATAGCAATGAATCGAAACCGATCGTAGAATACACGTGTGATTCAGGCCGTCGTCGTTGGGCGGAAAACAGACAACACTACTACGCGACAGAATTAAAAACGGTAATGATATATCACGGGCGTCCGACCGCGTCGAACGCTCCCACCCACTCGCTCGCTCAGTCGGACGCTCCCCACCTCCTCGCTCGCTCGTATGACTCCCGTCGCTTCACTTCTTCCTCCTCGCTCGCCACGCCTCTCCACTCCCACTCGCCTCTCGCACCTCCGCCCCCTCGCTGCTCGCGCTCCCACGCCATCGTCGGGATGGCCCGCACCACGCGCCGCGCCCCAGCGAGCTCGCTGCGCACCCGCAACGCGTCGTGCTTCCTTCCCCCTTCTCCCCTCATGCACACCGCGCCCTCCCACACACCTTCGTTTCCTCTGCGACCCAGCTCTAGCACCTCACCGGAGATAAGGGTGACGGTGGTGGCTCCGACGAGGTAGGTGGCGGAGGGATCTAGATCTGGAGCCTCCTCTCCTCCCTTCCTCTCTCTGGATCTGGATCTCCTCTCCTCCCTTCTTCTCTCTTGATCTGGATCTCCTCTCCTCCCTTCCTCTCTCTGGATCCGGATCTGAGATTTTCCCCCTCCCTCCTCCTCCTCCCCCTCCACCTCCTCCTCCTCCTCCCCCCTCTGGATCTAAGGTTTTGATGGCGGCTAGGGTTTGTGGCGAGTCAGATCTAAGCTACATGTAACAGATGATGTGAAATGTTTTGCACGATTCTCTAATGTTGCAGTTCTTTTTGAGATGTTTCAATAGTTTTCCCCCTTGTTTGCAGCATCATCCCCATGTTTCCCGACGTTTCATTAGTATCGCTTCTGATGTTGCAGTAGCTTCTTCTCTTTTGTTGCAGTAGCTTCTTCTCTTCGTTGCAGCAACTTTCTTCTCCTTTTTGTTGCAATAGGTTCTTCTCCTTTGTTGCAGTAGGTTATTCTCCTTGTTGCAGTAGGTTCTTCTCCTTTTGTTGCAGAAGCTTTCTTCTCCTTGTTGCAGCAGCTTCTCCTTTGTTCCATTAGTTGTTTTTCAATGTTTCAACAGTTTTTTTGGTTTTGTTTCACCAGTTTTTCTACTTGTTTCATTACGTGTTTTCTCGACGTTTCAACAGTTTTTTTTCGTTTGTTTCACCAGTTCTCTCCTGTTTGTTTCATTAGGAGTCCTTCTTTGTTGCAATAGCATTATACCTCTGCTGCACATGGGAGGGTGGAGCATGGTGGTGAGCTGGTGGCGGGGCTCCGTGCAGGGGCGGGACGGGGTTTTGCGGGTCCCCGTGCGGGAGCGGGGCGGGGGTCGCATTTTTCGTTTTCATTTTCGTAGGGCGTGGCGGGCTGTTGCTTGCGGGGCGGGACGGGCGGGAGGCGCTGGCGGGGTTGGGGAGCGTCCGGACGCCCCCTAGAGCCGGGCGTCCGGGCGCTAGCAGTTCCCAATTAAAAAAGAGAAATGCAGAATACTTTGGGCTGATCGGGAGTTGGCCCAAATTCGAACACGTCTCATCCATACCGGGCTGGTCGTCTGGCCCAAGCTGAACCTTTCCTTCACCCAGCCCTCATCCGTAATCAGACATGGATGAGATGAGCCGAACCCAGAAGAGCCCACGGCGACCAATTTTTTTCAATCAAGACCAAAAAAAAAATCCCCTCGGTCATATCCGTGTCAATCATTCATTCATTCATTCGCCAAGCAAAGCAATCTCAGAATTCAGACAACAACGCAGAAGGCAGAACCCAATCAAGAATCACCGCACGCTTTGCTCCGCTCGTCTCCTCCTCCGCGGAGCAATTCCGTCGAACGCCTCGCTCTCTCGCACCGCCCTCGCGCTCGCCCTCGCCCTCTGTCCGATCGAATGCCGTAGCGCCGCGGACGGGAGCGCGCGGCGGTGCCCGCCATGGCTTCGCTCTGCCCCTTATCCGCCGCGCCCACTTTCCCGCGCGCTACTCGACCTCGTGCCGCAAACTTCAGGAGCCCCGCATCCTGGAGCGGCCTCGCCGCGACCGCGAGCAATGCCAGTGCCTGCGGCTGTGGACTTCTGCCCACCGGAGGCTACGCGAGGCTGCGGTCGCGGTTAAGGAGCCCCGTGCGCGCCAAGATCGACGAGGCGGGCAAGGACACGGGCGCCGGTCTGGGTTTGCCGCCGCCCCGCCGCAGGAAGCTGCGCCTGCGCCTGCGGCAGCGGCTGCGCGTCCTGTGGTGGCGGCTCCGGCGGCTGTCGCCGCGGGAGCTCGCGGCCGATGCCGGGGCAGCGCTGCGGCGCGCCGTCCGCCGCGTGCCCCCCGCGGCCGCGGCGCCGGTCGTCTTGGCGCTCTCCTCGCCGCCGCGCGGCTCGCGCTGCCCAAGAACGTGGCCCGGGAGGTGGCCTACTCGGACCTCGTCGCGGGGCTCCGCGAGGGCGCCGTGGCCGCCGTCGCGTTCGAGGAGGACTCGCGCCGTATCTACTTCAGCAAGAAAGATGGGGACGACGGGGGCTCCGACACGAGCGAGGCCGGTGAGAGCGCTGCTGTGGCGGCGCCAAAGTGGCCGTACTACGCGCGGAGGGTGCCGCACGATGAGGGCTTCCTGCTCGGGCTAATGCGGGAGGGTGGGGTGGACTACCGGTCGGCGCCGCGGCCTGCTGGAAAGCTGCTGGTGGACATGCTGAGCACGCTGCTCACGCTCTGGGTCTCGCTGGTGCCCATGATGTGGTTCATACAGCGGCAGATGTCAGGTGGGGGCGGTGCTGACAAGCGACGCAAACCAAGAAAGCAGATGGTGGGCTTTGACGATGTTCAGGGCGTAGATGAAGCGAAGGAGGAGCTTGTTGAGGTAGATGTGGTTTTCGCATTGCTTACTCATTGAATGCTCTTTGTGATGCTTGATGAATGTGGCCATGTGGGGAAGACAAAAATGATTAGGCAAGAGACATTTCATCTTAAATGAAAGGCATTTAGACACACAGTAGGTTTCAATAGGAACAGAGATGGTATATCCACATTTGATATAGCAGTTTAGGAAATGTGAATCAATCATACTGTATTGCCGTGGGCTTGCTTTCGTTTTGTCTTTTCTCAATTACTAGGAATGTATCTAATGACACTCACCTTTACCATTTAATCATGTGCATACACCACACTTCACAGCAGAACTATGATCCATTTATAATTGAAAATGGAAATGCCAAAGTTTCATTTTGCCTCCACTCACTCTTGCGTTATGCATTTAGCGTATAACTTCAAACTTCAACAATGTATGTTTCACATTTGTTAGACTCCTATAAGAGCCTAGTTCGTCCATTATGACACAAATTTGAAGGCTTCATGCACCATTTGGATCAGTGATCACTTTGAAGTAATTTTTGTCACATCAGAAGAAGAAGCAAAACTTTGTAATATACAATATGATCTTTTAAGTTCCGTTGAGGGGAATGAAGCCTGTTTGTCCCGTATTTCTTACTTTTACGATGTGCTGCTTGTAGTAAATCATGCCTTTGTACTATTTTGCTTCCATAGTTCATTTATGAAAATTGTAAATGCTGGGAGCACTCTGAAAATGGACAGAAATGCAATAGCTCCTGGAAGTTTGGGACTACAGGACAGATATAAACTGTTGGATGATTAATTCGAACTTCTATCTTGCATTTATATTGGCCTAAAAAAATATCCTTTAGTAAGTGACTATGTGTTGAATGCTGCTTTTTTTTCAGTAACTAGGAATGTTTGCGTTGGTCTGAAGTTATTTCTTTTTCCATTGGAAGAATTAGTTTTGTAGTAGTGTTTACTCAATCTGGATGATGATCATTAAGAACCTTAGTAAAACATGGCAATTTTCCAATGTAGATAGTGAGCTGTCTGCATGGTTCACTGAACTACAAGAAGCTTGGAGCAAAATTGCCCAGGGGTGTTCTGCTTGTTGGCCCTCCTGGAACTGGGAAGACTCTGTTAGCAAGGGCAGTTGCAGGAGAGGCTGGAATTCCATTTTTCTCTGTTTCTGCTAGTGAGTTTGTTGAAATTTTCGTTGGACGAGGTGCAGCCCGAGTCAGGGATTTGTTCAAGGAGGCCAAAGAAGCTGCCCCGTCAATCATTTTTATTGATGAACTTGATGCCGTGGGTGGAAGTCGAGGTAGAAGTTTTAACGATGAGAGGGACCAAACTCTAAACCAGGTGTGGTTTTTGGCACTCTGATGATCTTTCATATCCTGCGTCTAATGACATCACTAAAAGTATATTTTGTTGATTTTCTCTATGATGAATAGCTGCTTACCGAAATGGATGGTTTTGACTCGGACATGAAAGTTATTGTCATGGCTGCTACTAACAGGCCAAAAGCACTGGATGCTGCTCTTTGTCGACCTGGCCGCTTCTCCAGAAAGGTTGTTGTTGGTAGGCCTGATGTGGAGGGCCGCAAAAAGATTCTGGCTGTTCATCTAAGGGATATTCCTTTGGAAGAGGATCGCGAAATAATTAGTGATCTGGTTGCTAGATTAACCCCAGGATTGGTCGGTGCAGATCTAGCAAACATTGTTAATGAGGCTGCTCTACTAGCTGCACGAAGAGGTAAGTAAGATCACTTATCTAAGGTACTGAAAGGTAGATTACATATCATTTGCTGCTCATGCATCAGATATGTGTTGGTACCAATGATTTTTTTTCTAGATTCAGTGGTGCTTTGAATTACATGGTTTAAAACTTAACTATTTTTTTGTCCATGATTGAAACCTGTTACTGGGATATTTTTCCTACTATGCTATTGGAAATTATTACTGGAGTATTCATAATTCCACTTGCTGTTTTGTGTTCTACTTTTGTACTTCAAAATGAGGATTGGTTAATCTCTAATGAATGGGTTTTAAGGCAATTGTAGAATATATATTAATATGGAACTTATTGGTGTTGATCTTCCAGTTCGGAATATTGTGTCCCGGGAGGATATTATGGATGCAATCGAGAGGGAGAAATACGGGGTCAACGGGAGACAAGAAATTGATGATTCTGAAAGGCAAGGCCTCACCAAGTTATTTCCGTGGCTACCTAAATCTGGAAATAAACCATCAAGCCCTGATGATTTCCGAGGACTGATGGGTTATCATACATTAAGCTAACTTAGCAGCTCTAGCAAGGTATGTTCAGATTTGAGCACAGCCTCACTTGTTTGTATCCCCTCAAGAATAACACTGCCTCGTATTCTTGATGTTCATCACATGTTCCTTTCAAACTCATTTAATTGGGTTTACTTGGTCAGTTGGATCAACTCTATTCGCTCTTTAAAAGTACTCCCTCCATTCCAAATTTTAAGTCGTTTTGGCTTTTTTAAATACATAGCTTTTGCTATGTATCTAGATATACGCTATGTAAAAACTATGTATCTAGAAAAGGCAAAACAACTTACGATTTGGAATGGAGGGAGTACTTAAAAGATGTTAATGATGTTACTTAACAGCATTACTTTGAGAAAAAAATTGCATTTGAGAAATTGGTGTAAACTGTACTAATATTTTGCTTTACAAAATGTACATATAGTCTGTATTTTTACTTACCTTGCCTGGTACGACTATGCCATTTGTTCAGATTTTCCCTGTGTTTGATGCTGAGTCTCCAAACCTAGCTAGAGCTCTGTTGCTAGCTAGTGAGGAGCTTATATTTTGGGGTTTGGCAGGGGCACGAGGTATGGTATCAATTACCTCCTTGCCCTGGGGCTGAATGGGAGTTAATTTTGGGCCGATCTCCTACTTTGTGTGATAAGGGTGTGTCTGTTTAATTTGAACACATTGGTGTGAGTGGGTGTCTTGTATGGGTTCCTTTCCCATTTTTTCTTCTTAATATAATGATGAGCAGTTCTCCTGCATGTTCGAGAAAAAAGATTTTCCCTAATACATCGTTTCGATGGATCAACAGAGCTTGTATATATTTCCCACCTTTCCCCCTCAGCTTCAGCTTTTTGGTCACCTGATTAGCACATGAAATCACCTAAAAATATGTAGCATGGAAGCCTAAGCACATGTAAGATCAAGAACTCAAGATCTATCATGCACCTTTGAAAGGAAAAAATGTAGCAGGCAAACTCAATAATGTCTGAAACCAGGATGTTTCCAGGTCTAACCAGATCCCGACCAGTTTTGGGTCCACACTGTGTAGGTTTGGGGCTAGCTACCTAGCTGACGGGGTACTGAAAAATATCGCCCACATTCCTCCCAACAACTACAGTGGAGGGTATTGATTGTTAGAACAACTCGATGACAAATCGTCCACTTTTTCATCCTGTCTTTATTTTCTTATCCTTGCTTAAGATGTGTCATGTTGTTATGTTATCCCTTAGAAGATGTTACCTTTTTAGTTCTGTAAGTTTTAGGGCGGTTACACCATTTGAATCGGTCGCGTGCCTTTTTGTACATGCTTCCTTTTTCTACCTGTGATTTCAGTACACAGTACAGCTATAGAAAACCATGACCTTTTGTCTGCCTGAAGTCTTATTTGGCTTTTGCTTGTGTTGTGCAGAACTGAGAAAGAATATAAACTGCAACTAAATCTGAGAAACTGTTGCCTGTAGTTTTATGTATGTCAGCAAATATACATCTCGATAGTATGTACGAAGGATGTTGCAAATTGCAACCAGTGGCTATTGGTACTTTCAGAAGAAAGCTGTTACAGTACAAACTACATGAGGACAGTTTGTGAATACAGAATTCCAAGATTTTTCCTAGCTTAAGGGCCTGTTTGGATACCTAATCAGTTTCATGCTTCGTAATTTTGTTAGAAACATCACTCAAGTTTCGTCACATAGTCTGCAGTGTTGATAGAATAGGCGAAAATAGCTAGCAAGCTAGTGGCGCTCCTGCTGCTGTACACAGATCAGTCATTCATCTGACTCTTCCCAACTAGAAGTCTGGAAGTTCTGCTGCGAGTTGGATGTGCAACGCTGTGCAAGTTTACAAATGCAATGTCAAGTGCACATGGGAACTGAATCTGCAGCGATGTGCAAGAAATACACGGCATCATATTTTACAGTTCACACTGAGCAACATTTAATTTCTTTTCCTGTTAACTTACACTACCGCTATCCTGTATATTCATTGAATTACTGTCAAGAACAAACTCCAACTCTAGCAATTTGGGATGTCAAATCACTTAATCTGTCAAAATGTATGCACCCCCTCTGGTTAAAAATATATGCACTGCCCCTGGTTAAAAGTACTTGTCACATTTAACTCTGCAGTCTTTGATGTTGATGCACATCTTTGACCACTAATATCTTCTAGAATATATTCTTAAAATCCTTCAAGTTTGGGTTTTGCAAGTATCGTTCAATACAAATCTACATATGTATCTTATTTGTTTCCAAACTAAATAATGTAGTATTTAAGCTTTAATCAAATTCTGTCTAAACGGTATTGTTTTTTGTTACACCAGAGAGACCCTATAAACTAAATAATTTATTCGATGCACATGTTTTTAAAATCAAATCATGGTAGTAATCTTTACTCTCCTCATTTATGTGCCATTTCCTCTGGCGTCTGCTTGATCGTTGGCCCTTCAATAGTGATATTTTGGCCATAGGACCCTCTTGGATTCCTTAGCTTGACAGTTAGTCGGAGATCGACGGGACCTGATTGACCTCGAAAAGCCTTCTGCTGTCAGAGAGACGCATATCCGATACTGCGGCGATGCCGACATGACCTTAATAATTGGGAAGCCATGCAAGGGCTGCAGAATCAGGACATGTACCCCTGGCAAAAAGGAAGCTTCTCCTGGGCCTCGTTCAGTTGGCCGAATTCGCTTAGAGTGTGTTTAGAGGGGGTGTAAAATTTTTAGAAGTACAGTAACTCTTTCGTTTGTATTTGGCAATTAGTGTCCAATCATGGACTAATTAGGTTCTAAAGATTCGTCTCGTGATTTATAACCAAACTGTGTAATTAGTTATTTTTTACCTATATTTAATGCTCCATGCATGTGTCCAAATATTCGATGTGACGGGGAATCTTGTAAAATTTTTGGAATTTTGAAGGAAGTGAACACAGCCTAGTTGGCCGAATTCGCGCCACCGAAAATACTGTAGCGCACTATAGTATTTCGTTTGTATTTGATAATAATTGTCCAACCATTAACTAATTAGGCTCAAAATGTACGTCTCGCAAAGTACAACTAAACAGTGCAATTAGTTTTTGATTTCATCTATATTTAGTACTTCATGCATGTACCACAAGTTTGATGTGATGGAGAATCTTCTTTATGCATAGTGCTAAATTCAAGAGTTTGGAGGAACTAAACATAGTCCTGCTCTTCCTCAGCAAGGAAAAGGGGGGGGGGGGTGAAAGGTAGCAGAGCTCTGCGTGCTGCTGCTGAGACCATGTTCCTGTTCTTAAGGATCAAACCACAAGCTCAGAAGAGGGAAAAAAAACATGGGAACTGATTTGTAGCTTTCACTCTTTTATTCCCAGTCCCAGTGCATGCATGTATGACTGCTAGATGAAGCGTACTTATCCAGTTATCCTTAAAGGCAGAATTCAATGTGCTGCAATTTAGTATGACAATATTCTGCAGTAGTTCTCAGAACAGATGACACATGATCACCAAGATTGCTTGAAGCAATTGCCTGCAAAATGTGAGCTATTGTGAAAAGAGTCATCTGGCAACAGTTAGTGAACTTTACATAATTGTACGCTTCCTGTTAATATATTTGAATAACTACTAACCAGTACTCTCTCCGTTCTAAATTGTAAGTCGTTCTACATTTCTAGATACATAACTTTTGCTATGCATCTAGATATACATTTTGTCTAGATAGATAGTCTATTTATATAGAAAAGACAGAACGGCTTATAATTTGGAATAGAGGTACTATTAGATACCTTCCGTCCGTGAACAAGAGTTGGGAATGGTTGGAGGAATATTGCTCAGAGGCTTATAGCAAAAAAAATCGAAAGTGTGCTTTGCACGTGCTTCATTAAGAGAAGTTAGAGTTGTTACACAAGCTGGTTACTCATCACGGCGAGATGCCGCAATTTGCGAACCGGGGACACAAACATGGATCGCCGACTTCAATGGTGGTGCTAAGCAGGTGTACAAAGCGGTAGACTAGATTCACGACCTGTGGAAGGAGGGTGCATTCTAGCCGCCGACCACGAATAGCGATGCAAAACACCGGTACGCTGCGGCGATAGGAGTCTATCTCGTCACTGATAAGGGCAAGGACCTAGCAGACAATCGAGGCCCACTGCTGTGCGACTATGTCTCTGACGACACTATGCGCGGGATGGCCTCCACGTGCCACCCTTTCAAATCTCAGCCACTGGATCTCAACGGCTATACCCTAAATGCGCGAGCACTTAAGTTAGGACCGGATGCGCTGCTGACGTGACTTGACGCCCCATCAAGCAGAGTCCAGTCGTTTACAGTAAGGTTCCAGAGCGGAAATTAAGTGATTGGACGTGTCCGATCACAGATAACCTGATGCGCCCGAGCGTCCGATCAGTGCACCGCTCCTCTGTGCACTCCTGCGAGGCTGGCACCAGCGTACGTCAGGCTCGACCTGATGCGGCCCTTGCGTGTCCGATCGCGCTAACTTGCCTCCTCTGAAAAAGTGACCGGATGCGCTGGAGCTTTAGATCCAGCGTCCAGTCGCTCCTCGACCCTCTCGGCCAATAGCGCGCCACCGCCTATAATTGACCGGACGCACATGTCACTCCAACTGCTACATCCGATCATGGACTTTCTCATCCTTTTCTTTTTCTAAGTCCACAACCACTTTGCCCTTGCTTCCAACTTGCTAACCACAAAGTGTAGAACTTGTGTGCACGTGTATTAGCATTTTTCAAAGCATTTTACAAGGGTCAAAGTTAGCACACTAGGTTCCTAAATGCATATGCAAGAATCATGTCACATAATGGCACTCGATAACCGCTTAGCCAAATATTTCCCTCTTTATAGTACGGCTATCGATCCTAAGTGTATTTACACCCTCTATGGTGTCTTAAGTGTCAAACAAAAACCTATTTTATACCTTTGCCTTGATCTCCTTGGTTTTTGTTTTTCTCTTTCTTCTTTTTCAAATGTGAAGCACTTGATCATCTTTTGGTCATCACCATCCATCATGATCATCCTCTTGCTCCACCACTTGGCATGGGACCATCGTGTTATGTCTACACACTTAGTACAAGGATTAGTCCCTAGGTTTCATCAATTATCTAAAACCAAACTAGGGCTTTCAATCTTCCCTTTTTGGTAATTGATGACAACCTATCTACAAAGATATGTAGTGAAATCCTTTTGGATTCATGTTGCTTGCCCAAGTATATTACCATGTGTAACATTTATGGACAAGTTTAATCAACCCAAATTGGTAGTATTAGCTCCCCTACATATGTGCTAAGAGTTTGAATTTGAAAGCTTGCACATATGCATGGATAGAAAGTTGGGAGAGTAATAGCTACCAAATGATGCTAAGTTGTAAAGAATGGACTTTTGAAGCGTGATACCAATCGGAGTTGCCATTTAAACACTATCCTTAGCACCATGTTTTGCTAGATATCACTTGAAAAGCAAAGACAAACTAGATACCTCATGAGATCAATATTAGAAGCAACGTTCTAGTACAACTTGTAAAAGATCAAGGAATATCCAGCCATCCTATGCATGCTAGTTTTCATTGCATCAGCCATTTTCTCTAATCTAGCATACATCACACAAAGCATGGATAGGAAATTTAAAAACTTGTGTCATGCAAGCAAACACATGTAATGCACATACAAATGCAACATACAAGTTCATGAGCTTGTTCTCCCTACTTGTGTGCTTCAAATTTTAATTGATCCCCTTATAATGTCATTTCATTTGTTTGTTCCCCCTATCTTATTATCTTTATGAATTTCTCTCCCCCTTTGTCAACAATTAGCACAAAAAGTGAGCTCAAATTTTAGATAGGTTGGGGTGAAACCATGTTAAGTGAGGATCATTTTTCTAAGTTGGTTCAATCTAGATCACTTGCAAAAGATATTTAACTTGGTTTCATCCAAGGACAAGCTTCTTCACACCTCCAAATAAGGGTTATCATGTACCATGTTGAGTTAAACACTTATAGCTCATTTTCTAGATCAAACACTAGGTTCACAAGCCTACAAACATGTCATATGCTACCACTAGATCATTTCAAGCATACAAGCAATATTGGTACTATACAAGCATCAAATTCATTTGATTTTCATGAATGAGCCTAAGACATGATAGGAATGACTAGATGCACTAAGCAAGTCATTAGCAATGGGTGAATGACATGTCGATCAACTTTACCTTGCTTTGCTTGAAGGAGAGACATGTCATATAATGGGGGTGCATCAACACATATATGAGAAGTCAGTATGTTCAATTCGTTCCTTCACTTGCAAAACATCTTCTTATCAAGTGGCTTGGTAAATATATCAGCAAGTTGATCATCGGTGCCCACACTCTCAATGCAAATGTCCTCTTTTGTTGGTGATCTCTTATGAAGTGATGGTGGACATCTATGTGCTTTGTCTTGAATGTTGAACCGGGTTGTTGGTGAGCTTCACGGCACTCTCATTGTCACTAGCAATGGCACTTGTTTGAATTTGATTCCAAAGTCACTCAAAGTAGCCTTCATCCAAAGTAATTGAGCACAACAGCTACCAGCCGAAATGTACTCCTCTTCAGCGGTTGAAAGTGCTACACTATTTTGCTTCTTTGATGACCAAGACACAAGTGATCTTCCCAATAGTTGACATGTGCCTGATGTGCTCTTTCTCTCCACTTTTTATCATGTATAATCGGAGTTCGAATATCCAATCAACTCAAATCTTACTCCTCTGGGATACCATAATTCAACATTTTGTGTATGCTTCAAGTAGCTCAATATTCTCTTTGTGAGGCTTGGAATCTAGCACACATGCATACACTAAACATCATATCTGGTCTTGATGTGGTCACATAGGGTAGGCTTCTAATCATAAACCGATACATCTTTTGATCCACCATGTTGCCACTAGCATCACTATCCAAGTTTCCATTTGTCCCCATTGGTGTACTAATTGCTTTAGCATCATATTGCTGCTGAAAACTTGAAATTCTCCCACGCAGAGCATTGGTCTTGCCTGTGGAAAAGAACTTAGCTAGGAAGGCAGTGGAGCAATTATTCTATGTAGTGTTTCTATCTTTGTTGGCATAGAACCACTGCTTCGTCTTCCCCAAGAGTGAGAATGGGAAGAGACAGAGTAGTATGGCATCTTTGGAAACTTTCTTGATGGTGAAAGTGCTATAGATCTCCAGGAAGTGTTGGAGATGTGCACTCGCATCTTCATATGTGAAAGGATCAAGATGCCCAAGAGGGAGGGTGAATTAGGCTTTTCTAAAATTTAATGCAAGAAATAAATTCTACTAGCCCATGTTCACCCCTCGGTGCCTAAGTGTGTTCCTGATGATTCTACCGGTAAAAAGTTTTGCACCCTAGGTTCCAAATCCTATTCTAGCATGGCAATTCTAGGAATATAAACAAGCAAGAATTGAAGTGCTAGAAAGTAAATGCTTGAAAGTAAAGGGCAAGGAACACGGCGATGTTTTCTCGAGCTATCAGAGAGTCGCCACTCCCCACTAGTCCTCATTGGAGCACCCGCGCAAGGGTGTAGCTCCCCCTTGATCCACGCAAGGATCAAGTGCTCCCTACGGGCTGATTCTTCGACACTCTGTCGCGGTGAATCGCCCAAAACCGCACACAAGATGAGTTGGATCATCCACAAGCTCCGCCGGATGATCACCAAACTCGCAATCACCACCTAGCCGTCTAGGTGATGGCGAACACCAAGAGTAACAAGCAAGAACTCTCACTTGACCATGGCAAACCTAATGAGATGGGTGGATGCACAGTTGCTACTCCCTATGCACTAATGAGGTCCTTGATCTTGGATTCTTAAATCATAATCTCCTCACTAGGCTCTTGCACTCCCTTGCACTTGAGAAGTGTTGCTTAGCTGAACAAATAAGCAAGAGAGCTCAAATGGACGAGTAGGGAATGTATTTATACCCCCTAACTCAATCTCAATTGTTATGTGCCAACTCTACATTTTTCGTACTGACCGGACGCGTTGGTCGATGTGACCAGACATGTCTGGTCGATGGCAACGGTCGACTCTAGATTCAAACTGCGTTGAGTGACCGGACGCATAGCCGAGTCCGGTCAGGGGTGACCGGACGCGTCTGGTCACTCAAAACCTTCTCTGGAACCTCTCTGTTTCATCTTCATGGCCGACCGAACGCATTGTAGCCGCGTCCGATCAGTAGTCCATCACGTCCAGTTGCAAACCCTAGCAGGGTTGACCATAGACTGCGCCACCTGTGTGTCCGGTCAAGTACTTGTCAGCGTCCGGTCAATTGAGCTTATGCTGCTGCCATCCAATACACTAACCGGACGCGTCCGATCAAGTAAAGGATCGCGTTCGGTCAAGTAATAATGCCACAAACCACTCCGGATCACGACGCGACTTGAACGAAACTTGTTCCAAATGATCTTTGGGCTTCACCTGAGCTACCTAGTGCTAAGTTTGACAAGTGTGCACCACACTAAACCATTAAACTCACCTAGATCAAACTACCCGCTGATGCCCCCTTTATAGTACGGCCAAAGGAAAAACAAAGTCCTAAACTACTCAAAGTGCCTCTCCAACACCAAACGATACTTAGAACTAGTCCGTCCTTAGCCTTGTCACCAATCCTTTGAAAACCGAAATGAATTGATGAGGACATCGCCACGCTGGACACACCGACGCTATGGTCTTCCCCAAGTTGCAATTCGTCCCCAACTCAGCTGCCACGTCACCCTCGGATTCAGCAGACACATCGTCACTGTTTTGGTCATAACTCTCGCATACAACATCGAAACGGGGCGTTCTTGGATGCGTTGGAAAGGGGACGACGACGCCGTCGTTTTGGATCTGGTCCCAGCTCCAGAAGGTCCGTGGATCATTCTGTGTGACCACAGCAAGGTGCTACGTTACCTATTTGGGCTAACTTGGCCATGTATCGTGTCGGGCCTTAAGCCCAAGTTGTGGGCGCCCAACCCCTGGCCGTCCTCAACTCTAGGTCGAGTCTTAGACTATAAAAACAGCCGCCGCCGCTGCTAGACAATTGGGTTTTGTTTAGAGTTTAGTTTTCCATCGAGAAACTGAATCGTTCATTGTAACTGTGGTGACAAATCCTTTTACAGTGATCCAGGGCCCCTGTTCTTGATCTCCTCAACTGTGTCAATTAGTCCTTTGGAACCGAGTTCTAGAACCCTCTATTGATATTCGCATCATTCATATTTGCAATTTCAGATTACGTGTTTTACCTTCTTGCTTGTGTTCTTCGATTCGCTTGCAGGAAAAGCCTTCTTGGCGAGGTCAATCAAGTTGTGCTTGGTTGATAACCAACGGAGTAGTGGTGTAATGGTTGCAGGGTTCGAATCGTGTCTGATTTGAAGCCGGATCACCAACGTCGAGATCTCCACAAATCGAACTTACCGGTTACCTCTCGGAAGATCGGGCCTATATTTCATCAATTGGTATCAAAGATTTTAGGTTTACCGCGAGGTATATTCTCGTTTGCCTTAGATTCATATTTGTTCATTACCTAGAGTCCAAAAAAGCCCAAAAAGATTTCAATTTCCGTTGTCCTATCACCCTTTGTGCCTTTGTAATTTCGTTTCAGATTCGTGTTGTTGAGTTTGTGTCCATGGTCGAGTCTTGTTGCTGGTTTAGGATTGTGTTCGTGGTCGTAGTTCAATCGCCCATTGCTGTGATTTTTGTTTTCCGCCGCTATCCCATCCACCGTTCCTAAACAACAAGTCGAAGCCACCACATTACTCGACTTGCCCCCGCTAACCGCCTTGTGTGACTTCTCGCCGCCGCGCAAACCCTAGATAGGTTGCAAGCCGCTCTTATTTTGCCTGCATCGCAACCCTCCTTACATCATCAGGTGCATACCTACTGTCGCTGTTGGAGTCACAGGGACGATCTTGTGATCGGTGTTGGAGTTTAGGGACGCTTTGCCCTAACTACCGCTTTCGTGTTGTGCCTCCAGTCAAAACATAACTCGGTTATTTGCTTGTTCTGTGCGTTCTTTCCATCATCCTTTATTTTCACCTTGTTGCGCTACGTCTCGATACGTCTTAGCCAGCAGCTGTGATTTGTACTTTAGATCCGGATTGAACAATCGCTAATCTGTATTCGTTAATTGCTAATCCTTGCTGTCATATTGTGTGCCTACCCATAGCTCCACATATTCTTCTGTCAGCATAGGTTCATCTTGCAACTGTTACCCACGCTCAACAACAGATTACTTCGCCACATTGGTTTTGCTCTTGTTTGGCGTTGGTAAGAATACAGGCAAGACGGTGGTAAGCCGCTTGTGATTTTGCATTCCACTTTCACCACCACCACCACTTGGTTCCTTTTAGTTGATAGGGATAATACTTATTGATGAAATACAGGTCCGATCTTCCGAGAGGTAACCGGTAAGTTCGATTTGTGGAGATCTCGACGTTGGCTATCCGGCTTCAAATCAGACATGATTCAAACCCTGCAACCGTTACACCATTGCTCCGTTGGTTATCAACCAAGCACAACTTGATTGACCTCGCCAAGAAGGCTTTTCCTGCAAGTGAATCGAAGAACACAAGCAAGAAGGTAAAACACGCAATCTGAAATTGCAAATATGAATGATGCGAATATCAATAGAGGGTTCTAGAACTCGGTTCCAAAGGACTAATTGACACAGTGGAGGAGATCAAGAACAGGGGCCCTGGATCACTGTAAAAGGATTTGTCACCACAGTTACAATGAACGATTCAGTTTCTCGATGGAAAACTAAACTCTAAACAAAACCCAATTGTCTAGCAGCGGCGGCGGCTGTTTTTATAGTATAAGACTCGACCTAGAGTTGAGGACGGCCAGGGGTTGGGCGCCCACAACTTGGGCTTAAGGCCCGACACGATACATGGCCAAGTTAGCCCAAATAGGTGACGCAGCATCTTGCTGTGGTCACACAGAATGATCCACGGACCTTCTGGAGCTGGGACCAGATCCAAAACGACGGCGTCGTCGTCCCCTTTCCAACGTATCCAAGAACGTCCCGTTTCGATGTCGTATGCGAGAGTTATGACCAAAACAGTGACGACGTGTCAGCTGAATCCGAGGGTGACGTGGCAGCTGAGTTGGGGACGAATTGCAACTTGGGGAAGACCATAGCGTCGGTGTGTCCAGCGTGGCGATGTCCTCATCATCCTCCCCTTCTTGAATTGGAGTCGTCCTCGACTCCATCTTGGCGATGTCCTCATCATGAATTCCATCGATAGGGGCATGAAAACCATATTGCCCAAACAACCACCATTACCATGACCTAACTTATCAAGGTTTCTGCAAAACACATGTTAGTCATAGTAATTTCTGTCGTCATCAATCATCGAAACCCAACTAGGGGCCTAGATGCTTACAATGTGTCTTCCCACAAAACTGGCTAGCTTGCACCATGTTTATGAGAGCCGGCTTGAGCTCGAATCCATTATCTCTAACATTGATTTCTGGTCCAGTAAGGATGTTGGCGGTGGTTGGAGTAGAGAATTCATGAAGAGTCTTGTTAGCCATGACTTCAAACTCTGGTGTTAAGCTCCACCTTATCTGGTTGTTCTGACTCTAAAGCTGAAAGTTTCTTGAGTTTAGCTTTAGTCCTCCTAATTAATACTTCTGGATCTTCAATGTAGTTTGTTGGAAGGTCAAAACATATCATACATTATCCTGCATAAGATTTACAAGTAGGCAAAACAAAGGTAATCCTGCTTGAGTAGAGATCAATGGTTATTTCAATCACATCAAATAATATAAGTTTATCAATACTTCCTTTGCTAGCTACCTTCCTAGGCAACGACGCCAGAAATGCTTGTTGGTATTTATTAACTTGTCACTTATTTTAGTAGTCACCTATTAATTACCTACATCTCCTAGCATTACTTGTACTAGGTTGTCATCCCTAGTGATGATACCAGAAATGCTTATTGATTCTACCTAGTATCACTATTAGAATGATACTAAGTAATTCTTTATCAATTTATGTGACTAGGAAGAATATAAATATGAATGAAAAGGGATCTGCAAGCGCACAGATAATTATACCATTGTAGCACTTCACCCGAGAGTATTCCAAGTATTGTTATTTATATTTTACCATAGGAAAGGTATAGTGTGGACATATATTGATAACTTATAGTATTGACAGAGAAATAAACCACAACCAATAATTTACTCATAACAGGGGTAAGTCATAAGATAAGATATGTATATGATAAGCATTGATCAAGTATAATGATAAATCGCTAAGAGTACTCCATTTATAGCATTAGCATGGTTAGGTAGAATATTAGAGGAATAATTCCTAAGTCATTCTTAATTATAAGTCAAAGCATACATTGATTAGTGCAATTACACTTAGTAATCATTGCTAAGATCACCTTTATATCTACACATAAGGGGTATTACATAGGGAAGATTAAGAACAGAGCTCGCTCTTCCTTCGTAACCAGATCCTACTTCTATGGCCTATATTCGGGGAGTGGACTACAAAGAACTCAACGGGAGTGTCACATTCGCGATCTACCACATGACCCAGAATATAGATTGTATTCGTAGGTAAATAGTATAGAAGCACCACACTTATATAATGCCAACCACCCACCCATGGTACCTTAGGGCAAGCACTATACGAACTTATGCATGAATATAATAATAATACAACTATACTAAGTATATAATCAAAGTAGACGATGAACATTATAAACAAGAACATAGACAAGATGAATACTAATATTGTCATAACAATTGTAGCAAGCATATAAAATAATAGAGATACAACGAGAGAGGGGTGCAAGAATTATACCAAACCATGCTCTTGACAATGTCGGGAATCCAAGCGAAGACTGCTTGCCTCCCTCTAGACCTAGCCTAACTAGCTATGCCCTAGAATGTGGTGGAGCTCTGAGGATGATTAGGGTTTTTGTCTTCTCAAATGACTTGATGGTAGGGCCTGGTTATATAGCCCTGAGCTTGCAACGTGAGCCCTTGGATCAAACTGACTTAAGAAACGGCGGAGATGCAACCTAGGAGGCAGTGGGAAACCGACATAGCAACGAGAGGTTGACGGGTGGCCCCCACCTGGCCCCTGGGGGCCACCTGTCATAGCAACTCTAACATGTAGGTCCCCCCTTGACGGTTTTCTGAATATACCTTGTAGAAAATACAGATTCACCAAAACTTGTGAAATTTGCTAGTTTAAACCCTAAACCTTCGTTGGTGATCTCATTTGTGCCCTTATACATGTTTTATTGACAGTTTATAATGGTTGTTAACTACCGTCAACACTTGCCAATCTTGTTGGTGAAGAGAGTGGTGTCAACCTTGCCCATAATGAACCCCTTAGAGAGTAGGAAATCTCTCAATCTCTCATACCATGCTCTAGGTGCTTGCTTTAAACCATCAGCCTGTTCGTTTGAGATTATCAACCAAATCAGCCAGCCAGCCAGCAGTGTTTTTCTCTCACAAAAAACCAGGCAGCAGTACTTTCAGCCAGCCAGATCAGCCCAAGCGAACAGGCTGCATACAAAGCCTTCTTCAACTTGTAAACATGGTTCAGTTTTTTCTCATCATCAAAACTGGGAGGTTGCTCAATATACACAAGCTCATTGATGTAATTATTGAGAAATACACTCTTCACATCCATTTGGTACAACTTGAGCTTGTCAACTTCATTGTCGATCAGCTGGTTGGGCTGCTCGGTGATCGATTCTTCGCCAACCAGCTAGACAGATTGTTCGTCGTCTCATCATCAACTATGTTGGGGGCTCGCCAGCTAAGCTGGAAACTCCTCGGTGTTCGGATTCTTCATGCAAGAGTTGCCAGCTAAGATGGGGACTTCCTTGGTGGTCGAATTTTGCTACGTCTCATCGGTGTGCTATCAAGTTGCTCCATGTTGTTCGAATCAGGGTGCTGATCTTGGGTAGCACGTCCGGGGTCTTGATAAGTACATGGCAGATAACATTGGCAAGCTTTCATTAAAATTCTTTGATCATGCAACAAGATTTCTTCTCAATCTTCCAACAGTCTTGGGGACTACGTGTGTACACGTCATCTAGCGATGACTGTACTACTTCTCTACACTGAATTTTTCTTAGCTAAGCTAGGGACTGGTTTCCAGCTAAGCTGGGGACTAGTTTCTCACCTGAAGACTACTACTTTGGACCCTAACACCACATGACTACTTCACCTACTGCCAGACTCGGAGACTAAGTGGGCACACTTCACCTAGCGGTGAATGTGCTTATTTCTAGACTTGGTCTTCTACAAAGCGACTAAGTCGTAGACTATAATCGTCCAAGCTCCCTGTTTTGGCTCTAAGAGTCAATTTTGTCTAAGGCATCGATGCTAAGCATCTCTCTTCGCTCATGTAAGACTAAGTTCCTCCGTGCTAACTAAGTCAGGGACGCTAAGCGTCCAACTTCGCTGCCCGGAACCTAAGTGGGCATACTTCATCTAAGATGAAGACTTCAAATTTTTTTACTTGAGCCCCTTACATCCTTTTGACAAACCTCAACTTTGAGTGAGTCCGGTTCATCCACCAAGTCCAACTGCTCGGACATCTACCTCAATAGCTCGGACGCTCGTTCAACAGCTCAGACACTCGTTTAACAGCTCGGACGCTTGCTTCAACAGCTCGGCTCCTAGTTAAACTGGTTGGAAGCCTGCACCTGATGATCGGCAGCAAGTTGGACAGCTCAGACAAGCTCAAGACGGTCTTGCTTAGTGGATACAAGACGCTCGGGGACTAGCTGTGGGGGTATGACCTCCAGTACCCATAGGACAAGACATGGACCGCACCATCAGAGGTGGCCTAGCCCACAAGATCAAGGCGTGCGACGCACGGCACTGTTCGACATGCACCGTAAGGCCACAAGAAGATGTGATTTATTAGATATTGTAATACCAAATATGATACTTTCCTCGTAACCCTACCCCTCCAGAGTATATAAGGAGGGGCAGGGGTCCCCTAGTCAACATCCTCGATAGCCTATTTAAAATCTCTACAAGGCACTAGAGCAATTGATTAGTACAACAAACGGCATAATGCAATTTTATTCTAACTCTACAAGGGTTGTAAGCCACCTATCTCAATAATTCTAGTTGCTATGATCACTAGCACACATACAACAAGCTAGGTCACTACTCACTAAGCTAGTGTGCTCTCAAAGACTAACTAAAGAGCCACACTAACCAAACTAACAAGATCTCAAAGACTAACTACACTAAAGAGCTTGATAACTATTTCGTAAGGAATGTAAAGGAGTGAGTAGGGTGATTATACCGCTGCATTGAGGAATGAACCAATCATAATATGGAGACAACCAATCACCGGGAGAAATCCAATCACACAAGAAACACAAGATTTTTCTCTTGAAGTTCACATGCTTGCCGGCACGCTAGTCCCTGTTGTGTGAACCAACACTTGGTGGCACCCCTCCAGGCACCGAAGGCACACACAGGAGCGGCCCCGCTTGCCATCCCAGCGACCGAGCACAGGGGGTGAGGGCAGTCTCGCGCCTGGTGCCCCGCGTCCCAACAGTTGAAGCACTTTGCCGGGACGTGGTCACCAACCAGGCAAATGAAGCATTTGCTGGCGAGGTTTGAAGACACCGGACGACGAGGAGAGGCGACCCGGCGCCATCGTCACTGGCTTTGCACCGGTCGAAAACCATTGGCGTCAGGCTCAACCGACATTCGTGTGGGGTGGGCGACCATAGACGAGAGCCTGCGCGGAGCTTCATGCACTTCCGCCCTCCACGCGTCAGCCATGAACCCGCTTTGACGCGGACGACGGCGCTTGCGGCGACGGTGACGGCGAGGAGCCTGGACCGCCTTGCCTTGGCCAGAGGAGGGGGAGGGGTGTCGGACTCGCCAAGAGAGGCCTCGGAGTTGGAGAAGTGTAGCCTCTCCGCGGAGCGCTCCGGGGAAGCGGGGAAGGGCTCAGCCTCTGGGTCGAGGGAGCTGGAGCGGAGGACAAGTTCGGCGTGGGCCGCTGTGGCGAGAGCGGGTAGCTTGAGGAACACGAACGGCCCGTGCTCTGAGCTGCCTCGTCCTCCTCAACCTCGTCCGCCCAAGAGCGACCGGAGCAGGTGCCGCGCTCCATGGCAACAGTGGACGGCGATGCCGAGTGCGGACAACAGTGTGGGTGGGGTGGACGGCGCGACCGTGGTGGTCCGCGGTGTGGGGAGAGGGTAGACGGCGGGGCTGGAGTGGCCACCGGCGGTGGGGAGGGGAGAGCTCAGTGGCTAGAACTCAGATCCATTCTTCCCATGCTTCGAGAGGATCCTTATAGCAAAATACGTGTACAAAATGACAGGTACTCGTCATACATACAGGGAGGGCCAATTGAGGACAGATGTAAAGGTAACCCCTAGTTGTATTCTGCTGCGAAATTAGGAATGCACAGGATGCTATGTGATGATATGACATGACATGACATGATGCTAACACCAGAGATAAGCACACCTGCATTTTTTGCAATTTTCTCATGGAATCAGGAAAAATCAGCTGGGAAGAGCCTAGAGATGACCATACATCATTGCTATGGCACAATGCTCAAGCGTGTAACAACTCAGGTTACTATTTTTCAAGACAAAGTTACCTGCTGCCACGAGACGGAGTTATACGCCGACAATTTTTTTTCCATATATAATTGGATGTATATATCCCCCAGAGCCAAAGGGGGAAGAGATGAGATCGATGATAAGGAACAAGAGGATTAAGGAAGAAGACAAGTGAGATGACGGAGAATATTGTAAGAGACAAGAAGCGAAAGCAAGAACAAAGCGGTGCACTGATGAGTGACTTTCAGCTGCTAAAGACCTAGAGCTGTGAGCCGAATACCTTTCTATGCCGTAGGCTTCTGGTTGAGTTGCTTTCCCGACAAAAAGCTCATTCCCACTCGTCCCCTGTATAGCGCCATTTCAGATGCTTTTACAATGACCGTCGATCACGCACGTCCTGCATGCCACTGCCGATCGGTAACTCAGTGCATGCATAACACTTTACTTGCGTTTAATAAAAGCATCTATGACTTTTGTCTTTTGCATTTTTTCCATACTGCCTTTAATTATTTGCATGGTAATTAGCTCATCATGGCGTATATTTTACTTTTGCAAGCTGTTGTACTCTTTTAACTGGGGTGTGTATACTCCGCCCTCAGCTGGTCACAAATATTTCATCATTTTGAATTACAACATGTTTAAACTCTGAACATCAGTATCCCTTTGAAAATTCAAATCAACTTCAATTTTGAAAAAAAAAATAGTATGGCTCAGTTTATCTTCATCAATAGTAGTTTAAGAAACTATAATTTTAATTTGCTATATTTGTATATGTTCTACACTATTCTCTCCATTCTAAATTACAAGTTATTTTGACTTTTCTAAATACATAGTTTCTACTAAGTACCTAGATATACGCTATGTCTATCTAGATATCTAGCAAAAGTTATGTCCTAGAAAAGCCAAAACAACTTATAATTTGGAACAGATGGAGTATGCAGGTGACTGATGCATTCTTGTGTAAATGGCAGTTAGACCCGAGAGAGGGAGTAATCTCTAGTGGCCCTGCATCTAACGGAACTAAGCATAATTAAATTCAGTATACACGTAATTAAGTTCTTACTGCCGTAACAAGACGTTGTCATGCATGCTCATTCTTCAATTCAGTGTACATGCATATGAATTCGATATCCTATATTTATTTGTGTGCACAATAAGAGAAAATGTAATGTGTTATATATTTGTGAATAAGGCATGAACATTCATAGTCTACCTCTCTCTTCCCTTGACCACTCATATGTATGATCCCAGAAGTTCTCAGTAGGTATCTTCATATCCTTTCAAAAAAAAAAGGTATCTTCATATATCCACTGGGTAAGAAATGCCTCTCCGTTCACATGCACATATATATTGTCCAAGAAATGATAGAGAAATTAAAAATTCGTACTAGCAATAAGATTTTTTTTGCAGGTCAGCAGTGATTTCAATATGTTTTACTACTACGACACATCCAGTTATTATGCAGAAAAAGATTGGCACCATGCATAGTATGACAGCTTCTGAAAATTTAAAATATAAAATGAGAAATGCATGATGTATATATAGACAATAATGTAGAGAGCATTGTCTTGATTCATAAGAAAGTATATTGCTATTGGTAAAATTACATGCATGAATTACTATATAAGTGTTGTGTGCACACAGGATATCCTTGTGAATAAGCAAAAGTGGATGTCTGATTCAGCAGCCCTTCAAGTATACATATCTTGTAATTTTTTCTTTGTGAATAATAATGCAGACACACATACATGTACGCACACCACGTGCCCTACCGCTCTGAGCACCTCTAAAAGATGGAGACTGAGTCGTTTGATCAGGCGCCTCGCTATTGATAGATACGTCGTCTGCGAGCACCCGTGTGAAGTCGAGAGCTCGGGCCTAGATGAACAGGTTTCACCACAAGCAACCAGCTACGTTACGCTCTGTTCGCATGTATTTGGCTTACCAGAAACAATAAATTAATATTTGAAATTTACAAAAACACACAACTTAATAATACATCGATTATTGAGAGAGAGAGAGATCAGTTTAAATGGCGCCCATATATTACATACTACCATCATCAACTTATTATTCACTGGATTATACATGCATGCATACTCTTACACACACACACACACACACACACACACACACACACACACACACACACACACACACACATATGGCTACATTACATTATTCGTATTGACACGTACGTGACTGACTATATATGTATATATATGTTGAGACATGCTCGAAGAAGATCAGTCGTTGATCTATATATAGCTATAGCTAATTCTTGTAGACGATGATAAACGACCTCGACGTCGAAATTATATATTAATGCCAGCACGCATGCATATATACGCGGCAGCAGCCGCAGCATCAGCATCTAAACGACGAGGCGCTTCTGGTGGAAGGTGGCGATGAAGTCGGAGGCCTTCTGGTCGACGTCGCGCTCGCCGACCCACCACCCGTTGTCCTCGTCGCTGGACCGCACCTTGCGCAGCCTCGCCGGGACCTCCCAGCTCGCCTCGTCCTCGTCGACGGTGTAACGCCTCGACTTGCGTGAGAAGCTGAAGATGCAGAAGAACGACCTCCCTCCCATATACTAGTAGCTTTGCTCTCTCTTCTACCTCGAGCTCTTGTCGATCTGGTAGTTGTACTACACCGTACCTTTGTAATGCAATACGCTAGCTTTTTATTCAGAAGCTCTGCTAGTAGTTTAGAGAGAGAGAAAGAGACGGAGATATTAGCAGCTAGCTACGCTGTGCCTAGCTAGGCAGTGGTTGGAGCGTTGCTGTCTAGCTTGGGAAGCAGAGAAGAGGCCGCACCTCAATTTATAGTAGTGTGGTCGTGGCGGCCGGAAGAGGGGCCTGTATGTGTGCATGGAATGCGAGCGAGCTAGCTCCATGGAGCGGCGGATTAGGGTTCATCTCGATCCGGTCTAGCCAGGGCCGTCTCTAGCGGGTGGGCAAGTGATGCGACCGCCGGGGGCCCAAGCCGCTAGGGGGCCCATGAGTATATATGTATGTAGTAGAAATATATAGCCAAAGTGTTTGCTTATATATTTAGCACTTCAGTTTAGGAGAGGCCAGTGTCTTTTCCTATTTTCGATCGACATAGTTTGTCTTTCTTGCAATCTTATCCGATGTCTAACCCGATGCATCACAACTCGTCCAATTGCTTGAGTGCAGAGTGCTGAACGCGCCGCCACCCGTCGCCAACTGCAGACGTGCGAGTGCGAGAAGCAAGACCGCAAGCATCTGATTGCCCATTGAAAACCATCTATCTCGATACAGTTCTTGAAGATTTTGCATCAACAAATATCCAAAAACAATTATTTTACAAAGTCCTGAAGGATTATTGTTTTTTAGGTAATCATAATAGTTATTATATTGTTATTTCAGTTCTTTCGTTATACTATTGTTATCTTTTACAAACTAAACATATGTTGTAAATTATTTTTCATATTATATACTTTCATCGTTATATTAAAAATTAGTTGGATGGCCCTTGCGACGAGCATATTTGCCCAAGGGCCTTCAAAATTATAAAGACGCCCTGGGTCTAGCTAGCTAGCTAGTAGCTAGCCAGCCGAAACAAAGGCGCCTGATCGAGGAAATCGAGCACGGACGGCCCGGATCGTATGGTCTGGTAAAGGGTCGAGATCCAACGGTGGGGATTGCTTGACACGATAAGATGCTAAAGTGCGCTTGTGGATGTTCTGTAGCGCATGATAAGTCATCTTTATTTAACGGAAAAGCAAAGCGCGGTTTCGTTGCCGAGCCTCAGCTTTGCATTACACTGATGAGGACGTACGGATTTCAGAGAGCGCGGTGGTCACCGTGGTCCTCAAGTTACTTCGTCATTTGCCTCCCTGCTGTTATACTCTAGAATAGTATAGCTATGTTTAGCCTTTCTTAGACAGATTAAGGAGAATGTCTTATATGAATATGACCTTTTTAGAACGGAAGTCGTAGCTAATGCCTATTCTGGACTGTTTCTCTCTTGCTTTTTTGTGTCTTTGGGATTGCAGTGGTAATCCTCGGATTAATTGCGGGTCCTTGTATTGTTTTTGACGGTGTTTATCTACTTCCTCTTAATGAAATACGTGCCAAAGTACGTTCGCGAAAAACAAATTTTGTATATACTCCCTATGTCCTGAACTATATTGTATTTTGAGTTGTCCTAAGTCAAATTAATCTCAATTGACCAAGCTCTTAGAAAGAATGGATAATATTTCCAATGTCAAATGAGCATTCTTAGATACCTTATAAAATGTATTTTTATAGTTTACCTAATTGAGGTTGTAGATGTTAATATTTTTCTACATACATTTAGTAAAATTTAAGGTAGTTTGACTCAGGATAAGCTCATTATATTTCAAGAAAAAGAGAGTATGACGAGGAGAGTTAAAAAAAAGAGCTAGGCTTGGGCTGGTAAGTCATAAGAAAAAAGAGTGACTAGGCCATAAAAGTAAAGCCTAATCTCACAAAAAAAATAGTCGCTAAGCTTATGCTATATATGATTAGCACCTTTGTTTTCTCCTTTGTTTTCGGTGTGAGGCCTATTCTTTGTTCTCGATCCAAATATGAGATCGATCCTTGTAGAGAATGATGATGAGTATTCACAGGTGCCCTCTTGGAGGCACTTTGGAGTTATCACTGTATCCAAGAAATTTCAAGCCACTATGCTATATCATCTTATCTCAATTATAGTGTAACACCACGCCAGGAGAAAAGTTTTGTGATTATTTCTGGTCCACACACTTAGTGGTGGATCTAGGAAAGTAAGTTAGGAGGGACTTCTCCCATTATCTTCTACCTCTAGCCTCTTTTTCTAAGCTTTCATGGGTCTCAATTTGTAGCGGGGGCTTAGGATTGGAGCTCCATGCTTTGAGTAGTGGTAGGGGGCTCGAGTCCACCCCACCTCATCCCGATGTTAGATCCGCCCCTGTACACATTGGCTAGATAGGGGTGTCCTCAAGGGTCCTTAAGACCCTTCTTTTGTACTCTATTTACAATCGTTTTTTGAACCACGGGTACATGACGAACTTGCATTTTGGCGGTGTCAACGCTAGGACATAGCTATAGGGCATATTTTTGGCTCTTGGACTTTTTCATTGGTTGTGTGCCTTTTGTCATGTACAGGCCCGGAGACCTATTTCAAGGCCTTGTATATCATCTTCACGTATTTCTCTTAAAATTTTCATAAAAACTTCCTTTAATTACCGAAAAAAGCTATAGGAAGTATATAGTGGAGGTTAATTAAGTCGCATTGCATAACTATGGTAATTAAGGCTATTGCGCTCCAAGGTAATATATGGAGGTCAAAAAAAGCTTTTTCTGCTTTTCTGATTCTCTGTGCGTATAGATGATGATTCTCTGTGTGGGAACGAAAAATCCCATAGCTAGCAAGAGCTAGCTACTAGCTTGTTTTTTTTTCCTTCTTTGAAAATAGTATGGTGCTGTTAGTTTTTCAAGATTCTCATAGTTTGGTTGCACCGAGCCCCAAGGCAATCATATGACGTCCAATACAATATTCAAATTTGCTAGTTAATTGCTACACAACTTCAGTCCTACATTCTGAGCCGTGCATGCATGCATGGCTAATTGGCATGCCACTATTAATATAAGCTGAATGATCGATCAAGATGTGGCATGACGTTGTTTACCCAGTATAAAACATTTTATGGCTGTCATCGCATTATTAATCTAAAAAAGGCAGCAAAAGCACAATCATGAGAGATACTAGCTGCCTCCCATCCCATTCCTTAGTTCAGACCTTTTCGTTTGAAAAAAGGAACCATACGTTATTTGGAGATATATATATATATATATATATATATATATATATATATATATATATATATATATATATATATATATATACACACACACACACACACACACACACACCATGGAAAGAAATATATGAAGAAATAATATGATTTTGTATATGTACCATGAAATTGATGCAAACTAGACGGCAGTCGGGACTTGATGTGCAACGATCGATCCTACTTACTCCATCAATTTTTTTTTTGCAATTATGATTTATGTAAGTTAAATTAGCTCTTAACTTTGATAAAATTTATAGTTAATAATATCGATATGTATGTGTCCAACTAGATTTGCTAAAGTATATTTTACAATTAATTTATACTACTTATTATATAAAATTTTCAGTACTTTTTCATATAATTTTGATCAAATTATAATCTAAATTGTTTGATTTCTCAAAAAGTGAAAATTGTATTCTTTTGTGCAGCAGACGCAGGTATATATAGCTAGCTAGCTGAAGTAGTAATAACCAAATCAAATTAATTCCCAGGTCACATCAATTCATTTTCTTGTTTAAACTTGCATACTCCCTCTGTCCCGGTTTATCTGTCATTTTAGCTAATGGTCTGTCGCTTTTGTTGTTTTGAGGCTTACGAATGAAGTGGCTGGAAGATGGGCAAACCTGTTCATCAATGCTCCCTGAGTTCCAAAATGCAGGTGGCCATAAACTCTCTTCTTTATTTTTTTTGTCAAATTTGTATAAATTATATACAATACCAATGATTTTATTCTTTAAATAGTTAATACAACTTATTTAATGTTGTCGATGTTTATATTTTTTAGACTGATCAACAAAGAAAGTTTGGCTGGAACTAAAACGACCAAAATTTTGACGTGCTACTTAAATCAAGCAGGAAACAGCTACAATTGTGTCGTGTTCAATATATAACAACATTTTACATGATGATGGTTTTCTAGAAACATGACCAGAGGTGAACCATTAGAGATCACTAGGCGACAATAACAAACCACCACTAACAAACATTCCCCACGTTTCAAATTATAGCTCACTTTAGTTTTGTCTTAAATCAAACTTTGCTAGCATTTTAGAAAATATATCAACATCCATAAGTTCAAATAAGTGCACACAAAGAATTTAGTTAAATTAATTTGATGTTATAGATATTATAAAATTAGAGAAGTTTGACTTAGGACAAAGCAAAATGACATATAATTTGGAATGTATAAAGTATATCTCACAGCTCAAGATTGTCTTAGCTCGACCGCCTTTTATCCATAGGAAGAAATGTGCATCATATATATGTAGCAGTAATCCATACATCCTTAAGCCCTAAGCAGTGAGTCCTGAAGATGAGATATGCTGCAATCTGCTCTTCAAAGTTTTATATATCGTGTGTAATGTGTACACACAACTGGCAGATGCGCAGTTGCAATCACAAAAGGGTAGAGGCTGTTGTATTGTCTCTGTCGAGCCCTGCACCTTGTAGCCTGCGGTGAACACCTGCCTCTCGCTTGATCTGAGGCTTGTAACGCAATCTGAATTTGCATCTCCCAGTTGGTCAAGGGTGTCTGCTGATCGATTGCTTTGCTTGGAGCCTCCAGATTTGACCAGTTGATCAAGAGGGCCATATACGAAAGGGTTAATGTCAGCATGACACGACATGCGAAATAGCGTGACATCATGACTGAAGTAATAATTTATGATCAATTAAATTTCATAAGCACAAGAAAAGCGACAGCAAAGAAGTAATTTAGAAGACTAGTCCTCTGTAATTTTTCATCTATTTACTAGTAGTTTTGTTTTACCCAAGTCATTAATTTATACCCTAACACGAATTGCATATCGAAAAGGAAATTTGTTGCAGTCGCATTTTACTAAATTACAGGCTTCAGATGGCACCTTATGAATTTTCATTCTTAAATATGGTTAGTTGCGTTGGTTACTGAAGGGTTGATAAATCAGTCCAAGAAGTTGACTATCAACAAATACAATAGCAATTGGCCAACAAGCAGCAAGGTTCAATGCTGCGAGACCGAAAATTTCTCTTGGTTTTCCCTAACATACTAACATAGTAACATGAACTTGAACAAATCAATCTACAACCATCTAATTCTTCGAAGCAGAGTATCAGACATAGAGATCACCAGAAGACGACTAAACAGAAAAAAAGCCTTTGTGGATGTCAACAAAGATACTGTATGCTAGATTCTCACATGAAGCACCAAAAAAAAAAGATGATACATTCATTTTTAGGAAGAGCGGTAGCAGCCATTTGTTTCTCTCAAAACCGTGTGTTCTTTTAAGATTATAATTGATTGACCTAGCTACTAGGTATTATGAACAAAAAATGGTTGTAGTATTGTTTCATGGTCATTGTGGACCCACGAAAGCGATGCTCTGGCTCATTTTTAGACCCCTTCTCAAGGCTGTTTCAAGCCGGCTTTTGCTGTAGAGAAAATAGTTTGCCTGAGAATCAGATGCATCCGAACAGGAATTTTCTGGAGAAAGAATCTTCTATCTTAAGAAGCAATCGAAGGTATTATATACTGTTGAAAGCTGAAACAACACAGTATCAAATCCTAAAGGTACTGTGTTCAAATTGAAATGTGAAATGACACGGTATCAAATCTCAAGGCATATAAATACAGTTGAAGCAATATGGTATCAAATTCTCCCACCAATAGTGTTTCACTAAGGAGCCTACATTTGATGGCGTTATGCAATTTAGTCTTCATCTTCTTCAAATGAAATAGGACAGGATCACTCCCTATAAATTATCCCTGGGCGTTCAGTTCACAGATCCAAACAAGAAATTGTGAAGTACTACATTGTAGTACATCTGGCGAGTTCGAGTCGATTATAACAACTTACCATCAACATATCCAACAAATCCATCAACATCAGGCTGAACAGCAGTAAAAAAACAACAGACAGTTGAAGAAGACAAAGTGTGCCTGAAAGAGCAGGGAGGATACATTAGTGTACAAAATACTTAGATGGTTTGTTCCAGTAGTTAATGTTTAAAGAACAAAGATGATGTTGTTTCTAACTCCTAATTTGGCTCATCTGAAGTCGTCAGAGTAGAGGAGTGTTCCAGTAATCTACTTTATATTTTACATTATTAAACTATGCATATAGAGTTGCCACGTTTGACATTTGTCTATCTATCCTCCGCTTTATTGCAAATGCACAGATTAATAGAAAGGGTGAAAACTAATGGATCTCCACTAACCCAAACCCATCAACACACCAATCCAAGTCCATCTGTACATGTACAATCATACTTGACACATTGATGTTGGAACCCGAATTTCTGATCCAGACCCAAAACAAATTATGGGATATAATATTGTTTTGTGCTCTTGGCTTCTTCCGTGCCTATGCCTTGGCCGGCGATGGTCAGTCATTAACATTTCAATTATGGGATATAATATTTTTTGTGCTTTTGGCTTCTTCCATGCCTATGCCATTGGCCGGCAACAATCATAACACTTCATTGGTAATAACGGCTGCTTATAGGTTGCCCATGAGACAAACTTGTTTTGATTATTAGAACCACAAGGTGTGTGAGAAGCATTCTCGTGTTCTTCTCATACGCCCCGTAAGCTGAAGGGAATGCATCGAGGTTTGTTTCTTTACCTCTCTCGCCCATGCCTTTCTACTTGATCTTTCAAGCATTGAGCTCCTCAAAATTTATCAGCAGGATATGAAGCGTTGCTAGGATGCCTCATTGCTGGGGTGATAATTGGGGCCATTGCTATTTTCTGCCATGTCAGGAGAAGAGCCAGCAAGTTTCAACCATCAAGAAACGATATCGGTAATTTCACTAATTAATTAATTGCACATCATGCATATAGAAGTTACTGAGATGAGTTTTTTAACCCACTAATAGCAATATGAACTTACGAAGTCGCACATGTTATTTTTTCTTGCAGAGATCGCGGTGGCATCCCTTGAGTATGAGGAGACTACCTGCAAGCCGATGTCGATCAAAGAAATATACGCAGCAACTGAAAGCTTGAGTCCATCAAACATCATTGGACAGGGTATTGCAGGTACGTGTCCATAATAGCTGATTCATGGTTATGGTATCTGTACCATAAAGCAAGCAGAAAGTATATTTTTCATCCAAGAACATGAGACTTAGAAACCATACTGTTAAAGTATGTTGTTCTTTATGGTGTGCAACTTGTTCCTCTTGTGGTTCCAGGGAAGGTCTACAGAGGAGTGCTTGCAAATGGCTGGCCTGTTGCAGTGAAGCACATCGTTAAGAATGAACATGCAGAAACCTTCCTAAGGGAAGTTAAAAGCCTGTCACATGTCAGGCACCCGAATCTTGTGTCATTAAGAGGTTACTGTGATGGACAGGAGGAGTGTTTTCTTGTGTATGAGCTGTGCATCAACGGTAACCTATCAGAATGGCTATTTGGTGAGTAACAGGAGCCTAAACATTTAAAGTGATGACTAGAACTCTAGAAATTTATACATTATTGCATAATTGAAGAAAAGAATAATTTGATTCTAGGAAAAGATAAGAACCTTTCATGGATTCAGAGGCTTCAGATAGCACTTGGAAGTGCTTGTGGCCTTTGGTTCCTGCACATATATCCTGAAGGCTGCATCGTTCACCGTGACATCAAGGTTTGTTGCATGATCTGAAAGGCTTCAGTGCATCTATAGATTCATGTTTAGTCAAACTCATACTTGCTATGACAGCCAACCAATATACTTCTTGGGGTTGATATGGAACCCAAGCTGTCGGATTTTGGACTCTCAAGGGTCATGGACTTAGGTGTGTCGCATGTAAGCTCTGAAGTCAGAGGAACATTTGGCTATGTTGATCCAGAATACCGCCACAACCACAGGGTGAATGCTGCAGGGGATGTATACAGCTTCGGCATGGTGCTCCTGCAACTCCTGTCAGGAAAACGAGCAATCAACATCATGAATACTGCTATGCCAATGTCACTGGACAAAATGGTAAGATCATAAGCAGTTAAAGTAAGATATTACATTCTGAGATGAATAATTGATTGAGCCGAATATGTGTACCTGTCGTTCCCAGGCTTCTACACTTATCCAAGATGGCAATGTATCGGAGTTTGCTGATCCTAGGTTGAATGGAGAGTATTCAACGGAGGCATTTGATCTCAGTTTGAAGCTTGCTCTGTTATGCACTGGCCACAAGAAGCAACGGCCATCCATGGAGCAAGTTGTATCAAGGCTTGAGAAAGCTCTTGAGATCTCCATGAGAGATGATGCAAAGCGCAACAACATTAGCACTGTCGAATCCCTTGCATAGCTACTATGTGTAATCCTTAAACCCCTTGATGTTTACATGACCATGCTTAAACATTTTTGTGCACTAAGTGAACAAAAGCCAATTGAGACATTGAGTGGTGAGAAATTTACGTGAGAAAACTTTTAAGACAAACCAATAGAATTACTTCACGCCTATAACCAGAGATAGTTAAAGACCAAATCTAGGGACAGTCAGCCTGAATGGCTGTCGTTTATGCTGCTGGGCTGGCTGCTGTTGGCTGTGCGCTGCCCTTGGGCTCGCTGCCGTAGTGCCTTGGCACCTGTCCAGCAGCAGCTGCAGCTGCAGCGCTTTGTAGCACCGCCGATCAGGGCCAGTACTACAATCCAGACTTCTATTATAACACAGGCTTGGATATTTCAGCACCTTTTCTATCACAGTATACAGAGAAGTGTAACTAGAGCAGAGGAAAACCAATGAAAAGAGTCGAACATGATACCTCTTAGAAAGACAATGATCCAGATAATGATAACGAGTTTAATGCAGCACTTGAATTCACTACGATGATCCAAGTGAATATGCTCTCTTTCAACTTACTACAAAAGGAAACACCTGTAAGTGCACAACGCGCGATAATTAGCTTGCAGACATCATCACGTTACAGCATATACCAACTAGTACCAAATGAAAAATATGGTCATGGGTGCCTTGAATACCAATCATATGATCCACCTCCATGCGACCAGTGGCGGACCCAGCCTGATTTCAGGTAGTCCGAGGACTACCCTAGCCAAAACTATTATTACTGGTTAGATTTCAAAAGTCCAAATTGAAAGTCTAATGTTCTTAAGTATTTTAGTCCCAAGACTATATCTCCTCTTGGCTGGTGCTCGATTGTGCTTGGTATCCGCATAGTTTATATTATATCTTAGATTATACACTATATTGATGGCGAAATATTTTTGCTGGGCATACCCTAGATTTAAATCCTGGGTCCGCCACTGCATGCGACCAATGAAAAAGATGAAATTCTTTCTCAACAGAAATCAATGTCATCCATATAACTTTATTCCAAAACAATATATGTTTCCAGAAATACAGGGCTATACATAGGTGCACTAGCAATCATCCAGGTAGTAATTAAATCTAATTACAACATAATGCAGAAACCAGACTGTTAGTAAACAGATATTCTGCACAGATTGGAAGAAAAATGGCCAATAGCAACACAAATTATTGAAGTGGCAGCTCATTCAGTGCATCTGTATAATCCTTTTGATTCATCGAAAGGACGCACAAGCCATGCGGGAGAAAAAGATAAATGGCAAGAAATATTATCACTCCGAGATCAGCTTCTTCGCCTATAGCAGGTTGAGGGGGTTGCCGCAAGTATATCTGACTGGCACACCACATACAATACAGGGTGGCTATCATCAGGATGAGAAAGAAAGACTGGTTTGATTTTTCTGCTGCAGACCTTCCATGCTTCACTCTGCCAAAACAAGGAACTCGTGTTTACAGAACTGCAATAAGGATTTGTGATGTTTTCCAGAAGGGAAAAGGTTTTGTAACGGACGGAGAGATGGAAACATTGAAAACTCAAGTGAGCATATGTAAGATAGGTCTTATATTTCTTTTTCTAGAATGCACAGGAGAACAGACTATCTTTGCATAAAAAGAAAGAAAGACAGGTTTGATACAACACTAGGCTGCTGTCTTGCAGTCTGCTGGCCAGAACACTTGAAACTATTATACAAAAATAGAACAGAAACAACTTAAAACTTACAAGTTATACAACAGGCACACTAAATAAAGAAACAGAATTTCGAATGATCTGGTGCCAACACTTTACACTTCTGGGGTGATAAGGGTTGCCTATTTCCATCCATTACAAATGTGGGGGAAAAAAGTGATACAACTGAACATACCCAGGCCTAATTGACCAAACAGCATAATCAACTCCATACCAAACAGGGCAATGAAAACCAGAGACACCAAAAGTAGATGTTCTAAATTCTAGAGTTGTACATAAAAAGTTTTTCCTTTTCTATTTTAATATACTGAGGAAAACCATAACTTCTATAGAGAATCAATTAGTATTACTTGTTCTGTATACAAGGAACCGAGAATTTAAGTTGTGTTTGTAGTGGCATAGCAGTGAGGTGCCAAAATGTGCTACACTACTTATAACAGTACGTGATATAGCTAGCTACTTGCAAGTAACCTAATCTAGTTTCTGTGTAACATTTTTTAGTTTGTACTAGGGATAGTGCATGCAAAAAAGCTGTCACCTGTTGATGTACACAAATCCCCCCATGAGGCAAGTGCAAAGAAGTCCTACGACGAGCACTGCATCTGGATTGATAGGAGCACGGCCTTTCCACCAACCAGTGCTCAGGATCCAAGTGTACATTGTAGAATGTCCATTCTCCTGCAGCAGTATAACATGAATTCAGTTGGGGAAAATGACACATTCAATTCCAAAGTATCAAAGGGAAAGCTTCATTTGTGATCTGAACAAATGTTACTTCACATGCAGAAACATCATGCCCGTTGGATTAGGTGGATATCTCTAGAATAACTTTTTTTCCAAGCTGTTAAGCACACACTGTTAAAGTATTCTAAGATATGCCTCCCCCATTCACGAGACATCCGTTGCCGACTTTCAGTTGACAAAAATTCCAAACTACTGTATGCTCACCTCAAACAAGTGATCCAAGAAAAAGTGAGAGAGCCAACCGGCAGAGATCAGCAAGAAACACTGCCTCTTTCTTAATGGTACCTGCAACGACACCAAGATTAAACAAATCAGGCACGCAACACTAGATTGATACAGAGGCTTCTGGACTGTGAAGCTACTAAACACTATTCTGCAACAGAGGATTAAGATAATGCGGCATTTGGAATGGCAATGACACCAAGTGTTGCTAGACTCTGAACGCAGCCGTACCGAATAGTAGATTAAAAAAGGGCCAAGAAAAAATAGCAAATCCAAGGCGGCGAAAGAAAGATTCATGAGGAATTGAAAATTCCGGCACCCACCCCGGAGGGGGAGTCGAGGACGCCGGCGCGAAGCAGCCGGCGGGAGAGCCAGGCGTAGGCCAAGGCGAGCGGGAGGCCGAGGAGGAGCGGGTAGTAGAAGGGGTGGTGCACGGCGGCCATGGCGAGGTCCCCCGCGGCGGAGGCCGAAGGGAGGAAAGAGCAGAGCCACTCGGCGAAGGAGCCGAGGTCCGGGCCGAGAAACGCGTTCGCTGCGTAGACGGCGCAGTGGTGCGGCCCGAAGCGGCGGTCCGGGCCGGTGAGCCGAGACAGCGCCGCGCCGCCCGTCAGAGCGTACAGCAGGTGCGCCCCTGGCCCCGGCATCCCGCTCCTTTGGCCGCTGATAAGCTGGCTCGGTCGCCGCCGCCGGCCGACGGAGGCGTGGCGCGCGGTGGTGTTTGTATGTTCGTTTGGTGGGAGGAGTAGAGCGGAATCAGGAGACGAGCCTCCCTGCAGCTTTTCCTTTCCGTAGTCGTCTCGTCTCACTCTCGCCATCCGCGGTTTCCTCTTCTGCTGTCACCGCGAGACGCCAATGTAACGGTTAACGGTCACGTGTTTTGACCTGGACAGCATGTGTTGCAGGTTCTAGAGGTCTGGTCATAAATAGTCCTAGCTGTAACGTGGACAACTGTTTTTAGCTAAAATATAGCTTCTAATACTAATGTGATGACTTCTAGCTTTCTATAAAAGCTTATGTATAACCACTTTATGAGCCAAAGCCATACGTACATATTTGACGCTTATGTTTCCAAATTTAATACTTTTGTGCTAACTGCTGAAGTTTCAAAACTTTGTTAATTAAAACTTCATTGCTAGCGCCCGGATGTTCGGTCGGACGTCCACGGCTATACTATGTTGCGCCTCTGTTTTGTGCATCAACATGAGGGCCCGCGTTGCTCGGAGTCGCCTGTCAGCGCCTGCTTTCGCGCTCACATAGAGGCTCACGTCGCGCGCTCACATGGGGACCGCTCGCGCCCCCTTCCGCTTCCCATGCGAATCCTATGTACAACATTTGATCTACGTTTAAAGCATACAGATGCAATACTTGCAACGTAAAAAAAAGGTAAATGAAACATTTTTAAACATGCGTCTGAAACACTTGCAAAAACACGTGAAAACACTTGAACACCATTGCAACACATACGCAACATGCAGATAAAACACTTGTAACATATATATATATATAATATATGCAATATCCAGATAAACACGCTTGCAACGTACGTCTAGAAAAAAAACAGATGAAACATTGAGAACAGATTTGCAGCATCCCGATCTACTTTTGCAACATTCATATGAAACACTTACACATACCTATGAAATATCCGGAACATACCTTTGCAACATACGTTTTTAGGGCAACGGGTGGCGCGATGAACTGACGTAGTGGAGGCGGCCACGAGCAGATGGCAGCACCCGAGGCGCCCCGCCGCGGTGGAGTTGGCCACGATAGGCCTACCTGGGCGCTGTGGCTCGGGGACGGAGTGCAATGAAGAAGGCCATGAGGCCGGCGCAGCCGAAGAACTTGGCGACAAAGACAATGGTGTGGCCCTGTGCTTCGGCACCGTC
This sequence comes from Saccharum hybrid cultivar R570, assembly GCA_038087645.1. Taxonomy (NCBI): domain Eukaryota; kingdom Viridiplantae; phylum Streptophyta; class Magnoliopsida; order Poales; family Poaceae; genus Saccharum; species Saccharum hybrid cultivar. The sequence goes on along the minus strand of JAQSUU010000534.1, from coordinate 17,320,202 downwards.
AATCAACTACAGCGGGCAAAGGCTGGCAACGGCAGCGTGTGGCCAGCAATACTGGGCTCTCCGAGCGCATCAGGGAGAGGAGAGAGGAGGGGCGTCGCGGTGGAGAGGAGCAGGCGCGCCAGCAAAGGGAGTTGCCTTCTTGCCGGCTGCCGAGGGAGAGAGCAACGGCAGAGTCGTCGCGTGACTGAGTGTCGACTTCTAGATGTGAGGGGGTGCCAGGAAGAAGACCAAACATTGGTTTCTAGATGCAGCGCTGCTGGTTCGATGCGTCTGGATAGAAACAGGACGTCCGAATGCCCTAAATAAAGCATTACCGTAATTAAAAAAAAACGTCAAGTATATGTGGGAGTCAAAACTCAAATGAGTAGCGTTGGAGGTTTGCTAGACGATACCAGGTGGCCAGAACATGTCACTAGGGGGTCAAGCAGCCGTCCCAACGAACCAGCAAACGGGGCCCTTGGTAACCCATACGTAACGGCTTAGCTAATCATACCTGCTCAGATGCTCCGCATATTCTAGTCATCAAGAAGGGCAAATCATGATTCCAAGGTTCCACCATACGATACGATACTACGATAGTGTACACCTGTTAGGAGGAGCTCAAGACAGACCGCACTACTTTTTTTACAGCAAGCAGCGGTGCTTCTTAGTATCTTATTACTACAGTTCTCCACTCGCATCACAAGCTCACTTCACTGTCACAGTGGCTCCTCCGTCTCGGAGGCGTTGCAGTCCATGGGCGTGGCGGAGGCGTCGCAGTCCATGGGCGCGGCGACGTCTTCCACCCGCTTCCGGCACCTGCGCGCCGCCTTGATCGCCAGCAGGGTGTCGCAGACGATCCACGGGAAGCTCCAGAACCGCTTCTCGCCGCGGCGGTCTGGGTGGTACGTCACATGGTACCACGCCGACGCCACCTTCGACGCGTCATCAGCCCTGCACGCCCTGAGCCACTCACTCACCTCTGCGTGCAGGGCGTCGACGGCGGCGATGATACGGTCCTTCATCTCGAAGTAGCGCTTGTTGTCCCGCCGCAGATACACCAGCTTGTTCCGGATGTTGCCCGTCAGGATCTCGTCCTCGCCCTCCGCGGAGTAGTAGGTCATCAGGGTGCCCAGCTTCTCAGCGTACGCCTCGTACTGCTCCTCAGCGGTGTCCAGGAACTTGTCGAAACCGGCGACCTCGAGGTCCGGGTCATACATGCAGCTCGGTGGGGCCGCAGGCAGGAGTGCTTCTGCGTTCTCCTCGTGGCGCAGGGCTGCACGGTAGAGCTTGCCGAGGACGCCGTTGGAGACGTACATAGGCCTCTCCCATCGCTCCATGAAGTCCGGGAACTCCCGGGGCCTCAGCGCCAGGGGCATCTCGGCTGGAGCTCCTGTCTTGGCAAAGTCGACCGCCATGGAGTGCAGGGCGGCCAGCTGGAGGCACTCAGGGCTGCGAGCTTTCAGCGGATTACGGTCTGCGTGGATCAAGTGGGCAGTGGAGATAACACCGAGGGCATCATTTATCATGTAACTGACGAAGTGCTTCTGAATTTCCTGCAAGCATTTGCATGCAGATGTTCATTTGTAACATTTTGCTCAAGCGAAAATAACCATGCAAGATGGCGAAATACGCAGGCATTTGCTGAATGTTCACGGTGAGCATAATGCACATAACATCTTAATACCATGCTGACTGGACTAAAATGTGGTCTTAACAGCGAGTTCTATATGCTCATTATTGCCCTATCAGCACCTGTTTCATGAGGTTAATCCTAAATGCATACACACATTTTAGAAACATGCAAGGTTCCTTAGCTCTGTACATATCATTATCATTAAAATGCCTTAATCCATCGTCTCAGGGGAAAGATCGCTTATAAACTGATATTTTGCGACTATAGAAATCCGATTAACCGAATAAGAAGAACAGCAAATCAACCATAGTATATACATATAATCCAGAAAAATGAGCGAATGAAAGACACTCAGGAGTATGGAGTGTACCTCGAGTGTAACAGCATGGTCCATTATGCGTGGCCTCGTTGCAGTGTAGTCCATAGGTGCATCAACCTTCTCCGGAATCAGTTTGTCATCCCAAGTAATAAAGAAGAGGTCACCATCCAAATCGCCACCCGAGCATTCATTTGGATGAGGCCTAATTAATTTGAAGATTACAAGTAAGGATAGTGCAAGCATTGACAACATTAATCCAAATGGTTAATTGTAAACTACAAAATCAACATAATATGGATAACATTGCTAGCAGAGACAGATACAGTGTCTTAGTTCAGTAGACAGGCTGCTTCACAGCCATGGACAGAGAAATTGAACTCCACATTCTAAAGATAAGTCATTTTTCAGCTTCAGAATAGCAAACATACCTTTCCCCTCTCTGAGGAAACACAACACAATCAATAAGACCCCTAGCATCCAATGCAGGGTCATATACAGCTTCAAGTACTCTGACATCACCAGGATGGAGACATGGGTTTTTTGTGATTGCAACTTTTCCAACAATTACAGCTGTTTTGCCATCATCATTGCAAAAGAATGGCTGTTCACTGTACTTCTGGTCCTTGCGATTCTTTGTAATTCTGACGTAAACTTGGCCATAGTCTAATTTGCAGGTTTCATCCAAACAACCAATAAGAACACGGCCTTTCTGGACATGAATCTTACACCTAGTTCTTATGTCGGTCAGCCTATTAGCCCGATGGGCTTTAAGAATCATTAACAGGTAAGGCTCTGAACTTGGTTCATAGCCTTGCAGCAGCATCTCAGCTGCCGTCTTGGTATCAGCACCACCAATTTTCCCTAGGACAGACAAAGCGGCTTCTTTGTTTGTTAGCATTCCATCTGATTCGTGCATGTCATCCTGTTGCATCGATTCAAATACTTCATCCTTTATCCCCAATGTCGAAAGAAGAGAGATAATTTCACGGTTCACGTAACATGGCTGAGACTTGCTCCAATTTGTAATGTTCAGCATAGTGCTCTTCGATTCAAACTTCTTCATACTAGGTCGTAGAGAAAGATTGAAAAAGGAAGTAGGGTCAACAGCGACGACTCCTTTATAGCCCCCATACCTTATTTGAAAAGCAGAGGGAAGGTGAGCAGGGTCTAATCCAATTAACTTGGCAACATTTCTGGCAAATCTAGTAGAAATCTTCCCGATACCATCAGAAAATATATATTTAGTGCCATCAGTTGTGACTTCAATATCTGGAATTACTTCTACATCATATGATGTGACTTCTAATGTTTGCCTGGAGGAGCTAAACAGTTGGCCCATTCTAGCTGCACACTTGGAGACTGAACGGATATCTTCGAAGTGGCCCATCCACCTCCTTATACTCTCAGCAGTCAAAGAATTATTTGAAGCAAACATCCAAACAGAATTACCACGAAGTTGACTTGCTGAAAAGGCCAAAAATTCATATTTTTTTGGGCCAATGCAAAATCCTTCCTTTAGAATGGAGAGAATACGATGATACAGGCCAGTTTTCAAGGGTGTAGAAAAGAAACCTTGTTCAGTTCTAGCTGACAATGCATTGGGAGAAAGCTTGCTCCAATCTTCATCAACAAAAGTAACTCGAGCAAAGTCAGAAGCATACTGAGAGTGGTACTTAACCACGTAATTTGAAACTTCTTCCTCAGGTCCCAAGCAGTATATTTTTGATGGTGTGATGTGAATTTTGTAACACCTCATCAATTTTCCACCCTCCTTCTTGTTGGAAAACAAGGCTTTCCTGCTCATACTCATGCTATGAGCCTCATGTCTGATAAATTGCAAAGGTTCATAGCAGGTAGATTTTAATTTGCTCATTTTCTCAAATATTCTCCTTAAAGTATCGATTGACAGCTCTTCAAGGACTTTAAACAGATCAGCATTAACATGCCCAGCAACTAGCTTCCCCATGTGAACAAGAGAGTTCAGACGAAAAAGAACTTCATAAGGCACAGAAAAGCCATTTGGGCAGTCAACAAGAGGAACCACATTGGAGGAGAAGCCAAATGCATCCATCAAAGAAATGGCCAATTCCCCTAATTCTCCTGAGAAGGGTAAACTTTCAAGAATTTCTGATACTGGTACACCTTTGCTCAGTTTCAGGACAAGAGTGGAACACTCGCCGAAAGAGTTATTAGGTGTAAAATCTAGTGCTCTGACCCATGCAAATTTGGCGTCCTCCTTGCATGCATGAAAGCGGTCATCTGTAAACCTTGATTTAACTGTAGACCCAGAAATTGCAGTGTATATTCTTGGTGCATAAGCCAGCTGAAGCAAGGATAATATTAATTTTATCAGAAGAGTAGCTTCAGATTAATTAAAAAAGATGCCCAGAGAATATTGCAGCTGAAACAAATTGATAGTCAAAGAAATATGACAAGCATTAAATCCATATCATTGCAGATAATATGTAATTATGTATTCAACAGGGCAGCTTAATATTAACAGGAAAAATTGATAGAATAGCATTTGTAAAATCTACTTCAATGTATTAAGTAAATAAATCTTAAACAGCTTACACTCTCAATAAAATATATGATGAAAAAGACATGCTTCAAATAACATGCAGAGGAAACTCGATTATGCTTGCATAAATATGAAGTTAATTGATCAGTTTCAAAGTAAAAGATCTTATCCCTTATGAGGATTACATTTATTGTGCATATCTCAACTATCAGGTCGTTGAGTAATTACTCAAAATGGAAAATGGCTAGATTATGCAGTAAATGAATCATATGAAAACCTAGAGTGTGATTGTTTTGAATGCTGCTACACAACATATGCGATAGCGGACATAGAGAACTCAAGCAGGCCATCGAAGATTGCAAAATATCCTTCCGTGCAGCACTAGAGGAAGAAGAAAGCTCCATATACAGGCTGCAACCCACTTGGGTATGCTCCCATTCTGCTGGTTTGTTAGGCCAGAATAGAGGTCCAATTATATGTTGATGTGGAGGAGATGATCGCTCAACTGTCAAAAGAGTTCTTCTGCAAGGCTGCTTTTTGCTGGACATTTGGTGTAGTTCTTTTCATTTCCTGAGTTCTGATGACAGTAGTCGAGGTTCTTTCAGTCATAGTTGCTTAAGAAGGTTTGTTCAGAGGTGTTCTGTCCAGAGAGAAGTCAAAGTCGAGTAGAATTATCGAAGGCTTGTATTTTGTAATAAGCTGGTAAGTGGTAACCCCAGTAAAACTCCTTTTAAGTTTTCAATAAAGCTGGGCCAATGGTCTTTGGCCTGAAAATATATCTGTAGATTTACTTGTTGACTTGCATCTCTACCCATATTGAGCTATTCTATCACAAATTCACAATCACTGGGTGAATCTCCCATATTGAGCTATTCTATCACAATCACTGGATGAATCTCCTGGGCCCTGGCTACTGACCGAAAATGAGGGTTCATGATAATGCATATCAATCATATATCTGTGTGTCGACTATTAATTCGAAACAGGCACACTTCAATTCATATAAGGGCGCATCAAGGTTTTGGAACTTTGTGCATCGAAACGAATAGCACGGTCTAAGCAGCTCACCTGCAGCAAGATGGCTCCCGTCCCATCAAGGTGGCACCCAAAGCACTCCCTGATGTCCTCAAAGAGAACCTCAAGCTTGTAGCTCCGGGAATCCTGCTTCAGGTAGAGGTCCACACGCCGCTTCCCCGGGATGACCTCGGTCCGCACGCCGTCCCAGGAGTAGGCCACCTCCAGCTCTCGCTCGGCGACACGGTTGCCTAGAATGAGGCTCGCGTCGGCGGCGCGGAGGGAGAGATCGGGCGCGCGGGGCAGGAGGTCGGCGTGGGCGGCGGAGACGGAGAGGCAGGAGCCGAGGAAAGGGGGCAGGCGGCCCGAGGAGGCGAGGTCGATGGCGTGGGTAGCAGCGGAGGCGGAATCGAACTGGACGGAGCCGTGGCCGCGGCTGAGCCAACCGCGGTGCGCGGCGGCGATCTCGCAGGCGAAGGCCGCGCCGGCGGTGGTGACGGCGGAGTCAAAGAAGGCGAGCAGCTCGGCGGCGATGGCCGAGGCCGGGACGTTGGATACCCGCACCGTGGCCGTGGAGCCCGGCGCGGGAGCCGCCGTCGACATAGTGGCGGGGGAACGTTGAGCTGGAGGGCCGGGATCCTGGCGATGTCACGGCCGGGGGGTTTTGTGCCCGAAAAGAGGGTTTGTAACCAGGGGCGAAAGGGCCACTGTTTCCTTCGAATTTTATCATGGGAAATCGAATGCGAGACTTCTGTTTTCTGGATTTTACATTTTTTTCTTATATGCATAAAAATAAACTTGTTCATATGGAATTCTGATGCTATGAAATTTTGCATTGCATTCCAAAGGAGCATAAGATCTTATTTCCTCCGAACAAAATACTTCCTCTATCCAAAAGTGAGTGATTTTAGCTACAGTGCTAAGTCAAACCATTCTCAATTTTAACTATTTTCTTACAGAAATAGACTAATGTTTAAGTATCATTATATTTATCATGAAATATATTTTCATAGTAATACATATTCGAAATCATAACTGTTTATACTATTTTCTGTAAACTTAATCAAACTTAAAATAATTTGACTTTAGTGGATCTAGAATTACATCTTTTATTTATTTTTTTTTGCAATGAGAACTACATCTTTTTAGAATGAAGGAAATGCCTATTTTAGAACAGTAATAAGGTATTTCATTGTTAGACTATATGAACAGAGAGACAATGACCAATTATAAGTTAGAACAAGTCATCGTTGTCTGAACAGAACAATGTGCATATATACATGTTATAGAGGATGTAGTACATGTTAATATTCCTTCCATGTGATGGAGAATTGTTCTATATGTCAAACCTGAGATTGACTGGTTCATTGAAAAGCTAGATTTACATAATCAATAGGGATGGGAGTTAGACATACAAGTGTCGTTGCAGGTGCCAATCACAACAGCAAGTCTCAGCGCGTCAAGGCCCAAAATAAATGTCGATCGAGGTTAGATGTCATCTTTCAACTGTGAATGCATTTAGAACCCAAAATTATGCCTAGTGACAGCCTCCACTTGGCAAGCGACATAAAAAAATCAACAACTAGGCATATGTGAAGTCTAATAAACCCCAATCATATATGTTCTCTGTCGCTCCACTCCTCTAGGATAATGCAACTAGACACGCCACACTAGTCGCGGCCAATGACTTACTTGTGACTTGCGTCACCACACCGAATAGTTCTAGCACCGACTGTCAGTATAACACCCTAAGTTCGTATTTTACAATGTTAAGAATTTTCTATACTTAATTAATTACCAAGAAGACCTAAGTAATACGAGGAAAATACATTTTACAAATGTTGTTGCTTACTAATAATGAAGACCACCCTGGTGGTGCTCGATAATGGTGACTTGGTAGTATATAGGACAAAGGGTGGAGGTGAAGAGAGTTAGGCCTTGGGTAAGTGGCAAACGGGTGGCTGGACTTGTGCAAGGTCGAGGTCATTTGAGAGGTGCACGTTGCTCAAACTAATGCATATTTTTAATTTGACTAAAGCAAACACCTTCTATCAAAGTCGTGCCTTGAGCACGAGACTCACCCTAGTCTATCCCTAACTCTGCACCATACTGAAATTGGCATGCCCTGATCTCTGTTAGCAACGGTGGTTACTCCTGCTGCATCAGCGGTGCGACCAGAACTAACTCACCCTCAATTCCCCAACTGACGACTTTCCTTTACAAAATTATTGTTGTACCACCATAGCCAATTCTCCAGTACTAGGCTACAACCACAACCTACCCCTCTGAGGCCCTGTTCGCTTGGCTTATCAGCCATACTTTTTCAGCGAAGGAATAATATTTTTCTCTCACACCAAAATCAGCGAACAATACCAAAGCAAACAGGACGGGCATGGCAATTTTAATATAGTTCAATTTTCTTTATGTACAAATCATATGATGCCAATCGAGAACAGAGATCAGGGCATGCCAATTTTAACCAGCTGCCGAACAAGCTGAATATAGTTTAATTTACCCAAACACATATCACCTGCAGCACATGCAGCGTGAGATTCCTGTAAAGAAAATGTAGAGCTCGGGACGGGATACTGAAAGCTGCGCAGGCGGTGGAGAGTATGGATGGAATTCTTGATCTGGCAAATTGCCTGCTGCTCAGTGATTGATTGGTTCGCCACTTATCGTTGACCAACGTGTCAGGAGCAGCGTCAACAGAAGGCAGTAGCACCCTGATCTTTACCTGCCGCGCGCGGGTGCCTCCTCGGAGTGCGCCTTGTCGTCCCAACTGCGCAACGGCGGCCTTGCCCGTGCGGTGGCTCATCGGCCACCTGCGTGTGTGCGCGTGTGTACGCCCACCAGCGTGCCAGTGGCGAGTCCGTAACTACATCCTGCATGACTGCGTCTGCGCGGCCTTGTCGGCGGTGGCCGTGCTCTGCGCGCGTTCTTTCCTAGCGTTCTGCGTTCGGCGGTGTCCTCTTCCTCCCATCGAGTATAGCAATCAGTTCTTCGACAATCCATAGTGCCTAGAGATATGGTCTCCGTCCCAAGGTCCGAACTCTGAAGCGGCGGGCGCTGTATCGAGTGCGCAATGGACACGGATAGCTTTTATTGACTCGGAGGACCAGTGTGAAACGACACGTCATCGGATGCACGATGCGGCCGCAGCAACATCAGCCTGAGACAAGGACACGGCCCGCGGTAGTAGCAAATAGGCCAGCATGGACACCACACCACACCACACCAGCGACGTGCACTAGAGCACTAGTAGTAAACTGGATTATTGGACCATCTCCATCTAGTTCTTGAGGAGGTAGTCGTCGAGGTCGTGGAACGTCTTGGTGGCGGTCTCCTTGATGACGTCCGGGTCGGGCACCTGGTCGTTGGCCTTGTCGAACTCCATGGCCCAGCTGACGACGGCGCCGGCGCCGGCCTCGCCCTCCGCCGCCGCCTTGGCCGGGGCCACCTTCAGCGTGATCTTGAAGTTCTTGTAGAAGTTCACCAGCTCGCCGTCCACCACGCTGTACGACACCACCTTGTTCTCGTCGTCCGCCACCTCCAGCTTCTCCTTGGAGAACGTCAGCATCGGCACCGCTGCAACACATGCACAGCAAACATCCGATATATCCGTGGTCGTCGTCGTTAGCGGTCCCAGTCCCAGCGCTAGCAGACAAGGCGATGGTTACGTACCCCCGGTGTACTTGAGGAGGCGGACGGTGCCGGCGGACTTGCCGTCGCCCTCGACGGTCTCGATGCTCTTGTACTGCTCGGGGAAGATCTCGGGGAACAGCTCCGTGGAGTCGCGCAGCGCCGCCCACAGCTTGTCTGCCGGGGACTTGACCTCCACCACCAGCTCAACCTTGGACGCCATTGCCTCTACCAACCTAGCTTCGTGCCACAAGCTTTGTAGTGTACTGTGTAGGTGACTACTGACTAGGTAGTGATGTGGCTGTGGTCTGGCGATGGTGAGACCAAGAAGGCCCAGACCTCATATATATACAGAGCCAGGGACCAGCTCAGATCGCGACTGCTCTTTCTTCAGAGGAGAGCAGCCGCGCTGCTACTGATGCCGGCCATTCAAGGTTCTCCTGCACGATCCAACTACCTTGATCAGGCTCGAATTCAATTGAGTCCGTCGGTGCAGATCCGTCCGATTGATGACGGTAGCGTGCCTGCACCGTGTGCCCGTGGAATTTGAGGGCTCGCCGTCGCCGGTCGCCGCACAGGGTGGAGTAATGGGGCCTTGTTTAGTTCGGCCGATTTGGCGCCGGCCGAATCACTGTAAGTATTTCGTTTGTATTTGATAAAAATTATTCAAACATTGACTAATTAGGTTCAAAACGTTCATCTCGTAAAGTACAACAAAACTGTGCAATTAGTTTTTGATTTTATCTACATTTAGTACTCTATACATGTGTCGGCATTTTGATGTGATGAGAATCTTCTTTTTGCATAATAAAATTTGGGAGAAAATTTGGATCTAAACGTGGCCTGGGAGGGGATTCTTTGATCCGAAAAATTAGATGAGGCCAGGCCAGGCCGGACCGAAAGACCGCGGTCTGGTTGGCGGTTGGCAGCAGGAGGGAGGTCCGGTTCCGGCCGAAACAGTAATGAGCGTCCGTCGAGGTGCAGGGACAATGGCAAAATGTACTGCTAGTAGTCTACTGCTCCCTGCATTCCAAATGATAAGGTATTCTAAGAATTTTAGAGAGTCATAGCGTCTTAAGATTGATTAAAATTATAGAGAAAATTATAAAAATTTATAACATCAGATAAGTATACCAATTTGATCAAACTTGAGATCTTTTGACTTTCTAAAATTTTTGAAATGTCTTATAATTTAGGATAGAGGCAGCAGTACTAGTGTACTACTGGTTGTAAGGTCCTAGATGGCTAGAGGGGGGGTGAATAGCCTATAAAAAATTCTACAAGCACCACTAAGCAAACTTGTTAGAATAACAAACGGCGTAAAGCGAGTTTTACTTAGCCTACGGTTGTGATGCAAGCCTCCTATATACAAGTCTAGTAGATTATGATCTCTAGTAGTCACACAAGTGCTAGGTCACTAACTTACACTAGTGAGCAAGCTAACAACTACTAGCAAAGGCTACCACTAGAGCTACACAAGATAATCTAGTAAATGTAAATGCAAGAGAGAGGATTGTGATTCTTATACCGACGGTGAAGTGAAGATGTTGCCAATCACCAAGATGATATACAATTAATCAATATTGACAACAACACAATATGTAGACCAAACACCGGGAGACAAGAGACACAATATTTTTGTTCACCCGGTGTTCACTTGTGCACCGACAAGCTACGTCACCGGTTGTGTCGACCAACACTTAGATGGTTCCTCGGTGTGACCCTCAAGTCACTTGCCCCTCAAGGCACGCCCCGCAAGGCACCGCAAGACACCACTCTCAAGTGAGGTAACTCAATGACACGCGCAATGTAATAGAGTTGCTTTTGGCGTCCCGCCGAGGAAAGCACAAGAACCTCTCACAATCAACCGGAGGTGGCCAAGAACAATCACCTTCTCTTGCCAACGCCTCCAACAATCTCCAAGCCGGCTAGGAGCGGTACTCTCCAAGAGTAACAAGAAATCCACCGGCTAAACCACCCATAAGTGCCACTAGATGCCCTCAAGCTATGCAATGCACTTTGGGATCACTCAATCTCACTTTTGATTTGCAATCAAGCAAGAGAGATGAGTGGGAGGAGATGCTTTAGCTCAAAGGATGCACAAGAGTGTTAGAAATGCCAAGAGACCTCCCCAAGGGCCGGCCAACAAGTATTTATAAGCATCCCATCCAAATAGAGCCGTTGCACTCCACTTGTCCGTTTTTTCGGGACGACCGGACGCGCCGGTCGTAACTGACCGGACGCGCTCAACCGCGTCCGGTCGTCCTGCGACGTCCACGTCTCCCTCAGATTTCAAAACCGACCGTTAGATCCTCCAACGGTCGCTGCGCGCCAACGGTCAAACGCGATGACCGGACGCGACGCTCGAACGACCGGACGCGCCGGTGCGCACAGTACCGCGCTCGCGAAGACATGACCGGACGCGCTCCTCGCAACGACCGGACGCCACAGTACCCGCGTCCGGTGGGAGTCCAGTAAGCTCCCTGGACGACCGGACGCGTCCGATCGTGTGTGACCGGACGCGCACCGCGTCCGACGTCTTCGTGAACCGCTGTTCGCATGACCGGACGCGCCGGTCCCACGAGTCACCGGACGCCCCGGTGGCAAACCCTAGCTCGCGCGCCTGACCCCGACGCTGTACTGACCGGACGCGCCGGTCGCACAGTGACCGCGTCCGGTGCAGCGTCCGGTCACTTCTGTGACCGCGTTCGCCTCCGTTTCTTTTCCGACTTCCGGCGTAATGAAAAATAGGCATTTCATTTCCCCGAAATCGCCTGAATCCCGCGCTCGCACGCTCGGCGGGAGGGAGAGAGGAACCCAAACCCCTCTCTACCCACAAACCACAGCGCGACCAACGCCACCTTTGTAAATGTGCCAACACCATCAAGTGTACATCTCCATGTGCTTGTGTGTTAGCTTTTTCTCAATCATTTTCAAAGGTTTTCCAGTTAGCTCACTAGGCCCTACATGCAATGCACTTCATGAATTCACCTAGTGGCACCCGTGCGTCGAATAACCGATAAGACTTCCCCTCTTAATAGTTCGGCTATCGATCCTAAACCACTCACACCCTCTATGGTGTCTTGAGTGTAAAACAAAATGGCCCTATGGTTATACCTTTGCCTTGAGCCCATTTTGCTTCTCCAAATGATATGATCCACTTCATATCATCACATGACCGTCTCGATCCATCGACCTTGACTTCACTTGCTCTTCACCGTTGCATCGGTCCGTCGGCGCCAAGTCTTGCTCAAGCTTCACCATCGCATGGTCCTTCGCTTCGAAGCCTCGACTTGCCCTTCACCTTCACAACCGGTCCATCGAGCCAAGCCTCATCTTGGTCTTCACCATTTTGGTCATATGAGTCAATGTCATGTCTCATATTCAATGACCACCTTTATCTAAATCATCCACTTAGATACAAAGGTTAGTCCTAGGTTTCATCAATTAGCCAAAACCAAACTAGGGACTTTCAATCTCCCCCTTTTTGGTAATTGATGACAACCCTTACAAAGATGATTTTGATAATAAAAGTTTTGAACTTGTCATACTTGTCCAATCATTTTGCTCATAAGTAAAGTTTAGACAATTATCACAAGCTCGGTTTTGGTAGCATTAGCTCCCCCTACATATGTGCATAGAGTTTGGATTGAAAGCTTAGCACATATGCATGGATAGAAGTGTTGGGAGAGTAATTCTACCAAAATGATGCTAAGGTGTAAGAAATGGACCTTTGAAGCGTGATACCAATCGGAGTTGCCTTTTACACCATCCTTAGCACCATGAAGTAACTAGACATCCATCAAAAACTCAAGAACCTCGTGAGATCAACATTATATGTAAAGGTTCTTGGACCACTTGTAAAAACTTTAGGCATGTCTAGATACCACAAGTAAACTATTCCTATGCATGCTAGTAGATCATTTCATCATCCAAGTTCTATACTAGCATTGCACCACACAAGCATGTATATTGAATTTAAATACATGTGCAATGAGCAAGTCATATGAGAATGCACAAACAAATGCAACAACTTTGTTTATGAGCTTGCTCCCCCTACTTGTGTGCATCAAAAAATTTATTTACCCCTTTATCATGTTGAATCATCTTTTTCTCTCCCCCTTTGTCAACAACTTACCCAAAAATGGGATCAAATTGTGGAGAGAAGAAAAATGTTTGATGGAGTAGGTTAAGATTTATCAATTTTGGTTCAACCTAGAATACTTGCCAAAGATATTTAATTCGATTTGAACCAAAGACAAGCTTCTTCACACCTCCTAATAAGGGTTATCTTGCCTATGTTGAATTAAACACTTATAGCAAATCTTCTAGATTCAACACTAGGTGTGCAAGCTCACAAACATGTCATATGCCACCACTAGATGAAAACAAGCATAGAGGCAATAGTGGTAACATATATCCATCAAATTCATTTGATTTATCATGAATGCTCATGCATACCACTTATTATGTCTACATACTCTAGCAAGTCCTTAGCATAGGATGAATGACATGTCAATCAACTTTACCTTGCAATGTCGAAGGAGAGGCATGTCAATAAGTGGGTGGGGTGCATTCAACTCATGTTTGAGAAATCAAGAATGTTCAATTCATTCCTTAGCTTGCAAAACCTCTTTTCATCAAGTGGCTTAGTGAGAATATCGGCAAGTTGATCATCGGTGCCAACACTTTCAATGGCAATATCTCCCTTTTGTTGATGATCTCTAATGAAATGATGCCTTATGTCAATATGCTTTGTTCTTCCATGTTGAACCGGGTTTTGTATCATCTTGATTGCACTCTCATTATCACATAGCAATGGCACATTCTTGAAGTTGAGGCCATAATCCTTCAAAGTTGATTTCATCCATAGCAAGTGTGCACAACAACTCCCCGCACTCACATATTCGGCTTCGGCGGTAGAGATTGCCACACTATTTTGTTTCTTTGAGGACCATGACACAAGTGATCTTCCAAGTAATTGACATGTGCCACTTGTGCTCTTTCTATTGATCTTGCAACCCCCATAGTCGGAGTCCGAATATCCAATCAATTCAAACTTTGACCCCTTGGGATACCATAGTCCAACATCTCTTGTTTGCTTCAAGTACCTCAATATTCTTTTTGCGGCCGTGAGATGACTCTCTCTAGGTGAGGCTTGATATCTTGCACACATGCAAACACTAAACATGACATCCGGCCTTGATGCGGTGACATAGAGTAGACTTCCAATCAAAGACCGATATTCCTTTTGATTCACCATTTTGCCATCAAGATCACTATCCAAATTTCCATTTGTACCCATTGGAGTTGAAATTGGCTTTGCATCTTGCATTCCAAACTTCTTCAACATGTCTCTTATGTATTTCCCTTGACTCACAAATGTCCCATTCTTCAATTGCTTGACTTGGAGACCAAGGAAGTAGCTAAGTTCACCAATCATAGACATTTCAAACTCTTTGGCCATCATAGCACCAAATTCTTCACAATAAGCTTGATCGGTGAAAGCCCAAGTTTGGTTTTGGTAATTAATGACACCAAGTTGCTAATGCCATGTGTTAAGTGTTTTGAGTTAGGCATAAGCAACACATGTGATGAAGGTGTACGTGGCAAGGAGTGGTGTCCACAAGATCACAAAGAGATGGTGCATGAAATGATGATCATGGTGGAGATGCACATGAAATGATGGACATGATGATTAAGTGGAAGAGAAGGATCTAAGAGCGCAAGGCAAAGGTATAACCATAGGGTTTTCCTTTTGCCGGTCTAAGTTGAGTAGAGAAGTGATTGACCGGGTTTAGGATACATAGCCGACTATCAAGAGGGGCAATCACGGTTAGCTCTGGAATCAAGTGCCACTAGATCAATGTCTTGAGCATATGCATTAGGATCTAGTAAAAAGCTAACATAACGCCTTGGAAAATGTTTGTGAAATGCTAACACACATGCACATGGTGGTGTACACTTGGTGGTGTTAGCACATTTGCGAAGGCGGTGAAGTTTAAGCGGTAGAGAGGGGTTTGGGTTCCTCTCTCCCTCCCGCCGAGCTTGCGAGGCGGGATTCGGCGCTTTTTGAAGAAGTGAAATGCCTATTTTCTACTGCGCCGAAAGTTAGAAAAGAAACAGAGGCGAACGGAGGTCACTGCGTTGACCGGACGCAGCACCGGACGCTGCACCGGACGCTGCACCGGACGCGGTCCGTTTTGACCAGCGCGTCCGGTCAGTTCAACGCAGCGCGGGTGCTAGGGTTTGCACCGGACGCTGCACCGGACGCGGGTCTGGCCTGACCAGCGCGTCCGGTCAGTTCAACTGGGCGTAAAAGTTAAACGCGCGACCGGCGCGTCCGGTGCCTCACGGGACCGGAGCGTCCGGTCAAGTGCACAGAGAAGCCGAGCGCAGCGAAGCGCGATCGGACGCGGCTGGCGCGTCCGGTCATGTGCGACCGGACGCGTCCGGTCGCGTCGGGTGCTTACTGGAACGCGACCGGACGCTGGCACTGTCGCGTCCGGTCGATCGAAGGAGCGCGTCCGGTCAGGGCAACGGCTAGTTCTGACGCGCGCGATTTTCGTTTGTCGCGTAGTGACCGGACGCGTCCGGTCACCCTGACCGGAGCGTCCGGTCATCACGTTTTTCGCTGAGTCGTCCGGTAACGGCTAGCTGCGTACCCCTTCGTTATAAATAGAGGATGTCCAGGGTTTGAGGGTAACTCTTGCACATTTTGAGATATAGAGACATCCTTTGAGCTAGAGAACAACCCCTCCACTCATCTCTTTGATTGGTTGCACATCTTGAGTGAGATTGAGTGAGATTCAAGTGCATTGCTTGAGAGTTGCATTCTAGAGGCACTTGATCTTTGAGTTGCTGCGGATTTCTTGTTACTCTTCCGTGTTTCCCGACACGGTAGACGGCTTGGAGCAGCGGAGGTGATTGAGCTCGCAATTGGAGATTGTTGGAGCCTTCACCAAGTGTTGTAAGGGGTTCTTGATCCTTCCCCGCGGGAGTTCGCAAATTGGATACTCTAGTGGAGCTCGTGGCTTGGAGGATCCCCATCTTGTGTGCGGTTGTGCGGCGCCCGCCGAGGGCTCAACTCTTGATAGTTGATTAGCTCGTGAACCGACAAGTGGGTGCATCGCCACAACGAGGAGTAGCTTGCCGGGAAGCAAGTGAACCTCGGGATAAATTCTTGTGTCATTCTCTTCCCGAGGATTTCTCTTGTGTGATTGATTAATTGGTACTTCTCATCTCTACACGGCGGTATAATCACTCAAAGCTCTTCTCTCGTATTACTTCTTATATCTAGCTTGTAGTTGTTGTTGTGTTTAGTGGATAGCCTTGTATTAGACTTGTGTAGGTGGCTTGCTTAATTAGTTAGAGCTAGTGCATTTTGCTCCGCCACCTTTTGTACTAACTTGTGGTTAAGTAATTATTGTAGAAGTTTTTTAATTAGGCTATTCACCCCCCCCTCTAGCCTATTTGGACCTTACAAGTGGTATCGGAGCCGAGGCACCGTTTATTTGAGGCTTAACAACCTACGGTGAAAAAGAAATGGCTCAATTAAGCTTGCACATCAACAATACCAAGAAGGCACCTCACTTTGATGGCACAAACTATGCATATTGGAAGGTTAAGATGACCGCACACCTCAAGTCAATCAATAGAGAAGTGTGGAAGGTCACCGAAACAAAATTTGAGGTTGCTAACCCGGAAGCACCTACACCGGTGGAAGAGAAGAAGCTCCAATGCAATGACATTGCCATTAGTGCTCTTCATGAGGCACTAGATGACAAGACCTTTGAGCAAGTGAAGAACATTGAGATCGCTCATGATGCTTGGGCCAAGCTAGAAGAAACATTTGAAGGCACCGAAGGCACAAAGACCGCTAAAGCATATATCTTGCAAGAAAAATTTTCAAGCTTCAAGATGCAAGATGATGAGAGTGTACCGGAGATGTTTCATAGATTGCAAGTCATTGTCAATGAGCTCAAGGCACTTGGTGAGGAAGTCAAGGACAACCAATTCTCTATGAAGTTCTTGAGAAGCTTGCCTAAGAGGTTTGATACATTGATCACCGTACTAGTAAGGACTACATTGAAGGCTTCAACTCCTCAACAAATATTTCAAGAGGTGATGACCGATGATTCATATAGAGAAGATGATGAGAAGGATGAGTTGGTCAAGAAGAAGAAGGAGAATGAGAAGAAAGATGATGAAAAGAAGAAGAGTGTGGCATTCAAAGCCACCACATCCAAGGGCAAATCCAAGATTGAATCATCAAGTGAAGAAGACTCAAGCTCTTGTGATAGTGATGACATTGATGAGAAGATGGCTCTCTTTGTCAAGCAATTTGGCAAATTCATGAAGAAGAAGGGCTATCGTGCAAGAAGGAGGAAGAACTCATCTAAGAAGAATGAGCATACCATGAGATGCTTTAGATGCCATAGCAAAGATCATCTCATTGCAAAGTGTCCTTATGATAGTGATGATGAAGATGCTATCAAGAAGGAAATGAAGAAGCAAAAGAAGAAGCAAGAAAAGAAGGAGAGCTCTCACAAAAAGAAGAATGATTCTCATGTTGCTACATGGGATAGTGATGATTCCTCAAGTGATGATGAGGATGACTACAAGAGCAAGAAGAAGGGACATGCTAGCATTGCCATCCAAGAGAAGGTCTCCCTCTTCGACACTCCATCATGCTTCATGGCTAAGGCCGCTAAGGTATCATCCGATGATGAGAGTGATCATGATAATGCTAGTGATAGTGATAGTGATGAAGAAGAATTCACTAAAGATGAACTAATCACTATGCTAGAAGATTGCACTCAACATTATAAAGAATCTAGAAAGGAGTGCAAGGGCTTGCTTAAGGAAAAGAAAAACCTTATGCAAGAACTTGATGAGCTTAGGGCATCTTATGAGAGTCTAAAGGTAGACCATAAGAAGCTTCAAAAGTCTCACACTAAGCTTGAAGAAGCTCATTCCTCTCTAGTTGAAAAATGTGAAAACATGCCAACTAATGTTGAGAAAGCTAAAACTTGTAACATAGGCATATCTTGTGATATAATTGATGAATCTTATCATAAGCCTATCATTGTTGCTCCCACTAACCCTTCATGTAGCGCATCTACATCATCCTCATCTAGTAGTGATGGTTTCACTTGTGACTCCACACTTATAGTTGAGAATGAAAATCTCAAGAAGGAGGTAAAAGAGCTCAATCACACCTTAGCTAAGGCTTATGGTGGTGAGGACCGCTTGCTTATGTGCTTGGGTAGCCAAAGAGCTTCTCTCTACAAAGAGGGATTGGGCTATAACCCCAAGAAAGGCAAGGCCGCTTTTGCTCCTCACAAGACTCGTTTTGTGAAGAACAATGGTAGCTATTGCAAAAGTTGCAAGCAAGTTGGTCACAAAGAGCGACATTGCATGAACAAGAAATCCAATGCTAATGTATCCTCAATTAAGTTTGATTCTTTCTATATACTTACCAAGGGTACAAATGGTGTTCATGCTAAGTTCATTGGTACACCATGGATGGGCTCAAAGAAGAAAGCCATTTGGGTACCAAAGAGCTTGGTCACTAACCTTGGAGGACCCAAACAAGTTTGGGTACCTAAAAGGAATTGATCTTGTCTTGTAGGTCAATTACAAAGCCGGAGGAAGGCATTGGGTGCTTGATAGTGGGTGCACTCAACTTATGACCGGGGATTCTTGTATGTTCAAATCAATTGATACAAGTCAAAATGGTGGTTTTGATGCTATCACTTTCGGCAACAACAAGAAAGGCAAGGTCAAGGGGCTTGGTAAAATTGCTATCTCAAATGACATGAGCATATCAAATGTGTTGCTAGTTGAGAGCTTGGATTTCAATCTTTTATCGGTGGCACAACTTTGTGATCTTGGTTTCAAGTGCATATTTGGTAGTGATGATGTTGAAGTCATTAGTGTTGATGGATCAAATTTGATATTCAAAGGTTTTAGACATGGTAGTTTATACTTGGTTGACTTCAATGATAGTGAGACACAATTGACATCATGCTTGCTTAGCAAATCTAGTATGGGTTGGTTATGGCATAGAAGGCTTGGTCATGTTGGAATGAAACAATTGAACAAACTTTTGAGGCATGACTTAGTTAGAGGCTTGAAGGATGTCACTTTTGAAAAGGATAAACCATGTAGTGCTTGTCAAGCCGGCAAACAAGTTGGAAATACACATCCTAGTAAGAGTGAAATGAGCACATCAAAGGCATTTGAGCTATTGCACATGGATTTGTTTGGGCCAACAACATACACTAGCATTGGTGGGAACAAGTATGGTTTTGTGATAGTGGATGACTACACTAGATACACTTGGGTGTTCTTTTTCTATGACAAGAGTGATGTTTATGATCTATTCAAGTCGTTTGTCAAGAGAGTGCAAAATGAGTTTGAGACTACCATCAAGAAGATTAGAAGTGACAATGGTAGTGAGTTCAAGAACACAAGAATTGAAGATTTATGTGATGATCTTGGTATTGGACATCAATTCTCACCAACCTACACTCCTCAATCCAATGGTGTAGTTGAAAGAAAGAATAGAACTTTGATTGACATGGCTAGATCAATGCTAAGTGAATACAATGTTAGTCATTCATTTTGGAGTGAAGCTATCAATACGGCTTGCTATTGTAGCAACCGTCTTTATTGCCATGGAAAGCTTGGTAAGACACCATATGAGCTATTGAATGGAAGAAAGCCCAACATTGCATACTTTAGAGTGTTTGGTTGCAAATGCTATATTCTCAAGAAAGGCACTAGATTAAGCAAGTTTGACAAGAAATGTGATGAAGGGTTCTTACTTGGTTATTCTACCACAAGCAAAGCATATAGAGTTTGGAATCTCACAAATGGCACCTTGGAAGAAGTTCATGATGTTGAGTTTGATGAAACTCAAGGATCTCAAAATGAGGCTCAAAACCTTGATGATGTGAGAGGAGATCAATTGTCAAATGCAATGAAGAATATGGACATTGGTGACATAAGGCCGAGGCAAGTTGATGATGATGATGATACTCATGTGATCAACCAAAGTGTGCAAATTGATACAAATCAAGCAAGCTCTAGTGGTACTCATGATGAAGCTCAAGTTCAAAGTCAAACAAGTGGAAGTAATCAACTCCCAATACTCCAACCTACTAGCATTGCAAGAGATCATCCATTGGACCAAATCATTGGTGGAATTCAAAGTGGTGTTCAAACTAGATCAAGATTAGCATCCTTTTGTGAGCACTACTCATTTGTGTCACTTGAAGAACCTAAGAAAGTAGAAGATGCTTTGAAAGATTCTGATTGGGTAAATGCCATGCATGAAGAGCTAAACAACTTCATAAGAAATCAAGTTTGGGAACTTGTTGAAAGGCCAAAGAACTACAATGTGATTGGTACTAAGTGGGTCTTTAGAAACAAGCAAGATCAAGATGGTGTAGTTGTGAGAAACAAAGCAAGATTGGTAGCACAAGGATACACTCAAGTTGAGGGTCTTGACTTTGGGGAGACATATGCACCGGTTGCAAGATTGGAGGCAATTAGAATCTTATTAGCATATGCTTGTGCACACAACATCAAGCTCTATCAAATGGATGTCAAGAGTGCATTTCTCAATGGCTACATCAATGAAGAAGTTTATGTTGAGCAACCTCCTGGTTTTGAAGATGACAAGAAGCCCAACCATGTTTACAAGCTTAAGAAGGCATTGTATGGTTTGAAGCAAGCACCTAGAGCATGGTATGAGAGATTGAGGGATTTTCTTCTCTCTAAAGGGTTCAAGATGGGAAAGGTTGACACCACTCTCTTCACCAAGAAGCTTAGAAATGACTTGTTTGTGTTGCAAATCTATGTGGATGACATTATCTTTGGATCAACCAATCAAGACTTTTGTGAAGAGTTTAGAAATATGATGACTAATGAGTTTGAGATGTCTATGATTGGAGAGCTTAGTTACTTCCTTGGACTTCAAATCAAGCAAATGAAGAATGGCACCTTTGTAAGTCAAGGCAAGTACATCAAGGACATGATCAAGAAGTTTGGATTGCAAGATGCTAAGCCAATGAGTACACCAATGGGCACTAATGATCAATTGGGTATTGATGCTAGTGGCAATATGGTAGATCAAAAGCAATATCGGTCTATGATTGGAAGTTTGCTCTATGTCACCGCTTCTAGGCCGGATGTGATGTTTAGTGTGTGCAAGTGTGCAAGATATCAAGCTTCACCTAGAGAAAGTCACTTGAAAGCAACCAAGAGGATATTGAGATATCTTAAGGGCACTCATAATGTTGGATTATGGTTTCCAAAGGGGTCTAATTTTGAGTTGATTGGATATTCGGACTCCGACTATGGTGGTTGCAAGATTGATAGAATGAGCACAAGTGGCACTTGTCAATTGCTTGGAAGGTCTCTTGTTTCATGGTCATCAAAGAAACAAAATAGTGTTGCACTATCTACCGCCGAGGCCGAATACATTAGTGCCGGTAGTTGTTGTGCACAATTGCTTTGGATGAAAGCCACTTTGAATGACTTTGGAATCAAATTCAAGAATGTGCCTTTGTTTTGTGATAATGAGAGTGCTATCAAGATGACACAAAATCCGGTTCAACATTCAAGAACCAAGCACATTGATATTAGGCATCACTTCATAAGAGACCATCAACAAAAGGGTGATATTAGCATTGAGAGCATTGGCACCGAAGATCAATTAGCCGACATATTCACAAAGCCACTTGATGAGAAGAGATTTTACAAGTTGAAAAATGAATTGAACATACTTGACTTCTCCAACTTGAAATGAGTGCACCCCCACATTCTTATATGACATGCCTCTCCTCCGACATAGCAAGGTAAAGTTGTTTGGCATATCATCCATACTTTGCTAAGGACATGTTTAGAACATATAGACATATTTGCATGACAAATAGGCTCATTCATGAAAATTAAATGAGTTTAATGTATATATGGTACCACTATTGCTTCTATGTGTTGATTGATCTAGTGGTAGCATATGACATGTTCGTGGGCTTGCAAACCTAGTGTTGAATCTAGAAAATGAGCTCATGATGTGTAATTTAACATGGTCAAGATAACCCTTATACTTTATGAGGTGTGAAGAAGCTTGTCCTTGGATCAAACCGAATTACATATTCTAGGCAAGTGATCTAGATTGAACCATAATTTGGACTCCCTCATATTGATTGACTTATCTCTCACTAAAATTGGTACCTTTTTGGTGATTGTTGACAAAGGGGGAGAGAAAAGTCACAAAGATAGAGAAAGTTACTAAGGGAAGAAAAAGCATAAGATAAGGGGAGAGAAAAGTCACAAAGAGATAAAGGGGGAGAAAGATTTAGCAAGGGGAGAGAAATTAAAATTGAGCACACAAGTAGGGGGAGCAAGCTCATGAATTATTTGTTGCATTTGTATGTGCATTAACATGGTGAAGTGTTGCATTGCAAAACTTAAATTCATATTCATGCTTGTGTGGTGTATGCTAGAAATAGAACTTGAATGATGATTTGTTGAGAGTAGCTTTTTAAGTGGTATCTAGACACCTTTGCTTATAAAGTTGATCTCACGGGGTACTTTAGTGTTTGTGATCTTTACAAGTGATGAATTACAAGTGGTGTCTAGCTACATCAATGCTAAGGATGGTATATAAAGTCAACTCCGATTGGTATCACGCTTCAAAGGTCCATTCTATATACCTTAGCATCAATTTGATAGTAGTAACTCTCCCAAAATTCAAATCCATACATATGTGCACAATTGAACCAAACTCATGGAAGCACATATGTAGGGGGAGCTAATACTATCGAAATTGAAAATTAATTTCATTTCATATCTTTGTGATGGTTGTCATCAATTACCAAAAAGGGGGAGATTGAAAGCCCAAGTTTGGTTTTGGTAATTAATGACACCAAGTTGCTAATGCCATGTGTTAAGTGTTTTGAGTTAGGCATAAGCAACACATGTGATGAAGGTGTACGTGACAAGGAGTGGTGTCCACAAGATCACAAAGAGATGGTGCATGAAATGATGATCATGGTGGAGATGCACATGAAATGATGGACATGATGATTAAGTGGAAGAGAAGGATCTAAGAGCGCAAGGCAAAGGTATAACCATAGGGTTTTCCTTTTGCCGGTCTAAGTTGAGTAGAGAAGTGATTGACCGGGTTTAGGATACATAGCCGACTATCAAGAGGGGCAATCACGGTTAGCTCTGGAATCAAGTGCCACTAGATCAATGTCTTGAGCATATGCATTAGGATCTAGTAAAAAGCTAACATAACGCCTTGGAAAATGTTTGTGAAATGCTAACACACATGCACATGGTGGTGTACACTTGGTGGTGTTAGCACATTTGCGAAGGCGGTGAAGTTTAAGCGGTAGAGAGGGGTTTGGGTTCCTCTCTCCCTCCCGCCGAGCTTGCGAGGCGGGATTCGGCGCTTTTTGGAGAAGTGAAATGCCTATTTTCTACTGCGCCGAAAGTTGGAAAAGAAACAGAGGCGAACGGAGGTCACTGCGTTGACCGGACGCAGCACCGGACGCTGCACCGGACGCTGCACCGGACGCGGTCCGTTTTGACCAGCGCGTCCGGTCAGTTCAACGCAGCGCGGGTGCTAGGGTTTGCACCGGACGCTGCACCGGACGCGGGTCTGGCCTGACCAGCGCGTCCGGTCAGTTCAACTGGGCGTAAAAGTTAAACGCGCGACCGGCGCGTCCGGTGCCTCACGGGACCGGAGCGTCCGGTCAAGTGCACAGAGAAGCCGAGCGCAGCGAAGCGCGATCGGACGCGGCTGGCGCGTCCGGTCATGTGCGACCGGACGCGTCCGGTCGCGTCGGGTGCTTACTGGAACGCGACCGGACGCTGGCACTGTCGCGTCCGGTCGATCGAAGGAGCGCGTCCGGTCAGGGCAACGGCTAGTTCTGACGCGCGCGATTTTCGTTTGTCGCGTAGTGACCGGACGCGTCCGGTCACCCTGACCGGAGCGTCCGGTCATCACGTTTTTCGCTGAGTCGTCCGGTAACGGCTAGCTGCGTACCCCTTCGTTATAAATAGAGGATGTCCAGGGTTTGAGGGTAACTCTTGCACATTTTGAGATATAGAGACATCCTTTGAGCTAGAGAACAACCCCTCCACTCATCTCTTTGATTGGTTGCACATCTTGAGTGAGATTGAGTGAGATTCAAGTGCATTGCTTGAGAGTTGCATTCTAGAGGCACTTGATCTTCGAGTTGCTGCGGATTTCTTGTTACTCTTCCGTGTTTCCCGACACGGTAGACGGCTTGGAGCAGCGGAGGTGATTGAGCTCGCAATTGGAGATTGTTGGAGCCTTCACCAAGTGTTGTAAGGGGTTCTTGATCCTTCCCCGCGGGAGTTCGCAAATTGGATACTCTAGTGGAGCTCGTGGCTTGGAGGATCCCCATCTTGTGTGCGGTTGTGCGGCGCCCGCCGAGGGCTCAACTCTTGATAGTTGATTAGCTCGCGAACCGACAAGTGGGTGCATCGCCACAACGAGGAGTAGCTTGCCGGGAAGCAAGTGAACCTCGGGATAAATTCTTGTGTCATTCTCTTCCCGAGGATTTCTCTTGTGTGATTGATTAATTGGTACTTCTCATCTCTACACGGCGGTATAATCACTCAAAGCTCTTCTCTCGTATTACTTCTTATATCTAGCTTGTAGTTGTTGTTGTGTTTAGTGGATAGCCTTGTATTAGACTTGTGTAGGTGGCTTGCTTAATTAGTTAGAGCTAGTGCATTTTGCTCCGCCACCTTTTGTACTAACTTGTGGTTAAGTAATTATTGTAGAAGTTTTTTAATTAGGCTATTCACCCCCCCTCTAGCCTATTTGGACCTTACAATCGGTTGATCCAAAGATGATGTCATCAACATATATTTGCACTATAAATAGATCATTCCCAATCTACTTGGTGAATAGAGTTGTATCAACCTTGCCCATCTTGAATCCCTTAGAGAGAAGGAAATCCCTTAGCCTCTCATACCATGCTCTAGGTGCTTGCTTTAAGCCATATAAAGCCTTCTTCAACTTGTACACATGGTTGGGTTTCTTGTCATCTTCAAATCCGGGCGGTTGCTCAACAAAGACTAACTCATTGATGATCCCATTGAGAAATGCACTTTTGACATCCATTTGATATAGTTTGATGTTGTGTGCACAAGCAAAAGCCAATAGAATCCTTATTGCCTCCAATCTTGCCACGGGAGCATATGTCTCATCATAGTCAAGACCTTCAACTTGAGTGTAACCTTGAGCAACTAGTCTTGCTTTGTTTCTCACTACAATGCCATTTTGATCTTGCTTGTTTTTGAACACCCACTTGGTTCCAATCACATTGTAGTCATTTGGCCTTTCTACCAACTCCCAAACATCATTTCTTGTGAAATTGTTAAGCTCTTCTTGCATAGCCATGATCCAATCGGCATCCCTCAAAGCTTCTTCTATCTTCTTTGGTTCTATGGTTGACACAAATGATGCATGCTCACAAAACATAGCCAATCTTGATCTTGTTTGCACACCACTTCTAATATCACCAATAACACTATCAATGGGGTGATCTCTTGCAACATGTTGTGGTTGGAGTACTTGCACTTGATCGCTTGAGCTTGGTTGAACACTTGATGTATCTTGATGAGATGAACTAGCACCATGATCTTACACTTGAGAGTCACTAGCTAGCTTGAATGGTGAATTGAGCACTTGATCTTTATCATCATCTTGAATATCAATTACTTGCTTTGCTCTAATGTCTCCAATGTCCATGTTCTTCATTGCTTCCACTAATAGAGTTCCACCAATATCATCTAGATTTTCTTCTTCATCTTGTGACCCATTGGTTTCATCAAATTGCACATCATGGACTTCTTCTAGAATGCCACTTGAATTGTTCCAAACTCTATAAGCTTTGCTTGTAGTTGAATAACCAAGTAGGAACCCCTCATCACATCTCTTGTCAAACTTTCCCAATCTAGTGTCTTTCTTCAAGATATAGCATTTGCAACCAAAGACTCTAAAATAAGAAATATTGGGCTTTCTTTCATGAAGTAGCTCATATGGGGTCTTCTCTAGCAATGGATGACAATATAGTCTATTGATGTAGTAGCAAGCGGTATTGATTGCTTCATCCCAAAATGATTGACTCACATTGTACTCATGAAGCATTGATCTAGCCATATCAAGCAATGTTCTATTCTTCCTTTCAACTAGGCCATTTGATTGTGGAGTGTACTTGGCCGAGAATTGATGTCCAATACCATAATGATCACAAAGTTCTTCAATTCTTGTATTTTTGAACTCACTTCCATTGTCACTTCTCACTTTCTTGATTCTAATCTCAAACTCATTGTGAACTCTAGTGAGAAATGTCTTGAAGGTGTCAAACACTTCACTTTTGTCACTAAGAAAGAATACCCATGTGAATCTTGTGAAATCATCCACTATGACAAAACCATACTTGTTGCCGCCTATGCTTGTATATGTTGTTGGTCCAAATAGATCCATGTGCATCAACTCAAATGCTTTGCATGTGCTCATTGTACTCTTCTTTGGATGTGAGCTTCCAACTTGCTTCCCGGCTTGACATGCACTACAAAGCTTATTCTTCTCAAATTCAACATCTTTCAAACCATTGACAAGATTGTGAGTAGTAAGCTTCTTCAATTGTTTCATGCCAACATGACCAAGCCTTCTATGCCAAAGCCAACCCATGCTTGATTTGGAGACTAAGCAAGTTGTCAAAGAAGTTTCTCTAGCATTGAAGTCAACTAGGTAGAGATTCTCATATCTAAAGCCCTTGAATGCCACATTTGAACCATCCACACTAATAACTTCCACATCATCAACCCCAAAGATGCATTTGTAGCCTAGATCACATATTTGTGCCACGGATAGAAGATTGAAATCCAAGCTTTCAACTAGCAACACATTGGAGATACTCATGTTATTTGATATTGCAATCTTGCCCAAACCAATAACCTTGCCTTTCTTGTTATTGCCAAATGTGATAGAATCAACACCACTATTATTGTCATTGATTGAGTCAAACATTCTTGATGTACCGGTCATGTGTTGAGTGCACCCACTATCAATAATCCAATGCCTTCCTCTGGCTTTGTAATTGACCTATAAGCAAATCAATGAAGTTTAGGTACCCATTTTTGCTTGGGTCCTTGTAGGTTAGTAACTAAGCTCTTTGGTACCCAAATAGCCTTCTTCTTTGGGCCCACAATTGGTGTACCAACAAATTTAGCTTGCACACCCTTCACACCCTTGGTAAGCACATAGCAAGAATCAAAAGGTATAGCATTAACAAGGTTCTTGCTTTGATTCTTTTTATTGCAATTATGCTCTAGGTGCCCAACTTGCTTGCATCTATTGCAAAATCGACCATTGCCCTTCACAAAGCTAGGCTTTGGAGTTGCAAAGGCCGACTTGCCTTTCTTGGGGGTATAGCCCAATCCCTCTTTGTTAAGAGAGAACCTTTAGCTACCCAAGCATTTAAGCAAGCGGGCCTCACCACCATAGGCCTTGCCTAGGGCGTGAGTGAGCTCATCCACCTCTCTCTTGAGAGTCTCATTCTCAACCATTAGTGAGGCATCACAAGTGAAACCATCACTATTAGTGGAGGTAGAGTTGGTGGTGGTGGATGAAGGGCTACAAGAAGGGTTAGCATTTGACATGATGATAGGTTCATTAAAGGATTCATCAATTATATCACATGTAACACCTATATCACATGATACAATAACCTCCTTCTTTGCTTGTTGCTCAAGTAGCAAAGAGTGAGCTTTTTCAAGCTTGGAATGAGCCTTATCAAGATCCTCATGGTCTTCCACTAGACTCTCATGAGTGGTCTTAAGCTCACAAAGAGCTTTCTCAAGTATTGCTACTTTCATTGAAAGCTTCTTACACTCCTTGTTCTTGGCAATAGCTATGTCTTTAGTTTGTTGCATCAAATCATATAGTTGTTCTTTAGTTGGTTCATCATCATCACTTTCATTATCATTATCACTATCATGAGCATATTCCATTTCACTTTCATCATCACTCTCATCATATAATACCTTAGCTTCTTTAGCCATGAAGCATGAAGAGGATGAATCAAATAGTGATGGCTTCTTGTTGATAGCAATGGAAGCAAAAGCCTTGTTGGATGATTCTTCTTCTTCATCATCATCATCATCACTTTCCCAAGTCATCACATAGGCACCATTCTTGCCTTTCTTGAATGTCATCTTGGCCTCTTTCTTCTTCTTCTCAAACTTGCCCCTCTTGTTGTTCTTCTTTTTGTCATAGGGACATTCGGCTTGAAGATGTTCGGTGCTATCACAATTGAAGCACTTCCTTTGTTGCTCATTGCTCTTGAAGTTGTCATTTCTCTTTTTGAAGCCTCTTCTTTTGATAAACATTTTGCCAATGTTTTTGACGACTAGAGCAAGTGCCTCATCATCAACTTCCAATTCTTCATCTTCTTCGTTGTCATCTTCTTCTTGAATTGAGGCTTTTCCCTTTGAGGAGGTGGCCTTAAATGCCACGGTCTTCTTCTTCTTTTCTTCCTCCTTCTCATCAACATCTTGATCATACTTGTCAAAGGTCAATACCTCTCCAAGCAAATCATTGGGCTTTATTGTTTCAAGCCCATCTCTTTGTAGCATCATGATCAACATCTTGAATCTTTTAGGTAAGCTTAACAAGAACTTGTGGCAAAAATCTTGATCTTGTGTCTTGTGCCCTAAGCTCTTGAGATCATTCACAATGACTTGCAATCTATGAAACATCTCTAAGATAGTTTCTTCTTCTTTCATCTTGAAGTTCTCAAACTCACTCTTGAGCCCATATAGCTTGGCACTCTTCACAACCTTAGTGCCCTCATATGTTTCACTTAACCTTGTCCACACTTCATTTGCCAATTCCAAATCCTTGATCCCCTCAAATACTTTTGTGTCAATATTATTGTAAAGTGTATTGAGAGCCATTCTATTGCATGTTCTATTAGCTCTATCTTCATCGGTGAGATGATCGGGATCAATGATAGCAAAATCATTCTCGGTGACTTCCAATACTCTCTCATGAATAGAACCAAGGTACATTGTCATCTTTCTCTTCCAATGAGCAAAAGAACTAACACCATCAAAGAACGGTGGCTTGCCCCCAACATGATTGAACACAATTTGAGCCATTTTTCACACCGAAGGATGTTAAGCCTTGATTAAAACGGTGACCACGGCTCCGATACCACTTGTAAGGTCCTAGATGGCTAGAGGGGGGGTGAATAG
Source organism: Saccharum hybrid cultivar R570 (assembly GCA_038087645.1). Taxonomy (NCBI): domain Eukaryota; kingdom Viridiplantae; phylum Streptophyta; class Magnoliopsida; order Poales; family Poaceae; genus Saccharum; species Saccharum hybrid cultivar. The sequence goes on along the minus strand of JAQSUU010000534.1, from coordinate 17,290,769 downwards.
CCTATAAAAAATTCTACAAGCACCACTAAGCAAACTTGTTAGAATAACAAACGGCGTAAAGCGAGTTTTGCTTAGCCTACGGTTGTGATGTAAGCCTCCTATCCACAAGTCTAGTAGATTATGATCTCTAGTTCACACAAGTGCTAGGTCACTAACTTACACTAGTGAGCAAGCTAACAACTACTAGCAAAGGCTACCACTAGAGCTACACAAGATAATCTAGTAAATGTAAATGCAAGAGAGAGGATTGTGATTCTTATACCGACGGTGAAGTGAAGATGTTGCCAATCACCAAGATGATATACAATTAATCAATATTGACAACAACACAATATGTAGACCAAACACCGGGAGACAAGAGACACAATATTTTTGTTCACCCGGTGTTCACTTGTGCACCGACAAGCTACGTCACCGGTTGTGTCGACCAACACTTAGATGGTTCCTCGGTGTGACCCTCAAGTCACTTGCCCCTCAAGGCACGCCCCGCAAGGCACCGCAAGACACCACTCTCAAGTGAGATAACTCAATGACACGCGCAATGTAATAGAGTTGCTTTTGGCGTCCCGCCGAGGAAAGCACAAGAACCTCTCACAATCAACCGGAGGTGGCCAAGAACAATCACCTTCTCTTGCCAACGCCTCCAACAATCTCCAAGCCGGCTAGGAGCGGTACTCTCCAAGAGTAACAAGAAATCCACCGGCTAAACCACCCACAAGTGCCACTAGATGCCCTCAAGCTATGCAATGCACTTTGGGATCACTCAATCTCACTTTTGATTTGCAATCAAGCAAGAGAGATGAGTGGGAGGAGATGCTTTAGCTCAAAGGATGCACAAGAGTGTTAGAAATGCCAAGAGACCTCCCCAAGGGCCGGCCAACAAGTATTTATAAGCATCCCATCCAAATAGAGCCGTTGCACTCCACTTGTCCGTTTTTTCGGGACGACCGGACGCGCCGGTCGTAACTGACCGGACGCGCTCAACCGCGTCCGGTCGTCCTGCGACGTCCACGTCTCCCTCAGATTTCAAAACCGACCGTTAGATCCTCCAACGGTCACTGCGCGCCAACGGTCAAACGCGATGACCGGACGCGACGCTCGAACGACCGGACGCGCCGGTGCGCACAGTACCGCGCTCGCGAAGACATGACCGGACGCGCTCCTCGCAACGACCGGACGCCACAGTACCCGCGTCCGGTGGGAGTCCAGTAAGCTCCCTGGACGACCGGACGCGTCCGATCGTGTGTGACCGGACGCGCACCGCGTCCGACGTCTTCGTGAACCGCTGTTCGCATGATCGGACGCGCCGGTCCCACGAGTCACCGGACGCCCCGGTGGCAAACCCTAGCTCGCGCGCCTGACCCCGACGCTGTACTGACCGGACGCGCCGGTCGCACAGTGACCGCGTCCGGTGCAGCGTCCGGTCACTTCTGTGACCGCGTTCGCCTCCGTTTCTTTTCCGACTTCCGGCGTAATGAAAAATAGGCATTTCATTTCCCCGAAATCGCCTGAATCCCGCGCTCGCACGCTCGGCGGGAGGGAGAGAGGAACCCAAACCCCTCTCTACCCACAAACCACAGCGCGACCAACGCCACCTTTGTAAATGTGCCAACACCATCAAGTGTACATCTCCATGTGCTTGTGTGTTAGCTTTTTCTCAATCATTTTCAAAGGTTTTCCAGTTAGCTCACTAGGCCCTACATGCAATGCACTTCATGAATTCACCTAGTGGCACCCGTGCGTCGAATAACCGATAAGACTTCCCCTCTTAATAGTTCGGCTATCGATCCTAAACCACTCACACCCTCTATGGTGTCTTGAGTGTAAAACAAAATGGCCCTATGGTTATACCTTTGCCTTGAGCCCATTTTGCTTCTCCAAATGATATGATCCACTTCATATCATCACATGACCGTCTCGATCCATCGACCTTGACTTCACTTGCTCTTCACCGTTGCATCGGTCCGTCGGCGCCAAGTCTTGCTCAAGCTTCACCATCGCATGGTCCTTCGCTTCGAAGCCTCGACTTGCCCTTCACCTTCACAACCGGTCCATCGAGCCAAGCCTCATCTTGGTCTTCACCATTTTGGTCATATGAGTCAATGTCATGTCTCATATTCAATGACCACCTTTATCTAAATCATCCACTTAGATACAAAGGTTAGTCCTAGGTTTCATCAATTAGCCAAAACCAAACTAGGGACTTTCACTGGTACTACTCTGAACTGAATGCCGAATGGAGAGTTGAAGAGAGGTTCGGTCCGTTTGGATGGGAGTATGGGACAGTGGGTGCCACCACCCAACTGCAATAGCGAGCGGTTCAGGCCTTGAGGGCCTGAGTTACTTGTGCGGCCGCAAAAGGTTGTTGATCCAGACTCATCATCTTGTTTTCTTAATAAAGACACTCAGAAGAGTATCGCATCTGATATATCTCAAAGAAAAAATAAAGACCGGTAAAAAACGATAGGCTATAAGACACAAAACGATCTTAAAAAATGGGCATGGCTAGCGCCCGAACGTCTGAACAGATGTGTGCGTCCCGACGCCTCGCTCCGACTTGCATGCGCACCCTGCCCTCGATGTGCGCCTGCCGCTCCTCGCATCTGAACTTCCGCGCAGCCCGCCCCGCTCGCCTCGCCCCTGCCTCGCACGCGCACCCTGCCTAAGCGCTACGGCCCACTCCTTCCCCTGACCCCTTCCCTCTCCGCGTGGGTGGGACTCAGGAGCCGGCCCCCAGCTCGCTGCGTCCCCGTCCGTCGGCCTCCAGCTCGTCGCGCACCATCCCTCGGCGCCTAGGTCGTGCGCCCATCACTCACCGTGACCCGTGAAATACTTGCAACATAAAACACTTGTATGCAACAAACGTCTGACACAGATGATACATTCATATGCTAATCATCACATATGTGTGAAACATATGCAACATTCAGATAAAAACACATGCAACATGTGTGTGAAGCATATGCAACATCTAGGTAAAAACACTTGTAACATATGTGTGAAACATATGCAACATCCATATAAAACACTTGTTGCAACATACATTTAAAATAGATGAAATATTTTGAACAAACGCTTGCAACATACCTTTGACAACACTTGCAAAATATGCAACACGTACAACATTCCGATACTTTTGCAACGTCCATATGTAATAATTGTAACATACATCTGAAACATTTAAAACATACATTTGCAACATAGCAGAGGAACGACGGAGCGTGAGCACCACTAGCACCAGCACCAGCAGCGGCGCGTCACCACCACCACCACCATCACCGGCCTTGCCTCAGTCGAGCGAGCGGCGCGCTACGGGAGGGAGTGGGCGGTGCGACACATGGCCGAAGCGAGGAACAAGGTGCGGATGGCGCACGACGGGCGGGAGAGAGGAATGAGTGAGCTGCGTAGGTAGGGCGTGTGACAGGCGGAGCAAGCGAGCTGCGCAGGGTGGGCCCGCAGTAGGAGAAGGCCACGACAGCCAGCGGAGTGAGGCGCGTGACGGACGCCACTGGTGAAGCATTACCGTAAAAAATATAAGAGTACATCATCCAAATCAGTAGTTTTCTTCCTTCGATCGTCCTTCAGGCTTGCAGTCTTGGTGTTCATATGAGATCGGTGACATAAATTTGTCACCATCATCGCCAACTCTGTTGTGCAAAAAAAAAATCACCAACTCTGGCGGAGTAGCGATACAGAATTCAGTCACACATATAGCTGACGGTTATCCACGTAAGCCGGTTTTTATCCAAAAAAAAATTGAAAAAAAAGTCGCCGCTCGAATTCCCGGTTTCCCCATTTCGGCATCCGCATCTCCCATGGCGGCGTCGCCTGCCCTCCTCTCGCTGACTCCCGCCGTCTGCCCGTCTCCAGGCACCCCCACCTCCTCTTCTCTCCTTGCCCCCCGCCGCGCCACGTCCGCCTCGCCCCTCTAGCCGCCACCCCCTCCTCCCCGGGCGGAACCGGCCCTGGTGGCCCCGGCGTCTTCCTGTCGCCGCGCGCGCTCTCGCAGCTCGACGAGCTCGCGGCGTTCCGCTACGAGCACGCCTTCCCGCACGGCCTCCTCACCGTGCGCGCCCTCAGGCGCGGGCCCGACGACGACGCCGTGGCCGAGGCGCTCGTCCGCCTCCTCGCCTCCTCCTTCTCCGAGACCGTGCGGTGGGCCCCGGCGCAGCGGTACGCGCAGCTCCTCACGTTCGTCATCCGCAGGTACCTCCACGACCGCCGCGGGCTCGCGCCGCACTCCGCGGTGCTCGTGGGGTTCTACCGCCCCGCCGACGACGACGGCGCCGCAACGGAGGGCGACCGGGATTATGAGGGCGGCGAAGGGGAGGGTGAAGATGAAGGGGAGATGGCGTGCACCGCAGAGGTGTCGTTTGACGCGGTGGGCGCGCCCGGGGCCCCGCCCACGCCCACTCCGCCGCTCGACTTCCCCTACATCTGCAACATGACTGTGAAGACGCCACTGAGAAGGTAATGGAGTATGCTCTGGGTCGAGCAACCACTTTGACTATTTCTTGTGGAAAACAAGTTTGATGCAAGAGTTGATTGCAAAATAGCAAATGTTGCATCCTTGTAAGTTGTAAGATGTAGTGGGAAGAATCCTTTATTCATTATATTATGTTTAAAATATGTCGATTGTAATGCTTCAAATTTGCCTTGCTTTTGAACTAACAGGAGAGGAATTGGAAAGCAACTTCTTAAGGCATGTGAGGATCTGATTTTCAAGATGAATGCCAGAAGACGTGTGTATCTTCACTGTAGAATAATCGACCAAGTCCCATTCAACATGTACAGGAAAGCTGGATATATTATTGTCCAGACTGACAGTATTTTGGTCTGGCTGAGCCTTCAAAAGCGGAAGTACTTGATGAGCAAGGAATTACCCCAAGCTTCTGTTGTCAGTGAAACTTCAACAAAAAACTTCGATGATAATATTTGACAAGCTGAATGTGCCACGGGACTAACAGGTACACATAAGGTTGATTTTTTGTGTATAAAGGGGTTCTGTAATTCTGTTTACCACACATTTCCACTACTGTATAACCTGTGATGAAATCAACTGCCATTCATAATTGTTAATTGGCCATCGCAAGATGCTTTAAAAATGAGTTGATAGTGCTTTTAACCCATAAGGCCAGTAATCAGAAATGGATTCTGCTTCCACATGCAACTCATTAATTGGATGTTTATGATTTAACTTATGTTGCTGTTTTATGTGTGAATTGGATGAATTTTCTGTTGATTCTGTTGTATGTGAATTGAATCTAATATCATTCAAATTTGAACCAAAATGTATAGAAAATTACATCAAATTTGAATGTGTTGGGGCCTGCTTATTAATGTCGGTTGCTGGATAAAAACGATGGTACAAAACTGAATTTAGACTGTCGGTCAAATAGAACTGTTGATGCAAATGGCATTTATACCGTTGTTGAGTTATGCGACAACCAACAACAGAAATGAACTTTGTATTGCTGGAGTTCTATGAGAACCCACGTCCCACAATACATATAAGGATGGTACTGGTAGTTTTTTTATCTCTCTAGAACCTATGGTGCAAATGTGTTTCCAGAGTCGACTAGGGAACCAGCGGTAATATAGGCCATTTCTACCTACGGTTGTGTACCATCGATTGTAAATCTGCCAGTGAGACCATCCAAATTGGTTGCCCTTGTCGCCTTGTGTCCATCCAAGCAACGAATATTGTCATGCAGTGCAAGTATCTAACATGGTTTGCATTTGCCGCATCCTTCCAATTGCAGACCTAATCAGGATAATAGTGTGGTGTTGATGTTAACATAGGAAACCTTTTGGGACCTTGAATTAGGAAAACCTTAAACTAATTTGATCAGCCAATGCATCTTTTCATTGTTTTTGCATCATTGATTTTGCAAGTCTTACTCATATTTCTTAAGCACAGAAAGTAATAGCTCATTCCACATATCTATTGGTCCTGGCAAACACCAATGGGAACAGTCACTGTAACCCCTCATCCACTTGTTATTCCAATGGATCCCTGGATGTGCATCAGGTCTCATGGACATAGCTTTGGTTATATCTAAAATCTCTATATTCATCCGTCTCCTGTGGTTGTTTTCGTTCTGTGCTCTGCTAGCTTCCTCAACCTGCACATTTCTTATTGCCCATTCTACTGTTCTTGTCATTGCTTCTCCTCCTCCCATCGGTTCAGTTCTATTGCAATATCCTCCAGTATTCCAGAAGCCATTTTCAAAATGTGCTGGTGTTGCTGTTCTTACTAATGTTAACTGCAAGCCACATTCTTGGCAGTTGCTCAAGTTATTGAGGGCCGTCCTAAGTGCCCTCTGAATAGCTGTAGTGACATCGAAGCTTGTGATGTTATCCTCTGAGCAGTATATGCATCCAGTGAGTTTCCCACCTTCATAGAGATAATTTTTCCTGAAGAACCATCGGGAACTTGATAAGATATTGATCTCAGGCAAGTTTGCAGCTAATCTTGCATCAAGTTTGTCATGGGCATCATAGGGCGCGGTCACCATGCAGTCCGCACCAGCAGGAAAGGAAAGCAACAATCGGTGCCAAGGCTAGGAGGAAAGATAGGATTAGTTGCTATCCAAGGCTAGGAGGAAAGATAGGATTAGTTGCTATTGTTAGTCCTTAATTCTAGGAGCCGATTGGCTCTAGTCATGCCGGCCAATGGCTATATATAGTCCCTGTACTCGGCAGTTGGAAGAAGGTAATACATCAGTAATCTAATATCTCTCTCTTCCCCCAATGACTCTCAAGCGCCTAGGGCTGCTACCCTAGAATCAAGCCTGCGGCAGAGGGGTATAACCTCGCCGGAGATGACAGTTATCCCCATGGACCCAAGGTCCATGACATCTGGTATCAGAGCATTTCAACTACTGTGCCATTGATCTCTCTTTCTGATGCTTCTACTAGAAATTTGGTCCACAGTGCCATGAGTCTAAAATTGTGGGATCTAAAGTGCCAGGTGACAAATTTATCTTTAGTGTCACTATAAACTTTGGTTGGAGTTTCCACCTGCAACATTTTGTAGGGTTTGTGTCAGGTTATCATGTCACAATTTCACACCAACAGGAGGAAAAGTTTATTAGAGGTGCAAAGTTAAATAAAGTAGAATTGCAATGATAACTCATTTCATATTTTCATATTTAGAAAAGGTCCAAATTACTCCCCTAAGTTTGGCCTAGGTCTAGATAATCCCTTAGACTAATATTTGGTTCAATTTACTCCCCCCAACTATTTCATTAGGTCCAATTTACCCTTCAACAAGATTTTTTCTCTCCATTTACAATTTGGCTTTGAATTTCAATTTTTGTGAGGTTATAGCGGACATCATAATTTGTGTTAAAAATACACTATGGATTTTTCATTGTTATGTTTCATACAGTTTTTTATTTATTATGTTAATTTATTATTAGATGTCCTAACCTATCAAATATGATGTATATTTTAACATAAATTATGATGTTAGCTATTATTTAACTCACAAAAATTGAAATTATTAGATATAGAAGAACTGATAATCACTGTTCTATTGCTGTAAGGTAAGCTAGCTTATTATTGTTCCTAGCCTGATTCCATGACACCATGGAAGTTAAGCCTTGAGCCACTTTGGCCTATTGTAGCCTCTAGATCACTCGACCATATGAATCTGGCTATGTAAAGATCAGACGACATTAGGATATCACCGTATTGACATGATATAACTGAATATTAATCCAAATTGACTTGTGTTCATATCCTTAGTGATGCAAAGAAATTCAGCATGGGAAACTTTCTAGAACACTGGGTCTACTCTATACTATGCCAATCTGTCACTGGTGATTAAGGGTATATCGCTACATGTCATTAGTATCTCACAGAGCTAAAACACAGGTTGCTCACCTGAGACAGTAAGCAAAGTAGTGATTCCATCTGGTTCCGTCCAATTGAATCTGCAGCGAACGCCAGTGTCTTCCCTCGGACAATATTCAAGAACAGCTGAGGTTCAAACCTTACCATGTCACAACCATGTGGCATCCACTTCCAGTTAACATAATCCATTTGCTTCCCGTACTTCCCACAGTTTCTTGACTCTGGCATTGTAGGGCATGTTATGTTCGTGTAAAGTGGACCTCTGAAATCTCTGACCCATGTGCTGTTGAAAGGATTGCAGGCTTTGTCTCCATGACCTATAGAAAAGCGAAATCCTATGATATTTCTTGGGTAGAGCTCTTTTGAAACTATTAGGAAATGTTAGCGGTCGCCAATCTTTGTTTGCTGATAAGTGACAGTTGAATTGTATTGAGATGCATTCAAATTTTTGGAGGCAAAGGGGTCTCTTTTTCTTTGTTTATTTTTGTTTTTACTTATGTTTTTATAAGGTTTTGATATGTTCTTTTTGGCACTCTCCTCATTTTCATAAACTAATCTGGCATGCAGACCCTTTTAAGATCCACTATATACAGATTATCCGAAAGCTGAAGAGGTCATTTGAATATGCAGAGACAGGTGGGTTTGATATGCTTTTCAAATCGCAGGCTTGCTGAACTTGCTGTCTACGCTTTTGATAGAAATCAAACTTGACTTGCTTTAGAGCATCGATCTTATCCTATGCTGCAGGCTGCAGCTAATTTTATATTCGAAATGGAAAATAAGAACCGGTATATTTCGGGAAAAAAGGAATTCTCGCTTGGAGCTCAAGTACTCTAGAAATCTGGCTAGCTAAGAATGTAACACTTGTAGCATTGATGCATGATGAAAGAGCAGATAAATTTATGCTAGTGAGTAGAGGCGTACCAGTCTTCATCTCCAGAGGAGAGATATGAGTTGGCATAGGAGAGCGGTAAAAAGCCGCAGGATGACGTGTAGGGAGAAGAAGGATGAATAACACCGTGGTGACCATCACTGCTAGTGCTACTGTTCTTCCACCAGGAAATACATGGGTAGGTCTTCTGGTGTGGTTTCGGCCATGGAGATCCGGAGGTGCTACGCTTTCCTTAGCCATGGCCATGGGTAAGGCGGCCCTAAGCTGATGGTAAAGAAGCCACCATCTTCGTCATATAAATTCTATAGCTTGCTGGGACCCATGGATGACTCTAGACAAATGTGCATTTCTTCACTTGTTTTCTTTGTTCGTGATGAAGAAGTCATTGCAAGCCTGCTGGGACTGGGCGCCATTGATGCCCCTGGAGCTCCAAGTTCCATGAGGGCAAGCAATGCTTGCATAGACGAATGTGCATTTTTCTTCATTATTTTGTTTGTTCGTGGTATTGTTGACCCTACCTCTTTTTTATTTTCTCCTAGGAATCAAGGGAGCGGGGTGCTTCACCAAGTTCGATGGTTATGATGGTAAACGGTGGTTCACTAGGAATCGTTAATCAAAGTATGTGACATAGTATAGTCGTGTTATGCCTTGATGTTTTCAATCTGAATTTTCTCAGCAACAGTGAAATCAGTCAGACGCTGTCTCAGTTCGAGTTTCTCTCAAAAGTCAAAGCTGAGAGTACATCGGAGTGTAGAGTAGACAGATTTTACACTAATTGCTTTCGACGAAACTATGGCGTGCTCTATGTTCTGTTGTGAATTGTGATGCTTATTTCTTGAAGTTGAAGGTGCTAACATTTATTTCTTGAATGTTGCCATGCTTTCCCGAACTACAGTAATCAAAGTTTCAAACGTGCCTCTCTGTTTCTGAATAGGATCGATTTTTTTTTCATGCATATGATAGCATGGCACTCTCTCCGTCCTAAAATAAATGCATGTCTCAATTATCGAGGAGTCACTCTTTTAAAGTTTGACTAAGTATAGAGAAAATAATATTAACATTTGTATTTATAAATAACTTTGTTGTGAACGTATATTCCATAGCCAAACTCATTACATATCATAAATATTAGTATATTCATATATTCGCCGGCAAATATCTCTTGAGAATATACAAACCGCATTGGCCCATGACACTAAATTAAAAAAATATGGGCCATAAGCAAAACCGGCCCAACTCACGCGTTCTCTCGCTGTCCTGCCTGGATGACGACGCACGCGCGAAACAGCACAAACGACAGGCTCATCTGACACTGGGCCCGTCTCTGGCCCCTAAGATTCCCTCCTTCCACGGGCCCACTGGGCTGACGGGCTGTGATGTGGGGTACTGTACCCGTTTGCGCTTTGCCCTGGCCGGATCCGAAGAGGACAAGGCCTAGCGACGCGTGAGTGCGTGAGGCATCCCCACAGGAATGCGTCGTAGGCAGCTCGTACTCCGTGGCAGTGGCAGCGGCAGGCACGGCCAGCTCGCCCACACCACAGGACGCCGCAGGGCAGGGCAGCGCATGCCCGCACATGCTCCCGGCCCTCGGTGGAACGCAGCTCAGCGTCTGCAGCCCTGCACAGCCCCACGCCCCCACGGCCCACCCCTGCTCCCGCCCCCGCCCTTGCGTCGAGCACAACACCGCGCCGTGCGCCGCGCCACCGTGCGTGTGCAGAGACCCAGCGCGGTGCACAGGTTGAACCGTCCGAACTACTATTGGTACACATTGCATTCGATGTCCTAAACAGGTCTAGCATCGACGTTAAGGGCAGGCACAATGGGGAGAGGCAGCAGGCAGGCGCCGCAACGAATTGAAGCCGCCGCCGCCGCCGCTCGCGCGCAGCCATGGGAGAAATGGGTTCCTGCGATTTGTGTAGAAAATCTCAGTCGTGAGACAAGTTTTGCTGGGCCTTTGTTTTAGAGTATAATAAATTCTTTTCATGACACTGCAGCCCTACGTAATCACTAATCAGTGATACAATTGTGGCGCCTTGTCAGACGGACAAAACCCATTTAGGCCATGTTTAGATGACACTAAAATACAAAAAGTTTGTAAGATTTCCCATCACATCGCATATGCCGGTACATATATAGAGCACTAAATGTAGGTAAAAAAAATAACTAATTATACAGTTTGTCTGTAAATGTCGAGACAAATCTTTTGAACCCAGTTAATCCATGATTGGACAAAGTTTGTCAAATACAAACGAAAAGTGCTACAGTACTTTTCCAAAAAGTTTTCGCACTCTAAACATGGTCTTGCCCGTGTTTAGTTCCAAAGTTGGGACACCCAACTTGGAACAGTGCGCGCCACGTCGTACTGTAGCAACTTTTATTTTTATTTGGTAAAAATTATCCAAACATTGATTAATTAGGCTTAAAATGTTCGTCTCGCAAAGTACAACAAAACTGTGTAATTAGTTTTTTATTTCATCTATATTTAGTACTCCATGCATGTGCCGGCATTTCGATGTAACAAGGAATCTTCTTTTTACATAATGAAATTTAGGGTAGGAATTGGAAACTAAAAGGTTCTTAGACTGTCCGCACCGCGTCCGCTATCCGCGTCCGCTACGCGTGGATAGCGGACGAAACTGCTGCAGCGGCGTCCGCTATCTCGCCACCTCATCCGGCATCGGCGCCTACGTCCGCTATCTTTGGCGGAGTAGCGTGCGTCCGCTACGCCTGCCCCGGCCCCACCATGGCCTCGATGCGTCGCCGAGGAAGCTCCGCCTCGCCCTCGCCTCGCGCCCGGAGCCGGAGGAGGAGGCCATCCCCGCGCACGGCTCGCCCACGGCTGGAGGCCCGCCTCGCCATCTCCGTCGGACGCTGGCACGGAGAGGGAGGGAGGGTGTCCGCCGGCGCGGAGAGGGAGGGAGGCCGCCGGCGCGGAGAGGGAGGGAGGGAGGTCGCCGGCGCTGCTCCTCCTCCGCCGGGTCGCCGCGACCCGGCCTCCCGCACCGACGCGGCCACGCGCAGGCGGCACTCCGGCGGCGGGCGGCGCGACCCGGCCTCCCGCACCGCCGCAGCCACGCGCAGGCGGCACACCGCAATAATGGCGCCACCCGGCCTCCTGCGCGCGCCGCAGCAGCGCCGCCGGAGGAGCTCCACCGTGGGATCCCCGCGCCCGTGCTCGGCCGGGCCGCCTCCGTCGCCGAAGGAGCTCCACCGCGAGATCCCCACGCGCGCGCTCGGCCGGGCCTCCTCCGCCGCCGGGCCGCGTGGAGGAGGTCGGCCGCCGAGCCGCGTGGAGGAGGTCCGCCGCCGGGCCGCGCGGGGGCGAGCTCCGCCGCCGGGGCACGCGCGGGAGCCGGAGCTCCGTCCGCCGGGGAGCGCCGGGGCCGCGCCGTCCTCGCCTCGCGCCGGGAGCCGGAGGAGGCGGCCGTCCCCGCGCCCACGCGCGGCTCGCCCGCGGCCGGATCTGGATCCGCCCGCGCCGCCGTCGGGATCCCCGCCGTTGGGAGCCGCGCGCCCGCCCGCACTTGAGCCGGCCGGGGAAGCGTCGGGGAGGGAGGGCCGGGGAGGGAGGGGAGGGGCGCCGCGACCACCGGGGAGGGAGGGCTGGGGAGGGAGCGGCGCTCGGGAGGGAGGGAGGGCTGGGGAGAGAGCGGCGCTCGGGAGGGAGGCCGACGGTTTTATTATTAAAGAAAACTGACAGGTGGGTCCCGCAGTGGATAGAGGATGATATAGAGTATGGATGGGTGCGGGAGAAATTGATATAGAGGATGAAATCTCGATGACCAGGACGGAATATTCCTTTTAGAGGATGAATTTAGAGTACGACGAGTGCGGACAGCCTTACTCCGCTTAACAGATGCCGAGTATGGCGATTGGGCGAGGCAGCGCAGAGACGTACAAAGTGCAGTGCAGGCCACCTGCTCACTCCGCTCTGGGCGGCCTGGGCGCGGCGCGCGCGCTGCCCCGGCGCCAACCTGGCGCATTGACCGCGCCCAGGATCGCACACAAAACTAAACGCGCTCCGTCAGACATTCAGATCAGACCATCACTCCCCAGACTAGCGGCAGCGCCAGCACACTTCTTCACCCACAGGCCACAGGCACAGCTTCACTCTGGCTATTTAACCCTGGCCAGCTTTCGCCTTCGCCAGTTCACCATACAAGAAGAGGCCCCAGCCTCTCCACAGCTCTCGAGAAACCTCCATCCAGTCCAGAGTCCAGAGGCACCACACCAATGGCTCCCAGCAAGCTCGCGGTGGTCATCGCCTTGGTAGCGTCTCTCCTCCTCACCAACAGCAACACCAAGGTAATCAATCATGCATGCGTCCGTGGTGAAACCGATTAGTAGTCCATTCTTGTCCTCCCGCCGCCTGATTTCTCTCTGAAACTGAAACCCTCTGGGCTTGGGCGCTTGGCTTGTTCGACTTCGACCAGGCTGCTCCGGGCGGCTACCCGCCGGCTCCTCCGCTCGGCCCTCCGCCGCACCAGATCGTCGACCCCGCCAAAGGTCAGCCTCTGTTCTGTGTCATGATCTTTGTTTGTTCTCTCGCGTCGCCTGACCCTTTGCAAAAAATTTCCTCGGTGCTGCGGCGGCCGGCGGGGCGGATGCAGACTGCGGGGGCGCGTGCGACGTGCGGTGCGGCGCGCAGTCGCGCAAGAACCGGTGCACCCGGGCGTGCCTCAAGTGCTGCAGCGTCTGCCGCTGCGTGCCGGCGGGCACGGCCGGCAACCAGCAGACGTGCGGCAAGTGCTACACCGACTGGACCACGCACGGCAACAGGACCAAGTGCTCGTGACTCCGGCTTGGGGGTGGCAGCGTCAGCGTGTTCCCCGGCCGAAAGCAGCCTGAGTGAGTTCATGGGCGCACCACTGGCGCCACGTTTTGTATGATCCGACCCCGTCGTCGTAGATGTAGGCTGTAGCTATCTAGCTAGGTCCTGGTCGATGTGCTATATGCTGTTTGTTTGTTGGTAGTACGTACTCCTATCTTTGTGACGATGATGTTGATGGGCTTGCGGTGACTCTGTTCTTGTGTAAAAATCCGTAGCAGTAAAATCCATCTGGGGTGGATCAATGTCCCAAATTTCTACAGTGTTTTGCTTGCCACTGTTTACCTTATTAGCTGCCGGTTGGGTTGTTCGTTTGTTCACCAGCAAATATATAGTCTTATACAATGTCAAAGAATGTAACTCCCGTATAACAGCCGGATTAGCATTCTACTTACAACCATGGATCGCAAAGGGGTTAAAAGTAAAAAAAATTCGCCTTGTTTCCTTGACTTATAAGCAGTACTTTTTCAGCTAACGAACGTTGTTTCTCTCTTACAACATATATTAACGAACAGCAAACAAGCTTTGTCCTTCCTGGCAGTAAGACCTGTTTCGCATGCTCATGAAACGCCGGCTGGGTTGATAAGCCGGTTGAAAAACACTGTTTGCTGATTTGCTGTGAGAAAAATACTATTCTAGCTAAAAAAAATAAGCTGAAAAGGTGAAACAGCAGGAAGGTGAAAGAAAAAGGTACTAACGGGCGACCAACTGAGGCAAAGGCAAATGCCAAGTCCATCTGTTCTCCAGCAACGTACTAGTAGCCTCCGTCGCATGTTCCTGTCGTGTTGCTCGGGCCGCACAGATGCATATGCATGTCCATGGGCCATGGCGGTACTAGTAAAAACTAGAAAAGATCGTGGCGTTGCCGCTTATGGCTAGTAGGACCAGTGATTTTTCGCACTTCAAATAATTATTTGTTGTGAAATAAATTCGTTAACTATTAATATTGTGTTCGACATAGACTTTGTTTTTCTATTATATTTTGCATTGGTAAAGAAGGGTTTAAATTATTTATTAACGAGGGTGGACCATAAGTAGCAGAAAAGTTATTGTAACTGTGAAACGAGGAGAATTTGGCCTCGGATCATGAAATTTTTTCGTAATTTGAATTAAGAAACTAACTCTATTAATTATTTATAGAAAACTCTAGAGAAATATAAATCCACAACTATAACAATTAAATTTCACTAAAATATGTGATGTATTGTGTTTACAGTGCAGTGCTAGTTGTGTAGAGTTTAACAAACTTGATTTGGCATATTTATGATTTTTATTTGATTTGTTATGTTTTTTTACAAGATGTCAGCCGAATTAGGTAAATAATAAATTCAAAGGAAAATAGAAAAACGGTGTGGGGCAACTTCATAACTGCATGAGTTTCAGAGTTTGGCTTTCAAATATTTAGGGGGTGTTTGTGACTGCTCCACAAACTCTACCATAGAGCAGTTTCACAAAAAACTGGAGTTTGTGGAGCACCTCTTTAGGTGCTCTTACAACTCCACCCTCTTTCCTCGAACAGAGTGCGTGGAGCTGAAATCATTTAGCTAAAAAACGGGGAGCGAAGCTAAAAAAACGTGGAGCAGAGCAGTCCAAACACCCTCTTAGTTTGTAGTAACACTTTTTTTTCAAACAAGTGGTCAAACTAAAGCAGTATAATAGCATGCACTGCCTTTATGATGCACTAATAAGAAATCAACCTAATAGTTTGCCACCGCTGATATGTATAGCATCAAATAAATTTGAACATCAGGTATAAGAAATTATATTTGTTTGTTATATAATTGACTAATTCTTTTAATTACCCAATATTGCTGTCCACTATAAAATAGACAATATTCTAGAAATAAGAATTCTCCAGTAATTTAACATAGCAAGGATTTAATAAAGTTCAACAGAGAAAATATGTAGTAGATAATCTAATGATGATATCTATCATACATGCCATCACTAATTGACCCTATTTACTCTTAGGAGCTCTAAAAGTAATAGTTTGTTCTATAAAGAAACCTGAACAGCATATAGAGTTGATTATCAGTGTTTACAGTACTTTATCGCTTGCCATAGGTAGGGAAATCTGCAATGTGAACAGGCTTCAATGGAGCGACACTGAACATGAGTTGTGCTGCATCGTTGGCTTGCCCCCTTTGCTAACTCCAACGTTGCCCTGGAGCCGGGGCATGAAGCACAAATTGATCATCACCGGTTGCGTTCTAGGAGCAAATAGGCTATTAAATAGAAGAAGTAGTATCCAAAGTCTAAATTAGGATATGGGGGATGCAATCCATGTGGCAAAAACTAAAGTACAATCAACCAACTGGACTCCATAGAACATCTGAATCTCCAATGCATTTTCGTGATGCCCTGTTCCTGCTACCTTGCGTAAGTAACCACAAAGGTATAAAGGGAAGATCGAAGTAAGGAAGCATCAGAGGGGAAGAAAAAAGATTTTTCCAATTACTCTTCAGGATTGCATGCAATCGGAGGCGATGTTTCTGTGGAGGAAGATGGCAGACACTCTGTAAACGCCTAGCTCTTCCGTGCGCCTCTGTCAGTGGAGCACGCCGCTAAGGTGCTTGAGCCACTCCGCCTTCCTGTTATCCCACTCTGGGGACGAGTCCGGCGTGGCCTCGCCGTTCGCCTCATCCGTCCCGTGCTTTCGCTCCCTTCCCTCATTTATTACGCCAAGGAGAGGGAGAGGATTGCGGCGCTTCAGATGTGGGTCGACGAGCTTTCCACGGACACCGCCGTGCTCGAGTCCTTGGAGCACGGGGTGCTGCTCTCGGCCCTGCTCCAGGCCGTTGAAGAGGAGTGCGCGGCGAACGGGGATCGCGCGTGCTGCTGGTGGCCCTGAGTCCCGCTCCAGGCTGTGGTGGATTTGCTAGCGCTCTGGTCTCGAGCTTAACGGGCGACGGATCCCGACGGCTCGAGTCACTGCCGCGCACGAGCACGCCCCGCCTGAGCCGCCGCCACCTCCGCACACGCCTGCGCCCTCGCGTGAGCCGCCGTCGCTAGCATGCACGTCCGCGCCCAGCAGGAGCCGCCGCCGCACGCCGCCCCCATGCGCGCCCGCTCGTCCACCTGCGCACCGAATCGAGCGAGAGATCCAGGAGGAGGAAGGAGCGCGAGACTCCCGAGAGGAGGAAGGAGCGTGGCGAGCGGACTGGAGGAGGGCGAGGGCGGCGGACAGATCGAAGACGCCAGAACCGCTAGGCCGATGGTTGGCCCTGGCGACGGCGAAAGGAAACGAGGAGGCAACAGCGAGCCAGTGCAGCGTCGCCAGTCATGAGAGAGGAGCTGAGTCTTCACCGGTGAGCTCGCCCGCCTCGTCGGTGGGCCGCGCCCGCGCCGGTGGGTGGCCCTTGGCTGTTGCCCGCACTGCCACCCTGCTCGTCGACGCCGAGCGGCCGGACGGGCGGACGGGCCGACGCGCTGAGAAGATTCGCGAGGTACCGGCGGGACCGCGACGAAACAGGCGTGGCGGACCGGACTGCTGTACAAGCCACGTTGAAACGCTCGATGATCGTTCGTTTGAAATCTGACGGTTGAGGGAAAGCAGGTGACGTGGCCCAATGGAATGCCCTGGTTTGGTGCATGAATCGTTTTTAGAGATCAGGAATGGGTTGAATGGAACGAAGGCTCATGAAACATGTCGCTGGTCACCACGCCTGTGTGGCTGCATCATACTAGCACACTTGCAGCGCCACCAACCTCCACCGAGCTTGTTATATTATAGTAAAAAAAAAACCTCCACCGAGCTTTGTCGTTGCCGTGCGCCGCACCCGTACAGCATGGAGACTTGGAGACCAGATGAACCTTAGCAGCTTATTATGCTTATCTGCCAGATTGCCAGCTTGGCCGTAAGCAATGAATAACAACTGCATGGACGCCAATATGGTCTCGTTCGCTTTGCTAAAAAGTCATAGTTGAAAGTATTATTCGCTGATTTATTGTAAGAGAAAAACACTGTCTCAACTAAAAAAACAAATTGAAAAGTACGAATTACAAGCGAACAGGGCCCTTAGCTTTCATTTGGTGTGGTGTGGGTTGCATTCGAATCGGCGTCACGCAGGTCACACACACACGTCGACCACACGGGGGCCGTGGCCAAGGTGGCAAGGAGGAGTCTCGAGAGTCGATGGACTCCGCAGTGGTCAGTGGTCACCACTCACCACTTCACCAGTCAGCACCGGCGAAGGATGTCGAGGGAAACAGACAGAAACAGTGATGAAGGAGCTGGATCGATCCTCTACTTGAAAGCCCATATCCGGTCCATATGAATTAGTGGCCTGCCCACGTCGCGGGCTCTCGTCTGCCGGTCCGCGGCCCGTCCCTGCGCTCACGCTAGTCTAGGAGTAAGCCCACCGCGCGCTGCAGCATCTCTCCCAAAAGGTCCAGCAACGGCCGCCCAGCTGCCCGCGACGAGACGACGCGGAACGGTCATACGCGCATGGAGCCATGGATGTCGCTCCGGAAATCCCAGCCCAGAAGCACGAGCCAGTAGGCCACTCGTTAATTCTCAGACCGACGCGTCAGTACCTGCAGATTTATATCGGTGTATGTACGTATACGGGCAAGGCACTTTGTCTTTACATGTGTCACGTGTGATGTATACGTACGCGCGGCCCGTGGTCGGTCAGCTGGTCCCCTGAGCAGAGCAGAGCGATTCATTTCCCGTCCTCGGTCAGCTCGGGACTTTTGTCATCACCTGTATTTGTATGCGTATGCATATCAGCCAGCTAGCGTATCGCCCTATCCTATCCTTCCTGTGGCCGGGCGCCTGGGCGCGACTTGGCCCATCGTCGTGAGCTGTGTGTCACTGTGTGCGCACCACCTGCTGGCGGCATCACCAGCTGTCCAAAGACCTGGACCGACCGTTGTGCGGTTGTGCCTGCCCCGGCTCCGGCTCCGGCCCTCCTGCGTCGTCCATGTCCATGCAGGTCAAAACTCAAAACCCGCTGATAATGTGTACTGACGGCATCTTGACGGTCGTGCAAGACGTGCATGTGAACCCCGAACGCTAAAGAAGCGTGCGCGCAAAGGATTTCCCTCCCAAACTCCGACGCAAGCGTCGCTGTCCCTGTCCATGCCATACCCAGCGCGGCAGGGGTGCGGTGCATGTGGCTCTACGAAAGGGAAAGACGACGCACTAAGGCTTCGTTTGGATAGGGCGGGATTGGCGTGGATTGGGGGCCAACCCCCGCCACCGGTGGGATCCTATCCACGTCGGGAGGGCAACCCACGTGAGTGCAAAATTCGCATTTGGGAAGACGTGGATGGGAGCGAATCCAACTCAATCCCCCTCAAACCGTGTGGGTCTCGCGCATCTCCACTCATGGCCGGGAATGACTCATGCTTCGTCTCCGCGTGAGTCCGCGTCGGTCTCGCGTCGCTCCGCTCACAGAAAGCGACGTCGACGCCGACGCTCCTCCCTCCGCTCCCATCGACAACAGAGACCGGCGGCGGCCGGTGGATCAGGTGCGCCTCCACCAGCTCACGTCCCCCATCTCCTCCTTCCAATCCCTTCCCATTTTCCCTTTTCCTCATCTCTTTTCTTGTTAGGGTTGGAGTCAGATCGAGACGGTGGCTATATCCTGGGGTCTCCGAGATTGTGAGGTGCTACCTTCTCCAATTTCTGGATCTGAGGTGCTATCTTTTCAAGGTCTGGCCGGATCTCCCTCCCTCTCCGCTCTCTATTGTTTGATTATAGCCCGTCGATGATAGTTTGCTTCTCAGAAAATTTACTCGCCAGCACCGTTGATATGTGTTGATGATGATTGATCTTTTTAGTTGCATGTGCTTGTCTTAGATGCTTATTGCTAGCTTGTTCTATCTGCAGTCTACGTGTAATATTTTTCTTAGAGCAATACATATTGTAGGTACACAGATCCATATATGTTCTTCAGGCTGACAGAGCATTCATATAGCTCTCTCATCAATGTTGCAGATGATTTGAGCATACATTGTACTAGGTTGTCTGTTCTTAGGTAAATACCTTAAGCACTTATGCCGACATTAGAATAGCTCTGATGTAGAAACGCTCGAAATATTTTTGCCAGTAAAGGGTGTAAGGTGTCACTTTGATAGGCATTGTTCTGGGACGATTAATTGATCACCAATGATATGTAAAAAACAACAAAGGTAATATTGATGACTAATACTTTGTAGAGCCCTCATATGCAAAACCGAACTTTAAATATTAAGTAAAGTTTGCACAAGGAAATATACTGTTATGTAATGAGATTGCTGATATATGGATGTGCTTGATCTGTTCACGATTAATACGAAAAAAAATCAAAACCAATATCCTGATCACACAGCAAGCACTTAGATCACAGATACATTCCTAGCTGCAAGTTTGTCTGCTGGTCTGAACCAAAAGCCAAGCAAACAATTTTTGTTTGCCTTCAGCATGTGCCTTCCAAAATGAGTTTCCATCAAGTTACCTAGTGTGGGCAAAGTGCATGAATCAACTACTGCTGCTAATAACCATCAGCACGATTTAATTTCATTCATCCAGGCAAGCAAGCAAACACCTGCAGCAGGTAGCTAGCAACTAGTGCATCTCTCTTAGAGCAAAGAATATACAGACACAATGACTTGTTAGTTAATATATCTCTTAGAGCAACTATGCATCAAACTGTTGTGCCTGTTGCAGTAGCTCTTTGGAATTTTCTTACTACTCGTGAGGATCTGTGCTTTACGTCCATGCCATGTGCATTGAAAATCTGTCACAGTCAACACCGCACACAGGTGCAGTTCAAAGCCTTGTTCTACTATATGGCCTAGTTACTTATTTACAGTTCTTACATAAGCTTGGAATTTGTGATGAAAAGCGGTGCAAATTTAGTATCTCAGAGCTGTTAAGTTCATTATTGAAAGGTTTGAGCAACAACTCAACTGCTATTTTTGTAACAGTGTTTAGGACCTTATAAAAAATAGGTTCAAGATAGCTATTTTTGTAACAGTGTTGCATGCCTATAATTTTGTGCCTGTAATCTTGTTTACAAGTGGCTGCAATACTACACCTCAAACATTCTCATTACACAATATTATATTATAGATGATGAGTTGTTGCTACAATATGTTGATTTGAGGTTACAACTTCTTACCGATGATAGGCTTGAGTAGCTATGTCTGTCTAATTACTTTCTCATTGTGTTAGTTATGGATGCTCTAGCTAAGAAAAGAAGGGATGATGATGATGAGATTATGTTTTTCCTTCTATCTGCTCTACATCTATTGGGTAGTACAAAGGAGCCCCGACAAAAAATACCTAGGCATACATCAAGGTTGCCTGGAAAGGAGCGTCTTGAAGAAGTATTCAATGGACATGTGAAAGATTGTTGTGTTGCCTTTCGTATGGAGCCCAACATCTTCAGAGCCATTGCAACCTATCTTAGAGATGAGCATTTGTTACCTAGTTCATATTTCCCTTTCTCTTATTTGACTAGTACATCTCTGAAATCTCATCAAATCTGCACATAGCTGAATTGTTCTAGCACATCAAAAAGGGTTGTCTTACCTATGTTGCCTGCATATTGCGCGCTAACTAAATAGGAGTATTTAAGTACTAGTTCTCTTTATGTTGCAATATGTGAACTGTATGAAAGCAACCTTTATATTAGGGCTGTGTTTAGTTCTAAATTTTTTTCTAAAATTTACCATCACAACGAATGTTTGGACACATGTACGGAGCATTAAATATAGATAAAAAATAACTAATTTCACAGTTAGGTGCAAAATCGCGAGACGAATCTTTCGAACCAAAGTAGTTCGTGATTGGACACTATTTGCCAAATAAAGCCAAAACATGCTACAGTACACTTTTCAGCCTTTTTAGGGCAACTAAACACAGCCTAGGTGTGTACATAGGCTGTTAGATAGGTGTTTGCTGATACCTGATGAAAATGAAGTGATGACTGTTGATATGTTCAGCTCTGACTTTCTACAATGATTGGTAAATCTGAAGGTCTCCTATTAGATTGTTTGCCATTTTGATTGGCCACTAATGACTAATGTCCCACATGATCAAACTGTTAGCAAGTATAGAGCTTCTGAATTATAATTACTAAATATTAGTGTGGACATATGGTGCTACAGAGTTTTAAATTATATAATTTACTGAACTAGCTTGCAGGCTGAGTTACCGTGCTAGATCGTGTCGATTGAGGTTTTCGTTGGCATATTTTAATAGTTTTATTTATTGACGGTCCCTGATGTGCAAACGCTGCTATACTTCTGATTCAACTCCATCTTCCTGAATTCACTAGTACTATGGATCGACTCAAAAAATTATTTTACAAGGTGGCAAGGAGTCATGATTTGATTGCATGTTCATTGTAATGTTAGTTTGTGCTTTTATCTTTTATTATTATTATTATAGTTTGTGCTTTATATTGACTGGGCTACAAACAATGAGTGTTAATACATTAGCCTTTGATGTTTGCTTTCAACAGGTCTCTGAGGAGGTGGAGTTATGAAAGGCATCCTGCAACATTTACCTATGAAAAAAAAACATAGCTAATCTGGTTGAGTTCGTTTCAAGCCCCACAAAGCTGAATATTTATTTTTGCCATGAGAATACTACTGTGTAATTAATTTTCTGTGTTGAATCTGTTGTCATGAATCTGATACGATTCATCTTGCGCCTTTAGATGAAAGCCTCGTCACTTATGTTGCTTCTTATGTTGCCACTGACCACACAAGGCTATGTCATGGCACCTAGCCATACATTTATTTTCTG
Organism: Saccharum hybrid cultivar R570; assembly: GCA_038087645.1. Classification (NCBI taxonomy): domain Eukaryota; kingdom Viridiplantae; phylum Streptophyta; class Magnoliopsida; order Poales; family Poaceae; genus Saccharum; species Saccharum hybrid cultivar. The sequence goes on along the minus strand of JAQSUU010000534.1, from coordinate 17,268,446 downwards.
AATTTTACAGAAGAAAAATGGTTTATGTTGCTCATTTCTACTATTTTTGAATTTTAGAGATGGAGTTTACTAGTATTTTCTTGAATTTTAGAGATTGTTTCCTGATTTTTGTGAATTTTAGGCTTCTCTATCTAATCCGGTCTCCCACGGTTCGGTTCGGTGCAATGAGCCAATCCAGCGTTAACCATCCTGCATCCAAATGACCAATAAAATTCAAGCGATTAGAGGACCAGACGTGGGTGGGGATTGGGTGGAGAGCAGGGAATCACCCAATCCCCACGTGAGTAGTGTACCACGTGAGTTCTGGTCCGTTAGTGCCAAACGAAGCCTAACGATATTGGATACCCAGCTGTGCGCTAGCAGGACCGGAGAGGGGCGGACGAGGACGACGGAGATGGATGCTTCTGGGCTTCCCGGCCGGCGAGAAAAAGTGCGCGCGAGCCGCTAGCGATCGGGACAGCTGGGGGTACCCGCAAACCCAACGCGCACGCAGTGCGCTCGCCGTTTCCGCGGACCGGGTGGCGGTACCGTCCAGCCCGTTGCGCCGCGTGTCTCGCCGAGTGGTGGCCGTTGGCTTGGCTGGTTTCCTCATATCTGAGATTGCACCAATGGAACCGAAGGACCAACTTGTCCGTGAGGTTTACTAGTCCCCTATATGTACAGTACTCCTAAGTCCTAATAAAGTACTCCTAATGTACCACGACAGTAAGGCCTCGTTTAGATGGCCAAAAACATCCAAAATTTTTTGCACAATACTCGTCACATCGAATCTTTGGACACATGAATGGAACATTAAATGTAGGTAAAAAATAACTAAGAACATTAAATGTAGGTAAAAAATAACTAATTGCACAGTTTGTCTGTAAATATCAAGACAAATCTTTTGAGCCTAGTTAGTCCATAGTTAGATAATTTTTGCCAAATAACAATGGAAAGTATTACATGAACTTTTTTCAAAAATTTTGGGATCCTAAACATTACCGCAGCCATCGTAACGTCACGCAAAGATTGCTGCTTTGGACGGGACGGGAGCTCCCTAGACCTTTTTTTTCTTGATAAGCGGAAGCTCCCTAGACCTAGGCCTTGCTTAGATGGGGTGCAAAAAATTTTCATCGTACTGTAACATTTTCGTTTGTATTTGACAATTATTGTCCAATCATGGTCTAACTAGGCTCAAAAGATTCGTCTCCTAAATTACAGATAAACTATGTAATTAGTTATTTATTTTATCTACATTTAATACTCCATGCATATATGTAAATATTCGATGTGATAGAGTGAAAAAACTTGAAATCTAAACAAGGCCCTTGGGATCTCTCCCTCCTTTCAGTGGGTGCGCTCTCGTCGTGCATGTGCACCGGGCCGGCTCGGATGCCTATGAGCCCGTTCGTTTCGCTCGTTTATTGTGGCTGAAAGTATTATTCGCTCTGTTCGTTTTGCTGGTTTATTGTGGCTGAAAGTACTGTTCACTGGTTTATTGTGAGAGAAAAACATTGCTGAATGACTGCTGATTTGGCTGAACAGCTCGAACGAACGGAGTGTATGGCTCTAGGCCAAAATTTGTTGCGCGCCCTGTGGCCACGAGACACGGTTGGTACGTTGGAGCCACTCCGCTTTATTGCTGCCCCTAACTGTGTCGCCTGGTTCGCCATAAACCGAAAGGGCCAGGCCATATGGAATGACAACGGAATTTGTGGTTCTGCACTACAAGAAATATAAAAGTTCAGGGTGCGTTCATTTCTCATGTAAATCTAAAATATTTTCTCTTCTACCTATTGCATCGAATCTTTAGACGTATACATAGAGCAGTAAATATAGGTAAAAAAGATAACTAATTGCATAGTTTATCTGTAAATGTCGAGACGAATCTTTTGAGCATAGTTAGTTCATGGTTGGAAAATTTTTATCAAATAACAACGAAAGATGCTACAGTAACTTCCTATCCCTGCCCTTGTTTCTCCTGGGAATAGTTTTCTCTGAAATTATTACAGTAGTAGTAAAAAGAAGGGTAATCTTTCCACGGAAATACTAAAATCCCGTAGAGCGAGAGCGACAGGACGGAATTGGGGACGCTCTGATTGTGCTAAACTCAAACCACAATCGATGTCATGAGCGGATTTTTAACCCGGCACTAGGGACCATTGCGACAAACAACTATCCAGTACAGGATCTAATAATCTACTGCAGCTAGAGAAAACAAATGCAAAAACGCACAACATCCGTCCGCCGTCCAGCTCCTGCCGCCTCGAGCTTCCAAACAACCACCGCGTTCCGCTTCCGCACCGCACTCCCTCCCCCACTTAAACCCCGCAATCAATTCACTCCGTCACTAACCCCCCACCCCACCACCTTTCCCCACCCCTCTTCCTCTCCTCCCAAATCGAGCCGCTTGCCAGGGGCACCACCGGTTCTCACCGCCGCCGTCACCTTTACTCTCTCACACCCCCTAAGCTGTCGCCCATGGGCGCGCCGCTGCTCCGCCGCCGCCTCCTCCTGCTGTCCCTCGCGCTCCTCGCCGCCGCGTCCGCCTCCTCCGCGGCGGCGGCAGCGCCCAGGCTGTCGCCCAACTACTACCGCCACAGCTGCCCGCGCGTGGAGCGGATCGTGTCGGACGTCATCGCGGCCAAGCAGCGCGCCAACCCGTCGACGGCGGCGGGCACGCTGCGGCTCTTCTTCCACGACTGCTTCGTCAACGGCTGCGACGCGTCCGTGCTCGTCTCCCCGCTCTCCTCCTCCACCGCCCCGGAGCGCGCCGCGGAGATCAACCTCTCCCTGCCCGGGGACGCTTTCGACGCCGTGGGCCGCGCCAAGGCGGCGCTGGAGGCCGCCTGCCCTGGCGTGGTGTCCTGCGCCGACGTCCTGACCCTCGCCGCGCGGGACCTCGTGGCCATCCTGGGCGGGCCACGGTTCCCCGTCGCGCTGGGCCGCCGCGACTCCGCCCGCTCCGACGTGCGCGACGTGGAGGGCAACCTGCCACGCACCAACATGTCGGCGCGCGCCATGGTGCGGCTCTTCGCGGGCAAGGGACTCACCCCCCGGGAGATGGTGGCGCTGGCCGGCGCCCACACCGTGGGATTCTCCCACTGCGCCGAGTTCGCGCACCGCATCTACGGCTACCGGGGCGCCGGCGGCGCCGGGGCCGGACACGACCCGCGGCTCAACCCGGAGTTCGCCCGCGCGCTGCAGAGCTCCTGCGCGGGATACCAGACCGACCCCACTATCTCCATCTTCAACGACATCGTCACGCCCCGGGACTTCGACGAGAATTACTACAAGAACCTGCCCCACGGCCTGGGGCTGCTCGCCTCCGACGCCGCCATCTGGGAGTACCCGCCCACCAGGGTGTTCGCGCAGCGGTACGCCGCCAACCGCACCGCCTTCTTCGAGGACTTCGCCGCCGCCATGCAGAGGCTCGGCGCCGTCGGCGTCAAGACCGGCCGCCAGGGCGTCGTCAGGCGCCGCTGCGACGCGCTCGACTGTGAAGGCGTTCGTCGACGGCGTTGCTTGGTGTGGCATTGGGTCGATCGGTGCTTGTAAGGGTTCCAATTCGATAGCTTAGGATTCGATTACGGGAGAGGAGGAGCTCTTCTTTCTCTGTACTTGGAAAGTGAGGGCAAGCTAATTCTGAATTGCATACCAATGGGGTTACATTTTGACAGATGCTTGGCAACCATGGATGAAATCTCTCCCAGATCATGAGACTGACCAGCGATGCTTGTTCGTCGTGAACCTGCCGCACGCACCGTCGGTGTTCTCGGCGCCATCATGTCGTTGTCGTTTCACGTGCGGCCGTTGCATCCTGTTCCTGTCGTCGTCCATGGAGAACGTCCACATCCCCTTAGTTTATTACTAGCGCAAGAAATTAACAGTTCGCTGCAGACGAAATAGGAGTATCTCAAGCCGCGCTGAAGGATCCAAGCAGCAACGGACGTGCTCCGGTGCACCTGCAGCCATTTGTGTCGGCACACGGAACCGAAGGGCGGCATCGGCTGCTGCCTTTTTGTGTGGGTGCTCGTGATCGGTTCTGGATGCCACCAATGGGCCATGGGACGCCCGACGCCCTCCATTAAAATGGACCAACCTGGCCGACCCGTTGCTCTACCACGACGGCTACTGTCCTGTCCACCCTCCACCGCGAACAGCAAGTCCGAGCCCTCAGCCCTGCTCGGCAAAGGTTCATCTTCATCTGCTTTGAATAAAGGGCCCTCAAGGTCAAGGGCACGCGAGTCACGCGACTGCATCTGCACTCCAGTCGGGATGAAATGACGCTGGCCCGGGCAGAAAGCATTGAGGTTCTGCATCTATGCTGCGATCTATCAACTCCAAGCTGCGATCTATCAACTCCAAGCCGTGTTGTCAAAAAAAAAAAAAAACTCCGAGCCGTTGCACGATGATTAGATTATAGCCAGAAAAACATATAAGAGGGCTAATTGCATGGGTCCTGCTCACCCGTCACTCGTACGGACTATAACCACCAGCTGCTCCAAGGGGGCCTCGTGTACACGGTGGGAAGTTACAATTTTTCTGTAACATTTTTGTTTGTATTTGATAAATATTATTCGATCATGGGCTAACTAGGCTCAAAAGATTCGTCTCGTGATTTACAACTAATTTGTGCAATTAGTTATTTATTTTACTAACATTTAATACTCCATGCATACGTCTAAAAATTAATGTGACGGAGAGAGAGTGAACAAAGCCAGAGATGATGATGACGTCTTGTAACACAACAGGCAATCATGGGTGAGTCTAACGTAGACAGCAGTGGACCCAACGCTCAAACGAAGCTCGGACGAAGCTTAAGGAGCCCGGATGCATGCCCAAGATCGCCGGGCCCTGGGTCGCCACCGAGCATAGGTGTGCCTTGGATTTTATTAGGCTATAACTTTATTCAATTCAAATCAACGCTAGATGCTATAAAGACCGAGTTGATTGTGGTTGATGGTTGACTTGTAATGCTCATGGTTATTATGTTTGCAGTTACAGGTAACTGAGAGCATCTCCGAGAGTTCACAGAAAAATATTCCAATCCATGATTTTTGGCAAGATTGAAAAAAACATCAATAACAACTTTCAATCCTACCTCCCAATCTCTTGGCATTTAGAAAAATATACCCCATCGCGCGGATAAATACACGCGCATATGGATCGTGCCAATCCCATCGCGCAGATAAATACACGCGCGTATGGATCGTGCCAATCTAAGGTGGAAGGATTTGAAAATAATAAGAAATAGGACAGGGTTCCTGATATAAATGTATAAGAGAGCAATAAAGTATAAAAGAGGTTGGGGTAATTTAGAAATAGTACGAGATTCTTGGTGTAAAATTATTTCTATCTTTTAGAAGTGATTTTTTGGAAACTGTTGGAGAAACGTTTATTGGGTGCTCCCAATACTTTGTGGCGACTTAGAAAACTCATTGTTTTGGGAAGAAATATTTGGTACTCTTGGAGATGCTCCGGTGAACGCCTTCATGACATCCAGATTCATCCTCTACCTCTTTGCCTTCCATCTCTCGTGCCTATAAGAAAGGTGCTCGCCTTTAGTCTCATGTGGTACATATTATAGCACCATTGTTCTTCTACTGTTGCTGCTTCCTAGTTTTCCGTCTCAACATCTGCACGCACAGACGTTGGGAAAGCAGGCCTCCAGAACCACTCCCGCGTCTGCGACACCTGCTTAGGTGTGCCAGGCAATCAGGTTTTTAGGGAGCGTCTAACGATACTGCTCGCTACCGGTCTATTACATCTACATCCTTCTTGGCGAGCGATCTGCGACGTCTTCTTCCTAGCGACTAGCAGTAGCGCACACAAGTCTTCTTCTTGGTGGACGTTTGTGGGACTACACTGGAACATCTTCCTGTGTTGATTGTGATCCGTGACTTCGCGCAACATGCTATGTCGACTAGAATGAATGGAGCCACCGGTGCCATTAGCACTGGTCTTCCGCAGGATATATCACTGTACTTCCTGAATTCATGATTTTTAGAATTTATTACTTTGATCAGTATATTCGTCTTGTTTACTATTGTGATAGATTCATCACACGTGCACATATCTAATATCATAAATATTTGCTATTGATTTTCTAGATTAAATTAAACATAAAAATACCTAAATTTCTAACAATCCAAAAAACCCCTGATTTTAGACAATTTTCTATTAATGATTTTGCTGCTGCGTTGAAGCTGAATGCTTTTGATGGGTCAAATTATAAGAGATGACATGCTAAGATGATCGATGGTTGACGGCCATGAGTTGCTATCACACCCCCACAAGAGAAACTTGGACTGTTTACTTACGATGAGGAGAAAGCATTCGAGGTTGCTGGTATTTATTAACTTGTCACTTGTTTAGTAGCCACACCTATTAATTACCTATATCTCTTAGCACAACTTGAACTAGGTTGTCATCCCTAATGATGGTGCCAGAAATGCTTGTTGGTACTGCCTAGCTTTACTACTAGAATAATAGTAAGTAGATATTTATCATTTTATGTGACTAGATAGAATATATAATATGAATGAAAAGGATTCTGCAAGCGGACAGATAATTATATCATTGTAGCACTTCATCCGAGAGTATTCCAGATATCGTTATTTATATTTTACCATAGGAAATGTGTAGCGTTGGACATGTATTGATAACTTATAACATTGATGGAGAAATAAACCACAACCAATCACTCTATTCATAACAGGGGTAAGTCACAAGATATATATATATATATATATATATATATATATATATATATATATATATATATATAGCATTAGCATGGTTAGGTAGAATATTAGATGAATAATTCCTAAGTCATTCTTAATTACAAGTCAAAGCATATATTGATTAGTGCTATTACACCTAGTAGTCATTGCTAAGATCACCGTTATATCTATGCATAAGGGGCATTACTTAGAGAAGTTTAAGAACAAAGCTGGCCCTTTCTTCATAACCGGGCCCTACTTCTATGACCTATATTTGGGGAGTGGACTACAAAGGACTCAACGGTAGTGTCACACCCGCGATCTACCGCATGACCCGGAATATAGAGTGTATTCGCAGATAAATAGCATATAAGCACCACGCTTACATGATATCTACCACCCACCCTGTGTACATTGGGGTGAACGCTATATGAACTTATGCATAAACATAATAATAAACCAGCTATACTAAGTATATAATCAAAGTAGACGATGAATATTGCAACCTTGAACATGAATAAGATGAATACTAATATTGTCATAACAATTGTAGCAAGTATATAAAAATAATAGAGATACAAAAGAGAGATAGGGTACAAAAATTATGCCAAACCACGCTCTAGACAATATCGAGAATCCAAGCGATTGCCTCCCTCTAAACCTAACCTAACTAGCTATGCCCTAGAAACTAGAGAAACTCTGAGGATGATTAGGATTTCTGTCTTCTCAAATGACTTGATGATCAGGGTTATGCCTCATAGTGGAGGGACAGAGCCTGGTTATATAGCCTTGAGCTTGCAAGGTGAGCCCTTAGATCAAACTAACTTAAGGAACGGTGTATATGCAATCTAGGAGTCGGTGGGGAACCGCCATAGAAGCGAGGAGGCTGACAGGTGGGCCAGGGGGCCAGCCGGTCCCACATGGCAGTGGCTGGTCCTCCCCTTCGGTGGAGAGCCTCCTGGAGTCCTCTAGAATCTTTCCACGTAGGTTTTGCGGTGGAATTGCATTATTAACTCTGACATGTAGGTTCGCCTTTAAAGAAAATTAATTCTTTTGAGATGCTTCCTAAAGAAAACGCTAATGACATGTACACTCGATTGAATGTTCTTGTAGAGGACCTCAATGCTCTTAGGGTCACCCAAATGAGCCAATCGGATGTTGTAAGGAGGATCTTGAGTGTTCTTCCCGTTGAGAAGTATGGTCACATTGTCACCGTGCATCATCAAAGTGATCTCTCCACCGTAACACCGACACAAGTATTGGGGAAGATCAATGCACATGAGATGTACATGCACATCACTCCGGAAGATGGCTCATCATCTTCCAAGAAGAAGGACTTGGCCTTCAAAGCTAGCCATGACAAGAAGAAGAAGAAGGGCCAAGCCATGATGGTGCAAGAAAGCTCAAGTGAAAGTGATATTGATGATGCATCACTTGCACTCATGGTGAGGAAAACCACCAAGATGCTAAAGAAGCTCAACAAGAGTGGCATCAAGTTCGATGGCAAGAAGAAGAAATTCTTCACAAGTAGCAAAAGGAAGCCAATATCCGAGATGGATTGTTACAATTGTGGAGAACTTGGCCACCTAGCTCATCAATGCCCTAGACCTCCAAAAGACAAGTACAAAAACAAGAACAAGGGCAAGAAAAATGATTCAAGCGATGATGAAGATGAAAAGAAGAAGAACAAGCTATACAAGAAGAAGGATGGCAAGAAGAAAGAGTTCCACAAGAAGAAGAAGGGAGGAAAAGCATACATTGTTGGTGATTGGCTCACCGACATTGAATCATCATGTGAGTCCTCCGGTGATGAGAGCGATGATGAGAAAGAGAAGGTTGCCGCATTTGTGAATGGGTCATCATCTTCACCGACATCTTCATCACCACCTTCACCGCCATCTTCACCATCATCGTCCACAACTCACCTATGCCTTATGGCCAAGGGTGAACGAAAGGTACAAAACCATGATAGCGATGATGATGATAGTGATAGTAATGATGAATATGATGCACCTTCTTACGATGAACTTGTAAAATTGTTGAACAAATACTCTAAAGTCATAAGAAGAACTAGAAATGAAAATGATGAGCTCCAAAATGAAAATGAATCACTCTCATCTAATCTTGAAAGTGCACAAAAGGCTAGTGATGAGCTCAAAGATCAAAATGAAATTATGTCTTCTACTCTCAAGGAGCTCAAAACTTCTATCAAAGAGCTTAGAGATCAACATGATAAACTTGAGAAGAAGCATGATGAGCTCAACACTAGGCACAACTCTCTAAAAGACAAATACACTACATTGAAAATTGACTATGATAGTCTTGTGGTTGCTAATGAGCTTTCTCTTGAGACACATGATGCTACTAACCAAGTTGTCAAGATTGATATAGCTACATCATGTGATGACTTGATCATTGAAAGTATTGAGCAAGGCTCTAGTAGCAAAGGCAAGAGTGTGGTTGAGTCCAACAACTATGATGATTATGCCAAGATCAAGAGTGAAAATGAGAAGCTTGCAAATGAGAACAAGAAGCTAAAAGGGTTGATGGCTCTTGAGAAGCAAACATCAAATGAGTCACTTATTGAAGAAAACAAAAAGCTCAAGCAAGAGAAAGAGCATCTCAAGACCGGCCTAAGCAAGTTCACAAGAGGCCATTATTTGTAAAGTGAGCTACTCATGAACACTGTAATGAAAATGGATGTGAAAAGTGCATTTTTAAATGGTTTCATAAATGAACTAGTCTATGTTAATCAACCTCCCGGGTTTGAAGACCCTAGATATCCTAATCATGTTTATAGGTTGTCCAAGGCACTATATGGGCTCAAGCAAGCCCCTAGAGCGTGGTATGAGTGCCTCCGAGACTTCCTCATTGAGAAGGGCTTCACCATTGGGAAGGTCGACACCACACTATTCACCAAGAAGCTTAATGGGGAGATTTTCATTTGTCAAGTCTATGTTGATGATATCATCTTCGGATCAACAAATGAAGAGTATTGTAAGGAATTTGATGAATTGATGTCGGAGGAGTTCGAGATGTCTATGATTGGTGAGCTCACATTCTTCCTTGGTTTTCAAGTCAAGCAAATGAGAGAAGGGATTTTCATCTCTCAAGAAAAGTATACCAAGGATCTTCTCAAGAGATTCAAGATGAAAGAATGTAAGCCAATCAAGACCCCAACGCCATCTAATGGACATCTCGACCTAGATGAGGGAGGTAAATCGGTTGATCAAACTCTCTACCGTTCTATGATTGGTAGCTTGTTGTACCTTACCGCATCTAGGCCCGATATCATATTTAGTGTGTGCATGTGTGCTCGCTTTCAAGCATGCCCTAAAGAACCTCACTTAAGTGCCGTAAAAAGAATTTTAAGATATCTTAAGCACACCCCCAAGCATTGGTCTTTGGTATCCCAAAGGAGCTAGATTCCAACTAGTTGGCTATTCCAATTCAGATTATGCTGGTTGTAAAATTGATAGAAAAAGCACATTCGGAGGGTGCCATTTGCTTGGGAGGTCTTTAGTATCTTGGTCATCTAAGAAGTAAAATAGTGTGGCTTTGTCCACCGCCGAGGCGGAATACATTGCCGCGGGGGCTTTTGTGCACAAATCTTATACATGAAACAAACCCTCCTAGACTATGGAGTTGTTCTTGAAAAGGTGCCACTTTTATGTGACAATGAAAGTACGGTTAAAATTGCCAATAATCCGGTACAACACTCTCGCACCAAGCACATTGATATCCGCCACCACTTTCTAAGAGATCATGTTGCTAAAAATGATATATCACTAGAAGGTGTAAGAAGTGAAAATCAATTAGAGGATATCTTCACTAAACCGTTGGATGAGGCCACCTTTTGTAGGTTGAGAAGTGAACTTAATGTGCTTGACTCTAGTAACTTTAAAAAATGAGCTTGTGTTGTCCCTTGCATTGCATTGTACTATATGCCATGTTTAAATTCTCCGTAATGCATCTAGGGCTTGTCTAACACGGTTACGATAACCCTCCTTTGGAGGAGTGAAGAAGCCTAACTGTGGATCAAACTTGACAAGCAACCTAGTTTTACTTACTTGTATTGCATTGCATATGCATGGTTGTTGCTTTGTCGTTTCTTTTTGGTTTGGCTTTGAGCAACCTCTGTGTTCGTCCATGAATAGAGAGAGCATTTGACGCTCCTAAGGGTTCACAAACTCTATTGCATGGCCATACGTTGCTCCTCGGGTGTTTATTGCTTATTTTCCTAAAAATAAATATTAGCCTAAGGCAAATTATGTGAAAAACTTGAGGGTTTGAGTGAGGTCACTCATATCAGGTTCCAATTGGTGTTTATTTGAGTCTCTTTGAATTGGAACTTGATTGGGAGAAGTCGCGTCGAAGATAGGTTTGAAGAAAGGTGTTAAACAGTGACCGGACGCTAGACCGGACGCTGCACCGGACGTAGTGATGCTTCACCACCGCGTCTGGTCCCAGCGACCACCAGCGCGTCCGGTCATCCCAAGACTTTCTCTTGGACCTGTGACCGGACGCTGGACCGGACGCGTCGTTGTTGACCACCGCGTCCGGTCCCGGTACCCACCACCGCGTCTGGTCATGCGCGATGAGTTTCTCGGATGACCTTCGACCGGACTCTGTCCGCGTCCGGTCAGCCCTAACCGGACGCGTCCGGTCGCTCCAGGAGCTTACTGGACTGTGACCGGACGCTGCCCCACCGCGTTCGGTCATGCGACCACCGCGTCCGGTCAGTGCGCAGCGAGCGGATCTAAGTCCTCATATAACTCTTCGTTTCCGATCGGTTTTTTTCTTATCCGCTGCCCGCGCCGCTCCCGTTCTCGCCGTGTTTGTGCCCTAGCTCGCTGGGACCGCCGCCCGCGCTTCCTCTGCCACCGCCCGTGCTTCCTCCGCCACTGTCCGCGCCGCGCGTCGCCCTGTGCCCGCGCCGCCCTGCGCCCGCGCCGCGTGCCGCCCTGAGCTCGCACCACCGCTGCTCGCGCGCGCCTCCACAGAGTCGAGCCACCGCTGCCCTAGCTCCCTTTTCCATCTCAGTCCGCGCCAACCCTAGGCCGAGCAACCGGCATCTTCTTTGGCCTCGCGCTTGCCCTAGCCCTCCTCGTCAAAGGTGAAATCGATTTTTCGTTTTCAATCCTTCGATTCCGTCGTTAGGGTTTGCCATGACAGTTTCATTCAATCACTTACCATCTTTGCTTGTCTCGGCGTTTTCAGCGCTCATCCAGCGTTTTCGGGAACTCTCACAAATCTAGGTCATCTCATCTCTTCACCGAGTTCTCGTCGATCTGAGGTAGCCATCGTTGTTCGATTCACATCTTATCTCATATGCTCGCTATCTTTAGGATTTCTTATCTTTTAGGTTATATATGTTGCTTATAGTAGATCCATCTTTTCCGTCTTTTTAGCGAGTCTTTGTTGGTGTGTTGGGTGACAGCAGGTCAGTGGTTAAATCCGAGGCCAAGCCTGCGGATACGGATTGAGGCCAAGCCTCTTGAGTGACAGTTCATCATCTTTCAGAGTCTCTCCACAGTTTGTCAGTATGGTTCGCTGCAAGAACGCTAGGGGTGCTCCTAGTGACGGGGACGAGAGTCCTCCTCGTCTGACAGAGGTTGCACGTGGTAAGCACGTAAAGACCATGGCCAGAAAGAAGAAGAAGACTCTTACAGATGTAGAGATCGCTCAGGCAGTTGCAGATGCAGCAGAGCAGGCAGAGAGGGAAGGCAGGAGCAGTGGGATTCACATTGGCGAGCGTCGCTTTCATCTTGAAGGTCGACAACTCGGTACTGAGGCCACAGAGGGGACAGAGGCTATGTCAGTTGATCCACCTGCAGAGGCTCCAGAGGAGACAGAGGAGCAGCCAGTCTAGACTCCACCGCGACGTCGCTCAGGACGTACGCGAGCTCAGGTGACTCCTAGGCCAGAGGGCCAGCGTCATGGAGGACGCCCACCTTCCAGGGCTCGAGGACACCCCCCAGTCGAGCACTTTGACTTGAGGGGAGCTACAGCACGCCAGGTGCAGGCCCTGAGGTTTGTTGAGGTTGGTCGGTGGTTCCCACCTGTGCGGAATTCCAGAGCGTCAGAGGGATTCTATACACCCCTACAGGAGGACTTCTACAGAGCATATGTCGATAGTGGGATTGCTTTCAGACCTCAGAGGGTCTGTCGTCTTGAGGCTCTTGTTGAGGTGGTGGGTGAGCAGCTTCGTTCGCACCTGTCCTTTCTTCCGGGCTTATCAGATTTTCTTGGACGGACAGGAGCATACTACGACACTTGGGTCAGGGAGTTCTATTCTTCACTATGGATTGACCCGGCACATGAGTTTATTCACTTTGCATTCCGAGGCCGTGACCGCAGACTCTACAGCACCAGAGTACGGGAGATTCTCAGACTCCCAGCTTCAGACACGAAGATACATCAGCTGTGCTTTGGTCAGACTGCTCCACCGAGACGCCCTCATGGCGGGACAGTGCCCCCCTACTGATTTGATCCGACCCTGCTTTTGTGAGCCTTTTGGCGAAGGGTCCTGACGTACACCCGCCAGCCTGACATCTCTTGCCAGAGTCTTGGATGCTATTGTCCGACGTACACTCCTTCCAAGGCTAGGCTATAGAGAGGGACTGGCCCATATGCAGTTGTGGGTAGTGCACCACCTTCTCTCATAGACACCGTTTGATATATGGGATCTTATGCTATGTGAGATGGAGGACACCTTGGCAGAAGGCTTCAAGGGACACCGTCAGCTTCCCTATGCTCATTGGATATGCTTTCTCATCAGATCTTTATGCGAGCTGCCTTCTGAGATTAGAGCTGAGATATCAGACACTACCACTGCTTTTCCAGAGTATGATATCCGTCAGCTATGGGCTTCTGTTACCAGAGAGCAGGCCCCAGTGCCAGGACAGCGAGAGAGACCTGAGGTGCCTGAGACAGCAGCTGAGCAGGACGCGACCATTTAGGGTCTTGCTGAGGCAGAGCTTGCTGATCTAGATGCTCAGCCTGCTGATCCAGTTGAGGATGAGGCCTCTGACAGCACTGATGAGGATTACCAGCCCATCCCCAGGTACCGCTCTCCTCGGCCTCACGACCATGAGGGCGGTGGTTCAGGCTCAGCCTCCCGCTCAGACCCAGCCATAGTGGCTATACTTGAGAGGCTGACCCATGCACAGGAGAGACAGGAGCTTCACATACAGAGATAGGCTCAGGACATAGCCACCGCTTTTGCTCAGATACAGGCTAGACAGGATGAGTTCCAGAGGCAGCAGCTTGAGCTACAGCGTCAGCAGTTTGAGATGCAGCGACAGCAGGCAGCAAACCAGCAGCAGTACTTAGAGCTCCTACATCACTTGGTTACAGTTGGGGTTCCTCCTCCTGCATCTGTCCTGACTCCAGCCTTACAGTCTAGTGGACCTTCGAGTCAGGGACAGCCGAGCTTCCAGTTCACCTCTCCACAGCAGCAGGTCCCCCAGTCGTTCCAATCCCCGAGCTACACGCCTATTCAGACGGGGTTCACTCCTTCAGACCAGCCTCGCCCTCACCTACTGACAGGCACTCCGTTTGTTGACTTGAGTGCCTCCTACAGTGAGTTGACTGGTCAGCCGATGCCCTCGCACACTACTCTAGTGACTTCTTCAGGGTTGTCCGCTTCAGAGGCAGTTGTTCCTCTAGTGACAGTGACGGGCACTGCAGAGACTGTACCTTCGTCAGTTGCCTCGACAGATCCCCCAGCTGTTGGCTCACTTCAGGCTCAGGTCACAGAGACTGCTCCACTAGTTGCTACTTCTTCGTCAGTACCTGCTCCTGTTGTTCAGACCCAGACCGCTTCACAGCCACGTGCTTCTTCAGAGGGTCAGCCTGACAGCTCAGAGTCCGAGGAAGACACTTCTCAGTTTGTGATCACTCCGCGCTCCTCGGCACCCGACTCGACTCCGTCTGTTCCCCCGTCAGATCCTTAGTTTAGTTTTTGGCGGTTGATGCCAAAGGGGGAGAGAGAGTAGATTCAGGGAGAGTTTTGATAGAGGGTTTTCATTCTTATTTGTGTGCTACATTCATGCATCATGTTTACATTCCCGTACTTGCATTTTGTGACATGTGTGCTTGTGAGATACTTTGAGTCTATGTGGTCTATCTAGTCTCTTTTTAAATCACGTCACTTGTTTGGTTATAGCTCATAAGGTTGTGCTTCCGTGCCTTACTCCAATTTCTTTTGAGCTATGTCTTTATGTGTACTAACGCTTTCTGTTTCATCTTATGAGTACACATTGTTGGCTTGGGGCACATAAGCAACTCCTAATCTCTTGTGCTTATTGCTTTTTGCTTATGTGAACCAAGCATGTTCGAAAACCTCAACTCTTATCTTCTGAATCTTAGAGTTGTCATCAATCACCAAAAAGGGGGAGATTGAAAGCATCTAGGCCCCGAGAGTTGGTTTTGGCAATTGATGACAACGCTTTATTACCATGACTAACGTGTGTTTTGCAGAAACTTTAGTAAGTTAGGTCATGGGGTTGATAACTGCATTGGGCACTATGGTATTCATGCCCCTTGATGGAAATCGTTTTAGTTTTCAAAGGATTGACATCAAGATTAAGGACGGTTAGTTCCGGATGTCAAGGTGTTGAGTTACATTCGGAATAGTCGTTAGGATCTTCGTTTTCTCTTTTGGCCATACTATAAAGGGGAGCATGAGCGAGTAGCTTGACCTAGGTAAGTCTTGTGGTTAGGTGTGGTGCACACTTGTCAAACTTAGCACTAGGTAGCTCTAGAATAGCTCAAAGTTCAATTGGAAGCAACTTGGTTCAAGTTGCGTCGCATTTCGGAGTGTTTAGAGACGTTTTCCCTTGACCGGATGCGGTGTCTGACTTGACCGGACGCGTCCGGTCAGTTCTAAACCGCTACTGCATCTTAGTGCTGTTGACCGGACGCGGTCCTTATGAGGACCGAACGCGGTGTTCAGGCTGACACGTGTCAGGAGGGAAATCACCTAATCGGACGTGACTGGGATGTGATCGGCGCGTCCGGTCACGTTCCAGTAAGGTACTCTGACGACCGGATACGTCCGGTCATCACTGGTCGGACGCGGTCGCACGTCAGGTCAGAGTACAGTAAGCTCCCTGCACGACCGGACACGTCCGGTCACCCTTGATCGGTGCGTCCGGTCACTCAACCGGTATTTCAGGTTTTTGACCGTTACGATCGATCGGCGCGTCCGTTCACGTTGACCGGCGCGTCCGGTCATCTCGTATTTTGCTGAGTTGGTAGGTAACGGTTGGATTTGACTGTGGGGTGTATAAATACATCCCCTCCACCTCTTTTAGAGGTCTCTTGCTCATTTGTTCAGCTGAGAAACACCTTTGGAGTGCAAGGGAGTGCAAGAGCTCTAGTGAGGGTTGTTATTTGAGAATCAAAGCTTGAGAGTCCCTCACTAGTGTCTAGGGAGTAGCAAGTGTGCATCCATCTTCTCATTAGGCTCGTTGTGGTCAAGTAAGAGTTCTAGCTTGTTACTCTTGGTGATCGCCATCACCTAGACGGCTTGGTGGTGATTGGGAGTTTGGTGATCATGCGGCGGAGCTTGTGGATGACCCAACTCATCTTGTGAGCGGTTTTGGGTGATTCACCATGACGGGGTGTCGAAGAATTAGCCTGTAGAGAGCACTTGATCCTTGCGCGGATCAAGGGGGAGCTACACCCTTGCGCGGGTGCTCCAACGAGGACTAGTGGGGAGTGGCGACTCTCCGATACCTCGGGAAAACATCGCCTTGTTCCTTGCCCCTTACTTTTAAGCATTTACATTCTTGTATTACTTTCATTGCTTGGTTTACTTTCCTAGAATTGCCATGCTAGACTAGGATTGGAACTTAGGGTGCAAAACTTTTACCGGTAGAATCTCTAGGAACACAAGTAGGCACTAGGGGTGAATTCCGGCTTATAGGATTTATTTCTTGCAATTAATTTTTAGAAAAGCCCAATTCACCCCCCCTCTTGGGCATCTTGATCCTTTCATCACCGATCAAAGGTTATGTAGAGAAGTACATAGCCAAGTTTAGGATAGATGGTTGTACTATCAAAAAGGCCAAACTTGTTTGCGCATTAGTCATCTAGTGCACTTGAGCGATCTAACTTTGCATGCGATGCTAGGATCGAGTGGCATGATGAGTGTAGTGAAAACCCTTTGAAAAATATTTATGAAAATGCTAACTCACGTGCACAAGGTGGTGGATCACTTTGGAGTTGGCACACTTTCAAAAGGGTGGAACAAAGGAGTTGTTTGGCGCATTTGGTAGGCATCGGATCGAGCCGTGAAGGGGCGTCAGACCATCTGTGGATGGGTCTGACGGTCTTCTTGGCTGCATAGAGAGGGTTAAGTGGTTGGCAAACCACCGAACCTCAAGATAAAAATCACCATGTCATCTTCTTCCTGTTGGTTTGCAATCTCCATACACAAGCTTGTATTTGCTTGTTATTACTTGTGCTTGTGTAGTTGCTCTTGTGTATCTAGTTTACTTGTGTAGCAAAGTAGTTGCTCTCTTGTGTTAGTAGGCTTGTGTAGTAGCCTTGCTCAGCTTGTGTATCTAAGTTATTGAGCTCTCTAGTTTGGCTTTGTGTAGCCTTGCTAGTTGAGTAGTGCTAGTGTGCTTAGGCTTTGTGCGCTTTGTTCACTATTATGTGCAGGAGCGAGCTCTACCTAGCCCAACACCTTAGTTGCTCAAATTAGGTTCTTTGTAAGGTGCTTGGAAACATAGATATAAGGGTGTAGCCTTGGCTAGACAGAGTAGTTTAATTCCACATTTGTTTTGGCTAACCGACGTGACTAAGTTTTAGAAAAGTATATTCCCCCGTCTGGTCTGCCATCTCGACCCTACAACATGTCCCCTCCATAAAAAAGAATCTGTTTAGCGTCTCTCTACTGTGTAGAGATGACTATAAAATAGTCTTTGAATCAAATAAATATGTACTATCAAAGTATGGGACATTTGCTAGAAACAATTCTGATTGCGGAGGCTTGTTCCACGTATCTTTGCATGATGATGTATGTAATAAGGTTGTGAACAATTTTGGATGAGTCGAATATTTGGCATTCATGACTATGTCATGTTAATTTTTGTTATCTATCACGGCTAGCAAATTCAAATTGAGTGCGGTTTGTTTCTATAGTCTCTTACTGATGTGGGGAACACATCTTAAGTGTTGGTTGTGTTATGCACCACTACAAGGAGCTCTGGCTCATCCATGGTGGTGGTGGCCATGGAAGGCTATGGAGCTTTGTGGAGAGGGTGATTGAAAGGGAGATGACTTGGGGTGCTCACCATGTTATGGGGATGCTCCAATAGCAGCAGCTCGATCGATGATGCCTTGTAGCAGGGGTGGAGCTAGAGCAAATACAAGGGGGTGTGCTTGCCTTATGGGTGCATATGATTTTTATAGTATGGGTGCGAATATGGTGAAAATTTTATCATAATCACCCTTTTTTGATATTTTTATGGGTGCACCCGTACCCTAACCCTGTACAATGTATATAGATCCACCCATGCCTTGTAGAGGGAGATCAGCTTCGAGCTTGCTCCATGGCTTGAGGATGAAGGAGGTGCTTGGGGAGGTCTTCTTGCTCGATTCCGAGACATCAAGGTGTGAGGAAGGTGTAGCAGCTCATTCGCAGTGTCCTCCGGCAAGGGGTGAGCGTGGTGGTGGCCTTCCTCCTCTCCTTCTCCATTATTCTTCAATTCCTTTGCTTTCTCTCCTTTCTCTATTCTTTGTTTTCCAAAAAGTGGAAATGAGGGAAGGAAAAGAGAGCTGGTGGAGGTATTGTGTATATGTGAGTGAGTGTGAATGACATGTGGGCCCAAGGAGTGTGTGAGATGGACACCTCATTTCCTGGTGTCACATGTTCGGCTGGACTATTTGGCAATGCACTTGACGGTTGGGATGAACACCATAGAGCCCAAAAAGTGCAAAATTTAATATGCCAGTTTTTGAAAATAGGAATTTTAAGTGCCTATTATGCTCATGATGCCTGTGGAAAAAGTTTGCACGATCTGGTCGTGATAGGGGGCTATTTGAGAAAGTTGAGGGTTCATTTATAACTCTAGGGACTCTTTTATAAAATTAAACCCTGTCAGTGGAGGAATGAAAATCTTTCCTCCCACCTTCCATATAAAATGGAGAGATAGAGAAGGTGGAGAGGAACTTTAGCCACTCACTCATTACTCTCCCTCACTCTCTTCACTCCATCTCTTTATGCTTACCAACAATAGATGGTTATTTAAAAAATAGAATAATTCATTATTATTGTTGATGACAATTATATTCTACTGAATTTAGGATTGAATGTTTATGTTTTATTCTTGTGTCTCCAATTACATTGCCTCACGTCGCTCAACATCTGCCATGCTATGTCTTTAGGGCTAGCATCCTATAGCATCTCACAAGTTTCGTATTAAAACTTAAAAGTATGGTATGTGGGTTACTAAACCTTGGTGGAGAGCCAGTGGCGTAGAGCGAGAAAGATTTCATGGCATTCCGGTGACCCCATTAATCAATCCGTGGCACGGCCAAAACTACCATGTAATCAACAAGACCAGTGATTAGAAAACTGGTTATGTGATTGAAGTTTTGATAAGAGGTGTGGATTTATACATCATGGCATTTCACCGGCAACTGCTACTTAATGGCAAATGGTATCCGAGTACAATATAGGCATTCAGATGTGGTTCACCTACCAACAGAAATCAAAGACAATGCAGTTGATTTGGGATTTAGCTCTTTACATGGTAACATGTAAAGTTGGCCATCGGGCCAGCCTGACCCGGGAGAGGCACGGCCCGCAGGGTGTCAGGCCCGCACAGCCCGCCATGCCTGCCGTGTTGTGCTGCGACGTTCCTCGTTCTTGGCCTTCGGCCTAAGCACGGGCCTACGGGCCGAAATTCATGCCGTGCCGGCCCGACAAGCACGACAAAAAGGACGTGTCGTGCCGGCCCACATTCCGCAACCCACAAAACACATCAGAGTAATCAACTAAGTGAGGAAACATCAAATTTCACATCCTCATTCCTAGCAAAGCAATAACACTATGATTCTATGAAAATGTCATCAAATTTGTAATCCTAAGTAAATAACCAACAACCTAAACAAAATCCTAAGTAAATGTCATCTCAGGTGTCGTCGTCGTCCTCGCCCTCGGGGGCCAGGCCTAGCGGAAGAACACCATCTTCTTTGGCCATGACGTCCTCTCTAGCCCCGTTCCTCGACGGTGCTAGTGGCCGCCTCGCTCGCTCTAGGCCATAGCTAGAAGACGACGCGTCGACTACCGACCTGCGCATCAAGTGAAACAAGATTAGAATAAACAAAAGAAGAAGAAGAATAGAGGATACAAGAGGAAGAGGAGGGTTACAGTTCGAGTTAGGGTTAGGGTTAGGAAAATTTTACATTAGCAACCGGAGCCCGGTGGCCGGTGCCGAAGAAGACAACGACCCTCAGATCCAGAGAAGAAGAAGAGGAGAAGACGATAGAAGAGGAAGAGAAGGATTATGGTTACGAAAAGTTTACCTGCGCAACCAGAGCCCGTTGCTAGAGAAGACAACGGCCCCCTAGACAACGAGCCCCCCAGACAACACTCAGTTATCAAGGATGGCGAGCGGCGGATGAGGTAGAGACGGAGACAAAACAACAAACTCACATAATCAACGAGGTCGAGATCTAGAGAGGAGATAGAGAAAGGATAAGGGATAGGCAGAGAGGTAGTGAAGGTCACCGACGGAGATGGCCACGTCGAGGTCACCGGAGACGGCCACAGAGAGGTCTGACGCCGGCGGACTCGATTGCGAGAGCGAGGCGACTACGACTGTGAGAGGCCGAGAGCAAGGCAAGAGCTGCACGACAGGGAGGGGAAATGATTTAGGGTTAGGGTTAGGGAGGTAAGCGATGCATCTAGCCGCTTATATATGCAGGGGGCCGAGCGGTGGGGGGCGGGGACCTGCCGAGCCGCTGTAAAATGTCGTGTCAGGCCGTGCCAGCCCATGGGCTTGATTGGTGGCCCAGGCACGGCCTGGTAGCACGTGCCGTGCTGGCCCTGGCCTGGTGGCTTCTGTGTCGGGCCGTGCTCAGGTCAGGCCAAAATGCCAGGCCTCGGGCTACATGGCTTTTTATAGTAACATGTAAGTTGTACTTTTTGTGTTAAATTAGGTAGCTAATCATGTGCATTTCTTGAGTTACTTACATCGTACTTGGTGATCTATATATGTATGTAGTCAAAACAAAACCTAGAGGCTTGTATGTTATGCATGACATGCTTAAAGTGCTATTAGGGTTTAAAGATTGTAAGCACTTAAAGTGATATCTAGGTTTAAAGACTATAAGCACTGCATAACAAGTGATGTTGATAGCCTTCGCCCAAAATGCATCACTCACTTTATATTCACTAAGCATTGACCTTGTTATATAAATTAATGTCATATTCTTCCTCTCAATAAGGCCAGTGGGTTGTGGAGTTTATTTGGTTGAAAACTCATGTTTGATGCAAATACTATCTCACAAGTCATCAATCCTTGTATTCTTAAATTCACTACCATTATCACCTCTCACTTTCTGGATCTTAATTCAAACTCATTCTCAACCCTTTTGATGAATGACTTGAATAGACTGAAGACTTCACTTTTGTCATTCAAAAGAACAATCATGTGAATCTTGAGAAATCATCAACTATCACAAATCCATACTCGTTACCATCAATGTAGTGGGGAAGCTAAATCCACCCCTAGCTCCTTGCTCTCCTTCTTGAAATCTCCTCCTCCTTGCTCCTAATGGTTAAGGAGAGAAGGCTCCTCCCTCTTCTATCCCCAACCCTTATGGATGACAGCTCCTAGATGGCATCCATGGGCCATGGCTTCTTGCTGCTGGTGGGATGATCCAATTGCCTCTCCTCCTTTCCTTCTTACCTTCTCCTTGCTATAGGTGGTGTAGAGAGAGAGGGATGAACTAGAGAGAGAGCATGAGTGAAAGTGAGTGGAGAGTGAGTGTTCAGGCTGCTGGTGTTTGCCTCTCCATGAAATGGAAACATGTGGCCTAGCTTGTGGGGTCAAGAGAGCTCCACAAGTGACAGCTCAAATTTGTGCATGAACACTACTACAGATTGACTTATCACTATCACCACTTTCACTGCTGTAGCGATAAAAGCGTCAGTGTGATACTTCCACCATCGGTCGGACCGATAGAGAGGCCTCCTAGGGAAGGAAACCGATAGTTAAAAACTATCAATGCGGCGGTGGTAGTGTGGTTGAATTCCACTATTGTTTGAAACGCTGAGCCGACTGGGATAGGCATTATGGCCATCAGCCCTACACGACCATTTGGTGTCCAGTGGTAGTAAATTTAGCGTGAGTTATTTCCCCATTTCCCAACTACCCACAACACAATTGCATCACCATTACTTTCCTATAGGGCATGTCTCGTCTTCCCTGATGCTTATATTAACTACTCCTCTCTCCTTCTCCATCTTCAAGGTTGGCCTATTTAAGCCAGGGCTGGATGCACTTCTTGGCAATCCACAAACTCCTCCTCCTTATGGAGTAGATACAGATAGATATAGACAAAGCTTTTGAGCCAACCAGCTATATTTTCTTCATCACCATGGCGCTCCTTCTCCAACTCCTCTGGCGGCGGCAGCGGCCTTAGGAGAGTGAATTCAAGATTGGGTACTACCGGCATCTAGGCGCAGCAGGGGCTGCTCAATCTAGGTGCTAGTGGAAGTTTTGTAATTAAGGGGTTCACTTATTTGGGCAAGCCAAGGGGTACTCAGTGCACTTTGGTATCCCTTGTTTGCCTTGCGTATTTCTTGTGCCAATTCACCATCTGGTGCCCTAGCAATCCTCCTTCCTCTAGAGCAGCAGCGACAATGGTAGTGCTTCTCTTCCCCGCCTGGCCGCCTCCTCTTCTTCAATGCCTCTATCTCCCTTGCGCTCGTGACCATGAGGGGTGCAGCAGGGAAGGTAAATCTCATTGAGATGCTCCTCTTCTTGCCTCTATCTCTCTTGCGCTCGCAACCATGAGAGGTGCAGCAGCAGGGAAGGTAAAGCACCTCACTGAGATGCTGGTGGAAGTTTTGCGAGGTGTTGCCTCATCCTTAGCTTGCACTGTCTGTCTCTAACTCAACTATGGGATGTACATATACTTGACAGGTCTTTGTTATTGTACACCTAGTAGTGTTCGATAGGTCTATGTTATTGTACATCTGTGGAATGTAACTAAAGTTATCAATAAAATTGCTGTGATGATTGTTACTGTGTCATTTATATATAGTTTTTGCCTTAAAAACAATTAATAACTGAATGGTTGTGATGCTTGTTACTCCATTTTTTGAAGTGTCATAGTATTTGCCTTGGCTACACAGACATGAGCTAAAGCACCTCATTGAGATGGTGCTAGGGTGGAAGTATTTGCCTTGATTTATTTGCAAATTGGTTTGCTGTGTTTGTAAATTGTCATTATTGCAGCTCCCGTCACCGTTTCATACGGTGATTCAACGTTAGTGTTAGATCGCAAAGTGCAGGGAATCAAATGGTCTGTGTCATCTTCCTTGCTCCATCACCCGTGACTCAGGTGGGTGGCCATGGATGTCACGAACCTTGACTGTTGTCTTCCCCGCTCATGTTTATTAGTGGAGATGACTTGAATAACTTGTATTAAGAAATTAAAAACATGTGCAAGAGAATCTGAACCGCATTATACGAGAAGGAAGGTAACTATAATGAGTTTAAAAGGAATCTTATGTATTATTGTATTAAGGAGAATGGAGAGTTTATCATACAAATCCCTGTCATGTAGATATATACATATCAATATTGATCTGCACAGAATCTACCACATTGACCTGAAGAACTTACCACACTCACTGCAGATTCTACACTCCTCATTGTAGAACATAGCCCACTCCTCCTAACCTTCCCATCCTGCATGGACGCCACAGCCTTCACCTCCGCACTGATGTTTGTCCTAGTGCCGCACTAGCATGGCCAGAGGAGGCAGAGGACTAAACTCACCCAACGCCGGCTGCCCAGCCAAGTCCTGCAACACGAACATGGCCTGTTGGAGGCGTTGTGTACATATCTCGTTCTTCCACATCACATTCGCTGCCTAGCCTGTTCATCACCTTCGACCTTCCTTAACCACCACCGGGCAATGTTGTCGTGCCGGCATCACTATTGGACCTGTGGGGCACAAGGGAGAGAACAAATGCAACAACATCATGGCCTGCCGTGACAGAGCGCTAAGCATGTCGAGCTAGGGCATGAGCGCGCTATGGTCTTCCACAAAGACGGTGCACATCCCAGCGTAGAAGCAGGCCTCCGGGTTACCGACGCTAGCAAGCCTGGCAATGAGCTTGATGCGGTACTCGTGATCATCAGTGTCTTCAGTTGTAGCGTTTTCTTGTCTCCTTTTTAGTCGTCCAGGAGCAGCTGATTGCCGCGTAGGGCGAGGTGGCGGAGGTGATCCACCTTCACTAGGTAGTCGAGGACAACGCCCGTGTCTCCTCTCGGATGGCCGTCGAGAGCAATAGGTGCTACCAGGACCTCCATGCGGCAGCTAGCAATGCTGTCCATGTGCTTTCGCCTCCTGCCCCTGCGGGACCGACCCTGGCAGACTGCCTGCGCACCATGCCATCATGGGTCATGATGCATTCGCCTAGGGGCCGCTTCAGCCATGGCCGTAGCCCAGCTTCGGCTAGGTGAGGACCTAGCTGTGGTGGACCCGAGGTTCCCAGGAGAGACGAGCTATCGGCAACGCCAGAACCTGAACGACGAGTTCTTTGTCATGGGCGATGGCATCCTGGCCGTGGTGGATGTAGAGGACATCATTCGTAACGCTCCCCATGAGTAGTTCAATTGTAACATGTCTCTACATTCTAAAGATTTTTCATAATATTAGTAGTTATTACTTTGAGTTCATCTCTATTTGATGTGACTTGAACGTTCCATTTGTGCGCCTTAGAGTTCACAAACCGTATGACACATCTGTCATTAGTAGGTGCTAACATCTCTCAATCATCACCACCGGTAGCCTTCACCGCCGCTTTCGTCAATTTCCAAGCCCGTGCGTGAGTACTACGTGTCACTCCCACGCGTATTTATATAGTTTTATAGAAATTTGTATTCCCGCGTCTGATATAGTTGCTTACAAAGGACACTCCCCACCGTATCTTTCTCCTCCTCAGTGCTACTATTCGTCACACTACCCTTGCTCCCCAATGCCGAACAGCGCGACCACCCCTACTCAGCGGCGTGCAAGTCACTAGTCACCGCCGACATGCTAGTGCTCCGTGCCGGTATGCCTCATCGGCAGGTAGACAACATAGATCCACCGGTGACCAAGGTGGTACTTATTACCACCGTCGTCGCTCGAGCTCAATGCCGCAAGATCCAAAGGCAATGGTAATGCTTTCGCACTTCCCTTATGCATTGTTCTTGGATTTTTATTCCCTTCTTTACTCATCTGAGTATGAATGAAGTTTCCATCTGATTATTAATGAGCTCACGAACACATCTCCACAGTCGCTCCTTCTCTGATTCAGGCAACAGCGCGCCGCTTCCATTGCCGTCCCCGCTCCACCATCGTCAAGATGGAGGAGGAGGCCCCTAACATGAGGAACGAAGTGGGCATCCTCACAGACCATGTCTTGGTCCTCATCCTCAGCCGCCTCATCGCCCGCTCCTTATATAGCTGTAAGTGTGTCCGTTGCTCCTGAAATAGCCTTATCTCGAGATCCGAGTACCGTAATGATCTGCCCTAGATTATCACCGGATTCTTCTACCGTAGCTGGAAATGCAAACGCCACTTCACCAGCGTCAACGGTGAATACCCCTCCTTGTCCTTCTTGCCCTTCCCCATTTAGGTTGTCGTGATCTTAGATTGCTCCTAGGGCCTTATCCTCTTCTAGGACTCTAGGTTTCGCTATGTTGTCTGCAATCTGGTGACTAAGAAATGGTTGCTATTGCCAGATAGCAACTATTCTTGTGGTTCAACTCGCTTGGGGTTCGATCTGACAGTTTCCTTGCACTTCCATGTGTTTGACTATGGGATCAACGATGATGACTCCTTAGGTGTCAACATCTACTCATCTAAAACTAGAGCAAGGATCTTTAAAGAATCTAAATGGGGCGAGGGTATTGTAGTATCCACATATGGGAAAGGTGTGTTTGTTAATGATTTTATGCACATGCTAGAGTTCACCCAGATAGTTGTTGTTGATATGGAGGGAAAGACATAAAGAAAAATTCTTAGGCCAATTGGTGATGCAATCTCCATCCATGAAGCTCAGGGTCAGTTGTGTTTATGTTCTGCTGATACTTTGAATAGGTATGAGCTTTGAATCTAGATTCTTGAAGACTATGGTACTAGTAAATGGACATTGAAGCATAAGGTGACTACGCTGGAGCTATTTGGAAAGAAAAATATTGAAATTGGTACTGAGGTTTGTGATGCGACCTATAGAGTGATTGCAGTTCATCCAGAATGGAATTTGATTTTCCTTATTACGGAGGACAAATCACTGCTTGCATATGACATGAACCGCAGTAAAGTTCATGTCCTCCCTGCCCGGGCCATCGGCTATCCTAGAAGTACATAGAAACTATTATGTATGAGCGGCGGACCTCACTATCTTTCTTATGTTCCCTTGTTCATGGAGTCATTAGCAGAGCAGTAAAGGTGCATATGCTGTAATTACGTCATGCTTTTGTTCAGGTAGGTAGTTATTTTGATTCTATATATAGGCTAATTTGAGCTTCGTAACTAAAGCAATAGTGTGTTGAATATTATCAATTGTGCTGCTTTGTGCAGATGGAGTCTGAGTGCTTTTGAACAATTTTCCTACATTGGCTAGGAGGAAGAAGAGGGGTTCCATGGTGCATTGCCTACCAATTCAAAGGATGCACTAATTATATTCATTTTTGCCTAGCAAGCAGGAGTGCCACATAGGAGGAGCACAACTACGTCATTTCGTTATATAAGCCTGTAGAGATCAGTCCCTTTAGTTTGCAATCAGTGTACCGCTTGTGTTAGGACATCAGTTGAGAAAGATATTGTGGTAAGCGTCCATTGTTATTGTAAGAACATGGTTTATGGATGCAATGATTATATATGTATGCTTTGTGTTCAGTAAGCTATTAAGGGCCGTTTATTGTTTTGTTATCACCACCGCCATTGGTGGTGTAAATGTCCAACACTGTCGCTATATGTATTATGGCAGGGATAAAAGTGTATCACTACCGAATCGTTTAGTAACCCGACACCGACTAAACGATCATCAAAGGCGGATCATGGTGCAAGGCGACGGTGACCATGACCTTTGTACTAGCGGATCATACGGTGATGCAATGGTGGTTTTAACCTCTACACAGGCGTCTCGGCCGTCAAACTGATAGTGAACCCACACCGCTGATAGTCAGGTCGAAGTACAAGGTGACGGTGCTAGTGACCACTACACAGGCGGTTGATGTGCCCACACGATAGTTTTGATAGCCTCGACACAGTCAGATCATTTGCCAATACGGCGGTGTTAGTGTACATCCATAGCCGGGTCGGGCTCCAATGCGACTGAAATAAAGACCTAATCACGGACGGATCATAAGCTAATCGGCGGTGTTAGTGTACACCGCAGTCGGTCCTATATGCCTACGATGAAGACTATGACCATCATTATCGACAATTTACTGTCGAGGCTGAAATTGGACTATGATGTGGGTTACGATGCAGTTGTGAAAGGTGCGAGTATAGAAACAGAAGTGTTGTGACAATGAAGTCATGATCCTTTCACAACTGCATCGTAACCCACATCATAGTCCGATCATAACCCACAACTCGCACCTTTCACAAGGATCCTCAAATTTACTGTCGATGCAGTTGGTGATTGTTGGTCGCCTCCAATCAAGTCAAATGTAAGGGGCTCTTGAGCTCGTCCCCGCGGGAGATCGCAAAGAGCAGCTCTATTGGAATGCTCGAGGCTATAGTTGGAGTGTTCCTTGTTGATTTGATTCTTGCGACACCCACATTGAGGGTCAAGGTTGAACATCTTGTTATTGTGTGAATCAATCACATTGAGGCTTGCCTCAATGATGATGTAGGTTGTCGGCAAACAACATAATAAATACACACCGAAAAAACTAAAACAAGCAAAGTGATGAGAGACAGATATTTCCTCCATGGTTTCAGCCATACACAATTTTAAAAGGAACATTTGTTCCATGTTTATCACACAACATCAAAGAATGGTTATTTAGAATAATTGTTGCCAATTGCAAACAACCATGAAAAAGTTTCTTGCCAAAATAAACATTGGAAATTACTACCACCAAAACATAAACCACAAAACAGATTTGAGGGGTAAATAACAAAATGACATGTTAAAACATTGCACAGATTCAAATGATATAGAGTTATTAGCAAGGAAATAGTTTATATCCCCCACCCCACCCCCAAATCCACCCAAAACAAAAAAAAACACCCATACCTGACAACAGTAACATACATCTTGTTTCCATCTACAAGGATACATAATAGAGCTAAAATTTATCCCCACCTTATATTCATCTACAAGTATGTTTATACAAGGTTTGAGCTCTCTACATGATTCCAATATAAATAATGCCTACAGAGCATCCTTGTAGATGGAAACATCCATAATGGATCCTTCTAAGGATAAAGATCATTTGTCAACAGAATTAGAAGATCATCATTTGGTTCATAGAAACAATGGGTACAACAACGGCATAGTACTAATTACTAAATATATACATGCTTGCATGCTAACATCAATATCAAGTACAAAGGGAGCATAGGAAAGTACGGTAAGTAGGAAATAGGCACATTGGCAAGATCAAAGAAAGAGAAGTGGTATAAGAGCACCTCCGGGAGAACAGCTAAATCATTTTGTAAAGTTAAATATAGCTATTATCTATACCTAATAATAAAAGGCAAAATTTCAGGCTCTTTTTTTTTTGAGTTTGTCTTCCTATAACTACCAAACAATGGAGAGTTTCTTTTGTCGGGACTTATATATATAACCCATGCTCTCGCGTCTAGACCAATATGGAGTAGGAATCCTAATTTAAACAGATTCCTCAGATTCTGAGTACTCTAAATAGAACTCTTAATAATAAATAAAAAATGATAATAGTTACATTCTTTATTTTGTACCGCTTTCTTTATTTACGTACGAGTTAGAATAGCTCGCGTCTAAACGAATATAGAGTAGGAATTCTAATTTAAATAGATTCCTCAGATCTGACTACTCTAAATAGAACTCTTAATAATCAAATAGAAAAGGGTAAGAATTACATTCTTTATTTTGCTCCACTTTCTTTATTTAGTCTATCCTTATCAATACTTTTCCCATTATCCGTGGCTGGTTAGGACTTTAGACGATGGAAAGCTTTGTATAGGAAACAAAAGAAATAACAGAGACAGTATGTATACCATTCCAGAACATAACTCTTTTGGACGGAAACTAATCAAATCTTGAGTTATATATATGGAGTTGTACACCGTTCTGGTTAAATAAAATAAGCAATATCCATGCACCAAGACAATGACTTTTTTGTTCCAAAAAAGAAACATGATGGAGTTGGAGACGTGGATGAGGTTCGATCAACGTGTCAAGATCTTCCACTGCCTAGGGCAAACCACCGTCGTCCGATGTGCCGGCGCTTGCACCGAGGCGTCAATACACGGGGCTGCACAATAAGTGCGAAGACCGTGTAATTACCTCGAACGCCGCCGACACGACAACCGTTTTTTCACATCGGCGGCCACCGCGTGCGGCATCGACGTCAGTCTGTACGTCGTTGTCGCCTCTGTGCGACGGGTTCCTGCTCCTAGGTCGGAGCACAGTGAACGATCTGTCGATCTCTACCAGTGCAATCCGCTAACCAGAAGCTACAGATTCCTCACCGCTGCCAAATCAGGTGCGGTGTCCGGTGAGTCGCTGTGCATCGGGTATGTTCTGACCACATGCTACGATGATTCCCGTCCGATGGCGGTCGCAGCGGCGAGTCGGCGGGAGTATGGATGCTCACCATGGAGACGGCACACGACCTCTGGGGCGGCACGACCTGGCCTAGGGTCTTCTCCTCCAGATCCGACGCGTGGGGCTCATTCAAATGCTCGGCGAAGTTGAACGGGACCTAGCCACGTACACTAACATTGAGCCAAAAGACGTGGTCATCTGCCATGGCGTCGTATACTGGCTCGATCAACATAGGGAGACTACGATGGTCCGCGTTTGCCATGGACATACGCACATAACCGACGTGGAGGTGGCATTTTGTACAATCGTACGTTGGGGTCTCAAGTGCTGCCCTGCTCGTGGATGCTGTCATGCTGGTGTGTGCCGGTAACTTTTACGTATAAATAATAAATCAGTACGTGTCTTTAAAACTTTGAGACTTTGGCTCTTAACTAATAAATAAATATTCCTATTGTTAAGTTGTTGATATAGTTTTAGTTAGAAATAAATTATTATTGGCCTTGTTTAGATACCTAAATTCACCCCCAAATTTTACTATGCAAAAAGAAGATTTCCCATCACATCAAAATGTCGGCACATATATGGAGTACTAAATGTAGATGAAATCAAAAACTAATTACACAGTTTTGTTGTACTTTGCGAGACGAATATTTTAAGCCTAATTAATCAATATTTGGATAATTATTACCAAATAAAAACAAAATTGCTACAGTGTGACGGGACATTTACTATGCAAAATTTGCTCCCCAAATTTGGGATCTAAACAAGGCCATTATTATAATCTAAATCAGTCAATGGTCTAACTAATCAAAACACAAATTGAAATATCAATCGATCAGTTTGTCATCCAATCTAATCAAAATAAATATTTCTCCTAGCTAAGATATCCATATATACCTATGCAAATCTCAAAGTTGTCCACAGATGACAAATGCAACCCTCGAGGAGGCTGACATATGGAAATCGAGAAGGTACGAGTCATACTCAGTACTTCTCAACTGATAGACCAATTCTTGACACAACGATGACTAACCCCTTACCGACTTTAACAAGGTACGAAAATTACATATTTTTCACGAAACTTGATCTCTAACTCTTCCAACACATGAATAGTATGAAACTAAAGCTATAATATTAAGAGTAAATATTTTTGTGCTTTACCATAAAAGAAAAAGAAGTCTATCAAGGTGTATTTTAATTCAATATAAATCAATAGGACATTGCCATATATTGCCAATATTAACTTATAATAGATGTCTGGTCATGACAAAATAAAGTATAGTTTTTAAATTTTATAGAAAAAATAAAAAAATAATAGATATGTAAACATTGTCGACCACACGTAACATCAAAAGTAGCACATATACAAAATAAGCTATTACAGCTCTGCCACAACTAAAATAAAGAGATCAAATATTTAATAGTTTTTTTTCTCTCGTTGCAGCGCACCGGCATATTTACTGGTTAAATATAAAAAACGACTCCAGCCATCTCCGGATCTCCTGCTGCGCGACTTCTCGTGCAGCCTTCCCCGACGCGCGTCACTGCACGCGGAGCCCAAGATCCTGGCAAGGAGGTGGCTAGTTCTCCCGTGGCTACGGAAGCAGCAGCCCATGATGATGCGGAGAGAGCAGGCTCCGTTTCTTGATGTCGTCGAGCTGTTCAAGCACTCTAACAAGGACAGCCTCGCTAGGAACAACAAGATGGCATTTAATAATCTGAAGTCTGCAAAATATCCATCTTTTGTTTAGTGTTTCGTGCTGAAATTAATTTGTACACGAGCAGCCTGGCCAGCGGGTGCAGTTTTGATTTTGGAGAAGGCGAAATATAATAGGAAGGCTGTTGGAAGACTTCAGTGTTTTCGAGGGACTTCTGTTTTATAAAATGGTTAGATCATGGATTTTAGCATCTATGTTTAGCTAATTTTTTTTTGGAGATGCTCTAAGTAAGGCACACCTCGGACCTGATCTGTGAGTATCTGACAGTGTTATGCCTTTTGCGCTTACAGATAATATTACGACTGAGATCAATCAAATCGCGTAGAGCAACCATACCAAACAGCTCAAGCGGCCACTCTAAACCTCCACCTATTTCTTCAACTTTGAATGAAAATACTTGTAGAGTACTGCACACAGTGCCACCCCGTGGAGCAAGATCATATGTAAAACGTTTGCAAGGGATCGTAGCTGCTAAGCTGCATGTAGTTGAAGGAGACTTCAGATGAATTTAGGAATTAGGATGCACGCACAGTGCCAGTCAGTACCTAGTACGCACTAAGCAGTAATAATAAAACTAAATATGTGCATAGATTGCATATATAACTATATAACTTGTTCATTGGTCCAGTTCTGATCCTTATAGATGTATATCATTCGAGATCAAAGAAACATCACTGTACATTGATATTACAGGAGTATTTAACATGAGATTCGAAGTGCAAGACCGAACCAAAGTAATCCATGGATCAAGAATGAGACAATTGAAAGTCTAACTCACTGCTCTTATCGAAGCTACCGTAGAGCTCCAGATAGATATTGTCCCACCTCTTTCTGAACATCTTATCTTCGAATGATATAAAGGATCTTTTATCTCCTCAGGGTCCCGATCACGCTCTTTCTCCTCCTGCCTCCCCTTCCACTCTAAATACTTCTCGTACCCCCGCTTTACTTCTTCCTCATCGGGCTTCATCATCGTCGCCGCCGTTTAGCTTCTCGCTTCGGCTTCTCCTGACGACTCCTTTCTTTGCCGCTTCCCTCCTCGCCATCCGGAGCTCACTCTGTTTCCTTCAGCCTTCTCTTGCAAACTGCAACCTCCGCGTCGGAATCCACGTTGACGTTGCCCATCCCCTCGTGCTCCCTCAACTGCTCAATCTCCACGACGTCCGAGCCATCGATTTTTTTTTCGTGGTCTTCCCTTTCCCCTTTGAAGTCTCTCTTCCTCTCCAACTCCGCCTCTACCTTTGTTGCCGCCATTGCTGCTCGGGGTAAGATTGTAAGAAACTGTTAGGAAAAAGTTCACATTATTTCTCTCAACTTTTGCGAAAGTCTGGTTTTCCTTACTCAACTCTAAAATCGGATAAATCACCTCTCTGAACTTTTAAAACCGTTCGTTTTACCTCCCTAACCGGTTATAAGCGGTTTTCAAAGACGGTTTTGTCTCTTTTTTTATTTATTTCGGTTGAATCTTTGAAGAATCATAGTAAATCACAGAAAAATCCTAAAATAGAAAGATCCAATTTTGTTAGACTCCACATGAGTCGATCTACACAGTGAACATATAATATGGTATGTTTTAGTATAATTTTTTTGTTGTAGCTTTAGATCTATGATTTTCTATAACTAATCTATAGCTGCAGTTTCTATAGTCCAATTAAGTAAATTTTTAAGGTGATTTAATTATTATATGCTTGAACTTGTAGTAAAAATTTCATACTCACTGAATCGTGTATAACTTAGTTATAGATTTATTTAAGTGTATGCTTGTTAAAAAAATATTTAAAAATTAGCCCACCATACTCTCAGCCCAGTCCAACTTGGTTTATGGGCCCAATCCCAAACCTTGATGAGTGCATTACGTTTTTCAGCCCAGTCCAACTTGGTTTCCAGGCAGCAAAGCATCTCTTCCTCTCTTTCTTGCGTTCCCCATGGAATGCAAAATGCAAAATATCAACTACTTTAGAATGATGAAATGCAAAATGCCAAAATTTTTATAGGTGTGTTTAGTTCCATCCAAAATGCTAAATTTTTCATAAGGTAGGTGAGAGCTTTTTGGCTTTTTTTTAGCCTCTTGAGGCCAAAATCCAAAATAGAGAATAGATATCTTTTTGCTAAAAATTTTGCATTATGTTTAATTCTATTTTGCAAAATAATGAACCAAAACCCAAAATTTTTTGGGTGAAATAGAGAACTAAACACACTCTTAAAAAAGTCCTCTTTTTTTAAAAAAAAGAAAGAAAGGCCGGTCAATTGTCCACAATAAAATTATCTTGATGACTGACGAGTCATTCGCCGTTACGAGCTTACCATCAGTTCGTTATGACAGTCAATAAACGCATCCCGTAGATTCTGTGAAGCGGGTCTTTCTTTTGGATTGAGCAATAGGACCTTATGAAAAGTTTCGTCGCCTTGTGACACAAAAAAGAATTGAACGTTGCCTCCATTCCCAAACCAATCGTCTGGCACGCGTACGGGGTATCCACCCATTTCGAAACCATAACGGTGGGCAAGGCAGACCGTGAATGATAGAACCTGGATTAACTGCTGACCGAATATACTTTACATGTGTCAACTACGGCACGAAACAACGCCATCAGCAACAAAAGGGTGGATTAAGACAGCCACCATGGGTAATTGGATATACAATATCTGCTATCTGGTACACCAATATTTTCAGTTGCCAACAAATGTTCGTAGCCCCACACCATGTTGCTCATCTTTGCCGTTGTTTCGACTGAGGGCCAACTGCAAGCAGAATCTTCTTCCTCGGGCCCTGAGTAATAAAAAAAACATCCTTCACAATCATGTTCAACTATACCCAGAAAAAAAAAAAGAGATAAATTGTTCAGTATGTCTAGAGGTAAGGTTAGGAAAGAATCAACTGGAGGATTTAGGGTTGCCACGAAAATACATGGGAGCACAAGGCAGACTAGCATAGAAAATAGAAACACATACAAAACACTGTTTTCAACCAAAAAAAAAACTAATGCAGCCACTCTTCCCGACAGTAGTTGGAACAGTGGCTACAAGTATAGACCCAGGTACCATCTTTTTTTTCCCCAATCTAGAGAGTTGAGACTTACTCCCTCCATTCCAAATTATGACATTTTGGCTTTTCTAGATACAATAGCTTTCGCTATGCACTTAGATGTACACTCTGTGTGAATATATAGTTAAAGTAATGTATCACCAAAACGTCTTATAATTTGGAATGGAGAGGGAGTATTAACCTAGGTTGTGCTTCAACTCATTAATGCTTATTATTAGATGAACTTGCTAGCAGAGGTATTAAGCCCTCTTGTTTAGGAAGAGACTCAAGAACAGTTGTCTTCTGACTACATTTTTAGCCATATATTCTCATGCTTGGAACACCAAAAGCATGCAATATAGTAACCAGTATTTAAGATGAGTTCTGAGCTCCATTTCTACTGAAAGCAAAAGAAAAAAAAATAAAGAGCTAATAGATTTACTTTGCTAATAGAAATATTATGATTCAACTTTTTGACAAAAACATGAACAGAGTGGCCTGTCAAATTCATGCTTCAGGTGAACTGCAGCAAGAATTTCTTACTCATAATATTTAACAATTCAATATAATTACTAGCAGAAATAGTACCGGGTAGCCCAAAAACCATGTAAACTCTAAAGTTTTCTGCACATATGGTCACATCTTTGCACACAGTTTGGCAAGTCCACATTCTAATACGTTCATCATCTATGAATCTGTTGAGAAATTTAGCAGATGCACAAGTGTCCTTTTGAAAAAAAAGGGGCAAGGGGCTTATCATCCTAAGATCATATTTGCTTTTCCGTAGGGATGCTAATATGCTACCATGGTGTAAACAAAAATTCAGTAAACTTCGAACCTACCATTGGTACCCCCATGTCTTTAAGGTCGCTCTCCCCCATTTGCCTCAATGCAGCCATATCCACCTGCAAACAAGCAAATAGTATGAAAGAGAAGGTACTACTGTCATAATAATCACTACATAAGTTATTCCTTATTTCTTTAAACATGCATGAATATAATCTCATAAATTCAAATATATGCTTGAATGGGCTGAGAATGTCTGGATCTGGCATAAACTTTACAAAATCATTGATAAGTCTTAGAATGTCCAATTGGAATATAGCAGAAAACATGAAGCCAAATCAGTGAATAGATACCATGCAAGAATAATTGTAGAGGGCAAAGAAAAAATCGCAAAGCGCCAACAAATTAACAAGCTTTCAGAAAACCATTGATCTCTTCTAGGGAGCACAAGTTCATAATTCCATACAAAGGTACAAGAAAGAAAATGTAATGCATGATATTTACACAGAAAAATATTTAAACAGAATGAAACAAAAAAAGAAGTAATCCGAGATTACCTCCTCAGCCTGAAAGAGAACAAGATACTTCTCAAGACCCAACGAATTCAGCAATCCAGTAACTGTAAGTGGGGCTTCCGCCTGCAAAGTTGCATAGAGCAATGTCATTAAGCTTCAAGTATGATTGTATGAACATCAGTATAGGAAATTAGGAATTCATAACCATATCTAACTAGTAAAATTCTAAGACTACAGAAGTTATTATAATTCGGATGTGGAACCTAGATGCCTAGATAACCATGAGCAAACTTAGCAAAGTTAAAAAATTGCATCCTCTTCAAAGTGTTTTTTCCTTTGATATTCACAGCTAGTTTCAATAAGTTATATCAGATGTATTAATGAATAGTCATGCCTGAACAATGTTAACTTCAGAAGGCTGTTGGTGTTCTAAATTCTAAGAAGTTTGTTCATACTACCAGCAAATAACCACACAAATGAGCAAATATACAACTGGGACCAACCCAAATTGCAACAAGGACATCATTGTCAGAAATGGATGTCAGAATTTAACTTCTGGATTGTATGCCAATTTTATAGCCCCAACAGCATTAAAAACAGGTAGATGCTCAGAAAGAATTTAAAAATGCTGTGCACAAAAGAAAGGAATTTTGCTCCAAAATTCCCTTATGTTTCCTCAGAAGCATCAGTGAATTAGGGTCAAGTACAGGTACAAACCATAACAGGGGCCTTGGGCAGAGCTGCACTAGATGGAGTGATTCCATTAGTTCTCTGTACTGTATCAACAGAAATGGTGGATTTGCCAGCATATGGTTGACTCCTTGACGTGTCAGGACCATCTCTTGTAATAAAACTTTGAGGTCTTGAGGAACCGGCAGATCTAAGGGGTGGCATGGGCCTAATCTGATCATAAGCTATCGGTGGAGACACATCACTCCGAACACTTAAAATCCTTTCAGGTGATCTGTGCCTCAAACCATCGTCTGCCAGTGAGGGGTAAGATTTTCTTGAAGAGTCCAACTTTAACAAATCATCCACACTTCTTGCATAAGGAACTCGACTTACAACAGAAGAGTGCCTTGACCCTAGGACATCCTCCCTCGAAGAATATCTGGACCTTAACTCTGGGGGCTCATCTCTCATATCATAACTAGCCCTTGATTCTGCAGCATGGCCTCTAGAATCATATCTTGGTAACTTCTTATGATTTCGGGAAAGCTTTTCACGGAGATCCATTCCATTCTGTTCTGCACCACCATTGCTCCTCTGTAATAAGCCTTTCCTCATGAGTTTCAGTCTCAGATCATCCTTGCCAACCAGGCGATCTTCAAATATTTTGCACGCCAATGCAACAGAGTAAGTAGTGCCAGATATCTTCAATTCAAGCCCTAGTGAATTGACAAGAAGTTAAGGTTTATCATCACCTGAACCATCATCTCCATGTGAGCTATTACTTTCTGTCTGTCGCCTGCAAAGTGAGAGTGGAACCACAGGGATAAGCAACCAATTACATTTGACAGAAGAAAAGGGCAAGGAGTGACCTGTCTGCAGTGACAGAATGTAACAAAATCAACACAGTAAATGGAACCACACATCCTATGATCTCAAAGGCAAGTGCTTCACAAATATATAAGATAAACTAAAAACAGGGAGCATGCAGTGCAGTGCACAATTGAATAGAAGGACGTTGGTGTGCATGTCCATATATATAGATAAGCTAATTTGCTATGAACAAGAGAAGTAAAGATGATACCATAAATTAATACACATCTGCTTAATGTTATCACAAATACTCCCTTTGTCCCAAAATATTTACAAGTTTAGGTTTTGAAAGAGCGACTTAGGACACATCGCAAATGACGCTGTTGACCCTATAAACCGTACATCTGATGTCCAGCAGAGCAGAGCAGAGCAGTACTGCTACGCAAGTTCAGTACGGTGAGAACTGGGAACGAACAGATGAATGAGTGGACCAGAGCCGCTCCTGCCAGTTTTTCACTTTTTTTATGATGACTTTTTTATTGCCTTGGTTCCCAAGGTGACTGACAGAACTGCAGCTGCCATCTACTCCCCTACTCTGTATTGGATCTTGGACTCTGTACTGACGCTCATTCTGGGACAAATTTTGAAACATAGAAGTGCTATTATTTTGCGACGGAGGGAGTATGTGTATCAGAAATCAATTGTAAAATAGTTATTGTTAGTAATAGTGCCATAGCGGTAACCCAGATACATAGGCTACATGGCAGAGTGGTGGAGTTGACACTAATGTATAAACTATGAAAACATTTAGTTTTGTGTGATTGAAACATTGTAATGAAGCTGAAGCCATGGCTCACAATTGGGGGCGAATTACCACGAAGGAACAAAATCTGTCCCTAATGATGTGGAAAGAATCCTTTATATATTACAATCACTGTTGCGCTGGGCGGTGCTAGGCGGTCGCCTAGGCGGGAGTGGTCGGTAGGCGAGGCCCTTCCGTCGCGACTAGGGGGGTAGGCGGGCGTCGCGGCGCTAGGCGGCTGTGGGCGGCGCGGACTCGGCGCTAGGCGGCGCGGAGGCGACGCGGAGGCGGATGTGCGCGGGCCTGCGGAAAAATTGGTCCCGCGGAGACTTCCCGCCCTCGATGGCGCATGCGCGCGACGATTTCCCGCGCTCGACGGCGCCCGCTCGTCGCGAAATCGGGAGGATAAGAGGGAGAGGCAGCGCTTTCGTCTGCCATTTGCTCGTCCCGCTGGTCGAGCTCCACCCCGCCGGTCCTCCTCATCCCCACCGGACGAGCTCGTCCCCGCCGGTCCTGTTCGTCTTCGCCGTCGGGAAGCTGCTCGTCCCCGCCGGCCGGGCTGCTCCCCGCCTGGAGGCTCGTCCCCGCCAGCCGCACAGCTCCCCGCCTGGAAGCTCCTTCCCGCGGTCCCGCCGGCCACCGGTCTCGTCTTCCCCGCCCCCGCCTGGAAGGTCTTCACCGCTGGCCGACGGCCTCATCCCTAAGCGGCAGCACCAAGGTCAGTCCCTCCCCTGCTCCAATATCTAGTATTTACCAGCTGTCAAAATATGTTGTAGGAGCTAGGAACATGTAAGAATAAGCCACCAAGGAATCAGGTATGTCTACTAGCCCTCTTTTTATATTTATTGTAACCTATATATTCAGAATTATTGCTATATATACATAATATATATAAGTTATGGCTAAATTGCCAAAACGCCTAGGAAAACGCCTAGAACGCCTAGGCGCGATTACTCCCGCCTAGGCGCTAGGCAGAGGGTCACCGCCTAGAATCCGCCTAGCGCCTAGCGAAACAGGGATTACAATGTAGTTCAAAAATTTGAAGCATATACAAAGAATGGAAATAGCAGAACAAATAAAGATACCTTTTGTTTCTCTGCTGGCTTTCATAAAAATCAGAATCAGACACATTACTTCCTAACCTATCCCTCACAGATCGCTTTTTCCCAGAGAATGGCACTTCATCGTCGTTATTATCATCAGACACAGCCCTCCTTTTGACAACCTAAGGTGAATAAAATTAAGGTAAACTTGTAAAGAAGGTGATACTGATATCAAAATTCATCGAGGTTTGGGAAAGCTTAAGATGCAAAAAAAACATGTATGCAACACAGAGGCATTGGCATCAGTCAGCTAGCATTTCACATCATGGAAAACCTTAAAACCGATCTTGTATACTTTATCAAGTTAAGATAGTTTACAAACAAATCACTATAGAGAAAATCGAAGGAAAAAACATGCATAATAGAAGTGCTAGCATGAGTGGGTTCACTGCTAATAATTAAATCATACTAATAAGTAATGATATGGTGTGCATATATGTTCTTTAGACATTACACCTAACAGCATAAAAAGATCTGAATGCAGAATGTGCAATTGTGCATACAAATGATTGGTAATCTTCGATACGACCAGCAGG
Source organism: Saccharum hybrid cultivar R570 (assembly GCA_038087645.1). Taxonomy (NCBI): domain Eukaryota; kingdom Viridiplantae; phylum Streptophyta; class Magnoliopsida; order Poales; family Poaceae; genus Saccharum; species Saccharum hybrid cultivar. Next base: position 17,228,761 of record JAQSUU010000534.1, on the reverse strand, counting down.
TACAAATAAACACTAATACAAAGGGTGTGCCCTAAACAAAACTTGCAAGAGAACATTCATTGTACAAGCTTCTATTGTTTCTCCCAATGTCAGAAAAATTCTACTTTACAGTAATTCAAATGCTACTTATCTCGTATACACATATTTAGCAACATAAAAGAATAAACCTAATCTGCAACAACAGATTCTGCCCCTCCACACTTAACTTCGCCATGCCCTCGTTACGATTCCCAACCATTTCCAGTCCCTCTTATGTATCTTGAGTAGAAAAACAAATAATATCACTGCAGGAGATCCAGAGATTTCTGTACTATATACCACAACATTGGAACACCCATACAGGTATTTTTTGTGTTAGCTCGACCCACCACAACCACACTAGATAGAAACTCAAAGCTACCAAGTGGGCAGACACACATAGATTAAGCCACCTTCCCAAAATCACACCATCATCCCTTGATTTGTGGTACACAGCAAGATTGTACCCTCTGCAGTCAACAACCAAATCCAACACCATGCAACCAACTTTTGACACACCAAATCGCATAGGATCCCACCATATAATACCTGATACCCCGCATTCTAGACCCAAACTAAAGGTTAACCAATGCTACACAGACCTCTACCAGATCATCGGCCCTGATCTCCCTCTTGCGGGAGAATCTGCTCTGATGCTAATCAATCAACATTCAAACCCTGAATGATGCCGTAGGCAAATCCGCAACGGAGAATGAGAACACGCTGGCCTTATAAGCACGGGTTGACCGAGGCAGGACGGCTCACCTGACCGCTGCGGCCGAGGGTGATGGTGACCTGGTGCCTCGAAGACGCCGATGAGGAGGCCATCTCCAGCGCCGCCGACGCACAGAGGACGGCTTCCGCCGGAAGCTTAGAGAGGCGAGGGGAGCGGCGCGACCGGGACAGGGCCAAGGAGCGGCTAGGGTTTCGGGATAATGAAGATTGGGGGCGTGCGCTGAGACAGAGTTTACCGGCGCGGCGCTCGGGAAGTCGGGACGGGGGAAGGGAGGGGACGAGGGACTCGCTTTGGTGACGCTGCCCAGTGCCCGCCCACACAGACGCAGGTGCGTGCGGGCCTTTTTGCGCTTTCCAGATTTCGACCGCGTCTATAATTTTTTATAATTAATATATTACCAGGAACATACCCGTGCGTTACAACGGGAACAAAATAACATCACAATAACTTAAATTTGAACCGTGTGTTGTACTGTTATACTTAATGTAGTATAACAGCAACCGCAATACATGGCAATCTCGGTGCACACAATTCTTGTTCTAAATCATAACTCAAACTCAAGTCCATGGTCAGCAGGTGCTTGCTAAATACAGTATATTAAGATTGCTGAATGAATTTCACTAATGAGAATTTTACCTAGTCCCCCCTAAACCAACTAATCACACATGTACATTCTCATGAAACTGAGCTGCTTGTCATCTCTTCCTACTGTTGCCAGTAAAAGCTCAATATGTATACAGGACATGGCCATACCAAGATATAAAAAATATCTTAGTTACACTATCATTATATTGAGCACAAGAATTTATTCTGCATTCAATTATTATTTTTGCAGTTGCTTTGGCAGCTGGTTGTCCTCAGCATCAGGCATCAGTGTATCAATGCCAACCGTTGACACATCCTGTAGAGTTTACAAATGTGTAAGCCATGCCAATAAAGGGTGTTTGGGACTACTCCACGAACTCCACCGTGGAGCAGCTCCACAAAAAAAATGGAGTTTGTGGAGCACCTCTTTAGGTGCTCTCACAACTCCACATTTTTTCTCGAACAAAATGCATGGAGCTGAAAATGTTTGGCTAAAAAACATGGAGCAGAGCTGAAAAATGTGGAGCGAAACAATCCCAAACACCCCCTAAAATTGCACCAATTCATGGCAAGCCAATTAAAAAAAAAAGACCCATCTTAGTTAACTGATAGTATGTTCCACCTTTTCGATCTGCTCATTCTAAAAACAAATATTTTTGTAGAATTTATAAATAAAAATTCTCCGGATGTTAGTTTTAGTTATTTTTTAGATAAAATATGATGAAATAGTATGCAGTATTCAAAGTTTTCGAATTAGTTAAGGAAACCAACTCGAATTTAGGGAGGTTATCAAAGAGATGGTCTAGAATTGAGCACCTTATTTCCTCTTTAATCTTCAGATGAACAATCTAAGCTAAGAGGTTGTTCAAAGGTTCCACATATATTTTTTCCATGTTTTGTGAAACAATGAGAACAATAATTAGCAGACACAAACCTTGAAAATTGCTTTCTGAATATGTTGTGTTCCTGCTGGAGCATTGTGAAGTTTGCCAAAAGAAAAAGATCCCATACACCTCATTATTCTCCACTTCGATAGTATGATTGCGTCTGGCAAGAGAAGGCTTACTTGAAAACAGTTTTGTGGCTGCTGTAGTCCTCAAACTGAATGCCATAATCCACTTGTTTCACAATAGTAACATCCATCTCCTCTGCGACACGCAGCCGGTCGATCCATTCAGTTTCTATTCATGACAGCAGCTGCAAGTTTAGCATTAGCTTCGGTTTTGTGGATCCCTTCGTTCCGGAACAGGGGCATGGCTGCAGGACACTATGTTCATCGGCTCATCCTGGTCAGGCAACGCTTCTTCTCTCGCCAACCCTGCAGGGACGTACCTGGGAGCTGCCTCTGCACTGGATCAAGGCACAGAGTTCCACCTCCTTTTTTTTAAAACACAACAAAGCTGTATTGTCTCATAATAGTAAGTGAGCAAAGAAAAAATCATTCAATGGATAAGACATACCTTTTTTAACAAAATTAGAACAAGTCATTAGTAGTGCCTAGCCATACTAAGTTTTGTTATTCTATGAAACTCAAGGTCACAAAACAACTCACAGCAAATCCTCACTATGGCTTCCCATTTGGTATTGGCTGTGGTCAGCAGAGGGAGGCATCAAACTGAGCCAACGATGGCAGGAATAGAGATAGGAACAACATACTAATGCTGTGAACAAACTACGGCAGAAATCATATCAAACTCTCCAAGCCCATGCATTGATATGGGCAAATAAAACTGTAGCAACAAGATTAGTTTTCAGAGATTTGTAATGCTACTTATAAACTGTGTATAAATTTTGTAACACAAAACTTAAATTATTTTTTTCTACTATCCGTTATCAATGCACTTTCTAGAAAATGAACACAAGTTGCCTTGCATATTAGTGCCTGAAAATAGTACGGACAGAAGAGACTGACCATATCAAATACAATAGCTCAGTTCCATGCTTCCCTATAGTCATTTAGAAGCTGTTGTGTTTGGCTTGAGGATTCCCTTCCTTGTTTCAGATCTTGTAACCAACAAACTTGTTTTTTCCTTGAAAACAATCTGGACAGTGGACAGTAAATCAGTCTCTTCAATTCTACCTAGCAACATGGTAAAGTTTGTGCCATAGAACCATATGGAAAATTCAAAGCTTGGCAGTATATGGGGAAGATTGGGAGTGCTCAAGTGGTGGGCAAATGTCGGCCGAGCAACAACAATTCATCACAACGCCCTCTTGTCTGATCTCAACCACTATTATGTGGACAACCAACACCACCACTATTGACACAGTTTGCATTGACAAGGATCTCTGATCTCATCGAAATGGTACCAAACATGCAGCCCAGGGACCAAATGTCAACCGGTGTGAAGTAGTGAGCGGAGCCAAGAAGAACCTCAAGCGCTTTGTACCATAGCGTCAGAATCTGCAGAAAAATTTAGATTCTACTATTAATCAGACTTGGGAACATCCATGCAGATGATGAAGACCAGTGGAAAGCAGACCTCGCGATCTTGAACACCATGGATCGCACAATAAGATAATGATACTGTAAAATTAAACACGCGGATGCACAATAAGATAATAATACTGTAAAACTAAACACTGATGTTGAAGTGACATTTAATCCAAAATGCAAATTAAGTTCATAAAATTAATACAGTCACGGAGAGCGCGGTGTCACAGGCTCACAAACTCTACTGTATAGAACTTTTCGTGATGTGGCTAAAATAATATTTTATATCGGCAGGAAGAAATCTCCGATATCTATTTCATTCATGTACCAATAAATCAACAAATAAGTTCCGCCGTATCTACGTACCATCTTGTACACAGGTTTAAGTATATATGTCTATCACATGGATAATATTGCATGTCTTGAAAAATCTCTCACAAAACCTTAAATCAAAGTATGTTATACTCACCGTCTAAATATGTATAGTTTTAGGTCTATTCTACGCAGACATATTATAGAATAAGGTATCCGCTTGAATGTCTGTGGCAAGATTCACCATCAGCAACATATAGAAATAGTTAAATCATAGGTATTATTATTGCAAGCGACGGTGACTCTGAGTTAGTTACCAATCTATATCTATGTTATCTCCAATGTTTTTTCACGGCAGATAGTTTGAGTCTCAAATGAGCGAAGGCAACACCCATGCCTCCAAGCGGGCAAATGTGGAACAGCATGCTAACAGGTTCCATGTAGTAGAGTTGATAAAATACATGAAGAGAGTCATCAAAACTGAAACAATAACAGTCTTCTATGCTCAGCTATGTAACAAACTGAATAAAAACATTGATGCAATTCTCTTTCATCGCTATCCATACCCTATCATTTTGTACCAAGTGATGTCTAATTTGGCATATATTAAGGATAATTACACTCTCGGAATCATGGCTGCATGTGTAAACCATGAGAATCCATTAAAAACTGGTGTCAAATGCACCTAGTCACTATATTTTCTAATGTACACATGTGGCTCTATTGCTATCGGACCCCTTGAATATTTTCTGGTTCCGGCACTGCAGAGAAGCCAGTCGGAACATAAGCAACCAATAGGAACAAAAACATACGCAGGTTCAAACTTCGCAAAGAAACATGTAGTATTTCAGGAATTTTTTTAGATTGACCACTATGTCGTGAAAGGTCATGATGCAACCAGCATGGTTGATCATATAAGGAATTGAAATATTATACTTCATTCCATCTCTATCTTATAGAGCTATCAGGCAACAGGAAAAAATAGCTATGAGTTACCTTTGTTACGAATTGACTTAAATTATCAAGTTGTTTCTTTTTAGTTGGTTGCTTCCGCAGCTAGTCAGCAATTGACTTAAATTTCAGAAAATATTATTGTATAGCAAGATTGCGAAAAATCTCACATGACTATTATATTTTCACCTTATTAAATAGACAATGGAACAGATGATCCTGAATCTAAACATTGATGTATTAAGCACCTCCGAAAGCTATCAGGCAACAGGTAAAAATACCACACTTCCTCCCTTCTATCTTACAGATCTATCAGGCAACAGAAAAAAAAAAATTCAACAAATCCAGATCAGAATTGAACTTCATTCAATTGCATATCTGAAGAGTAACGGCTAACTAATGTATTGGCACAATCAGTAACAGTTAATTTTTTTTTTCTATAAAAAAATTTGATTTCAAGTGCACAAGCAATGCCTCGCTGAAGTGGGTGCCAGCATGAAAATCACCCGGAAAAAATACAGTGAAAGTGTAAATTTTATTGCTCCTGTTGCAACGCATGCACAAACTCTTACTCATGTACTGGTCATCTAATCAGGACTCTTACTGTCACATCTACAGTTACTCACAAGCACTATAATGGTCTATAAAATTAGTTTTCCCATAACAGCACTAAAGTTAGCTTTCAAAACCTGAACCACTGAATTGAGAGCAGTTTAATTTTGAAGATACTATCATTAAACATTATTGACTATTAGAAGCTCTAGCAATAGCAGTACTAACTTTTTAAATGCATTAGTGATGCAGCATTTGGGAGGACATAAGAGTTCTATGCTGCTCGACTATGTGAAAACGTTCAACTCCTCTTATGAGCTCTGCTTAAATTTGATGTCTTTTAGATGAAGGAATCCTGTGAAATGTTAGTTGCATATTCCTAATGGTAGACTATCAATACTCAGAGTTGAAACTATCACAGGCAAGAAATGAGGTAGATGATTAGACACCAAGATTAGCTTACCCCTCCGTATTGCTACAGAGCAGAGTAGTTGTAATCCCTTGTCAGTGCTGTTATCTTGTCTTCTTTTATTGCCATGCCAAGTGCTCCATCAACAGATGGTACTGCAGAAGTCAAGGCTGAAAACATATTAAAAGAATCGTAACAACATGATATTTTACCAAGACCTGAATAAGGATACATCACTGATACACCTATGCTGCAAAGAAGCAAAGCATCCATCCTCCTATCATATCCTAATGGAAGAAAAGACTCCCATTCCTACTCATGTCTGTACTCACGTTTGTTAGCAGTTAGATGTGGAAAAGAAACTTGAGGTCCGTCTCTGTAAGCTTCAACATGGCATCCGGAGAGTCGCCCTGCGGCAGACAGAGGACAGGGCAACATCAGCATTAATAGAACAGTGGCATTCAAAAAAAATATTATTATGCGTTACTGGATTGAAAGAGGTCTAGCTATCACCCTTCAAACATCTGACCCCTTTCAGCTGGACACACCTGATGCCGCACTGCCAAATCATCATATAATACTTAAACTGATAACAGACAAGGACGCACTAAGACAAACAAAATGCTTGCCCAGGGAAGACTGAATCAAATCCAAGAATGATGGAATTGAGATCACATGCCAATGCAATGTATCAAATGCTTTTCTACTGTAAATTGTTTAGAGATTGTTGACTGTAAATTGTTGATTTGTAGAAGGATTGATACTACAAATTGAATAAAAATACATATTTCTGGTTCTATATTTTTTGTGTGATATTCCAGACACAATTCACATTCAGTTAACCATGATTTCCGGATTAAAATCATGTGTGCTTGTTATTTCATTCAAAGCATCAGTACCCAATAGGAAGTCATGGTTAATATACTGCCTCGGTCTTCTATCAAGTGTCAGTTGAAGCAATCACATCATATCTATCCATCAAGGCAAGATCATAATCTGAACATTGTACCATGCATGGATAACTCCGAGGTTGTTTTGTTTACTGTTTAGACACAGCCTTGATTTTTTATGTTAAATCTATCCAAAGATTAAATCGCTTGAGAAGCACGGATGTGCAGTTGCATTCTCAAGGCTGAAAAAAGGAGGGGAGAGGGAGAGAAGCACCTGGGAATGAATGATGGTGATTGCATCGCCCAAGAGGACAGAGACATTGGAGAGCAGGCGTGTAAGAAGGCCTACGAACCTCGTCGCTACGACCCACAGCGTGGCTGCGCCGGGCCGCATGCTCATAGCCGCCATACGTCCGCCCGTCGTGCTCCGTCGGACCATGAGCTCGCAGCTGACGGGGCCAACGCAGATCCCCAGCCGCCACACGCGCTCCCGCCGCAGGCTACAGCCACGCCGCGCCACGAGCTCGCAGCCGCCGCGGCCGACTCAGATCCCCAGCCACTACATGCGCTTGGGGTGGTTCTGCCGGTGTTCGGCGCCGGCGGCGCGAAGCAGCGACGACGTGGAGCCAGCACTGCGTCCGTCAGCGTGTAGGCGGCGGCGCAGGTGGGGCGACTGGGTAGGGCGGTGGCAGCGAGGGGAAGGGGTAGGTCGTGGCGGTGGGGGAAGTGGTGCGGACTGCAGGAGCTCGTCATCCGTACCAGCGGTGCACGGGTAGGTCATGGCGGTGGTAGTGGGGGAAGGGGAAGGTGCGAGAGGAAGCGGATGGGAGGAGATCCATACCAGCGTTTTCTCCTTCTTCCTTCCAATCGACCTGCTAGCTCCGCCGTGCCGCCCCACGCACCTGCCAGTGCCGCCGCGCGTCCGTGCTTGTCGGCGCATACCCGCAGTTCGGCCCCGTGCCTCGCCGTCGCAGCTCGCACATCCGGAGGCGATGGAGCAGCGGCATGAGCACGAGCGCAGAGATGGCGGGAGCTGTGCGAGGGGGAGGGGATCGATTGCCTTTGTGCGAGCACGGAGATTGTGCGGAGACGGAGACGGAGACGAAGATAGCGGCTTCCTTTTTTAGTGGACGCGTCGTGGGCTACGGCTTCCTTTCGCGAGGCCGGGCGAGCGAAGGAGCGTGCGGTAGTTTTCGCTCGCCCGGTGAACGATTTCCTTACGAATTTTCTAGTTGCAGAGATTATAGAGATTAGGGGGTGTTTAGTTCGTGGGTTGAAAATTTTAGTGTGTCACATCCGATGTTTCATAGAATGTCGGAAGGGGTATTTGGATACTAATAAAAAAAACTAATTACATAACTCGCCTAGAAACCACGAGACAAATTTATTAAGTCTAATTAATTCGTCATTAGCACATGTTTACTGTAGCACGACATTGTCAATCATGGATTAATTAGGCTTAAAAAATTCGTCTCACAAATTTATCGCAATCTGTGTAATTAGTTATTTTTTCGTCTACATTTAATACTTCATGCATGTGTCTAAATATCTGATGTGATAGGGTGAAAATTTTTTGGGAGGAACTAAACACTCTCTTATTATAGTTGATATTATTAGTAGTACAAACACATTTTTTACTGTGTATACATACTAGGTATTTCCATATATAGTACAAACATATTTTAGAGTAGTACAAACACATCTTGTACTGTGTATATATACTACACAGATTTTAGAGTAGTTGATGATATCATTAATGTGTATATTTTTTTGTAAAACTGTTTAGTTTACTGTTCGTTTTTTACTGTTTACTTATAGAATATCCTGTGTTGCGCATTTGGGGTGACATGTGTCAGGTGCACTTGCAGATGCAGCGATATCCTTTGTGTTACACATCAACATTTTGGGCCGGTTTAGTTCCCAGAAAATTTTGCAAAATTTTTCAGATTCTCCGTCACATCGAATCTTTAGACACATGCATGAAGCATTAAATATAGATAAAAAATAAAAATAATTACACAGTTTAGATAAAATGGACGAGACGAATCTTTTAAGCCTAATTAGATCATGATTGGACACTAATTATCAAATAACAACGAAACGTGCTAAAGGGTCATTTTGCAAAATTTTTTGCAATTGAACAAGCCCTTTGTAGCCACATCGGCCTTGTTTAGTTCCCAACTTCTCCTCCAAATTCCACTATGCAAAAAGAAGATTCCCCGTCACATCGAAATGTCGGCACATGTATGAAGTACTAAATATAGATGAAATTAAAAACTAATTACACAGTTTTATTGTACTTTGCGAGACGAACATTTTGAGCCTAATTAGTCAAAGTTTGGACAATTTTTACCAAATACAAACAAATTGCTAGCAATTCGGGCGCCCCCGAATCGGGAACTGAACAAGGGCATCATATCACTTGGTAGTCTCACGTGGTGTCAGGTGCACTTGCAGATACAACGATATCCTCGTCTGACAAAAGAATGAGGCAACCGCCGAGGAAAGTGTTGGAGAGATGAAGTGCTCGCTTGAGCTGAAAATAAGCGGCTGAAAGTATTGTTGGCTGGTTTGTTGTGAGAGAAAAACACTGCTGATTGACTGAAAATAAGCCGCCGAAAGCCTAAGCGAACAGGCAAGGTAAAGGAGCCAAGCGATAGTGCAGGCAAGGTAAAGGAGCCAAGCGATAGTGCCCATGACCACAAACAGCGTTGCATGCCTGCGTTGCAAAAAACTGTAGCCTTAAATGCTCTCCTACCAGCATGGACATTAGCTTTTAGATGAGGCTAACACAGATGCTGCCTCCGCGCTGGTGAAGCTCTCACGGGCTTCGTTTCATGGCGAATAAGGTTCGCGGTAGATGGCTGATTTAGGGCGCCGTCATCATGATCCTGAGTGAGCTGAGTGGGAAAGCTTTTTATAGGTCCGATTAGCTATCAACTATGTTGAAAAAAAGATATCTCAGCTAATTTTATCTCTTCATATTTTAATGCTCCGTTTCTACAAACACATACACCTATATGCTATCTCAAAGCATTATCATTTTTGCACCAGCATAGTACTTCATCTCTAACGTACTGGTGCCCTATGGCCAATTATGGGACATAGACTACCCTACAATAATTTTGGCTTAAACCCATTAGTTCCTTGGAAAATTGATTGACATATTCGGTTGATTGTCTATTCGGTTTTTATGTGTCTCTGTAAGTTGCTTGAGTCACTCATCACTTATCGTGTCTAGGCTCCGCACTCTAAGCCCCTGTCAAACCACCAATGACAATTGTGTAGCCATCAAGCAAGCAACAACCACTACCAACAAAGGCGCACATAATCTCCTCATTCGTGGGATTGTAATGTGTTCTCTTTCTCTCTCTTGAATAGATATGCCGTAAATAAGAAAGGAATGATAGTTGGTTAGCTATACAAGAAGGGGCGCAAGATGCAAGTGCTAGTGTAAATATCAAATTCGCTTGAACTTATCATGCATGAAACAGTATTTTTTTCTCTCGTAACAAATCAACTTCAGTCGGCTTAATAGCAGTATAAACTATTAGCCGAACAGAGCCAGTTTGTCTAAGGCATATCCACATTTAGCAATTCAACATAAAAACACATAGTGCAAAGGCAGGGCATAAACGTGTAGAACTTTTATAGGATTTATTTCATTCCACTTTTAGGATTCTAATTTAGTGATTGAATGTGTACTTTTGTGTATTTACATGTGTTACTTTTACGGTGGTTAAAAAATCATGGTACATTGGATCACCCTACTCTAAAATATTAACTATGCTACGTTCAACTAGTGCTGGCGGTAGCTGCACCAACAAAAACTAAAGACCTATAGGGTGTGTTTGATTATTTCAATATTATCTTAGTCTAAAAAAAGATGCAATTACTAACATTCATGATATTGAATAAGTATTATTATATTAATCATTGAGTATATTTTCATATTACATGAATCATAAATATTATCTTTTTGTAAATTAAGATTGTTTGGCTTAATCAAACTCTAGAATGTATTTGTTGGGAGTAGTGTCTCTAGACATCCCTAACCAAACTTACTAGAGCCACCGTCTGGTATTTACTCATTCCATCCCAAATTATAAATCGTTCTAACTTTTTTTAAGTCAAAGCATCTCGACAAATTTATACAATAAAATAATAACATATACGATATCAAATAAGTATCACTAGATTTTTTTTATTAATTATATTTTCATAGTATACCTATTTGATGTCATAAATATTTATAATTTTCTTCATAGTTTTAATCAAATCTAAAATGCTTTGAGTCGCCAAGAAAGTTAAAATGGCATAATTTAGAACAGGAGTGAGTACTTATTACACACCTAGACAACTGCTGTATCTACCATTCGTACAACGGTAGACATGCTCTGACTGGCTGCCCAAGTCGAGCGGCCCTAGTACCAAGCTGTGGCCAGTTATGTGTCCCATTCCCCTTGCCTTCTCTCTTCTATTATCGTTTTCACTTTATTCCTGTTCTCCTTCTACAGTTCTACTATATATGATATGGTCAAATTTGCACAGCGCACTTGCATCTACTTTGATTACTCTCCCACGTCCGCCATTGTCTGCTGATCGGTCGCATGGTGGTGGCCTCGACTCCTCAGGCTCGCTGCTATCAGCCTGTTTCGCTTGAGCTTCGTCCCGCCAGCAGTGTTTTTCTCTCACAACAAACCAGTCAACAGTACTTTTAGCCGTTTATTTTCAGCCAAGCGAACAGACTGATGAGAGTGTGAGCAACATTAGGGCACGTACAACGGGCTTTCAAGTGCCGTCTGTATGACGGTAGTTTTGCAAAATACTCTCTCATGAACTGCATTCAAGGAAGAGAGAGATGGATGAAAGGACGACTCTCGCTCGTGCTCCAACGCCAACCGACGCCAGCCTGTTGGCTTAGCATGGCAAGTCATGGCTAAAAGTACTATTGGCTGATTTGTTGTGAGAGAAAAACACTCTGAAAGTTCAAGCGAACAGGCTGCTCGTCACACGTTGTATAAATCGTCGATTCCAAGGGTAAATTCTCAGCATGGGCGGATGCAATATGTAGACATGTGTTATACATATGAGTAGACTAAACTATGTATATTTGACTCAATTAAAAAGGCCACGATTCTTACCTCCTCCCATCCACCATCCAGCCAGGCTAGCCTGCTAGCCCAAGAAGCAAACTCATGGAGGGAACCAGCCAACTAGGAGCGATGACCTCTGTCCATCGATGACGACGCCTCCGGCGCTCGCACCTGCCTACTTCGACTCACCCTTCCCAATCAACCAAAAATCGGCATTAGTAGGCGGCACATCAGTCGCACAGAGAGCCCATCATGGCACCACCAGGCGCCGGCGGGCGCCAGCTGGTTGCCGGTCGTCGTCGTTGCAAAGTTTTATCCCAAAGGTTTTTCAATCACCGACTTGAGACGTCTAACCTATCAGCTTGATAACTTTATTGTTGATATGCGTGGTGATGAAAGATTTAGCAGAGTGAAAGCATGTCTTACACTCGTATGCTTACAAGCTTCTGAAATGAGTGCTATTATTACCGCTTGCAACTGTAAGCGTATTAATTAATTGTACTAATGTACTTTGCTCTAGTACTATTTGCTTTGAATCGATGGATATTTAGTTTTACATATGCCACAATGATTTGGTTCTATAATGTATATATGTAGCCTGTCCACCTAATCTTAAATTCCTGTGTCCGCCACTGATTCTCAGGATTGAGTGCAGTAGATGCTGGGGTTGCCGACGAGTGAGGGGGTGTTTAGATGAAAAAAAATTGACTACTGTAGCACTTTTGACAATTAGTGTTCAATTATAGACTAATTTGGCTCAAAAGATTCGTCTCGTGTAAACTATGCAATTAGTTATTTTTTATCTATATTTAATATTTCGTGTATATATCTAAAGATTTGATGTGAAGGAGAGAGCGTAAAAATTTAGAATTGGGAAGGCATCTAAAAATGACCTAACCTATCCACGAACTGCTGCACGCTGTCGAGGGAAGGTCCAGGCGCGTGATGTGTAGCTCCCCCCTCCGCCATGCTGGCACCCTTGGCCGCCTTGAGGAAGTCGCGGCAGGCCGGAAGCGACGCCACCCGCAGCTTCTGCTCACGAAGTGACTGTTCGGAGGCGGTGAGTGGCGGCGAGCTCGTCGGCGTTAGTTACGCAGGCGGCAGGCCGAAGAGTGAGGGATCGTCGGCTGCAAGGCCGGTGCAGGGAACTCGCCGCGCTGCTCATCGCACGTGCAAGGTCGAGCACTAGAATTTTACCTCACCACGCTGGCTAGAAGAGACGCTCGCGAGAATACAGAAGAGATGTGGAGAGAAAAAGGGAGATAAGAAGCAATATAGTACTTTCATATATTTTTGTTGAATTATCATTGTTTTTCTTTACTTTCCATATATTTTTTATATATTTCTAATTTGTTTATGCTTGATCTTTTATAGCCATGATCTTAATCTTTTTTTACTAACAAGCAACACAATGGTATATATAAGTCATATTTACACTAGATCATGACTATATATAGGTATTAAAGAATTAACAGACAGCTAAATAAATAACCATTGTACATGCTGCCTATTTAGCAATCTATATGTAGTGTAACAGGCAAGCTTTCTCTGAGTTGTACATGCCCTTATACTCACACTTGTGGATGTTTGAATTGAACTTTAGGGCAAACAACTTTCAGGACAGATTTGATCCCCGACAATCAAAATCTAATATCTGAGAATGCTTTGCCTACCGAGGAGGTTTGCCTAGTGTCAAGCCAAATAGATTAGTGCGGCACAACCTCGATGTTAATGTTTATCGGGCACGGTGGTTGACTGGAGTGTAGAGTGGGGAGGTAGATGATGTTGTGCAACTTTGCTCATGGCCTCGTGGGAGTAAGAGGCAATATTCATGAATCATCATAATTCAATATTCATTGGTTCCCTCGGTAAATCTTGTAGCACGGGCGTCTAATCATAGGTTTAATAAGGTGTTTGGTTCACTCGGCTAAAGTTTAATCCCTATTATATTAAATATTTAACACATGCATGGATTATTAAATATAAATTATTTATGAAACTAAATACACAAATTGAGACTAATTTGTAAGACGAATTTTTTAAGCCTAATTAGTTCATAATTTGACGATGTGGTGCTACAGTAAACATATAGTAATGATAGATTAATTAGATTTAATAAACTCATCTCGCGGTTTACTGACGAAATATGTACGAACATCCCTAGAATACCCCGCGTAACATCCGGCCCTTCGTCCAAACCCAACATCCAACACGACTGCACGAAAAGCACGAATCTCGAGGCACAACTCATCCCCTTCCTCCGTTTCCCACCCCTCGACGCCTTATCCTCCTCCCCTCCGTCGAGCCTGGCAGGGCTCAGTTAAACCCGTTTTCTCCTTGCACTCCAGTCCCACCTTCCCCACGCAAATGCTCCTCTCGTTCTCCCCGCACCCTTCCCCTCTCCTCCTCTCCTTACCCTCGACTTCCGCCTGCAAACCCCACGCCCGCCTCCGTCCCGTCCAGGCCTCCGCCTCAGCGTCTCCCTCGCCGGAGCTGCTCGGCAAGTCCGCGCTCCGCCGCATCTCCGAGAAGCTCCGTAGCCTCGGCTACCTCGAGACCGACTCCGAGACCCCCACTCCGGCCCCGAACAAGAGCGGGGACGCACCCTCCCCCGGCGAGATATTCGTGCCCACCCCGGCCCAGCTCCCGCGCCACCGCGTCGGCTCCACCCTCGATCCGAGCTGGGCCACGGGCGACGGTGAGGCCGGCTCCGCGGCGCGGCAGCGGCGGAGGGGCCGCGGGCGCGATGCGTCGGGGTCAGCTTCGGCGCCGCCGTCCGCGGCGGAGCTGGCGCTGCCGCGAGACGAGCTGCGGCGGCTGCAGGGGATCGGGATCAGGGTGAGGAAGCGGCTTAAGGTGGGGAAGGCGGGCATCACCGAGGGGATCGTAAATGGGATACACGAGCGGTGGCGGAACGCGGAAGTCGTGAAGCTCAGGTGCGAGGACGTCTGGGCCATGAACATGAGGCGCACGCACGAGATTCTCGAGGTGAGTGCTCCACTGCTCCCTGTTATGTTTCTCCTTCTGGCTGTACATGTCACACACAAAAACATTGATTCTCTTGTTGCTGGCCGTGCACTAGTTTATAACTAAACCTGCGGGAATTTTGCAACTTATTTGAGTGTGAAATGATGAAATCATAAAAAATAATAGTTACCTGGCACCTGATATTGGCTTCTCATGTGACCAAGAACATATGTACATCTAGCTTCTTTGGACCATGAAATAGACCTGAATTACACATGGTGACGGAACCTTGCTGTTGTTGATTGTGCCACCAGCGAGCCTCTACTTGATGCAGTTCCTATCTCATATACTCTCTACCGTCCCTGTCATGTAACTCCCATGAAAGGGCCATGCTGCCCGGCCCTTAATCTCCTGATGTATCCCATCATCAGAATGCACACACATTGGCTTTGCTCACACCGTCGCAACGCTCGCCGCCATGCCCGCAGAGAGGAGGACACATAGGTGGGTCCAGTGCGTGTGCCGCTGACCCTGGCCAACACGCCCGCAGAGAGGAGGATGCACAGGTGGTCCAGTGCATGTGCTGCCAGGGAGTCAATACCCTGGCCCAGCTCACTGCAAAATTACCTGAAATCAGGAGCACCAATTACTCGAAGGAGGTAACCATGCCATACCTTTGTGGAGCTGTTGTTGGCAATCAGGCGTGAAGATTTGGTGGCTTGAATGCGAATTGTTTTGGTCGTCTGTGTCATGTCGGAGTGGAGATCAGCGTTTGGCAGCGCCTGAGGATCAAGCAGCGGCCTCACGTCTGTGACATGGTGGCAGCCTCATGTCCTTGCGTGGTGGTCATTTGTATTCGATGAGGACGGAGACTCATCATTTTCTTTTATTAATTGACTGTTGGCTGGCGTTGTTGATCCGATCCATGAGAATGATGGAGACTCCTGGTTTTCTACATTGATTGCTGTTGATTGCTGGAGAAGTGGAGCCGTGACTGGCAAGTGGAGCAGCGGGACAAATATGCAACTGAACCTGTATAGAATAATTAATGTGGGGAAGCAAAGAGGCATGCCGTGGTTTCGTATTCATGGAGGGAGGGAAGCATACAGGTTCAGCTGTGGCGTGTGAAACTGATCTTCAGATTGGGGGAGGCAAAGTAACACGCGGTTAAAGGCTCTGCTGATGTGGCTTCATGAAATCGCAGACAAATCTTCTGTTGGGGATCTCCTATTCAGGTATATTAGAGAATAGATAATAGATTGCATATACAAGCTTCCTTCAGTCAAGTGGAGAACATGCATGTAGTGCAATGGTTGGGATGCAAGAAGCGCAACCCACCAAAAAAAAGGCCACTCCTTGGGCTATTTTCAGCGAAATACGTGGTCCACTAATGATTGCAGCGTGCTACGCGGCCGCAAGCGCATACTCACCGTTAGTGGCACGTCCTGATTAGCTGGGGTTCGTGGCCTTTTCTCGACCCTGCAAAAGAGAATATTCTACCTTTCTGTCAATGCCTTGGGGGAGGTCTTACCCCCAGGGTTCAAGTTTTTTTCTCCTTCAGTCAAGTGGCACATAATGTAAAGCGGGCCGATAATGTAAAGAGCGGTAGAGGTCGACCTAAACTAACTTGAGACGAGTCCGTTAAGAGAGATCTTAAGGAGTGGAATATTTCCAAGGATTTAGCTATGGACAGGAGCGCTTGGAGATTGGCAATCAACGTGCCTGAACCGTGACCTCTTTTTGTCTTGTGCCCTTTATGTCCCTTTATGTGTCTCCCTGTTTCTCGTCTCTTTTGGGTTTCATCTCTAGCCTACCCCAACTTGCTTGGGACAAAAGGCTATGTTGTTGTTGTTGTTGTTGTTGTAGTCAAGTGGCACATCGGCATTGGTACGTATTGATCTAAATGAGCTGATGTCTTCGACATTTTATCCATCAGTTAGTGAAAAAAAGAGAGAAGATTTCACATATGAAATTTGAGGAAGGAAAGGCTGCATATTTTATCCTCTGTACACATTGGTTTCAAAATGCCAGGTACAAGTAGATATTTGATCTGTAGTATAAAACTAAATGGGTACCCATTGTTCACCCAATGGTTTCTATGTAGGCAGTGAGAAAAACTAACAAAAAATAAATAGATGAAGCGGCAGAGAGATGAGTATGCTGGCCAGGATGATCTATCCAGGGAAGAGAGGACTAACTCTTCCACTATTTATTACGTCATCATACTATGCAATGTGTCGTGCGTTGCTTCAGTAGCTGGAAAAATTTCAGTGCAATGAGGACTTAGATCAGAATGCAAAAACCTGGTGTTTTGATCATGTGGAATACTGACACAGCGTGTGAAAATGAACATGGGGTGCACTCACGAGATTTTTGAGGCGAGTGCTCCCTGTTATGTTTCTTCTTCTGGCTGTACATGTCCAACCACAACATTGGTTCTCTTATTGTTTGCTGTGCACTTTTTTTTTCTCGAACACTCAAGAGAACTGCGTGTCATTATATTAAGAAGAAGAAATGGGATAAGAACCCATACAAGACACCAACTCAGACCACTGTGTTCAAAACAAACTGACATGCCCTTGACACACAAAGTAGGCGACCTCAACCTGAAATTAACTCCCATTCAGCCCCAGGGCAAGGAGGTTATTGATACATCGTGCCCCTGCCAAGCTCCAATAAAGAAGTTCCTCACTAGCGACCAACAGAGCTCTAGCTAAGTTAGGAGACTCAGCATCAAACATACACTGATTATGATTATTCCACAGTCCATGCTCCCAGAATGGTGATGGAGTTGAGGCCCTTTCTTAAGTGAACAGCCACTGCATTTGAACTTCTGTCCCACTAATCATCAAAGGAAGCCGTGCACTGGTTATGCAATTATGCACTGGCCATGATGCATTGACACTAGCTGTCATGTCCTTGTCTTTTCCTAAGTAACGCGCTCAGGAAATTAGAGTGTTGCTGGGTATAACGGTGCTTTCCTGCTTGGTTATGTCGAATCCCACTATAAAATTCGCTTCACAATTTTATAGGATAATAGGTTTTTAGTTCATGATTACAAACTATTGTTATGTATCTGTCACTGGGGAAAAATGACGAGAATATTCTTAATGAAATGACATGCAGTTCTCCTGTGTAAACGTTTGAGAAAAAAACGAGCAGAATCTTTGGTTTAAAATGCTGTGTTGATGACTTTGAAGTGATATGATCAAGGTGTAGTGTGTTAGGGCACCACCATCGCAAGCTAACAGCCTTGTTAGCCTCAACCAAACTTTATGTTACACGTATATGGGGATGCCTTTGAGGCTGCAGGTTTCGCAACGGGAGCAGACATGCTGAGCATGGCTAGTACAGCAGCACCTTTATTCTTGGTCCCACCGTACACAGGCTTTCTCCATCACAGCCACAGACTTTCTCCACCACAGCTTCCCACAACGCGAGCCTTGGCTGCTGCTTCAAACTTTTGACAGACGAGGCGTACGCTGCTTCTGCAGGCAGTTCGGAGGCTCTGCGAAACCACCGTTCGATGTGATATGGACTCGCGGTGCTGACATGGAACTGGGGCAGCACGCCAACTAGATGCGTTGGGGAAGCCCTTAGCCTACACAAAACTATTGCTTCGTTATCGTAGATTTTATTTCGAGTATTAGTCCATTTGACTATAAGATGTAGGAGAGAAACAGTATATAATTGGAACCAACTATTTCGACTTGCATTTAACAGTTCAACATGCTCTATTTCTTTTTTTGTGACAGAGGAAAACTGGAGGCTTGGTCATTTGGAGATCTGGGAGTATCATCATATTGTACAGAGGAACCAACTATAAGTATCCTTACTTCCATTACAGCGAAAGGGTGGATAGTTTTCTTGATAAAGAATCATCAGAGCTGAGCAGTTCTGGCGACGAGGATGAGGAGGATGAGACTAGTTCACAACGTGATAGCAGTCATGAGGAGAGTAGTGAGAATCCTGTTGTAGCATGTGCAGAACAGATTAATGCTGGAGAGGGGAAGAGTCAGACTATAGGATGTTTGAATCAGAGATTAAGCAGAGAGAAAGATACAACTCACCCGATATCATCTACCAAACGGCTTGTTTTTGATACAAATGAGGGAAATTTAGATATTAGAACTGGAGCTCCAAACGAACAGCATGCAAAATTGCAGGAAAACACTCATGCTGATCGCCCTAGTAAATTTGGTACTAGAGATCGCTCATCCTTAGTGGCTGGTGTTGGATCTCCAAATAAGTTTCGATTACAATTGCCTGGGGAGGTCAAACTTGCAGAGGAAGCGGATAAATTACTGGATGGGTTGGGCCCAAGGTTTTCTGGTTGGTGGGGGTATGATCCCCTTCCGGTGGATGCTGATTTGTTGCCAGCTATTGTGCCAGGATACCCTAGGCCTTTTCGCTTACTTCCTTCAGGTGTGCTGCCTAAGCTAACAGACAGGGAAATGACTATCCTTAGGAGACTAGCTCATCCCTTGCCTTTCCACTACGCACTCGGTACTGTTTGACACTTTGCTGTTTTAGTTTGTCTCTTACGTTATTGATAAGGATCGCTGTTATTAATTTTGTGGTGTCTACATTCCAGGAAGAAGCAGCAACCTTCAAGGATTGGCTGCATCCATGATCAAGCTATGGGAAAGATGTGAGGTAGCAAAGATTGCACTCAAGAGAGATGCACACAACACTGACAGTGAGCTCATAACTGAAGAACTAAAGGTAGGTAGGTGCTAATCCATCCATTGCCCAATGCCCAGTGTCACAAAATACATTTTTTGTGTGCCCCTGCAATGTTCTGGTAAAAGAGGCATATAGTTTAACTTGTGTGACACGTGTCACATGTCATCATGTAAAGTGCAGTGTATTCTCTTCTTTGTTTTTTTTTGTGCATTTGTTGATCACCTCCGTATATGATCAGAAATCAGGGAAATATATGTAGTATCTGGTGCAATCTAAATCTACCCAGAACTTTCATCTCACTGTTCTTTTTAATGTACTTGGACTATCAATTCCCAAAACCAGAATTGTAAGTCCAGCAGTTATGTTTAAATGTTGCAGGACTTGACAGGTGGAACCCTATTATCAAAGGATAAGGAGTCGATTGTATTCTACAGAGGGAAAGATTTCCTCCCCCCAGCTGTTTCTCTGGCAATAGAAAAACGCAGAAAGCTGGGCAGTTCTACAATCTACAAGCCAAAGCCTGACATTGAAGAAAACATGCCTACTCAAGATGACTCTGTACTGAAGGTATCAAGTGATGTCTCGGTACACATTCGTGAAGAGGGAACTTCTGTCACAGAGAATAGAGCAAAATCTCTTAATACTGTTGCGAAGAATGTTGAGGCCAGATTATCTCAGGTATGCTTTCAGCTGTCATATTTGTTCTTTTATACACAATTTGCTGTCTGACTAAATAAATAAATAAGTAAATATAAATATCCAAACTATTTGCCAGGCCATAGCAGAGAAAGAGAAAGCTGAAAAGCTTCTTGAAGAACTAGAAAAGGCATCTCCGCTTTCAAAGGCTGAAGTTAGAGAGACTATATCAGAAGATGAGAGGTACATGCTGAGGAAAGTTGGATTGAAGATGAAACAATTTCTGCTGCTAGGTGGGTATTCTCAAATCTCAACCTTGCTCTGCACGCTTTTATTCCAAACATAACCATTTTGTTTTAGAAAATGGAAACTCGTTCCTGCCTCCGTGTACCTAACAATTAAATTGTCTGTTTCTTAGCTTTAACTAGATTATCAGATTGAAATGCCCTGTAAGATCTTTTTTCTGGAACTGTTTTAAGTTAAGTGATGCTGAATAATATTTCAATCATTTCTGATTATTTTCCCAGTTTTGACATGGACAGAGTGATCCCTATATGGTTTTATGTTGCTTGAAGAGAATAAATTTGAATAATTATTTCATTTCCCTATGAATTGTCTGGGAAACTTCTTTCATGCCATTCTATATCGCAATGTGTCTGATACCCACTTTACCTGCAGTAATAACTCACTCCTTTCCTCTCCAAACTCCAAACATGGCAAGAGGGAGGGACACAACCTGTTGAAAGGATCATAGCATGATCCCTGCCAAGGCACCTAACAAGCTGCAGCACACTAGTTTAGGAACATGTCAAACATCTTGGTTACACTTAGACAAATGTTAAGTCTGGGCATCTATTGCAGAGATCATCTTTAGCGAAAGTTTAAATTGCGTAGCTAGGGAAATTGAAAGATCCTTGTAGTTTCTCCACAAAGTGTCTTTCCCACTCACCTGTGCTTTACATTCATCTCCATTTTTTTATCCTTTACCCCCCTTGGTAATTGATTGGTTTGCAGGGAGGAGGGGAGTTTTTGATGGAACTATTGAAAACATGCATCTTCATTGGAAGTATCGAGAACTTGTCAAGATTATATGTAAAGAACACCGCCTTGAAGATGTGGAATATGCTGCTCGAACTCTAGAGGCAGAGAGTGGTGGTATTTTGGTGGCAGTGGAAAAAGTGAGCAAAGGGCATGCTATAATAGTATATAGAGGAAAGAACTACCAGAGGCCATCAAAACTCAGGCCAAAAACTTTGTTGGGTAAAAGGGATGCTTTGAAGCGTTCCGTGGAAAACCAACGTTGTAAGGTGTGGCTTATATCCTTAGATTGTTATGATCCTTTTGTGGAGACACTGAGATTCTGAGTAATTTCTCTTGTCATTTTAGTCCCTTAAGGTTCATGTGCTTAAGCTGTCAAAGAACATTGACTACTTGAAGGATCAGATGAATTCCAGCTACTATCACCAGGTCATGCCTGATCCTAGTGTCAACTCTGGAACACTACAGCAGCAAGACGAAGTAAACATATTCTAACTTGAATGTAGTTCCATCACCACTTAGTTTATTCCATGAATACCTGATTATTTGTTTATTTCAATATAAATATGGTCAAGGAAGTGCCTGAAGTTGCTCCCATGAGTTCAGAGCTTGAGGTTGAGGAGTGCGCTTCAGTTGAGATGGATAGAGCCTTAAATTCAACAAAGTCTGGAGTCCCTGTGGAAGATATGCAGGTTACTAGTCCTCCCTTATGGAATCTTTATGTTGTAGGTTGGTCCTTTCTCATTTCAAGCACCATGTTGTGAACTAATGCAGCTACTGCACACTGTATTTGACAGAGCAAAGTCTGTTTCAACAAGCTAGAAGATGATTCTCTTGCGACTGCAGGTCCATGTCTGACTGGGAGTTCAAGTGCAGCTTCATTCAATAATCTGATCAGACATGTGAGTTTGTCTGCTTTCCCACCATATGCCTTTGTTCCCTGCTGCTGCTGATGAACTGTTGTTGCAGCAAAACCAACATAGCTCTACTGTGACATTCAGTCCTGATAGTCACTGTGAAGGTGATTCAAAAGATGTGGATAGGCTAAAATTGGACGTGGAATCTGCTTCTGTATTGCCTTTGAGAGCTACACCGCTCTCAAATCAAGAAAGACTTGTGCTAAGGAAGCAAGCCCTTAAAATGAAGAAACGACCGGTACTTTCCATAGGTATCTTCGTTGATCCTATCCCAGTTATTGTTTGCACTCACTTTAAATTGCTTTGCTAAGCATCTGATTAATGTCGTAGGGAGGAATAATGTCATCACTGGAGTTGCAAAAACAATAAAAACACACTTCAAGAAGCATCCCCTTGCTATTGTGAACATTAAGAACAGAGCGGATGGAACTCCAATTCAGCAACTGATATCAGAACTAGAGGTTTGTAACTTGTAACAGAGAATAATTTGATCCTAGATGCACCGCATTCATCTGAGTTTCTTTGATGTCCAATGGAAACAGGAGGCGACAGGATCGGTTCTAGTGTCACGAGAAACAAACAAAGTGATTTTGTACAGAGGTTGGGGTGCAGAAGTGGCCCAGCAAAGCTCAAAGGAGAGTAGTACAGATGAAGGCGACAAGGAGGTCATATCACCTCAGCTCCTTGAAGCTATCAGGTTAGAGTGTGGATTGCTCCCTGGTGAGTCAGGATAGCTGATCCGGGTAACCTCCCCACAGACCCTGTGTTTCAAAAGGATCGTACAATCATTGCCCGTGGATAAATGGACCATACTCATAATAGAGGGCATGTATATGCAGTGAAGAACTGAAGCTGCATAAACGCAAGGTGTGTGGAACCCTGCTCACTGCCTCACCGGCATAGTTGTAACTTGTAAAAATGCACAAATGAGCTTGCGCCTTGATTAGTTTGCCTCAAAGTTCCAAGTTTTTTCACTCTCCCTCCATCACATCAATTTTTAACCGCTTGTATGGAGTATTAAATGTAGGTAAAAAAAATAACTAATTACACAGTTTAGTTGGAAATCACGAGATGAATCTTTTGAGCCTAGTTGGTCCATGATTGGACAATATTTGCTAAATAAGACGAAAGTGGTACTATTCATCAGGTTGAAATTTTCTTCAATCTAAACAAGGGCTTGCTTTACCTTTATCGGTGTCCCCTCATAGATCTTTAATACTCCCGAACGGCCTGAGTTGAATTTTGCCGTAAGAAACTCGTCAGCGCAGCAGGTGACATCCGGCAAAAGGTAGTGCTGTATTCTGGAATCCGCGGCTGGGCTGCTGCCTGCTGCCCCTTGCTTGCATCATGCACCCGTCCAGTTGCCCTGCCCTTTGGCCTTTGCTGTATGCTGACGGGTAAGAACAGTGGGTGCTACAGAAAACTCTGGATTTGTTTCGGCACTGCCGACACCAAAGTTGTGCATGTGCTGTTACTGTTACTGTTACTGCCAGATTTTCTTCAGGCTATAAGGGGGTGTTTGGTTCCCCTTGTTTTTTTTTAACATCTATCACATCGAATGTTTGAACACATTCATAGAGTGTTAAACATAGACTAATTACGAAACTAATTGCACAGATTGAGATTAATTTACGAGACGAATCTATTTAATTTACGAGACGAATCTATTAAGCCTAATTAGTCTATTATTACTATCCGAACACCTTATGGTCAATCCTATGATCAACACCTGTTAAAGTTTAACAGGGCGAACCAAACGAGCCCTATGCTCTCTATCTGCACTCCGGCTAACAAATGTGTTGGGCACTAACTTTTAGAAAACAATGTTTGGACAAAAAAAACTTTCAGAAAACAATGTGTTGGGCACTTTGGCTTCCCTTCTCTGAAACCACTCGCTTCTTTTTGTAGAGCTCTCTATCTGCCCCTTGCTTGCATTATTACAGGAGGTTGTTTATCCTGGCAAACTGCCATTGCTTGGGGCTGCGCGGCTTGCACTTTGTTGCAGCTGGCCAGCTGCCCTGAACTGGGCTCAGTATAGTATCATCTGTCGTACGCTAAACAAGCAGCAGCCTTGTGAATATACTAAGGCCTTGTTTAGATTGAAAAAAATTTCAACCCGATGAATAGTATCACTTTCGTCTTATTTGGCAAATATTGTCCAATCGTGGACCAACTAGGCTCAAAAGATTCAATCTCATGATTTTCAACTAAACTGTGTAATTAGTTATTTTTTTACCTACATTTAATACTTCATGCAAGCGGTTAAAAATTGATGTAATGAAGAGAGAGTGAAAAAACTTGGAATTTTGAGGGTAAACAAGGCCTAATGCAGTACGTGTATAAAGCCGTATCTTGCTGCTGCCCTGTGAATGAAAAGAAGAAAGGCGTGGAGCACAGCTTTCGCATTTTTTTTAATAAACCTGACTGCTGCTTTGCCTCTGCAAGAGGACAAAGGGACGCCTTTTGGCTTTCAGCCTGGTGCGGGCGTAAAGTTGTTGCACATGGATCGAAATCGCTTTGCCTGCCTGGGACATGCAGACCGAGACCGGTCGGGCGCACGAATCGCTTTGCTTCTAAAAAGACTGCACCTGGGCGTACTGGTACTGCTGCATGCTTTGCGTTGTTTGGCGCATCTCTGGTTCAGGGAATCAGTCCACACACATGCTGCTCCTAGGCGTCCTAGCTGATCTGATCAATGTGGCTAACGTGAGGCCTCACCATCACAACAAATTGGAACCCGCGTAGTATAGCATAACGGCGTTCAGCAATCATCACATCATGCGTACCATGACCGAACTGGTAGTGTACCATGCCCAAAAGCAAGATGGTCTACACTGCAGTAGGAGTACATTACATACTAGGACTAGGAGAAACTACATGGACATGGACTGGAGGAGGACATGCTATGCTTCATGCTTGGTAGACTGGGAACCGAAGCAAGCATTTCATGGTACAGAAGAGGAATCATTCCTGCAAAGCCACTGCGAGATTCCTATACGGTGCATGCATGCAACGAGTTTTATGTTTTTCCTAGACTAGACGACGGCACCAGGCTGGACAGCGCCGGCGACTCTAATCCAGATGGGTCCGTGCCACAGGACAGTGGGAGCTCCCCCTCCCCGGCTAGCACTAGCAGCTAGCTGCATCGGATGCCCCGTGTTACCGCCGTGCGCCCACCAATTATTCCTTGCGAGATCTCCGTCTCCTTGGTCCCTGCCGGTGGTGCAGCGCCTTATCATGGCGCTCGACATGGGACATCATGATAGGCAGCACGAGACAACCCGTCGTCAGCCGGGCACATGAAAATGAATGCTCTTGGGACATCCCAGAATTTACAGGTGACCGCGCGGGCCATGAGCTCATCGGCGTCCTCTCTCCTCTCCTGTGCTTTCGCCTCAGGGGACACTGACCGGCTCCATGTGGAGGATTTGCAGTGCTCCAGGGACCCAACGAAGGCCTGTTTGGTTAGAGGTAATAAAATTTAACCAACACTGTAGCACTTTCGTCTTATTTGATAAAAAGTTTCTAATTTTAGACTATAATTAGGTTTAATAGATTCGTCTTGTAAATTACTCCTAATCTGTACCGACATACATACAATTAGTCTACATTTAATATTTCATGTATTTGCCGCAACATTGATGTGATAGAAGTTAAACTTTAACACGCCTGCGAATCGCTAACTGACGTGTAGTAATAAATCAATAAAAAACTTACCAGACTGCGGCACTAATGAAGTGGGCCAGATGAGCAGAGAGGAGTGTTTCACGGGGAAATGTGCGAGCTAGTCGATGAGGTCGTCGCCAGCGATGAGTTTTTTTTTTCCATTTCTCTCTCCTCTACGTTGGAGAATATAGCCGTACTCCCTTCGTCCTAAATTATAACACGTTTAACCTTTTTAACTTTAAATTTAACCACTCGTCTTATTTTAAAAAAATTATGCAAACATAGTCAAATTTAAGCCATTCTTGAAAAATTTTTATTAATAAACCAAGCCACGGCAAAAGAAATGATATTTTGCATAAATTTTTGAATAAGACGAATGATCAAACTTGGTATCAAAAAAGTCAAACATCTTATAATTTGGAATGAATTGAGTACGTGCTTGTTGGGGACGCCTAAGGGCCGGTTTAGATGGGGGTGACTAAACTTTAGTCACCCATTCTTAGTCCTCTTTTAGTCTCTACCAAAGACCTAAACAGGGTAACTAAACCAATTAGTCCATTAGTCCCTTGCGACGACTAAAGGGGACTAAACCAGCTAAGACACCCCTGTCCCTCACTAATGCATTCACGGGGTAGGGTGCCTGCGGCCTGGCCGCCGTCGGGGTGGGGGAGGGGTGACGCCTGCGGCCCGTGCGTCAGGGGTGGGGAGGGCGCTACCAAATCTATGAGGGAGAGGGGACGTCACCGTCGCTGATGGAACCACCGTTGTGTGAGATGGGGAAGCCTGCGGGGAAGAAGAAGCTGCGGCTGCTGGTAGGGAAGGAGGAGCTGCGGCCGCCGGGAGTGTGGGAAGGAGCCGCCGGGGATGGGGGACTAGGGGCATTTTGGTCTTTGTACAGTAGCTTCAATGGCTAGGTCCCTCTATCCAAGCAGGGTAGGGAGTAAACTTTAGTCCAGGGACTAAATTTTAGTACAGGGACTAGTGGATCAAATAGGCCCTGAGGGCATTCGTAACACTAAAAACTAGTTAATACTCTAAGCCAACATCTACAATAGTGTTAACTTTTAGCAATGGCTCTTAGTATGATAAACGCCACGTAACACTTTCACATTATCTTAAAATGTGTGTAAGAGTCTAGCTGGTCATAGTTTGTGTGAGCTAGAAGACGAGATGTGAATCTTATTTTCCAATGAATCAAACAATTTTAAATTTGACTAGCTTCTAGAAAATATTATCGATACATATATCTTTCTCAAATAGGTCTATTATAAAAAATATATTTTATACTTAATCTAGTGGATACTTATTATGCATCATGAATATTAGTTATTTGACTTATTGGTAGGTGAGATTTCTAATTTTTTTATGGGACTGATGGAGTGTTTTTTTTTTGGTAAACAATACGTTGAATTGCAGACTTTTGATGAACATACGGCTACTATTCAATTGGGAACAGCTCAACTTTTCACTGACTAAGCATAAGCTATGCCAATAGTAGGATTCTACGACAGATTTATCAATATAAGATAAACAGAATGTGCTTTTCACGGCCTTTTCATTAGGCAAATTCCGCACAATGCTAATGCATCCACTCTTGCGGCGGCAATATAACGTAGCCTAGGGTAGCTATTGTCATAGCAGTTCAAGGATCCAAATCTTTTGAAGGGACAATACTCATAGCTCAAAGATCTTGGTGAGATCTCTGCACCGTGGCTCTACACGTTTGATAGATGGGTGCCCAAACCATGACAATTCCGGTCAGTGCACACCTTCCCCATATGATTATCCTTGAGACCCTGATCCTATATCACCAAAAAGCAGTACTAGACCAAAGCAGGCCAGCACAACAAACAGAGCACCTGCAGTGCCCGGCCTGCGATCTGGAAGCGGCAATAGGCAGAGTCGGAGCCAGCGGTGATGCTACAGTAAATTAGTGGCGGTACACTTGCCTTGTGGGTGCATAGGACTGTGCTATAGAGGGTGCATCACTAGTACAGAAAACTTAATGGAAGCGGGCATTTTGGATTAATGGAGGCGAGCATTGCAACTGCCTCCAATCAAAGGTCAGGTTAATCCAACGTTTTTGGAGGCGGTTGCTTTGCCCGTCTCAGTTAATCGATTAACGGAGGCATTCGCATTAAGATGCCCGCGTCCGTTAATCGATTTAAAAAAATAAAAAAACCCTAGCGAGCCCAATCGAGCCCGCTGTCGTCGCGTCCGTTGGATCTGAGCACGCCTCCTCCTCGTCGGATCATGGTGCGGCCGACCTCCTCCCCATCAGATCTGGGCGCGGCCGGCCACCTCCGCGCCAGATTTGGACGCGACCGACCTCCTCCCCGCCAGATCTGGGCACAGTCGGCCACCTCCTCGCCGGATCTAGGCGTGGCCCAAGGGAGGGAGCCGCCGCCGTGGTGGAGCACACCGCCACCGCCTCCTAGCCGGATCCAGCACCTCTAGCACCGCGCGTAGTGGAACCACCGTCGTGGGAAAGGGAGGGAGGCGTAGTCGGTGGGGAAGAAGGGGAAGGAGGCGCTCGATCGCCTCCGCCTCCCCGCCGCCGCTGGATCTGGGCCCGCCGTGGCCGGAGAAGGAGCAGCTCCGGCGAGAGAGATTTGCCGCCACCACCGGCCACCGCCCGCGTGAGCTCGTCCTGATGTGCGATGAGGGAGGGAGGAGATAGGAGAGGCACGCGCGGCCTGCTGCGTGGGGAAGGAGGCGCGCGAGGCTTGCTGCGTGAGGGAGGGTGAAAGGTCTTGATGGCTAGAGGGGGGGTGAATAGCCTTTTTAAAATATTCTACAAGAGCAAGCTAAACAAGTTTATCAATATAACAAGTAGCGAGATGCGAGTTTTGCTTAGCCTACGGGTGTATGCAAGCCACCTAACCAATTCACAATTCTAGTACAATTGCACTCAACCGCACAAGTCAAACCGAGAAGGTAACTACAACTATAACTAGCAAGCTACACAAAAGAGCTACTCTAGCAAAGCTAACAAGCTAGCAAAGATAACTAATAAAGTAATACAAGATAGAGTTAGAATGGTTTCACCGAGGGGCGAAGTATTGAGCCAACCAATATGATCAACAATGAATACCAAGACAACCGAACACCGAGATCAATCAATCACAATATGGAAGTGATGACACGAAGATTTATCCCGAGGTTCACGTGCTTGCCGGCACGCTAGTCCCCGTTGTGTCCCTCTTCACCACGTGGTTCAGTGGCTAATCGGTCTCACACCGAGCCTCTCAAAAGGCGCCACAAGAACCTACCAAATGGCAAAAGGTTGCAATGACACGAGCAATCCACTAATGTTGCCTTTGGCGCTTCGCCGAGGTAGGCACAAACCCCTCACAATCACCGGAGGTGGCCAAGAACAATCACCAACTCTTGCCAACGCCTCCAAGCTGCTCCAAGCCGTCTAGGTGGCGGCAACCACCAAGAGAAACAAGAATCCCGCAGCAAATCAACCACCAAGTGCCAACTAGATGCTATCTCAAAATGCAAATGCACTTGGATCACTCAATCTCACTTCGAATATGCAAAGAAGCAAGAGAGATGAGTGGGAGGGGATTTGCTTAGCTCAAAGTGCTCACAAGTATGTCAAATGTCCAAGAGAGAGAGCCTTGAGCCGGCCAACGAGTATTTATAGACGTACCCCTTCGAATATAGCCGTTAGAAACTTGATTCAGCAGCAGTCGCGCTGACCGGACGCGCTGGTCCAACTGACCGGACGCGCCGGTCACGCAACGGCTCTTTTTCGAAATGCCGACCGGACGCGCCGGTCGCAACGACCGGACGCGCTGGTCACGACCGGACGCGCCGGTCCCGTGACTGACCGGACGCGGTGGTCAACCCTGAGCCGCGCGCAACGAAACAATGACCGGACGCGCTGAAGAACTGACCGGACGCCACAGTGACCGCGTCCGGTCGGAGTCCAGTAAGCTCCCTAGACGACCGGACGCGTCCGATCAACCAACTGAAAAACGCGCAGACACTGGACACTGACCGGACGCGTCCGGTCAAACAGTGACCGCGTCCGGTGCAGCGTCCGGTGCAGCGTCCGGTCACCACTGTGACCTCCGTTCGCTTCCGTTTCTTTTCCGTTTGATTTCCGACTTTCGGCGTAGTAGAAAATAGGCATTTCATTTCCCCGAAATCGCCTGAATCCCGCGCTCGCACGCTCGGCGGGAGGGAGAGAGGACCCCAAACCCTCTCTACCGCTTAAACTCCAATGCCGTCGCAAATGTGCTAACACCACCAAGTGATCATCACCATGTGCATGTGTGTTAGCATTTTCACAATTATTTTTCGAGGCGTTATTAGTTCTATCCAAATGCATATGACATGAAATGCACACCTAGAGGCACTTAGGAGTTCAATAGCCGCGTCATTCCCCTCTTTATAGTACGGCTATCTATCCTATAATGTAACCACACCCACTAGGTGTCTTGGTTACTAAAACACAACCCTTAAGCATATACCTTTGCCTTGATCACGTAGGGTTGCATCCAAATCCAAGTGTGGCCAACATGATCACCATGTCCATCTTGCCACCAACCTTGGAATGTACTAATCCTCATATGCTACATACAACTTAGGCATAGGATTAGTACTTAGGCATTGTCACTAATTACCAACACCAAACATAGAGCTTTCAGAGGGGAGGTGCGCCGGCCTGCTGCGCGAGGGAGGGAGAGAGTGGAGGGAGGGAGAGAGCACCGTGCAGAGGGAGGGGAGGAGCGCGCCACTGCAGGGAAGGAGCGCGCCGCTGCGTGGGTGCGACAAAGTTGAGGGAGTGAGGGTGGACAAACAGATAGGGAGTGAGTTGTGGGCTTTGGTCGGGCTCCAGTATTTTTGGAGGCGGGCCTTATAGTGTGCTCACCTCTAAAAATAGATTTATGAGGTAGACTTCTTAAGACTAACACCACCGGAAATAGACTATTTTTGGAGGCGGTTGTCTAAAGGCGTCCGCCTGCGTAAATCGATTTACGAAGGCGGGCAAACATGACCGTCTCCGTAAATGAAACCGGTCGCCTCCGTTAATCGTCCAATATTTTCATAGGCAGGCAAATTTTGTGACCGCCTTGGTTAATATTTGGTCACCACCTTGCAAAATCATTTGTGTAGTAGTGCATGGTGAAATGTTAGAAAAACACATTGTTTTCACAAATTTTGGGTGGTGCATTTGCACCCACTGAAATCTACATAGCTTCGCTCCTGGTCGGAAGGGGCACAGACACATGCGACGTGTAATCTGTTCTTAGAGCATCTTTAACACATTACATATCTTTCATCCTTTAAAAGTGTATATAGGTGATCTCCTATTATTAATCTGTCTTTTGTCTCTCCTGTATCAATGGACTACAAAGACTCATCTCTAATATTTTTGGGTCATGTGAGTCCCACGCTCGGTATTATTATTACTCGCCCCCCTCCCAGTCTCACCCCCTTTCTCCTCTCTCTTGTATCATTGCCCGTGGTCTGGATGCCTCTGCCACCTCCCATGGTCCTCCCTTTCGTTGCGCAGATATGCCCTGGCCTTCTTGCCTTCGCGGCTGATAGAGATGGCTAGGGATCCCATCTAGGAATGGCTCCCCATCACAATGGCCATGAAGAGCTCCATCCGTCTGCGTCCAATTTGGTGGTGGTGATGATGTGGGAGCCGAAACTGTTCTGCCACCAAAATTACCTGTAGATAGGTGGTGTGGACTGAACCCCTGTATTTGAGAGTGAGGTGGTGGGGTTTTGGTACTTGCAGAAACAATTTAGGTATTGGGGATGGCTTTGGTAATCCTTTGGAGCACTCCACATTACCTAAATGACACTTTTTAGTATTAGGAACGTTTTAGTAATTTGTTGAAGATGCTCTTACACAAGAGAGCTACATTGGCCTTAGAAAACAATGGTGCATCTGCATCTTACATGGAAAAAGTTCTTTTTTCCTTTGAGACATTTAGCTCAAGTTTATGCAAGCTTAGAAGAAATAATGACACATTATTACACAAATTATTTCTATTCGCTCGATCCCACCAAAAGCTCCACCAACGTCTAGCTCTGCCTATAAGTACCCCTTGCAAGAAGCCAAGAACCGACCTAAAGAGGTTATAAGTAGCACCACGAAAACTCGGGGTAGAGCATAGCAAAAAGTGCGGAAGATTCAGAGCACACGGCGAGTAAACCTTCGTTGGTGATTCCCATTGACATATGACACACGGTATTACATCATCTCGAGGGCTTGAAACTAAATTTGTGTCTTTTATTACATACTATCTTGCTCTAAACTTAGGGCATAGCCTCATATTCAATATTGTTGATTTGCTAGCAATAATAGACTTGAGCATTTTAGGCGGCCTCATTCGAGCCCATCGGTTTTGACCAGGTTCGCAACGCTGTCCAAGGACTGGACAATGAAAACAAACTTGAAAACAAAATTCTCAGCCTGAGCTTGATCTAATGTACTCCCTCTGTCCCAGTGTATTTATCGTTTTTGGTTTTCGTGCCACAAGTTTGACTTGATTTGTAGAAAATACGTGCAACATTTGTATCTCCAAATAAATTTATTAAAAAACTAGATTAAAAAATCTTTCTAATGATACCAATTATGTATCATAAATATTAATATTTTTTAGTATATATTTTATCAAAGTTGTTTCTCGGAAAGCGATAGATATTTTGAAACGGAGGGAGTATTTATTTAAATTATTTTTATACTAAAAACTATCGGTCGGTCCGTCTCATTCTACGCTCAGTCCGAAAATAGCAACATGTAGGATAGTCATGGACACGATTTTTTGCCCAGCTCAAGTACCTGGCCGGAAAAATACTACTCTATTCATCCCAAATTATAAGATATTTTGGCTTTTTCATAGTCATAACTTTTACTATACATAAATATACACTATATTTAAATATATAGTAAAAATAATGTACGTAGAAAAGTCAAGGCGTATCGTAATTTCGAACAAACGGAGCAGTAACAAACATCCACAGGGGTGGGGGCGGTAGTGGGTTCGGCACGAATAAGACGGCTGACGGTGAGTCACACGTTAACTCTGTCCATACTATAAGCAACACTGACTGATTAACGTGACTTATGGTCTTACGGAAATGAATTAGTAGTAGGAGTGGATGCGTATATGACACACCGCACCGAATTCATGGTAGAGAAATGGAGGCAAGGCATCCTTGAGATTTGAGAACCAACCACCAACCAAACAGAAATCCCACCTACCCTGCTTATTTTCTGTGCTCACCACCAGTGTAGTATTCTCAAACAAAAGCCGCCAGTTAACTTTGGCTGTTTTCTTTTCTTTTTGACTTCTACTTTTTTCATAAAAAAAATGATCATGTCAGTACTTTTGATCTTGTCGCTCCAAGCCATGGCTTCGTTTGTATGAGTACATCTTTGGCAAAGTGAAACATTTTCTTGCTGATCTGATGATCTTATCTAACCAATACATTTAAGTACTTGATAAAGATTAAACTAGAAAAATTTAAGGTAAAACACATTCTATTTAGTATATAATGTAAAATACAAGTCGAAACTTTTTAATTAACTTCAGACTTCAAATCTCTGAGACTGAGCTTAATCAAGACCCCAAATGTATCAGAAAAATTTTATGAACTAAGAGCATCTCCAATAATCTTTCGAAAAAGTATTAATTAGAGGTCATTCGAATAGAAATCTCTTTCTATATCTTTGTATTCTTAAATAACTTTTCTATATCTTGTGTGCACTCTACGGAGGCATCCTCACTCTCCATCTTTGGCTACGAGAAATCTAAAATAGAAGATATCTATATTTAGAGATCCATTTAAAGAGGCAATGTTGGAGGGTATCTTTACTGGAATCTCTATTTCTATAAATTAGGAAGGATATAAAGAGTTTATTGGGGTTACTCTAAGATATTATTAGTATCTCCAAGAGTTCCTAAAAACACTTAAAAATATATTGATTACTTCAAATCAAGTGGCAAAAATGAGTAGTGAGCTGATTTTTTTTACTTTCTCCAATAGCTAACAATGTTTGGTTAAAAAAACCCTAGGTCCACCACAAGTTTTTTCTTGGTTGGCTCCCTAGTCAGTCACGCATGCATTTGCCGTATTCAATCTCTCTCATAGATTAGTGCGTCCAAGCACATGGTAAAGAGTTCGCTTTGAAAAAGAATTGGAATACACAATGTTTCCATGGCTCTCCTATGCATGTACGAGTTAAGTGTTCAAGAGTTTGATCCAGAACGAATTAGAGCGCATGACGTAATCATCGATAAATCTCTAAACTTCCCTTACCTATACAAGTTAGAGTAATACGCGTCCAAACAAAGCTTGATTTCTAGATGAATTGAAACGTATGACATGATTACTAAATAAATCTCCAAGCCACAAATCGTTTAGGCAACCATGCAACAAATTGAACCATGTTTCATTAGCATGAACTGGACTTCTATTTCATAGCTAATATACCCCAATTTCTAGTCGATTTATATGGATGAAAAACCGTGATATAAAAACTCATTTGTCAGAGTACCAATACTTTATTGGTTTCTCGTAGCTGTTTTGCTTTTACTGGCTCCAAAGCCAAAGGCTGGCCGTAGAAATGCAAATGACCTAGCTAGCTTCGGAGATTGGCCAATAAAGTCCATCATAATCCACTGCCGTCAATATCACCTTACAGGAGGAAGGAGGAGACCCCTAGAAAGAAGACCAGCAAGCAGGTCGCGCGAGCCCAATAAACCAAGAGAGATGTGTGCGGCAGGCTACTAGTGAGATGTGCCTCCATCATACCACACCATGTGATTCGAGGAGCCTCTTCTGCCTCTCATCCTCCCCCTACTTCCAAGATGCAATCATGCTGCCCCAAGCTCCTCGGGCCCTCGGCCGCCATGATTGCCTCACCACCTCTCAAGAGTCGCCTCCACCTACTTCCAAGAGGAAGAGGCCGGAGAAGCTATAGTCCATGAAGAAATTAAGCGGAGGGGCGGCGGTGTACGGGGGGCAGCGGAGGAGAGAGAGGGGGAGGTGACAGAAAGCTAGAGAGAGAGAGATGCATGGTGCATGATGATGGCGTGGTTGATCTCTTCGATCTAGTACTTCTATCATTCGATCCAGTCAAGAAGCCATCATCAGATCGCTGCAGTTCTCCCTCCTCCTCCTTCCAGCTCCTCATCAGCTTCTTTGTAACACTGCGCCGGCCGCCATGGCTTTGGGGAATCAAGCGTCTTGGTCCGAAATCCGTCTTCTTTCCTAGCTAGGATCTACGTACTTGTGCAAGAGTATGTCATGCTATGCTATATGTTATTCCTACATGTTCTTATTCTGTCTCTATATATGGTTCGTGCAGACAGCAAGATTCTTTCGTCTTGATTTATTTATTTCGATCACTCTTTGATTTGGAGTTTGATTCATGTAATATTTCATTAGTTATGTGGATTTCTTCTTTGAGCTTTTCTACTTCTCTAGTTGAGGAACTTCGTTCAGAGATCAGTTTGTGACGCGATGTGTTTCTTGATTGATCCATGATCCGAACATATACAGCCATAACTAGCCCAGCTGTTTTCTAGTAGAGAGACAAGATCGTATAGCTAGTATCAGATCACATGAACAACATGAAATATATATGCATCTTAGCTTCGATCCATATACACCTTCCCTTGATATCTTATAAGATGATGTAAGTTTAGCTTTACCTTAATATGTATATTTTATTTTATTTTTGTGAAGAAAAGAAGAAGAAGCAGCAGCAGCAGCAATAAGCTAATAAGATTCATTACATGCTAGTACTCTATACTAGTACTACATGCAACACATTAACTAAAGCCCAACCGTATTCACGAATCACGAGCTTGAGAAAGACCAGCAGCCTGCTAAACAAGATTCTTTGACTGCCCCAAATCTCTCTTGGGCATTGCATACTAGTAGTATCTATGAGAGCTGCAGGTGCAGCTGGTGCCAAGCTAAAGCTAGCAAGAGCTAGCTAGCCCCTGCTACTGCTAGCATGTCATGGTATCGTATTGGCCAGTTACCTGAGACAGTCCTAGCGTCACATGCATGCACCTCCTACGCAACAACACACCCAATGTTTACTGCTAAAGTTAAAGAGAAAATCATTGAAGAGTAGAAATATGCGTGATTTATATTATATACTATCTGTCATTTCACTATTATCAACTCATATATAATCTCAAATACTATGTGTCATTTCATTATTATTGATTATTTGTTCAGTTAATGTTTCCTAAAAAAATAGTTGTCCAGTTTATGATCCGGCCGGGGCTTCATCATTTTCATTTATACTTGGGCTAGCTATTGGAAGCTAGCTCGTTAGTAAACACTGGTAAGTGTTTTTATTTTATACCCCCTCCATCCTAAATTGTAAGTGGTTTTGGCTTTTGTAGATACCTAGGTTTTGCTATGTATCTAGACATACACTATATATCTATGTGTATAATAAAATCTATGTATCTATAAAAACCTAAAACGACTTACAATTTCAAATGGAGGGAGCGCTGAAAACATTACCAGCGCAGGTCACTTATTTGTTACTCAATCACTAGGGGGAGAACTTCTAGTAATTAGGAAAAACAACTCTAATCTACTAGCTACTGTTATTATAAAATAGTCTTTTTCTACTGGCATATGATTTTCTTTTTAATTAGGATAGGATGCAAAATATATTAAATGGCTGGAAAATATGTATCCTCGTAGTGATATAAGCATGGTCTGGTTCTTAACTTTTACCTAGATGCTGTGCATTCCTGGTAATACTTACCTAGATGTTGTGCATCCCTGGTATACGATGAAGATTCATCTGGACAACTTCTTTTGACAGAATAAACTTGAATTAAGTTGGCTATTAAGCATATCACATTTTGACTTTTGTTTCTCCATCTCCATGTTACACTATTGACCTCTATTACTAATGTGTTTGGCTAAAACATAATTGTGTATGTGTACTACAAATATCCTAATTGTCTCGTATATGATATCTTGCTAACTAACAGATTTCTAAGTTAGTAGATAGGTCTATAGCATTCTCGCTCATTAGGTTAAAGCAATTTGCATTGGTTAATTTGCTGCAAGATAGGAAGATTGGGATCAAACTAAAGAATTATTTCTAATGCAAACGTTTTGGTTCATGGGATCCAGCGAGACATCACGTACTTTCTTTTCTAGATGAACTCGTGTATATGTTTAACTAATAACTTTGTTGCCACCAGTTATTTCTTGTGCAGCGCTATGCATGCTTTATTTCCTACTACTACGTAGATATAGCTAGTTAGTTCCATATATACCTACCGCGCTAACATAATAATGCTAGTATCTGTCTATCTGATGTCAATGCTGGAGACACTGCTGCCCTGTTCCCTTGGTTTATAAGTCATAGCTTTTTAGCCAACGGACAATGTTTTTCTTTCACAATAAATTAGCGAACAACACTTTCAGCCATGGTTTTTCAGCCAAGCGAATGCACAGTTAAAATGGAAACTTGTTTGCAAGTACTACTTAGAGCAGGAGCTAAATGCTTAGCTATAAATCAAGTTGTAAGGGCTAACTATACAATAGCTATCTTTTATTTGTCTATATTTATTATTACTATTACTTTTGTTCATTTGTCTCCTTCTCTTTCATAATTATTTTCACGTTCACTTGATATTTGGGCCTATCACTGTATAGACTCACGCCCAACTCGTTGCTGGCATGAGAAGCTTTCCTCTCTCTCTTTCCGACCTTCTCTCCTCCATATCACGAAAAATACGGCTATAATAAGAGCTTCTTTGAGACTGCTCCACCAACTCTGCTCCATAAACTCAGAGCTATATGGAGCTATACCCGTTTGGCTGAAAAATGTGGAGTGGAATTGAAAAATGTGGAACAGAGTAGTCCCAAACAGGCCCTTAGACTATTATTATACTTCTTCTTAGCTAGAAGATTAAATCAGTTTTGAAGAGTAGATATTGACTTTTCAAACATCTGGGAATCTGGGATGCCTTATGGTGATTAATACTCTGTCTAATCGCAATCGTCCGTTGTCTTTTAGACAGGAACACAGTCACTAAGACTAGTATGAGACCTATAGATACAACAAATAAACACCATGTTCGCTTATGATGAAATTTGACTTATGTTGATGCTTATGCTGAAATATTATGAGAGAAAAATATTGTTTCATGGCTGAAAAATAGTTCTGAATAAGCTCAAGCGAACAGGGTGAAAGTTATGATACTTTGAAACTACTTTTGAACACAAATCTAGCAATACCATTTTCAAATGTGTCCAAAGAAATATTGGCGTCAATATTTCAGTCTTCAAACTTGCTTGTGTGCTTGCAACCCAATTAATTACAGCTATTTGTGACCAGCGAGAGTGATATTGACCTTTAAAATGTTTAGCCATTTATCCAGTAGTCATCCAGAGAAAGTGTTGTGTTTATAGCTGATAATACTACATTATTATGACATTATCTCGCATGCATGTGCTTGCATATGAGAACAAGATGTATCTTATGCTTGTTTAGAAACCAGTACATTTATCTGTCGTCTATGGTCATGCGGGCTCTGTGAAGTCAAACTTGATTTCTCACTCTCGTTCTTTGGAAAACAAAAACCGCACATGCCGCTGGTTTGACCAAAATTATATAAAAAATACTATTTTTTATGAATTTGTGATATAAAATAAGTATCATCAAATTGATTATAAAATATATTTTAATAATAATTCTAGTTGGAGGCATAAATGTTAATATTATTCATTATACACTTAAGTCCTGTTTGGATCCTGGGCTAAACTTTAGACAATTTTAGCTCCCGAGGCTCTAAAAAAGAGGTCTAAAGTTTAGCCAATCTTACTTTAAAAAAACTTTAGACCACGCAAGTGAGCTAAAGTGGTCTAAAGTTTTAGTGTTGAACTTTAGCTGACTAAATTTTAGACCAGAAAATCCAAATAGATTCTTAGTCAAAGTTAAAGTTAATTTGATTGGCACAAATCATATACGTTATATTCTTTTGTGGACAGAGAAATAATTGTACTCTAGTACCCTACTGCTACATGGAGTATACAGAGTATGTCATTTTGCAGCAGTGGACGTATGGACCTCGCAGGGGCATCATCATGAAAGTCTCGGGCGTGACCATCCTTCGCCCGAGATCAAGAGCTCGAATAGGCCGCATTACGTCCACCTGTTCGTCCATTGTACGCTTAAGGTAGATCATCTCTTCGTCTATGTGCGTCCTGTTAGAATGCTTAGCGCCAAATGTAAAATATTAACTCCTGCATGCTTGTGTAGCTTCTTCATCGGAAACAACAGGATTCGAAGATGACAGCCGGGAGTCTAGCGATTTGTGGCAGAACCGCCTAATCTAATGCCCTCCTAAGAGTACTTGTTTTCCATTAGACACTAAGTATCCAAGGGAGCGCACTAAACTCTGCAATTCTGTCGAGCACAACCGAGGGAGAACTCGAAAATCCACATTTTTCATCAGGATCATAGATGAGAGATAAAGCTTACAACATCTTTGTCATTTCTTACATCACTTTTATTACAACATCAGAGTAATTCATTATTTGATTATAACAATAGAATATAAAATGTTATCAGAGTTTCAGCGGAAATAAAATCATTTAATGATGAGTTAAATATTATCACGATGAACATTTAAATACATGTAATAATCACAGGTTATAAGTTTTTTCCTTTGAAAACATTTTTGGTGGGAATTTAAATAAACTCTACGTCCGCACGTAAAGGAAATCCTCGTTGAGCCCACCAGGAGGTTTCCACACACAAGTGTCAGCTTCAAAAACCTGTCACCTGCAATAGGGTAGAACAAACTCTGAGTACTCAATTGTACTCCGCAAGACTTACCCGTCAGAAGAAAAGAAAAGACTCCAAATATATGTAAGGCTATCTGGCTTATGGGTTATTGCAACTGCAGAAAGCATTACTAAAGGTGCATCCTTATATTTAATTTTTATTAGCAATCCTCAGTAGTTCATTAACCAACCATTCTAGGTACGCACCTGTTTTACTTTCAAGCAGGTGGTAAGCAATCAGAACCATTTTACCAACTTCTATAGTTCTTGCTACGATGCCAGATTATAGTCATGTCAGACCGTCAAATTGACGGCGATTCGTGAATCAATGTAGCCCAGCTAGGTACCCCGAAAAACACACGCCCCGCCCGTACCGAGGTACAAACGGGACCAACCCATCATCCTCCTGTCAAGAGAACTGAGTCCCCGTCCATACTAGGACTCCAAGCCCCCGCCCTCTCGCGGTGCTTAGACCTCCTAATACCCATATATAATCCACCTTCAGTTGGTCCGGATGTAGCCAGAACCCATGATAAGAGAATAACAAGTCTTTCTAGCCCCCATCCGCTAGTATATGCTCGGGATAAATAGGTCTGTGACCTGACTATGGAATCTAATGCAACGAACGGTCCTTAATCGACATAGGCGGAACAAATGCAACCAGAGCTCCACTCTGTTGCCCAACCGGGTCCAAGTCCATCCAAGCCCGTTCCGCCCGGTCTCCAATTATTATACATATTTATTATATGGGATAGTAACATGATAATAGTAATAATAATATATTTTCTATCTCTCGCGAGTGGCAGGCAATCACTCGACTTCTACCGGAGTCCTGTAGCATAGCAATCTACACGATCCTGATATACTAGTAAGACTCATGGGATCAGGATATATATATGCAAGTGGGTTTCATTTAACTCCTTAAAACTTAATGCACAACCATAAAATAAAGTGCAGAATAATAGGGGTTATGCACCGGGGCTTGCCTGGGTAAAATATCATTATAACTAAGTTCCATTCGCGGGGTGTGGTCACCATCACGCCTTCTTTTGGTTACTCCAGTTAATCCACCATCGCACCTAAATGGTATACATCGTTGCAACATGCTTGTCTAAGCGAAAAACGCATAAACAAGATATTTAAAAGACGAAAGAGATAAGTTGGAGCTTAGCCAGGATAATAGGTCGGCAGAGACGGAGTCACATGTAGTCACCACTGGCTGCAGGCTTGCGGAGGTAATGGCAGCCTGGCTACGCCGGTGCACGGAGGCGGTGGCGTGGGCGTGCCAGGATGCTCACGTCGGGGCACCGAGCAGTGGGAGATGAGGAAGAAAGGGTCTACTACTTTAACTTGGATTGCTCGGCTGCTAGTGCTGGGCTACTGGTGCTATAAAGAGCTCAGACTGCTCGGCTGTGCTCTTCGTCGAAAATTTCGGACGAGACGACCCGAGGCTGTCGCTGCAAAGCTGAAAGATGAGCTGGTGCTGGCTATGGGCGGAGCTAAATAGGCACTTGTGGGTGCAGCCGCACGCAGAGAAAAAAAAGTGGAAGTCGGTCATTGGCATTAATTCTTCATTGTCTGCACCCCCAAACCCAAAGTCACGCACCACTGATGAATCCAGTACAACTGCAAGTCTACAAAAGTAGCAATGTAGCATTAACTCACTGCTCCAGGGAAAGGAAATCATCTGGACTTCTATAAGACTTTTTGGCTTCGCCACTGTGTCCAAGGACCCAATAGTATGATCATGTTTTATTTGGTAATTAATCTCTCAAATGATCGGTACAGTTAAGAAAAATCTAATGGCTATTACTATGGCATATCACGTATTTTTGTACGTAATATTTATAATTTTGAAAGAGACTACGTCAGTATGTCTCATAATTCCTGTATTTATACAGTATATTAAAGGAGAGTTGCGCTAAAGTGGCGCACCCCCTCGTTTTCATCTCAAGTCTAACTACCTGCAGGTTTACAAGAAAACAATGGGGCAAACGCGTGCAGTACATCCCCAGCTCTCTGCTCTGCGCTGTTTCTTGA
The DNA here is from genome assembly GCA_038087645.1 of Saccharum hybrid cultivar R570. Taxonomy (NCBI): domain Eukaryota; kingdom Viridiplantae; phylum Streptophyta; class Magnoliopsida; order Poales; family Poaceae; genus Saccharum; species Saccharum hybrid cultivar. The sequence continues at coordinate 17,187,016 of JAQSUU010000534.1, read as the reverse complement.
CTCCGGCACAAGGAAGACCCAAACCAAAGGGACGTGCAGTGAGGGCTATGAGCCTTTGACTCAAAGCCTTGGCCAGAGATGCCTGCTGGTTTGAGCAAGCTACTGGTATTCACATTTATTGTGTTCATCGGGGACAGAATTAGATACAGCTAGGTAGCTTTTAAAGCGGGCCAAGGGGCCAGGGCCAGTACACTACACTTGGTCAATCAGTTCAGTAGCATTTCATGTTTACTCCAAGCGAGCATCGCTGATCAAAAGTGAGCTCCATGGACCCTCATTGAAATTTTTGGACAAGACAACTAGCTGAGTCGGTCAGACCTGTATGCCTGCCTACCTGGACCCTCTCCCTCTGCACACGGCCTGCTCTCTTTCTCGGTCAAACTATGCGGCCGGGCTTGCACTGCATTCCTACTCTCTCAAACTGGCTTGCATAATTCAGAGCATGCGCTGCATAGGAACGAAGGAAGACGAGCTAGAGGGAGCTGACTGCTGGGCAATTTCCATTTGCCGTGCATGTGTGGGTGTGCTGTGGCGTGCGTGAGTTCTGGTGTGTGTCGTGTGTTTTGCAATTTTCTTTCTTTCTTTTAACCAAAGCATATAGATAATTGTGCAATTAGAAACATGTCATTATTTCTTTGCTACTAGTCTACATACTCGTATGCATATATCTATTGTATGCTTTTATATATATTTATATCGGAAGAATGCTTATCGAAACAAATACGTGAGTGTATACATATAGCCTTCTCTATATATTTTTATTTGTTTGCTAAATTAGTCAACTAACACATATAGACACGTATATACAACCATTTCTAAAATATTGACTACAACAACACACCACAAAAGTCGCCGAGCTAGCGATTAAACAATCTGGCACATAATCCAGAAGCTCGAATTTAAATTAGGTTCAGAAGCTATATTGTTCTATTTTTCTTATTAGGATCACGTTAGCATATTTCCACCTAAAATACTAACTTAGAACACCTGTATAGTTTTCCTAACTACAGAAGTGAGTCACATAAGAGTCGGGTATAATTTCATGAGCGATTAAAATTTTAAAAACCGAGAACTTGTTTTGTTAGTTTCTTTTAGGCCTTAATCGTGTGCTAAGTAAGCTAGTAACACCAGGGGTGTTACACGATTATGCCCTTCATGATATCGCTGTCTCAAAACATTTATGTGTTATCTATTTCTATGTATCGTAGGCTACGCGATAGCTTACCTTGCGGACTATGTTGACTGTTGTACGTACTTATTTATGGTGCGCTACGCTTGAACACGTTAGTTTCGGATTATACGTTCTTGGTTATTTGCCTTCCTATTTGTGTGCCATTTTATACGGAGAAGCGGAGAGCTTTCAAGGATCGGCTACTGTTGTCTCTTCGCAGCTGTGGTTTATAGCTATGTAGGATATAGATCTACCTGAGTTTCGGACTATCAGATTTATATTGTTTATTACACGGCCCTCTCGGTTTGGATTAAGACCATGTTTGTTGAGCTCAGACTGAACACTTTTGCTTTCGGTCTTATTTAGTTCTCACCCTAAAACTTTACACCCTATCACATCGGATGTTTGAACACATGCATGAAGCATTATAGAAGTAATAATAGGGTGAACTACATTGAATCTTTTGGGAAAAAATACAAAATATTTTGGAGCATAATCTTATCTCTAGTAATAAAGAAACTGACTTGAGAAAACAAGCATACAATTATAGGGTGAACTACACTATGTATATGATTCCAAACCAACAATACCTTGGCTCTTTCATAGATCAGGATACTCCTTGTTTAGCTCTTGCACTCTATAAGCATGCAGCGGCTCTGCAGATCACAAAAATCCAAACACCAGTTAGAGAGTTTCTGAGTCACTGCCATGATGATTTTTTGAACCAAAAAAATCAATATTCTAGGGGCTACCTGTAAGACAACACATAATCCAGTAAATTCCTGAAACTCCAATGTAATTGAGGTGGAAGGTTAGCCATTGTCCACAAGGTTAGAGAAACAATAGAGCATGTAATATTGTATAAGAAATATGGAAATATTATCAAGTACAGAATTGATCTGTTATGATGCTATGGTCATGGCTGTCGAACATTTTTTGTTCCAATATGACCGGAGAAAAGAAAAGTCGATGTCCACATATATAAAAGGAAATGATCCCAGATCTTAGCACTGTACAGGCAAGAGCAGGTAGTGTTCATTGGGTTACCCAAACAGAAGTCGCTGAACTCTGTTAGCGTCAATCTGAATATACGCAACGAGCACAACGACGTCAGATCATATCCTTAGAATTTTCATCATCGGCTGAAGAAGTGGGAAAATGGGAAATGCTGAGAACAAGAGATCATAACCAATGAGGAATGCATCACATGAATTGGCAAATGGGTAGAACAGCAGATTATAAGCAAAGAGGCTTTCAGCATAATTTCAGTAATCCACGGCACACCATGAGCATATAATGAACATGTGCCTTAGATAGCAAACAGCGGCTTGTGATTAGAGGAGAAAATTTGATAAAGAAAAGCATTAGAATGACAAGATATATCTGTAAGAGATATTAATTTTTGGGTCCACGTTGTCTTATCTCTTACTGCGAATTGATATCGATCATTACCTCCAATCTTGGAGTAAGAAAAGAGTGAATATGCTATGAAATCCATTGATTGAAGTAAAAGAATAAATATGGTACCTTTCAGATAATATTCATGGAGCTAAAGTAAGGAGAAAAGGCCTTTTCAATCACCCACGCACAGAAATTTTCCTGGATTAGCACCAGATAAGATACAGTTAAATCATTGACACCATAAAACCACTTCAATATTGTGAGGAGCATATAAACTCTATCACTTTCCTGCAATCAAATTTTGGGAGGTGTTGACGTCCAAAGAGGGCCTTGGACGCCCAAAGAGGTTGCACACAACCTACAACGCAGCAAGAACGCAACGTAATCGGCCAAACCGATCTAGAGACCGATAGAGCCAATGTGGAGCTCGATCTCGGCTGAAAAGGCTCCCGAACCACTCCCGGAAGGATCCGTCAGGGAGGAGCACGTGGATGATCTCTTAGGACCAACAAGGCCGCCTAGGATGCCAATGAATCTCGTGGAGAGACGTCATCGAACAACAGGAGGGGTTGAAAGAGGAGAATTAGGGCAAATGGTAGTTGATATGTTGTGTTTTTTACGATTGGATAGATGGAAACTCAATCGGCCATGATACTTAGAGGGGGTGGTCTTATCCCAGTAGAAAACATCTCCAAGCCTTATTTTTCAAGGTTCCCACGAGTTTGGAACAGTTCAGATCAGAATCCAGAAGGCCAGATCTGAATAGGCCTTTTTATTAGGTCTACCAGAAGTTTCGACTTGGGTCGGAAGTCGCGACTCGGGTCAGAAGTCCCGACCTATGTCGGAAGTCCCGACCGTCGGAAGTCCCGACAACGGAGCATCTTTCCGGGGACATAACTCCATCCGGACTCCGAATTAGACGTTCCATATATGTTTTTTTGACCGTCTCGACGAGAGGAACACAATGGTGAAGTCCGTTCCACATTTTGACAACTTCAAAAAATGGATATTTTTGAGTGTCAACATATGCCCCCTGTTTTCATGTGAATGATGCATGAACCTGAAAACACTTAATTAAACCAAACACAATAAAACTAAACAGCGACGATACCCATCTCATCGACTACTTAGTGACTAAGGGCGATGTATACATCGTCCATTTTTGTTCTAAGGGCGATACATGTATCGCCATTGTTTAGAGAACACTTAGGCTTCTTGTCAAACACTTGAAAAATACTTTTTCAAGTACCTTCCGTTGAACGCTCTATTGAGACGTTCACCTTGCAATGTCTCTAGCAGATAGAAATTACCAAATATGACTTTGATCACTTTATAAGGATCCTCCCAATTTCATGACCACTTGTCAAACTGATTGCTTTTTGATCCAATGGGTAGTATAGTTTTCCACACTAATTCTTCCACTTGGAAAGATTTTCTCTTGACTTTATTGTTGTATGCCTTGGCAACTTGAGCTTTATCTTTTTCTATCTCCTTGAGAGCTTTTAGTCTTACATTAGTCACTTCGTCGATGTTATCCATCATTAAATCATGATACACAATAGCCGATAGATCATTTTATTTAGCAAGCCTATATGCATCCAAATTCATCTCGACAGGTAACACAGCATCTTGACCATATACTAGCTCAAAAGGAGTAACTTTGGTAGCACCATGTTTTGAAATATGATGTGCCCATAGAGCTTCAGACAAAACTTCATGCCACCTCCTTGAATTTTCCTCAATTTTCTTCTTGATAAGCTTGATCAAAGTCTTATTACTAGACTCAGCCTGGCCATTAGCTTGAGCATAGTATGGAGACAAATTGAGCAACTTGATCTTATATGGTTCGGCAAATTTTCTCACCTCCTTAGACACAAATGATGTCCCTTGATCTGTAGTCAATGTTTGAGGGATGCCGAATCTATGAATGATATGCTTAGTAATGAACTCAATTACCTCTTTGTGTGTCATATTCTTTAAAGGAACTGCCTCGGTCCACTTAGTGAAGTAATCCATAGTAACCAACACAAATCGGTGTCCCTTGAAAGAGGGGGGATGAATTTGACCAATGAAGTCTAGCCCCCAACCACGAAAAGGCCATGGTTTGATAATAGGATGAAGCATAGCAGCAGGCACAAGCTGAATATTTCTAAACCTTTGACACTCTTCGCAACCCTTGTAGTAACAAAAACAATCGGCCATCATGGTAGGCCAATAAAAACCGGCTCTACGCAATAACCACTTCATCTTCAGGGCCGATTGATGCGTACCACAAATACCTTCATGGACTTCTCCCATAGCCACTCTTGCTTGATCGGAATCCAAGCACTTTAATAGCAAGTCCTCAGCGGTTCTCCGATATAGCTCATCATTATGTAGCACATATTTAAAAGCACTCTGTCGAACACTTTTGTCAACTTTAGCACTTGGATCACGTAAATATGCCAACAAGGGAGTCCTCCAATCATATAAATCAGCCCCAACATCGCTAGAAGTTCTGTTGGGCCGATTTAAAAGCTTCTCGGGCAGATTGGCCGGTTTGGCCACAGGTGAGTCGGCTATATAACAGAACCGACCAATTATATGAAATTAAGTAAGAAAATCATCCACCGAAATAGATAATTTAGCAAACTTAAGCCTATATAACCCAGTAGTTCATGAAATCACGAAAGATTTCAAACCATCCACAATCACATATTACATAAAGTTTGCAACAACACTGAGATACAACGGAGTTTAAAACATAAAGTTATTACAAACCAAGTTCATAATAAAGTAGCGGAAGTAAATAGTTTTAAAACCACACACGTTTAGTTCAGATACAGTGCCAGGAGATAGTCATTTCCAACAAAAGCATCAGATAAGACATACGGAGCGACCATGCCCTTGGTCCTAGTTGTCGTGATGCAATAACCGTAGTATATCTGACCATCTGCAACAACAATGGGAACAACGCCCTGAGTATGAGAAAGTACTCAGCTAGACTTACCTGTCTTAAACCAAAATAAAGTGACACCAAGGAGTATGCAAGGCTTTCTTTTATTGGACTAGCTGACTCATTTGCGAAAGAGCAATAAGTTAACATAACGAACCATTTCAGTACTTTGCAACATCTTTATTATAACCTATCAATCTAGGTAAGCACCTATACTATAGCAATCACTTGATTAACCAATAATATCCAGTTACCAACTTAGATTTAGTGGTTCCAATATCATCCATATAACCATCAGTGTTCCATCATCATTACTACGATGTCGTAACTCAAGTCAAGTGCTCACTATCCAGGAGCGATGGCGATTCAAATCGATTCCTAACCAGTTGGTGATTTATTCCTCACACAAACCACACTCACCGATCAAGTGAGCTATAGATCACCAATGACACTATCCAGGTAAACGTCGCGGGACAAACTAGAGCCGCAGTACCCAGGGACCACCCAACTGCCAGGAATTAGGCCTTGCCTGCCCTTGGGCTCACTCTTCGTGCCCCTGTCATACCCCCTTCAGCACCAATACACGCACATGTGTAGATCCTGGCCCGAATAATGCCACTAGCTTTGCGGTTGAAAGGTACTTTATTCGGCCAGCTAAATGTGAGGCATGCGTTCAACATGACAAGAGGGACGAGCAACGATCGGTCCTTAACCGACACAGACGGAAAACTAATAGCACCCTAGAACCCTGTCTAGTTGCCTCCAACTTTCCCGTCCGGTCTCCAATTATCCATCAACACATTGTTATTGTCAGGATATCATGCATCCCATAGCTAAAGTATTCCAGTAATCACCTATAATTGTAGGTGACTGGAAATCATCGATCGCTACCGGTCTAAGCAGGGCTAAGTAGTTATTCGATCCTAAACCTAACAGGGTAAGAATATAATAAGGTAGGCAAGGATAGTAATAAATGCTTTAACGGTTTCACTCAACTCCTATAACTTAATGTAACAATATATAATACTCATATATAAAATGTTGCTTTTATAAAGTAGGAGACTTAAGTTGCTCCGGGGCTTGCCTCACTCAAAGGAACTAGGTTGATGATCCACGCACTCGGGCAGGTCCTCTCCTTGCTCCTCTACCTCAGGCACCTCCTGTGCCTGGATTACCTGTGGGTCGGCCCCGGCCTGCTCCTCTTGTACTGCTACTGGCACTTCCTCCTATGATCCTGTATGATGCAATTGTATAAGTACTTATGCAAACGGGTGCATCGGATGCGATGGTATATGATGATCGTGATTGCATACAATGGAGATGAACACACTTAGATTTATTGGATGGTATAGAGGTAACACTTTTCTACTAGGTAGTCAACATCATCCAAGGACAAGTACCACGAGTACATGTCATCTACTGCATTCTCTTCTACTACTAACCCCCGTTACTTTTTTGATAACTAACATATAACCCAAACACAAGTGCTACTACACTTCATCAACATAACTACACTAACATGCCAAGTAACATCAGCAAGCCATTTGATTGCTTCAAAGATACACCAAAGCTACACAATTAAACTAATCATGCATGAAAAATATTATTTTATTTCACTTTAAACTAAGGTTACAACAGCAACATGTATTTCTAGTATATAAAAAAATCTAGAAAAATTACAGTAGCATATTCATACCCTAAGCAGCCTACCATAGAATTTTGATGGCAATTGGGTAAGCAAAACTATCTACACAAAAATAACAAGCTAGGGTGTATAAATGAGCAAGAAAATACTTTGTACTATGAAAAGTATCAAACAACAGATTTATTATTTTTCCCATGATCTACACAGTAATGAAACACTGTAAAAAATTATCATATGCATGTTTTATACTAATTTTTCTCTCTAGAAAAATAACAAAAATCAGCCAATAAAGGCACTTGAACTAGACATCAATATTTTTCTACAGAACATGCATTACATATATTTTTCATGCAAAGCACATCACAAAAGAAGACTAACAAAACTAGAACCATATTTTTTTGAGCAACATGTGATTTACTATGCATTTTCTAAGAAAACAGCAATTACAAGAATTAAATAAAGCTCTATATAAAAGTATCATAAATTTGACATACAATATTTTTAAACTGTAGGTATAGTGCTAAGAAACACAACAAAATCTGTTTCATCAATTTTGGAGCCATATTTCTCCAGATGTCATTTTTGGAAGTATTTTCAAATTTTCTAGAAAAGGTTTTCTTTTAAATCCGAAAATCCACCCGGTTCAAACTGCTACACGCACCCCGTTCCTTCACCCCGGATCAGCACAGAGAGACAGGCAGGCGTGCCCTCGGGTCAAGGGGACCCCACCCGTCAGCTAGGCCGAGCCGGGGCGGCGCTGACCGGCGTGATCTCGCCGACGGCAAGGTCTCTGGCCAGGCCAAGGTGACCGGCGTGATCCCCACCCTCGCGCGAACCCGATGGTGCCTGCAGCGTGGACCAGGGAGCTTGGGAAGCCGGCCGCTGCCGTGCATGGCGGAGCGGCGACGTGGGTCATCGCCGGTGAGGCGTCCCCGGCCATGGCATGGCGAGTGGAGGCGCTCGAGAGCATCAGGGACACGGTGGGGTGCTCGTGCACGAGAAAAGAGGGCAGGAGGTGAAACAGAAAGGAGGTGCCCACGGAGCGGTTCTTCTCCGGTGAGCATGCCCGATCTCCGACGAGCAATTACCGAGGATAGGGGCATTACCACTGCGAGCCAAGGCGAGCACAGTTTTGCGAAGAGAAGGCGGTGCTCGGATCAAGATGGAGGCACTGGCGGTGAGCTATGGTGGCCGAAACTGTCAACTCCTGCGAGGAGCTTGCGCGGGCGGTGGCGGAGGAAGCCGCTTGGCTTGCTGCTGCTGCGGTAGGACGAATGGAGGGAATGGGAGTGAGCAAAGGGGGCGGACGCGGGCGCGGAGGGAGTAGGCGAGCGCGTGGGGCGCGGCGGCCATCGGACGGCCAGGTGCCGCCGTCACCGGCGCATGGCGTCCACGTGGCGGTGCGTGTCTGCCGCGGTCGGGCGCTGGCGTGCGGGAGAGGGAGGCGGGGTGCGGGGCAGGCGCGGAGCTGGGCCGGACCGGCTTCGACCGTGGGCCGAGAAGTGGGGCGCACGGCCCAAAAAGGTAAAAGCCGATTTTTCTTTTTATTTTTCAAATCCAAATTTAACTAAACAGCTCCAATCTTCAAATTTGAATGAGTAAAAAGCATTTTCAAATCTTAACCCCAAAACAAAAGTTATTTAGAATTTTGAACTCTACAACTTTGCTTAAAGGTGCATTTTAAAATTCTAACTAGATTTTGAAATAAAGATTCAAAGTTCATTTTAGTTCAAAAACTCATTTTTCTAGATTATTTTTAAAAGCAAATTTTGAGAAACTTTTGAATACAAAACATTCTCCAAATTTCATGCTAAACATTTCTAACTTATTTGCATTACCAACAAACATGTTTATTGCCCTAACAAGTATAATCATGGCATAGTTTTATTTAAACAAGCAAATGCAACATTTATGTTTCAGAGTTACGTTACGCATGTTTTAAACCCATGTTTTCTTTATATTTCATGTGATTATGAATGCAAGATGATGCTCATGCTCATGATTTGCAGTGCCTAATGCATGCTTAACACCAGAGGTGTTACAGGCTAAGCCCACTGGGCTGCTGCAGCTTAGCCGACTGGCTAGCATCCACCAGGGGATTGGCTAAGCCGACTAGAGCAGTCAGCTTAGCCGACTCGTCTGTACCTGCACAGGAAAATTCTAAATCTTTACGCATCGACTTTTCTTGAATATGAAAATTACGTCCATCGACGTCATAGCTAGATGCTTGTTGAGCTAACATGTTGGCCCTTTGATTTTCATGCCTCGAAATATGCCGAATTTGAAATTCGGCAAAAGAACCGATGATGTCAAGGCAAACATCTAGACAAGCTCTTAGTGATCCTTCTAAATATTGAAATTCACCAGCAACTTATTGTACCACTAACAAGGAATCACCATAGGCCTCAACATGCTTTACTCCCATGGAACGCAACATAATCAATCCGAATAGCAAAGTTTCATATTCGGTCTGATTATTAGTGCAATGGAAACTCAATCGGCTTGACATTTCAAATTCAGCTCTACTAGGGGAAATAAGCACAATACCAACACCTTGGCCATCTTTGCAAACCGATCCATCAAAGTATAATTTCTAGGGAGTAAAAGTAAGGTAATTGATATCATCATCTAAATCAATACCATGCTCAACGATAAAATCAACAAGAACTTGACCTCTCAAAGTTTTTAATGGTTCATAAGTCAAGTCATATTCAATTAATGCATATGCCCATTTGTCTATCCTTCCACGAAGAATTGGCCGATATAACATGTGTTTTATTACATCGGCCTGGCAAGCAACAACACATGTACTAGACAAAAGATGATGTCTCATCTTGGAACAAGCATAGTACAGTGATAAGCACAATTTTTCTATATGGGCATGCCTTGTCTCGGGATCAAGAAGCCAGCGACCGAGATAAGAATTACATATCATTTACCTTTGTCTTCTTGAGTCAAAATAACCTCGATTATCTTCTCTTCGGCAGTAATATATAATTTGAAAGGAACTCTCCTTGGTGCACGATAACCGGTGGTGTTGATAGGTATTCCTTTATCTTTTCAAATGCTTCTTGTTGTTCTACCCCCAAGTAAATTCAGATTCATTCTTTAGCTTCAATATGGAGGTGAAAGGAATAATCTTCCCGGACAAGTTGGCAATGAATCTCCTCAAGTAGTTCACTTTTTCCAAAAACTTTTGCAAGTCCTTCTTGCATGTACGTGCCTGAGCTCCCTTGATCTTCTCTATTCTCTTGGGATCAACCTCTATGCCTTTATCATGAATAATAAAGTCTAAGAAATTTCCAGCTGATACTCCAAAAGCACATTTGAGTGGGTTCATCTTCAATCCATAGCGGCGCATCCTCTCAAAAGCAAGACGCAAATCGGCCAAATGAGATTTATGGGCAGCCGATTTAATCATAATATCATCAATATATACCTCCATAATCACCCCAATTAGATCATGGAAAATCAAATTCATAGCTCTTTGATAAGTAGCACCTGCATTCTTCAGCCCAAATGTCATCACAACCTACTCAAAGAGACCAACAAACCCAGAACATATGAAGGCCGTCTTCGACATATCTTCTTCGGCCATGAAAATCTGATTATAACCGGCATTACCATCAAGAAAGCTAATAACCCGGTGTCCTGAAGCATCATTGATAAGCATATCGGCTATAGGCATAGGACGGAGTAGTTCTATTCAGATCTCTAAAATCAATGCAAACTTTGATCTTCCCAGAATCTTTCTTCTCAACAGGCACAATATTAGAGACCCACTCCACATACCTGCATGGCTGAATAAAATCCGCTTGCAAGAGCTAATTAATTTCTTCTTTAACTCGATCATAAATTGTAGAATTGAATCGGTGGGGTTGTTGCTTATATGACCTAAATCCATCCTTGATGGGGAGCCGATGCTCAACAAGCTCTCGGCTCAGCCCCGGCATCTCTGTATAATTCTATGCAAAACAATCAACATATTCCCTGAGAAGCACGATTAGCTCAGCTTTGTAATCAGCTTCCAAGTTTTGGTTTATAAATGTCGACCGGGGCACTGAGCCATCCCCAATATCAACCTGCTCTAAAGGGTCAGCCGACGTAAATCCTTGGCCCAACTTATTGAGCTCATCAAAGTCATCAATCGCTTCACAAGCATCGGTCTTATTAGCCTGATACTGATCAACACGATGTTTCAACCATTCAATATTTGTATCCATTAATAAACGATTACATAATGATATTGAGCCGATTATCAATTGACTTCAAAGATATAGGAATAAAACCACCTTGTCTTGTAACACTAATAAACTGAAAGTTAGAAAAATCTCTACCAGACAAGCAACCAATAGCGTCATGCCCCCCAAGCATGGGAGCATCGGCTGTAGCTACATCAGCCGATGAATCTGAATACACAATCTCCATAGCATCATCTACCCATTGGATAAGAAACTGGTGCAAGCTAGATGGTACGCAACAATTGACATGGATCCAATCACGCCCAAGTATTAAATTGTAGCCACCTTGCACATCTGCAACGAAGAATGTTGTGGCCAAGGTCTTGCTTCTAATAGTGAGTTCCATGTTAGCAATCCCTCTGGCTGGGATAGGAGCACCTCCTCTAACACCAGTGATCGTCATGTTAGTCCTGACTAGCTCCTCATCAGTGCCACCAAGCTTCTTGTAAAGCGGATATGGCATCACATTCACAATTGCCCCATTGTCCACCAACATGTTATGGACCAAAGTGCCATTGATATGGCCCTCCACATGCAAAGGCTTGAGATGATTGACATGATGTTCTAGTTTCTTGAATGTGGCATCTTGTATTGGGAAATTAAACACCGTTGCGGCTGAGTCATCCTCGACGATATAGTAATCGGTGAACAAAATAACCACATTGACTTCCCCTCTTTCCGGGGTGGCTTCACAACCTGAGAATGGGCCAAAATCCGGACCGCACCCACACCAAACCATTACATCAACGACCAGGCAGCCCAATCCGATCCACCCCACTGGTCCTCCTCTATAAACCACACTGATCCAACCTATCAATCTCTTGCACCTGAACAAAACGAGTGGATCTGTACTGTGAGCGAGTGGGCCTGTGCGGTTAGCCTGTTTCTCGCTAATTGTTAGCGAGTGTATCTGTACTCTATTTGGTAGGTAGCATTTTAAACATAAGGAAAGTTTGACAAATCATAAAATGAGCACGAAATTAAAAGGATCCAAAGAATTATAAAACTTAAAACCAGAAAATAATTTAGTTTATGAACTACACTAGGCATTTAACAAAATAGAGAAAAATCACATATTATTTAGCCTCCATATATTACATAAATTCAAGTCTTCTCCACCATATTTAGCCTCCATATATTACAGAATTTTGAGTATTTCACCACTGTTTTTGTCAAAAAAAAAAAACTTGTGCTTCCTTCTCTTAATCTTCATCACCAGAAACATTCTAAAACGAAAACAACCAATGTTCCTGCAAACACAAACATAAAACTATCAGCTATTTTTTTTACAGAAATTCCATCACAAATGTTTTACAAGATCCCTTGCAAATTTTGCATAGCAACAGTTGTAACAAAGTCAGTGCTACAGGTCAAGCTCTACTGCGTAAACCAATCAATCTAAAAAACATTTCCGAACCCACAGCTTAGAGACAGTTTCTGAAAGCCATTCAGATCCAAACCCACAGCTTGGATTCAATCATTGAATCAAGAAAAAGGAAGAGAATAGGAAAGATCCCATGCCACATTCAAGTCCAGTACCATGATAAAGCAAGCACAAAATGGAGGAAAAATAGTGTCAAGCTATTGACTACATTTTTCAGAGCCTAAAGAACCAAACAGCTGAGCAAGAAAATCTATACAAAGAAGAAAAGCAATATGTGTGTCTTCACTCAATCTGAAAGCTCGAAGTATAGCCTTCTCACAAAAGAAAAGACTTTCAGGAAGAAAAATAAGGTTGGCCTCTTTCAAAACTATCAGCCTATCACTATTCTCACAAACACTATTACATGTTCCTCTGTATTGGAAATGACACCATTCTCAAAAGGTGCTAATTGCAAATTAGCTTCATAAAATAAAACTACATACCAGTTTTCTACTTGCACGATGACATTCAAGCCTTCCACTTACATAATGGAGGCTCCCAAACTTGTTACAGGTGTGAACCATCCACCATAGTAGACTTGAAGCACAACAAATCACAAGCTATGCTGGCAATAACTTGAGAGCGGCTGGCTCTCAAGTTGAGGTTTCATTCACCCAGTGCAGTTGAGGTTTCATTCACCCAGTGCAGCATCCAATGTTGTCAAAATCAAAGATTCTAGACTAAAATGGAGACTCGATGGTAGGATCAACATACCTGCTAGGTTGCTACTGCTAGTGCTAGCCCCCTTCAGGTTCCAGATGTTGGTCTAAAAAATGAAAGTTTGTTTAGCTTACTAGAACAGAACATTTGTTTAAGGTGGCACAATGACAGATGAAAGCTAACAATAATAGCAGCACAATATGGAATATACAGTAATGAAAGCTAACAATAATAACAGCACAAAGTATACTTTTTTTAATGTATAGACCTTGAAAACATACCTGCTACTGCTAGAGCCCTCTTCAAGTTCCAGACCTTCATGTTCCAAATCTTGATCTGAAAAATGAAATTTTGATTAGTTACCAGGAAAGAAAACTATACAGCAAGATGTCCCATAGAAAAGGCTTTGTACCTTTAGCAATCTTGAATAGCCAATCCTTACCACATACAAGCGCCTCGAGCATTTCCGGCGTTAGTGAGCTTCTACATTCTCCAAGAATTCTTCCTCCTAAACTAAAAGCAGATTCCGATGAAACTGTGCTAAGGGGAATAGCAAGGAAGTCTCGAACCATAGTTGACAGTACAGGAAACTTGTCTGATCTACTCTTCCACCATGTTAGGAGATCAAAATCATCATTATCCCCCTCAAGTGGTTCTTCTAAATATGTATCAATTTTAGATTTTCGTTCCTGTGCAACTCTTAGTCGTGTTGTGTATTGAGCAAATTCCACTTCTAGTTTTCTTTTTCCAAGAACAGGTGACCCAACAGTATTAGAGGCTTGATTAGCACGTGTCATCATGTCCACACTACTTGTTCTTGCACATCGCTCCTCGTACAATGTGAAATACTTTCTCATCCATTCTAAGGCATACCTCACATAATTATCGGTCTTACTTGGATCACTGAACACCTTCTCAAAGAAGAACTTCAAGTCATCAGCCTTCCTTCTTGGATCCAAGGCAGTGGCAATGACTAAGACAACACTAAATGCAATTTCTTTCTTCTTTCTCTTGCGGTTAGCTACATTATGATCATCTTCAGTAGGATTCCAATATTTCTCAAACTTGGAGTGCATGGAAACAGCCAACTTCTTGAGTAGATCGGTACTTTGCCAGGCCGGGTCCTTCAAGGCATGAAGGATACAAAGTACTAAAGGCAAAAACCTATGTGCTGTAGGCTCCCTGTGAGCTGAGACAGCAAGTGTTAGTTCTTCAAATGCTTTCAGAAATTCACAAACTGCTGCTGCCTTTGCCCATTCTTCCTCACTAGGTGGTTCTTCAAAATATTTAGGAGCATAAGAATTAAGGATAGCTTTGTATTTCAATGCTTCCCTAAGCATTTTGAAGGTTGAATTCCATCTGGTTGGGATGTCAAGATATATGCCAGACTTTGAGGCCAAACCCATCCCTTTTGCAAGTGAATTGAACACTTGAAGTCTTGAGACTGATGAATCAATATGCTTCAGCAGCTCACGAATCTTTTTGATGGCTGTGTGGATCACTGTCATGCCATCCTGAACCAAGATGTTAAGAATGTGAGCCGAACATCTAACATGCAGATGCTCACCTTCAAACAATAATTCACGCTTATGATTTTTGACCAACTCTTCACATGCCGAAGTGTTATTGCTTGCATTATCTAATGTCAAAGTAAACAATTTATCCCTTAAGCCCCATTCTGTCAAGCGCCTCACTGTTTCTTCTTCAATTGCAAAGCCTGAGTGAGGATACTCTAGTACTTTAAACCAAATGATCTTTTTCTTCATCTTGAATTCTGCATCAACGTAATGGGCTGTTATGGCCATGTATCCTAAGTTGTGCGATGCCATCCAAATATATGATGTCAGGCAAACACGAGAGTCCAAACTCTGAAGTTCAGTATAAAGCTCTTTCTTCAGGTCCTCAAATTTTTTTAAGCAATCACTGCGGATTGTATGTCGACCCTTGACTTTGAAAGTTGGCTGCATTGTCTCAATCCAAGGCTGCAGGTAAGGGTCTTCAAACTGCAGAAACGGGACCTCAGCATGAATGATATACTTGATCATCGCTTTACGACAAAGTTGGGCATCAAAGACAAAATTTGTATCTACTGGTTGCTTGCTCATGCTTGCTTGAAATCTCTTTCTGATAGCACTGTCAATTGCTGGACAAGCATTGGAAATATGGCCTCTAAGACTACTGGTGCCAGACTTGGTAACAAATTTCAGGTGGCAATACTTGCAAACAGCTTTGAGTTCACCATCCACAGCAACCAAATCTTTCTGGAAGTGCTCCCAAACGTTGGACCGTGTACGACGTGGTGTCAAAGATGTTTGACCCTCTTCACTGTCATGAGTTCCAGACCCCTCTGTAGTATCGGATGCCATGTTTTCACCTGAAGAAACAGAGGAAATTGAAACTAAGATTTGGAAGGTACATAGTCAGTGCAAACTCTCATGAGTTCCAAACTGAAATTACAAACACAGGAGGCCAAACTCTACAAGAGCAAAAAAAAATACCAGTGCATATAATCATGCATTGCTTTGGAATGATCAGCATGCATTACAAGATAAGATAAGATACCATTATTACGGGATTTTTTAGAGGGTTATTACTGGGAATTTTGGTCTACCTATCTAGTCAAACTAATCAAAGTTTGTTAAAGTGATTATCGATTAGCAGTAATATGGACACAAGTTGCAAGGAATTGTTCCACAGGCATGCATTGCTTTCTTTATTATCCTGATTCCTTCAAAGACAATGTCATTTTCAGTGCATGCACATATGTACAGTATGTAGGTATACAGAAAAGATATTGAAAAAGACAATGTCATTTTCAGTGCATGCACATATGTACAGTATGTAGGTATACAGAAAAGATACTGAAAAAGACAATGTCATTTTCAGTGCATGCACATTGCTTTCTTTGGAATGATCAGTATGTAGGTATACAGAAAAGATAGATAATAATAGTAAAATCATTAGTAACAAAATACTAACCGTAACTGAGGGCAAAAGTAGTCCAAAAGTATATAGGTTTAATTATTAACTGAAAAAACAATAATACAACTGATCTAGGTAGTTTATCATAGTACAATCTACAGGTTTAACTTGATCTAGGTAGTTTATCACAGTACAAAAGTATACAGGTTTAATTATCTAAAGCTGAAAACCTACAATCATCCCATCTTACTGGGCAAATCTACACAGCAAAGGTCTAAGTTGAGTACCAGACTGAACAAATACCTAAAAAATTGGACTGGTTAAAGTTCAACTACACATCTCATGGACTAAGTAGTTTATCACAGTACACGAAGGCAGCGATTAGATACACAAACAGAGCGAGCAGGAGAAGAGGAGCAGGCATACCTTAGTCCCCTGTGTCCTGGACAGTAGAGTCTTGCCGTCTTGCCGATGTTGCGCACGCTGAAGACCCGGCGGCGCCCTTCTTGGCTTCCGTCCTTGCACACAGCACACCGTCAGGCACATGCTGCGCACGCTCAGTCCCTCTCCCCCGCCGCCGCTCCCTACCCACTGTCTCCCTCTGGCACGCCACCGTTCTGCCGCCGCCTTGACAGGTTTGCGAAATCACGGCTCCGTGCTCGACTACGGCCAGCGGGGTGAGAGGAAAGCCGGTGGTTTGTGGTGGGTAGGGCGATGGAGTAGCAGCTAGCTAACCCTAGCCGCCATGGTGAGTCGAGAGAGAGAGAGGCGTCGTGACTCGCGAGGGGAAAGAATCGAGAGAGAGAGGCGTCGGGCGTCGGAGACAGATAGAAACCGAATCACGCTACTGTAGCTAGTACCCACACCGAACCAGCCCACTAGACTCTTTAGCCCATTTTCACCCAAACCATGTAGGCCCAAATAGAAAACCACACCACAAAACCTAGTTTCAGCCCAAACCATTCTCAGGTTTATTCATAGTCAACCATCTCCTCATCGGGAACCTCAGGAACCTCCATGCCAACCATAGCAGCAACGGTGGAAGCAAAATCATTAGAGGAACTTTTGGAGATCAGTATGATTGGCCCCAGGGTGGCACCTAAGCTGATGTTGGAACTCATACCAAATGATGTGAAGTTAGAGGGAAGTAAGAATTATCTGAGTTGGTCCAGAAAAGTGCAAGTGCTCCTGGGAGGAAAAGGGGTAGAGAACTATCTGGCGGAGGATTGTGTTGAGCCAGCTAACAAGCTTAGCCCCGAGTGGAGAGTTTGGCATACAACAAACTCTACCATAGTGGCGTGGTTATTAGCATCCATGTCACCGTCTGTTAGTAAAATGGTGGAAGCTATGCACACTGCAGCACAAATATGGAAAACCCTGAGTAACATGTATTCTAGGCAAGGGAATGTGATGGTGATGATGGAAATTTAGAACAAGGTTGATGCAGTAAAACAAGCAGGGCGGTCAGTGGAGCAATATGCTAGTGAGTTGCAGTACTTGTGGGGAGAGTTGGATCACTATGCTCCACTTCATATGAGAGATCCACAGGATGCCCAAGATGTCTAGAAGTGGGTAGAGGATAGGAGGGTGACTCATTTCTTAAGAAACTTGGATCATGAGTTTTAGAGCAGGAGGGCTGCCTTTTGTCACCAGGATAGTCTTCCTACCATGGAGGAGGCTGTGTCAGCCATGGTCATTGAGGAGAGCAGACTTCGGATGATGAGTAATAACAATCCTGTAAAATCGGCCTACACCATAGTAGCGGAGAGAAAGTGCTACAACTATGGAGAGGAGGGACACTTGAGCTACAATTGCCCTCTTCCAAAAAAACTATGGTGGTAGGAGTGGAACTCGTGGAGGTTGTGGTGGTGCTCATGGTGATCAAGGAGGTGGCCATGGTGGCCGTGGAGGAGGTCGTACAGGGGGTCATGGCAGAGGCCGTGGTGTCCCTCGAGCTAATGTCGCTACCACAGAAAGTGGTCCTCAAATCAATGTTGCTACCACAAAGGAGGTTCCATCTCTCACCTTGACTAGGGAACAGGTCAAGCAGTGGGAACAATGGCAAGAGATCAAAGCATCTAAAGTCTCCAAGACTACTCCAGCCGGTCTTATGATTGCCACCACCAGTCACTTTGGTAACTTTGCCAACTATGCCCACTCGGGGCAAAGGTACTCAGGCACAGACACTTGCATCCACATATAGGCATAACATAGAGTGGGTCATTGATTCAGGAGCTTCCAAGCATGTCACAGGCATTCTAGTTCTTTTAAAACATACACTCCACATTCCTATTTTGAGACTATTCAAACTGCTGATGGCACCTCCCAACCTATTTATGGTGTAGGATCTATAGAGTGTACTCCATTCTTATGCTTATCATTGTTTTGCACGTTCCTTCCTTCCTAGTCAATCTCCTCTCTGTTAGTTCACTTGTTGATCAATTCAAATGCACTGTTACATTTGATGAAAATCTTTGTATCTTTTAGGAGAAGAGGACAGGGAGAGTGATTGGGACTGGAGTCAGGCGTAATGGGTTGTGGTTCATCAACTAGGTGGAGTCAGCATTGGCAGCAGCTGTTGGAGCAAAAGAGAGGGAGGTCTTCTTGCCTCATTGCCGGTTAGAACATGTGTCTTTTGAAAGTTTGAATAAATTGTATCCAGATGTTTTTAAGGATGTGGACAGAAACAAACTTGTGTGTGATGCAAGTGAACTTGGGAAGCATACAAGATCAACTTATTGTAGTATTGGTCTTCGTAGTTGTGAACCTTTTACGTTAATACACTCTGATGTTTGGGTCCCTGCTCAATTACATCTTTGAGTGGATTTAAGTGGTTTGTCACCTTTATTGACTATTATACCCGTATGACATGGATTTACATGCTTAGGGGTAAGCATGAAGTTCTTTGATGCTTCCAAGACTTCCACAAATTGGTTGCAAATCAATTTAATGCCAAGATTTGAATTATCCGCACTGATAATGGAAAGGAGTATGTGAACAATGACTTTGTGGCATATCTTTTGAATCATGGAATTATACATCAAACCACCTATCCTAATACTCCACTGCAGAATGGTGTAGCAGAGAGGAAGAATCAACACTTGTTGGAGGTAGCAAGGTCACTGATGTTTCAAATGAATGTGCCTAAGTATCTCTAGAGTGAGGCAGTGCTGACAGGAACATATTTAATCAACCGCATGCCGTCCAGGATCCTTGGTATGAAGTCACCTTCTGAGCTTTTATTGGGACAACGAGAGTTTAAAGTACCTCCCAAGGTATTTGGTTGTGTTTGCTTTGTTAGGGACCACAGACCTTCGGTAGGAAAATTGGATCCTCAGGCGGTGAAATGTGTTTTCATTGGATATTCTTCAATACAAAAGGGATACAAGTGTTGGGACCCTGTTGGAAAGAAATTGTTTGTGAGTATGTATGTGACATTTCGTGAGTTTGAACCATACTACATAAAACCATGGGATCTTGATCCGTTTTTGGAGGAATTCTCTTTAGTCACTGAGAGTGATAGTAGATAGGGGGAGAATGGTTGTGTGCAGAATGATGGGGCGGCTCAAGAAGGGGTGATTGTTGGGGCTATCCTGTGCCCAATAGATGTGCCTACGGCTCAGGAGGTGGTGGATCAGGATACTATTGTGGATATGAGGAGTGATGTCCATGGGAATGGAGAGGTGATTGTTTATGGGAATGAGGAGGCAGCGGTTGAAGGGAGAGAAGAGGTGATTGTTGGGACAATTCCTTGTTCTACAGTTCAAATGGGGACAAAGAGTGGGGACACAATTGCCAAAGAGCCAATAGTGTATCGAATGAGGCGGTTTAAAAGTCAGGGGGAGCAAGTTAGTTCACCACAGCCACAACAGTCTATCGCGCCAGTCCCAAATCTCTCCTCGGATCTCTCTCTATCGAGCTCCTCAACCCAATCCGAGTCAAGTGGTAATGTTTTTCCTACCCCTGAACATATAGAGTTACCTCTTGCACAACGTAGGGATACTAGACCTAATTTTGGAAAACCTCCTATTCGTTATGGCTTTGATCATCCTAGTACAAATCATGATATTGTCAATTTCCTCTCATATTCTCGTCTTTCACCTGCATAGAGAGCATTTGTTGCATCTTTACAAACAGTGCCTATTCCAAAAGACTGGAGGTGTGCAAAGCAAGATCCTAGGTGGAATGAAGCAATGAAAGAGGAGATGTATGCTCTTCAGAAACATAAGACATGGGAACTGGTCCAACTTGCAAAGGGGAAGAACCGAATAAGGCAGTGGGCTATAAGTGGGTCTTCACTGTGAAGCAGAACCCAAAAGGAGAGGTGGATAGATACAAAGCAAGATTGGTTGCAAAAGGGTATAGTCAAACATATGGGGTTGATTATGATGAGACCTTTGCTCTTGTGGTAAAAATGGGTACTGTTAGGACCTTGGTCTCTTGTGCAGTCAATTTTGGTTGGCCTCTTCATCAGTTAGATGTGAAGAATGCATTTCTTTATGGTGACCTACAGGAGGAGGTATATATGAAAATCCCACCGGGGTTTGTAAATAGTCAGACTGTGGGGAAGGTGTACAGACTTAGGAAGTCACTATATAGGCTAAAGCAGTCACCTAGGGCGTGGTTTGACAGGTTCAAGCGAGCAGTTTGTGATATGGGATACACTCAATGCAATGGTGATCACACAGTCTTCTACAAGCATAGGAGGACATTTATCACCATTATGGTAGTATATGTGGATGACATAGTGATTACGGGAGATGATGTGGAGAAAATCAAATGTTTGAAGGAGAATCTAGGAGGAGCCTTTGAGGTAAAAGATCTAGGACCACTTCGGTATTTCCTTGGGATTGAGATTGCTAGGTCGCCTGAGGGGATTGTTCTTTCTCAATGGAAATATGTCCTTGATTTGTTGGCAGAAACTGGAATGCTTGGATGTCGGCCATGTAGTACTCCCATTGACAAAAATCATCAGACCAATGCCTAGTCTGGAGATACAGTTAATAGAGAAACATACCAAAGATTGGTCGGGAGATTGATATACCTATGTCATACAAGGTCTGATATTTCCTATGCAGTGAGTGTGGTAAGCAGGTATATGCATGATCCTAGAACAGGACATATGGAGGCGGTCTATAGAATTTTGAGATACCTGAAGGGAACCCCTGGGAGAGGGTTATGGTTCAGGAAGAGTGGGCACTTGAATTTGGAGGGATATTGTGATGCAGATTGGGCAAGTAGCAGGGATGATAGGAGATCTACCTCTGGTTATTGTGTGTTTGTGGGAGGCAATCTTGTCTCATGGAGAAGCAAGAAGCAAGCGGTTGTGGCTTGGTCTACTGCAGAGGCCGAATATAGGGCAATAGCATTGAGCTTGTGTGAGATGTTGTGGTTAAAAGGCTTGTTGAAAGAGCTGCGACTGTTAAGGAATGAGACCATGATACTTCATTGTGACAACATCGCTGCGATCAATATTGCAAACAATCCGGTTCAGTTTGACTGCACTAAGCATGTGGAAATTGATAGGTTCTTCATCGAGGAGAAGCTTGATAGTGGGATCATAAGGATAGGGTATGTAAAATCATGTAGTCAACTAGCGGATTGTTTCACAAAGGGTCTAGGACCTAGTGAGAATGAGTTGAGTTGTAACAAAATGGGCATGTTAGATATCTTTTGCCCATCTTGAGGGGGAGTGTTGGTGTAAATAGTAGATTGTAAGAGGACTCCTATGTAAGAATGAGAAGAAATAAATAGAGAGAGTGTGTGTGCTGGGGACACACCAGTGAGACTTTCCCCCAAATTACAATACGATCTTTGACCAAGTCTGCTATGACATTGTATTGTTTGGCTGTTAGAAAAAATGTTGGTGTGGTTACTGATCGGTATGTGGAGTTATATGTTTATAGGGAATGCTCATCTAATTCTGATTGACATTCAGTTATGTTCAATTAATGTTTGCTTAGTAAGTCAATGCATACACATAACACGTGGGCTGATGTATACTCGTTCGATTCATATATTCGGCGGTTCGGCCGCTGCAATGGCTTACTCTGCTTTTGCTTCCATGTTTTCCATCCAAACAATGATGGGTCCAGTGCCACCACAGCTAAATTTTGAAAATTCAAATTAGGTCAAAAAGACGCAGCTAATCTCTGAAAATTCATATCAGGTCAAATAACTAATTGAGCTAGAGCACTGCAACCACCTGTTTAGGTGAAATAACTAATCGAGCAGGAGCACCTGCGCGTGCGCGTCCCACTAATATCCAAACTCACACTTCGATTAGATGGTGAGATAGTGTCCTCATTCGGGAAAATCAAGTACCCAACTCAAGTATAAAGATATACTGCACCTAATAAAGGCATGGCGTTGCGCATGGTTGTGTTTACCTCCATGGCTCCATCGTTGGGTTGGCGACCGGTCGGAGCCCGTTGGATGCTAGTTTTATTTATTTTGGGTCATTGGGGTTAATCTAAAATTTAGTAAAATGAAATATAATAGCATGACACGTACTTAATTCAGAAGAGAGAAATGAACTAAAGTGGCAAGTCAACATAACTACTTAACCGACCTAAAAAAAACATCATCGGGTACCCACTTGCATCCTTACCACTAATCCATTGGATAGGCCATTCTCAATGTAACATTCTCATTAAATAGAGTGCTACGTCAGCATTTTGGATGATGTGTCAAAGAATTAGTGAAGAGGAGAGGTGAAATAGGTTTTATCTAAATGAAACTAAGTGTACACTATTTCCAACATAGTTTTTATCTTGCATGTATAGAAACACTGTACATATATTTTCATTGTGAGGATTTATTTCAACTATGAACTAAAATGTCATCTTGCTTAGTAATAAAAAAATAAAGCTACCTAATCCAAGTTATGCGCTATTACTAAATTGCCTTGTTTACGGAAATTTTCTTTCCCACACTACCCTTGTCCAGATCAACGGTCCAATTTTTTCTTTTTTTATTAATTTTCACCGGCGTGGAGAAGTTCCCCACCTGAATTTGTATTATGGCTTGAAGCCGGTCATCAATTGAGAGTTGCAAAGGACAGGTTTGAGGATTTTACAAAAGCAAATAGGATTACATCTCAGATTGTATTAGTGCATCAAGTAGGAGGCACCAAGAATCAGCTATGTGTTTTTGTTTTCTCGGTAGTCTTGAGTCTTGAACGCCAAAGAGTGGCCTCTGCGGAGCAAGTGGTAAGGCCAGTCTCAGTGGCGATTTCATATCACTGTTTCCAATACATCCAGATTTTGGAAACAGTGTAGAAGAGTTTCATCCCCATGAAACTCTCTCTGCTCCCATGAAACTCTTATCATCTCTCTCTTCATTAATATGATGCCACATCAGCATAATTAATGTCCATGAAACTCTGATAAAACCCCATTGAGACTGGCCTAAGTGTGTGCCGTAGTGAGAAATTTTCTCCTCGGAAGATGACGCCATTTCGTCCGTCGTTTCCAAATATTCCAGCAACATAAGCTGGAACCTGTTCGATAGGAGGCATTCGGCCATCCGGCAACTGAAAGGCAAGCTTATTCCATGAGAGCAGGCCCGAGCCGAGAGGCGTGCGAGCAGTGCGAGCAGTGCGTGGGAACAGGGCCCATGATTTTTAGGGCCCCAGATACCAGACATCACTATCAGGCGCATGCAAACTAGTCAGGCGCCGCACTCATGGACAAGTGGGTCTCACATGACATGATGGATCTCGCCACGCGCCACACGCGCCGAGCCCGTACGTACTACGCGCCCGAGACGCGCGGCCGCCCGTATGCGGCTTCGTCCTTCGGTTAGCAAGCAGGCCCAGCTGTATCCATCGAATTGATCGAACCCGCGATCGGCGCTCGCTCCGCCGACTGCCCGCCGCGCGCGATGGTCGCGCACGCCCGGTCTATGCTGCTTCAGCCGTTCAGCCGCCGGAGGTAGCGAGCATCCATCATGCGGTGGCATGCATGCATGGCACCACCGCGGCTGTGCTTGGCAGTTGGCACGGCGCCGGCCGGCGGGGCGCTGGATTGGTCGTAGTTTCTCTGCATACAAAACCGCAGAAGATAAGGCTGGGTCCGGCGGCAAATCGGTCGATGCATGCGTCGGTGGAAAATCCGACGGGCAGGCGAGGTCGGCGGTCACGGGCTCGCCGTCACCGGCGCGTGAAAGACGTCCACCGAGCGCGACGACAACGTGATATGCGGTCACGGGAGAGAAAGGCAGCGCACGCGGGAAGCTAGGTTGTTCAAGGTTGGGAGTGGGCGCGAGTAGCCTGTCGCCGAGACGCTGACTGCGCTCGGTTCCGAGCGCACACGGTTCCGAGCCCAAATATAATAATGAATCCAAATAACCCAATCTTTAATAGTATATATAAGGCGGAACTACTTTAGTTTAAAGACCCTGAAACATGTTTAATTACCTCTCTCAATACTAAAACTATTACATCTGACTAGAATAAAAATTGGTTGCGCCTTATATAATAGGAGTTTAGGACAAAGGAAGTGGCTTGTGAAAAATGAGGTGTCAATGCAACAATTCATTCCATTCCACACACAAACAAAAAAAGATGATGAAAAAAATGTGATGGTGATGGACTATCTCTCTATAACACAAACACTCCCTACAGTAAATGGCGTCGATTGAAACAGGAATACAATTGTCCCACAGTCCTGCTCGATAGCTGAATTGTGAGTGCTGACTGCTGATTGCTGAAACAACATGCAACGTGCCGATGCGGGGACTGGAATTCTTCCTTAAGACTGCGTTCGTTTAGCATTGATTCCTGGTGAGGACTTGCTATGTAAATTCCAGGGCAGGAACGGTTACAGGACATCAATCCCTGGGAACCGAACGCTAGAATTCTTCCCATACCTTTTTAAAACTTACAGTCCCAATCTGACATTCAAAAAAAAGGCAACGTATCTGGTGTAAACCAACTTTTCCGTGCAACCGTGCAAACTTCTAATCTGAGCCACGTGACGTTGATCCAAGGGGCGTATGAAGATTGGATAATTTTGTGCTTAACCGCCCGCTACTAATTACACTTTTACAAATCCCCCTCCCACTCCCCATAATATCTCTCAACTGACTAACTGAGATCAACGAGAAGCTTTCGGTGCTCGCACTGGCACGACACGAGGCATCGTCATCGACTCATCGTCATGCTCAACAAGACGACACAAAGGGCGGAGAAGACACGACGGTTTCAGATGCACACCGCAGATGATACTCAAGGATACAATTTGCTCACCTTGCGTAGCACATGATGTATTTTTAATCCTGTCCTTGATCGCCGTTCCTACTAATAACATATTCCATCACCAGTTCGATCGACATCACGCGACTTCGTCCGGATCTCGATCGGCCGGTGGCCGCCGTGGTCAGTAAGGCAGGCATGGCGTCCGAGGTAACCGGGCTCGCCGTGGTCTCGGCCGCCGCGTCTGTGGCCCTGGCCTACGCTCGTCTCGCCACCTCGCGGCTGGCCCCCGGCATCCCCCGCCTCGCGGCGCTCCTCCCGGTGCTCCTACTCCTCCCTGTCCTCCCCTTCGCCTTCTCCTCGATCCACGTCCGCACCATCTCCGCCTTCTTCCTCGTCTGGCTCTGCGGCTTCAAGCTCCTCCTCCTCGCCGCGGGGCATGGGCCGCTCCACCCCGCCCTCCCGCTCGTGCGCTTCGTCGCGTGCGCCACGCTGCCCGTCAAGGTCCGGGACGAGAACGAGAAGCAGCAGCAGCAGGCCTCCCGCTCCTCTCTCCCTTCCGGATTCCTGCTGTCGTACGCGGCCAAGGCGGCTCTCTTCTCCGCGCTCGTCTCCGTCCGGTGCTACAGGGCGCGGATGCCCGCGTACGTCGTGCCCGTGTTCGACGGCGCGCACGTGTACCTGATGCTGGAGCTCTTCCTCGCGTCCGCCGCGGCGCTCGCCCGCGCGCTGCTGGGCGCGGAGCTGGAGCCGCAGTTCGACCGGCCGTACCTCGCCTCCTCCCTCCGCGACTTCTGGGGCCGGCGCTGGAACCTCATGGTCCCCGGCGTGCTCCGGCCCTGCGTGTACCGCCCCGTGCGCGCCCGCTTTGGCGCCGCGGCGGGCGTGCTCGCGGCGTTCCTCGTGTCCGGGGCCATGCACGAGGTCATGTTCTACTACATCACGCTGGAGGCCGGCACTGGGGAGGTGACCGCGTTCTTCGCGCTGCACGGCGCGTGCGCCGTGGCCGAGCGGTGGCTGGCGCGGCAGCGCGGCGTGTGGCGGCCGCCGTGGCCCGTCGCGACGGCGCTGACGCTGGCGTTCGTGACGGGGACCGGGTCGTGGCTCTTCTTCGCGCCCGTGATCCGGAGCGGGCTGGACAAGGCCATCATCGCGGAGTGCGAGGGGATGCTGGCGTTCTTGGAGCGGGCTGGTCGGAATTTGGCCGCGACGGCACATTTGGTTTGAACCTCTGTTTAAGGCCTCGTTCGTTTTATAGGTTCCTGTCCTGGAACAGTTCCTGGCCAGGATCAAGTGGATCCTCTTCCTCCACTCATTCCTGGTCTGATTCAGAACCTGTCCTTGTCCATTCCTGGTCTGATTATAAAACATGTTCGGCTGGACAGGAACACATACCTCGCTGAACGCTTGCTGCTAGTGCACTTGCTGAACGCTTGCTGCTAGTGCTCTTGCTGATTCAAAACCTAGCTGAACGCTTGCTGCTAGTGCACTTGCTGTCACACAACAAGACTACGACTCCACATCAAAATAGGAAACAAAACCTCACAAGTTCACAGTTGCAATATTACATGGCACTGGAAATTTACACGAGAATAACATAGATCTGTCAAAAAAAAATCAAATCACCATGCAAAGCAAACCCAACAGAATATCGAGGGCTACTGACAGCATGTATACATATCCGACCAGCCCCATTTACTGATGTAACCCCCATTTGGTTGTCTGCAGAGATTGGACAATTAACATCGTCAGGCCAATGTTAACTACTCCTAATTGTTTGTGTTGGGGCGAGGCGAGCGCTAGCACTGATTCGGAAGCAACGTTGTGCACGGGGACAAGCTCGCCCAAGGCGAGCAGCATCATTCTCGTCGCTCCTATGGCCAGTTTCTCCTCGCCCGCGGACTGGGGTGAGGCGATCTGATTCACGGCAATGAAAGGGAAACCATTCTCGTAGAGTCCTGGGCACGATCCATCGAATTGTACGGCGCATAAAATGCAGAACAGTGGTGCCATCCACGTCGAGCAGTAGCGTGGAGGCAATGACACGGCACAGCGAGAATGTGTTTGAGGTTGCTTTCGTTCTGGGTACGCATCACTGGAAAGGTGCTGCAGCACCGATCGATGTTGTACCCGCTGAGACCAGAGCAAGCTCTCGCACAGATTTGCCTCTTGCAACTGCGAGTTGATCAAGAGCAAACACCACACTTCCATGATCTCATGACACCACCGGAATTCCATGGTCCATGCTTTCCTTTCAAAGATCCCAAAACGGCAAACAGGCAAACACATTATGTGCAAATCAAATCATCGTTCAATTCAACCACCAACGCTGGAGTCCTCGTCGTCAGAGTCCAGCTTCCACCACGGCTTCCCCTTGGCCTTCCGTGCCAGCTCCTCGACCCCATCGCCGTCACCGTACTTGAACACCACCTCTTCCTCGTCGTCGTCGTCGTCTTCGTACCTCCACTCCAGCCCCTTGAGCACGTCCCCATCCCGCCACTTGCTGGACACGGACGCGGCCTTCCTAGCCTTCCCGGCGATCACCTCCGCCCAGCTGAACCCGACGTCCGCCCGCCTCGCCAGCCCGGACTCACCGCCGAAGACAACCGACCGCACGCCCCTCTCCCTCGCCACCCGCAGCAGGGGGGCCAGCTCCTCGTGGCCCGAAACGAGCATCAAGCACCGCGCGGACCCTTCGTCGAGCACCAGCTGCGCGTGCTCCCGGAGGGACGCCGCCGGGGTCCGGGAGAGCTCGACGCGGACGCCGGCGCGCCCGAGCTCGTCGGACGGGGAGGCGGTGCCCGCGCCCGCGGTGAGCTCGCGCGCGGCCTTCTCGTACTTGGAGAGCTTGAGGGACAGCGCGGCGGCGAGGCGCACGCGGCGGCCGCCGCGGGCGGAGTCGATGCGGGCGACGCGCTTGACGTGCTCGCGGGCGTGGATGGCGTCGAAGTGGCGAAGCAGCGCGTCGCGAGCGCGGAAGCGGCGGCCGCAGACGCGGCAGAGGTGGGTCGTGGCGGCGGGGGCGGGCAGGCGGTGGGACGGGTGGACGAAGGCGGCGGAGAGGCGGAGCCGGCCGAAGGAGGTGGCGGCGAGGTGGAGGCGCACGGCGGCGTCGTACAGCGGGAGAGTAGTCGGGGGACGGGAAGCGGCCAGGTCCCAAGGACGGCCACGGCGGTGGTCGGCTTGCGTGCTGCCGGTGCGGTGGCGCTGGAGAATGAGCGGAAAAAGGGCGGAGCAAGGAGTTTTGGGCCTGCGGCGAGGAGGCGACGCTGGAGCTGCGAGAGCGGCGGCAACATGAGGGAGGAGGTCGCACTCGCACGGGGAAGAATTGCGATCTGCCTCCATGGCATGCTTCCGAACTTCAGCTTTCCCCTTCCACCTCTCAGCGGGCGCTCGGCCACACCATGTGTCCAGGGCTTTCCACTTCCACCTCTCAGCAGGCGCTGGGCGGCCACACCAGGGAGGCAGGGATCGTGGACGTTTTCTCAATGTTGGGCCGAAAAGTTAGCAAAGTTCCAAACAACGCTTCAACTTGAATCGATTCGCCTTTCCCTATTCCATTCATTTTATGTTGCAAGTCGCGCATCAACTTGCAAGGATGGCAACACAAAATATCATATAACACCATAACATGAGAAATGAAAACAATCATGCAAGCAACGATGGTTGATAATAACCAGACATGCGTAAACTACTCGGCACTTCAGTATCGGCTGTAAATCAGAAAGCATACTTCAGTTCATAGATGAATTATAAACTCTTAAGCTCTCTGAGGCATCACTGTAACCATGAATGATGCACCAGAGCAGTATCTGATAACATGATCAACCATAATACGACAGTTTTCAAAAGATGCAGTATGATGCATCTGAGTTCCCCACGTTGCCGAAGCATTACATCTTCTGCATGATAACCGAGTTTGCCAGCCCAGCTTGCTCCACGGTCTGCGTCGGGTCAGCCAGCTGCTTGGGTGGGAAACCTGTCTGCAACTGATAAGGCCTTGCAGCTCCAGGCCGAGATGCGTCGATGAGGGACCTGATGTCTCCCACGGTGTGGTGCATGTTGAACCGAGCGACCATGCGAGTGCCATCAGCCAGCCTCAGCTGTATGGATGTAAATGGCTGGGAGTCATCCACGACTATGCCAACGGACCTCGAAGCAGCAGGGGCCGCTGATGCAGGAGCAGGTGGTGCACTCTCATCTGGGGAAGGTCCACCACCAAGGGTTCTTCCAACTCCCTGGAAAGCTGATCGAGGCCTTACAGGTTCCTACATGAACAAAACAAGAAGGGACATATAAGTACTGGAATCAAGGTATGACTAATCAATGAGAATACAGCCATATGCCCATATGCAAGGAGAAAGGTAAAGAGGGCTCACCCTGTAATCTTCCATCCTTTTAATAATAGACACATCAACATGTTCTCCATCAGTAGGCACCAGCTCCCTGGGGCACTTTGACATCTTAAGGCTCTGAAAACCCGAAATGGCATACAATTAGTGTAAGAACGATGAAAGCATTCAATTATTCATGTTTACATGTCCCATTCAAAAAATACTGTGATGTCCTGTTACTATACTTAACTAGGAATTTAATAATAGCTCGACAAATCTTTATGCCCAAGAGAACAAAACAAACAGCCCAACGCAATGAGCATACATGGTCTTTTAAGACATGGCCTATTTGGAAAACGAAAATTATAGAGAACCATAGGATGTAGCCAAATCAGTTCATGATTTTCTGGCATAAGAGGTTGCAATATGGCACAGTAAAGTTGAGATCTGTCTCAAATTTTAATAGAGTCAAGTTTTGAGTTCCAGAGGTGGATAAGTAATAATGTAAATAACCTACTCCCTCCGTCCCAAAATACTTGACCTTATAGCATTCAAATTTTGTCCCAAAATAGTTGTCCTTCTTACTTCTCAATGTACCTTTCTCTTCGCCCCAATACACTTTTTTCTTTTCCCCGTACATCTCTATCTCTATTTCTAGGGGTACTAAGGTCTTTTGCCTTGAGCAATGGAATCCATGATATAGATCCTAAAATGTCTACTATTCTGGACAGAGGGAGTAATTGGCATTCTGAACATGATAGCTCAAGTCATCAACCAAAATGTTCTGGAACATCTGAAGGGCAAATGGTCCAGCCTTCCACAACAAAATGCAAATAACAGCATGAGAGATGAGCAGTACAAGCATAATAAAGTGATTACTGTTAAATAATCATCTACGGAACAACACACAGTATAATTCAAATATTAATTAATCAGGACATTGGGAAAATAAGTTTGTAACCCCCCCCCCCCACCACCACCACCACACGCACACGCACACGCCTCCTTTTTACTTGTTTCTTTTTGGACATGGACAGTCTCTGTATCGCTGAATTGCTTTTTAAAAGCAATTGTTATTAGAAGTTATTGAAAACCAATCACTTAGAGTAAGATTTTTTTAATGACAAATTTACTAGTGACATTTTAAAACTTGTGTATATACATATAATAACATAAGTGATCAAAGTTTCTAAAGTTCGATGGCACAGATTCTTAAACAGTATCTTATTGAGAAAAGAGGGAATACTTGGAATAGATCATATCATTCAGAAATATCATGTAAAAAGGAATCACCTCAAGGAACTCTGCATTTTCAGGATCATCGTAGTATCTCAGTGGACCATCATCCACACTAAAGCCATTGTTCCACAAATGTATATTGTGGCGTATTTGGACTGGTGCTGGTTCCTGAGGTGCAGCAGATGGTACTGTCTCCCCTGTAAGAAGTCGGCCAGTCCCTGTAAAGCTCCTAGAGCTGGAAGACTCGTCGCCAAGAAAAGGGGGCATTCCATGGATAGCACCTGCCTGCCTGGCTTGTTTAAATATCGCATCCACATCATTTCTTCTTGTTGGATCTTGAACAAGCATTCCACTGCACAATATTACAAAGATAAATATAAAATTACTCACGCAACAAAATAAAGAGCACAAGGTCAACTTATACAAACTTAAATCCCCTATTAATTTGTGGAGATTTTCTCTAAAGGCAAATGTGGAGCTGAACATTAAGGAGATCTTATTGTCAATGTTCTGCATGAAATCTAGATGGAAAAAAGCGTGGTCCAAAAAATAGAACAAGATGCCTTTGAAAATAAGGCAAGTAATGGACTGTAAAGCTATAATATAACGCCTTGTCATTCAAATTCAAAGGAAATAAAGAACCACTTTTAAGTGGAATACTAACTATATTTACTTTCTATTTGATAGCCCTTCATTCCATAATCAATCTGAAGCCAAAAAAATAAGCCCAAGAGTTGTTGTTCCTCTTTTGGGATTTGCCTTCCTTTTTACTCCCACATAAAAACCCTCCTCCAGCCACACACCTAAGAGTGCCAATCAGATCAATAAGTCCGTCCAATGTTTTCAAATCGTCTGGTCGGACCTGGTCGACCTGGGACCGACCAGGACGATTAATCACGATTAATCGCGATTAATCGGACGACTTGTACAGGTCGACAGTACCCCTGATCGGTCACCTGAGACCGACCAGGACGATTAATCGCGATTAATCACGATTAATCGGACGACTTGAAAACATTGTCCGTCGACGGTACCAGATTCTAGCACCAGGCCTATGGTCCATCCAAGGAATGAGCTGTAATCAGCGCCCTTCTCAGATAGACAATTCGTCATACACATTTAGACATCTCGCGCCTCGCCCGAGGGACCCTTCCCCATAGTCCTGTCATTTCCAGTTCAGCTAACCAAGGCACGAAAGGAAGCACTCTCGATCAAGACCTAAAAGCACACCCTCAAACTGGCATTCAATATACCCAAATCCATTCCCTCAACGCCAGAGGAATGACATGTATTCTTTCATATAATTGTATTTGTGCACAAGCTACACTGAAATTTAAATAATCAGGCAATGTGCCCAAACAAATGCATAGGCCAAGTTTCCTCTATTGCAACTTTTAAATTAATCATGCTACTGACTTTGGATGTTTATTATTCCTCGCGCAAAGCACAATGCAATTTAAAAGCAATAAGGATAAGTACATTATTATGGGTTAAAGACAATAATAGTTGAATGGCACATCTACATGTAACCAAAGGGCTTGGACAATTCTCCATGCAATTTCAGTCAGCACATGTGCCTCAAATTTGAGCTCCATGTCTTTTATCATGTAGCAGTTGTATTGATTTAGCATTGTCAGTTCAATCTTCAATGCGCAAACAACTTCAGTTCAGATCACTCGCAAGTTCACCTAATACGTGTCCAGAGACAGAAACATCCTGTAATCCAAATTCTATAAGCAGGCTCACTCCCAAAGCACGCCAAGGATAATCCAATAGAGCATAGTTCTTCTGACGAATAAAAAAAACAGACATAAACTGGAAGACACAGATTTCTGGTATGTTGCAACTTGGGAGCATCAAACGCTACTGCTACCGCTCATACCACATCTACATAAGTCACGGCTGCCCTATATAGCACAGCTCACATGGAAAACAAAGTCAATTCCGCGCAAAAGTAACACGCGAAACACCATAAAAACCCTAGTTCAGAGAATCCGAGATTTCACCCTGAAGGTTGAAGCCAATTATCACTCTAGCCAGACGACCTAACTAGATCACAAAACTAGGAGGCGGCGATTCCGATGCCCGTACGCACGATCGCAGGCAAATCCCAGCAGAGTCAATCAGGAAACACTGGCCCACGAGAGGGGCTGAGATATACCTCTTCTCGCCGCCGGTGTAGTACTCCTGGGGCTCGTCGTCGTCGCTGCCGCTGCCGCCGCCACCGGCGCCAGGGAAGCCGGCGGGCCCGCTGTTTAAGTCGGAGAGCGTGCGGATGGTGGGGCCCCCACGGCCGCCGCCGGACGCCGGCTTCTTCCCACCGTTGGAAGAGGAACTCATCGCCGACGAGGAGGGGATCGGGGTCGCGGCGGAGGGGTAGGGTTTGGTCCGCGCTTGGTTTCGTGTCGCGTCGCGACTCGGCGAGTCGAGCCGCTTCTGCTTTTGGTGGGTCGAGAGAGACTCGGGGCTCGGGAGGGTCCTGACCTCTTGGGCTATAGGATATATCCGCGCCATCGCTTTTTTTTTTTTTTTTTGTGCGGAGATATCACGCGAGCACTTCGCACGCAGCCGGAGTCCGGAGACGGGACGTCGGTGCACGAACCGTCACAGAAGGTCGGCCGTGCAGAAGCGCGATGGACGGCTTGGAACTGCGGGTGGTGCGCAACGCGATTGGAAAGTTCGATGATCGGCACGAGAAAAAAAGGTAAAATATGTATGGAAACCAGTGAAAACATGGAAATTAACTCAAATAATGTGTTCCGGTCATTCAAAAAAATTTGAAACTTGGCACGTCCATATAACATACAAAGATGTACTCACACAGAAAATTGAGATGCCAACTCAAACTAGTAAAAAATCATACAAAAATGACAAATTTTCGACTCATGTGCACTAAAACACAAGCCGAAAAATTGTTATTTTTGTATAAATTTTTCAGATGTGGATTTGAATTTCAACTTTGGTATGTGAGTGCATATTTGTATGCAGTATGAATGTGCCAAGTTTCAAATTTTTGAACGACCGAGATATATTTTCTAAATTGGTTTCTATGTTCTACCTAGTAGGTGATTTCGAAAAAACAGGCCTTGATAAAAAAAAAAACCATCTAGATGGACATGTTTGTGTAGTAGGCTAGTTTGGAATTTCATTTTTATTTAATAAGACTAATAATAATAATAATAATAATATATGACATAGAAATTACGAGGAAAGAGAAGATGAGTTTCATCTAGCTAAAAACTAGCGTGCACTGTTACCAACTTGTCAATATTTTGGAAACTGAATAAAACTTTACTGTAAGTCTTTTGTTCATTAGAAACTAAGGCCTTGTTTAGATCAAGGCTAAAGTTGAAATTTTTTCACTCTCTCCATCACATCGAATCTTTAAACGCATGCGTGAAACACTAAATGTAGGTAAAAGAAATAACTAATTGCACAGTTTGTCTGTAATTTGCGAGACAAATCTTTTGAGCCTAATTAGTCCATGATTGGACACTAATTACCAAATACAAACGAAAGTGTTACAGTATCAAAAATTCAAAAACCTAGCCATCTAAACAAGGCCTAAGTGAAACTCTACTGTGATCATTCATTGTAGCCAGCACGAAGGCTTAGCCCAAAATTCCTTGCTGCCAGAGCTCTCTTTTCCCTGTCACTCGCCACATCGACAGTTAAAACACGTGCCCTTTCTCCACCAAAACCCCAGACACTACGTACGTCCATTGCCTTCTCCCATGATCTTACTAGCAATTTGGTAGCTCAATTTCCTTCCGCATATCACCCCCAAGGCCACATTTCCGCTCCATTTCCTTCTCAGTCCCCATCGGTGGTCAAGCCGCCATCCATGTCTTCGTGCGCTTCACACCCTGTTCGCTTGAGCTACTTTTCAGTCATAGAACAGTGTTTTTCTCTCATAACATTTTAACATAAACATCAGTATAAGCCAAATTTCAGCATAAGCGGGCTCCTAATGTGAATGGAGGTTCCGATCTTTCGCTAGGCAGAGATAAAAAAACAAGATTTGGTGGAGGCTTGACATACCGATCTGACTTAAATCTTAAGGCCCGAAATCCAACAACCTTAGCCCCACATGTCCTCTACTTTATCAATCGTGTCACTAACCGGTTGACCTCATTGAGAAGGCTAATCCATGCCTACGAATCAAAAAGCACAAGTAATAACTCGAAAAAACAGGATCTCATGATGAATTGTTAATTATGATTAAGCACTCGAAATTGGAATCTCACAAAACAATAAATGACGATTGTTCAAAGAGACAAGGACAGTTTAATCTAAGAGCATGTTTGGAAGGGCCTCCTCTCCGATGTTGCACCAGGGCTAGCTGGCCCGTCTCTGGCAAGATTTATGGCCATCCACTACCACACAGGTGCACAGTCCTTGCACAGAGTTGAACTACCATCGTCGGTGACTAGAGAAAGGGAAAGAGTCTCAATGGGCCCAGAAGGAAGAGACATGGGCAAAAATGAAATTCCACCGCTCATCTATCTCCTCAAAGCCATAAATAGATATTTTATTAGGCGCGATGTCCACCGGCAAATTTAATAAGAAAGCAAAGTGTTCTCCAGCAAATGTCATTATTTTCAGTATCCACCAGCAAAGAGAGATAATTTTCAATGTCCTGTAGCCAAATTTGCCTTTTTAGAGAAAGATTCACGGAATGTAAACCAGCGTGTGGACACTTCTACACTAAGAATGCAACACTTCTACGTATGCCTGGGCGCCTCGCCTTGTTGCTCTCCCTATAACTCACATCATTATCCGCTGAGCTTAGTGGTTAACAAGCCTAGAGAACCATGCAGGAAACAATTAGGAATTTTTTTTAAAAAAAAAGATGATCAGCACTAAACCATGGATTCACAATATCGGCTTTCCACGTAGAAGATGGAGATTCAATGACGCAACAAAGAGTTGTGTGCATAAGTGCATTCACACTGCAGCCAAACAGTAGCAAGCCAAGCAGAAGCGATCCGCTACTACACAATTGTTTCTATAAACTAGCATCTGGCAACATCAAACTGCCCAGAGAGATTAGCCTTCTTCGCCACTATTTATACTGCTTTACGCTAGCTGCACCGCATACGGGATGCAGTTCGCTACCGCTGCCAGCTCGCCTTTTTACTGGACGCCGGCGCTACAGCGGGATACTGCATACTCCCGCTACGCGCGCGCGGTAAATGTAGCGTGGTAGCGCAGCTCGCTCTAAACAGCCACGTAAGAGAGAGAGGTCCTTGAGTGTGTGCACTAAACCGCCAAATGTTTTAACGTACAGACCAAAAATCCAAATTAAATTCTGATTGCACCATTAAATTTGTTTCATTTAATCCTTCAAAACAAGATGTCACATGAATATATTTAGATGAAAAAATTTTAGAAATAAGTTGTTCCTATAGTGGATAGAAGATGATATAGAGGAATGATGAGTGCGGAAGAATTGGGTATAGAGGAGTGAATCTTGATGACTAAGACGTATAGAGGATGAATATAGAGGTCCATGAGTGCGGGTAGTCTTACTGTCAGCGGAGACGCTGAGCTGTAGCCAAATCACAAAGGTCGCGGAGGGATAGCAACGCTGGCGCCTGGTGGGCTCCGCACCACTCACACGCCCATCGAAGGCGTGCACCGTGCCACCGTGCACGGCTGGTGGACTGGCGGGGCATCCGTGCTCGTACGCAACGACATGCGCGTGTGCCGAGATACTCGCCTTGTGCCTAAATGTCTGCCCTCCCCGACAAACAACTTCGACTAAATATATATTAAAAAATATTAATATTTATAGTATATAATTAGTATCGTTGGAAAGACCTTTGAATCTAGTTTTTTAATATATTTATTCGAAGATACAAATATTATACGTACTTTCTATAAATCGAGTCAAACTTATGACACGCACACCAATAACGACAGTTATTTAGAGATAGAGGAAGTAGACATCCTACATCACATGGCAGGTGGGTCACCTCTTCACCAAGATATATGAGGTGTTTGGATGGGTACGGGGATAGGAATAGGACGAGGAGAGGGATCGGAGATATTAATCTTAGCCATCTATTTTTATATCTCATTTAATCTTACCTATTCATTCATTTTTCTATCAGTCTGTTCGTTTGGCTGAAAAACAATGGCTAAAAGTACTGTTCGCTGATTTATTGTGAGAGAAAAACGTTGTTCGTTCATAAAAAAGGTATGGTCTATGGCTATGTTCGGCTGTGCTGATAATCCAGCTGAAAAACACTGTTGGCTGATTTATTATTAAAGAAAAACACTATTTCAACTGAAAGAAGAAACTGAAAAGTACAGATTATAAGAGCCTATAATCAAGCGAACAGGGCATATGTCTGTCCCGATATCCAAACGCCCCCTATGTATATAATTTAATCGATCGATTGCAAAGCACGGCGAGCGGAGTCCAGATCAAAAAGTAGCACGGCGCAGCTGCTGCCGGTCGGCCACCAAACAGTCACTGCAGGGCAGGCGCAAGCCAACTGAAAGGCGGCGGCAGCGACGGTGGCAGCCGGTCACTCCTCTGTCCTCTCGTCTCTAGTCCACCGCATCGCCATGGCGCCGCCGCAGACGGTCCCCCGGCGCGGCCTCTTCATTGGCGGGGCCTGGAGGGAGCCATGCCTCGGGCTCCGCCTCCCCGTCGTCAACCCGGCCACCGAGGCCACATCGGTTCGTGCCCGCCCTGCCCCTCTCTCCGATCGCTTTCACAGCGTACCTGCAGCAGCCTAGCAAGCACCGTTCTGAACTTGACCTTTTTGTTGTGGTGGTGGTGACCACTGATCGGTATCGACGAAGGCGCATCCCGGCGGGCACGGCGGAGGACGTGGAGATCGCGGTCGCCGCGGCAAGGGACGTGTTTTCCCGCGACGGCGGGAGGCACTGGTCGCGTGCCTCTGGGGCCGTGCGCGCCAACTTCCTCAGGGCGATCGCCGCTAAGGTGCCAACGTTTTGTCCTGTCACAACCATATCCCGAGTCTGTTGGAGTCGTGAACATCTCGCTGCTGTGTGAACAGAGTTAGTTTTGGGGGCGACTAGGAAGGTTGCTCTTGCCTAGTGTTTTTTGGAGTCCATAGATCGCTTCTGGGAAAAACAAAAACGCAATCGAGATGGATGACTGTTTTTTTATAAGAGATGGATGACTGTTGAGCGATTGTCGAATGTCTCCTCTTTTATTTGGCCACTATCTGATTTCATTTTACACGTCTTGGTTAGGTTGATTGTTTGTTGTGTATGAACATCTATGACTGTAGTTTTATATCCGATACCTTAATCTTGGTCTACTAATCTCATACTGCAGAGTAGCCTTAATCTTGGTCTACTAATCTCATACTGTAGAGTAGAAGCCTTAAATTCTTGAGGTAGTTACAGCCTAGCAGGATAGTGACAATGCAGGCTCCATTCATAGACTATTTTTCCTGCTATGTGCCATGCTATGACACTAAAATTGTCTGTAGATTGTCTTTCAGTAGTGGAAAATATGGATTGTATTTCAGCTATCAGCAATCGGGCATTGGATCTTACTGTCCTCATTTAAGATTACTTCCTGCGCGCATGTGGAAGGCTTACTAGTTAATGTTGTTTACTGCATTTTAAATGGACATCTGTTAAAAGACTCGGCCAGGGGGAGGGACGCCCCCCTGATTTTGTCCTTAAGAAGTTTGTGCCAGCCTTTGAACCTGGACCAGTGACAGGGGTTTCATTGACCATTTGACCCCCGGACTTCAACAGTCTAACCAGTTGTAGCGACGGCTGCAGGATTAGGCACGAGTACTCTGAGTTCTTCTCGCGAGTCTCATCATTCCATAGCTAAAGCCTAAATAGTACTTTGTGAAGAACATTGTAAACTTTTCCGCTTTCATATAGCATGCCCACCGGATATCAGGTGGAACAACTGATACGTGTTATTTATGCCTTGGAACACAGCTAATGGTAACGTTTTGAAGTTAATTGACATAGGCAGCCTGGGAGATGTATACACACTTATGTGATGGCATAATGACACTTTGAGTGTTTTTGTTCATAATATTTCGTTTTGTAACCATTCATAACTATTACACGTGTATGTTCTCAAAAATATGACTTCCATTAGCGAAGCAATCACAATTAACACAAAAGTACATGTCTATTTTGACAGCACATGTCTCAATTCTATTATTCCACACATACACCTGGTACATGAATCTCACTATATCTTATAATTGACTTAGAATCGGCCAAACATTAAATAAATAAATTCATGCCACATAATAAATGTGTCAATTCCTACTAAGTTCACAAATTTAGTCTCA
The DNA here is from genome assembly GCA_038087645.1 of Saccharum hybrid cultivar R570. Lineage (NCBI taxonomy): Eukaryota > Viridiplantae > Streptophyta > Magnoliopsida > Poales > Poaceae > Saccharum > Saccharum hybrid cultivar. The sequence continues at coordinate 17,147,540 of JAQSUU010000534.1, read as the reverse complement.
CCTCAATTACTTTAAATTGCTTTTGCATGCACGTATAATTATCTCCTACTAATTTTGACATTACTGTCGATAAGAACGGATATTGATTTGTTTTAATTTATAAATTATTATCGACATGCATGAGAGATGGAAAGTGCTAGCGAGGGAATTGGTTTGTTTCTATTTACATGGGCGATGGATGGGGCAGGCGCACATGAGCATGATTTTCGTGATGATTGAAAGGAGATATGAGATGTGGCAGATCGTGTGTCTCTTTGGCAGATCGTGTGTCTCTTTGGTGGTTGCGCCGGGTGGACGATTTGATTCCCTTGTTGCCCATGGATTCCTTGCATGCTTGCTGTGATTGCATGCTTGCTGTGATTGTAGGCACAGGAGCATGATTTACATAATGAATTTTCCCTCCCGCCGCGCTGACTGCTGAAACATCTGGAATTTAAACTTGGCGCCAATACTAGGAGTGGGAGGGATGCTTTAATTTCGTTGTCATTTGCCGTGCCCTATCCCTATAAAGGGCGGATGAATGGTTACTGTGTAAATACATGATTCCTCCAGTCACCCGTGCTGCTGGTATGTTCTTGTATATCTCTCCTCTCGTTGGCTACAACCTCTCTATTTTGTGTATTTGTGGTTGGATGAATGTGATTTGAGATATTCTTAGATGTTTCCTTCAGAGTTTCGGGACATTAGATCAGTATGGTAGGAGCAGCAACGATGACAAATTGGTGGATTTGTTATGAGCATTACATTGCTATCAGCATTACAGTAGATTCTAACCCACTATTTTCTTTATACTTTTGTTGCATTGAAAGTTTTAAATCTCCCGTAGCTGGAACTGCTAGACTAGAACTTGAAGACCAAATATGCCATAAATCGAATATATGTTTTTCTTCTCATGTCCATCATCTCAGTTCCAATAAAAGACACTCCTTTCAGTAGAGTAACCACATCTTCTCAGTGCAAACATTACTCAGCTGGTTGGGTCTCATTTGTACACTTGTGTTGCATGTTTTATGCAGAGTCGGAAGGACGTGGAGGGGTCGCTATTCATCATCAAGAGGTTTGTCTCATCACTTCCTCAGATGCCTGATGACTTCAGTTGTGTTGTGAATTGCTTTTCTCTGTTTCCTCTATGCATAGTAGGGCTTCTGTCAAAATTTTTGGCCTATATGCATTTCTTGTCAGCGAGCTTTGTTTGAATAGCAATGTTCTGCTCTCTGACTTCTCCACTGGTGCACCTATATTTGTCAAGTCCACATAGAGGGCAATCTCAATGAAATTTTTGTTGATTATTAGTAGACTGAATCATCCACTAATTTAAATCATCCCTGTCATTCACAAACTAATCCAGTTTTGTCAGTCGATTTAGTCATGATAGAATCATTTTAACAAGACATTATTTTGCTATCTAGGTGATTGCACGACGCTGTTTTGTTACCAGGATAGGATTTTTTTTGTCGTCCTACTCAATTGCCGATTGCTTGCTAATTAATTATCATCACAGTTATTCCAAATTTCACTTTTGTTCTAAACTGAGAACAAATTGTAAGTTATAAAAAGGTTGTATAGTTGTTCCAAAAACAGAGAAAATGATTAACAAGAAAGAGGGTGTCTAATGATCCGTGTGATTAGACATGACCTTCCAAATTTTTGTTTTTAATCATGTCATTCGTGTGTCATTTTATCTCAGTTTTTAGCATTGAAAGGTTTTCATGAATTTTGGCTTCCCAGTTGTGAGATGGATTCCACCGTTGTGTCGCTCAATAGAAAAAGGGTGTCTGCTGACCCATTTCCGGCAATCATACCCACCTACAGGTACGGATGTAACATTTTTCTTGTAATTGGTTGATGAGACAATCAATTTATGTGTTCATAGGTTACTCATGTAAATTTTGTCATTTTGATTGATATGGATGGGATTGTAGATGGGTTCGATATCATGAAGTGGGAATTGAACACATATTCTCGACATGGGAATTAAGTGCTCAGGTGTTATGGAAAGGCAACGTACGGCAGCACCGTGGCGGAAGCTATTTGCGTGTAATTTTAAAGGATGAGGAGGTACATTTAGTAAATTTTTAAACCAAGTTTAAAATTTTTGTTTGCAGATATGTGGTGGAATCTATATTTTGGCTATAACATTTTTACAGGGAACCAAAATGGAAGCAGTCGCCTACGGCGATCAAACCATGAGGTTTGACAGTTTACTTGTTCAAGGACAAGAATATGAATTCTTTAGAATTGGCTTTTTGCCTACTTGGGTTGATGACATGCGCTACATGTTCCGTTTGCATTCTGACTTCTATGTGTTTCTATCTACACACACTATGGTAAATGCACAATCGAGTATTTTGGGGATTCCTCAGATTCCTCGTACGTTTATGGCATTCCAGGATGTATACACTCTGGACGAGTTCATTTTTGCAGGTATATCTCATACACCTATATTTAAAATCACGTAGTTAACTATTTATGTTCTTATTCCATCAACAACTATTGTTTGTGTTTGTAGATATCATTGGTATTGTTCTATATGTGTCTAAAACCCAAGGAAGGGATGACCCGAGGAGTTTATACAAACATGTGGTGGTGATGGACGAAAGGTACTTGTTTAGGGCCTGTTTAGTTTCCAAAATTTTGTAAAATTTTTTAAGTTTCCCGTCACATCGAATATTTAGACGCATGCATGAAGTATTAAATATAGATAAAAAATAAAACTAATTACACAGTTTAGACGAAATTCACGAGATAAATCTTTTAAGCCTAATTATACCATGATTGGACACTAATTGCCAAATAACAACGAAAGTGCTACAGTACCATTTCTCAAAAAAATCGTGAAGTAAACAGGCCTTAGTTGTGAGAGATTGTAATAGATTGAAACTTTTATAATTAGTCGCCACTAATCAGTTTTGTAACTCGTAGGAACAACTGCATCATATTAAACGTCATGAAACCACACCTTTTGCGTCTCACCATCGGGGAATGGCGGCGAGCGGCATCAGAGTTGCGCACTCTAGCTGCCCTCCATGTACACATGAATAGAAAGAGATGTACTACATTACTGATGTCCTCATATCTATTGTCTAATTAAAGTTTCAGTTGTTACATTTTGCTCGTGCATGATAGGTGGAGTGACCACTAACGATTTCAGTGAAATTGTATTCTCTCTTCTTTGTCGACAGGCAGATACATTTCAAGGTGAGATTCTTTTGGGGTCACTCATTTATCTAATTTCTCGTATATAGCACTGATCCAAAAGTTTTTTTGTTTATAGGCCTACGCGATCGCCTGCTTGGTGATGCAGCCGAACGTCAACGAGCTCAACAGTTTGCCCATGACACTGTGTTGTGTCTCATCGAGCGCAACCGTTGCATTGGCGCTCCCGGTCACGGCTGTCGTCGCAGAGCGCCCTAGCGGCCGCCCCACCATCGCCCTTACATTGGTCGCAGTCGTGGACGTGGTCGCTGAGCGCCTCAGTGACCGTCCCACCCATCGTCCTTCCATGGCTCAGCTAGCGTTGCATGGAGATGACACGTGAACTTGAAGACAGATGATGTCATGATGACATCACCATGATATTTTTGTGTATAAAAATAAATGGTGATACATTACGTATATGTTTTCTATATTAAAATAAATGGTGAAATACATAGCATATACGAGGGTGCATGCTAACGCTCTGTTTCAAGAAAACATGTGTTCACAAATCATGTCACTATCCCCACCCGGCAACAGGAAATAGGAAAATATCGGTGTCAATCACGGTAAAATAGGAAGTACTTAGAAATCTATTGTGTGCGCTTCCGGCTTCCCTGCGCCTCGCTCCAACACTGAAGCAAAGAAAATCAATCATCCCACCCGACTGCCCCCCAACACTGAAGCAAAGAAAATCGGTCTTTCAATCCTGCGCTCTAAAACCCGCGGCCTCGCCATAGCGTCTGCCCTCGCCAGCCGACCTCCCCCTCACATCGGCCGCTGTCCTCGCACCCTCCATCGCGAACCGGCTGTGTGTTTCGTCATAGCGCGTCACCATTTGTTACAAAAAAAGACAACACGTTAAGGGCGTCACGATCTCTCCTACCAAAAATCACGTCCACATCCTAAAAAAATCCCGCGAACGCCACATGGAAGGCAATGGAAACACCGATGTAATCACCCTCACGGAATCACCGGCAAACATCATGATCGGGCATTCTTAGTTGCTGATCCGTGCCCGTGCGTTGAGGACTTTTTTACCTATAGTTGCTCGAAGTGACTTTGCAAGGACGCTGGTCAAGGTTCAAAATATGTTTTAGTACAGTATTGTCGATGCTCTTTAAATAGTTTTAGCTATCAGCGCTGGTGTGTCTTTACACCACTCTTCAACAGGTGTAGGGTTAATCATGATAAGTATCTTTTCCCGCTGATCGAAAACATAAAGCATATATTTTCGAATGTGTAGCCATGGCAAAAGAAAATTAGGACTGCTTTGCTACAACTAAAAAAAATAAAACATGGACATTTACAGTATTGTTACCTTTCAAAAAAAAGCCTCGTGCAATCCCACATACCCACCCCTTCCTCTCATTTTCCTTTCCAAAAATAAACAGATTTAATCACCATAATTTGAGGACATGCAAAACAAAACAGCACCACATGCAAAAGGAAACAATGCCGTGCAACACGTTGATTACGGCACCCAACACAAAGGAAATAGAGAATCGGTCGGCCTCCCCCTCGCATCGCCAGCTGCCCTCGTATCCTCCCTTGTGCACCGGCGTGGTGCAGCTGCGCCTCCACCCCACCCAGGAAGCGAAGCATCAACGCCAGGACAACATCGGCTACCTCAGGCGGCTCATCGGATCCTCCCTCGGCTGCGAGTTGCGTGCGCAGTGTGGATGATCCTCCTTGCCGGCTGCCGCGATAGTGAAGAGGTAGCAACAACCGATCGTGAAATCCAGGTTTTCCCTCTCTCCCTACTGTTCATGATCCGGCAATGGTCTGCTAACTTGAGCCACCTCGCGGCTGGACATCGGCAAACTCGTGTTTTTCTCTCTCTCTCCCTACTGTTCATGATCCGGCAATGGCCTGCTGGCTTCAGCCACCTTGGTTGGACGTCGGTGAACTGGTGTTTTTGGTGCGCACGTTTGTCATCTCGCCGATCCCGGCAGCCCCGTTGCTGAACTAGGGCTACTAGATTGGATCGGGCTGAGCGGAGTGTTCATATATAGACCTGACTCATTTGTTGATGATCTGGATGCTAATGGATTAGCTGCTAAATAAGGGAGAAGAGCCCATGTCAATTAGGACTATAAAGAAAATTAGGACTGCTTTGCTACAACTAAAAATAATAAAAGATGGACATTTACAGTATTGTTATCTCCACGCTACAAACTTTTTTGGTAAAAGAATACTGACCAGCCGTCCTAATTTTCTGATATACTGTAGCAGCAACATGCCAATTTTTACAGTATTGTTACCTCCACGATACAAACTTTTTTTTTGGGTAAAAGAATACTGACCAGCAGTCCTAATTTTTCTAGATTGGCATAGACAATTCAGCCCATTTGGTTATAAGTCCTCATGGCTTTGGTAGTGAAACAATTCATTAAATAAGAGTTGACTGAAAACCACTCAATGAAGAACTCGCTTTAGTATTAAATTTTCAAGGAAAAATAACTCTAAAAAAACAAGTCAGATAAATCTATAGCGGTAGAGGGGAATGGGAACGGAAGTCTCCAACTGCTCAAGTGCTCTGCGCTGCGAGGAATGTCTCGCTTTCAGCTTTGAGGAACTATGGCAATGGGAGAAAGTTGGAGTGGCATGGTAGGTTTCGCCGTGCTCGTCCTTCAATTTCGTGCGTCGGGTGGGGGAGAGAGCGCGTCGGATTGGGAAAGAGAAGGGAAAGAGTCCTTTTTTTACCAAACACATGAAAGTTAGGCTCACCCTGTAAGTTCGATTTGCCAGCTCCATATCAGAGTATTAAAAACTTAAGAGGTCCAACAACAGCTTTAGTCAGTAGGCATTCAAAGCTCCTATACACTTGACTGACATTTTTCCAAATTCATACACATATATTATTATGTATATAGTTATATGTGTCTGTATATATATGTTTAACAACATATAAACTTATTCATGTACAAATACAAAAATACATCATAATTTGGGTATGATTAAATCAGCTAAATAATTATCGCTATTTTTGTTTGGTTATTCAATTGAACATAGCAAATATAAATGATTTCATTATTAGTGCTTAAAAACTAAACTGAGAGTATATAATACGTTTTTAGAAAACAAATTTGAACAATGACAATACAATTTTATATAGCTATATATCATTTTTAATTGTGAATTAATGACATCCATGTTTGATCTACCTTAATTATTTCAAAACAAATTAATATGTTTGTCTTTTAGGTCTCGATGGATAGTTCAGATTCGGAGGTTTCGAAGGAAAATGGAGGCTCTTCAAAAGATATTGTACAAACAGTAAATACCAGTAAGCCTATTGATGATTATGAGTTGTTGCAAGAAAGCATGAGTACAGAAGTTACGCACAGAGATCTACCAGATGATCAGGGCTTAAGCATTGATACACCCCATGATGAAAAAGCCCTATCAACTTCTCTTGTAGATCCGATGGGAGAAAAAGAACTTCCCAAAATCCAAATCTTACAAAATAAACCCAAAAAGTCTATGTTCTCACCGGTTGCCTCAGAAGGTATTGATATTTTCCCTTTGATCGGATCAACTTTGAAAAACTTCTAACTGTTGTTGAATACTTTAATCCTATATGCAAGTTTGTTGTCTTTTTCAGATTATGTTTGTACCGAAACTGATATAGCCATAATTGAATCTGTCAAAAAAAATCCTTCTTCACCTGGGAAGGAGGAGCTTGTGCTCATAGACGATGTTCCGGTGTCAAGAAACCACATGGAATGTCTTTTTCAGCCACAAGAATACTTATCTGACGAGGTAACATATGCAAATCATAATACTCAATCAAACATTGGCAACTTCAATGTCCTTTCTCTCTGATGGCAAAATCTATGCAGGTCATAGATGCTTATATTACACTGCTGAAGGCCCAGGAGGGTTTGAAAAAGAGGCAAGGGGGTACAGTCTATCTTGAAACTGCGTGCTTAACTGCAGTTATGAAGTGGGATGGAGAAAAGAAAGAGTCCATCGTAGATCATTATCCTAAACATGGCACTTCCCAGCGTCCTGGATTAGTTCAAAGGGTGCTAACTTACCTCGACCATGACATGGTAGCAATTATTTTAAACCATCTATCGGTCTTTCATTGTCAAATTTGTATGCCTGACAAATTATTTATTATTTGACTTGATAGGTGTTTCTTCCGGTAAATGTTACACATACACACTGGTACCTTGCTGTTATAAACACTGACAAACGTGAGGTCCAGGTGCTAGACTCTTTGGGCGAGATGTTCGGCCGTGCAGACCTCCAAAAAATAGTGGGTATTTTCTAACACATCTATTTGTACACATTTAATATTTTAGAAAGACTAATTGATTCATTCTTCCATGAACAAATAGCAAGTTGGATTGCGGAAACAAATAGATTTCATATTGGAAGAGACGGGCTTGAAAGAGCACAAATGGCCAGATGTTGAGGTTGATATCTGGCCGGTTGAGGAGATTTTTGCGCGGAAAATTATTGCAAAAAGATGGGTACGTCAGAAAAAAAATAGTGTCATATAAGTTGAATTTTGTGTCTTTGCCTTTTTGATCTAATGTGTGTCGGAGCCTCTATTAATGTTGTATGTAGCTTTTCTTGCGGTTTATTCTTAATTACCTTTATGGAGTATTGGACCGGAAACGATTTGTCTGATGAGTTCAACAAGGTAAACCATGCGTCTTACCACAAGTCATGAGTGTGCACTAGCTGTGGATTTTTTAATTAATAATTAGCTTGATTCATACTATCGTGCAGGATGATATGAAAGAATTTAAACTGAAGCTTGCGGTGATCTTGCTATCGTCGGAGTTAAATAAAAGAAAGAGTGCTCCATATATTGAAAGCGATGAAAATATTAGATGCCCAAGCGACTGTGTCATAATAGATAATCCAAATATGGCAGATCAAGCATCCACAAAGAAGAGGAAACATTCTGAGGGGGCCGAGTGCTTAGTCAAATTTGAGGTCAATGCCAACCAAGACCCTGATGAGTTTTAGGCATTTGAGGTTATGAAAGACGTGCCAATGAAGAAGGAAGAGATGACTGAGTTACTGTGTGATTACGTCATGGCAATTCAGGATGAAGTGATGTTGAAGTAAACTACATGCTTATCTAAATTACTTTATTTACTAATAATAGTGTGCTCTCTTATATGACGAAAACCATCATCTGTGTCTAATGCTTTGCAGGAAGCCTTGGGTTAAAGGTTTTCATCCCTCCGTGATTCCGTTAAGTGTCCACGACCTACAAGAGTTGTTAATGAGCAATTGAGATATCTCTGAGAACTGTTTTAATTTAGGTGTTCGATTTCAGGCGTCTCGAGAGTATAATATAATGAAAAAATACAATAATATTACGAAGCATCACATGGACCTGAGATTTTGTGTAAGCACATTTTTATAATTGTTATCGTGCTATATCGTATTGTCTTATTTTTTGTTCTTCTAATTATATAAACTAGGCCAAGTTATATTAATCCTGACTCTCCATATCCTTCTCTTTCATAAAATATGTGCTTTAACACAAATGCCAGAATTCCGTAAAAAATACACTAAGACAGAAATGGCTGCTGCGATTGGTGTATGTGGGGATATGGAATACAACTTAGCGCAGTGCAGATACGTAAGTCGTTTGCTCCCTACTTTTATCACTTGTTTCCTATATACTATTCTAATCGCTACAATGTTTGCAGTTTCTTTTGTCATGGCTACACATTCGAAAATATATGCTTTATGTTTTCGATCAGCGGGAAAAGATACTTATCATGATTGACCCTAGACCTGTTGAAGAGTGGTGTAAAGACACACACGCGCTGATGTATGCTAGGTTTACTCTTGGATTTAGCTACAACTACACCGCAGTGAATATACATATTCCTGGATGGACAGAGGATGTTTTTAAATGGAAATTCAAACAGAAAGAAAACATTACAGATGACATAGATGGGTAACTAACTCAGAGACACCGTCGCTTGCAATAATAATATTTATGATATAACTATTTCTATATACCGCTGATCGTGAATCTTGCCGCAGACATTTAAGTGGATATCTTATCCTACAATATATGTCTGCATGGAATAGACGGCACACATATTTGTACGGTGAGTATAACACTTTGTTTTAAGTTTTTGTGGAAGATTTTTCGAGAGACGCAGTATTAGCCATGCGATAGACACTAATATTGATATATATGTGTGTACAAGATGGTATAGAGATGCGGCGAAACTTATTCGTGGATTTATTGGCGCATAAAAAAATGGATATCGGAGATATCTTCCTGCCGATATTAAACATTATCTTAGCCGCATCACGGAAAGATCTATAAAGTAGAGTTTGTGTGCTTGTGACGTCACGCACTCTATGACTGTGTTAAATTCATAAACTTTGCCTTTTGGATGAAATATCACTTTAACGTTGAATTTTATTTTTTTACAGTGATGTTATCTTATAGTGCGATCTATGTATTTTTACTATAAAATATTAGTTATCCTGTAGCAACGCACGGGCACACTACCTAGTAGAGGAGAGAATCTTGATGACTATGACATATAGAGGATGAATATAGAGGTCCATGAGTGCGGGTAGTCTTACTGTTAGCGGAGACGCTGAGCTATAGCCAAATCACAAAGGTCACGGAGGGATAGCGACGCTGGCGCCTGGTGGGCTCCGCACCACTCACACGCCCATCGAAGGCGTGCACCGTGCCACCGTGCACGGCTGGTGGACTGGCGGGGCATCCGTGCTCGTACGCGACGACATGCGCGTGCGCCGAGATACTCGCCTTGTGCCTAAATATCTGCCCTCCCTAACAAACAACTTCGACTAAATATATATTAAAAAATATTAATATTTATAGTATATAATTAGTATCGTTGGAAAGACCTTTGAATCTAGTTTTTTAATAAATTTATTCGAAGATACAAATATTGCACGTATTTTCTATAAATCGAGTTAAACTTGTGACACACATACCAATGACGACAATTATTTAGAGACAGAGGAAGTAGACATCCTACGTCACATGGCAGGTGGGTCACCTCTTCGCCATGGACGAAGCCAGCGGGGGGCTGGGGGGCTCCAGCCCCCCCTACTGCTGCTAAGCTAGTGGAACTTCTAGTGCTCTTCTTCCAATTTTAGACGCAGATGTATAAGGTAGGGTGGGCTAAGACATTTATTTTTTAGATGTATTTTGTGAATTTCATTGTTAATTGACGTTTTAAATATAAGACTACTTCAAGCTATTATACTTTTTTCTATTACGAGGGATTAAAGTAGAGCTAAGTCACTGTAGCACTTTTGTTTAGCCCCCTAAATTTTTTTCTGGCTTCGTCTCTGCTCTTCACCAAGATATACGAGGTGTTTGGATGGGTACGGGGATAGGAATAGGACGAGGAGAGGGATCGGAGATATTAATCTTAGCCATCTATTTTTATATCTCATTTAATCTTATCTATTCATTCATTTTTCTATCAGTCTGTTCGCTTGGTTGAAAAAACAATGGCTAAAAGTATTGTTCGCTGATTTATTGTGAGAGAAAAACGTTGTTCGTTCGTAAAAAAGGTACGGTTTATGGCTATGTTCGGCTGTGCTGATAAGCCGGCTGAAAAATACTGTTGGGTGATTTATTGTGAGAAAAAAATACTATTTCGACTAAAAAACAAACTGAAAAGTACGGATTATAAGAGCCTATAATCAAGCGAACAGGGCGTATGTCTGTCCCGATATCCAAACGCCACCTACGTATATAATTTAATCGATCGATTGCAAAGCACGGCGAGCGGAGTCCAGATCAAAAAGTAGCACAGCGCAGCTGCTGCCGGTCGGCCACCAAACAGTCACTGCAGGGCAGGCGCAAGCCAACTGAAAGGCGGCGGCAGCGACGGTGGCAGCAGGTCACTCCTCTGTCCTCTCGTCTCTAGTCCACCGCATCGCCATGGCGCCGCCGCAGACGGTCCCCCGGCGCGGCCTCTTCATTGGCGGGGCCTGGAGGGAGCCATGCCTCGGGCTCCGCCACCCCGTCATCAACCCGGCCACCGAGGCCACCATCGGTTCATGCCCGCCCTGCCCCTCTCTCCGATCGCTTTGACAGCGTACCTGCAGCAGCCTAGCAAGCACCGTTCTGAACTTGACCTTTTTGTTGTGGTGGTGGTGACCACTGATCGGTATCGGCGAAGGCGACATCCCGGCGGGCACGGCGGAGGACGTGGAGATCGCGGTCGCCGCGGCAAGGGACGTGTTTTCCCGCGACGGCGGGAGGCACTGGTCGCGTGCCTCTGGGGCCGTGCGCGCCAACTTCCTCAGGGCGATCGCCGCCAAGGTGCCAACGTTTTGTCCTGTCACAACCATATCCCGAGTCTGTTGGAGTCGTGAACATCTCGCTGCTGTGTGAACAGAGTTAGTTTTGGGGGCGACTAGGAAGGTTGCTCTTGCCTAGTGTTTTTTGGAGTCCATAGATCGCTTCTGGGAAAAACAAAAACGCAATCGAGATGGATGACTGTTTTTTTATAAGAGATGGATGACTGTTGAGCGATTGTCGAATGTCTCCTCTTTTATTTGGCCACTATCTGATTTCATTTTACACGTCTTGGTTAGGTTGATTGTTTGTTGTGTATGAACATCTATGACTGTAGTTTTATATCCGATACCTTAATCTTGGTCTACTAATCTCATACTGCAGAGTAGCCTTAATCTTGGTCTACTAATCTCATACTGTAGAGTAGAAGCCTTAAATTCTTGAGGTAGTTACAGCCTAGCAGGATAGTGACAATGCAGGCTCCATTCATAGACTATTTTTCCTGCTATGTGCCATGCTATGACACTAAAATTGTCTGTAGATTGTCTTTCAGTAGTGGAAAATATGGATTGTATTTCAGCTATCAGCAATCGGGCATTGGATCTTACTGTCCTCATTTAAGATTACTTCCTGCGCGCATGTGGAAGGCTTACTAGTTAATGTTGTTTACTGCATTTTAAATGGACATCTGTTAAAAGACTCGGCCAGGGGGAGGGACGCCCCCCTGATTTTGTCCTTAAGAAGTTTGTGCCAGCCTTTGAACCTGGACCAGTGACAGGGGTTTCATTGACCATTTGACCCCCGGACTTCAACAGTCTAACCAGTGTAACTCAACAGGAGAATTTGGCTAAATGGACATCTGTTATTATGAGGAAATCGTCTCATTGTTTTCTTCTTAACTGGCATGGTTGTTTCTTCTGGCAGTAATTTTCTTGAAATGTTTGTTGCTGGGTGCAGATTAAAGATAGAAAATCTGAGTTGGCTTTGCTGGAGACACTTGATTCTGGGAAGCCTCTGGATGAAGCAAGTGCAGACATGGTAGCTTCAGTTTGCATTTTGCACTATGATGTTTGTTGTGTCTGGAGAAAGAAGATGCAATATGTTTTAATCAATGTTTTAATATTTCATATTAGGATGATGTGGCTGCATGCTTTGAGTACTTTGCTGATCTAGCAGAAGCTTTAGATGGGAAGCAACGTTCACCGATCTCTCTGCCTATGGAAAACTTCAAGTCATATGTACTTAAAGAACCCATTGGGGTTGTTGGACTGATCACTCCTTGGTATGACATCCACTTTCATTCAAGCACCTTAATTCAACAAGTGTTCCAATATTTCATTGTATGCTTCTAGATTTTCAGTTCATGAGCATATGCTGATCCTATAGTGTAACAAAATGTTTCTACATTCCATGTCTCATTTTCTTCTTAAAGTCAGTTGTTATGTGGTTAAACCAGAGTGATTATTTATTTTCTATCTTTACCACACGCTTTCATTTATCCCTGTCAAACAAGCGAACATTCTGATTCCTATCAAAGCAAAGATTGTTAATCTGTATGCGAGTGCATTTTAAATTTGTTCTCTTTTGTATTTCATAGTTTAACATATTTGAAGCTAGCAGCTGCTTCCATGATAACTGAAATTGGTTCTTTTGACCTCTCTTATATCCAAGAAAAGCACAACATGATCAGCTACAAATGTGCGTTTTCTTCTCCAAGCCCCTTGGGCCATATACCAGCCTTTTAGTCATTAGTATGCTCATTTCTCAATTGTTGAGCCCTCTACAAGTTAGGGATATGTTAACACCATCACTCACACATGCACCTTCACATGCATCCTAAAAGGCTTGGAGAACTACTATCGTTCATGTTTGTGCTTTGCACATGAACAATGAGTTTATCAGATGATCATTCTAACCCCTTATCTTTCTCCTTGTGTAAATGAAGGAACTATCCTCTGTTGATGGCAACCTTGAAGGTCACACCTGCCTTGGCTGCTGGGTGTACAGCTATATTAAAGCCTTCAGAGTTGGCTTCTGTGTAAGGCTTTGATGCTTTTTAAGTTATTACTTGAGCAGTTTTTTTTTTTTTTGAAGGGTCACCGGGGGGGAAAAGAATTCCCCACCTGAATATATTGCAAAGGAGTGGTAATATAAATTACCGCTCAAAGGATACAACAGAGGACGCACACTTACAACACAACACCATCAACAACACACGCGAGAGGACGAAGGACAACCACAAAACACAGAAAGGGGAACAAAGGGCTCCCATGAAAAGCAAGAGTTGTTCACCAACTAACACCACCACCAGCGGCCGAACTCCGGCGACCTCCACTCCAACGGCGACTGTGAAGCTTTGAGTCAAAATGACAGACGACAGTCGTGATTACAATGTCTTGAAGCACATCCAGGACCCAGTTGACGCCCGCCAACGCCCATTGAGGGGAGGAAATCACAATGGAGGGAGGGTCGGCAAAAGGGGCGCGAGGAGATCCAAGAGAGGGGATCATGGTCTCGTTACCGGCATTTGATGAGACAAGGCAATCAAGGATCATGGAGAATGGCAAAGTTAAGACACAAGCGGCATAGTTTGCAGGTTAGCCTAGACACAAGCCGAAGGACGCCAACCGATCATCGATTTGCGCCACCGCCGAACAGCATACTCGCCGGTTACGCCGTGACCTTTGTGCCCTGCACCACTCCTCGTAGCTACGCCGCTCCGCTGCCGCCCTCCATCTGAGGACCAACAGTGGAATGGGGACTAAGAGTGGTGACGGACACGCAAGCCCAAGATCACCGGACACGACGACCTCCCTTGAGGCTGATGGTGCCACCTACAGCACATCCGGGCCCACGTACCACCATTCAACGCCGTCCATGGGGAGGAAACCATGAAGGGGAATGGCGGCAGCGGTGGAAACACCACCCGGCATTAGATTTTCTGGCACCATCAAGGAGAGCGCCGACGGAGCAGAGACGCCAGAGGAGGACACTCGGCGAATCATCGGCAACGACTAACAGCCAGGGGCTAGTCACGCCCAAGAGGGGAGCAAGGAACAAGGGGGCACAAGGGTGGTCGTGCCGGACTCGACGGGACAGGCGTGCTTGTGTCGATGCCTTCAAAAAGGGAAATGACGTCCGCAGACGCCATCATCGAAAACCGTAGCACCAGGCTCGTAAGGGCTTTCGCCCCGAGACCTACCCAGCGAAGGCGTCAAGCTCGGGATGGCCTTCGTGGAAGAAGGAAGTGGAAGCTCCAGCAACGCCTCCAGGGAGGGATATGACGCCACATGCGATGCGCCATCGCCACCGGCCCGGAACAACAACCAGGCAGGGTTTTCACCCAAATTCCAGATACCTTCAGAAGCCCATCCAGAGCTTTTGTCGAGCACGAGCTGTAGCCGGAGGGGTGCGACGCCAGCAGGGGCCGTGGAGGCGAGCGCGCGGGCGCCCGTGCGTGCGCGTGGCCACCCGGGCGGCTCGGATGCAGGTGAGCCCCCGCTGGACGTCCAGCAGAACGGCGTCGGCCTGCTGCCCGGGACAGCTCTGCATGAGGGAGAGCAGCGCCTCCCAAGAGCTGCCTGCCGCTGACGCACCGGAGCTTCTTCCGCTCCCTCTGTGCGCACGGTCTCGCCCGTACGGCAAGAACCAGCGGCCCGCGCGTATGCGGCGTGACCGCCGCGTCGACGCCGCAGAGGAGGGTGCCGGCTGCCACGCCCGGGGCAGTCTGGCCGCAGCTGCTGCCGGCCCCAGGAGGCCGCTGCCGTGGAGGCCAGTAGCCGGCCGTCGCGTCTGTCGCCAAGGGCCCGCCGCCTTGTGCCGACCCCGTCGAGGGGGAGCGCTGCAGCGATCACGAGCACGACGAGGGCGCGCTCCTGCAGGCGGGGCGGAGGAAGAAGCCCGCGCGGCTCGTGCCCGCCGCCCGGCGGCAAGGGCAGCCGCCGCACCGCGTCGACTCCATCGAGGAGGAGCGCTGCTGCGACAACGAAAACGACGAGGGCGTGCTCCGGAGGAGCGGAGGAGGAAGGTGCGTGTGCCGCGCCGTCTGCTCGCGCTGCACCCGCGCGCCCGCCGGTCCCCGCGTCCCTTCGCCGCTACACGTCAGATCCGGGGCGGGAGGCAGCGGATCCAGGCTCAGGGGCCCCGGATCTGGCGCGTCGAGCCCGCCGCCGGCCGTCCTTGCTCCATGGAGAAACAGGGTCGAGTGAGGAAGGGGAGGATTAGGAGAGGAAGGGAGGGGATGGAGGCTGCTGCGGGTAGCCTTTTTGAGCGCCGCAGCGGGCCGCCGCCACCGCCAGCCGGAGGGCGGCGGCGGCGGCCGGGGGAGCTCGCCGGCTCGGGGTCTAGCGGCGGCGGTGGGTGTCGCCCCCCGAGTCGCCCGGGGAGACGACGCGGGGGTCCCCTCTCTCCGTGATCGGGTCTCGAGCAGTTTGTTTTATCCTGGGAGCTGGGAATAAAATCTTTTATAAATTTAGGAGTTGCTTAGAGCTTGGTGCAATATGTATGGAAATAGGCCTACCACCAGGTGTCTTGAACGTAATTACTGGTCTGGGCCCTGAAGCTGGTGCTCCATTATCCTCACATCCCCATGTGGATAAGGTCAAGACAATCAGACCTCTTTCTCAATGAGTACATATGTTGTTTAGCATCACTTCATTTGAAATAATTACTGTCAGATCATAAACTTATCACAATTATGTGTCCATGTTGTAGATTGCTTTTACTGGAAGTACAGAAACTGGTAAGAGGATAATGACTTCAGCTGCCCAAATGGTTAAGGTTTGTTCTCTTTTCTCTATATTTAGCTGCCATCCGTTCTCAGCAAATTTCCACATCCTAAATGACTTTCCATCAACATGATCATTGTGGATCTGTTGATGCAAGAAATCTTCAAATTATGTACCTGTATCACAGAATTCTTATTCCATTGTTTATTGTAATCTTCAACAGCCTGTTTCATTAGAGCTTGGTGGCAAAAGTCCTCTTATTGTCTTTGATGACATTGACAAAGGTCTCTTCCTCATGTTGCTCTATGCCCCTAATTTTATTTTATCTAATGTTTCAACAATCAATCTATTTTCAGCTCAATTCATAAGGTTTACAACATTATGGAAGTGCAAAAGTCAATTTTACATATTTTATTGCAAGTTTTGTTAGCTGTACTAAGTTATAACTGGATTGAAAACAGCTGTTGAATGGGCCATGTTTGGGATCTTCGCAAATGTTGGTCAAGTCTGCAGTGCTACTTCTTGTCTACTGCTGCATGTATGTATTTCTTCTAGCTGTTTTGGACAGATCAAGTCATCTTCTGATACATGACATCACACCAAGTTATTTCTAATACAGGAGAAAATTGCAAAGAAATTCTTGGATAGATTGGTTGCATGGGCAAAGAATATAAAAGTCTCAGATCCACTGGAGGAAGGCTGCAGACTGGGTTCGGTTGTCAGTGAAGGACAGGTGATGTAATACGAAGCGTATCAAACTTGTTGAAGTTTTGTTGCAGACATGTACTTACCTTTTTTTAATATATGTAATACGTCAATGAGGGTATTATGTCCAAATTAAATAAGTAATCAGGAATCAGGCCAATAGTGATGATATCCAAAGCAAGAAACTGTTAGCAAATGATTCTTTGCACACCACTCTTTCAAAAAAAGTGATTTTATTCATTTATATTTTTGAAATGAACATAGAACATTATGAACATAACCCACTTGCATGTGTCATTCCCAACTCTGAACATCTTAAATCCTCTTGTTTAATTCAGTATGAAAAGATAAAGAAGTTCATCTCAATTGCAAGAAGTGAAGGTGCCACAATTATGTATGGAGGTGCCCGACCATAGGTAAGCATCCTTAATTTCATTGCCTGATTTTGGTTTCTCAGCCATTGATCCAAGCTACATTGATGAATTGGCAGCATCTCAGAAGAGGGTTCTTTCTCGAACTTACAATTATAATAGATGTTAGTACATCAATGCAAATTTGGCGAGAGGAAGTCTTTGGACCAGTCATCTGCGTTAAAGAGTTCAGGACAGAGAGTGAAGCTATGGAACTTGCAAATGATACTTAGTGAGTCATTTTTGCTTGATTTTTCAAGACTAGAAATAAAAAAAGAACCTTTGATGCTTATATTGTTCATTCACCTTCTGCACAAACTCTTTTCAGCTATGGTTTAGCTGGTGCGGTGATCTCCAATGATGAAGAGAGGTGCAAGCACATTTCAAAGGTAACTGAAAGTGGAAGTATGACTTGGACATTGATTTCACCTCCTGATTACTTGCAAGGATGTTAAAGTTATAGTTTGATGGAAGTATTTGATACCATAACACATGTAAAATTCATCGTCTGCAGGCTCTTCACTCTGGTATTATTTGGATAAATTGCTCGCAGCCATGCTTCGTCCAAGCTCCTTGGGGAGGGAACAAGCAGAGCGGTTTTGGTCGGGAGCTCGGAGAATGGTGAGTCTTGGCTGCAATGTCAAAAGATTACACAAATTGTAGCTATTATACTCCCTAAGCAAAGGTTTTGTAAGTTGCATCATCTGAATTGCCTTAACTACTTTCAGGGGCCTTGATAACTATATGACCGTGAAGCAAGTCACCAAATATTGCTCGGATGAACCGTGGGGATGGTACCAGCCTCCATCTAAGCTGTGAAGGGGCATCCATTCCAGGAGAATGGAGCACATCATTAACTGAAGACAGCATCAGTCCTGTTCATGGACAGAAGCTTATGTACAGTACAGTGCTCGTCAATAAAAGCTCTTTGATGTCAAAAATGCTTGCTGCTTGCACTACTATAGAATTCAGGACCGAGGAGTACTATTAGCATGGGTTATTAGTCTGTACTCTTATCATTCGAAGTTTCGCAGTGGTGTGTAGTTGCACCTGGAAGATCGCAATAATAATAATGATAATTGGATAATCTTGAGACTTCTAATAAGTACTAAGACTAAGATATGGCTGTGGTTCGCATGGGACAACCGGCAAAGGCCACGGGAGGGCTTGTAGGTGCCGGTTTCTGATGAAGACCCAGCAATGTTCAGTGCAGCCATTGTAAGGCTGTGTTTAGTTCCTCACAGAATATAAAATGCAAAATGTTAAATACTTTGGAATGATAAAATGCAAAATGCCAAAATTTTCATGGGTGTGTTTAGTTCCATCAAAAATGCCTAATTTTTCATGAGGTGGGTGAGGGATTTTTGGCTTTTTGACTTTTTTTTGGCCTCTTGAGGTCAAAATCCAAAATGGACAATGGACATCTTTTTGTCAAAAATTTTGTATGGTGTTTAGTTTTATTATGTAAAATGATGGACCAAAACCTAAATTT
This sequence comes from Saccharum hybrid cultivar R570, assembly GCA_038087645.1. Lineage (NCBI taxonomy): Eukaryota > Viridiplantae > Streptophyta > Magnoliopsida > Poales > Poaceae > Saccharum > Saccharum hybrid cultivar. The sequence continues at coordinate 17,128,724 of JAQSUU010000534.1, read as the reverse complement.
TTTTGAGTGAAATAGGGAACTAAATACACTCTAAGGCTGTGTTTAGTTCTTATGGAATGCAAAATGCAAAATGCCAACTACTTTGGAATGATAAAATACAAAATACCAAAATTTTCATGGGTCCAAAATGCCAAAATTTTTATGGGGTGGGTGAGAACTTTTTGTCTTTTTGGCTTTTTTTGGCCTCTTGAGACCAAAATCCAAAATGGAGAACGGATACTTTTTTGCCAAAAATTTTGCATGGTGTTTAGTTTCATTTTACAAAATGATGAACCAAAACCCAAAAAATTTTGGGTGAAATGAGGAACTAAACACACTCTAAGTTAAAAAATAGCAAAACGGCATCCTCGTGGAACTCGCGCTGGCTGAATGGCGAGACACTGGTTGTGCACTTTCCGGCGCTGCACAAGCATAACAGGAGGATAGGACGGTTGGCATTGACCACAATTAACTTTGGGAGGAGCTGGACAATACAGACCTCATAGAGTCATTGCAAGACACCATCTCCTAGACTGACAGTTGACGGCAAATACTCCATCAAGTCTGCATACGCTATGCACTTTGAGGGAAAGACACTATGCGCGGCAGCAGCTTAGACATAGAAAACAAAGGCGCCACCGAAATGTAAGTTCTTCGTATGGCTCATGTTGCAGGATAGAATATGGATAGCAGCACGCCTGCAGATCTGAGGCTGGTCGAGTACTTCTGTTAGCTATGTATCAGAAATCTTGAGACTACGCTGCACCTGTTTTGCGAGTGCCATGTAAAGTCTGGGAGTAGGTTGGGAACTGGATTCAGGCAATATCCTTGATGCCTGAAAATTGGGACCAAACTGCAACCATGTGAATGGTTCACTGGATTAGTGGCCGCTGCTACTCCAACGCGACCGGGAATGCGTTCGATGGTCACTCTGACCATCTGGGAACTGTGGCGAGAGAGGAACAACCGCATCTTCAGGAAGGAGGTCAGGTCTGTCCAGCAGATCGTGTTCACCATTCAAGATGAAGCGCGGACTTGGGCGTTTGCTGGGAACAATGATCTGAAGCAGCTACTACCGGCGCCTGCTGCTCTTGAGCAGATGCTTGCAGGGATTGTTCTTAGGATCCACTTAGCTGTAGCACCATCTGTTTCATGTAAATGAACTTAACCGACATCAGGGGTGGCGAGGGACTAGGCTTCTAAGTCCCGAGCAAAAGTATTGTTGCGCGGCTTGTGCCATATAGATCATTATAATATGCTCTTCTCTTATATCAATGAAAGCTGGTAACGTCTTTCGAAAACAAAAACTTTTTAGCAAAAAATTTTGAGTACGCTTTGGAGGTTTTCCTTTTTTTCAAAAAACCATTTTCAAAGTTTTTCTAAAACGAAACTTTGAAACTACTCAGCTAGGATACGGTAATGCTCCCACGTGGGCGTCTGTCCAGACGCCGTGCACCCCACTCTGACTCATTGCTGCCGTCTCTTCCCTCGCCGCCGCACGCGCCTAGCCTACATCGCTCGCTCCTTTCTCCTGCCCGTCGCGCGCGCCCCCCTTTGCTGGTCGGGCCGCTCGCTTCCATGCGCGTCGAGCGCGGCCCATGCTGGTGGTGCCCGCGCGCCGCCACTCACAGCCGGCTCCCACCCCCGAGGCTGGAATGACGGCCCTGGCCCATCTCCTATGTTGCAAATGTATGTTTCAGAGGTATTTTGCAAGCGTTTCATATAGATGTTGCAGAAGTAGATCGGGATGTTGTATATTGCAAGCGTCTGTTCAAAATATTTCATCTGTTTCAGACGTATGTTGCAAGCATTTTGGTCTGGATATTGTATATGTTTCACACATACGTGGCAAGAGTATGTTCGAAATGTTTCAGCCATTTCAGTCTTATGTTGTAATAAATGTTTTCATGTTTGCAAGTTGCAAGTATTTTATCTAAATTTTGTATATGTTTTACATACATGTTTTCAAGTGTATGTTTTATTTGATTCAGACGTATGTTGCATCTAACTATTTCATATTTCAGAGGTACAAAGTCATGGGACACAACTGAGGCACCGGGGAACGTGGTGTGGCGAACCGAGGCCAGGGGATGGGGTCATAGAGAAGGAGCAGCGGACGCGCGTAACAAAGGAGGCACGGGCATCCGAACGTGCGCTTCTATCTCGACGTCTAGGCGCAAGTATCTCCCGTCAGATTATGCATTCAATCAAAAATACATTACTTTGAATCGAAGTCCACCTATGACTATATTGTGAGTACGTGACTCGTTTCCGAATTCTTATCTGAGGCTGAGCACCAGTTTCTGAATTCTGGCTAAAGTAGTTAAGTGCAGTGTGCACGGTGGCTGAACTATTCGAACGCGCGATCAAATGCCGCCGCCCCAAGCCACGACCCCTCTTGCCATCCTCTCCCGCTTCCTCTCGTCGCCGTCTCCCTCGCCGGTGCCCGAGCTACTTCGCGTCCACGCGCTCGCCGTCACCTCGGGCCTCTACCAACGCCCCGACCTCGCCGCAAAGCTCGTCTCCGCCTACTCCTCCGCGGGGCGCCCGGGGCTCGCGGCGCTCGCCTTCTCGGGTTCTCCTCGTCCCGACGCATTCCTCTGGAACTCCCTCATCCGCACCCACCACTGCGCCTCCGATTTCGTGGCCGCGCTCGCCGCCCACCGCCGCATGCTCGCCTCTGGCTCGCGTCCTTCCCCCTTCACCGCGCCGCTCGCCGCCTCCGCCGCCGCCGAGCTCGGCGCGCTCGGCGTCGGCGCCTCCGTGCACGCGTACTGCGTCAGGTACGGCCTCCTCGTCGGCGATGGGGGTTCCGTCGCCGTCGCATCTTCTCTGGTTTACATGTACGCTAGGTGCGGCGTCGTCGGAGACGCTGTGAAGGTGTTCGAGGAAATGCCCGAGAGGGATGTGGTCGCGTGGACCGCGGTGGTATCAGGGTGTGTGCGGAACGGGGAGAGTGGGGATGGGTTGCGCTACCTGGTAGAGATGATCAGGCTTGCGGCTGATGGCGAGGCGAGGCCAAACTCACGGACGATGGAGAGTGGCTTGGTGGCGTGCGGGGTGCTAGATGAGCTGAACTCTGGTAGATGCTTGCACGGGTATGTAGTGAAGGTCGGGGTTGGCGATTCCCCCTTGGTAATTTCTGCCCTCTTCTCTTTGTACTCGAAGTGTCAAAGCACTGAGGGTGCATGCACTTTATTCCCAGAGTTGCCAGAGAAAGACGTGGTTTCCTGGACAAGTTTGATTGGAATATACTGCGGGAGAGGGCTTATTAGGGAGGCTATGGAGTTGTTCCAGGAGATGAGGGAGTCAGGACTGCAGCCAGATGAGGTTCTCGTTAGTTGTCTGCTCTCTGGGTTGGGTAACAGTGGCAATGTACATGGAGGGAAGGCATTTCATGCGGTTATAACGAAGAGAAACTTTGGAGATAGTGTTTTGGTTGGAAATGCTTTGATATCAATGTATGGAAAATTTGAATTGGTGGACGATGCAGGCAGAGTTTTTAGATTGTTGCGTCAACAAGATGCGGACTCATGGAACTTGATGATTGTAGCATATTGCAAAGCTGGATGTGATGTCAAATGCTTGGAGCTGTATCGTGAGATGCAGTTCAGAGATAAGTATGAATTCCTGTGTGGTACCAACAGCTTGGTTTCTGCAATCTCTTCTTGCTCACGGCTAGCGGAACTAAGACTAGGTCGATCAGCACACTGTTATTCAATCAAGCACTTGCTTGATGAGGATTCATCAGTTGCAAATGTTTTAATTGGCATGTATGGGAGGTGCGGAAAGTTTGATTATGCATGCAAAATATTTGGCCTGGCCAAACTGAAGGGGGATGTTGTCACATGGAATACACTGATATCTTGCTATGCTCATCTGGGACATTCAAATGCTGCAGTGTCACTGTATGATCAAATGCTCACTGAAGGCTTGACACCCAACTCAACAACCTTGATCACTGTCATTTCAGCTTGTGCAAACTTGGTTACCTTGGAACGTGGAGAGAAGATGCATTCTTACGTTAAAGAAATGGGGTGGGACTACGATGTATCAATCAACACAGCGCTTATTGACATGTATGCTAAATGTGGGCAGCTTGGAATTGCAAGAAGGATTTTTGATTCTATGCTTCAACATGATGTTGTTGCATGGAATGTTATGATATCAGGGTACGGGATGCATGGGGAAGCAAAACAAGCATTAGAATTATTTGGTAAGATGGAAGGAGGAAGTATTAAGCCTAATGGTGTCACCTTTCTTGCTATTCTATCTGCTTGCTGCCATTCAGGGCTTCTTGAGGAGGGCAGGAAGCTGTTCACAAGAATGGGAAAATACTCACTTGAGCCTAACCTGAAGCATTATGCCTGCATGGTGGATCTCCTTGGGAAATCTGGGCATCTCCAAGAAGCAGAAGATATGGTTTTAGCCATGCCAGTAGAACCTGATGGCGGGATATGGGGAACTTTGCTTAGTGCCTGCAAATTGCATGACAACTTTGAGATGGGTTTAAGGATTGCAAAAAAGGCATTTGCTTCTGACCCAGAAAATGAGGGATATTACATTTTAATATCTAATTCTTATGGCAGTGCTAAAAAATGGGATGAGATAGAGAAACTAAGAGAAACGATGAAGAATCATGGAGTTCAAAAAGGTGTAGGTTGGAGTGCAGTTGATTATTGTGGGTGACTTCAATTTCAGTTATGCTCTTTCCGTACTCATAATTATATTCTTTTGCAAAACAGATAGTGGTCTCATAGACAGAAGTACAAATTTGCTGATGGATGAAACTATTTGTTTGTTAGCACTAATCTTAGGTAAATGCTTGGAAGATCTGGGCATATGGATGATTTGAATGGCATAATGTAAGATTGTCGGGATTTGAGGCCAAATGGCTAACTGTCTCGGAAGCAATATATGTGAATGCTTACATTATAAGGCCATAAAACAGGTGACCGTGCTGCATTTTGGAGAATGCACAAACTTCTAATTTAAATAGAAGTGGAAATTGCTCGGTTAAAATTGTGATTGTGCACATAATAGACTTGTGTGCCAGGCTGGCTGTGGCATAGTAGATGCAAGGTAGTAGATTTCGCTATGATGAAGGCTGAAGAAGCAGCACTGGTCGATATTATTTGGCCATGATCATAGTGTCAGTGTCACTATTGCAGTTTGCTGTAAGAAGTACTGATTGCTACATTTTTGTCATGATTATGGTGCCAGTGTTACTATTGCAGTTTTCTGCAAGTACTGAGCTAGTATTATGTTGCTACAGTTGTCAGTTGCAAAAGAATGACACATATCTGAAATTGTGTACACGATTGCTTATGATAAGGTAACTTCGTTCTGCCCGTGGGTCTATTTTTTTTTTTTATATTCTATCTGTAACCCTCATAGCTTCCTTATCTGTTTCATTATTTTTTTTACGCTATTTACACTATTTATGGGCAGATTAGACATGGTGCTGTGGTGGAGCGAACACTTCTCCAGGTTCAGTTGCAAATCCAATTCACCCTGTTTCTTTTCTCGTGTGATGCATTGTTTGTTATGGCCGCATCCAGTTTACCCTATACTTTTCTCCTCGTGATACATTGTTTGGCATGGCTGCTATTTCTTTTAACTGCTAATTTAAATATCGCCTTCGGATAATCAGGGAAATGCATTTTGCAGAGTCCTTGTGAGTCATGACAAAACACGAAGCAGCGCATGTAAATGGTAGGGGACATAAAGGAAGACAGAACCCACGACAGTATCACAATCATCTCTGATTTCTTAAGCATGCGTCCACGCGTTCCTGCATTCCTGACGATCAACTAGCATCATTCATGATTGATCTTACTGTAGCTGCTGGTTTGGTTCTTCGCCACTTGATTCTGTTGCATCAATTTAATGGGCGAGCATCGAAAGGAAAATCTTAATGGGTGATACTCGCCTCTTTCTCCGGTCTGGCTGTCCTGATGTAGGAGCGCAGAAACTTCCTGCAGGGAAGGGCATGCTGCCTTCCAGAATTATGAGGTGGTAGGGTCGGATAATGGAACCCATTTTCACGTGCCTTTGATGCCACGTTGATGCAGAGGCAGAGCAGCAGCGGCACTGGTACCAGCTGGAGCAAACGTCGGCAGTGGTGAGATGAAGTAGTGGTCCTGGTCGATGAGGGTGAGATGAAGTCATGAACGCGGTCGATCCGTGGCACCACTCGGCTACCCGTGGCAACATCCAAATCTCTGACCAACTTGTCGTTCTTTTAAACTGTCTGTTGATGACGTATGGCTGAGTGAGCACGTCTGGACTCGTCGTGCGGGCCTTAAAGAATATATAAATGCAAGCTGACACCTTGTACTTTCAAATATTCATATACATGTGTTAAAAAAAAGATATTTAGGCCTTATTTAGATGGCGTGAAAAGTTAAAAACTTTTTAAGATTTTCCGTCACATCAAATCTTTGTACGTATGTATAGAGTATTAAATGTAGATAAAAAAACTAATTATACAGTTTCTCTGTAATTTAGAAGATGAATCTTTTGAGTCTATGTAGACTATGGTGGAACAATAATTATCAAACACAAACGAAAGTGCTATAACATTTTTCAGATAAATTATTTGTCATCTAAACAATGCCTCATATTCATGTTCATCATGACAGGCACATTGTATTGTATCTTCACAAATCTTGCTCGAGAAGCCTGCATCTCCATCTTTCTTGACCATAGGAAAAGATAACCCCTTCATCAACAGAACAAAAATATCTGCTACTCCTTTAGTCCTTTTCTCCTCCTATATATTCAGATATAAGCTCTTTACGTTTAGAAAAAATCAGATATAAGCTCTGACGTTGCTTAATCACGTGTGGAGTGAACCTTCTAGCACCTTCTCCGACTCACGTCCCCTTCGGAATCGATGCTCTTCGCAAAATCCTCGGCGCCGGCCATCTACCAACGGAAGGTCGCAACGGCCCGCGACGTCGCAATCGCGGCGCACGTTACAGCATCTCCAACAAATCCCCAATACAACCCCTCATCCCCATAAAACAGAATTATTGAAGAGATAGATCAATTTTCATGCTCCAACAGTGCCCTAATACCTCCCCCAATTTTTGGTGGCCACAAAAAAAACACCAATCTCCCCTCAAATAAAGGGGCACTTGCAACCTCCCCCAATCCTCCCATCCTCTGTTCTTTTGGCGCAAACACACCCATTGGTGATTCTGCACTTGGAAACAATGCCATGACATCTCTCTTTATATCTTGTTTATGATATATCCTTGTGTGAGTATGTTTAATTTCATTTTCTTATTGTTGAACAAACTGTTATTGCATTTTCGATCTTTGGTCTTAAGTATGCGACAAACAAGACATCAACAACTTATTTTGACGTGAAAAATATCCATGGGTCAATTTGCTCCAACATGGTCCAGAATTTGCAATATGGGCCAAAATCACATATTAGGGATGAGATATTGGGGAACTGTAAAAGCATCTTCCCCAATAGCCCAAAAAGTAAATATTGGATTACCCCAATACTAAGTTATTGGAGGAGTTTTATTGAAGAACTGGTGGAGATGCTCTTACCACGCCTTTTTTTCTCATAAAAGCAACACAAGAGAAACACCGTTCACCGCGAGCCAACACAAAAGAGTAATCTATACCTCTGAAATATCCCGCGTGTTGCAGTGACTGAACGCAAGTCACAACGATGATTTGTCTCGATGACATAGATATCATAATGTATGTGTTAGGCTCTGTTCGTTGAAAAGTCTGCTAAAATGTACTATTTACTGAGGCCTGGTTTAGTTCCTAAAATTTTTTGAGTTCACCCATCACATCGAATGTTTGGACACATACATGGAGTACTAAATGTAGACGAAAAAAACTAATTGCACAGTTTGGTTGAAAATCGCGAGACGAATCTTTTAAGCCTAATTAGTTCATGACTAGCCTTACGTGCTATAGTAACCTCACATGTGCTAATGATAGATTAATTAGGCTTAATAAATTCGTCTCGCAGTTTGTAGGCGAGATATGTAATTAGTTTTTTTTATTAGTATTCAAAAACCCTTCCGACATCCCATGAACATCCGATGTAACACCTAAAAATTTTCTTTTTCGCGAACTAAACACAGCTTGGTTTGTTGTGAGAGAAAAAACTATACCATGCCTGATAAGCCAGGCTGATAGGTTTCACTGTTCAAGTGAACAGAGCCATAATTATATATGATAGCGGACTGTGAAGGTGGATAGTTTGCATGTGAAAATAGATTGTCAGTGGGATTTAGAATTATAAGAGATATATCTATCTATCTATCTATAACTATAATATTTAAGACCCAAAATTTTTATCCTTTTTCATCCACCTTCCCCTAGTTATCTTAATAATAGAGAGTTTTTTTTTTCTGTCTTAGCCAATATTGCATTCCATTTTTTCATCCACCTCTATCTAAGTGGAGATTTTCTTTCGTCCTGTCTTTTTATTTGATCCGAACTTATGACCCATACTTTATATGAGTTAGAATAACTTGTAACTAGCGATGATAGATATAAGATCCATTTCCAATATTATTGGCCCGTGCCCTCTATATCTCATACATGACCAAAACTCATGAACTATGCTAAAAACTTGTATATATAGAGTCTAACTTTTATAGTATTAGGTTCCATTGCAACACGCGTGTACATCTGCCAGTAAAGATTAAAAAAACGCAGCAACACTCATATTTTTTTTGAAACTCAACACTCATAGATTTGATGGACTCGATCCGACGCCACCATCCCTCTGTCCGTTTTCTCTCAAGACAGGGGATTGAGAGGAATTGAGGGGCTAAATCCCATACGGGTCAAAATCGTTTTCAATCCCCTCCAACTCAAATCAATCCTCTAGTTTTAGAGATGAAACGAATAAGGCCTTAGATTAACTCCAACTAAGCTCCTACTTGAGCCTTTGTCCTATTTTTGAGAACTCGAATACATGAAAATCTCTCCAACTAAGTCACTATTCAAGCCCCGATGGATGAGGCCCATTTCTCTCTTAGGAAGCTCCATATATAGGAGCTCATTATCCTTTCCTCTGCTCCTTTATCTCTTTTTATAAAGCTGACAAATAGGACCAATGAACAGAGCTTATGGCAATAAAGTGTAAAGTAGGTAAAATTTAGAAAATTGGTTAGAGTGCGCTGAGAAATAGTGGATGAAATATGGACAAGCACTCTCATTTGAATTTGAAGGAATACAGGGAGACAAAATTTGAGGGCTTTTGTTGGAACTCTTAGCGGAGGGTAATCCCGTCATTTGCCTGGCGCCGATGTGGATCAATAAAACTGCAATGGACGCCAAACGAAAAGGCCCAACAGATTTCGTCTCCCTTTCGTCCTCTCTTTCCATTAACTCCGCACCCCCCCTCGTGTGCGTGTTATCTATCCACCCATCGTTCCGCCTCCCTCTCGCCGCTCGCCGCTCGCCGCATCGCTTTTTAGGGTTTTCTCGCTCCTCCTGCTCCCCCGTCCCCTCGCTCCCCTCTAACGCACGCGCGTCGACGAGCCCGTCCCGGCAGCCGCGTACCAGTCCGCCGCCGCCACTCACCACAAGGCTTGATGGGGAACAGCGACGCCGCATCGCCCGCATCGGCGGCCACCGCGCGCGACGCCAAGAAGAAGAGGGTAAGAGGGGTTGTTCGCCTTTGGGGTGGGGTCGGGGTGATCTCTCTGGTTCGATTCGGGGCGAGGGGTTCCCGGTTGGTTTGGATTTGATTTGATTCCGCCGCTTGCTGATCTGATCTGAGTTGTGTGTTTTTTTTTCGGGGTGCGCCTTGCAGGGGAACCGCTCGGCGGCGAAGCTGAAGCAGAGCAAGCGCGAGACGCGCCGCGGGCAGTTTCTGTCCAAGGGGCAAGGTCTGATCTCATGCCTGGTCTGTGCGTTGTATTAATATGTGTTTGTGATTTTGGGGATTTCGGTCTTTGTATTGGGGATTCGTCAGTGGCAGTGGTGTGTATGCGGGAGTTGATCTCTCCATGCGTCGTTGATCACCTTGTGTCGGGTTAAGGTTTTATATACAAGTTATGATCTGTTCTGTGAGAAGTACGTTATGATCTTCTCTGAGGCATAGTTCTGGATTTTTTTTGTTTTTCAGGTGCTGTTTCTGAATGATATATATCTGTTTGTTGATTGGGGTGATTTAGCTGTAAAGTTTAAGTTTGTGTTTTTGTTTTTGTTGTGGATTCGTTTAAAATCTGATGTATTCTTTCGTTTTGGATTGGTCCAGGCAATGATGGCAAGGTTGCAACTTCGCCAACAGGAGCAGGTTCAAATGCTGGCTCACCCATCCTTGCTTCTCCACACCCTCCACTTCCTCGTCGCCGGGTTGATTCCAGATCAAGGGGTAGTGATCCGGAGGACAGGGAGGAGGCTGGTGCTGCTGGCCTTGAGGTAGACGGCAGTGGCCTTGACTCCCCAGGCTCAGACAAGTCCCAAGGTGGTGACTGCCCTCAGAGGAAGGGGTTCTCTGGCAATGGCGGTGGCCCCAGCCTCAGCAGTGGAAGCAGTGTATGGTCCAGCTCAAGGAGTGTGAGTGATGCTGAGGAGCATACAGGCGGCCCTGAGGATGAGAGTGAAGTCTTCGATGATTGGGAAATGGCTGCTGATGCGCTTTATGTTGATGACAGTTCTTGTAACCAGAGTTCAGGTCCCACGCCGACACCCCCACCAGCTCTGACCACTGCAGCACCTGCCCATGCAGCGAGACCAGAACCGATTCGAAGCAAGACAAGGGCTTGGGCACCAGATGACATATTTCGACCACAGAGCTTACCCAGCATATCCAAGCAGGCCAGCTTCCCAGCAAGCATTGGTAACCGCTGGCCGGAGATGGGAATGAGTGCTGTGCAGCAGGGAATTCTTTCATTGCCGCTGTCATGCCCCATTTGCTGCGATGATCTTGACCCGACGGATTCGAGCTTCTGCCCCTGCCCTTGTGGGTTTCACATGTGCCTCTTCTGCCACAACAGGATCAAGTTGGAAGATGGGCGCTGCCCAGGTTGCAGGAAGCAATACAACACGGTTTCTGCAGCAGAAGGCGGTGGTGGTGGCGCAAAAGCAGCAGTTGGGACTGGACGAGAGATGGAAAAGCGGCTATCCCGTTCTTGTAGCATGGGTCCAAGTTACTAGACTGCCAGGGTTATACTAGTTCTATGTTGTAGCTCTACCCATTGCATGTTACTGTCAGATATGCTCGTTTTTTGCGTATCGTCTGCTTTTGATATAAAGAAATGTGAATATCGTAATAGGTGCTGAATCCATATAGACTTGTCCAGAAACTCAGCTTTTTTAGACTGTTCCTGTTGCATGTGATGCATATGTTGCTGGAGAGGACTGTTTGTTGCTTACAGTTTGTGAGATAATATATATGCCATATAAGGTGACTGTTATGTCCTTATATCTATAAGTATATGAGCACTTGAGCGGTAACTGTTGTTTATTTAATGTTAGACATTAAATTTAGGTATTTGCAATCTCATTCTTTGTTTTGGATTTATTATCTATGCTCTTTATCTGTTGGTTGTACTTTATTTGATCTGCTGAGTGTAGGTTCTAATACTGTGCATTGTTTGTTTGTTGGGCTTCTCTACTTTTACTATGGGCCTGATCTTTTGCACATAGCGTTAAAATGGAGCTGATCTTAGTTGACATTTCACTGCTACTTACCAGTCTTGGTGTTCTTATTATTCTGCTAAAGGCAAAGAAGGGATGAAATCATATTATAAGTTGGTATTATATTATGTCTTTTCTTCCTTAGCCTTATCTTCTAGTTCATTGTGTATTTTGTGTATATCCATGTATCTAACCATGAACCTAATGTCTTATCCATTTGACTAGTGACTTTGGTTATCAACATGGTCTCCAGAATTCAGCTTTGACTAGTACTTCCTGTTGCATTAATATGTTGAATATAGCAACAGTACACTTCTTCTAAACTAAATTTCAGAACAAGTCTGTGTGCATCATTTCAGAATATTTGAACTCAACATATAAAAAGTAATATGCAACCAAATCTTAAAATTGCTGACTGAGGACAACAACAACAAAGTGATTATTTCTGACTGAAGGGCAATCAAAGGAACTTGTTACCTGTTAACCTCATATCATATTACACTGTCAGTTCAAGCTTTCTACATGTGAGCTTGGCATGGTGTTGCCATTGACAACTTCTCCTGAGTTACACCGGTTAGACTGTTGAAGTCTGGGTATATGTTGAAGTCTGGGTATCGAGAAACCCCTGTCACACCAGTCCAGGTTCGAAGGCTGGCACAAACTTAAGGGCAAAGGCTCTGTTCATCCAGCTTATAATCCGTCTTTTTCAGCTTGTTTTTTCAGTCGGAACAGTATTTTCTCTCACAACAAATCAGCCAAAAGTGTTTTTCAGCCGGCTTATCAGCACAGCCGAACGGGGCCAAAATCAGGTGGACGTCCCCGTCCCCCCCCCCCCCCCCCCCCCCCCCCCGGTCTGACTCTTTCTAGCTTGGCCTTGTGTGCATGGAGATTTTGTGTCTGGACACCATAATTCATATTCAGCTACATATATGCATTATAAATTTCTAATTGTGCTTTCCAATTTACTTTGTATCCAGTGTCTATCAAACCTAGTGTCCCTGTATGTTGAATTGGTGACTTATTTGGCAGACCTAGAATTTGTTTGGTGGACTCACATGATTTGAGGTACAAAACTTCAAAGTTCAAAGCTTTGCTTGCTGCTGTCATGACCATTTGATTTAGCTGGAGAAGAGATTCTAGTTTAGTGAATGACATAGAAGCCTTCAATTTAGCCTTAGCTATGGTTTTTGTACCGAGTGAAAAGTGTTTTATCTTGAAGATATTATATAAGACTTAAATTTAGCCTTAACTATGTATTGAGTGAAAAGTGTCTTAAAAATATTATGAACATATGCGTTGGCTTTGTTTCTTTCAAGTATCATCACCCTGGGCTATGTTTCGTTTGTGAATGTTTTGGTGTTTGCTTGTCCTGGAATCCTGGTTGCTGCCAACAGTGAAGTACTTTCTCCGTCCTAAATTATAAGTCATTCCGACACTATTTGATGTAATTTTGGTCAAACTTGAGATACTTTGACTCTTGCCTGAACCGTGACCTCTTTTTGTCTTGTGCCCTTTATGTCCCTTTATGTGTCTCCCTGTTTCTCGTCTCTTTTGGGTTTCATCTCTAGCCTACCCCAACTTGTTTGGGACAAAAGGCTATGTTGTTGTTGTTGTTGTTGTTGGGACAGAGGGAGTAACCTATTGGTTCTTTCATTCATTGCAAATCTTGAACCATTTTGATCAGGTGTGTTTTCCTTGATGCGGGTATGAACTGAGTGGGCACCTGCGTTTCTCAAGGTAGATCGGACAGACCTTGCAGCAATTTGTTAGAATGATGGAATGGCTCGTCTCAACAGATCCAATTAAAGTGGCTAATCATCTTTGTGTCTGAGAAAGATATTGTAGTGGCTGGCTCTACAGACTGGTATCACAAAACTATTGTTTTTATAAGCTAAAGAGACAAAACTATGGGTTTTTTTTTTTAAAAAAAAGGGGGTCGTGAGTGGAGTTTTTACACCTTTTAAAAGACTAGTTTTGACAAAATTATGGGTTTAGAGACTAACAAGATTTGTGTTATCTAAAACACCCAGTAGCATTTGAAAACCAAAGTGCTTTGTAAAATCGTAGCATTTCTTCAATACTATAAAAATATTTTACATCCAAACAGGACCTAAAGGGGGCCTAAAGAGCATGTGGGGAAACATATTATTGCCATCGCCCACCTGTTCTTGAAATCTTGTTCTCATTCTATGAGCTTCAAAATGCAAATCTTGGGCGAATGGTTTGCAGTCCATTAATCTGCATTGTTATCAGGTAGGTATCATGGTGGTTTTACCTCTCCTACTCCTAGTGACACCGAGTTATCGTTCTGGGACATAATTCCTTGTTTCTTTTCTTAGTAAAATGGGAGAGCAATCCCAAATCTCTGCTGTCAAGAAACAAGCACTCTATCGCATTTTTCAACTGTGTATAATTGGCACAGATGCAAAGTTTTGGAAGCACTACACGCCGCAAACACATCATTGGTCATGAATGACTACATCTCAGGAAGCATTAAAGTTACTAATAGAGTTTGTTAATGAAGCCTATGCCTTCAATGGCTCCCTTCAGAATCGAATTCTGACCGACACAACAAACAAGAACAAGCAAGGGCTGCCACTTCTCGACACCAATGGACCAACCTAAGACCACTATCAGGAGAGTAGCTTGCCAACTTCCCTCTTCAGCCACAAGGTGCGCAGCCTGGGTTCATAGGAGAGAAAGATCTCCCTGTTCTCAGCATCCTTGAAAACATCAGAGGCTAATACCTTGACCTCATCTGACACATCGGCCATGGTGTGCAGAGCCTTGATACAGCTTGAAATCGTGAACTGATCAGCATCCTTTGCTCTTTGTTCTTTGACGCGAGCTTGCTTCATTCTGAAATTCAAATAGGTCTCCATGATCTGCTCGATGTCTGGGACCTTCCGCTTCTTGCGCCTGTCTCTCTGCAGTTCTACACAAGAACTTGACTGTGCCTGTTCATCTGCTCTTTGTGGCCTTGGGTCCGCACCATGCTGTAGTCGTTCCAGCACCTCTTCATCACGATTTTGCAGCATGTCGAGATCGTCTGTACCTTGGGGTCCTAATGCTGTTTGCTGAAGTAGGCTGATATTATTCCATGCCTCATTAACGCTAGTGTTACCACTAGGTCTTTCAGACAAGCCTGGGACTCTGCTGATATTGTTGCCTCCATCGTCAACATTTCCACCAACATTCTGAGGTATGCTGGAAGGCGATTTCTGTCCCCCTTCAGGAATAGGACCTATCACAGTAACATATTTATTTTAGTAAAACAAAAGGTATCAGTGTATAGCACAGTTCTTCTCCTCAGCCTTTTCCAGCTGTAGGTAGTGTGGTTATGCATGTGTGCCCGGTGAGGTGGATGGAAGTGCTCACCATCAAATAACAGCTCAAGTGAGTCAAGCAATGGAAAGCTCTTGCTTTGGTACTTCCGTGCCTTGGGCATATCCTACAAAATTTAAAAGAATTTTAAGTTACCTCAGTTGCATATATGTGTGATAAGAGTAGAAGAACTAAGCCCTCACCTCAATTATCTCATCCCAGATTTCATCTGTTGTTCTAACCATGGATGCACTCTGGTCCCATGAGACACCATCACGTTGGAGGACAGATTTTATCACCTTATAGTCTTTCTTCAATTGAGTCTCATGTTCCTGGATTTGCGATTTACTAAACTTTGCTTCAGGGTACCTTACAGTGAAATCCCTAACAATTTTCCTCCACCCCTCTGTTCTCCAACCGTTTGGGGTACGATAATGTGAATTATTGTTCTCATGAAGTATATCAACAAGACCCTTTTCGTACTTCATCATCCATCTTGCTCTATTTGCCATTTAACCCTGCAATAGGCCTATAAAGAAAACTGCAATAGGTCAGAAAACATCTATTGTATTTCTCTGACGAGGCCATGAGGGAGCTAAAACTAAAATGGATAAAATGCTAAAGACAAAGAAAAGACCCACATTCAATTCAGTACTGAAATTCTAACACAAGCACAATTGAACCGTAACACTTCTATATCAAGTCAATGGCTGGTTACATGGCATTCCTGTTGGAATAAGTCAGTTCTATGGGTACCAAGACAGCTAACATATAAACCAGAACCTAACAGTATTCTCTAGCAGAGAAAGAAACATACAAATATAACTATTCATTCATGCTAAAAGCGAAGGAAGCATGAGTGCATGACACAGAGTGCGATGTTAGCATATCTTTTCCCATGCCATACATTTACATATGGTGAACAAAAATGTACAAAAGAAAAGGTTATCTTCGACTGATGTCTCATCCATAACTTACTAACATTCTATAGACCATACATTTAGCATTGCCTGCATGATGCTATGGAAAGTTAAACCTAAAAGGACGCACTTCCATCATGCGATGCTGGGTTTATGGAAGCTATGGCAGCAGCACGACAAGCCATGTGGCTGCAAGGACTAGCTAGTATAGGGAAGCTTGAGCAAGTTGCTCTGTACTATGCTGCCAACAAATCGACCATAGAATAGATGAAAATTCTAGTGTTCTGATGATTGATGAACACATAAGCACATTGATACTCGCTTCCATTTCATTCGTGAGTGCGTAGGAGCTGATATACTCACCAAAACACTCAAGACCCCAACAAAAAGAGAGATATAAGCAAGTATTGCTGCTTTCTTAAGAAGATTAGGTTTCCGTAAGACAGAAATTCAGATCACAGGAACGAATAGAGTCGAGCAGCATCGGCAACCAATGCGTTGGAAGCGTCCAAGCACAAATCTTACTCATGCTACTGATCAGCAACAGAGAGAGATCCACATGAACAGACGCGCCCAATTCATAAGCCCGAGACGAAGCTAATCGAACAAGTTGTATATGCCGCGCGAACAAAACCACATCCAGCAACCACAGATTCGACATCACCAACGAGCACAGAGCTAGCGGCCGCCTCGACAGCAAACGCTTATCAGCATCACCGCGTCGAATCCGGAGACTCACCGGATCGAGTCGCACTAACCCACCTGAATCTAGTCCCAGCGGATTCAAACCCGCCCGGAAGGCGACCTAAACGGCGGGGGCCGCAAGAGCAGGGACAAGGCAAAGGTGGGAGCAAGTTGTAGTCACCTCCGCGCTGAGCCCGCAGGAACCAGAAGAAGCCGCAGCGGCGGGGCCGCGAGCCGCCGGTCGCCTCGAGCTCAACGGCGTCGACGCCGCGCGTGCCGCGGTTCCCAAGCGCTGCTCCGGGCCCTAGGGTTTCCCCCTTTCCCCCGCGGTTGGGTTGGTGGTGGAACCCGGCTGTTCGGTACCCGTAATCTGTCCCCAGCCAAACGGGCGGTTTTGCTAATCACGATCCGACTAGACACGACTACACGAGGGTGCCTGTTTGGAAATTGGAATTGGCTGTTTCTGTTTGGAACGGAGAAATCCAAATTGAAGCCACGAAAAAAAAAGAATGACCAGGAACGAGATAAGGTCAGATTGCAAGATGTTGGGAGTGCCGAATGCATAAATTCGTACGACGCGACTGAGAAAGAACGCAGCGGTAAAAGAAAACATTAGCGCTAAATGATAGACTAGTTAACATCATCTATGTATTATCTATATCCAATATTAAAAAGTGAATTTTTTCCTTCAAATTTTCATCCATTGCACTCTCGTCCAAAGTGTTACACTATTCTTGGGAGTACAAGAGTTCAAGCCGGTTTTACAATAAATAAAATAGCAGTACATAATAATTAGAGATAAGAGTCTTAATTGGTTTATTGTCTTGTCTTTGAATTAAACTCACGTCTCATGCTTATATTGGTCTGTAGCCTTTGAGCTCGTTTACATCTTTGTGTTTTTTTGGAATTAGCACAATAACTGTGTCCTTTACACCTTTATATATATGAGTGGAAGAGAAGAATTATTTGATCCCTTTGATCACGTCGTCTTTTAGAAAATCTCAATTTCTTTAGAAAAATCTAGCTGGAAAACCATCGGAACCTAGGGCTTTTAGAAGTCCTATTTGGAATCAAGCATCACTTATTTCCTCATTGGAGAAACTCTTGATGTTTGCATTTACTCTCATCCGCAGGTGTTCAATAATTAAATCGGGTATTATTGAGTCGTCTTTCGTGTACACCTTTGGGAAGAGGCCATTTGTACGCTTACCCATTTGTTCTTCATTTGTCACCATATGGTCATTACTATCTTGTAGGCTAAAAATCCTATTTTTTAGCCTCCAGGAAGCCTTCTCGCGGAAACATCAGGTGTTTTTGTCTCCTTCCTTTAGCCATAGAGTTCTAGAGTGTTGGTGCCATAAATTTTCTTTTTCTGTATAGCAATTCCTCCATCTCAGCTAGGAGCCTTTTGCTTCTTTGTGGTTGTTGGTGTCATATTTTGTTGCCAGGACTTATAGTCTTTTTAATTGTTCAACTTCTTTGGATTTGGCCCTATTGTGTTTTTACTTCAGGTTTTGAGGTACGTCATAACCCCTTGTAGCGTTGATGCAATTTGCCCCGGATTCTCACCCCCTCCTCTGCCAAACTTCTTTTAGTGTCATTTAGAGTTGGTTCTCTCTCCCAAAAGGCCTCATATATGTAACACTGCTTAAACTTCCAATGTGCATGTGATTTGAACAAATTGAGCAAGAGAGGTAGATGAACAGACTGAAAACTTGGAATGTGTCGTAGGGAAGCATCTGGGAGTGCCAAAGACTAGGCTGGTCAAGCTACAACCCTGTCAAGTCGACTTTAAACCTTTTTAGGATCCCCCTTGTTTATTGTCATATGTCCATGGCGGTCCTGTATATCCCAAGTCATGGAGATTACAATCTGACATGACCTCTGTGAAACATCTCATCTATTTTTCACCTCTATGGTATAAGGAGAAGTGTTCATGATACAACTAGCAATATATGTATTGGAATGGAGGAAGTAGCTTGTCTTCTAATTTGTTTTATTGTGTGAAATCACAACCTTAAACTGACCCAAGGTAGTATTAAATGTTGCTTGTAAAACCTTGATTCGATAAAATAATAGCATATTTTTGTGAGACATTGTATAATTTTTCTTTAAAAAAATCCATTACATGATAGTGTTTTTGCTCTAATATAAATAAGTAAAAAAATATTAGGGTTTATTTGGATCTATCTCATGCTACTAGTTAGCTTAACTGAGATCATGCTATAGTCAAAGAAAAAAACTGAGATCGTGTTTGGATTATCAATCAATAGGTCAACTAATGTCTCACCTATTATCCAGTTAATATTTAGCTCTTAACTAGTTTTTTCGAGGTAATACATCAAATAATTAGGCCTCATTTGGATTCACCTCTATCGACATCAATTCACATGTGTTGAGATGGATTGGAGTGGAAATTAGTTTAAGTTTCACTCTTCTACACATGTGGATTCATGTGGATACATGTGCATCCAAACAAGCCCTTAGATGGATAGATCCAAACAGGTCGCCTGCTTGAATTTTGCTAGCTCCATTATCATAAGATGTGTTAGGCCTTGTTTAGATGAAAAACTTTTAGAATTTGTCTACTGTAGCACTTTTGTTTGTATTTGGCAATTAGTGTCCAATCATGAACTAATTTGGCTTAAAAGATTCGTCTCGTGATTTACAACCAAACTGTGCAATTAGTTATTTTTTTATCTATATTTAATGCTCTATATATATGTCAAAGATTCGATATGATGGGAGGAAAAGTAAAAATTTAGAATTTTAAAGGCATCTAAACATGTCTTAATTTTTAGGCTACCAACACCCTTCGCATGAAGAATAGACTTTTGCTTTTCATCGGTGAACGAGGTAAGCCAGCACTTTCTGATTTTCGTGTCTTGCGGAACTTTCCTCTGTCATTTTCATTCATCTGGCGTCACAAAATCTCTGACGTGCTTTTCCTGTCCGTGACGGGACAGCTGCTCCCATACAGTACGCTTGTTGGAACCTGGTAAAACGTCAGTGAACATCCTTGCACGTGTTGTTTGCCGTTGTATGTAAAATCATATAAAACGTTTGCCACGCAGTCGGGGCGGAAAATGCTAGCAGTGTTTGGCCCGTTCGGCTGTCCTGATGAGCCGGCTGAAAAATATGGTTGGTTGATTTGTTGTAAGAAAAAAATACTGTTCTGGTTAAAAAAAATAAGTTGAAAAAGACGGATTATAAGCCGAATGAATAGGACATTTGTCAATCAAGGAACTTCATTTACTAACATCAGCGAGTACAGTCAGAGTTTGCGATACTCTCCACATGTGAGGCTAGTTTCACAGGGGATTTTATGGCCCAGTTACCAATGCATCCATATTTTTAAAATAGTACAGAAGAGTCCCATAAAACTCTTATCATCTCTCTTCATCAATACGGTGCCTCATCAGCTTATTTAATGTCCATAAAACTCTGATAAAACTCCACTGAAACTGGCATTTGTCCCTCTTTGTTATAAATGGGTCACTCGTCTCTCTGCATATGTACAGTGCTTGACATTTGTTTCATTCATCGGGATCGGATAGAGGTCGAATGAACAGTCAAAAGTCGATTGATTCTGTTGTCCAAAAAAACAGTCGATTGATTCCAGCCCCTGAACATTTAAGGGTGTGTTTAGTTGCTCCTGTAAAATTTTTAGAAGCACAGTAACTCTTTCATTTGTATTTGACAATTAGTGTCCAATCATAGATTAATTAGGTTCTAAAGATTCGTCTCGTGATTTACAACCAAACTGTGTAATTAGTTTTTTTACCTATATTTAATGCTCCATGCATGCGTCTAAAGATTTGATGTGACGAGAAATCTTGTAAAATTTTTGAAATTTTGAAGAAACTGAACACAGCCTAAAAA
This sequence comes from Saccharum hybrid cultivar R570, assembly GCA_038087645.1. Classification (NCBI taxonomy): domain Eukaryota; kingdom Viridiplantae; phylum Streptophyta; class Magnoliopsida; order Poales; family Poaceae; genus Saccharum; species Saccharum hybrid cultivar. Next base: position 17,108,298 of record JAQSUU010000534.1, on the reverse strand, counting down.
AGAAATCGATGAATGCACTATACTGCTATACACGAATCTGACCCAACCTTGTGCTTGTGCGTTCCAGAATCGGTCCGCAATCACGAGTCTCACTCACCAGCGCAAATCCCATTCCTTCAGCCCCCGCCACCTACCAGCACCATCCATTATTTGTTGCATTGCAAATAACGATGCAGCGGAGCAAGACCGGCGTCCTCCCGTGAGATCACTCGCTCACGGTACCGTATTGACCGCGACGTCGCAGCACCAGAGATCCGCAGGTGTTTACCGGTCCCCTTCCGGGCTGGACACCGATCCGCGTCAGCAAGCGAGCATCCCGCACCCGTTGCCCGTTGGATTTTTCCCGGCGGCCGGCGGGCACACACAGCATCTTCTAAACACGAATCTTCAGGGGAGACCCTGGCCCCTCAGCTAGGCCACGTCGCCTGCTCTTCCCGGCCGTCGGATCGGCCGGGCAGACGGCCCGGATCGGGCGAGCTTTGGTCATTTTGCAAAAAAGTCCTCCATATTTAGAGAAATAAACCCGCAGTCCGGCCTCATCTCTCAGACTTTTTTGCGAAAAAATCCAAAACTTTTCCCAAATCAACCCGCAGTTCAACATCCACGGTTCTGAAAAATTTGCAAAGAAACCCTTAAGTTTTCAATGAATTAACCCACGGTCCTGTTCCTCTCTCATGTTTTTTTAGAAAAACCCTTGGATTTTAATTTAAACCAAACCACAACCAGTTCTTTTTACACGAGCAACATTATACGTACAATTTGAGCACAAAAACGCGTTCAAATCAAAAGTTGTTCAATATAAAATTTGATGAAAAATTCAAAAACTACAACTTTATTATAGAGCAAATTTTAAAATTCAAAACGCTTTCACAATTCGTTTGCATAAATGTTTACATGTGATCCATTGTACCCATAATTTGGACACCGAAACGTTTTCAAATAAAAAAGTGTTCAATACAAAAGTTGTTCATAATTTCAAAACCTACAGCTTTATTATAGAGTAAAATTCCAAATTCAGATTGCTTTTACAATTCATCCGCATAAATATTTACATAGCATCCATTGTACATGCGGTTCGAACACCAAAACGTCTTTACGCCAAAAAAGTTTTAAATACAAAAAATTGCTTAAAATTTCAAAACCTAAAGTTTTCCTACACAACAAAAATTTAAATTCAAAGCATTTCATACTGGCGAGACTCAGAATCAAAATACAAGAGGTAACAACGGTGACCACAAAAGGCTGGCCTACTAACAAAGTCGCGCGGCAACGCCGCGCTGTCTTTCAAGTGCGTCCGGTTGCGGAGCCAGAGCGTGGTGTGGTCAAGCCTCGGGGGACCTGTACAGTACAACGGGAACGGGGCCACGAGCACGAGGAGCATGTGCTTGGCCGCTGACCTGAGAGCGACGTCTTCCTCCCCCCATGGGCGCCGTGTCGTGTCGCTGGAGCCGTCGGACGCGGACGCCAAGGCACCGGACCGAGTAGGCTGCTGACTCTGTTCCGGACGCCAACGCACGCACGGGCACTGGCACGGCGGCGGCGGCGGCGCGGGCGTGAGGTGGAAAACGGGCGACACGCGGCGCGGCTCGTACTCGATGTGCCGCGCGCGGACGACGAGTAAATTCCATCCATTCATATCCACCGTTTCATGTCTCCTTTTTCTCCTCTGGATAAAGGATCCAGATGTCACTGTTTACTACTCCTGCGTCAGAAAAATTACCCAAATACTGGCCCGGTTTGGCAGACTGTTTTTTTTTGCTTATAAGCCGGCTGTGGCTGATTTGCTGTGAGAGAAAAACACGGTTCCACGGCTGATAAGCCATGCTGATAAGCTCAGCCGAACAGGGGGACTCTCTACGTCTCATAAAAATATCATTCTGGCTTCAAAAAATTAAACACTTTTAACTTTAGCCAAATATATATATATTAAAAATATTAACATATATGGTACGTAATTAATATCATTAGATAGTCATTAATACATTTTCATAATATAAACTTATTTAAGATATAAATGTTTTTAATATTTTTTATAATCCTAGTTAAATTTAAGAAAAGTTTGACCAGCACATTTCTCATAGTGATTTTCTTACTGTCTACATAGTACATAGTAATTGAGTGTTTTAAAGCCATTGGACACTCGACCTCCTCCTTTCCTTACCCCGCCGCTGTTATGGCTTGGTCGCCCCCATCCTAACCTAGCTCGGCCTTTGCTAAAAAAAAAAAGCTCGGCCGCCTACTTCGCCGCTCGGTCGGGCGGTGGCATTGCTGCCTCTGCCTCACCGCCGTCTCTCTCGTCTCTACTGCCTAACCTGCCTCCCCTAATTCCTTTTTCTAGAGGAATACTCCCTATGTCTCTTAAAGACCGTTGTTCTACGGTTCAAAATTTTTCTCAGAAAGATCGTCGTTCTGCATGCATAGTTGGCTGTGAATTGGTTATCAGGCCTAGAGGACCCACTGGTATACAACATATTCCATGGTCTTCATATTAAAGAATGTTTATTGCATGCACGTGGATACCTCTCGTCCACAAGTTTGGGCTATCAAAGCCGGCATCATCCTGTCCCTTCGGCTGCTCCCTTGGAAAAATCCAGATCCTGCAAGGTCTGTGCACACAGCACAAGGGTATTTTTGTAATTTTCTTTTTGCATTGGTTTACGTGCACAATCCTAAAACTGCCGTCTTTTTAAGACGGTGGGAGTAGACAGGAACCATAAGTGTTGTATAGAATTTCCGTTTTTTTAATGGGGCTGAGTAGTACTCCGTACCGTTCCGTGTCCGACCCAACAACGTAAAAAAAACGTTTTTTCGATCTGTATATAAAATTCTATATATAGAGGCAAGCAAACCTCGCCCACACCTCCAAAACGTGACACCCCGCGCGGCACCTCCGCTTCCATCCCAACCTCGCTCCTGTCTCACCGCCACCGCCGAGATGGCCTGCACCCACCTCGCCGCCGCGGGGGCCTCTTCCCCTGCCGCCGCAGCGGTTCGTTCCCCGGCGCATTCCCGAGCCGCCGCCTTCGCGCGCCTCCGCTCGACGCCTTGTACGAATCGCTCTTACCCGGTTCCACCTCATCCGCCCCCCTTCCTGGATTGATTCGCCGCATTGTTGACGGGCTGCCTGTGTCTGCTTCTCCCGCCCGCAGGTTTTGCGAGCGCTGGCTTGTCGATTAAGGGAAACAGGGCGGCGGCTTTCCCGTTGGTCGCCGCCGCGGGGCCGGCCGCGGCGGCGCCGGTGGCCGACCTGGACGGCCGCCCGGCCGCGGAGAAGCAGTCCATCATTGTAATCGATAACTACGACAGCTTCACCTACAACCTCTGCCAGGTATTTTGGCGTTCTATGTTGTTTTGGGGCGTGTTCCCTTGCCAATTGTTTGATTATATGTGATCTGTGTGCGCGGTATCCTTGCTAGTGGAGATGAGTGGCAGCTAGCTGCGGACTGTATGTGGGTTCAATCTTCGCACGTACCATAGTTTTTGTTTGTGGTTATGCCTCTGGTTGCAGCTATAGCAAGCATTTCTGGATAATTGTTTGAACATTTTCCCATTGAGTTCAATAGTCTTTGATTATTGCAAGATGAATTGCTATGCCCAGGTGGAATAGTTGCTTTCATGTTTCTCACGATGTTAGTTCAAGAATATTTGCAAGATGAATTGCTATGCGCAGGTGGAATAGTTTCTTTCACGTTTGCTCACGATGTTAGTTCTAGAATAAGATGCATATATACACAATTTTTGTCCGTGTCTTGAATAATTTTGTTTGTTCGTGATATTGTTATGATTTTTTATTGTAGTTTTGCAATTGCAATATGCCAAGTCTTTTTTTTTTCTTTCAATTATGCTTTTACTAAGATATATGATCAAAGTTCACAAGGATGCTAGGAATGTATTCAATGATGCTGTTATACATTATGAGCCTTTTTATGGAATTTGTATCTGCTATAAGTAGGCATCCATACTTGGCTGGAAATACCTATCTGTCACATTAAAGTCCTAAACGATGTTGTCACTCTTTGTATAGTGTAAACAAAGTTGCATAAGAAACCTTTTGTAGGCACAGCTCTACTTTATATCTACATTGCTTGAATTGCACTTTTATGTTGATACTAAAACGGTAAAACCAGAATCATAAGTGCATCCTTTATTCTTGGCGATGTGTGGATCATGTGTTATTGTGTTTCTTTTTCCACAGAATGCTTATAACATTCCTTTATTGCAAAATTTGGACTTAAAACAGGAACGCTAGATTTGTTTGGTAGCTATCGACTTAACAGATTATGTGCCCATTTCTGTTGAGTATCTTCAAGTCTTTGCTACCTTTCTTTTTTCTGCCGAGAATAGCTTTGTACTACTGGAACTTAGGTACTGTTTGTTTCTGCAAAGGCAGCGTCAACGTAAAGGAGTGGCTACACGGCGGGAACAGGAAGGGAATCAATACAACAACAACATAGCCTTTTGTCCCAAGCAAGTTAGGGTAGTCGGAAAGCGAGTTTGTTTTGACGCTGACGCGAGCGTAAGCAGTTACCGTCCAGGATCGGGCATAATCAACGTGTGCTGAACGTGCGTATCTATTCCCGTGCAATTCGGTTACACTGTATGTGTAACAAACAATAACTAACACAATCGAGTAGCGATGTGATCGGATCACACTACAAAACAAGCCAACCAAACAGCACCTTAGTGTACATTTATTTTTTCATGGGATTAGATATCAAAAGGGTTAGGATCCAGTTGCCAATGGAGTGTCTCCTAGTTTCTGATCAGGGTGAGGCATATGCATAGGTGGCAATTAGGCACTAGGTGGGAGGCTGACGGGCAGCGGTTAGTCAGGTTAGATGGACTTTTAAAACAGTCGTTAATATTGATATTGGCATACTCCTTTGCAATAAAGCTATAAAAGGTATGCTGATTGAAAAATAATTTTTGTTTTGGTGGGCAAGTATGCATTTGAATGTTACAATGCCATTTTTGTGTGGAAGTAAAAAGCTTGGAAATGGCGCTTCAACGTCTCTTGGCTCTTCAGCAGCGGTGCCCATTAATTGAAGAACACTATATAATAACTAAAAGGACAACATTGTTAAGAAGTATGTATGTAGAGGTCATTCTAGGCAATTGGTTTGTTTGTTCAGGAGTGTGTTTTGTGAGACATATCAGTAACTATTGAATCCTCTATAAATTTTCCTTACTATTTTGTCAAGTAACTTACCACTTACCAGGGTACATGACATGGTTTGGTTTTGAATGTTGACTTTGCTAATACTGACAAGTTCACTTGGCATAGCTAATTTGGCTTTTGCAATGCTGCAATGTTTGTGTGATGTAGGATAACATACTGCTTTGTGAGATTAGAACTTTCTATTAATGACGATTAGGCCAAGTAATGTGCATTTCTATTGTACCTCATAGGTGGCATCTATTTATCCTTTTTTTGAAACACAATTTCGTATTGCACTTTATTGAAACATAATATAGAGGAGAAAGAAAAGAAAAGAAACATATGCTACGAGCAAAACATGTCTTTGCTGACATTTTGTGTTTAACGATGAAGTATATGGGAGAGCTTGGATTGAACTTTGAAGTATACCGCAATGATGAACTGACCATAGAAGATGTAAAGAGGTATACTTAGTTCTCTGAGAACATTTTTGATATAGCGGCTTTGTATTTTCCCCCAATACCAAAAAGAGAAAAAAAAAGAATATTGTTATACTTTGTTTCAACTAATCTCAGTTTGATGAACATGGTCCCTTTTCATTTATTATAGGAAGAACCCAAGAGGAATACTTATTTCTCCAGGGCCTGGTAAGTTTAGCCTTATTGAACATCACAAGTGTTTAAGCTTCTAAGTGTAATAAAATACTTCCGTATTTGTTCTTTAGGTGAACCACAAGATTCAGGAATATCATTGCAGACTGTTCTTGAATTAGGCCCAACCATCCCAATTTTTGGAGTTTGCATGGGCCTGCAGTGCATTGGGGAGGCATTTGGGGGTAACATTTATATCTTTATACCAGGTTGCTAGTTTTTTAACGGCCTCTGCTTTTGTCTCTCAAACATTTATGGCATGAATATGCAGGAAAGATTATCCGTGCTCCTTCTGGAGTGATGCATGGGAAAAGCTCTCCAGTTTATTACGACGAGGAATTAGGAAAGGCCTTATTCAATGGCTTGCCAAAGTATGGTTTAATTCCTTTTTTAAAACTAAAGAGTTTTGCTCTGCTTTTAAGAAAGCAAATATTCAGTATGGTTTAATTTGTGAACCATTGAATCTTCTGAATGTTATTTTGTTTGTTATTGTTCACTATTCGCACTGATTCTCGTGGCATGTTATACTGTTCATGACTACAAATTTGCATAATTTACTAGTTTTCATGGAGTGCCTTTTATATAACAACATGACATGCAACTAACTCAGTTTCTGTGGGTCACTCTGCTTTTTATTGAATAAGTCATTCAGCCATGTATGAGAAGTTCCTAACCTCTTATTTCTTTAAAATAAACGTTTTCTTACTTGAGTTGTTGAATGAGATGGTAATATATACCATTTCACTTATATTATTATAAAACCTCTGTCAGAATTCAATGCTAGTTGCTTAATTCAGTTTATGGTACTCCCAAGTAAACCTTCCGAGTTGACACCACCCTTTGCTTCCATGTACAGCCCTTTTACAGCCGCGAGGTACCACAGCTTGGTCATTGAGGAAGAAACCTTCCCACATGATGCTTTAGAGGCCACTGCATGGACTGAAGATGGACTTATCATGGCTGCTCGCCACAAGAAGTACAAACACATCCAGGTACTCCTATTTCCCAACATGTTTTGCCATGCCATTGGATGCCCACGCTGGCCTTTTGAGTCCTGCTGAAGATTTTCTCCTTGGAATTCTGGACTTGTATTATAGTGACTGCTAACGGTAACTGTTTTCAGGGTGTCCAATTCCACCCGGAGAGCATCATCACCCCTGAAGGCAAGAAAATCATCCTCAACTTTGTCAGATTCATTGAGGAACTGGAGAAGCAGCGTTCGTAGGGGAGGTTGATGCCACCGGTGGCTTCATCAGTCAGAAGCAGAGACAAAGGCGCTTGAAGCTGCGTAGTTCCGGGACTGGCAGTGGAAGTTAGCTAGGAAACAGCATTTTCCTCTCTTAATTCATTGTGTTCGTGGTAATATAATCTGTGTGGGCCGAATTTTGAATAAAGTCCAGCTGATCAAATAAGCGCTGGTGTTGGTGCTCTCTAGGTGAATATATATCCGGTAATTTTCGGCAAGGGAGGCCTTGGCACATCTTTTGTCTTGAGTTCTGGCGATAGCAAGACCTGCCGTAATAGCATCAGGCGTTTCTTCTATGCTGGTGCCGCAGTAAATTGTGGTGTTCTGCACGGCTGCACCTACACGCCTGCGGCCGGAAAGCATCCTAGCGGAAAGCATCCTAGTCCTAGCAGCGGGCCGATTAGCATGGCGAATTTGCAAGGCTCAATATTTTAGCCGTCAAGTATGCAATTTCCTCGTCTGTAGAGGTAGACCGTACACAGAACGAGAGAGTGCACTTTGCTAACTGCAAGTTTTGCTCATACAGAAGTGATTGGATTTGGACCGCATTCTCGATGAGGGACGGTACGTCTAGTTGACTATAATCGTCCTCAAACAGGTATTCGTTAACCTTACTAATCGGAGCAGGAGTCGTACGGGAACAAATCAGTCGCTTGATGCCCTAAAAAGAACGGCCGGCTTGAGGCCCGACAGCAAATGCATCGTCTTTCCTGTGGGCCAATGACACACCAAAGGTCCACCTAAGGACCAAAAGCCCACGGTTTCATGGACTCCTACTATAAACCGAAGAGACGGAGATTCAGAAATCAGAATTCAGAAGCGTTCCACCCGAAACTCGAACAAGCGTGCACTGCAGAGCCCGTCCGCCACGCATGCGCTTCCCTCTCCACGACTCCACCGGCGTCGGGCAATCTATGGACGGCGGCCGCGCGACGCGGGGGCAGCCGATGCTGGAGAAGCGGCCGAGCCACCGGGAGCGGCACTTCACGGCGGGGGAGGTGGTGCGCGACGTCATCATGGGGGTGTCCGACGGCCTCACCGTGCCCTTCGCCCTTGCCGCGGGGCTCTCCGGCGCCAGCGCGCCCTCCTCGCTCGTCCTCACCGCCGGACTCGCCGAGGTCGCCGCCGGCGCCATCTCCATGGGACTTGGAGGGTAACTGCTTGATCAAACTCTTGTCTAAGCAGTTGCTTGCCACATTCGTCACGACTCACGACTGATTTAAGTTTCAGCGGAAGCTACCAGAGACTTCCTTCCGTTTGTCCGTTTACGTTGACTGGGTGATTTTAAATTTTATAAACTCAACTGTGAGCTGCATATATATTGAGTTACCAAAAAAAAAAAAGAAGGTGCATTCACAATTACATTCGGGTAGACATCTCTAATTTCGCAGTCGTCCTTGGTAGAGAATTAGAGGCGTCTTATCTGCCTCGAGTATTTGAGTATATAGCGCTAGTATACTCATAGCATAATAACGAACACTAGACTGGAAAAATATCAGTCTGTAAGTTTGCACTGTTCAGCAGATACTCCCTCCGTATCGAATTTAGTAGTTTTAGACAAGGTTTAGGTCAAACATTAGGAATATAAATCATCAATAACTTTTAATTTGTTGAGTTTGCAAATATAAAAATTATATAAATAGATTTGTCTTGAAAAATACTTTCATAAAAGTATACATATATTACTTATTTATAAATATTTTTTATAAAAAAAGAGGTCAAAGTTGTGTTTTGGAGACCGTGTCACTGTCCTAAACGACTTCTAAATCCGATACGGAGGGAATATGGACATGTCACATATGCTTTTTACCAGCTACTTGTAAAATTGGCCCTCATCCAACCCAAAAAGGAAATCGCTAGGACAAAAGCTAGCTCGTGAAAGACAAGTGTGTGGCCCTCTTTCACGTGCTCCTCCAGCACGCTTTGTGTTACAAGTAGTTATCACAACTTTTAGGCCGAGCAAAGTGGAACACAATAATTCCATCTTTCTATCTGAGAAACAAGACAAACACCACATTGTTTTCAATTAGAAAAAGGTGTCCACTAACGCATGATTCTGAATTTCTGATCCGCGCCCACGCCATGTGGTAGGTACCTTGCAGCCCAGAGCGAGGCAGATCATTACAAGCGGGAGATGAAAAGGGAGCAGGAGGAGATCATCACCGTCCCAGACACTGGTATACATGGATGCCAGTTCATTATGTAGCATTTCTCCTGACCGTTGGTGTGTATGTATAATATATGACTGGCATTCTGACCCGTTGGTGTTTTGAATCCTTGATTGATCATCCATTCCAGAGGCTGCTGAGATTGGAGAGATCATGTCACAGTATGGGCTTGAACCGCACGAGTATGGCCCTGTCATCGACGGGCTCAGGAGAAACCCTCAAGCTTGGCTAGACTTCATGATGAGGTATGATCAACTGTTACATCCACTACCACTGGTTCCCATTTTTGAGTAGCCCTGCTCACTCATTTTGTAGTTTGGAAACAAATGGCCATGGTGGGACATAAATTGAATGGCTTTGCAGTAGTTCATAAAACTGTTGAGAACATAAAACATCATGTTATCAGTCATAAACAACCCAAGAAAGACGATGACAAACCTGTAGAAATATCATTAACGGAAGGTAAATGGTTTTCTCAACTAACCAGGGAAATGTGTTCAGGTTTGAGCTGGGATTGGAGAAACCAGATCCTAAAAGGGCTCTGCAGAGTGCTTTTACTATCGCTCTATCTTATGTGATCGGTGGATTGGTCCCTCTCCTGCCCTACATGTTCGTCTCCACAGCCCAGAATGCCATGTTCATATCCGCTGGAGTCACATTGGTCGCACTACTCTTCTTTGGCTACATCAAGGGTCGCTTTACTGGGAATCGGCCATTCATCAGTGCTGTCCAAACTGCTATTATTGGAGCACTTGCTTCAGCAGCAGCATATGGGATGGCAAACGCTGTTCAAGCTAGATAGTTGTTGAGGCATCAAGCATTTGGAAACCAAAATTTCAGTAGGCTGCAATAAAGTAAAGAAAGTTGTAATTCTTCTCCTTTGGGACATCTCATTACATTATCTACTTGCAGAATCTAATGCTAGTCTACTCTTATTTAATTTTAAATAGATATAGGGGAAGAAGATAATAAATAAAATATTTCTGTGCCTCACTTTATTAGTAAGGTAAAGACTGAACTTGACACGCTACATATTCAATCATGATGACAAGCAAATTGAGATTACCACAGAAGTCTATATGGGGCATCAGACCAAGATGGGTGATGAATTGATGATAGCACAAGTTTAGCTCGAAGAAAAAAGAATGATCTTAGCCACAAGTAGGTTAGATAGGTCCTTCAATAATATACTAAGAAGAGACGCCTTACTTGTAATCATCACAGGTATCTGATCCATCTGTGACAATTTGCTGTGAATCTGTGATTTCTTAACTTTGTAGCATGACTGCAAGACAGTACTGGTAGTTTGAATCCAACAGGCACAATCACAGCCATGCACCAGATAGACCAGTTGCTAAGACATCTCAGATCTACGCAGAACAACAGTTATCAAGATACTTTGACTAAACAGAGAATCATGAAACATATTTAGACCTTGATTTGTTCGAACCTCTGCTTTCCCCCTCCCAGACAGCAATCTTCAAAGCCGAGTATGTGTGCTCACTGCTAAATAAGATACCTTTACCACATTCATCAATCTGAGTGTGAAAATCATATTCATGTTGCATTGTCAATCTTCAATCTCTAAGGTTGTCACAGGTAGGGAAGTAGAATAAGTATCTTTACCTAGCAAAACTATCCAAACTATCCATTATCATGGTAACTCTTATTTGATTTCTTCTTGACAAATTCATTGATTAATGAAGTATAAACCCCAAAATCAGAAACCATTCCTTTTGCACTTTTCAGTTCTTCAGCATCTCTAACTTTTCCGTGCTTGCAATGTCCATCCAAAAGAATGTTGTATGTTATATCATCTGGGCACACCCCAATATTAAGCATCGCATTCAGAAGCATGTCCGCATTCTTCATCTGCCCCAGAATGCAGAAGCCATTCATAACCACATTATATGTCACAACTCCCGGCTTCCGGCCCTTATTCTGCATCTCTTTCAGTAGCTTAAAGCCTGTCTTCACATCACTATTCTTACAGAAGGCATCAATCACCATCGTGTATGTCGTGTTGTCAGGTTCCAAACCAGCCTCCACCATCTCACATAGGATCCTTTCTGCATCAACTGAACGCCCTGCCTTGCTCAGTCCCGAGATGAGCGCAGTGTATGTGACCTCATCCAATGCAACCCCTTCATCTGACATCTCTTGTTTCATCTCCATTGCCATGTCCAACTCTCCCTCCTTGCAGCAGCCATCGATGAGTGTGGTGTAAGTAACCTTGTCCGGCTTGAGACCATTGTTCCTCATCTCCTCCACAATGTAATTGGCTGCTTTCAAATCTCGCACCCGACAAAGGCCATTCACCAAAGTATTGTATGCCACCAAATCCGTCTTGACGCCCCTTGTGGCCATGTCCCGGTGCAACTCCAACCCAGCTGCCACATTCCCCACCTTGCAATTTGCATCTATCAATGTCGTGAACACAACAGTGTTGGGGTTCACACCTCTCTCACGCATTTCCTCAAACATCTCCACTGCATCTTGTATCCTCCCTATCTTACACAGCCCCTGCATAAAAGTACTATAAGTGTACACATCTGGTGCAACTCCTGCCTTTGCCATTAGCCCTCGCAGAGCGTTTGCGCTGTTTAGATCGGACACCTTGCACATCCCAGACATCAATGTGTTGAAGCTCACTACCGTTGGCTGCACACCCCTCCTCAACATTTCATCGAACATGTTAAGCGCACTGGCAAGTTTGCCTGATCTAATCATGTCACGCATTAGCATGTTAAACTGCCTGGCCTCCGGGGGCACGCCTGCGTCGAGCAGCTGCAGGTAGAAGGCGTAGGCTTCAGGAACAGAGGGAAGCCGATTCATGAGATCAGACCACGCTGGCAGGGGGGCGCGGATGCCGCTGCGGAGCGCGAGGAGGAGGAGGGAGCATCCATCGGGGAGAAGGCCCTCATCGGCGTATGCTTTGGCGACCGCAAACACGAGAGGCGCCGGGTCGTCGGTGGAGGCTGCGGAGAGGAGCAGCGGGAGGAGCCGCGGCGGGGAGTCGCGGCCAAGGCGGGAGACGAGGAGGCGGAGGAGGGGGAGAGCAAGGTGGGGGAGGCGGTGGGCGATGAGGAGGTGAGACATGGAGAGGAAGGAGGCCGGGGTGTGGCGGAAGAGGCCCGGCGGCGAGGCGAGGAGAACGCGGAAGAGGGAGAGGAGCGGGAGCGGCTGGAGGGCGAGCGGGTTGCGGCGGAGGAGGGAGAGGAAGTGCGCGGAGGTGAAGGCCGGGAGGAGGCGGAGCAGGGGCGCGGGCGCGGCGGCCGGGAGCGGAGCGGGGTGGACGGGGAGGACGAGCGCAACCTCGGACGCCGCGACGAGGAGAGGATCGGCCTCACCCGGGGCCGGGGGCGGCGGCGGCAGTGTCGACCGCGGCGCGGCGTACCATGGGGGAGAAACGGGCGGCTGGGGTTCAGACGCCGGCGGGCGGTGCTGGATGGGGCGAGGGCGGAGGGCTCTGCCTAGGTGCATTGTGGTCGCCTGATCGGTGGGGTAGGCAGAGCGCCAAGTTTAAAGATGACTGGTGCAGAAAACAAACTGATTCAGTTGGTAAATCTTGCACCGGAAATCAGAATAAATAAATAATTAACAAGTACTGTTGCTTTTTTTTTTGACTAGGTAGCGTGCTCGTGCGATGCTACGGGACATCTAAACTTTCGTATAAATAAACATACGGATCACACGATAAGATAACAATACTGAGAAATTAAATATCAACATTAAAGCAACATTTAATTGAAAAGGCAAAGTTTTTTAAATTAATACAATCACAGATAACCTGATATCGTAGGCTCACAAACTCTACGTACCTATCATGAGAGTCAAAATTCTCATTTCCTATCTAGAGAGTCGAAATTCTAATGTTTTTGCCATAATTACCAAACAGCAAGTTGAACTCTCTCAGATTAGCATAAAAGCAAGTTGAATGCACAACTTTGCAATTCTGTAACGATGTAATTAAAAACAAAATTGATTCTTCTACCAACAGTTCGATAACTCTGTCTTTGGTGATATGCCAAATGCTTCTAATAAAAGGTAAGACAAATAAAGTGAGTGTAAAAAAAATATCCAATAACAACCTGGGTCCATAAATTTCCATAATTAGAGTAGCCCTTGGTCATTTTCATTTAATCCATGATATATGATACAAGTAATTGTTTGCTACTAATTATTTTTCTGACTCAAGTACAATTTCTCATGTTGCTTTTTACATGCCATACCTTCCCCCAAAGATGCTCCAAATGCTCTCATTACCCTCTTCTATTCCATCAGAGCATGAATAGTCAAAGTCTACACTTACACAGGCACAAAATCCACCATGCCATTTGTCGGTGTTCGGTCCCGTAGGGGTCCTAAACCGACGAGTGAGTGCTGCGTATCCCTAATCTGGATGGTGATACAAGGAGAACACACGGGGGTTTATCCTGGTTCGGGCAAGAGAAGGCCCTACGTCCAGCGGGGGGGAGAGTTTTGTATTTCCTTGCACCGAGGTGCTTGTGTAGGGGTTATAAGCTTGCGAGAGAGGGCGGCGAGCCCAAGTCCCAGAGAAAGAAAAAAGAGTACAAAGATGATTGCTTGAGATGTTGATCTCTGTGTTGGGAGCCTTGGGTTGCTGGTACTTGGCTTTGGACTTGTGTCTTGCCTCTTTTTCGTGTCCCCTTGTGAAAGTCCCTAGTTTGGTTTTGGCTAATTGATGAAACCTAGGACTAACCTTTGTATCTAAGTGGATGATTTAGATAAAGGTGGTCATTGAATATGAGACATGACATTGACTCATATGACCAAGATGGTGAAGACCAAGATGAAGCTTGGCTCGATGGACCGGTTGTGAAGGTGAAGGGCAAGTCGAGGCTTCGAAGCGAAGGACCATGCGATGGTGAAGCTTGAGCAAGACTTGGCGCCGACGGACCGATGCAACGGTGAAGAGCAAGTGAAGTCAAGGTCGATGGATCGAGATGGTCATGTGATGATATGAAGTGAATCATATCATTTGGAGAAACAAAATGGGCTGAAGACAAAGGTATAACCATAGGGCCATTTTGTTTTACACTCAAGACACCATAGAGGGTGTGAGTGGTTTAGGGTCGATAGCCGAACTATTAAGAGGGGAAGTCTTATCGGTTAATCGACGCACGGGTGCCACTAGGTGAATTCATGAAGTGCATTGCATGTAGGGCCTAGTGAGCTAACTGGAAAACCTTTGGAAATGATTGAGAAAAAGCTAACACACAAGCACATGGAGATGTACACTTGGTGGTGTTGGCACATTTGCAAAGGTGGCGTTGGTCGCGCTGTGGTTTGCGGGTAGAGAAGGGTTTGGGTTCCTTTCTCCCTCCCGCCGAGCGTGCGAGCGCGGGATTCAGGCGATTTCGGGAAAATGAAATGCCTATTTTCCACTACGCCGGAAGTCGGAAAAGAAACGGAGGCGAACGGAGGTCACAGAGGTGACCGGACGCTGCACCGGATGCTGCACCGGACGCGGTCACTGTGCGACCGGCGCGTCCGGTCAGGCGAACAGCGGTTCACGAGGACGATCGGACGCGGTGCGCGTCCGGTTACACACGATCGGACGCGTCCGGTCGTCCAGGGAGCTTACTGGACTTCGACCGGACGCGGGTACTGTGGCGTCCGGTCAGTTCTTCAGCGCGTCCGATCGCTGGTTCGTTTTGCGCGACTCAGGGTTGACCGGCGCGTCCGGTCAGTCACGGGACCGGCGCGTCCGGTCGTGACCAGCGCGTCCGGTCGGTGCGAGGAGCGCGTCCGGTCATGTCTTCGCGCGCGCGGGTACTGTGCGCACCGGCGCGTCCGGTCGTTCGAACTGCGCGTCCGGTCATCACGTTTGACCGTTAGCGCGCAGTGACCGTTGGAGGATCTAACGGTCGGTTTTGAAAACGGAGGACACGTGGTCGCTGCAGGGCGACCGGACGCGGTTGAGCGCGTCCGGTCAGTGACGACCGGCGCGTCCGGTCGTCCCGAAAAAACGGGCAGTGGAGTAGCAACGGCTCTATTTGGATGAGATGCTTATAAATACTCGTTGGCCGGCCCTTGGGGAGGTCTCTTGGCATTTCTAACACTCTTGTGCATCCTTTGAGCTAAAGCAACTCCTCCCACTCATCTCTCTTGCTTGATTGCAAATCAAAAGTGAGATTGAGTGATCCCAAAGTGCATTGCATAGCTTGAGGGCATCTAGTGGCACTTGTGGGTGGTTTAGCCGGTGGATTTCTTGTTACTCTTGGAGAGTACCGCTCCTAGCCGGCTTGGAGATTGTTGGAGGCGTTGGCAAGAGAAGGTGATTGTTCTTGGCCACCTCCGGTTGATTGTGAGAGGTTCTTGTGCTTTCCTCGGCGGGACGCCAAAAGCAACTCTATTACATTGCGCGTGTCATTGAGTTACCTCACTTGAGAGTGGTGTCTTGCGGTGCCTTGCGGGGCGTGCCTTGAGGGGCAAGTGACTTGAGGGTCACACCGGGGAACCATCTAGTGTTGGTCGACACAACCGGTGACGTAGCTTGTCGGTGCACAAGTGAACACCGGGTGAACAAAAATATTATGTCTCTTGTCTCCCGGTGATTGGTCTTCATATTATATTGTTGTCAATATTGATTGATTATATATCTTCTTGGTGATTGGCAACATCTTCACTCCACCGTCGGTATAAGAATTACTATCCTCTCTCTTGCATTTACATTCACTAGTTTATCTTGTGTAGCTCTAGTAGTAGCTTTGCTAGTAGTGTTGTTAGCTTGTTCTCTAGTGTAACTTTAGTGACTTAGCTCTTGTGTGAACTAGAGATCATAATCTACTAGACTTGTGGATAGGAGGCTTGCATCACAACCGTAGGCTAAGCAAAACTCGCTTTACGCCGTTTGTTATTCTAACAAGTTTGCTTAGTGGTGCTTGTAGAATTTTTTTATAGGCTATTCACCCCCCCTCTAGCCATCTAGGACATTACACCTTGTAGGGTCCTGGCCGGTCCTTTTTATAGGGTCGGAGGAGGCCAGGGCACCAGGGAACCTTGAGGCGATGTTTTGTCGATCCCTGTAGGAGTGATTGTAGCGACGTGCCCTGGGAATGGCCGGCCATCCCTGGACACCATGGTGACGTCGGGGATGAGACGGCGAAATGACCCGGAGCGCCGTGCCATATTGTCCTTCCTTCCCTGTTAAACTGTACTGGGCATCGAGGCTGGGTCGAGGCCGGGTCGATGTCGGACGGATAAGGCCGAATCCCCGAGATCGCGGAATAGGAGCCTTGTCGTATCCTTCCTCGAGGGTGACTGACGATAAACAGTGCACGGTAAGGTGTGTATAGTGACAGGTTTCACCTCCCATCACGGGATGGGCGGTAAAACAGTGAGGGCTGACACCGGCATTGCTCCCACGTCGATCCTGGTTGCGGCCATGTCGGTAGGTGGTAGCAGGTAATCGCATTAAATGCTCTGACTTCTGTCTTGGGGCAGGTGAAGTGAAGGGGTCGAGCGCCCTGACCCGGGGTCACGCGAGTCGGAGTTTTTCCGTTGGGCGAACGAGCCTCGTGCGAGTCGGAGTGTGGTCGAGGTGCCCTGTCGTGCGGGACGGGGCGCGGTCGAGGCGTCCTCGTCAAGGGTGCCTCGTACGAGTCGGAGCCGTAGCGCGGTCGAGGCGCTTCGTTGAGCTGGCCTCGTATAAGATGGACCTGGTATGCGGTTTGAGGTGGGCTGCGTTTTACTGTGGCTTAGCCGTTTTGTTTTTTATTATCGATGGATGTGGGTACCCCCATACTATTGGTACCGACACCATTAGCTTAGATGAATCATCTTTGTGTATTGTTCCTTAGATACTAAAAAAAATTCCTAGTCTACTTGAATAATATTACCAGCACATTTGTATAGGAGCCTGATCTTTGTTGGCTGGTACAAAATTGGTATCCTGTAGAGATATTGGAAGGTAGCATAAAGTTTTAGAAAAAATAAACTGGAGGGAGAACATATCCAGAATATTAATACCTCGCAAACTAAATAGTCACCAACATCTGGAGCATATGGAAGATCCAGTAACCCATTTTCATAGTATAGTTCAAACACTTTCCTCAGTAGATTCTCATCAAACTCTCTGCACAGAACAGCAAGTTAAATGAAAGAATTAACTCCCCAGTCTAGATATCCAAAATTCTGTCACCTTCCAAATACAAAAGAATTTATGCTGAGGGCCTCAGTCCAATAGTTTTGTATTAAATCTCGAAAAGCTTAGTAGGGTCAATAAATCATGTCCCCAAAGTAGACAAGCCTCTATTGCAGGGCCAACAAAAAGCCAACAACAACAATATCACGGAATTCATTCTACTAATTGAAACATACCTCTGGATTGATGCGAGTCAAAATTGAATTCCTGTCAGGCAGTCTGATAACTGGACGAAGAACACGCTCCTGACCACCAGACATAGGTTGAACCTCCTCTTTCTGGGTTCCAACTATTTTGCCATTGTCCGTAACTGTATCCGTGTCAATGAACTACTAATTTACTCCCCAGTGATGCAAATGCAAATCGGCCACAATTACTCTAAACTACTAATTTACCACATCATATGTGTAATCGGCCATCAAATATATTGATATTGCTATTCTGAAATCTGAAACCAGTGACTCTGAAACTACTAATTGCAGGAAATCAAGGAACTAAAAGGCAACTTATATACGACAAGAACTCAAAGGAAATCAGGGAACTAAAAGGCAACTTACATAGGCCAAGAACACCTAAGCATGTGTCCGTGATGGGGAATCGAAGGTCGGAGCAGGAAGGGGGTTTGGGTTTGGACTGCTCACCGGTGGAGTGAGGTAGAACGCACGACCTAGCGAGATATCGCACAGTGGAGAGTCATCGCCGTGTAGGTGGACTCTGCGGCTACATTATGCTGGGAGCCTTGCCGAACCACCGTGGACTGGCCGCGCCACCTCAAGCCTGCGGGGTCCGCATCCGCGCGTAACGTGGCCGCCTGGGGAAGCACCTGTAACTTTGTCAGTCTTTCAGTAAGCGTCCCAAACAATTCAAAGGATGGTTTTGCTGCAAAATAAGGAGGGGAATATTTCAAGTAAGTAAGCCCAAAAATTCGCAAACATATATATATAGTTTGCTACTACTACATTGATTAATGACTGAAAACTGAAATCTGAGCTGTGATAGGAAATATAGTTTGACAATTCTAGATTTTTTTTTGGCAATCATCATTTTCTAAGGGGTCTGATTGGGCACCCTTGCCCTTTCGACCCATAATTTTTAGTCTTCTAACAGATGTCAATTGGGAAAACTAAACATTATCGTTGAAACTATATAAATGGTGGAAAACATACATATTGTCTGAGAAATCGCAGCTGACCCTCAATTGCCATATATTTAGTATATACTCATTGGATCCGACATAATGTTTGCTTGAACATGTTCGGTTGATCCTAAAGTATCCAGAAAGAAAAAAACACAAATTAGAACAAAACAAATGGTAAAAACCGCAAGCATATTTCTCTTGGAAATTTCGACAAACACCTCCCCTACGTGGCTACTGAACCTACTTGAATGCCAAAATGACCATTTGTGAGTGGTGCTACAGCGGCACATCTCTTACACGGTCATGAAGTCCTTGACGTACGAGCAAACACCGAAGTTGGAGATGTCAGATATAAGCAATACTTGATGCCAGAATCAGAGAGGGAAGAGGGTATATCTTAAGAGGTGAAGCAGATCGAACCAGGAGGTGTGCTTACTGCTTCCTCTGCCATCCCGGGCAGCTGGCCGGTCGGGCCCAGGTGCCGCCTCCCGCCTGCAGCGTGCCAGAGCCTGCCATCCCTCTGCCTCCGCGGCTCCGCCTGCAGGCTCGTGCCGCCACCTGCCTGGTGCTCGGCTGCTGCTAGATGCTGTGCTTGGCGGCCCCATGCTCACGTTGGCGGCTATGCGCCGCCGCCACCACCGCCTGCCACGGCTATGATCTGCGCACGAGTTGGTGAGGGACGGATGCCCTTGAGACGGAGAGAGTGATGGAGACGGCCGCGTGCGGCAGCGAGAAAGAGCTCGGGCAGAGGGATCTCGCAGGTCACGGAGGGCGGCGTTGTTTCCTTCTTATCGCACTGACGACATACGCAGGAGATTTCCTTCCTTTTCGCAGGAACGCAGCGAGGGCGGTAGCGACGGACGGACGATCGCACGGGCGGATGGACGCCGAAAGTTACCGTACCAAACAATTGTCTTCCTTTTTAGTTGTAGTAGGAGAAACTATTACTTGTAGGCTGTTGGCCCAACAGCCTAGTGTTGGCTGTAGCTTGCGCGTGCAGAGCCAATGCATCTTTAGATCATCGATGTGGCAGCTAATGGTAAATTCAAAATATACAACAACAACATAGCCTTTTGTCCCAAACAAGTTGGGGTAGGCTAGAGATGAAACCCAAAAGAGACGAGAAATAAGGAGCCACATAAAAGGGATATAAAGGGCACAAGACAAAAATAGGTCACGGTTCAGGCACGTTGATTGCCAATCTCCAAGCGCTCCTATCCATAGCTAAATCCTTGGAGATATTCCACTCCTTAATCTCTCTTAACGGACTCGTCCCAAGTTAGT
This sequence comes from Saccharum hybrid cultivar R570, assembly GCA_038087645.1. NCBI lineage: Eukaryota > Viridiplantae > Streptophyta > Magnoliopsida > Poales > Poaceae > Saccharum > Saccharum hybrid cultivar. The sequence continues at coordinate 17,088,484 of JAQSUU010000534.1, read as the reverse complement.
TTAGGTCAACCTCTACCGCTCTTTACATTATCGGCCTGCTTTAGAACTCCACTACGCACCGGCGCCTCAGGAGGCCTCCGTTGGACATGTCTAAACCATCTCAACCGATGTTGAATCAATTTCTCCTCAATTGGTGCCACCCCAACCCTATCCCGAATATCGTCGTTCCGGACTCTATCCCTCCTTGTGTACCCACAACGCAACATACGCATCTCTGCTACACTCAATTGCTGGACATGTCGCCTTTTTGTAGGCCAACACTCAGCACCGTATAACATCGCCGGACGAATCGCCGTCCTATAGAACTTACCTTTCAGCTTCTGCGGCACCCTTTTGTCACAGAAGACGCCAGAAGCTTGACGCCATTTCAACCAGCCGGCTGAAATTATATGCCTAACATCTTCATCAATGTCTCCATCCTTTTGTAGCATTGACCCTAAATACCGAAAAGTATCCTTCTTGGCCACCGCTTGCCCATCGAGGCTAACGTCTCCCTCCTCATGCCTAGTCGCGCTGAAATCGCACCTCATGTACTCGGTCTTAGTCCTACTAAGTCTGAACCCTTTCGACTCTAACGTGTGTCTCCATAGTTCTAACTTCCTATTAACCTCTGCCCTACTGTCGTCAACTAGCACCACATCATCAGCAAAGAGCATACACCAAGGGATATCACCTTGTATGTCCCTTATGACCTCATCCATCACCAAAGCAAATAAATAAGGACTCAAAGCTGACCCCTGATGCAGTCCTATTTTAATTGGAAAGTCACTGGTGTCGCCATCATATGTTCGGACAAACGTCACCACATCCCTGTACATATCCTTGATGAGGGTAACGTACTTAGTTGGGACTTTGTGCTTTTCCAAGGCCTACCACATGATATTTCTCGGTACTTTGTCATATGCCTTCTCGAGGTCAATAAAGACCATGTGCAAGTCCTTCTTCTGCTCCCTATATCTCTCCATCAATTGTCGTAATAAGAAAATCGCCTCCATTGTCGACCTACCAGGCATGAACCCAAATTGATTTTGGGTCACATGTGTCACTCTCCTTAGGCGATGCTCGATAACCCTCTCCCAGAGCTTCATCGTATGGCTCATCAATTTAATCCCACGGTAGTTAGTACAACTTTGAACATCTCCCTTGTTCTTGAAGATAGGTACTAATATACTTCTCCTCTATTCTTCAGGCATCTTGTTAGACCGAAAAATAAGGTTAAAAAGCTTAGTTAACCATACTATCGCTCTGGCGCCTAGGTATCTTCACACCTCAATGGGGATACCATCAGGGCCCATCGCTTTACCTCCCTTCATCCTCTTCAAAGCCTCTCCGATCTCTGCCTCCTGAATTCTCCTCACAAAGCGTCTGTTGGTATCGTCAAATGAGTCATCCAACTCAAGGGTAGGACCCTCATTCTCCCCATTAAACAGCTTGTCGAAGTACTCTCTCCATCTGTCCTTGATCTCCTCATCCTTCACCAGAAGTCGATCTGTCCCATCCTTGATGCATTTTACTTGGTTGATGTCCCTTGTCTTCCTCTCGCGGATTCTTGCCATCCTATAAATGTCCTTCTCCCCTTCCTTCGTGCCTAGCCGCTGATAAAGGCCATCATACGCCTGACCTTTTGCTACACTCACAGCTCGCTTTGCAGCCCTCTTCGCTATTTTATAGCCCTCGATGTTGGCTGCACTCTTGTCATGGTGGAGACGCTTGAAACACTCCTTCTCCCTAATAGCCCTTTGCACCTCGTCATTCCACCACCATGTGTCTTTCACTTCCCGTTTGCCTCCCCTACTCACGCCAAACACTTCCGAAGCCATCTTCCGGACACATGTTGCCATCTTTAGCCACATGTCATCGGCATCTTCTCCTTCTTCCCAAGGCCCCTCGTCTAGCATCCTCTCCTTAAACGTTTGCGCTGCTTCCCCTCTAAGCTTCCACCACTTCGTTCTCGCAATCTTGGCCCGTTTGTCCCGGTGAACACGTACCTGAAAGCGAAGGTCCCTGGGGTGTGTGTTGTCCCTCAACATAAGCTTGTGGTGGCAGACCTTCGCTTTCGGGTACGTGTTCACCGGGACAAACGGGTCAAGATTGCGAGAACGAAGTGGTGGAAGCTTAGAGGGGAAGCAGCGCAAACGTTTAAGGAGAGGATGCTAGACAAGGGGCCTTGGGAAGAAGGAGAAGATGCCGACGACATGTGGCTAAAGATGGCAACATGTGTCCGGAAGATGGCTTCGGAAGTGTTTGGCGTGAGTAGGGGAGGCAAACGGGAGGTGAAAGACACATGGTGGTGGAATGACGAGGTGCAAAGGGCTATTAGGGAGAAGGAGTGTTTCAAGCGTCTCCACCATGACAAGAGTGCAGCCAACATCGAGGGCTATAAAATAGCGAAGAGGGCTGCAAAGCGAGCTGTGAGTGTAGCAAAAGGTCAGGCGTATGATGGCCTTTATCAGCGGCTAGGCACGAAGGAAGGGGAGAAGGACATTTATAGGATGGCAAGAATCCGCGAGAGGAAGACAAGGGACATCAACCAAGTAAAATGCATCAAGGATGGGACAGATCGACTTCTGGTGAAGGATGAGGAGATCAAGGACAGATGGAGAGAGTACTTCGACAAGCTGTTTAATGGGGAGAATGAGGGTCCTACCCTTGAGTTGGATGACTCATTTGACGATACCAACAGACGCTTTGTGAGGAGAATTCAGGAGGCAGAGATCGGAGAGGCTTTGAAGAGGATGAAGGGAGGTAAAGCGATGGGCCCTGATGGTATCCCCATTGAGGTGTGAAGATACCTAGGCGCCAGAGCGATAGTATGGTTAACTAAGCTTTTTAACCTTATTTTTCGGTCTAACAAGATGCCTGAAGAATAGAGGAGAAGTATATTAGTACCTATCTTCAAGAACAAGGGAGATGTTCAAAGTTGTACTAACTACCGTGGGATTAAATTGATGAGCCATACGATGAAGCTCTGGGAGAGGGTTATCGAGCATCGCCTAAGGAGAGTGACACATGTGACCTAAAATCAATTTGGGTTCATGCCTGGTAGGTCGACAATGAAGGCGATTTTCTTATTACGACAATTGATGGAGAGATATAGGGAGCAGAAGAAGGACTTGCACATGGTCTTTATTGACCTCGAGAAGGCATATGACAAAGTACCGAGAAATATCATGTGGTAGGCCTTGGAAAAGCACAAAGTCCCAACTAAGTACGTTACCCTCATCAAGGATATGTACAGGGATGTAGTGACGTTTGTCCGAACATGTGATGGCGACACCAGTGACTTTCCAATTAAAATAGGACTGCATCAGGGGTCAGCTTTGAGTCCTTATTTATTTGCTTTGGTGATGGATGAGGTCACAAGGGACATACAAGGTGATATCCCTTGGTGTATGCTCTTTGCTGATGATGTGGTGCTAGTTGACGACAGTAGGGCAGAGGTTAATAGGAAGTTAGAACTATGGAGACACACGTTAGAGTCGAAATGGTTCAGACTTAGTAGGACTAAGACCGAGTACATGAGGTGCGATTTCAGCGTGACTAGGCATGAGGAGGGAGACGTTAGCCTCGATGGGCAAGCGGTGGCCAAGAAGGATACTTTTCGGTATTTAGGGTCAATGCTACAAAAGGATGGAGACATTGATGAAGATGTTAGGCATATAATTTCAGCCGGCTGGTTGAAATGGCGTCAAGCTTCTGGCGTCTTCTGTGACAAAAGGGTGCCGCAGAAGCTGAAAGGTAAGTTCTATAGGACGGCGATTCGTCCGGCGATGTTATACGGTGCTGAGTGTTGGCCTACAAAAAGGCGACATGTTTAGCAATTGAGTGTAGCAGAGATGCGTATGTTGCGTTGGTGTTGTGGGCACACAAGGAGGGATAGAGTCCGGAACGACGATATTCGGGATAGGGTTGGGGTGGCTCCAATTGAGGAGAAATTGATTCAACATCGGTTGAGATGGTTTGGATATGTCCAACGGAGGCCTCCTGAGGCGCCGGTGCGCAGTGGAGTTCTAAAGCGGGCCGATAATGTAAAGAGCGGTAGAGGTCGACCTAAACTAACTTGGGACGAGTCCGTTAAGAGAGATCTTAAGGAGTAGAATATCCCCAAAGATTTAGCTATGGATAGGAGCGCTTGGAGATTGGCAATCAACGTGCCTGAACCGTGACCTCTTTTTGTCTTGTGCTCTTTTTGTCCCTTTATGTGTCTCCCTGTTTTCTCGTCTCTTTTGGGTTTCATCTCTAGCCTACCCCAACTTGCTTGGGACAAAAGGCTATGTTGTTGTTGTACTGTCGTCGGTTCATCGTAGCCACTCCCACCTCAAACGAAGGGAGAATAGGGACTACAACAAATAAAACAGGTCCATGATTTGAAGAGTGAAGACAGTGTCGTTATAAAGCAAAGGCATCAGCCTAAAGAGCTATTGCATGGAGACATACCATAGAGAGCATTCACATTCACCCTATCGACAATAGAATAGGCATGTACACAATATATCCTTTTGAAGGTGTTCACAAAAAAAATATTTCCTTTTGAAGGTAAAAACAGAAATATCTCTACTATAATGGACCAATGCGAATTACGCTCAGTCCACGTAGAAAATTATCCCACACAGACATGACATTTCATCCATCCACACCAGTTTGTGCACCCAGAAAAACAACCACATAACAAATCAACAATCCAGATCTAATCTAAAGAGGCTTCACCACGATCCTAGGGTCAACGACGATTTGAGGCTTCAACGCACCTCCGTCGAGGCTTCAACGCTACCACCCACATACGCGCCTTTCCTCGCTCCCTCTCCGGCGATTCCGCAATCACCACACGGAATCATGCACAGATGGGCCCGACGCACGTCACCTACCTCGCGCCGCGCTCCCGTTCCTACCCCCACCGATGCCCTACACCACAACTTACACAACGGGGTGCTGGATCTCGGCACCCTCCAATGCCAGCGGCCCTCTCCCCACGGTTGTGATGAGAGCGCCGCCGCCGCCGCCGCAACTGGGCAGTGGGCTGTCAGCTATGGACCAAGTGCCCAACGCAAAAACTGGAATGCAGCTATGCTTGGTCTGACCAATACGAAGATTGCTTGGACGCTTGGTCTTCCGATCGAGTTTCGAGTAGCCATCACTCCAGCAGATCGACGTCCATGGGTCTTCCGATCGAGTTCCGAGCAGCCAGCAGATCAGCGTCCACGGTCCATCTGGATTGAGTTGAGGAGACGAGGAGACAGATCACCTTGCCGCCTCAGTCACGAAGATCAAGCGAGCTGCCGAGCCAAGCCAATCGACAAGACAAGATCAATGGCCACGGGAGAGGACCGATAGGAGAATAGATGACATGACGAGATCACGGCAACAACGGCTGAAATTCTTCTGTGACTTCAGTCACTAGGTAAGCAACCACACTGTATGCAATAGTACGCATATTCACGGTGTTTAAAGATTTTTTTGTTTTTAACTTAATGAGCTTGAGCACACTGAAGTTATTAGATAATACTGAACTTGAAGAGCACTGTACAAAATTTTCAGAAACTTTCTCTATTGACGGATCATCGATCTGATGTTGAGGTACATGATCCAATTTGTGAATTGAAGTTATTTTAGTGCATTGAATATTATTTTCTTAATTTATCTGGTAATCCTCACTTGTGAATTCTTGCATGATCTGATAGCAGATTAGGAGAGACGCTTGAGACCAAAGAGTACATATCTGGTAATCCTCACTTGTGAATCCTTGCAGGAACAGATAGCAAAACAGGAGAGACGCTTGAAGTACACTGACAATAAAGAAGCCACATTTTAAGGAATAGAGTTTCTGTTGACTGGATTTCCTAATCAGAGGATGGTTGCTCATATGATGGTTCGTCTAAGGAGATTGGAATCTATTGGTGATTCTCTGATCCAAATATACTTACTGGTGATTTCTATGATCCAGCAGCGGCTCATAGTTTCAGAATAGAAAGCCAATAGAAAAATAAACAGAGACTGAAACCTCCTACTAAACCCGTTACTTTCATTCCTAGCAAGATGAGCTTTAGACAAGTTAGAAGTTTTATATCTGATTTTCTTGTACTGTAGTATTTACGTTTTCACGTAAGTTAGTGTTATAATTTTGAATAAGCTGACATGGAATAATTTCTAGGAAAGTATTGTGCGCTCTTCAATTTTGTGTCACCAGCATTGGCTTATTCAGTTATTTTCATCAGGTTTTGAAGGGTGCTCAAGTCATAATGCCCTCTCCATGCCCGTACAAACAGAAATGTTGGTGGCTGATATTTTAAGGTAATGTGCATCGCTTCATGGAACGAGTCACCACTGATATGAAGATTTTTTCAAAGTGGTTACACAATCTGATCTCTTGATTCCATTTTCAAGTTTACAGGTACTGGAAACTGGACAGTGGAGTCAAACTCGAAGGTACTGTAGCAGTGAGTTGTTGTCCCACAAATTTCAGTTATGTTTCTAATTGTTCATGGACAAATTGTGCTTGATTTGAATATGTCGCCGAGGGGTTAGGGGCCTAAAGCATGGGAAGGCGATCTTGTGCAATTCAACTATTCTGCCACGATGCATTTTGGGTATTTCGTGCATTGGTGTGTGGAATTCTAACGCCAATGTTCAGTACATACACTGGAACATGTTGCAGTTTTAGTTAGATCGAGTCCAGTTATCTGGTGGTCTCACCATGTTTTCCCTGTCTAATCTGATTCAGATAAGGCACGGTGGAACTGTTTAGCGGCGAGAGCATGGTGGTGACACAATGCACGTGGCAGAGAAGATCAGAAGAGGTTGCAAGCTTTACTACTCATTTCTTTCCAGGTTCTTCAGGAGCATATATATCCTCTAGGTGCACTCTTGCAGTTTTTTTTGTCCCTCTTTTTGTTTGCTAATACCTATCAGGCTATCATCATAAGCTTGTTGCTAGAAGCTAAGCCTAGAATGAAGTCAATGTGTAGTGTTTGCACATCAATGGCTCTAAAACTAACCCTAGACCTCTTTTTTCTAAACCACGTTTTTGCACATCAATGGCTCTAAAACTACAGTTTCTGTGGTTTCTTAATACTACTGCACATCCAAACAAGGCCTAAGTGTTTTCTGGATTAAATATGTGGTCATATATAATTGCGTGAAATTGAACTATGGAAAAATATTGTCATTTGATTATTTCCATGTGCATCTCTGTCTCTGTAATTAAGCTGTGGCGTTAAAAGCGGATAACTACCCGTTGCAACGCACGGGCACTTTTGCTAGTTCACAATAGTAAGTAACAGTGAATCCCACATTAGGTAAGGAGTAACCCGCTCACATCAGTTGACAGTCCAAAACAATGGCATAAATGGAATAAGGCAAAAGAGAAACAGGACCCATCCATACCGAAGAATCACAACAAAAGCACTGTTGATTCTGAAGTTATTTTCCTCAGATTATGCAGATAAATTATCAGCATGTAGTGGTATTCATGAGAGAAGAGTAAAGAGGAGCGCTTAAATATTAAAAAGAATGTCATGTTGGCATGCCACATCAGCAAGAAATGCCTATGTAGCTAGTACTGGTATGGATCTGCGGTGCACAACTTAACAAGTTTAGGGGACCAAAAATGTATTTTCAAACTTCGTAGACCTAAGTGGTACACCCTTACAAGTTTGAGGGCCGCTGGAGCATTTAACTCTTTAAAAGCTCTGCTATCATCCTTCTATCATGAAAATTAAAGCTAGATATGATTTCAACTCAATGTTATGCCAAGATGGAAAAAGTTTCATTGCAATATGACTACACACAAGAAACTGAGCCGCACAACACCACTAATTAATGGGCACCATCATTAACTCGACGATAGAACCACAGGAAAACTACAAGAATGAGTGGCTAGTGTGATTAGCTTGACCAAAAAAGGAAGCAGCTCATGCTCATATACACGTACAGACGTACAGTATTGCAATATGCATCCACAGCTACTGAAAGGGACTAAAGAATTGAAGAAAAACAAATATTACCTTGGTTCAGTGGTTACACAAGATCGAGAAGCCTAAAAATTGCCTAATCGCATCTGGGGAAAAAAATAAGGGTACATTAGTACAGTTCGATTCCAAGGAGAGATTACTCCAAAGATTTCACAAATAAAATTAAGAGTTTCACTAGGCAATAGAAGCATAATATTAATATTTGCCCTACCCGGGAAACAAGACTGTAGAACTTGCAGTAATCCAAAACTAAAAAGTAACACCCCAACTGAAATTACTTGCAAGCTGGTAGCATGGAAAAGTTAGCTAAGGAAAAATAGATTTCCAAAGTATGTTCAATGGCCGTAGTTGCAGCACAAATATAGGACAAATCAGCATCGGCGCTCATCCCAATTGGGATCCTCCATAATTGAATTGGTCTGCTACTTTGCAAAATCGGATTCAACCATCATTGAAGCTGCTGCTCATGTCATCGCTTGGGACAAGAAAGAAGGGCTCAGGGGCAGTAGAACCAAACATCAGAGAACAAAATTACCCTAGCTGATAGTGCAGAAGAGACAAACAGCATCTTTCTCACCGCATAGAGCTGGTACTCACCCCAATCGTCGTCTCCATCACCAAATTGCTCTCCCTCCCATCTATCAAGCTGGCTGTCCTTCAGCACCCTCTCAGGCTGAGCCCAGTGGCTCTAATAAGTAGAATTTGCACATTTCTTTTCATTAGAACAACCAATGAACAAATAGCAACGATCTGTATGATCACTTAATTTCTGCTCAATCAATGTGAAGTCTGATACACAAGCCATCGACACTGAGGCGCTTGAGGCTTGAGCACTAGATAGGGGAAATTGGAGTGTGGCCAGTATTCAAATAGGATGACATAGATAGCCAATGCACTTTCTGTAAGTTAGTTTCAGCATCTTAAAACTACATTGAAACAAATCAATCGCATTCCTACGGTTCATTATGCTTTGCTCGAACACAGTATGACGGATATCTGACAATCCTAATGCTGAAATCCAGCCTCTAATGTCAAAATTTGTATTAAAAAAAAACTTCAGATGTCAAAAGAACAATAGGCCATTGATAAATAGCAATAAGCATTTGCAAGGTAGAGCGATCAAGTACAGGTGTTGCTCATATTAGATAAGTACCTAGGTAGCTTACAAAAGATGGTATATTTACAGGTAGATTTTAGATATTTCTCCTGAAGAGCTTTGCATAATAGAGGAACATCTGAGTTTTGAAAACTTGGGCATTCCCTGTTTGGCTGGTGAAAACTGATCAGAGGACGATGAACTCAAGCAAGCAATGACTTCTCCAGAACATTCCTCGCTGTTCCCTTCAACTACCAATAACCAAGAGCTGGCTACTTCTTATCTCTGTCATCCTCGCTTGTTTCCGACACGGCTCGATCAGATATGGCCTCGAGCTCCCAGCCTTGCATTCCAGACTTCACGATCACCCACTGAAGTGATTCAATCACCTGCCGGTCATACATCTGCTTCTGCTTCATCATTTCCTGGAATTGCCGCGCCTCCCTCTCCACCAGCGCCTTCTCGCTACGCAGGCACGCGATCTTGGCCATGGCCTCGTCAGCTGCAGACGCTGCAGCATGCCTCTCCTTCTCCAGCTCCTCGAGCGCAACCTCCAGCCTCCTCCTCAGATACTGCACATTGCCTTCTTCTGAATCGCTGGTCTCACCCGCATTGTCCTCTTCCTCCCTGTCAGCCGCCTGCTCGAATTCAGCAGCCAGCGACCTCGAGACCGGCTTGTCAGGACAAGCGCTCGAGTCCTCCGAGCGGGTGCGCTCCACGCCACGGCGGCCTCTCTTCAGGGCCCGAATCTTGGACCCGCACACGGCGCACACGACTCCCCCCACGTGCAACGCACGCACCGCGGAGTCCGTGCTGCCGACGCGCCCCTCCACGGCGGCGCAGCGCTTGGCGAGGCGCCAGACACTGACGGCCAGGAAAAGGAGCGAGACCGCGACGAGCAGGCGGTGGTGGGCGCCGACCGATCCGGCCAGTTGAGCAGCCCGCCGCGCCGCGGAGGCCCACTCTCCGCCGCCGGCCTCAGCCCACCGCGCCGCGGAGGCCCACTCGCCGCCGACCTCCGCCAGCCCGGATGCGTGGAGCACCGCCATGACGCCGAGCGCGGAGCCGACGAGGAAGTACACGGCGCCGGCGCCGGCGCCGGCGCCGGGCACGTAGGCAGGGGAGACGCGGTTGAGCGGCTTCAAGCAAGCGGCATCGGAAACGCCGTTCTTGTTGCCGCCCATTGTGACCAAATTAGGGCAAAAAAACACTCCGGAATTTGAATTGAATTGAAACAAATAGATGCAGGAAAGGATGCGAGCTTTGGGGGGCTCGTGCGGCGGTTCCGGTCGAATCGGTTGGAACTGGAAGAGACCTGTGGCTGTGTTGGTTCGTAGGACGGAGCCGGGACCTGCGCGGGCGAGCTGCGGCGGCGCAGGCGCGGGCGAGCGGAAGCACGGCGAACGGCGGTGCTGGCGAGCGGGCGTGGAGAGATTGGAAGGCGAAGCGCTTGGAAACAGGAAAGCTACGGGGAGGAGTACTAGTACCCCGTAGCAATGGAGTAGCAGCCGTAGCGTTCTGTTAGGCTTTTGGAGGTTTCTGCGGATAAGTTGTGGGTGGTGTCGCTGGCCTGTGGGTCTGATATCTCCCGTGGGCCCGAAAAGTCGGTGCGTGGCGCATGGGTTTCAACGACGGAGTATGGAATATGTGGCCATGCAGAAAGGCATGGGAAGATCCAAACGGCCGAAGATTTTCATCCAAAAAAAAAAAGTTCAAGGAGGTTTCTTCGGGGAAAAAAAGGAAAATCTCTATGGATTTCTTGTCACCTGATATCGTATGGACGTATGGCTTGTGATTTGTCATTTCCGAAGGGACAAAGGTTTGTATGTAAAATATTTTTAATAAAATGGTAAAGAAGTACTGTGGTTTTTTTTAAAAAAAAGCTCACAATTTTATACTTTTTTACTTACAAAAACTATAGTTTTGCTATACCACATCTTTCGAAACCTACATCTAATATATCCAACATCAGAATTGGACTAGCAGGTCTTCAGTCTTCTAATGGTATGGCATACGCGCAACGGTTTGGACTAGCAAGTTTCATCCAAGTCCCTGGAACTTACTACATGAAATTCGATGCAATTTCAGCATTTTGAAACAAGCTTCATACGGTTTCTGCAAGTCTTCGAATGCCACAAACAAGTTTCGTTCCTCTTTTCGGTAATTTTTCTAAGGAACTGAGGCAGGCAAAAAGGCCACCTGAACTTTTTTATTGCAAATGGCATAAGTATTTTACATGCAAACAAGGGAGTCCTTATGGATTTTACAAAGGGGTGAGAAGGCAGCAGAAAAAGGTAGATAGTTCACCGTCCTCAAGCTAAGGATTGAGCTAATTTTTTTTTCCAACAAAAAAGGCACCAAAAAATGAAGCTGCACGGAACCTAACTGCCAATGTGAACGTAGAGCCCACAGAGACTAAAAATAAAAAATCTCGAGCCACTCTCCAGGCCTTTTTTCTCGGCCCATGAACTCTCAAAGCTTTTTTGGCCCATGATGAAGTATATAGGATCCCACTCTCTCTATTGTTAGCAATCTCTTTGATGATTTCTTTTAGGAATAGTTGGGCCCAAACAGCATCAGACTCTTCCAAACAGATACGCAAGGGCGACTCCGAGGCGATTGCTGTTCTGCCGCTGGAGTCGTTGGCTTTCCCTTGCCTCTAGCGGACTATGTGGCACCAGTGAGCAGGGGAGCTGCGGATCCGGTGGGTAGTGTATATATCCTCTCCTTTTAGAGTAATTTTAGGTAGTTTAGGGTTGGATTTCTTCCACAGCTTCTCTGCTTTTGTCTCCTTCCATGGTAAGCGAGTCTCAGTGGTGCTAGTGGGTGCGTGGTGCCCGGTGACAGCATCTTCTGCGGGGGATTCGACAGTGATGGGTATGCCATCGATGTTTTCCTTTGTGTTGGTGTTCGATTCCTCTGTGTTCTTCTCTATGTCGGCAATGCCCATGCCTTCATCGACGACGATGGTCTCGCAAGCCATGGTATGACGGCAAAAGTGGAGGAGTTTTGGTGGATGTATCTATGGAGATGGGGTGTCATCTATCAATCTTTTGTCCCTCCAAGGCAATTCTAGTGGGCGCGTCAGAAGTTTCCTTGCGAGGTTAGTTGTCCACCTTCCCGTGTGTCGGGGTTGGTGTATTCAGATCCCCCTCGTGGGTTTGCTATTCGTCGCCTAGGATTGGATGATGAGGCAACTGGCGTCAGATCCTGGCAACGAAAAGGAGATGGCAGCTTGCCTTTGGCCGGTGCATTCAACGAATCAACAGCATGCCTTGGGCGTGTTTTTTATGGGCTCCTTAAACTTTGGTGAAAATTCTTCTGTCGGTACCAACAGTATGGGGGTACCCACATCCATCGCTGATAAAAAACTAAAACGACTGAAACCGCGATAAAAGGCAGCCTGCCTCGACCGCGTATCCGGTCCGTCTCGTACGAGGCCCGCTCGACGGAGAGCCTCGACCGCGCTCCGGCTCCGACTCGTACGAGGCACCCTCGACGGGGGCGCCTCGACCGCGCCCCGTCCCGTACAGCAAGGTACCTCGACCGCGTTCTGACCCACACGAGGCTCGTCCGCCCACTGGGAAAAACTTCGACTCGCGTGAGCCTGGGTCGAGCGTCTCGACCCCCTCACTTCACCTACCCCGAGACAAAAATCAGAGCATTTAATGCGCTTACCTGCTACCACCTACCGACATGGGCGCAGCCAGGATCGACGTGGGAGCAATACCGGTGTCAGGTCTCGCTTTTTACCGCCCATCCCGTGATAGGAGGTGAAGCCTGTCACTATACACACCTTACCGTGCACTGTACGTCACTAGTTACCCTCGAGGGGGGACACGACAAAGCCCGTACGCCGCAAACCCGGGGATTCGGACTTATCCATTCGGCCTCGACCCGGCCTCGACGTCCAGTACGGCTCAATAGGGAAGGAAGGACGGTATGGCACGGCGCTCTGGGTCATTTCAGTGTCTCGTCCTCTACGTCACCGCGGTGTCCAGGGATGGTCTTCCATTCCTAGGGCACGTCGTAACAGTCACCTTAACAGGGATCGACAAAACGTCATTTCAAGGCTCTCCGTCGTCTTGGCCTCCTCTCGCCCTATAAAAGGCAGGCCAGGGCTCCACGGCGAAAAAAGAACGAACAGCAAGCCAGAGATCAACATCTCAAGCAATCACCCTTGTACTCTTTTTTCCCTTTTTGAGACCTGGGCTCGACGCCCTCTCTCGCAAGCTTGTAACCCCTACACAAGCACCTCGGTGCAAGGAAATACAAAACTCTCTCCCCCCGCTGGACGTAGGGCCTTCTTTTGCCCGAACCAGGATAAACCCCCGTGTATTCCCCTTGCATCACCATCCAGGAAAGGGACACGCAGCATTTACTCGTCGGTTTAGGACCCCCTCGAGACCGAACACCGACAGTTGGCGCACCAGGTAGGGGATCGCTGCGTGCCAACGTCGCTTTCCCGCCATTTTCTCCTGGATGGCTGACCCCGAACGCCCTATTCCGTTGGCCACGGTGATCTGGTTCGGGAGTTTGGAGTTCATGTCGCTTGGCTATGGCTACGATATGGCCCTACTCCCGCCCAGGCACCCAACCGACGAGGATTATGAGCTCTCCCAGCCTGGGGGAGCAATCTGCCGGTATCGTCGCTCCAGGCAGGCGCGAGCCGCCCGACGACAACGAGCCCGGCGCAACCATCGTCTGCACCTCACGGAGGGTGATGGGATCCCTCGGTCCGGCACCCCCCAGCCAGGCGCCGGCCCAGATTTCCTCGTGGAAAGTCTGGGTAGGATGAGCTTGACTGAGGGTAACGTGCCGACGGGGAATCCCGCCGCTCCCCCGTCTGGTGAGACACCACTGCCCGGAGCATCCGTTCCGGCGTGGACGGCGACATCTCCATCGCCATTCCCGTTTGGGCTAGACTCGGCCGCCCGGACCTATGCTTCCTCCGTAAGCACTAGCATGAGTGCCTACGAGGAGCTCCCCGGGCACCATCTACGCTCCACTCTGGACCTCGTTGCATCCACGCCGACCTCTGATTATCTGGACTCCACGGAGACTCCAGAAACAGGGCCCCGTGAGACCGCTTCCCGGCGTCGCAATCACGGGAGCGACTTGCGACGACCTCACATTCCCCCGTCATACTACTACTTTGGCGCTCCTGACTCCGACTCGGCTGACGACACCTATGATCCGACCCGCGAATGCTTCAACGTCGACATTGAAAGCACGTCGGAATCGGAGGAAGATGAGCCAGTCGAAGGAAGGCACACGCCACCTCATGTCGAGCTCCCTGCCGAGCGCGACGAGGCTCAATTCCTTGCGAATCAAGGAATGCAGCTCGAGCAGATCCGCGAGTTGCAGGAAAGGCTCGACGAGGAACGAGAGAACCTGTATCTACTCCAACAAACCCTCGAGCATGAGCGCGCGGAACGCGCACTTGGCGGGAGAGCTCGCGAGAGAGCTCGCGACGTCAACCGTCGCATCGACGAGGACCGGGTGATCGACCCCCCGGTTTTCGCTCGAGCCAGCCAGAACGTCGTCGCCGCCACCATGCTCCTCCGCAACATGCCCGAGCCGTCAAACCCCGACGCTCGCCGGGCTCGAGATGAGATCCGAGAACTCCTCGAGACGACGCGAGCCCGTCTCGGAGCGGCTCGCCGAGCCCTCCCGACAGGAGAGAGAGGCCTCGGTTCATCCCGAACCTGCCCGACGGATTCGGGTGGCTCCTGCCCCTGAGCCCATCACTGACGACCATGAACCTCGAGACACCCGTGGCAACATCGTCAAGCGCCGCACGCGCAAGCACGGTGATGGTGTGGCTCGAGGCTACCACGTACACAGGGGCAGGCGCTACGACAGCTCGGAAGATCGTAGCCCCTCACCCGAGCCTCGGGGCCCTCGGGTCTTCACTAAGGCTATCCGCGAAATGATACTCCTGGCTCGGTTTCGCCCTCCCACGACTCTCACCAAGTAAAACGGCGAGACCAAACCTGAACTTTGGCTCGCCAATTTCCGCTTGGCGTGTCAGCTGGGCGAGGCCACCGACGACCGGGTTATCATCCGACAGCTCCCCCTGTTCCTCTCTGACACCGCTCGAGCCTGGCTCGAGGATCTCCCGCCTCAGCAGATCCACGACTGGGACGATCTCGTTAGGGTGTTCGAGGAAAACTTCAAGGGGACCTACATGCGCCCCGGCAACTCGTGGGATCTCCGGAGTTGCAAGCAGAAACCGGGTGAATCCCTTCGGGATTACATCCGGCGCTTCTCCAGACAACGTACCGAGCTCCCCAACGTCACCGACTCCGACGTAATTATGGCCTTCCTCTCCGGCACCACCTGCAAGGAGTTGGTCTGAGAGTTGGGCCGTCACACCCCACTCACTGCCAACGGATTGATGGACATCGTCACCAACTTTGCCGCCGGCGAAGAGGCAGTTGGTGCCATCTTTGGCAGTGAGCAGGACAGGGGGAAGCAGAAGGTCGACGATCCCACGAGCTCCACCCGGGGCTCCAAGAGGAACAACCACAAGAAGAAGAAAGGCCAGCAAGGCAAGCTCGAGGCCCCGGCCGACGAGCTCGTCGCTGCTACCGAGCGCAAGAAGCCTCGAGGCCCCCCCGGCGGGGGCATCTTCGACAAAATACTCAAAGAGCCGTGTCCCTACCACAAGGGACCCACTAACCATAACCTCAAAGATTGTCACATGCTCCGCAGGTACTTTGAGGGCTCAGGCGGTAGGAAGGACGACAAGAAGGAAGACCCCAAGGGTGACGACAAGGATGAGGGATTCCCAGAGATCCACGACTGCTTCATGATCTACGGAGGACCCTCGACCCGCCTCTCGGTGCGCCAGCGCAAACGAGAGCGGCATGAGGTTTTCTCCGTACAAACGGCGGTCCCCCGCTTCCTTGATTGGTCTACGGTGGCCATCACTTTCGACCGTGATGATCACCCAGACTATGTCCCCAATCCAGGAGTCTACCCGCTTGTTGTTGATCCCGTCATCGCCAACACACGCCTCACCAAGGTGCTCATGGACGGCGGAAGCAGCCTCAACATCATCTACTCCCAGACCCTCGACCTTCTAGGGGTCGAGAGAGCGCGCCTCCAACCTAGCATCGGGGGCTTCCATGGAGTCGTGCCAGGGAAATGGGCGGAACCCCTCAGGCGGGTCGATCTGCCTGTTTGTTTTGGCACACCGGCCAACTTCAGAAAGGAGACTCTCACTTTCGAAGTGGTCGGATTCTGGGGAACATACCACGCTATCCTCGGGCGCCCATGCTACGCCAAGTTTATGGCAGTCCCGAACTACACCTACCTCAAGCTCAAGATGTCAGGCCCAAACGGTGTCATCACTGTAGGGCCCTCGTATGAACATGCCTACGAGTGCGACGTCGAGTGCATCGAGCACGGCGAGGCTGTTTTGGAATCGGTGACCTTGGCTGCAGACCTCGACGGTCTCGCCAATGAGATTCCCGACCCAAAGCGCCATGCCGGCAGCTTCGAGCCCGCGGAAGACGTCAAACTCGTACCCCTCGACCCCGCTGATCCCAAGGGAAAAGCGCTGAACGTCAGCGCCACCCTCGATCCTAAATAGGAAGCAGTGCTCGTCGACTTTCTCTGCGCAAACGCCGACGTCTTTGCGTGGAGTCCCTCAGATATGCCGAGCATACCCAGGGAAGTCGCCGAGCACGCCTTGGAGATCCGGGCCGGGTCCAAGCCGGTGAAACAACGCCTGCGCCGCTTCGATGAGGAGAAGCGCAGGGTCATCGGCGAGGAGATACACAAGCTGTTGGAGGCTGGATTCATCAAGAAAGTTCATCATCCTGACTGGCTAGCTAATCCTGTATTAGTTAAGAAAAAGAGTGGGAAGTGGAGGATGTGTGTAGACTATACTAGTTTAAATAAAGCATGTCCAAAAGTTCCCTTTCCTTTGCCACGCATTGATCAAATCATTGATTCCACTGCGGGATGTGAAACTCTCTCGTTCTTAGATGCATATTCCGGCTACCACCAGATCAAAATGAAGGAGTCCGACCAGCTCGCGACTTCATTCATTACCCCATTTGGCATGTATTGCTACGTTATGATGCCCTTCGGTCTCCGGAACGCAGGGGCTACGTACCAGCGATGCATGCAGCACGTTTTCGGGAAACACATCGGGTCGACCATCGAGGCTTATGTTGATGACATCGTTGTCAAAACAAAGCAAGCCGACGATCTGGTCAACGACCTCGATGTTGCGTTCAAATGCCTCCGGGCAAAAAACATCAAACTCAATCCAGAGAAATGCGTCTTTGGCGTCCCACGAGGTATGCTTCTAGGGTTCATCGTGTCTAAACGCGGCATCGAGGCCAATCCTGAAAAAATCTCTGCGATAACCAAGATGGGCCCTATCCGAGATCTGAAGGGCGTACAGAGGGTCACGGGCTGCCTGGCAGCCCTCAGTCGCTTCATTTCGCGCCTCGGCGAAAAAGCGCTCCCCCTGTATCGTCTCCTGAAGAAATCAGAGCATTTTTCCTGGACCCTCGAGGCTGAGGAAGCTCTCACAAAACTCAAGGCCACACTTTCTAACTCACCAATCCTCGTCCCTCCAACCCCAGGGGAACCGCTCCTACTTTATGTCACTGCAACATCACAAGTAGTCAGCGCGGTCTTGGTTGTCGAGGGGGCCGAGGAAGCACACACCTTGCTCGTCTAGAGGCCGGTTTATTTTATTAGCGAAGTGCCCTCAGAAACCAAGATCCGATACCCACAAATCCAGAAACTGCTATACGCCGTCGTCCTGACACGGCGCAAGCTCCGACACTACTTCGAAGGTCACCCGATTACTGTGGTTTCTTCTTTCCCCTTGGGAGAGATAGCCTAGAACCGGGAAGCCTCGGGTAGGATTGCCAAATGGGCAGTTGAGCTCATGGGCGAGACCTTGTCCTATGCGCCGCGCAAAGCTATCAAGTCACAGGTGTTAGCAGACTTTCTGGCTGAGTGGACCGACACCCAACTCCCCCCTGCGCAGCTCCAGGCGGAGCTGTGGACCATGTACTTCGATGGGTCATTGATGAAAACAGGAGCAGGCGCGGGTTTGCTCTTCATCTCGCCCCTCGGGGTTCACATGCGCTACGTCATCCGGTTTCATTTTCCTGCGTCCAACAACGTCGCCGAATATGAGGCGCTCGTCACAGGTTTGAGAATCGCCATCGAGCTCGGGGTCCGACACCTTGACGTTCGAGGCGACTCCCAGCTCGTAATCGATCAGGTTATGAAGAGCTCGAGCTGCCGCGACCCCAAGATGGAGGCCTACTGCCAAGAAGTATGACGCCTCGAGGACAAGTTTCACGGCCTCGAGCTCAACCACATCGCACGCAGGTATAATGAGGCCGCCGATGAACTGGCAAAAATCGCGTCTAGTCGAACTACGGTTCCACCGGACGTTTTCGCAAAAGACCTCCAGCAGCCATCCATCGACCTCGGGCCGGATGGAGGGGTCGACGGGACGTCACTCGACCCCCACCTGAGGCAGAAGCCCCCTCGATCGAGGCTGAAGCCATGCAGGTGGAAGACTTGACCCCACCGCCTGACCTCGAGCCTGACTGGCGCATCCCGTACCTCGACTACCATATCCGAGGGGACCTCGCCTCGGATAAGACCGAGGCTCGACGGATCGCCCGCCGAGCCAAAACCTTTATGATCAGTAGCGACAGTAGAGAGCTGTATCGCCGCAGCCCTACTGGTATCCTCCAACGCTGCATCACAAATGAGCAAGGCAGGGACCTGCTCAGCGATCTGCACTCAGGGGCTTGCGGTCACCACGCAGCGTCTCGAACCCTCGTCGGAAATGCCTTTCGACAAGGATTCTATTGGCCGACCGCGGTCTCCGATGCTGTCAAGCTAGTACGCTCCTGCAAGGGTTGTCAGTACTATGCGAGACAAACCCATCTTCCGGCACATGCCCTGCAAACTATCCCCATCACATGGCCGTTTGCCGTTTGGGGGCTCGACCTTGTCGGACCCTTGAGAAGGACAACGGGCGGCTTCACCCACTTGCTCGTCGCAGTCGACAAATTCTCCAAGTGGATTGAGGCCCGCCCTATCACCAGCATCAGGTCCGAGCAAGCCGTGCTCTTCTTCACCGACATTATTCATCGCTTTGGGGTCCCCAACTGTATCATCACGGACAATGGCACCCAGTTCACTGGTAAAAAGTTTTTGGATTTCTGTGACAACCACCACATCCGTGTGCTCTGGTCAGCCGTGGCCCATCCAAAAACAAACGGTCAGGTGGAACGTGCCAATGGCATGCTCCTACAAGGCCTGAAACCCAGAATCTTTGACAAGCTAAGCAAACATGGCAAGAAATGGGCTGCCGAGCTGCCCTCGGTCCTGTGGAGCCTAAGAACAATGCCGAGTCGAGCCACGAGGTTCACTCCGTTCTTCTTAGTCTATGGGTCTGAGGCAATGCTCCCAACAGATATAGAATACGGATCCCCAAGGTTGAAGGCCTACAGCGAAAGAAATAACGACGCCGCAAGAGAAGACGCCCTCGACCAACTCGAGGAAGCCCGAGACGTGGCCCTATTACATTCTACCAGGTACCAGCAGGGTCTCCGGTGCTACCACGACAGACACGTCCGCAAGCGTGACCTCAACATCGGTGACTTGGTACTACGGCGGAACCAGAATACCAAGGGACGGCACAAGCTCACGCCACCATGGGAAGGGCCGTACATCATCACAGAAGTACTAAAGCCGGGCACCTACAAGCTATCTAACGAGAAGGGCGAAATCCTCACCAACGCTTGGAACATTGAACAGCTACGTCGCTTCTTTCCTTAAAAAGCCTCGAGGCTCTGTATTTTCTTTTTCGTCAATAAAGAATACAACGATGTTCAAACTTTCATTTCACAATGAGGAAGGATCGACTCTGCACTCCTAGAATCGACCCTCCCTCGGGGGCTACAGGGGGGGAACCCCCCAGTCCCCGAAAAAACTTGTACTCTTTTTTAAATTTAAATTTAAGAACCGCTTCTTAGATCGACTTCGCTGCAAGAGCACCCTAAGGTTCGAAAGGGCTCTCGAGCCAGGAGTATCACCTACGCCTCCGAGGCTACGGTACCTCCACTCACCCCTCACACCTTTTAGAGGTGCGACTTCACGCTAGGAAGATCTAAATAACGGTTCCTAACTTTGAAAAAGAGAGTACCCCCTGTCGCTTAGATCAGGCTCTCACACGATTTACAAGTCCGCAACATCACCCTAAAGCTCGAGGGCAGTCGAGCCGTGAGATTACTTACGCCTCCGAGGCTACGGTACCTCCACTCGCTCCCTTACGCCAAAGGACGTAACTGCGTGCTAAGTAAATCACGCGAGAACGCAATCCAAGCGATAAAGGGAAGAAAAGCTCGAATAAAACTAAATTAACCACGAACCGGTTTATGTTTCGAGTTCTTAAGGCCTCCGAGGCCACCACGATCGAAATTCAAATCACTAACTTATTACATGGGCCTTTGTGCCCAGATTTGGCTCACAGGCCCTCATCGTCAGCAGGCGGAACCACCTCGGCTTCAAAAAGCGAGGCCAGACGGCTTCCAGGTTCTTCCGCGGCTTCAATCAGCTCCAGGCAGGCATCCTCGTTCTCCTCATCCGTCCGATCCGGGTCTGTGATGAAGCCATCGGCAACGAGCTTCATATCGAACACAAACCCTGAACAGACGACGGCCAGCGCCCTCTTTATGCCATGATGGAGGCTGTCCCGTATCTTCTCCCGGGCAAGGCGGCCCAGCGCCGCCATCCGACGGACGAAGGAGTTCCCTGGAACATCTTCCCCGGTGTCGGCGTCGGGCTTGACCCCCAGGCCGTCACACACGGTGGTGATCGCGCCCTGGAGCAGCTGGGTCCTCCAGGTCTCGGCTTCGAGGAGGCTCTGGAAGGAGTTAGCGGATGATTGGGCCTCTCGATTCTCCCTCTGAAGCTCTGAAACACGATAAACAGATTAATACCTAACACGAGACCTCAACACCATGGCCGTAACAGTCACACTTACCCTCGATATGGGTTTGTAGGCCCACGACCTCGTCGCGAAGCCTCCCGCACGTCCGCTCGAGCCCTAGGAGGGCGCCGTCCTTGTCGCTGATGGTCGCCTTCAGCGCCTCGGGGGCTACACCCGCCGGGTGTTGCCGCCCACACCCGGCGGGTGTCGTGGTCGCGTCACCACCCGCCCGCTCCGCGCCACGGACAGATGCGTCGCCTGTCACAGCCTCGACGGCAGCCACGGTTGTCGGCGACGGCCTGGGCTCCGCCTCGACCGCACTGGGCGCCACCGTCTCCGCCGGTTCGGACCTCTCCGCGGCGGGATCGGGGCCAGCGACCACCGTGGCACCTGCCGCCCCATGCTGTTGTCGCAAACGCCCCTTCGCGGCCTCGACCTGGCGAACCCAGGCCGCATCCTGCTCCGCCGTCCGATTAAGGACAACGGCGCTGGCCCGCAGCGACTTCACGGGGGTAGGCCCCATCGGCTCCGCCTTCCGCTTTAACCTGCAAAGCGAGAAAGAACGTCAGCCGACGGATCCAGAGAAAGGCAAAACAACCAAGCACGAGCACTTACCCGAAAATCGGCACCAAGGGCCTCGACCCCGCGCGATCCGAGCCTCCCGGGGCGGCCGACGATGGCCTCACAGCGGCCCCACCAGCGGGCTGGACACTCCTTGGGGCCCGGGCCGGCGCGCCGCCCTGCGCCTTCTGTGCCTCCGAGGCCAGCTGGCCTCGGGTTCTCACGCCTGACGGTGGCGCCGCCGATGACGACGCCGGTACCACTGTCCCAGCCCCTACCCGAGCTTGCGGGGCCTGGGCTGGTGCAGGCATCCCCGTTGACCCCTCTTGCTGGGTCCGGGGTAAAGCGGCCCCTCCCGTCGAGGGCCCCGCCTCTTTCTTCTTCTTCTCCTCCTCCTTTTCCTCCTCCTCCTCCTCAGTCACCTCGACCACCATGACCGAGGAGGACGCCCCCCTGATGGGCTCCAGCAGGGGGCG
Source organism: Saccharum hybrid cultivar R570 (assembly GCA_038087645.1). NCBI lineage: Eukaryota > Viridiplantae > Streptophyta > Magnoliopsida > Poales > Poaceae > Saccharum > Saccharum hybrid cultivar. The sequence goes on along the minus strand of JAQSUU010000534.1, from coordinate 17,066,395 downwards.
AATGTCGGGGAGGTCCCCCAGTCCGGTCGCAGCCTCATACCACGACAGGGCGTCGTCGTCTTCGCCGCTGCTGTCGTCATCCTCCCCCGAGATCGACTCGGAGGGCGACGGCGCCAGGGGGACCCCGTCGATGGTCTGCTGGCGCCGGAGCTTCTTTAACGCCTCCGCCTCTTTGGCCTTGCGGATTGCCCGCTTCTTGGCCGTCTCCTTGGTTTGCTTCTTCTTGGAGGCATGCTGGCGTCGAGCCTCCCGGGCGGGCCGGTCCTCTGGGACTGGCGGACGTGTTTCCCGCAGCGTCGACAAATCCTACGCACCAGCTGAAAGCTCTATGTTTGGTGTTGGTAATTAGTGACAATGCCTAAGTACTAATCCTATGCCTAAGTTGTATGTAGCATATGAGGATTAGTACATTCCAAGGTTGGTGGCAAAATGGACATGGTGATCATGATGGCCACACTTGGATTTGGATGCAACCCTACGTGATCAAGGCAAAGGTATATGCTTAAGGGTTGTGTTTTAGTAACCAAGACACCTAGTGGGTGTGGTTACATTATAGGATAGATAGCCGTACTATAAAGAGGGGAATGACGCGGCTATTGAACTCCTAAGTGCCTCTAGGAGTGCATTTCATGTCATATGCATTTGGATAGAACTAATAACGCCTCGAAAATTGTTTGTGAAAATGCTAACACACATGCACATGGTGTTGATCACTTGGTGGTGTTAGCACATTTGCGACGGCGTTGGAGTTTGAGCGGTAGAGAGGGTTTGGGGTCCTCTCTCCCTCCCACCGAGCTTGCGAGCGCGGGATTCAGGCGATTTCGGGGAAATGAAATGCCTATTTTCTACTACGCCGAAAGTCGGAAATCAAACGGAAAAGAAACGGAAGCGAACGGAGGTCACAGTGGTGACCGGACGCTGCACCGGACGCTGCACCGGACGCGGTCACTGTTTGACCGGACGCGTCCGGTCAGCGTCCAGTATCGGCGCGTTTTTCAGTTGGTTGATCGGACGCGAGGCGCGTCCGGTCACAGGCGACCGGACGCGTCCGGTCGTCTAGGGAGCTTACTGGACTCCGACCGGACGCGGTCACTGTGGCGTCCGGTCAGTTCTTCGGCGCGTCCGGTCGATGGTTCGTCTTGCGCGACTTAGTGTTGACCGGCGCGTCCGGTCAGTCACGGGACCGGCGCGTCCGGTCGTGACCAGCGCGTCCGGTCGCTTCGACAGGCGCGTCCGGTCAGTGGTTCGCTAATTAGCCGTTGAGCGACCGGCGCGTCCGGTCGGCGTTTTCGAAATCTAGCCGTTACGCGACCGGAGCGTCCGGTCGTTACGACCGGCGCGTCCGGTCAGCACGACTGCTACTGAATCAAGTTTCTAACGGCTATATTCGAAGGGGTACGTCTATAAATACTCGTTGGCCGGCTCAAGGCTCTCTCTCTTGGACATTTGACATACTTGTGAGCACTTTGAGCTAAGCAACTCCCCTCCCACTCATCTCTCTTGCTTCTTTGCATATTCGAAGTGAGATTGAGTGATCCAAGTGCATTTGCATTGTGAGATAGCATCTAGTTGGCACTTGGTGGTTGATTTGCTGCGGGATTCTTGTTTCTCTTGGTGGTTGCCGCCACCTAGACGGCTTGGAGCAGCTTGGAGGCGTTGGCAAGAGTTGGTGATTGTTCTTGGCCACCTCCGGTGTTTGTGAGGGGTTTGTGCCTACCTCGGCGAAGCGCCAAAGGCAACATTAGTGGATTGCTCGTGTCATTGCAACCTTTTACCATTTGGTAGGTTCTTGTGGCGCCTTTCGAGAGGCTCGGTGTGAGACCGATTAGCCACCGAACCACGTGGTGAAGAGGGACACAACGGGGACTAGCGTGCCGGCAAGCACGTGAACCTCGGGATAAATCTTTGTGTCATCATTCTTATTGTGATTGATCGATCCCGGTGGTTGTGTATTGTGGAATTCATCTCTTGATCATATTGTTTGGTTGGCTCAATACTTCGCCCCTCGGTGATACCCTTCTAACTCTCTCTTGTATTAATTTCTTAGTTACTTTGCTAGAGTAGCTCTTTTGTGTAGCTTGCTAGTTGTAGTTACCTTCTCGGTTTGACTTGTGCGGTTGAGTGCCATTATACTAGAATTGTGAATTGGATAGGTGGCTTGCAAACACCCCGTAGGCTAAGCAAAACTCGCATCGCGCTATTTGTTGTATTGATAAACTTGTTTAGCTTGTCTTTGTAGAATTTTTTAAAAGGCTATTCACCCCCCCTCTAGCCATCAAGACCTTTCAAGTGGTATCGGAGCCGTGGTCACCGTTTGCAAGGCTTAACAACCTCGGTGCAAGATGGCTCAAGTTATGTTCAACCATGTTAATGGCAAGCCTCCATTCTTTGATGGCGTCTCTTCCTTTGATCATTGGAAAAGGAAGATGAAGCAATATCTAGGCAATATACATGAGAAGGTTTGGGATGTGACCAATGAAGGATACATCATTCTTGATGAAGAAAATCTCACTCCAAACGACCGCATCAACAAACAATGCAACACGGCGGCACTTGACATAATCTACCGTGCCATTGATGACAAAGTATTTGAGCAAATCAAAGATCTTGAAAAGGCAAATGAGCTTTGGATAAGGCTTGAAGAAACATATGAAGGCACTTCAACGGTAAAAAGTGCCAAGCTATATATGCTCAAGGACAAGTTCTCCACGTTCAAGATGAAGGATGATGAATCCATCCCGGAGATGTTCTATAGGCTCCAAGTCATTGTCAATGATCTCAAGGGGCTTGGAGAGAAGGTTGAGGACAAGGACTTCTCACACAAGTTCTTGATGTGCTTACCCAAGAAGTTTGCCACCTTGAGAAGAATGATCTTTAGAGAGGGATTGGACAAGGTCAAACCAACCGATGTGCTTGGAGATATAATGACCGATGCCCAATACAATGATGATGAAGATGAGGTAGAAGAGAAGAAGGAGACCAAGGTCAAGCAAGAGAAGCCCATTGCATTCAAGGCTTCATCTTCTAAGGGCAAGAGCAAGGTGGAGAGTGATGATGATGATCCATTCGATGATGAGACCATGGCCCTCCTAGTGCACAAGATGGGGAGGTTCATGAAGAAGAAAGGATATGGGGCAAGGAAGAGAAGGGACTTCATGAAGGCAAAGGAGGTGCTTTGCTACAATTGCAATAGCCCCGATCATGTAGTGGCAAAGTGCCCCTATGAAGACAAAAGATATCATGATGGGGAGTTGAAGTTGAAGAAGAACAAGAAGGACAAGAAGGAGAAGAAAGAGAAGAGGAGCTTCACTATCAACAAGAAGAAGAAAGGTGGTGGTTATGTGGTCACTTGGGATAGTGACAACTCCGATAGTGATGATGATGAAAGCTCTAGTGATGATGAGAGGACCACTCGGCGAGCCATTGCAAGCATCGCCCTCTCCAACAAGTCATCCATCTTTGACACTACATCGACATGCTTTATGGCCAAGCCTACCAAGGTAAAATATGATGATAGTGATGATGATTCTTGTGCTAGTGATGGTTGTAGGAGTGATGATGAGGAGGATGAGGACTACTCCAAGGATGATCTATTGGGCATAATAGATCAAATGAGCAAGGGCTACAAGAGGACAACCAAGAAATACAAAATCTTGGAACAAGAGCTCATTGCCAAGAGCAATGAAAATGATGCCTTGATGGAGGAGCTTGTTGCTCTCAAAAAGAGTAAGGAGTGCAAAGGAATTGAACAAGAGCTCAAAGCTCTTAGGAAATCCTTTGATGAGCTAGAGGCCTCTCGTGAGTGTCTAAAGGAAGACCACGAGGACCTTGAAATTGCTCACACTAGGCTTAAGGAAGCCCACTCCTCTCTACTTGAGCTCATCAAGGAGAAGGACCTCAAGTTGGAGAAGCTCATGAAGGAAGCTAAGGAGGAGCAAGTGATTCTCACTTGTGATATTGGACTAACATGTGATATTATTGATGATTCTTTATTTGTTGGTCCTACTAATGCTTCATGTAGCTCATCATTATCCACCACAACCAACTCTACCTCTACTACTAGTGATTCATCACTTGTGGTTGAGAATGAGACTCTCAAGAGAGAGGTGGATGATCTCACCCGCGCATTAGGCAATGCCTATGGTGGGGATGCCCGCTTGCTAAAATGCTTGGGTAGCCAAAGGTTCTCTCTTAACAAAGAGGGTTTGGGCTATACTCCCAAGAAGGGCAAGGCGGCCTTTGCTACTCTAAAGTCTCGCTTTGTGAAGAGCAATGGTCGTTATTGCAATAGATGCAAGCAAGTTGGGCATCTAGAGATTAATTGTAATAAAATGAACAAGAACAACAACAAGTTTCATGCTAAAATGGATTATATTCCTTTTGATTCTTGTTATGTGCTTACCAAGGGTGAGAAAGGTGTGCATGCTAAGTTTGTTGGTACACCAATTGTGGGTCCAAAGAAGAAGGCCATTTGGGTACCAAAGAGCTTAGTTACTAACCTCCAAGGACCCAAGCAAGTATGGGTACCTAAAAGACATTAAATTGTTTTGTAGGTAAATTACAAGGCCGGAGGAAGGCATTGGGTGCTTGATAGTGGGTGCTCTCAACATATGACCGGTGATTCAAGAATGTTCAACTCTCTCAAATCAAATGATAGTGGCATTGATAGCATCACTTTTGGTGACAATAGTAAGGGTGATGTGAAGGCTCTTGGAAGGATTGCAATCTCAAATGATCATAGCATTTCCAATGTGCTCTTAGTTGAAAAGTTGAACTTCAATCTTCTCTCGGTTGCTCAATTGTGTGATCTCGGTTTCAAGTGCATATTTGGTGTTGATGATGTGGAGATAGTTAGTGTTGATGGCTCCAATTTGATCTTCAAGGGCTTTAGATATGAGAATCTATACTTGGTTGATTTCAATGCTAGTGACACTCAACTCTCAACATGCTTGCTCACCAAATCAAGTATGGGTTGGTTATGGCATAGAAGACTTGGTCATGTTGGCATGAAGCAATTGAACAAGTTAGTGAAGCATGACTTAGTTAGAGGCTTGAAGGATGTCACATTTGAGAAGGATAAGCTATGTAGTGCATGTCAAGCCGGAAAGCAAGTAGGCAACACTCATCCATTGAAGAGCATTATGAGTACTTCCAAGGCATTTGAGTTGTTGCACATGGATCTATTTGGGCCAACCACATATACAAGCATTGGTGGCAACAAGTATGGTTTTGTGATTGTGGATGATTTCACTAGATATACATGGGTATTCTTTCTTGTGGACAAGAGTGATGTATTTGACATATTCAAGAAGTTCATCAAGAGGGTACAAAATGAGTTTGAGACCACAATCAAGAAAGTGAGAAGTGACAATGGAAGTGAGTTTAGAAACACAAGAGTTGATGAGCTATGTGATGAGCTTAGAATCAAACATCAATTCTCGGCCAAGTATACACCTCAATCTAATGGCCTAGTTGAGAGGAAGAATAGAACCTTGATTGATATGGCAAGATCAATGTTGAATGAGTATAATGTGAGTCATTCATTTTGGGCCGAAGCAATCAACACGGCTTGCTTCTATAGCAACCGTCTCTATTGTCACAAGTTCTTAGAGAAGACACCATATGAGATCTTAAATGGAAGAAAGCCCAACATTGCATACTTTCGGGTATTTGGTTGCAAATGCTACATCTTGAAGAAAGGCACTAGATTGAGCAAGTTTGAGAAGAAATGTGATGAAGGATTCTTACTTGGTTACTCCACTACTAGCAAAGCTTATAGAGTTTGGAATTTGGCTAGTGGTTTACTTGAGGAAGTTCATGGTGTTGAGTTTGATGAAACAAATGGCTCTCAAGATGAGGAAAATAACTTGGATGATGTGAGAGGATCTCAATTGACCAATGCTATGAAAGAAATGGATATTGGTGATATTAGGCCAAAGCAAGTGATTGATGTGGATGACAACAAAGATCAAGTGCTCCAAAGTCCAATTACACAAGCTAGTGGGTCTTTAATGCAAAATCAAGCTAGTACATCATCTCAAGTGCAACAAGATCAACAAGTGGCTAGTTCATCATCTCCAACTCATGATCAACATCAACATCCAAGCAATCAAGTGCAAGTGCTTCAACCAACCAACATTGCTAGAGACTATCCATTGGATTCTATCATTGGTGACATACAAAGGGGAGTTCAAACTAGATCAAGATTGGCATCATTTTATGCTCACTCTTCCTTTGTGTCAATGGAAGAACCCAAGGACATTGATAAAGCATTGAGAGATCCGGATTGGGTAAATGCAATGCATGAAGAGCTCAACAACTTCAAGAGAAATGAAGTGTGGGAACTAGTTGAGAGGCCTAAGGATCACAATGTCATTGGAACAAGATGGGTCTTTCGCAACAAGCAAGATCAAGATGGGATAGTAGTAAGGAATAAAGCAAGACTAGTGGCTCAAGGTTACACACAAATAGAGGGTCTTGACTTTGGTGAAACTTATGCCCCGGTTGCAAGATTGGAAGCAATTAGGATCTTACTTGCCTATGCTTGTGCTCACAATATCAAGCTATATCAAATGGATGTGAAGAGTGCATTTCTCAATGGGTATATCCAAGAGGAGGTGTATGTGGAGCAACCTCCCGGTTTTGAAGATGATAAGAAACCCAACCATGTGTACAAGTTAAGGAAAGCTTTGTATGGATTGAAGCAAGAACCAAGAGCATGGTATGAAAGATTGAGGGACTTCTTGCTAACCAAAGGATTTGTCATGGGCAAAGTGGATACTACTCTCTTCATCAAGAAGATTGGGAAAGACTTGTTTGTATTGCAAATATATGTTGATGATATCATCTTCGGTTCAACCAATCAAGATTATTGTGATGAGTTTGGGAAAATGATGGCAAAGGAATTTGAAATGTCAATGATCGGTGAACTTAGTTTCTTTCTTGGACTTCAAATCAAACAAATGAAGGAAGGAACATTTGTGAGCCAAACCAAATACATAAAGGATATGCTAAAGAAGTTTGGTATGGAAGATGCAAAGGGCATTACAACTCCAATGGGCACTAGTGGAAGTTTGGATAATGACAAGAGTGGCAACATGGTGGATCAAAAGCTTTATAGATCAATGATTGGTAGCCTACTCTATGTGGCGGCATCAAGACCCGATGTGATGTTTAGTGTATGCATGTGTGCAAGATTTCAAGCCTCACCAAGAGAAAGTCATTTGAAGGCAACAAAGAGAATATTGAGGTATTTGAAGCATACACAAGATGTTGGATTGTGGTATCCCAAAGGTGCAAGCTTTGAGCTAGTTGGATATTCGGATTCCGACTATGCCGGTGACAAAGTGGAGAGAAAGAGCACTTCCAGGACTTGTCAATTGTTGGGAAGATCACTTGTCTCAGGGTCATCCAAGAAGCAAAATAGTATTGCACTATCTACCGCCGAAGCCGAATACATCGCCGTGGGTAGTTGTTGTGCACAAATCTTATGGATGAAGGCAACATTGAAGGATTTTGGAATCAATTTCAAGAATGTGCCATTGCTATGTGACAATGAAAGTGCCGTGAAGCTAACCAACAATCCGGTTCAACATCAAAGAACAAAGCATATTGATGTTCGTCATCATTTCATTAGAGATCATCAACAAAAGGGTGATATTGCTATTGAGAGTGTGGGCACCGAAGATCAACTAGCCGATCTATTCACCAAGCCACTTGATGAGAAAAGATTTCACAAGCTAAAGAATGAGTTGAACATACTTGACTTCTCCAACATGAGTTGATGCACCCCAATGTTATGACATGCCTCTCCTTCGAGCCCCAAGGTACAAATTGGTTGACATGTCATACATTCTATGCTAAGGACTTGTTTAGTGCATCTAGTCATATTTTACATGTTCTAGGCTCATTCATGAAAATCAAATGAATTTGAAGTTTATATGGTGCCACTATTGTTTCCATGTCTTGTATGATCTAGTGGTAGCATATAACTTGTTTAAGTAGCTTGTGATCCTAAGTGTTTAATCTAAAAAACTTGTCTAAATATTTGCTTCAACATGGTGCATGATAACCCTTCTAGTGAGGTGTGAAGAAGCTTGCCCTTGGATCAAACCGAAGCATTTTATTTATGCAAGCAATCTAGGTTGAATCACAAACTTGATCCTCACCCCATATTTCAACATGATAATCTATCTAAAATTGGTCCCTTGTGGTCATTGGTGCCAAAGGGGGAGAAAATGTTGTTCACAAAGATAGAACTCAAAGGGGGAGAAAAATATTGTTCACAAAGAGAAAACCTAAAGGGGAGAATTGATAAAAGAAGGGGATCAACTAAAATTTTGAGCACACAAGTAGGGGGAGCAAGCTCTTAAACATGAATGTTGCATTTTCATGTGCACTTCATATGTATGATGCATAGTTATGCATTTCTCTTTCTCCGATACTTTGCTTGTGTGGTGACTTGCTAGTATAATTTGAATGGTGTATTGAAGTACTAGCATGAATAGGAAGTAGTTAGATTTCTCGTGCTTCATGTTTTTCAAAGTGGTACTAGAGCCTTGCTTATAATGTTGATCTCACGAGGTTTCTAGTTTTGTTTGTGCTTTTTCAAGTGATATCTAACTACACAAGGTGCTAAGATGGTGTTTATCGCTACTCCGATGGTATCACGCTTCAAAGGTCTATAATCTAAAACACTTAGCACCTATTGATAGTCAATGCTCCTAATCTTTCCTATCTAACATGTATGCTTCCAAAATCCAAACATATAGCATACATGTAGGGGGAGCCATTGCTATCAATTTGAATTCATGATCACATGTCCATAATTCTTACACATGGTAATATACTTGGACAATGTGACATGGGTTCAATTAAAATTTTTATCATAATATCTTTGTGAAAGGGTTGTCACCAATTACCAACAAGGAGGAGATTGAAAGCTCTATGTTTGGTGTTGGTAATTAGTGACAATGCCTAAGTACTAATCCTATGCCTAAGTTGTATGTAGCATATGAGGATTAGTACATTCCAAGGTTGGTGGCAAAATGGACATGGTGATCATGATGGCCACACTTGGATTTGGATGCAACCCTACGTGATCAAGGCAAAGGTATATGCTTAAGGGTTGTGTTTTAGTAACCAAGACACCTAGTGGGTATGGTTACATTATAGGATAGATAGCCGTACTATAAAGAGGGGAATGACGCGGCTATTGAACTCCTAAGTGCCTCTAGGAGTGCATTTCATGTCATATGCATTTGGATAGAACTAATAACGCCTCGAAAATTGTTTGTGAAAATGCTAACACACATGCACATGGTGTTGATCACTTGGTGGTGTTAGCACATTTGCGACGGCGTTGGAGTTTGAGCGGTAGAGAGGGTTTGGGGTCCTCTCTCCCTCCCACCGAGCTTGCGAGCGCGGGATTCAGGCGATTTCGGGGAAATGAAATGCCTATTTTCTACTACGCCGAAAGTCGGAAATCAAACGGAAAAGAAACGGAAGCGAACGGAGGTCACAGTGGTGACCGGACGCTGCACCGGACGCGGTCACTGTTTGACCGGACGCGTCCGGTCAGCGTCCAGTATCGGCGCGTTTTTCAGTTGGTTGATCGGACGCGAGGCGCGTCCGGTCACAGGCGACCGGACGCGTCCGGTCGTCCAGGGAGCTTACTGGACTCCGACCGGACGCGGTCACTGTGGCGTCCGGTCAGTTCTTCGGCGCGTCCGGTCGATGGTTCGTCTTGCGCGACTTAGTGTTGACCGGCGCGTCCGGTCAGTCACGGGACCGGCGCGTCCGGTCGTGACCAGCGCGTCCGGTCGCTTCGACAGGCGCGTCCGGTCAGTGGTTCGCGAATTAGCCGTTGAGCGACCGGCGCGTCCGGTCGGCGTTTTCGAAATCTAGCCGTTACGCGACCGGAGCGTCCGGTCGTTACGACCGGCGCGTCCGGTCAGCACGACTGCTACTGAATCAAGTTTCTAACGGCTATATTCGAAGGGGTACGTCTATAAATACTCGTTGGCCGGCTCAAGGCTCTCTCTCTTGGACATTTGACATACTTGTGAGCACTTTGAGCTAAGCAACTCCCCTCCCACTCATCTCTCTTGCTTCTTTGCATATTCGAAGTGAGATTGAGTGATCCAAGTGCATTTGCATTGTGAGATAGCATCTAGTTGGCACTTGGTGGTTGATTTGCTGCGGGATTCTTGTTTCTCTTGGTGGTTGCCGCCACCTAGACGGCTTGGAGCAGCTGGGAGGCGTTGGCAAGAGTTGGTGATTGTTCTTGGCCACCTCCGGTGTTTGTGAGGGGTTTGTGCCTACCTCGGCGAAGCGCCAAAGGCAACATTAGTGGATTGCTCGTGTCATTGCAACCTTTTACCATTTGGTAGGTTCTTGTGGCGCCTTTCGAGAGGCTCGGTGTGAGACTGATTAGCCACCGAACCACGTGGTGAAGAGGGACACAACGGGGACTAGCGTGCCGGCAAGCACGTGAACCTCGGGATAAATCTTTGTGTCATCATTCTTATTGTGATTGATCGATCCCGGTGGTTGTGTATTGTGGAATTCATCTCTTGATCATATTGTTTGGTTGGCTCAATACTTCGCCCCTCGGTGATACCCTTCTAACTCTCTCTTGTATTAATTTCTTAGTTACTTTGCTAGAGTAGCTCTTTTGTGTAGCTTGCTAGTTGTAGTTACCTTCTCGGTTTGACTTGTGCGGTTGAGTGCCATTATACTAGAATTGTGAATTGGATAGGTGGCTTGCAAACACCCCGTAGGCTAAGCAAAACTCGCATCGCGCTATTTGTTGTATTGATAAACTTGTTTAGCTTGTCTTTGTAGAATTTTTTAAAAGGCTATTCACCCCCCCTCTAGCCATCAAGACCTTTCACCAGCCTCGACCAAATCAGCGGAATCCGAAAATAAACGAAACTAGCAAACATACCAGCCCAAAGATACGTACCACGGGCTCGAACCCTTCGGTAGGCCTCATGGGGACCCGGTTGATCTCCTCCACCTTAAAGTTCCCAACCATCCGGCGCGCTCGCCGGAGGACCTCCTCGAGGGCGAGGGATTCGTGGGACATCCGGGTCCCCTCTAGAGATGCCTCCGGAGTCATCTGGTCGAGGCGGAGACGACGCCGGCACAGCGGCATCACTCTGCGGCGATGGAAGGCCGTGGCCACCGCCGCTGCCGTCAAGCCCCGAAGGCGAAGCTGCTGTAGCGCCGCTAGCAGCGGGTCCAGGCGCGGCTTCTCGGCTTCCGGCACTCCGTACGTCCGCAGTCCTCTCGAGCGGTCAGCACACGGCCGGTGTACCTCGACAACTGATTTTCATCGTTGCGGAGGTAGAACCAGCCCTCGTGCCACTCGCTGTTCGAGGAGATGAGGCGGGCCGGGATATACAGATCCACCCGGCTCGACCTCACCTGCAGGACGCAGCTCCCTACTCGAGCCGCACACATGACCCCCTTCTCCCCCGCCCTCTTGGCAAAAATCTCGGCCTTGAAGAGGTGAAGCCACAGGTTCCACTGCGGCTCCACCCCAAGGTAGCCCTCGCAGACCGCCGTGAAGATGGCGGCCTGCGCGACGGCGTTGGGGGCGAGGTGGTGAAGCTCCACCCGGTAGTAGTGGAGGAGCGCGCGCATGAAGACGGACGCCGGCACGCCGAACCCCCGCTCGTGGAAGCTGACGAAGCTCACCACGTACCCTTCAGGGGGCGCCGGCTCCCGGTGGGCAGGAGGCGGCGCGATCCACTCCGGTTGCGACCGACTCGTCCTTGGCCGCAGCAGCCCGTCCTCAACCAACTCTTCCAACCTCCTCTCCGTCACTGAGGAGGCGGTCCAGTCGTCGGCGGGGAGGATCTGGCTCTTTCCTGCCATCAGTGCCGTCGGAAGGGGGGGTGGGCGAAGAGGATGCGGTGGCGGCGGCGATGTGGGCGGTAAAGCACAATAAGGCAAGGGTTGTCTGAGGCAGAAGATTGCAAAGAGTGCAAGGAACCGGTGGGGAACGCAGGCCCCCGGGCCTTGATTTTATATGCCTAGGCGGAAGCCCAATGGCCGCGCGAAAAGGTAGGAATAGTTTCCCGCATTGAATGCGCTCACCTAACCGTTTCCCCCACATCTCGCAGGAACCGGGCACGTGGCCGTCCCCCACGCCGTAACCGAACGCCACGTCGCCCACTACCGCGCCGATCTCGCCCTAAAAAGGCGCGCCTGGCTAACGGGCGGGGCGAGATCCGCGGGCGGATATTCCCAGATACCTGGTAACGGGCTCCGAGCCCACTATAAGTCTCGAGGGAACGGAAGCTGGCCCTCGACCTGGGTTCGACAGCTGCCCTCGAGCGACAGAGCAAGGGACGACCAAGGGTGCGCCCGTACATGGCCAGGGCTCGAGCCGCGCTCTCGAGGCACCCCAGGACGTATTCGAAGCCGAAGGAGGAGGTCGTTGTAGGAATCCCCTCGGGGGAGGCACCGAGCCCTCGGATCCTGTCGCAGGGAACCGACATCCACACGACCACTCCTTGGCCTTTTTGAGAGCGCCTCCGGGCCACAAGCCGACTCCTAACGACTGGAGCACGGACTCTCACTCGAATTCCCCCGCTAGTAGCTCACCGGAGATCGTCGGTACTCGCCCAAACGGGGTAGTACGGCGTTCCCCACCCCTCCTCTTCCTCCCTGAAGGAAGAGCGTGAGGGTCGCACGACAAAAGACGGCCAAGACCCTGATCGACCTCGTGCGTGCGAGGCTCGGGGGCTCGACCGCATAAAGCTAAACCTCGAGGGATCGAAAGCTGGCCCTCGACCAGGGTTCGACAGCTGCCCTCGAGTAACAGAGCAAGGGACGACCAAGGGTGCGCCCGTACATGGCCCGGGCTCGAGCCGCGCTCTCGAGGCACCCCAGGACATATTCGAAGCTGAAGGAGGAGGTCGTTGTAGGAATCCCCTCGGGGGAGGCACTGAGCCCTCGGATCCTGTCGCAGGGAACCGACATCCACACGACCACTCATTGGCCTTTTTGAGAGCGCCTCCGGGCCACAAGCCGACTCCTAACGACTGGAGCACGGACTCTCACTCGAATTCCCCCGCTAGCAGCTCACCGGAGATCGTCGGAACTCGCCCAAACGGGGTAGTACGGCGTTCCCCACCCCTCCTCTTCCTCCCTGAAGGAAGAGCGTGAGGGTCGCACGACAAAAGACGGCCGGGACTCTGATCGACCTCGTGCGTGCGAGGCTCGGGGGCTCGACCGCGACGAATCATTCCCCAATAAAACGCACAAAAGACCTCAGAGGAGTCCCAACACTCCACCGAGGCCTCGGGGGCTACACCCGGCGGGTGCGCTCGCGCGCCCCCACCGGAGAAGTCAACGACGCTACGACTCCAGTTCATCAGCGAAAAAGCCTATAGGAGAGTGATCGCACACTCACCCAAAGGCTCGGGGGCTACTGTTGGTACCAACAGTATGGGGGTACCCACATCCATCGCTGATAAAAAACTAAAACGACTGAAACCGCGATAAAAGGCAGCCCGCCTCGACCGCGTATCCGGTCCGTCTCGTACGAGGCCCGCTCGACGGAGAGCCTCGACCGCGCTCCGGCTCCGACTCGTACGAGGCACCCTCGACGGGGGCGCCTCGACCGCGCCCCGTCCCGTACAGCAAGGTACCTCGACCGCGTTCCGACCCACACGAGGCTTGTCCGCCCACTAGGAAAAACTCCGACTCGCGTGAGCCCGGGTCGAGCGTCTCGACCCCCTCACTTCACCTACCCCGAGATAAAAATCAGAGCATTTAATGCGCTTACCTGCTACCACCTACCGACATGGGCGCAGCCAGGATCGACGTGGGAGCAATACCGGTGTCAGGTCTCGCTTTTTACCGCCCATCCCGTGATGGGAGGTGAAGCCTGTCACTATACACACCTTACCGTGCACTGTACGTCACTAGTTACCCTCGAGGGAGGACACGACAAAGCCCGTACGCCGCAAACCTGGGGATTTGGACTTATCCATTCAGCCTCGACCCGGCCTCGACGCCCAGTACGGCTCAACAGGGAAGGAAGGACGGTATGGCACGGCGCTCCGGGTCATTTCAGTGTCTCGTCCTCTACGTCACCGCGGTGTCCAGGGATGGTCTTCCATTCCTAGGGCACGTCGTAACAGTCACCTTAACAGGGATCGACAAAACGTCATTTCAAGGCTCTCCGTCGTCTTGGCCTCCTCTCGCCCTATAAAAGGCAGGCCAGGGCTCCACGGCGAAAAAAGAACGAACAGCAAGCCAGAGATCAACATCTCAAGCAATCACCCTTGTACTCTTTTTTCCCTTTTTGAGACCTGGGCTCGACGCCCTCTCTCGCAAGCTTGTAACCCCTACACAAGCACCTCGGTGCAAGGAAATACAAAACTCTCTCCCCCCGCTGGACGTAGGGCCTTCTTTTACCCGAACCAGGATAAACCCCCGTGTATTCCCCTTGCATCACCATCCAGGAAAGGGACACGCAGCATTTACTCGTCGGTTTAGGACCCCCTCGGGACCGAACACCGACATCTTCGTTGATCCGGAATTCGGCCATGAGCTTCATCTCGTATCTTCTTTTATTGCAGGAGGTGGAGAAGGATTGGCTTGCGACAACATCTGTCAACAACGACGAAGGCCGCGGGTGCTCCGCTAGAGGATTTGGCTGTAATTTTTCTTTTCTTGTGGGGTGCCCTTTTATGGGGGATGGTTGTACTAGTTCTTTTCCTATATTAATAAAATCTAACCCTTTTCTCAAGAAAAAAACAACAATCTCTCCATTGGCCCAGTAAACATATTTGTTGTTGCTCAAAAAAAAAAGTAAACATATTTGTTTCATGTGTCAAACATAAACACCTATAGGAAATCCACACCTATGTATGGGCACTTATGCAGCATTACATAAAAAATCATTATCGAGGTTTTAGAATATTCGATTGCATCTGGTCATGGTTTGCAAGATTACAAGTAAATGCATTAATGCAAAAATGATTGTAACTATGCCTATGGTCAAGTGACAACACACTTTTTTCTCAGAGGAAAAGGTATGAGACATCTATTTTCTCGAGCAGCAGGGCACGGCGACGTCGGCAACAGTACCACCAGAGGTAATCTTAGAGCCGAGTAGCCGATTACAAGGCTAGTCCCAATGAAGGTTTTCGTATCCTAATTTTCAAGGCTCTTATACGTTAAAAGCAAAGTATAATAGTTTCATCTTTATAAAATATATTTTATCTCATGAAACTTTGATTATTTCTCTTTATTTATATTGTACCATATCACCGACTCATAAAATTCTCGCTAACACTGGCCAACCCACCTGATCCCACCACCGTGGCACCGTGGAACCCTAGACCCAACCCAAAAGAAAATGCGGTTAAAAACTGTCCCAAAACGTGGCCGCCAAACCCGCCGGCGTGGGCCATGCCATGCAGCAGGACCGCGACGAGATCCCCAGCAGCAGAGGAGAACGTGCAAGGGCAAGGCTGATCGGTGACGGTGATCGACTCCCCGTCGGTCTCATCACCATTCCCGTACGTCCCGTCGCCGCTCCGGCCGCCCCCGCCAGTTCGGGTGCCGTCCCTTCAACCGGCGCCGCGCGAGCCGCGAGTTCCTCTCGTCGCGCCCAAACGACAGAACAGGGCGTCCTGCCGTCCTGTCCCGCGCCCGCGCGGTGGATGGAAACGCCAAGCGGACAGGCGGTCCGGTCCCTGTGCGGAGGGATCTGTTCAGGCCCCTGGCCTCCGGTTGGTTGCCAGCCGCTGCCGCGCCGACCCGAGTAGAGCGAGGCCTCGGTGCCCATGCCATGACTCCCATGAGCCGTACGCCGCGCCCGTCCTTCGCCAGAGAGCGCTCCGGTACACCACCCACCGAGCACGGATCATTCAGCCGCATTCATCATCCATATGCAATGTTAACCTGTTATTATAAGGGGAAAAAAGGTGGGTACGAAACCGTGCATACGGTACGGAACATGCTTTCATCACTGGCCTAGCTTAGATCCTAAATTTTTTAGAAAAAATTCCTGCAGCACTTTTCGTTGTTATTTGGTAAAATTTATCCGACCATGGACTAACTAGATTTAAAAGATTCCCGTCTCGACATTTACAGATAAATTGTACAATTAGTTATTTTTTTACCTATATTTAATACTCTATGCATGCGTCCTAAGATTCGATGTGACAGGTCCATGTACTCCCTCCGTTCAGCAAATAAAAGAACATGTAGCGTCTGGGCATCCGTACCGTGGAACCAGCCAATGGAACTCAGTGCGACCAGCTGGCCACCTGCCACAGAACCTTCCAGTCACAAACGTGGCGTGCGCAGCGATTTTTCTTACTCTTTTTTCATCCCGTCATTTTTTTTAGAGTTTCACTCCACGAACTGGCGTAGTACTGCTCTTGTGCTGTCAGCCTGTCCCGCTAGGGGCTTTAGTGGAAAAATTGCCTATATATGACCATTAATATGAGAAAAAATTTGAATCATAGATGTTCTTTTATTTGTGGGACGGAGGGAGTAAATTTTTTTAGGTGTTTTTGCCATCCAAACAAGGCCTTATAGAAAGTTTGCCGTAGTTGTTACTAATCCGAGCTCCTCTACTGCTGACAGCTAGTTAACAACAGCCAGCTCGGTCGTTTTCTCAAGTACAGAAATCATCTTGCGATCCAAGATCCAGCGTTATAAAGGCGTTTCGGGACAACTCTACTCCTGCCAACAGCTATACTCCCTCTGTCTAAAAATAAAGAGTCATTCTTGCTTTTCAAAAAATCAGTAACTTTTAACTTTAACTAAGTATATTTAACAAAATATTAATATTTATGGTATATAATTAGTATCGTTAGGTAGATCGTTGAATATACTTTTAAAATAAAGTTATTAGGAGATATAAATGTTGCACGTATTTTCTACAAATTTAGTTAAAGTTGAGAAAGTTTGACTAGTGCGATTCTCATGACGACTCTGTTTTAGGGATGGAGGGTGTAGATAGGATTTGATTTGGTAATCAATGCTTCACTGTGATTGCAAAAATCATAGCGCCCCCTACTGGATCCCAAACTGACAATATTGGACCGGCTGGGCTCACGAGCACTGAATGCCGATGCTGCTCCCAATCTGGCAACTAGCTGTTCATTTGGTACTGTACATACGTAGAACACGCGCCGCACGCCAGTCAAAAAAGAAAAACGAAATATTCCTACATGGCATAACTTAGAGGTATACAGTAAGTGAATTATACCTATAAAGTTGGTAAAACTTAAGATAGCTTTTTAGAAATGCGGTCAACGTTTAAAAATTTAACCTAAAACAACTCTAGAAATCTTATTCAGAGACAAGTACCTTTATTTCGTCAGATTAAACGATTATTCCCCGATGTACTCTGTGCCCACAGTATCTCAGGTGATGCCCCTTTAAGCCAAGTTTTTATGAAGGCTGTACTTGTGTACGCGGAGCCCTTGCTTATACAGCAAGCAAAACAAACGCAATTCAGCACACGTACATCCAGCACATGTGTACTGTACATACAGCCGAGCTGCTGACGCCCGAACCGCGTACAGGAGATGGCGGTGGCATCAGCAGAACCTTTCTGCTTGGCGCAAAAGGAAAGCGAGGCCGTTGGCTGAGGTCGAAGTTGAAGGGCGGGGGTCCCGCCAACCGAAAATGCTCATACCCAAAAGTCAGCGTATTCGTGCAGGACCAAAGTCCACGAAGGCGTAGCGTTGCCGGGGGTCTATGGCCTTGTTTAGATATAAAGTTTGGAGGGGCAAAGTTTGCAAAATACCATAAATGCGCACTGTAGTAATTTTATTTTTATTTAGTAATAAATGTCCAAACATTGATTAGTTAGGCTTAAAATGTTCGTCTCGTAAAGTACAACAAAACTGTATAATTAGTTTTTGATTTTATCTATATTTAGTACTCCATACATGTGCCGGCATTTTGATGTGATGGAGAATTTTCTTTTTGCATATGCTGTGTTTAGTTCCCAAATTTGGGGTGACAAAATTCGCTGTAGCGACACTGTAGCATTTCGTTTGTATTTGGTAATAATTGTCCAACCGTTGACTAATTAGGCTCAAAACGTTCGTCTCTCAAAGTACAACCAAACTGTGTAATTAGTTTTTGATTTTATCCACATTTAATACTACATCCATGTATCACAAGTTTGATGTGATGAGAAATCTTTTTTTATATAGTGTATTTTTTAATGAAACTAAACACAACCATAGTGTCAAATGCTACTTTTTTACGTCAAAGTTTGGCATCTAAACATCTCCTATTTTAAGTCCCCACTACCCGGATTCTCCCTCTCTGGCAGGCACTCTCCGGATGCTCTGTGATCCTGCACCGTTCATGGCGTGCACACCGTATACGCGTCGAGGTCAGGCCAGCCAGCCGAGCAGAAGGCAACTACCGCTCCAGCTGAAAGTGGGGGCAGACGGATCGGCACAGGGTTTCCGCCGGACAGTCCTTTGACTTTTCTCTCCTAAGATTTTCGCTTCGCCTGTGCGTGCCTACGCTTTTGCATCAGCTTACCAGGCCTGGTTTAGATCTCAAAATTTTTGATGAAAAATTCTTGTAGCACTTTTCATTGTTATTTAGTTAAATTTGTTTAAATTATGGACTAACTAGGCTCAAAATATTCGTCTCGACATTTACAGATAAACTGTACAATTAATTATTTTTTTACCTACATTTAATGTTTCATGCATGCGTCAAAGATTCGATGTGACAGATACTGCACAAAATTTTTGGGTCTTTTTAGCCAACTAAGGCCGTGTTTAGATAGCAAATTTTTTAGGAAAAATTTCTGTAGCACTTTCGTTGTTATTTAGCAAAATTTGTCCAACAATGGACTAACTAGGCTCAAAAGATTTGTCTCGACATTTACAGACAAACTGTACAATTAGTTATTTTTTTACTTACATTTAATGCTCCATATATGCGTTCAAAGATTCGATGTGATAACTACTGTCGCACTTTTTAGGAAACTTGTTAGGAACTAAACAAGGTCGAACTTCTGATAGCTTCCGCATTCTGTCAGTGGTTGACTGCTCGACACGACTTAGGTCTGGTTTAGATTCTAAAATTTTTTGGAAAAAATTTTTGTAGCATTTTTTGTTGTTATTTGGCAAAATTTGTCCAACCATGGACTAACTAGGTTCAAAAGATTCATCTCGACATTTATAAATAAACTATGCAATTAGTTATATTTTTTATCTACATTTAATGCTCCATGCATACGTTCAAAGATTCGATGTGACGGATACTGCACAAAATTTTTTAGATCTTTTTCGCCAACTAAGGCCTTGTTTAGATGGGAGTGAAAATTTTTCATCGCACTGTAGCACATTCGTTTGTATTTGACAATTATTGTCCAATCATGGTCTAACTAGGCTCAAAAGATTTGTCTCCTAAATTATAGACAAACTGTATAATTAGTTATTTATTTTATCTACATTTAATACTCCATGCGTATATGTAAATATTTGATGTGATGGAGATAGAGTGAAAAAACTTGGAATCTAAACGAGGCCTAAAAGGCCTTAACAAAAATGAAAGGCGGTTGACGTCGGTAGCTTGGGAGCTAGCACCACTGCTGCATCTAGGTGACAGTGATTACTGCGAAACAGTCCCGACGACTACGCCATCATGACATTTACTGGCCACCCACCAGCGCTGACGGTTACGGGCTTACGGCTCCAAGACCCGGTCGAGCTCGCCGCGTCCGTTTACTCTCTTGGTCGTGCGGTCGTGCCATGGCAGCAGAACTACTCTTGGCGCGCATTGCATCTCGCCGCAACGCGCCAAGATGCGTGACGTCCGTCCATCAAGCGAGCTGGATTAGGATCATCGTCTTTCTTTATTACAAGTAGTAGGAGGGATGCGGTACATGATTTGTGTAGGTTGTTATCTGTCACAGGGGCGAAGCTACGTATGGTGTGGGGGGTGCCGATGCACCCACGACAAAAACGAAATTAAGTGCTAATCATCTCAATTTACCACGTGTGCACCCCCCACAATCCAGGGTCAGGCACCCACGGCGCAACATGAAAATGTGAAAGCTTGAGCAGACCAATACTCCAAGTTCTGCATGTGAATCCTAATCCATTCTAACAGCTTCATGCTGTAGAAATAAATGTGTGTTTGTTGTAAAAAAAAACCTGCATATGTGACGTAGGCCCTGTTTACTTCCCATGCAAAACCAAAATATTTCCTCTTTCACCCATCACATCGAATCTTTAAACGCATGCATGGAGCATTAAATGTAGGTAAAAAAATAACTAATTGCATAGTTTGTCTGTAAAGTTCGAGACGAATCTTTTGAGTCTAATTAATCTATGGTTAGACAAATTTTATCAAATAACAACGAAAAGTGCTACAGTAACTTTTCACCCCATTTTCCTCTGCTAAACACAGCCGTAGTGAGGCCTACGACCAGGACTCCAGGAGCCCATGATTCATGGGCTAATCGAACAGTATATTATTATTGTATATCCGTTGATGCTGCCTCCTACACCCTCTCATCATTCCTTGGTTGCACAAGCTAAGTACTACTCTTTGTTTCTATACTTCGAGATTCTTGATTTTGTGTGTGTATATACACACATATTTGTTGATGTTGTATAGCTCTCTCTATTTTTATATATAATTTTCTAGAAGCATATATATTACCTTAGAAAAAAAACAAAATTTACCATGTAAATATTGCATATCAAGATCAAGGCCTGGTTTGGTGGAGCTCCAGTCACCTCCACTGTACATTATAGTAAGGGGCTGGTTTTATCTCTTTCCTTAAAATAAAACAGGAGCCAATAAAACCATTATTTTTAGCTTCACAACTTTGACACCTGTGTGTATTCTACATTATAGTAAGAAGCCACAACTATTTGGAGTGTGCCAAATGAAGTCTAAATCTAGAATCGTGCTAAACTGAGTCTAAGGGTGTGTTTGGTTCCTTTGGCAAATCTTGCCTGACCTCACCAAGCGAGAAACGGAGGTTAGAAATGTGTTTGGATAGCTAGCTAGTCTCGTGGCATGTGGTGGCAAGGTTTCTTCATAATTTTCCTTGTTAGAACGAGCTAGCCTACTTTGCTCCCCTCTCATGGCAAGCTTATTGGGAGGCAAGCTCGCACCATGAAACCAAACACACCCTAAGTAGTATGAAAGTGTTGCACCCCCTCGTATTAGCTCTAGCTTCGCCACTGATCTGTCATACATACCAAACATTGCCTAACACACGTAACATCACTTGTTGATTTGATCGATACGATTCCAGCTCAGGGGGTGTTTAGTTCCCAAAAATTTTCACCCCAAAATATCACATCGAATCTTACGACACATGCATGGAGCATTAAATGTAGACGAAATAAAAAACTAATTGCACAGTTCACCGTGAAATCGCGAGACGAATCTTTTAAGCCTAATTAGTCCATGATTGAACAGTAATTGCCAAATAAAACAAAAAAGTTACAGGATCCGAAACCAAAAATTTTCGCGAACTAAACACCCGCTCATATTGACATCTGTTTCTCATTCAGCACGTAGCAACTCCTATTTTTTTTCATCACCGCCCAAGACTGCAGAGCCATAGAACGTTCCATCCGGCGGTGCAGAAGCCGTCCAAATCTCACCGTGGCACGCACCGTTGCGGGTTTGCGGCGTCCGGTGCCAGCTGCAGCTAAACAGCGCGGCGCCGGAAAAAAAAAAAAGCTTCTTTCCGATATTCGACTGTCTTGTTTCCATTCTTCCGGTCTTCCCTCCTCTCCGTCCCCCAGCAGCTGCCCCCGCATGGTGTGATCAGGCCGCCCGGGGTGGAAAGAAAGGGCGCGGCGCGACACAGCCAGCCATGCTCCCGCCGTGCGCCGCCGCCGTGCTGCTGCTGCTGGCCCTGGCGGCCGGCGCGGCCCGGGGCGCCGACGACCTGGCCTCGGACACCGCGGCGCTGCAGGCCTTCCTCGCGCCGTTCGGGTCGGCGACCGTGTCGTGGAACTCGTCCCAGCCGACCTGCTCCTGGACGGGCATCGTCTGCACCGGGGGGCGCGTCACGGAGATCCACCTGCCCGGGGAAGGCCTCCGGGGCGCGCTCCCCGGCGGCGCGCTCGGCGGGCTCACCAAGCTCGCCGTGCTGTCGCTGCGGTACAACGCGCTCTCCGGCCCGCTGCCTCCGGACCTGGCCTCCTGCGTCGAGCTCCGGGTGATCAACTTGCAGTCCAACCTCCTCTCCGGCGATCTCCCCGTGGAGGTGCTGGCGCTGCCGGCGTTGACGCAGCTCAACCTCGCGGAGAACCGCTTCTCGGGGAGGATATCGCCGGCCATTGCCAAGAACGGGCGGCTGCAGCTGCTCTTCCTGGACGGCAACCGCCTCACCGGAGAGCTGCCGAATGTCAGCATGCCGTCGCTCACCTCGTTCAACGTCTCCTTCAACAACCTCAGCGGCGAGATACCCACGAGCTTCGGCGGCATGCCGGCCACGTCATTCCTCGGCATGCCGCTGTGCGGCAAGCCCCTCACGCCGTGCCGAGCGCCGAGTTCGGAAGCGCCGTCCTCTCAGTCTCCCACGCTCCCGCCCGAGCCACCGGCCCCGACGACTGACACCCGGGGACGAGGCAGGCATCACCTCGCCGGCGGCGCCATCGCTGGCATTGTGATTGGCTGCGCGTTTGGCTTCCTGCTCATCGCGGCCGTCCTCGTCCTCGCGTGTGGAGCGCTGCGGCGGGAGCCGAGGCCAACCTACCGCAGCCACGACGCCGTTGCGGCGGAGCTGGCCCTGCACAGCAAAGAGGCAATGAGCCCCAACGGCTACACCCCACGCGTCTCAGACGCGCGACCGCCGCCGCCGCCGCCGCCAGTCCCCCCAGCCGCAGCCGCGGGGCGGAAGAAGCTTTTCTTCTTCGGTAGGATTCCCCGGCCCTACGACCTGGAGGACCTGCTGCGCGCTTCCGCCGAGGTTCTTGGCAAGGGCACGTACGGCACCACGTACAAGGCCGCGATCGAGTCTGGGCCGGTCATGGCGGTGAAGCGCCTCAAGGAGACCTCGTTGCCGGAGCGCGAGTTCCGGGACAAGGTCGCGGCCATCGGCGGGATCGACCATCCCAACGTCGTGCCCCTGCAGGCGTATTACTTCAGCAAGGACGAGAAGCTCATGGTGTACGAGTTCGTGGCCATGGGCAGCCTTTCCTCCATGCTTCACGGTACGTGCTCTGTTTGTTCATGTCAAGCGATCCCTCTCTCTGTTTTGATGATGGAATTGAATGAGGTTTTCTGACGAGGTTGGGGTTCCTAATTGCATTGCAGGCAACCGCGGCTCCGGCCGGTCGCCGCTGAGCTGGGAGTCGAGGAGGCGCGTCGCGCTGGCCTCGGCGCGCGGTCTCAAGTACATCCACGCCACGGGCTCCATGGTGACGCACGGCAACATCAAGTCCTCCAACATCCTCCTCAGCCGCTCTGTGGACGCACGCGTGGCCGACCACGGGCTCGCGCACCTCGTCGGCCCCGCGGGCGCGCCGACGACCCGCGTCGCGGGGTACCGCGCGCCCGAGGTGGTGGCGGACCCGCGGCGGGTGTCGCAGAAGGCCGACGTGTACAGCTTCGGCGTGCTGCTCCTGGAGCTGCTGACGGGGAAGGCGCCGACGCACGCGGTGCTGCACGACGAGGGCGTGGACCTCCCGCGGTGGGCGCGCTCCGTGGTGAAGGAGGAGTGGACGTCCGAGGTGTTCGACACGGAGCTGCTCAGGCACCCGGGCGCCGAGGAGGAGATGGTGGAGCTGCTGCGGCTGGCCATGGACTGCACCGAGCCCGCCCCGGACCAGCGGCCGGCGATGCCCGAGATCGTGGCGCGCATCGAGGCGCTCGGCGGCATGGCGTCGGCGTCGAGGGCGCGGTCCGCCGGCCGGAGCGCGTCCATGGACGAGGCGGACGACCGGCCGCTGAGGACCACCGGATCGATCCGCCAGAGCTGAGGTCCGTCCGATCACTTGTGTTCTTGTCACTTGTCAGGCAGCAGCAGCGTAGTGGTCATTCGGTAACTCATGGAAGGTTCTGAATGAAGAAGAAAAAAAATGAGATCTTTCTGTTCTGTCTTCTTGTGCTTGTCGTAGGGCGTTCGTCGTGTGCTGTTTATTCTTTGATGCAGTTTCATGAATCTCTTGACACTTCTTCGTGCTCAGATGAATTCTTTCGTTTTAGCAGCGATGAGTGCTGATGGTGTTGAATTGGTGATGATAGGAAAAAGCCTTGATGCAGTCATGCAATGTGTAATTACTTTACCTCTAGTACTTGAATGGTGTTCAATTGAAAAGTTTAGGTTCGAGTCCCGCGTCTGCGTGCGATCGTCTCAGCTCGCCTGGCCTCTGAGCGGTACTTTTTCGGCCAAGGAACGGTATGTTTATGTCACGACAAGTTAGTGATTTCATGTCTGAATCGTGCGTGCGTGTCATGTCTCGTCCCAACTGCACCACGAGGCTGTGTTTAGTTGCTCGAAAAAAGCACTATGCAAAAAGAAGATTGTTTGTCACATCAAACTTATGATAGATGTATGGAGTATTAAATATAGATAAAAAAACTAATTTCACAGTTAGGTGCAAAATCGTGAGACGAATCTTTCGAACCAAAGTAGTCTGTGATTGGATACTATTTACCAAATAAAACCAAAACGTGCTACAGTACACTTTTCAGTCTTTTTAGGATAACTAAACACGTCCGAGTTGCTTTTGTGCCAGTACCACTGCTCGCCGCATTGACCGAGCGCTCTGCATCGGCCATGTACTCCAACAGGAGTAATAACGACCTTTAGAGCCCGTTTAGTTCATAAAAAGAAATCTAAAAAGTGTTACAATACCTGTCATATCGAATCTTACGGTACATGTATGGAGTTCTAAACGTAGACGAAAGAAAAAACTAATTACACAGTTTAGTTGTAAAACACGAGACATATTTTTTGAGTCTAATTAGTCCATGATTAGACACAAATTACCAAATAAAACGAAAAGTGCTACAAGCCGAACCCAAACATTTTCACCAACTAAACAAGCCTTTAATCACAAGCTGCAAAACACTGTTTCTCTGCAGTCAGTGACGGCGTCGTCACAGCCTCATGGCCCTCATCTTGGCAACCTCCAGAGCTCAGACCGACCTGTTCCTGAACAAGCGACCGAGTCGGGCGAAGACGACAACCAGACGCGATCTGACTGACATAATGCTGGTTTGGCGTTTGTACACCGCGAAACACAGAGGAGAGATTGCGGAGCAAGCAAACACGAACATGGACGCGTTCGTACCGTACTTGCCGACCACGAACTCCCGCCAAGTTTGGTGTATCCATCAATCCTTAATAATCTTCTTATACATCCTCGAAGGAAATAAAGAAGAGGGATGCTGGGGAGCTGGATAGATCATGCACGGCCTGTTGTCATGTTAGTTGTCAGGCTTTATAAAAAGAAAAGGCCGGTCGATGGAGCCGAGTCGCTCCCCCACTACGAGTCCACAACAATCAGTGGGCGGGCGATTTCCCGGCAATCATGCTCGCCGTTGCATTATTGCTTTCTGGCCTCGCCGGATCGCCGGCACAGCTCGGTGCCACCATACCTTACCGTGTGGTGTATTCGCTGCTTGGGCTCGAGCTCGATCGCTTCCCGTTCTCGTCCACGGCGCGTTCTTCAGGGCAGCAAAGGCGCTTGCTTTTGCTTTGAGGCCGCTGGATCTGAACTCTGTGAAGGGACGAGTCGTGCAGGGGCACAGTAATAGCAGCAGTGTACCGGGCGGGTTACGAGCAGGCAGGCACACGAACAGGAAGCGACGCGTCCAAAGGAAGGAACTGGTGTGCACGGCCAGGCACCGGCAGGCAGGCGTCGTGCGGAGCAGTAACTGATGGCGGCTTCGGAACGATGCAGCGAGCGCGAGGGCGCGCTCCTCCTGCACGGCCCGATCGTTCGATTCGATCGCCTTTTTCGCTGCGTCCAGGGTCGGTCCCCGCCCGCCGGCCGGGTTGGGACGTGCACATCAGATCAACGCCTTCCGTCGTGGGGAGAGCTGGGGCGGGTGGGTGGGGGCATTGGCCCTTGGGCCGGCCCGGAACCAGCGGACCGCGGAAGAATGGGTGTAGTGTAGTGGAGCCCCGGCCAGCCTCAGCAGCTGCACTTGGCAAGTGCGTGCCACCACGTGCCGTGCAGGCGATGGGTGTCTCCTCCGGAACAGCGCTGCGCCGCCTCCTCGTTATACTAGTGCGGTGAGCTCGCCCGCGGCGGCCGGCCAGGCTCAGACGGTCAGACCACCTCCTTCGTAAGTGAGCACGCGTGCGCTCCCGGCAC
Organism: Saccharum hybrid cultivar R570; assembly: GCA_038087645.1. Classification (NCBI taxonomy): domain Eukaryota; kingdom Viridiplantae; phylum Streptophyta; class Magnoliopsida; order Poales; family Poaceae; genus Saccharum; species Saccharum hybrid cultivar. Next base: position 17,040,077 of record JAQSUU010000534.1, on the reverse strand, counting down.
CACGGCGTCGGTGTTTAAACACTTTGCAGACTTGGCAGTGGCAAGTTGCCTGTAGACATAGCCCATGGCGTACCACGGCCGCGCACGGTCCCTGCGCCGAAGGACCAGCTGGCGACTAGCCCATGGACTTACGAACCAGCAGTGTTGGGTCTTAGGCCCATGTCGCGAAACGGCACGGGCTTTGTCATTCTAATGGGCCACAAAACGGCCCATTCTCCGAGAGAAGTCCAATTCCAACGCAAAACTCACACAAGTTTTTCTTTCTTCTCTCCCAATCCACAAAAAAACGGTCTACGGACCCACGTGCCATGACACAGACCGCCGCTTCCGACCTTCTTATCTCGCAAGAAATGGGCGGACCCAACGCGCAATAAACCCCTGCAAAACCCGCTAGAACCCGCCACGCTCAGATCCGCATAGCGCCGCCGCCGCCCCCAGACACAATCCCCCACCCCTCTCTAGGGTTTTCGTCCCCGCGCCGCCGCGCCCCCAAATCACCCCGAAACAACCATGGCCGGCGGTCCCGCGGCGGTGTCGTTCCTGACCAACATCGCGAAGGCGGCTGTGGGGCTCGGAGCCGCGGCCTCCCTCGCCTCAGCGTCGCTCTACACCGTCGACGGCGGCGAGCGCGCCGTCATCTTCGACCGGTTCCGCGGGGTGCTCCCGGAGACCGTCGGCGAGGGCACCCATTTCCTCGTGCCATGGCTACAGAAGCCCTTCATCTTCGACATCCGCACGCGGCCGCACAACTTCTCCTCCAACTCGGGGACCAAGGACCTGCAGATGGTCAACCTCACGCTCCGCCTCCTCTCCCGCCCCGACGTCCAGCACCTCCCCACCATCTTCACCTCCCTCGGCCTCGAGTACGACGACAAGGTGCTCCCCTCCATCGGCAACGAGGTGCTCAAGGCCGTCGTCGCCCAGTTCAACGCCGACCAGCTGCTCACCGAGCGCCCCCACGTCTCCGCCCTCGTCCGCGACGCGCTCATCCGCCGCGCCCGCGAGTTCAACATCATCCTCGATGACGTCGCCATCACCCACCTCTCCTACGGTATTGAGTTCTCGCTGGCCGTTGAGAAGAAGCAGGTCGCGCAGCAGGAGGCCGAGCGCTCCAAGTTCCTCGTCGCCAAGGCGGAGCAGGAGAGGCGAGCGGCCATTGTGCGCGCTGAGGGAGAGAGCGAGTCCGCGCGCCTCATCTCTGAGGCCACGGCGATGGCTGGGACAGGGCTGATCGAGCTCAGGAGGATCGAGGCGGCCAAGGAGATTGCCGCAGAGCTGGCTCGCTCACCGAATGTCGCATACATTCCTGCTGGGGAGAACGGCAATATGCTGCTTGGTCTCAATGCTACCGGATTTGGCCGGTGATTCACTGTTTTGTTTTAGTTTGCTTGGCTATGCTGATGCATGACTAAAACGGTGGTTCGAAGGACAGTGATATCTTCTGCTACCCTTGCTTATGTTAAGTTTCCCTTGTCTTGGAACTAAATGTGTTTGTCTTGAGCTCCAAATAAGTTTTTGGTCTTGCTGGGCAAGTGGGCATATTTACAATTCGTAGGGTTAATGTGACATATTGAGTTGATCCTGCATAGTGCATTCTAATTTCTCTTTGCATTGCATTCTCATGTCAAATTCATTGATATCTAACCTTGCTGGAAATGTAGATCTGTTTAGGTCCCCTTCTGATATTGTTCTTGCATGGCGATTTGTGTTAATGTTCTTCTGTATGTGGTTTGTTGATGTCGTGACCTTTTAAGCATGTATCTTCTGATTACAAGTGTGTTGTTCAGCCTGTAGTTATCTAGCCTGTAGCCCTCTAGGATGCTATTTTCTCAACTTTGTTATGAAGTGCTCCAATTAGGCCTTAGGTTGATAAGCTAGTGGCGTTGCTAGACCGTTTTGCACTACCTGGCTATGTTGCAGTGATATGGCCCTGTCATCTTAATTAGGTTATCATGACATTTAATGCTTTGTTTGTGCCTCATTAGTTGATTATTTGCCTGTTGTGCTAGAGGTGATAGGTCTCATGACTTGCAATACATGAACTGTTTATTCATTGATGAACCCCTAGGCGTGTTCTCTTCTTTTGGGAGGGGCAGGTACCAAATTTAACAATGCCATCTTAATATGATTCTGCATCAGGTTTGTTTGGGTGTTCGTTAAATAGTACGGGATCAACACTTAGCTTGTTCAAATGTTAGGTTTGAGCTTCAAGGAATTACCTAGCAATGGATGTTTTTAACAATGGAATTACCTAATTATACGAATATGGTGAGACTATTTCCAATCAACTGTGTAAAGTCTACAAACACCCCGGTACCGTTGAACAAGTGCAAACATCCAACCATGATGTCAAATTTTATATCTCTTGATTTCTGTATTATGACATTGTTTCTGATCTGTTGACGACTTGACGTTGTATTAGTCACACACACACCATGGGTACTAGGAAATACATCCCACGAAATCTAACTGATTCCTAATCCCACGGAATCTAAGTGATTCCTAAATTTGGTGGGACTTGGACAGGGCAAAATTCGGCTCGAGCCGATTTCGAAACCAACCTGGACCAATTTCTCTACGAAAGCACCAGACGCCCTGGCGCTTACAGTTCCGTTACCGTCGTACTGTTTCGTGCATATGTTTTATCAAACCGTATTCAGCGTGTTCCGGCTCTGTGGGAATTGTTCGGCGTTTGCAATTTCCCACCGCCGGACTCTTCGGTGAATGTAATTTATCGATCTTTATTACAGTGGCGTACAAGAATTGTCTGGTGTGCGTATTTTCCTCACCGCTGGACTATTTCGGTGAATGCATTTTACTATCAGTACCAGTTAGCCCGTGCGTTGCTACGGGTATAGAATATCTCATGACATACAACCACACGAGTAGAAATCTCAAACGAGAAAAAAGACATGTTAGAAATAATATAATAACAAGGTTTTAAATTATATATAATTTGTACATCCAATCAATAACATGTCAACAAGTCATACGTTGCTTGTCTCCTATTATTTTCAGACTTCTTTTATTACCTGAAATAATGATGGATACGACATATGTCAAATAAAAGGACACAAATGTAAGAATATAACAGTGGTACAAAACAGAAGACGATACCTTTTCATGGAGTGAGGACCTCTTTGTAGACAATATTTTTCGTGTATGTACCATTTATTTTTATCTTCTTTTTCTTATCATTCTTATCACCGGGTGGGACAGCAAGGATCCTGATGTTCGATCTAGCAGTAGCTCTAGATAACGCAACATACAACTGACAATGAGAGAACACCGGTTCAGGCAAATACACACCAGCATTGGGGATAGTCTGCCCCTGTGCCTTGTTAATCGTCATGACAAAACTAAGTCTAATAAGAAACTGCTTCCTCTTGAACTGGAACGGGAACATCTCGTCATCCGAGGGGCATAACGGAATCCGTGGTAGGAAGATTCGCTTTCCGGCATAGTCTCCGACCATAATTTCTGCATCGATAGTATTTCATTGGAACCCTCGAACCACCAGCCTGGTTCTATTGCAAAGTCCACCTGCAGGGTCGATGTTTCTTAGTAATATGACCGGGCACTCAATCTTGAGCTTTAACACATGTGGAGGGAGACCGTTGGGGTCAAAGTGTTGAGGAACTCAGATGGGTAGTAGTTGTGTGGATCATCCACCGCACTATCAAAGCTATGGTACATCATCTCATCCCCTTGGAAACAGCTTATCATCTTCATGTTAATCATATCAACCCAGTCATTCCGCTGAGATAATATTGCTCGTGAGGTGATGTAGCTCTTGTTTGACATATTAGCATTGAGGGCAGGGAATATGCAGTCAATTAACGTATCAAGATCAGTGTCTTCCTCGGTCTGTGGTATGCATATATCATTAGGAAGACGAATTTCACCATCACCATTAGCCTCCTCAGAGCCTCTCCCGATGCGTAGCAAGTATTCTGCAAACCATGGGTCGTTCTTTGCCCTCATGTTGTGCACCAGTTTGAGATGTCGCATGGAATTCCAAAGGTACGACATCCGTAGTGAGGCACCGACTATTTGAGCTCTTGACCCTCTTCGAACAACTGGGAGAACCTGTCTGAAATCTCCACCAAACACCATAGTCTTCCCCCCAAACGGCAGGTTAGGACGGTCCATGATATCACGGAGGCTATTGTCTAGCGCCTTGACACCTTGCCTCTTCATCATCGTCACCTCGTCCCAAATAATAAGGGATGCGGTCCGAAGCAGCTTGGCGGTACCACTCTGTTTCGTGAAGCTGTAAAAGGCCCCATCGTCAAGGGTGAGGGGAATCTTGAAGCGCGAGTGGGCAGTTCTGCCACCAGGCATTATTGAGGCAGCAACACCAGATGTTGCTGTTGCCACAACAATCTTGTTCTGACTACGTATAGTAGCGAGTAAGGCCCTGTATAGATAAGTCTTTCCGGTGCCGCCAGGTCCATCCACAAAGAACAAACCACCATGATCGCTATCAACAGCGGACATAATCTCATTGTAGGCAGCCTGCTGCTCCTCATTAAGGGTCTTTGATAGTTTCATATCATCAACGCTTGCCTCAACGCTAGCCTCCTCGAAAATCTCCCTAGGAATTTCGCCAGATGGATCATATGTGTCATCGATATCAGGAAGTGGGTACATCTTTATGTCCTTCTGCATTGATTCTAACAACTTCCGAATATCTATGAGGACCATCTGCTCCACTGTGAAGCTAGACTGGTTATTGCGCCTGTAGTCCTCTGACATTGTCTCCTTGTGCTTTTCCCAGAGTTCTAACACATCACTCGGCTCACAAAATACCAAGATTGTTGCAAAGAGCCTTCGCAGTGCATATGGCATCATCCACAGAGTAGCTTCAGCAAGGCTCTCGTGCAGTGTGTTGACTGCTTCAGTAAGGCCCCTTCTTTCTGCAGCTTCACGAAAAGTCGGTAGGAGTACGCCAGAAACCGTCCTTAGATCAGTGAACGAGGTTGCATCAGCCACGTGGTTTAGAAGAACCCTAAGATAGTAACGCTCCCCTTCGGCCGGATTGGCACATACAACTCTTCCGATCTGTCTTAAATGATTCTTTTGCGTCCTCCTAATCCATGATTTTCCTTGTGAATGCCACTTATAGTACTCAGGAAAGTCCCGATACAATATACCGCGGGCATGTTCAGATGTGTTGTTCTTCTCAAAGTAGGCTGTAAGCATTGACCTTTCAACACCTGGACGATTAAGCACTCGTCGAACACCCTTGCGCTGGTGAAATAACACCATGTGCATGTCAGGAAGATGGAGCTGCAAGGACAGCACCGAAGGGGACCTATCACTTATATCAAAACCATATATCCTCCACAAGGCTTCTGGTGGAGTTACCCATCTAGCATCCCTGTACTGTTTGATCTCATCGATGTTTCCTTCATTGTCCTCTTCCTCATCATCTTCAAATATATCACCCTCATCATCGTCTGTGATCGTCACAGTGTCATGAGATATTACAACTTGGGTAACAATAAAGGAAAGCAAATATTGTACACAATATTAAAAGCAGTGCAAATTACCGGTATCATCAAATAATGGTTGTTCAGGTATAGCTGATGCATTTTGATTGCTTGGTCCAGCGCTTTCTGTCAATTACATAATGGACATGGTTGAGATAGAAATAAAGTTGTTTCATGTCAAGGAACGATGATCGAGAGGCCTCATTATTTACCGTTGTTGGTCACGGTTGACTGAGGTAAGGGTGTACTTTCATCCGTGTGGTCTTCAACATCATTGTTAGATACTCCTGTGTTCCGATCGATGCAGCGCTGAAACACAGTGTTACGATGGGCTAACAATACATGTCTTTGCCCAGATGGTACATTTTGTCTATGTGTCATATGACCAGGCAGTATATCACCACATTCATCTTCATCATCATATGTCTCCTTTGTAGCTTGCGGGAAGCGAATAGGTGTTGCATTGGATTCTGGGATAGCCCAATCACTGGGGCTTACTGTGGGTCCATGAGGCTCAGATGAGTTTGCAATGGGCCACACCATCTTTGGATTAAAGTGTGGATTCTCCATTGCGATGGACTCACTGTTTAAGGTGTGTTTCCGCACCTCCCTAGAGCGTTTTTAGCCACTTTCATTGCTTCTTTACGAAATGGAGCTTTATTGTAAAGCCTCTGTTGCTTGCGTCTTTGGTCCCGTTGCTCAGGTGTCATGTTTGCATATGCCATCCTACACCTTGCACGATCAGTCATGAATTGTTTATTTGTTAAATCTCTCTTATGTGAAGCATCGCAATTGGCTATGCCTGCTGTTGAAACATGGGTGCATCGTGACTGCATTTCTTCATTAACTATGCTACGAGCAGTAATAATTGCGTCATCACCTACATGGTTTTGTATGAGTCAAGATATTAGCAGGATAACCAGGACACACCATATATCCGTCAACGATCCTATCGTTGTATATAAAGCTACTGATAAATTCACCAACACAAAAATGTAGGTGTTGGTGCCATATAAACAATAATTTAATTACCTGATAATCGATTGGATGTAAGTATATCATCAATGTTGTTTGCATGGAGTGAACCATTCCTATGCAACCAATCATCTGTTCCATTAGGATCCATATTTTCCTTATTTGATGCATTCTGACCATCTACCAATTGTGACACATCACATATAAGAAACATCAATAGTAATATCTATATTATTATTCACCAACGTTTCTAGTATACAACCATTGGTAGTTTGGATACGTAGGTGTTGCTCCTTTCTTCTTGTATATGCTTCTCGACGTTTTTTATTTTTTTCATCCCTTTTCTCTTGAGACATTGCGTGCCATCGAGCCTTATCTCTTTCTCTCTTGCGTTGTCCAGCATCACTTCCTGCAGTGTTACATCCATATACTATTGATTATCATTTATAATATAAACAATACGTTGAATTGAATATGGTAATTGCCTGTGTATTTTGGTTACCTCCATTAGTAGTGTTAGTCTTGTCACCCAATGGTGCAGAAGAGGCATTATTTTCCATTGAATTTACCCACAATTTAACCAGTTGTCTAGTATGGTAACCATTAGTTGAAGAATACAAAGAATATGAAAACAGAGTTGAAGAGTTTCTGATAGGAAGCGAACCTTGGACTCGGTGATGTCATCGCGCCCAGAGCTGAGAAGATCGACACTACAATTACCAGCGACACGATTGAATTAGCGCTAATGCAATAGCATATATATCAAGACAACAGATGTTCATCTTGGTACAAATCCTAACCAAAGTTCAGGCTCAACACGAATTCACAAGCTCCGAATTCTAACCAAAGTGAGGAGTTTGCATTAATCCATTGTGCTTATATTTTACAAACAAACCACGAGACCTCTGCTTGCTTTTTAAACCGAGCAGAGGAAACAAATGTTGGTCAGATAAATGCTTTTTGGGAGCGGCACCAAGAACTCACACCTTTATCTAGGTGATGAATTGACACCAACGGAGAACCAGTACTGATCTATCTTCTGCAACTGAACAAAGAAGATAAAGGCTAGCTGATTAGGTACTTACATGTTCACCTAATGCAATACTGGTGCCGACGTGCTTGCCTGAACTGAGGTCCTAAACTCAGCTTTCTCTGTGCTGTGATGTTCACCTGAAAAAAGAAATTGGTTACCCTTCCTTCATTCATAGAACAAAATAGTACCCGAACACCGTAGTGTGGCCTGAGCAATGGGTAAAGTCACACACATAGCTTTGTCCACTGCAATTCTGTTTGCAACAAAAATACTAAAGCATTGAAACGTGATGCAGCGTCATGTTTCAATCAACAATAGTATGTTACTATTAAAGCAAGCACATACAATCTCCACAGAAAAAAAAACGGGGGCAGGCAAACCATTTCCAAATATAAAACAGTTTGACCCGACCTGGAGCTGGACCTCCTTTAATAGCGGGAACAGTCGTTTCTGCAACAGGAGCTTTGGCTTGTGAAGCTGAGGATTGACCAATGTGTGTTTTGGCTGTACTTGCACATAGTCATTAATATATCCACTAATCTAGCTTCTAACAAGGACGACAGGATGATCATACAGTTGAAGCAAGGCTGGTCATGCTTTCTTGTGGCCGATCAATCTCCCTGTAATTCTTTCCCTCCCTTGATTCTTTCATTACAATGGCCGTCGGACAACATCTCTTGTTTCTTTGGACAATGCAGTTGTCAGCCAATGAATAGCTGCTGAGTTTTATTTTATTAACTGTTTTTCTATGTACTGTTTCCCTATTAGTGAGCAGGATAAGTTTTTAGTTCACTAAAATAATGTTTTTCAGTTCAAACCTTGCATATTCGCACAACACATACGTATTTAACAAAACTGACATCTACTAATATTGAGACTAATGATGCAAGTAACAACAATTTTCCCAATTTGTCATGGTTGCTGGTCCTACTATACTAATCCAATGTCCTGAAACTCTGAAGGAAACATCTAGTATACCAGTCTGTCTAGTATCAGCCTAGTTTTTCTTCTGAAAAATCAATCATTTGAAGGGGGAAAAATCAATCAGGGAAGCGCTTATTTTCATGTAGAGTTTCTCATGATATAATTTTTTTAGAAAGAGGATGATATAATAGAACTGTAGTGCTTATTTTCATAAGTACAAACAGAAATAACCATACAATAGTCTGCAGTGATGTTCAGAAGGAGAAGGTACTAACAAATGCCTGATTGTGGAGGAATCGAACCAAAGATCAAGTATCTCACCTTCCTATTATATTTCTTCTGCCTTTTTACCACCTCCTTAGGCCATTCAGCAAGAAGTCTCTTGAGTTCATATTTCACAGATGGTCTCTTCTGAACAGGCAAATGCTGCGCCCAACCATAAATTCTCATCAGGCGAACATGCAAATTCAGGCTTTTACTGCTCCAAAGATGCCATCTTAAATAAAAAAAACAAAGGGCTGGGGAGTAGACAGCTAGTGATGCATACCCGTTCTTATCCTTATTTCAGCTGACCATTTGTATCCGGTAGTTCATTCCTAAATCTGTGTCAACCAAAAAGAGAAGGTTTTCATAGTGGCCAGCAGACCATATTATTGGCTTGATTCGTACTAATGATAGAGTTCAGGTTCATATAAGAGGAGTGTTCACTTTGAAATAACTGCCCTAAACCAGCCACTACTTAATCATGGTCCACTGAATGTTTATATAGATTCTAAGTCGATGTCCCAGATTGAAAAGGCAATGTTTCACCAATGAAAAAACATCTTATCCTTTGCATAAAAATCAGTGGCATGCCTGTTTGTCCAGAATCTATACAATATCAAACTACTGTTTGCAACGAGCAAGAACTGAAATTTAGTTATGCACAATACACCGCTCTACCTAACAGCTATTTAATCTAGTTGCATAGTCTGACACAAGAAACAAAAACAAACATCACGTACACAGGTACACAGCCGGTAACTTGCACACCGAAACAGCAGACTTCCCGGTTCAGTTTCCTGTCTCATATTAACAATTATGAACCTGCCTGAAGGGTAAGAAACCAAATTAAAACAAGTATAAACTATGAGTTAAAACAAAGAGTTGTACATCTTTGGGGATTGATTCATACTAATGATAGAGTTCAGGTTCGTATAAGAGGACTGTTCACTTTGATATAACTGAAACATTAGGGAATTCTGTCAAGAATAGGCTGCGTGACTCAACAATGAGGCATCTTTGGGGCTGGAGGCTAATAAGGAAATTAAAGCTTCAAAGAAACACATTCAGGTATTGCCCCCTTTCCCCTGTTTTTTTGGTTGATCCAAGTTTGAAGTGCCTCATTACTAAGCAGAATTATTGTGATGTACATCTAGAACTAAAGCAGACAGTTGTAACGCTGAAATTAACCACATTAGTTCCAGGCTTCACTAATTCAGAACATCTAGAACTGGAGTGCAGGCAATGCAATGCTGACACATTATGGACCTAAGAGTATCTACTTACAGAATAGATCAGTGCACATGTAAACTATAGTAGTAGTAATTGACAGAAAAGAATGTTTATAACTCGATGGGCTCAATACTGGAATCCTAATTTGCAATTTCTTTTCCTCTATATAAATTCTACAAAATTATGGTACATGCACTGTACGTTTTTTTTAATGTTTCAGAATTCAGGATTTCAGGTCAAATACGGGATAGTAGGTAGCTAAGAATAGCAGAATCCAATTAACCAAAGGCATCACTGCTCCTTGTTTTAGTGCTACGTTTGACAATTGGAAATACCATTCAGTCTATATTGTCAGATCGTGCACAGTTTATATTAAACTTCTCTAAGAAAAATTAGTGTGCAGGTTATGCCAATAAGGAACCAGATACACTTCTCCGTTATTTTTAAACCCAAAACATCATATAAAATTTTGAATGATGAGTAGCACATTCGTATTGGCATTGATATATTGTAATGGGTTGAAGCACAAACAAATAGCATCATAGAAAATTTTGAACGATGAGCAGCTGACCATCTCGTGGCCGCAGCAGGTCAACCATCGTGCAGCTTAGATATCTTGGCAAGCAGGAGAAGGGAGAAGGGATTGGGGGACTCACCTGGTCAAGATCCGAACTGGAGAGAAGGTTGGCGGCAGTGCCCTGTATCTCGTCGTGCGCTGCCGCCGGCCGATGGAGGGGGCCGCGCGCCGCTGCCGTGGTTCTGTGTGGAAGAGCCTCGCCGAGGAGGACAGGGACGTCTGCACCGCTGGAATGCCGCGCACAGACGTCTGCCGCACCGCTCTGCCGCGCCGTCGGAAAGCCGCGCACGGACGCCTGCGCCACCGGAATGGCACGCACAGGCGCCTGCGCCGCCTATGCCGCCAGGATGCCTTGCCGCCTCCACCACCGGGTCGCCGCGCCGCCTTCTACGGATACCGGTACAACTGCTGCGTCCTCGCCGCTGCCTCTTTCTTAGAGCACGGGACCCCGCGGCTTCGGATCCAGCGAAGCAGGTGCGGTTACGGGCGGGAGGGAAGAGCGAGCCACGGACGCGAGCGTGGCTCAGGGAAGGCCGAGCTGGGCGTCGTGCTGGGCGGCGGTTCCACCTTCCACGGACGCGAGTCCAGGGCAGGGGATTAGCGCGTGATTAATTAGCGCAGGGCAGGGGATTAGCGGGGCGATTACGATGACCTTCGAGTCTCTAGTTGAATGCCCATACGTTGCTACGGGTAAAACATCTTATGATATACAACCACACAAGTAAAATATATGTAGAATCTCATATCACAAAAAAAGTAATATTAAAACACATAATTCAAACTAATTTATTTGAAATAGAGAAACCAGTACGATGTTATTAACTTCACCCAGACAGAGAAAAAATAAGCAACAATTCATTATTTTTTGTTTGAGACTAATATAACGTTGAAGATAATGTCGTACACCTTCAGGTACGTTGGCTGCGTTTTGGTTCCCCGTGTATATGAGTAGGTGTAGCAAGATGTACTTCCTCACTTCATAGTTATCCTGCCAGATTTTTATACATATATAGTTAAAATGTATGTAGGTGAAAAAAAGAAAATTATATACAAAGGAGCTACCATCCTGCCAATGTTGGAGAGAACAAGCATAACATGGAATAGACTATCAACAAAATAGGTATATATCCAAGTATTTGAGTTTACAACACAAAATTACAAAGTCATGTAAAATGCAAAAAAAGAAAAAAAACTAATGCTCTACACCATGCTAAAATGGCTGAGCACAGTGAAATCGATAAGGAGACAGCGAGATCTCAGAATGTCTCATTTTGCTCGAATAAATATTGCAAAAGCTGGGGACAAAATAAGAAATTGGATCAAGCGCCAGGAGCTACCATCCTACTACTGCCGGAAAGAACAACCATAACATGAGCAACTTCAAGGTAACAATAGAGAAGATGCATACTGTTATATTTTCTGTTTTGACAGTGTATCACTCTAAATGTCTCCAGGCCCTGCAATAAGAAGTTTTTCAAAACATGAGCTGAAAGACCTGAATCATGCCACGACTTGCAACTGCCGGAAAGAACAAGCATAACATGAGCAACTTCAAGGTAACAAGATAGAAGATGCATACTGTTGTAGTTTTGTTTTGACAGAGTATCACTCTGAATGTCTCCAGGCCCTGCAAAAAGAAGTTTTTCAAAACCTGAACTGAAAGAACTGAATCATGCCACGACCTGCAAGTAAATAAGGAGCCATACAGTCACTCACCACACCTAACCTGAGCCCCACTTTGCTACACCCTATTTTCAGAAAGAACCATCAAGGCAATATGTAATTTTCATCTAGAAGCGGACAACAGATAGCAGCATCTGCTAATTCACAGGCAAAGCCTCAGTTTGTTCCATTATGGAGCATAGTTCAAGTAAGGCACACTGAAATAGCTAGATCATGAAATTTCAAAATCTTATTCATTTATCTGACACCGTGACTGTACAACATTACAGAACCATAGTATCCTGACTGTATGGAAAAGCCAATAAACCGTAGAAATAGCTGGTCAATCAAGGGCTTACTTGAGGCTTGTAGATGGAGTGTGAGTAAAAAACGTGCTCTTAACATAAACCTGCGACACAAAAGCATAAATAAGATGGACATGATTATAATATTTTTTTTAGAACCATTAAGTTTTTTTAGAACCATGGTATCAGGATAGCTGATCAAAACATTGGCAACTACCAAGCAAATGCCATCCTGTTTTTAGAAAAAAAAAGATAACACAAGATTACGAGACATTTTCAAGCAACCATGAAGCCACAAACTGATTCAAGAAATATCAGACATGTTCAAACAAGTTCCATGGCATCATGATCACTAAATATTCAAGTCACCAAACATCAAACTGAAACTAAAAGTCCTCTTGAAGCACTTTGACCAAAGCCTCAGGAAGCAACTTGTACCCTCATCAGGTGCTTAAAGTCGTCTTGAAGCACTTTGACCTAAGCTTCAGGAAGCAACTTCTAAGAGCACTTTGACCTAAGTTTCAGTTGAAGCACGAGGCCAGGAGTTGACCGATCGACGTATAAAGAGAGAGGATAGCAAGAGGATGAAGCTTTTCTAGGAGTTTGTTCGAATGACTGAACCATAGGAATGTTTTTTAGAAGGTCTCTTTGCATCATTATTGTTGACCGATCGACGTATGACAGCACAAGGCTGAATTGGCTTCAAACAAAAGGGGGATGGCAGTGAAACATACTTAGATGAACGATGTGAAGCACACTGATAGCTTGAAGCACGAACTTCGACGATAGCAGACCAATTCTGCCGCCTGATTTGTCACAGCCAACAAGAATATGTTGGGGACCGATAGCTCCGCGCAGTTGCTTGTCGCTGCGGCCGTGAATGAGGATGGTGTCCTGGACGTCCTGCTCGGAGGCAAATCACCTTAACTTATTATAAAGGCTTTACTCACATGAATCAGATAGCTCTCTGCTCCACAAAATTATCAATTTTGATCCAGAGATGGAGGAGCAAGATACTGAAGTAGTCGTCCGAAGTGGCAACTGTCATTAAAGGAACTCTGTTGTGAACTACTGGATCTACATAGTATGTTGTATCTCTATACTATTGAATCTATCTTAAGAACTCCTATGCAAATAAGAATTTGGTATTTATTGTGTTGGTTCTGAATTAGGACTGCATGGTCTGAAGCCTGCAAATACCCGCTCCTTAATATAGAGTTACAGACTCCAGGAGTTTCCATTACAAAAGTAGTTACTAATTTAGGGCTCAACTATAGCCATTCCAAAAGACAGTGCTGAGAAATTTCCTTTGATTGATCTTGGTATGTTCCTCACCTAAATAGAAATCAAGTTTGCTTCCTATTTGTTTGGAATATAGACAGAGGGGCTGCTATGGTAAAAAAAAGACAATTATGTGATCAAGCAGCAGATGGAAGGCATAGAACTATTGGATTGATCCAATTGAGGCAAACCTGATTAAGTGCTAAAACAATTTACAAAACCCATGCACAACCTGAACCTGACCCTGCCCCCACATAGGTCCAACATGTATGTGCCTTAAAAAACATAGATATAATGCAACCAAGAATAACATGACGTATGACAATAAACTAATGTTCTAGTCTGGAACTACAGCTATATACAAAACATATATTCATAAGTGACGACTATCACCCTTCCTGTTCTAGTCTCGAAATGATGCCTGTTCTTCAGCAGATAAAAAATTCCATGGGATGAAATAATGTAATTCCAGAAATCAACCCTCGATATAGCATGCAAAGGTCAGTGGAAGCAAAATCGCAGATTGTATAATTACATCTTATTCATATCATTTGATCAACAACTAAGCTTCGATTTGTGTGTAAGAAGAGGAACACAAAGGATAATCCGCCAGCATGACCCATTAAGACTGGCGGTCACTACATGAGTAATCTAAGTCCATCGGAAAGCCTTTTAATTCGACCAATTGCTAGACATTATTCAATAAATCAGCACATACTCGGAAGCATACAGGATTCCAAAAAATACATTGTGAAACCAACCTGCTTAGCAGACAGCAAGGCGTCGTCCTAAATCAGTGTTGTGGCCTGCAATATCCTCCTCCTGCTAGCTATTCCAGTTCGAGCTGATAGATTAAACAAATGACTTATTGCAACCTGATCTGAATCTACGTGAGACAACCTAACACCCAAGGAGAGCACGGAGCAACTCTGGGGAGAAGATTCAGTTTCACACATCAGAAAGGGAGAAGAGATGGCATATATACCTCGCCAGCACTCGGCAGAGAAGGGCCAACAAAGACGAGGCTCTGGATGTTGTCGCCGTCTCCGTGGAGGTCCGCTCAGCGTCGAGCTTCTAGCGCAGCTCCAGCCGCGTCCTCCGCAGCCTCCTTCTTCTTGAGCTGTGGCCCTGCGCTGCGTCCTCCGGGACCTCCTTCTCCGCGAGCAGCCGCGCCGCTGCCGTCTATGAGGACATGCGTATGAGTCCAGGTGCTCCGGGGTCAGCGTCGCGGAGACGGCACAGGGCGGGGGCGGGACGGCGCCGGTGGCAGGGGAGGGCCGTGGAGACGGCAGAGGGCGGGGCGGACTCGGCAGCGACTGCGATGACGGCGGGCGACGATTCGTACGGGCGACGGTCCGCGGACAGTATTGTGCGGGCGGGAGGGATGGAGGTGGATGTCGTGCGCGGGACGCGGGGGCGTGCTCGGCCTGGGCGACGGTTCCGCGGACGGGCGGGGCGCGGGAGCGGGGCAGGGGCGTTGGCGACTGGAACACGACGTCTTCACCGTCGGCGGAGGGGGCGGCTGGGGCGCGTCGGGGTGCTCCTGCTGCTGCGGGCTGCGAAGCTCGCAGCGGCGAGAAGGTCGGCGACGCTCGTGGGACGGCTGGGGAGTGCTGGCAGCGGGGATGAGGAGGCCGTGTGCCGGGTCGGGTCGCGGTGTCCTCCTACTGCCGCGGGATGCCAAGCTCGCAGCTCGCGGGGTGGTTTGGGGCTCGGGCGCGCAGCGGCGAGAAGGTGCCGCAGCTCTGGCAGCGATTTGGCGAGGGCGCAGCGGCGTGGGAAGTGGTAGGGTGCGAGGTCATGGAGCCGATTGCGGAGAAGTGCGTCGGTTCGTCCGAGGGAAAGAAGCGGTCGAGTAAACCGGAAACGAGCGGGGCGGGGCGATCAGACGATAACACTTGATTCTTTTTTAGTTGTAGAGATATATATGCAGATTTATAGCGGTGTACATGAATTTGTCCGGTGTGTATTTTCCTCACCGTCGGACAGTTTGATGAATGCATTTTCGTTGTGTTAGCCCAGAACTGCTGTCAACACGATCATTTGACATTTTACGATTTTGGCATAACCATTTTGTATGTCTTTCTTCTAGGTTCCGTAAACTATATAACCCTGTTTTCCATCGTTTTTATCTCACACCGGAACAATGCATCTGTTTGCATAACACGACCGACATTCAAAAAAAAAAATAACACGTCTCAATTTGGCATCTCCAGAAACACTGAAACAACGCCGCGTTGCATTTGCATCCCATGAGATGGAAGAAATAAGGCTTTGCCGGTTCGCGCTCGCGCCCCGTCGTGCACTCGTCGGCCTGGCCGTCTCGAGGCAACCTCTGGGCAGTTTGGCCCATCGCGGCTGGTCTCTTTTTTTTTTTTTTTTGCGACGATCGCGGCTGGTCTCGTGCGCGCGAGCGCGACCCGCTGCGTCGTGGTGGGGTTTGTTCGATCCGCGGAAGCAGCGGGTGGCGGGGCCGTTGGGTAGTGACGGCCTGACGGGGTGACGCCGACGCGACGCGGCAGCCGGCAGTGGGTGCTGCCGTGCTGGTCGCCTCGCCCGCCCGACAGTTTGTCAAACGCCTGCCGGGGCCGTTGGATAGTCAAGTCAGGTGCGGCGGGAGCGGGACCATGTGAATGCTTCAGTTGCTCTAGCCATCTCGTGTCATGCCGGCTGGCCACCGCCAAGGTGACCAAAGCCACAGGCTACAACAATCACTCACCCTCCTGTCGATCAGACTGGTATACGTGGAGTTTGAATGAAAGATCCGATCGTACCCAAGCAAGGAAGCGGCTCCAAACAGCAAAAACAAGTGTTCGCCTGGGGAAGGAAAAGGAAACTCACGCCTCGTCTCAAAAGCTGCTCCCACGAATTCCTGGAGCAGCAACCAAACCAACCCACCCCAAGGCGAAGGCGGCCAAACCCCAAGGAAAACGAGGCTTTTCTCCGTGTATCATTAAAAATGATGGTCTTTTCTACAGGCCATTAAAAAGTTCAGACTTACCTGGGTGTCATGACACTTTATTTCTTTGCCCCCCAAGCCATTCCGTCCATATTTACCGCTAACGGTGGCTAACGGAGCTGCAAAATGACTTAAATGCCCTCAGGCTAGAGAAGCGAGATAAAATTTTATTTTCCCCTGTGCCACTCCCTTGATGCCTTGCTGAGTGTTTTGGCACCAAATTGATTGCTATTAACCATTCTTGACCGTAATAATTTAATTATTATTTCAATTATTTGTAATATTTTTAGTTTTTGAATATAAAAAATCTTCAAAATCTTGCTACTCTTATATTAAACAACAACATAGTCTGACAATAATATTTTTCGATCTAACTGGTATCACGACTAAAATAAAAAAATATTAAGTTAAACTAATATTGAAAAATATTTTTTTCTGCTGGTCCCCGGCCCTCTGCTGGTCACCAAATATCTGGATCGTACATAATGCCTCTGACTGATGGTGAACCGAGAGCTAGACTCTGACTGATGATATATGGGTGTGTATGTGTATTTATACGTACCCGAGGGCGCGGCCGAGGCCGTCGGGCCGCGTAGACTCGGTGCTAGGCCGGGAAAAAAAAAGTGGGTGCAGCCTCCTGGCATCTCGGTGCAGGCTCATTCGGATGAAAGCTGGAGTACATGTTCCAGGAAAACGTACGCACACGATGACACAAAGTAATGTGAGTGTCATTCGATGCATGCTGCGTACTACGTACGGTTCTTGCACATCCATCTTCCACTCTAGGCCCTTGTTTAGATTGAAAAAATTTTCAACCTGATGAATAGTATCACTTTCGTCTTATTTGACAAATATTGTCCAATCGTGGACCAACTAGGCTCAAAAGATTCATCTCGTGATTTTCAACTAAACTGTGTAATTAGATATTTTTTTACCTACATTTAATACTCCATGCAAGCGGCTAAAAATTGATGTGATGGAGAGAGAGTGAAAAAACTTAGAATTTTGAGGTGAACTAAACAAGGGCTAGGAGTACATGTCCCTTCTTTTTCTTAAAAAAAAAAAGACTCCAAGCGCATCTTCTTCCCTATGTGGCCGGCGTCAAGCCGCCAAATCTTGGACTATACGTGCATCGAGCGTAAAGGGAAATAAATTGCCATGTGCCTGTCAGAATATTAGGCAATTTTAGCAGCAATTTAATCTAGAAAAAGACATTGAACAAAATAATCATATCGGTGACATTATATATGTGCTTGTGTGTCTTAAACGTGACGAGCATGTAGATGATACTCAAACTAAGCATTGACAGCCAAGACCTTAGAAGATTCGTTCCAGAAACATACCCAACAGCAGAGCCGGATGTACTCGAAGACATAGTGTCTGTCAAAATGAATATATTACTTGCCTAATTTGAAGTTCTTATAAAAAAAAGTTATGGAATTTTGAAATTAAAAAGATGACGCTGACGTCAACTGACATGAACGCCACGATAGTCAACAGAGCCAGCCAGTCGCATGCAATCGTGAATCACCAGGGGCAGCGGCAACAGTAACTAGGTGGGACCTGCATGGTCCACGGCGCAGCAGGTGCATGCACGCACACCACCAGCCAGAACGCAGCAGGTGCATGCATACGTCACCAGCCAGTTCTATTTTGATTATTGGATGTTGAGTTAATTCTATATACGCGCGCCCTACTGAAGTTTGTACTCAAATGCTTGTACGTAGCGCAAATACTCTATGTATATAAACATACAGGTAATAGTATTTTTCAATTTGGTGAACCAGCAGAGGGCCGGGGACCAGCAGAAAAAAATATTTTCAATATTAGTTTAACTTAATATTTTTTATTTTAGTCGTGATACCAGCTAGATCGAAAAATATTATTGTCAGACTATATTGTTGTTTAATATAAGAGTAGCAAGATTTTGAAGATTTTTTATATTAAAAACTAAAAATATTACAAATAATTGAAATACTAATTAAATTATTACGGTCAAGAATGGTTAATGGCAATCAATTTGGTGCCAAAACACTTAGCAAGGCATCAAGGGAGTGGCACAGGGAGAAATAAAATTTTATCTCGCTTCTCTAGCTTAAGGGCATTTAAGTCATTTTACAGCTCCGTTAGCCACAATTAGCGGTGAATATGGACGGAATGACTTGGGGAGCAAAGAAATAAAGTGTCATGGCATCTAGGTAAGTCTAAACTTTTTAATGGTCCGTAGAAATCTTTTTTAATGGTACACGGGAAAAAGCTCAAGGAAAACGAAAAACCCAGCCGACCACCACTCCTCGTCTCCCTCCAGACTCCAGAGGCCGAGAGGCAGATCACCTCGCCATCTCCCTCCCATGCCCCCTTGCCACGGCTGCTGCTGAGTGCCGCCGTGGGAGGATATCCGCCCGCAGCGCAGGACAGCTGCTTCTCGCCTGGGGTCTGGAGCACGCGCGCCGGCTCCCATGGACCCGGCCTCCGAGGAGCTCGAGCGCCGCAGCCGCTACCTGAGCGCGCTCGTGCGCCGCACCAAGCTCGCCGACCCGCCGCAGCCCGAGCCGGAGGCGGAGGCGGTGGAGACCAAGGCCAAGGCGGACGTGGAGCCGGAGCTGAAGGCGCCGCCGCGCCCGCACGTCGGCGGCGAGGGTAAGGGAGGGAAGGAGGAGGACGCCAAGGCGGAGGAGAAGGAGAGGACGGCGGTGGCGGTGAAGGCTAGGGGAGAAGTGAAGGCGGCGGAGGGGAGGAAGGTGGCGGTGTGCGTGCGCGCGGCGGACATGCCGCTGCCGCTGCAGCGGCGCGCGGTGCGGGTCGCCGTCGAGGCCGTCGCCGCCATGCCGCGGCTCGAGAGCAAGCGCCTCGCGCTCGCGCTCAAGAAGGTAACCGTGGACACTGGACAGAGACGTTTTTCTTCTTGTTTGTTTGAACCAGTGGTATTTGTTTGTGGATTTGTTTATGCTCAGCTAAACAAATTTCTCAACTGTTATTATGTCAAAATCAAATGCATGTTCGTATCATCCATGTCCGTGCGCGGAAACGAATCAGAGACAAATGCATACACAGATTTGTGGCTAACTCGATTCAGAAAAAAGAGGATCTAGAGCGTAGGATTCAAGTAGATGTTTCAGCTCTCAAAAATTTGATGCACATGCTGCTTTGGCCCCAAATGAAACGGAAGGCAGAGACGATGCCAGATCAGATGGTTCAAAACTTTCATTTATTATGAGAGATGGTCCACTATGCTGCTTACAAAGAACTCTATTTATGAGATATATGTAATGCTTTTGCTACTATAGGTCGTCTCTAGCAGTTTCATGTTGCAATCTTATTTCAAATTAAGTTAATATGGATGGCAACTAAGCATGCTCTACGAACTGGAAGAGTGGTCCACCAATGAAGGGCTGATGTTTTTGTGCGACAAAGAAATAGAGAAGGCTGGGGAGAGGGGTATAGGAGGATTATTGGAAGAAAACCAGTCAATGTGAGGATCGGTGATGGTCGGCTGACAGAGCAATATGTTATTTCGTAGTAAGTCATATGATCATGGAGTCACACAGCTAGATCACCTTCAGATGGAAAGCGCTCAATTTCTGACTTAGGAAACCACACAATTCTAAAACAGGTCATTGAGCACAGCACTGCCTGAAACTGACTCAACTCCTACCTCAAGTCCTCAACACACTTAGCAAACCACCGAAAATACAAAAGACCACATAAGTCAAACTGCAAACTTCCACAGCACTTGCCAACGACCCTCCAGCAAAAACCATCCAAAACAACACCAAGAAGAAACTAATCTTCAACATCAACTATCAGCCACCACTATCTTCAGACTTGCTTCAGAGCATCAGCAAACCTCCACATTGCAGCACTGTTGTTGGGTCCTTCATCAGCTTGTTGTTGATACCATATCATTCCTTGTTTTCTGTAGTGCTCAAAGTACACCTGCACAGCAAAATAACATCACTTCTCTAATTCTGGCAGGTTTCCTTCATTTTCTTTTCTGTCTAACTAACTCATGTTTGATTGTCTAACCAACCTTTTTTTTGTCAAACACGCACGAGAGTTGCGTATGTTTGTATGAGGGAGGGACTCCCTTAGGCCTTGCACAACGTAGGCTTACGATGATGCTTCGAACAGAGAGTTTTCAGGCACCACTTCTCACTCTGCAACTACCGGTGACGATGCCAGGAAATTGGGGAGTGGAGCAAGTAGATGCATCAATGCCCAAACTGAAAAGGAATATTTTGTTCATTGCACACCGATTTCTTGAGGCTAGTTAATTATGCCACTGTTTATTGTTTGTGGGACCCACTAAGATGAAAATGTGTGAAGTTACACCCTGCAGCAAAAAGCCAAATAAAACATCACTGTGAGGTGGCGGATATGAACAGTATTAGGCAACGCTCACGATGTGGAAGGCACAACACAACCCACTTATCACTCAAAGGAATTAATATGGGGCTGCAAAAAATCAAGACAAAAAAACCATTTTCACTTTCCCTGAAACAATAATGGAGGCACTTAGAATTACTGACTTAGATTTGCTCCTACTTTTCACATAGCTACTACTTCTATTTGTTTGTGTTGGAGTGTCTTCCTTATTTGCACCTTTGTGGCGTAAGTTGGTTATGAGTCATGAAACTAAGGTGATAAGATTTGGTTGGTTCTGCCACATTATTGAGCAAACAACGTCAGCTGTTGCTATTTATGTTCTTTTTGTTCCTTCCCCTTTCTACTTGGGCCTTGTTTAGATGCACCCAAAAGTTAAAATTTTTTCACTTTCTCCATCACATCAATTTTTAGCCGCTTGTATGGAGTATTAAATATAGGTAAAAAAATAACTAATTACACAGTTTAGTTGGAAATCACGAGATGAATCTTTTGAGCCTAGTTGGTCCACGATTGGACAATATTTGTCAAATAAGACGAAAGTGGTACTATTCATCGGGTTCAAAAAATTTGCAATCTAAACGTGGCCTTGGTTTCACTTAATTGCTAATGCATGTAATGTATCCCTTGTGATCCCTTTATTGTATTCTTGAATTTAGCCATATTTCTTAGATTTCCGTAGAAAGAAAAAGGCATGATGTACATGTGACCATGTGGGTTAACGTTAAAATTTGGCAATTTGCTACGAATATGTTACTAGAATAGCCAGTTTTTTTTTGTCCACGAGCATTCCCTTTGTGTGTTCTCTTCTCTCTTAATGAAATGATACACAATTCTCTTGCATGTTCAAGAACAGAAAAACTTGTTGGTTTTAAAAAAAAACTTTTTGCTCATGTTAGCATGCACTGCTCCCTGGATTTTTGTTTGCCCCAGTTAGATTGGTGTTCTTCTCTCTTAAGTCACAAGGTAGTGCCTTATGTGGCGTGCTTGATGACCTGCTGTTGTGTTTGGTTGGAAGTATCAAGGATTTTATTTTCATGATTGTGTTCTTCGATTCTCACTGTTCATGTTATGGTCGGCAAGCAGGTCCGTGGCTGAGCGCTGGGCGAAGGCGTGCAGGTGCAGGTCTCCACGGCAACGGCCTGCGTCCAGATGGTTATCAGAGCGTCCAGATGGTTATCAGATCCTAGAATCTAGGATATTTATCTATTTACTTTGCTATTTGGTTAAAGTTAGCTATGAGTTTGTTAGGATTGCTTGTATAAGTATTGGACTCTTGTTAATGAAGAGAACAGCCTGGGATTGAGACTTACGTCTCCCTTGGGCGCCCAGGCGTCTACTACTCCTCTCATCTCCCTTGCCATTCGCGAGTTCTTCTCCGGCGCCGAGCACGGCGCCGTTTTGCCGCTGCGCCATCCCTCTCTGCTCTCGAACCCCCTAGCCCTAGACCACCACAACATCTGGTATCGGCTATGCCAGGACTTGAGCTTGCTCCCGCTCCCCCTGCCGCCGCCTCCACCATTCCGCCCTCCACCGTTGTTCCGGCCTCCGTCATCGACGCCCTCTGGAACGCCATCTACAGCCTCCAGTACCAAATGGCTGATCTGGCTAATCGACTCGACCAGGTGGAGCACCGGCAGCCACCGCCGGCGATCTTTCTACCACTGCCCCCGGTCGGTCTTCCTGACTACAGCAGCGGTTCCCTGATGCTGACGACTGCACCAGTGGTTGTATCCACGGCGTGCAGCAGTCCAGCGCCGCTTCCCAACTCTTCGCCGATCTCGCCGTTCGCCGCCCCCAGCCCTGTGCCTAACACCATCGGTGTTCCGCGCGGACTCTCGGATTCCACCCGGGTCGACATCGAGCCGCCCGAACAGGAGGACCTCCAGCGCGCCCTTGGCTTGGTGTGCGACCTTGTGCGCCGCGGCCAGGCTGGGTGCCCCAACAGGCCCGTGGTTCTGCCTCCTCCACCAGCCACCACTCCTGCCGGCGCGGCGCATCCGCCCATTGTGATCGCGTCAACTTCGCCGCCACCACCGCGCCCGCTCCGTGGTCTGTCCCCGATGGAGCTCACCGGCGCCTACAGCGAGAACCTGCCCATGGTGTGCATTGTGGGCGGGCCCAACTCCAACGACTACAGCACCAACCGCATCCTGCACCACACCATCGGCCTCCCGGACTTCTCGCCGGAGCTCCGGTGTTTCCCGCCCGTCGCCTGCCACCAGGCCGTCGTCAACGACCTGGAGGACGCGCACGAGCAGATCGACAGGGCCATCTCCACAGCGCTTAGGGAGAGCAAGCTCGTCTACATCAGCGTCAGCTGCAACCTGCCGGGACTGCCGCACCCAACCTTCGCCACAGACCCAGTGCCACACTTCCTGGCGCCAAGGCCGAGCAACCTGATGGGTCTCGAGGCCGCCGTGGAGGCCACCGTCACGTTCGACCCCAAGATGCGCGTGGCCAAAGCCGGCGACACCTTCGTGGAGCTGGCGGAGGCCAGCGGGTCCGCGGTGGCGACCATGCCGTCGGCCACGGGCCTGGTGCTGGAGACGCTGCCGCGGTTCCTGGGCACCTATTGGGGCACCATGAGCACTGCCTTCTGCGCTGAGATCGTCGAGTCCGTTGACGCCTACCTCTTCGCGGGCCCCATCTTCAACGACTACTCCGTGGGCGACTCGTTCCTGCTCAAGAAGGACAAGGCGGTGGTGGTACAGCCGGACCGTGTCACCGTCGGCAACAGCCCCACCTTCGGCTGCGTCATGATGAAGGACTTTCTGTCGGTGCTGGCCAAGCGTCAGCTGGGGCCTGGGTATGCAAGGCAGGACCACACCTTGCCATGCATGGACGCAGTGGCCTACCACTTCCAGCTCCTTGCAGGTGCCATCATTAACGGTGATATCCAGGTGGGCGTTCTGCAGCCGTTCCGAGCACCTTTGCCGTTCCAAGTGCTGGCCCCGTGGGCGAGTATGTCCGAGGCTGACACACCATGGGAGCCCGTTGAGACGTTCTGCGCAGCTTACCCTTGCTTCCAGCTCGAGGACGAGCTGTTTGTCGAGGGGGGGCGCGACCAATTCATCGCTGCCCGTGGTGAGCCGCCGCGCGTCGTGGATGGACGCGTCCACTGCAACGCCCGAGTGTTCGTCCCTGCCTCTTCAGCGGCGTTGTCCACGCTCTTGCAGCTCGCCCACGCGACCGGCCACGACGGTCCACAGCAGGCACTGCCGAGCCTCCGCTCGGCGTTCTTCGTCGACGAAGAAGAGCTGCTCTTCCGTGCGCTCATCCATTACTGTGCTTCGACGGGCACAGACACCGCGGCCTTCGCTTACCGGACCGGCCACCTCAACACGGTGCCAGATGGTTTGTCTCGCCGTGGTAGCATGCCGGATGGTTTGTCTCACCGTAGCAGCGACGAGCTGTTAGCGGCCACTCTCTCGAGACCCTTCGTTCAGATGTACGTCGAGCTGCGCCGCACGTCTGCCGACACCGCCGACCTCTGCGAACTCCGTGACGTCATCAGCGCCGGCCGTCCTGGCGCACCGTTGCATGTCAGTGACGGCCTCATCGTCTACGCCGACGGTGTCTCCGTGCCGAACTCCTCAGCCTTTGTTCCCAAGGTCCTCAAGCAGGCACACACGGCAACCCACGAGGGCGCCCGCGTATGGCTTCGTCTGTTTCATCGCCTTGCCCAATCCTTGGTGGCCGGCTCCCGTGGAGTGGTGAGACATACGTACGCAGGGCAAGACACCGTTCTGGAACGCATGGGCACCGTGTTCTACTACCTCCAACCCACTGTCAGCGCCTACCTCTACAATGTTTTTCCACAAGGGTGTTCTAAGCCCGTTGCGAGGCTCGCCGCCGATGGCTCGCCGCAGCCTGAGCCTCATGCTGGCCCCCCGATGGTGGGTCTGTCCGCCGCGGTAGCAACGTGGGTGCCAGTCGACGCGTTCCACGTGGCGCACCCTTCCCTTCAGCTCGAGGACGAGCTGATCGTCGAGGGGGGGGAGAAGTGTTATGGTCGGCAAGCAGGTCCGTGGCTGAGCGCTGGGCGAAGGCGTGCAGGTGCAGGTCTCCACGGCAACGGCCTGCGTCCAGATGGTTATCAGAGCGTCCAGATGGTTATCAGATCCTAGAATCTAGGATATTTATCTATTTACTTTGCTATTTGGTTAAAGTTAGCTATGAGTTTGTTAGGATTGCTTGTATAAGTATTGGACTCTTGTTAATGAAGAGAACAGTCTCCCTTGGGCGCCCAGGCGTCTACTACTCCTCTCATCTCCCTTGCCATTCGCGAGTTCTTCTCCGGCGCCGAGCACGGCGCCGTTTTGCCGCTGCGCCATCCCTCTCTGCTCTCGAACCCCCTAGCCCTAGACCACCACAACAGTTCATGATATCTGATGACTGATTCTTTCTTTCCTTCTGTTTTGTGATTCGAAGGATTTCGATACAACATATGGGCCTGCATGGCACTGCATTGTCGGCACAAGCTTTGGTTCCTATGTCACTCACTCATTGGGAGGTTTCTTGTACTTCTCCGTTGACAAGGTCTACATTCTTCTCTTCAGAACTGCCGTCCAGCCACTTGCTCAGCCGCAATGAGACCTGGGAATCTGTTCACTCAAACAAGTGTAGATGCAGCGCAAATTGTAACTTTGAACAGAATAGATGATGCTCAACACACCGTGGTGCCGCGTTTGAGATGTAGAGGTAATTTCATTGTACACAGAACCGTAGAACAGACATGCCTCTGTAACTTGTACGCCGTACTGTGCTGCTGTGTAAACGTTCTTATGCTGTGGCCTGGAGTTACAGAGCCTGACTGTCAGATCTCAATCTCCAGCTTTAGTATCCAATGTACTTCGTGGTCACACATTCGAGCTAGTGGGGCCCGTGATGATCTCTCAAGTCTCAACGCTCCCTAGTAGAGCTGTATCTTGCTTGCTTGCTTGCCAAATGCTAGTAGAGCTGTACTTCCTCCGTCTCTAAAAAGTATGAATCTGGATAAATGGATTTATAGCAAAAAATGACATTTTCTTTTTGAGAGAGAGAGGGAGTAATCCTTAGCTGACCCGACCCTTTAAATGCTCGGTGCCAGGAAAAGATAACAGCTACTTCCTCTGTCCCAAAAGAATGGAAGTCTCTTCCTAAATTTTGACTAATCATGAAATACATTTGTCTAATAAACTTAATCGAAGATTGAAATGTACTCTCTCCACGTTGGTAAAAGAAGTCGTTTTGGACGAGGTTTGGGTCAAACATTGGGAATATAAATCATGAATAACTTTTAAGTTGTTGAGTTTGGAAATGTGAAAACAATATGAATAGATTTGTCTTGAAATATACTTTCATAAAAGTATACATATATCACTTTTGAATAAATATTTTTATAGAAAAATGAAGTCAAAGTTATGCTTTGGAGACCGTGTCGTTGTCTAAAACAACTTCTTTTATCAACATGGAGGAAGTAGATGATAATAACATTATTTGTCTCGTAAAGTGAGACTTTCATTCTTTTTAGGACAAAAAGAGTAATTGACAGCTGGCCATCATCCCTACGGCGGGTGCTGCGCCGTGCCAAATGGTGGGTACTATTTTGTACAAAAATCTAGTTAAACTTAAGTCTAATTGACTTCTCAAAGATCGAGAACGTCCTTTTCAAAAAGATGGAATATGTCGATATATGGCTCGCTCAGGCTCAATAGCGCTCATTGTCTAGGATAGGAATCACAGAATCGCTATATCAATTTGATCTGGCTTTTAGTCTTAATACACAACTCACAAAAAGAATATTCAACTCAGATAGAAAGTATCCTGAATTGTACATTTGTACAGATTTCTAGATTTAGAATTTTTATCCAATCCAAAAGTTTAGATAGACCGTTTAGCTTTCAGCGATTCACGGATTCTAAAGTCACCTTTGAACGAGACACCAAACAGAACACACTCATCGTTGAGAATGGGACAGACAAATGCGAATGTCCCACTGACCCTGTGAGGAATCAAGAGAACCAAAAAGCATAGACCACTGAGACCAACCATTCATTTAGGACCACTCACAATAAACGGCGATGAAAAGGTAAAATGCAAGTGACAACAGCTTAAAGGGCTTCCCAACCCAACCAAACCTGGCTCCAGTGCCCCTGCCTGAAACGAGGTGGGACACCGAGGCCTTGCCCGGCAGCATCTCATATGGGGAGCCCCCAAATTTTCCCAACAATAATCATAACACGGCTACAAGCACCAAGAAACCAGGGTCCAGATCACATTGCATAGTGTCATTAGACAGCAGCAAACACTAAGCTACTAGTTTCTAGGCACGTAAAGCCGGCTTTACTGCCCCTCGCTCGAGTCGCGCTTGGGCGCCTCCCTGATCTCTTCAGCAGGGTCCTCCTGCAGCCAAGCACCAGAAATACGATTGTTTAGGGAAAAGGTTGATTTCAGGGAGATCCAATTCAAGAGTGCAAAGAGAACTTAGTGTTAGGGACATGGGTCTTACCGAGATATCAGAAGTCCATAGGGTCAAGTTATCACGGAGGAGCTGCATGATCAAAGTGCTGTCCTTGTAGGACTCCTCGCTCAGGGTGTCCAGTTCCGAGATGGCCTCATCAAAAGCCTGCAAATTGCCCAGGAGGGAACATCAGCATGATGTCTTTCACATGTCAATGGTCTAAACCCTGAACAAAGACGAACTCTAAACAATTAAGATGTCCATTCTTCTTTCAGCTGTGGAAGACTTCAGAACACCAAATAGGGTAAAAAACATTCAAGCGCATGAGCTAAGCTACAATATTTGAAAAGATCAAACAAATTGCGATTTAATAGCATGACAAACTACACGAAGTCTACTCACAGAAACAAAACTGACCAAACACATATACCCCCCCCAAAAAATGCAGAATACCAATATTGCTTAATGCCCAACTTTTTATGAGCCACTGATGACTTAAAACCTAAACTTAGAACAAACAATTTCAACAAGTGCAGAATATACTGTGATATTTTATTCTCCTAAAGTCAATTTGATGTTGATCTAAAAGGATTTGCATAACTGTTCGAGGACATATTTAAATTCATTGCAGACAATAGCTTAATAAAAAGTAGCAGCCGACCAAAGGACATAATAACAAAAGGTTAGGTACACCCAATAGGATGCTCTAGTGTGCACACACTCAGCACAACAGTTGACTGCAATTAAAAGATGTTGTCTCCCAAAATACTGATTCCAAGAAATTTCCAATGTTGTATAAGTCAATAACAGAATAGTGAAGAACCAAAATGTTAGGTTTCCTGTCCATATCACAACTTGTGCACAAACCAATCCATGTATAAAAAGTACACATTTATGACTGTAGGTGTGACAACGAAAAACAATGGCTCCCTCCATTTTTTTACATGCTGTATTAGGTTTGCCTAAGTCAAACGTTTCCAACTTTGACCATCAACTTTCAAAAAAAAAAATGCAGTTTCACAACATGTGAACCACATATATTACGGAAGTATTTCTCATAGTGAATCTAAAAGCATAAATCTTTTGATGTTAGCCTATATAATTTTTTTTTAAAAAAATGGTGGTCAAAGATAGAAATATTTGACATAGGACAAAACTAATATGCATGTAAAAATACAGTGAGTAGTATTTTTCATTGATACAGTTTTAATATCTAATATCTGGAGGGCTTCATAGTTCATACACCAGAAAAATTAACTTAAAAGTCTCACCAAAGTAAAGGGTTGTAGCAGAGATGCATCAAAGGAGAAAAGGCAATATAGCAAATATGGTTCTCTAGTGATAATATTGTGATACACTAATGACCTACCATTTTCCCCTTACTGCTCAATTAACAATGGTCTTAAGTCATTTCATAAAATCATAAATACAGCATGTCATCAAAAACAGACCAGCAATTCCCTACACAAGCACTGCACATCCACATAGATAATATACTAACAAAACATGAAATGATGCTGAAAAACAAACCTGCTTTGCAAGACTGCAGGCACGATCAGGTGAGTTGAGAATCTCATAGTAGAACACTGAGAAGTTAAGTGCCAGTCCAAGCCTAATAGGGTGAGTTGGAGCAAGCTCAGCCAAAGCAATATCCTGAATGCACCACAAAGCCCTTTTCAGCAAACTTGTAATAAAACATGATGTGAAAAAAAAACTACGAGCATAATGCTTCAAAAACAAAATTGCACACTGATTAAGAAATGAAACAAAAAATTGTTGACCTGGGCAGCCTTGTATGCCACCATGGTGTTCTCAGCAGCGTCCTTTCTCTCAGCTCCAGTCTTGAACTCAGCAAGGTATCTGATCATGACAACTGAATCAGTCAAACGAAAACACAATCCCATAGCAAATGTGGAAGTCTTACTGGGATTGATATAATCATATTACCTGTAGTAGTCACCCTTCATCTTGAGGTAGAAGACCTTGGACTCGGGAGCAGTTGAAGAGGGCACAAGGTGGGACTCGAGCAGCTTGAGAATGCCATCGCAGATCTTGGTGAGCTCAGTCTCAATCTTGCCACGGTAGTCCTTGATGAGTGTTACGCGGTCCTCATTGCCTCGGCCCTCCTCCTTCTGCTCAATGGAGGAGATGATGCGCCATGAGGCACGGCGGGCTCCAATGACGTTCTTGTATGCAACAGACAGGAGGTTGCGCTCCTCCACAGTGAGCTCCTCAGAGTCAACAGTCTTGGCTACCTTCTCCATGAACTCAACCATCTCCTCGTACCTCTCTGCCTGCTCCGCAAGCTTGGCCATGTACACATTTTCCTCACGGGAAAGCTCTGCTGATGCCATCTTACAATTCAGTTTTCAAAACTTGCAGTACGCCGGATCTGCAGGGTTGGGAGAAGCAGTGAGCTAACTTCATCGCACGATTAACACTTTATTGATGTGTGGCACGAATAGCTACTAGCTAGTCATATTCAGACGGGGAAATTTCCAGAGGGAAAGCACAATTCTCAGCATAAGACAAGGAAATTCATGGTCTAGTCACGGCAATTTTAACATTAACTACTTGAAAAATGAGAGGCTACTACAGTATCTGGTTGGCGAATTTTGCCTACAATAACCACAACTAAACCTAGCTGAAAGCATGTCTATTAGCTTCCAACACTTCCTCTAACCTTGAAAAGCGCCAGATCTGAGTACCTAAGTACGAACTTCCGGCAGTAAAAAAACCCGCCGCTTAATAAGCATGACACAGAATCAACTGGTTCGACTGGAGTACAGGCTTTTGACGGATCCGTACGCGTACAACATCAGATCAAGCGGGCATGGATCCCGTCCTCGCGCCTACTCGATCTAAAGGGATCCAACCACCCAGTAGCGGCGCCCCAAACCCGTGCGGAAACGACATATTTAGATTACAAATCCAACGCAAAAACAAGCAAAGCGCCAGGAAAGAAAGGGAATCGAAGCAGCAGCGACCCAGAATCAAGAGAGGAGGAGAAGCCGAGGGACGGAGGAGAGGGGTACCTCTGCGTGCGTCCGTCGACCTCGTCGAGCTCCGGCGTTCGAATTGGGGGTGCGCGAAGAGACAGCGCTGGCTGGGCTCTACAAAAGGGCTGTCTCCGAGTGCCGCCGCCCAATCATATGGTGACGCGTGTCGGCGCCACAGTGGCAGCCCTGATCCCGCGCGGTGCATGTGGTCATCTGGCCCACCGGACAGGCGGTGGCTGAGCCATCGACGAATTCAAAGCCGTCACGACGTGTGGGGACCGGACAGCCAGCCTGCTCCACATGTCAGGGTGGCCCGCACGCGGAGCCTGCCTGCCTGCCGCTGTGATGGTGGGCCCAGTGCCGCCCTGGTGATAAGCTCGTCGGGCGCCTCCGGCCGCCGGCCCCACGCAGCGGACAGCCTGGAGGCGTTGGACCGAGGGGGCGGCGCGGGGCCGAAAGGAAAAGGAAAATGATTCTTCTCGCACGGGCCGCAAAGCTGCCTGAGTTCACCGACCCGTGGGCCCGCGTGGCTCGCTGGTCACGTGACGTCCCTTCGTGCGTCGGGTGCGGATAAGAACTGGCGGGTGCCGGCGGGCTGGATCTGGACCTGGACGGGCGTGGGACACCCCAATTGTCACGACACACAGGGCGCCGGCGGGGCGGGGCGGCCTGGGCGTTCGGCCTACCCGATTTTTTCGGGTAGGATAATTTGGGTAATGAAAATGGTTACCTGATTTTTTTTTTGTAACGAAAGAAAAATTATATTATATGATAACTGGGTACATCAATATTACACGTACTCTAAATTATAAAATAGTACCCACGCTGTGAATAGCACAACTCAAAATCTAACCTGTTAGATATTTTGCAGTATGGATGACCGCACAAGCAAACACTCGGCAAATGGCCTGAGAACAAATGCCCAACGAACAGCGGCCAACATTCCTGTAGGCGGAATTGAGGAACTTCTTCTTTCTGGTGTCTTCCTTCTTCTTCTTTCTGCCACCGAAGAGTGAGGAAGACTGATCTGAAAATTATTCTCCCTAGTCCTTCATCGTGACCAGATCTAACCACAATAAAACGGAGAAGAGACCAGAGAAAATTATTCCATAACAGCGACATCATCTCCGCCTTGATGCCGCCGTTCGAAAACAAAAGTCTCCATGTCGTCATATCGATGAAGATGCTGACGTCGATGTTATCGCCCTCATCTTCAACGGAGCCGCCATGGAGAAGATGATTCCACCCTTCCCCTTCACTGTCGACAGAGATGAGGAGAAGGAGGAGATAAAACTCCAGTACCAAGTAATTTGGCATGGAGAGATACTAACCCTAATGACTCGATCTACTGGAAAAAACTTATTAAAAACAATGGATCCACACTCCCTTCAACCTCCGGTGAGATGCCGGAGGAGAAGAGAGGGGGACCAGCGGTGGTGGACGGCGGGGGCGGCGATGGCGGCGCTAGGGCAATCAGGCGCTCGGTCTGGGACTCTAGGTCACGAAAATTGCTACCCGATATTCACCTCGAAAAAACACTACCCGAAATTTTGGGTACCCGATAATTCGAGTTCGGGTTCGGGTATACCCAATATACCCGAATTCACATAAAAGAGCAAACTGCACAAAACTTTTATAGCAATTTTATATATAATTTCAGCAGCGATTTGTATAAAATTTCAACAGCAATTTACAAAGAATAATATATTACAATCACTTGTTCAAACAAAAAGAATCATATACTAATAAAGTGATAAGTTCAAGTGCTCCACTAACAACACATTACAAACACATGTTCGGGTAGTTTGGGTAGTTCGGGTACCGGGAGATATTATCCGAATTACCCAAACTTATTTCGGGTAATCAGAAATTCTATCCGAATTTAGGATCGGGTACCTCGGGTTCGGGTAATTCGGGTCCGAGTATTTCGGGTATGGGTAATGGGTATCGGGTATTTTGCCCAGGCTGAGGCGTAGGGAGCGACAAGGCACGTGTCGCTGAGGAGGCCGCGGGGCCCGCTCCTCCACGAGCGTCACGTGGCGTGAACGCGCGCGGCAACGACTGCCAGTCGGATGAGTACACATGAATGAACTTGAAATTGATTCCAAATCATAAGATATTTTGATTTGACATTTCTAGATATATTATTTTTACTGCATATTACGTTAACTTTGTATTAAGTCAAACAATTGTATATTTGACCATCCATTTCAAAAAATTATATAGAAATGTCAAACAATTGTATCTTTGACCATCCATTTCAAAAAAATATATAGATTCATGATGGATAGAATTTTTCTTTTTAGTTTTTTTAGATCAACTATAAGAAATGCTTTCATAATATATAACTTCATATATTGTGAAACTATACGGATTTTTCGAAATGGATAGTCCGAGATAGTAATGTTTGACTTATATTAAACAAAGTTAATGTGACATATAAAAAACGGAGAGAGTATTTAGAAAAGCCAAAACATCTTGTGATTTCAAATGAGGGAGTACATTCTAATTTAAATACGAAAACATATACAACTCGTTGAATGTGAATAAAAAAGATAGTTTAGCTTTGGATTCACATTTTGATATCTACTTGATTGTGAAGAACAAGTATATATTTGTTTCATTTATTATTTGAATAAAACAAAATCATTATACGTACACGTAGAAATTTAAATGATATATACATATATAGTACATAATAACACGTGTAGATAAAGACAACACATAGAAGCAAACATATTTATAATTTATTAACTCATGGCACCAAAAAGTGAAGTGTATAAACTATATGGTACTGTCGTCACATGATTCATACGGGATGAAATTGAGAAGCAAAAACTACCTCTGCGTTTTAATGCCAAGAAACATACATCAAAATGCGAAATCAGTCAAACGTGATTAGATAAAAAAATACACAGTTTGTCTTCCCATGATACACCTAAAAGAGACTCGTTAAAAAATAATATATTGTTACTTTTTTAGTACTCCTACTTGAGAACCTGAATATGGATCAAGTGGGCTAATAGAAAAATTAAATGTTGTTACCGGGTCGTTGTCATTCTCGTGATGAGATGTCCAGTCTCCCTTTCACAAACAAGAACAACCAAGTTTGACCGTAATCCCCTTTTAACTGGTCCAATTTTACGGCTAATGATGGCACGCTATGTGTTGATACCATTGTTTTTTACTCCGCCTGCAGCCTTGCATACCGATCACATTTGACACCATTTTCAACACATATGAAGTAAAACTAAATTAGCATATGAAATGGAAACAGCAGCATAAATATTTTGCTATTTCTGCACTTTGTAATCTTTAATATGTCATTGTACGACGACAGGTCGTGGAAGATGTCTACTATAAGGAGCTTAGCCTATGACATAGTTTTATAACAGGGAAAAATTTTCAGTTCAGCCAAAGCTAAGGTTGTCTACTCCTCAACTTTAATCCTTGTCACGTCGGATATTTGACACTAATTAGAAATATTAAACATAGACTAATTATAAAACTAATTGCACATATGGTGACTAATTTGCGAGATGAATCTATTAAGGTTAATTAGTCCATGATTTGATAATGTGGTGCTACATTAAACATATACTAATGATAGATTAATTAGGCTAATGATGGAGACTAGGCCATGTTCGCTTGTCCTATAAATCATACTTTTCAGCCAACAAAGAGTGTTTTTTCTCTCACAACAAATCAGCAACAATACTTTCAGCCATGGTTTTTCAGCCAAACGAACAGGACGTCTCCATCTGTGCAATTAGTTTTATAATTAACTTATGTTTAATCCTCCTAGTTAACATCCGAATGTCCGATGTGACAAGGCTCAACTTTAGTTCCTAAATCCAAACACCCCCCTAAGAGTTTTTGTCGGTGTTTTGTAAATCAGACTAGTAAATTTATATGATTGCCGCGATGTTCTAGGAAGACGATGGTGGCATCCAAAAGAAACGAGGATTTATACTGATTCAGGCCAGAGCTCTATGTCTAGTTTCAGAGATGATCAAGTGCGTGTTCCTCGCTTGAATGTTCTGAAGTTCTTACAATGAGGGTGTAAGAATGGTGGAAGAGGTAGGAGAGCTAGAGCTAGGAGACGGGCTGCCCGAAGAGAAGCTTCAGGAGCCCTTGTACGGTGTAGGAATGAGTGAATGAAAGTTGGATCCCTAAGATGGCAAGCTGCCCTTATATAGTGTTCGGGGCCAGGATGTGTACAAAGAAGAAGGTTCTCAAGACCGATGTGTCATGAGCCTGAGGGAGGGCTGTAACACCCCTGGTATTATGAGCTTACTTAGCCCCATGGTTAAGACCTGAGCAAGGTTACCGCAGCGAGATTCTCGGATTTTAATTTTTTTTAAAAAAAATCACATGAAATGATTGACAAAATTTTATGTGACTCACTCTTGTGACTGGGAGAAATCAAATAATTATAGTGAGTTAGTTTGCTTAACGGGAAAGGGTGCTAGTGAAAATACTAACAAAAAGGTTAAAATATGTTGTGTTAATCATTTGGCATGAAAAACATTTTTTGTAAACAAAAATTGTAACACCCGAGGTGTTTGCCACCAGTTAAGCAGTGGGTTTGAGCTCAAACATGGTAGATTAAGTGGTGATGAAGATGTCAAGGTTAAACCTATGGAAGCGAGCCCCAACCTAAACTTGGATGTTGCACCCTTGCTTTACATATAGTCCATTTTTAAGATATATGCTTGGGTGGTGTTATTGCAATATCTTCATGTGTCTCACCTTAGTACCTATCTATATTAGTCACTGGCAAAGTTTCATGACGTTTGGAATCAAAAAGTCACATGAAATGATAAGTTATATGCTTGTTGGAATGACTTTACTAAGTGCTGGAATTGCATTATTAAGTGAATGGAAATAAAGGTCATCGACCAAATATTGCAACCTTGCCCAAATGACTCTAGATGTACTCTACAACAAAAGTCAAGAAAGGTTCATGTTGAGCAAATGCCCCGAAAATGCTCCAATTGATCAAAAAGGATAATTTAAGTTTTATCGTGATCCTACTTTGGTCGAAGTAGAAATATAGTTTCTATACCAGTTATGATGTTGGACCTTAAATGAAAGTTGTAGTTCACATTGTGTAGAAGAAACTTTGTTTAATGGTCAAGAGCTAGTTTGGTCTCTAACCTAGTCAAATAGAGGCTCAAAGATTGGATTAGCTGCTGTTTTTCAGCACTTAGAAATATTTCTAAGTCTGGGATTTCAATGGCGATCATGATTGGCATGCCGCGTTCTCGTGTTTTCGTTAAGCAACTTGACTTGATCCAAAAATAGAAGTTGGACATAACTCTATGGAGAAGGCACAGGAAAAAGTTGCATTCCGTTTGACCAAGTTTTGGCTAGGGAATTGGAGCCCAAAGTGAAGATTGTTAAGTCATTGACACTGCTGTTTTGGAAGATAATTAGCTGCTAATCGGTTACTCTAATGGCTTGGCCCTTTAAACAAATGTGTAGAGTGTTACGTGGACAACAATTTTGATTTAAGGCCCATGGCCCAGTTCAACCCGTAGATAGCCCAAAACGGCGCCCCAAGATGGCCACAGCAACGCACGCCAGGTGTCCGACATAATGGCGCAATGGAGACACGCGTCCTGGACGTGGCGTTCATGCGCGAGAGCGCGCCCCACCATTGCTGCCGCGTGCTCCTTCGCAGCTCGCTCTTCCTCTCGCGCGTGGGACGGCAGCAGGCGCTCCCCATCCACTCCAGTGCATTTGCTCTCGCCTCCCTCGCTCTGTGCCAGCGCACGGGCGCGGACGCCGCCATGGCCGCCCGGCCGAGCTCCCTGTCTCCGCGTGGCTCTTCCCCTTCAACCCTCCTTCGTCCGAGCCAACCACCCCAACGTGTCCGCAGCGCCTCACTGAACCTCCCCCACCATTCCTCCTGGTCCCGCGGTCGCCGGAGTCGACCCGCCGCCGGTCACTGTTGCTGCTAGGAGAGGCGCTCGTGGCCGGGCCACCGAGGGCCACCTCGGGCCGAGCTGTGCTGTGCCCTGGGTGCGTGCGGGCTCCCCCTTGCCGCTCTGCCACCGCCGGCCCCTTTCCCGCTGCCGCCGAGCGCCAAGCCGCCGGCCCCGACGAACTCTCTGTTCAGCACCGTGAGGAAGAAGAAGAAGGACCCACGTGTAAGGGGGAAACAAGTTCAGGGGGTTTTCTACACTGTCATAGACTCATGTGAATAGTACCTCGAGGACTGTTTTGTGATTATTTTGCAGGAACATTGGAAATTCATAGTAAATCGTAGAAAAATCGTAAAATAGCAAATGAGGGCTTTTTGGAATCCTTGTGAAATTCTCTATGCAATAGATCTATAATATGACATGTTTTAGTTTAAAGTTTTCTCTGTAAAAATAGATTTGTGCAGCTAGGTTTTTAATGCTAGTTGTATTTGTCATTTTCATAACTGTAGATATAGGGCTCCAAATGAAGTGAAATTTTTGTGGCATGCTACTCATGTGATGATTGATGTGTAGTAAAAATTTCATGAATTTTGGTTGCCATTTGAGTGAGTTATTAGTGTATCTTGCTCTCACATGAATTCTTGCAATAACAATTTGTCTTTTTCATAGAGGTTGATATACATGTCCAAATGGCTTGAAATTTGTACAGTAGACTATTGGGTGGATGTAAGAGCTACTGTAATTTTTATATAATTTATTATGGACTTTTGGTATATGTTTATTATTTCACCTTGCTATTTAAATAAATTAAGAAATGCATTAAAAGAAATTATTTAATGATGAGCACTATGCTTTTTGGTGATCATTTAACATACACTTTATGATGGTTACATTGGTTGTGGCCAAATGTATGTTTGGAATGTAAGTTAATATTTATTCTTGCAATTGATGCTTTCCTGGACAGTTTCTGGGACTTTGGTAATTGCACCATGAAAATGATGTTTGCTGAGAAACATGCGTATAACAAAGTTGTAGATAACTCATTAATCTAGCTTGTGTTAAATTTTGGTGGCATTTGGCCTTATAGTTTGTGAGTAATGACTGTTTCAAGTTGGGTTCCAGAAATAGTTGTTCTCTAGAATCTCTGGACCAGATTCTGTAATTATGCATATTTGACTTGGTTAACTTGAGAATCATGCTAATATGATTAAATATTAATTATAGACAATTTCATAAGCTTTCTAGAATGTCTTGTTGTATGGCTATTGGATTTGTATAACTCCAGTTATGATCCAAACATGTAGATGTTGTTTGCAGTCCAGAAATTGTCAGATGCTAGTCATGGTTGTTTACTCCATGTGTTGCTAAGTGTGGCTTATACCCTTGATGATGGTCAAGTTAAGATACTTGTGATCTTATCAAACTTGTATTATGCTTGATGTGCTTGCCCTCTTTAATTGGTTGTGTGATGTTAGTTAATTAGCTTTTGGTGTCTATGTCTTAATCGTGTGTTTACTTGAATGATTATGTGATGCATCTTGTGTTACTATTCATCATATTCATACACATGCATCTTGCATCTCATCTAGATACGCTAGATGCATCACGTGAAGGATGAGATGTTGAAGCCAAACCTGAAGACGGCGTTTGGTGGACCTATCCCGAAGATGGAATGACTAAACAAGTGTCGGGATGGGAGATGCTCACCAAGCGAGTGTCATCTGTCAATCACTAACCCAGTGTTCGATCTCAGGCAAGCTTCGGAGCATTCTAAGCCTCCTACTTTACAAAAGCAATTGAGTATATATATGTTATATATGTATTGTTGCATTAAGTTATAGGAGTTGATTGAAAACACTTGCTGCATATATATCCTTTCCTTGTCCCGTAAATATGCCTGGAATCCTATTTTGGTTCAGGATCGAAAATATTGCTTAGCCCTGCTTAGACCGGTAGCGATCGGTGATTTCCTGTCACCGGCAACTATAGGTGGTTACTGGAATACTTTAGCTATGGAATGGATGATATCCTGGAAATAGCCAAGTGTTGATGGATAATTGGAGACCGGACGGAATAAGTATGGGGCAACCAGACAGGGTTCTGGGGTGCTTGTAGTTTCCGCCTGTGTCGATTAAGGACCGACCGTTGTTGGGCCTCGAGTCATGTTGAACGCATGCCTCACATTTAGCTGGCCGAATAAGGTACCTTTCGACCGCGAAGCTGGGAGATTATTCGGGCCGAGTGGATTGCCCGCAACGCACTATACCGGAGCAGTAGTGGCAGGATACGGGGGCGCGATGATAAGGCCAAAGAGCAGTCGGGCGGCCCCCGGGTACATGTGGTTCCTGGCAAACTCGCGACTTTACCTGAATAGTTGACTCGGTGACCAATACCTCACTTTAGCGGGTGAGTGAGGTTTGTGTGAGGAATAAATTACCAGCTGGTTAATAATCGATTCGAATCGCCATCGTTCACTGGATAGTGAACACTTGACTCGAGTTACGGCATCGTAGTAATGATGATGGAACACGAATGGTTATGTGGATGATGTTGTAAATGCTAAACCTAAAATGGTAACCTTTGATGTTAATGGTTAATTGAGTGGTTGCTTTAGCATAGGTGCTTACCTA
Source organism: Saccharum hybrid cultivar R570 (assembly GCA_038087645.1). Lineage (NCBI taxonomy): Eukaryota > Viridiplantae > Streptophyta > Magnoliopsida > Poales > Poaceae > Saccharum > Saccharum hybrid cultivar. The sequence goes on along the minus strand of JAQSUU010000534.1, from coordinate 17,000,985 downwards.
GATTATTAGGTTATAATAAAGATGATGCAAAAGTGCTCAAAACGGTTTATTCATGATAACTTATGCTTTTCGCAAATGAGTCAAGCTAGCCCACTGAAAGAAAGCCTTGCATACTCCTTGGTGTCATTATTTCTGGTTTATGACGGGTAAGTCTAGCTGAGTACCTTCTCGTACTCAGGGTTTATTCCCACTTGTTGCAGGTTGTGATGTATCATAGCTACTGCAAGAATTAGAAGACTCCGGCTGTAGTGGCGGAGTGTGATCATGGGCATGATCCGTCTGAGTTATCTTGTCTCTCATGCTTTTATGGGAAATTGACCTTGGTACTGGCATGTATTTGAATTAAGGTGATATTAGTTTCAAACTACTTTGCTTCCGCTACTTTTGAACTTGAGTTGTAATAACTCTACTGAACTCTGATATATGTTGAATTACTTATGAAATGGATGTAACATATGACCTGTTATGTTGGACCACTACGATCTTGGCTTGTATGTTGATTGGTTTGAAATCTCTCGTGATTTTATTGGACTACCGGAGTTATAGGAGCTTAAGTATGGGAAATTAATTGCTCCGGCGATTGTTTTTGTACTTTGGTTCTTATAATTTGGGCGGTTCCGTGACAAAAATAAACTATCGCTGGTATGTAGTACTTAATAAAATTTGAGTGTAAGTCTAGTAGATAAAAATGCAACTTTGGTTTCGGTAATTAAATGTTGTTCAATGGCATATTTGGTAGCTCAGGAATTGAAATTCGAATTTAATTCCAGCTTCTAGAACGGAAACGACAAAGTCCAAAAACCTAATGACAATGTCATTTTGGCAAGTAAATTCTGAGGAATTTAGCTAGCAACGGTAAGGTGCTTGGGCACGGTGAATTGCGTCAAGGTATAGGTTGTGCATTGGTATAGAGTTTAGGGGTGTTTGAGTCGATTGGAGTTAGTTAGTAATGTGCCGCGTGGCTCTACCGCCGGTCCTAGGCTTCTCACGTGGTTGGCCTGGGTAGGGTAGAAGCTGGTGATGGGTGTTGACCCGTTGGCGTGAATGACCTTGCGGTTCCCAAAAAGGATGTGGCCGGTTGGTGCCATTCCCTAGGTGAGTTTGCCATGAGCCATGGGCCTCCAGCCCCCTAGGTGGAAGACTTGGCCGTGGCCGGTGGCGAAAGAGGGTATTGGCCCCCTATGTAGGTGAACTCTGGGATGCTACCACTGAGGGTAGTTTTGAGAGTGTGTCCGCCGTAGACCGCAGGGTCTAGATCTCCAAAACAGAGGTCTGGAGCGTGACTGAAGGCGGACGTGGGCGCTGGCCCTCCGTCACCTGTGAACTCGTAGTTTTCGTGGCGGAAGTGGCTGTTGGCAGCCATTTCGTGAGCGAGTCCACTGATGGTGCGAGGAGCCATTGCTTCCTTCTCAACAATCGAGAGTGCACGACTGTCCCCTACCTGGCATGCTAACTGTCAGTGTTTTGTAAACTGGACTAGTAATTTTATACGATTGCCGTGCTGCTCTAGGAAGACGATGCTGGTATCCAAAAGACATGAGGAATTATACTGGTTCAGACCAGAGCCCTATGTCTAGTCTCAAAGATGATTGAGTGCGTGTTCCTCACTTGAATGCTATAAAGTTATTACAATGAGAGTGCAAGAACTGTGAAAGAGGTAGGAGAGCTAGAGCTAGAAGATGGGCTGCCCAAAGGGAAGCTTCAGGAGCCCATCTACGGTGTAGGAACGAGTGAATGAAAGTTGGATCCCCAAGATGAGTGCCCTAGCTGTCCTTATATAGAGTTCGGGGCCAACGCATGTACAAAGAAGAAGGTTCTCCCAACCGAAGGGTCGTGAGCCTAAGAGAGAGCCTAGCTAACTTGGCTTGCAAGCTACGCAGTCTTGTGATGCACGTCTGGGCATGGTTGTCACGGTCCTGTGGCCACGCCACGGCATGGCGTGATGTGGTGCTACTATGTCGGTTGTTGCGGCACTGTAGGCACGGTGGTGGTTCGTCAGCCATCTTGTGGGACATGGTCTCCGTCGTGGTCTTCGTCATCGTCTCCTGGTTTCATGGGGCGTCATACAGGAGTTGGTAGCTGCCCCCAGGTTGTCGATCGCCTTGTTGGCTTGAGGAGCTGAGGGCCACAATCCTGATCATGGCTCCCACCGGTTTGGATGATCTCTAAGTCAAGTCCTTTTATTGTGGATCACATCCCGTAGTTGGTAGAAATGTGTCTAGTCGAGCCGTATTTGGCCGGTAGGCCCCACACCGGCTGTCACCGCCTTGGGCGGTGTTGTCTTGTCCGTGCTGCATGGCATAGAGGTGGCGTCGGACTGAGGTGACCATTGTCCCCTCGATCCTTACGGGTTCAGTGCGGCGTGCCTACTCCTGTCAGAGCGGGCGCATTTGGCTAGGCTTGGCCTCTCCCCGTTCCTCCTAGGGGTCATGGCAGTGAGATGTCGTGAGTTTCTTGTGCATCGTGCGGCTAAGGCAGAAGAGAGGGGGGTCGTGGCTGACCCTGGCCTTAGTGTTCGGCCTAGCTCATTTGGCTCAGCTGGGCCTCAGTCGGTCGGGCCTTCGCTGACTGATGTCGTGGGCCGCTCGGCCTGCGAATTAATCGGTGTCTTGAGACACCTGGGGATTATAAGCCCGACAGACTTTTTGGAAGGAGAATAGAATCGGTAGAATTGGATATATTGCATTGAGCTCTTGGGCAATTTATATAGAGTACCAGGCTTGGAAGGCAAGGCAACCCACGAATACATATGGAAGTCTACCGATCACAATATCTAGACTACCAAGTATTGGGCTGATCTTAGGTGCGGCACTTACACTTTGATGGAAGCTTCTCCGATGCTTTTTAGTCACACTTTAAAACCAAATGCTTCTTTCTGAAGTCCTCCTTGGAGCGGATCCCATCCTCTTTGAGGGTGCGTTTGGGAGCGATCCATGGAGTGAATTTTCGAAGGGAATCACTCCCTGGCCGCCAAACGGTTTTTCAGAGTGAAGTGATTCTCTGAAATGAACTAAGAGGCTGAGAGCTGAAAAAAGTAGCTTCTCCTGATTCTGTGAAGTGATTCTCCATAGTGATTTTAAGAGTTTATGCTAAAGAATCAAAGAGAATCATTTTCAGTCTCAGAATCACTTCAGTAGAGAATCAGGGTGCACAGCTCTGCCAAACGGACCCTGAGACAGAAGTCTGACGCGTGTTGCTACTCGTGAGCTTGATGAACTACGCTCTCCTCTGTTAATCTTAGTCCTGATGTATCTAACAATAGTCATGAGAAGCAACACCCTAAAATTCAGGTTTTGCAACTAAATAAATTTGCCTTTTCTGCATGTTAATTTTAGTATTTGGGAAGCAGCACAGCTTTGCATTTATTATTTCTGCATGCTAATTTTAGTTTTCTGAATTTCCTGTGCATACAGAAGCTTTATTTTGTCCCATTTAGATTTTTTTTATTTCAGATCTGCGTAAAAGGAAAATCTCTTTTATTTCTGCAGCAGACACCTTTTAGCATGTTTCCTATTGTTTTGGGTCGAGGCTAGCTCTGGTTGTCCTGACCGTGTCCCTCTCCCCTCTATTTCTTAGTTGGGCTGAGGCCCATCAAACTCGGACGCACGGGAGCGGGACACCAACCCAGCAAAAGCAGCCGAAGCCTTTGTCTCATTCCTCGTGGTAAAAAAACAATTATTCTACCTCCCTGAACTAGTCATTCTTATTTTACACCTTGAACTCTAAAACCAAGCATATTAGTTTGTAAGATGCAGATATTTAAGCACAGATTTGTACTGCCTATGTTATCTAAAATTTTAACCCGCGCAGGTGCATGGGTTAATGGACTTAGTTCATTCAAATTCCGGGACTTCCTATTGAAGCTAATTAGTCGGACTCTCTTTCGCTGTTTCACCTAAACCAAATCGTACAATACAATTTCACTTTGCATTTGCCACTGAGCACAGCTATTGTCGCCATGGCATTCAGCTCCCCGTCCGGGCATGTACTTGTCCCTGTCCGAAGAAAGAATCCTATCGGTGACGGAAACGATCGTATCAAATCGGTCACTGCTTTCGGTTACAATAATTCCTGCCCTCTCCGTTTCTTCAGTATTTTCTATAGCACGGGAACTGTTCCTGCCCAGCAAAGACCGATAGAAGGCATAACCGAACGGGCCCTTAATAATCGCGGATAGATTAATTATGCACCGGGATTGACGTGACAAAGATTCCCTGCGATTTATTCGAAACACATCTTTGCAACCACGATAAGTTTTGATAATCCGCGGATGAACGCAGGCCTCTGCTTTTGTTTCGGCACCTAATCATTCTTACCGAGAACGCTAATGATCTATACAGAAGAAGCTTTTTTGTCTGCGGTGCGGGTACCTAAATTGCGGGACTCTTTTCCGTGAAAAAATGAGGGAGTCATGATGCCAATCGCTCGCTGACGAGCTGCTGCTATAAATACCATAGTGCCATGCCACATTGCATTGCATTGCCTCCTGTGTCAGCGCTAGTGTGTGCAGCAGCGATCTGACTGAGCATGGTCTCCCCTTCGTCAGCTCTCCCCAAGGTTCTTGGACACGGCTGACTTCCATTCCAATTTCCATGCATGGGCCTGTTTGAGACGACGACCATTCACCAGCAGGTGCTGTTTTCTTGTGCTCCAGGTCGTCGATGACGCGACCGGTGAGGCCACCCCTCGCCGCGCCAAATGGTGGTACGTGACGTTCCACAACGTCACCTTGATGGTCGGCGCCGGCGTGCTCAGCCTGCCGTACGCCATGGCTCACCTAGGATGGTAACCGACTGACGACCCTCCGTGGTACGCCACCATCACGGCGTGGCTCGCTCACTGGAGCAGTGTTTCTTCAATTTCAGGGGCCCCGGGATGGTGGCGCTGGTGGCGTCGTGGGGGATCACGCTGTACACGCTGCGGCTGCTGATCGAGCTGCACAAGTGCGTGCCCGGCGTGCGGTTCGACCGGCTCCGCGACCTCGGCGCGCACGCGCTGGGCCCGCGCCTGGGGCCCTGGGTGGTGGTGCCGCAGCAGCTCATCGTGCAGCTCGGCTGCGACATGGTGTACATGGTCACGGGCGGCAAGTGCCTGCAGAAGTTCGCCGAGTCCGTGTGCCCGCGCTGCGCGCCGCTGCACCAGTCCTACTGGATCTGCATCTTCGGCTCCTTCCAGTTCCTGCTGTCCCAGCTGCCCAACCTCGACGCCATCACCGCCGTGTCCTTCGCCGCCGCCGCCATGTCACTCTGGTACGGTCGGCACTTCTTACGGATCGAGCTACTAGCAGCTAGCTACGTGCGTGCATGCTTCGATCTCAGTGACGAACACGATCGCTCGCGTAATTGCGTTGCGTGCAGCTACTCGACCATCTCGTGGGCCGCCTGCGTGGCGCGCGGGCCGGTGCCCGGGGTGAGCTACGCGTACAAGTCCGGCACGGCGGCGGACTCGACGTTCCGGGTGTTCAGCGCGCTGGGGCAGGTGGCGTTCGCGTACGCCGGGCACGGCGTGGTGCTGGAGATCCAGGCCACCATCCCGTCCACGCCCACCAAGCCGTCCAGGGCGCCCATGTGGAAGGGCACCGTCGCCGCGTACCTCGTCACCGCCGCCTGCTACTTCCCCGTCGCGCTCGTCGGATACTGGGCCTTCGGGCGCGACGTCGGCGACAACGTCCTCGTCGCGCTGCAGCGCCCGCCCTGGCTCGTCGCCGCCGCCAACATGATGGTCGTCATCCATGTCGTCGGAAGCTATCAGGTATAAGTGTCGATAACTTGTGTTTGTTGGTTGGTATGTACATACATGTCACTGACTGAAGACGAAACGCAAAATATATGGCGTCTGAATCTGCAACATCCGACAGGTGTATGCGATGCCCATATTTGAAAGCATCGAGACGATTCTGGTCACGAGATTCAGGCTGCCGCAAGGGTTACTCCTCCGTCTCGTGGCCCGATCGGCTTACGTCGGTATGAACTGACGACAGAGAGATTGAAACCTTCAATTTTTTGCATGCCAATTGGACTTGACAATTGACATCATGTCTGCCATTGCTTGCAGCATTCACACTGTTCATCGCGGTAACTTTCCCGTTCTTCGGCGACCTCCTCGGCTTCTTCGGAGGGTTCGGGTTCACGCCGACCTCCTACTTCGTAAGCAGCAGCCTGCTTCCATGCTGACACGGCCAAACAATTCTTTAGATTTACCAGTGACGAAACTTGTTTGGATTCTCTTCGCAGCTCCCCTGCATTCTGTGGCTGAAGATCAAGAAGCCGCCGAGGTTCAGCGCGTCGTGGTGTGCCAACTGGGTAAACGACACCAGTTCTTTGTCGCATTCTTTTTTCAAATTGGGAGAGTTCAGAGCTGGGACTGGCCTCTGCCTGCTCACACTTGCTTCGTCCGCGTCTGTTTGCCAGGGCTGCATCGTCGTCGGAGTGCTGCTGATGCTTGTGTCTACCATCGGCGGCTTACGGAGCATCGTCCAAGACGCGTCGACGTTCCAGTTCTACTCCTGAATCCGGACGCTTGCATGTGCGTGACGTGACTACCTTTTCTTACAAGTTTGGGGGTACGGCTGCAGTCTGCCGAAATGCAGAGGACGATACAACAAACTGTACTCGCTACGGCGGTGTGTGATGTGTTCTACGGATTTTGATACAAGACAGCGCGTACCCAATAACTAAACTTGCTTCTAGCCGTCTCTTTGCGAGTGCCACGGCACGGCGCCTGATGAATCTTGAAAAATTTTTGGAACTAAACATGGCCAAAGTATTAGAGTTTTACTGTCACAGCATGGCGTGGCCGAAAAATTTGAGGCAGATGAATCGGCATGTGGTTCAGGGATGGGGCCTTTCCCTGTGCTCTGAACTAATAAACTGTTGGAGCTTCTGCAAGATGTGGTTGCAACATGCAGAATTGCAAATTAGACAAATAATTTAGCGATAATGAAATGTAATTACATTCACGTCCTACATGGTCCTATATTTAATGCAATCATCTAATATATTGACAGATTTTCTCCATCAAAACATGTTAGGTTTTAGAAAGATACACATAACACATAAGCAAAAAAAAACTTTTCTTAATACAAATTTCACCATAAGAAGGGATTTCGACAACACACCACCAATCTATTAAGGAGTAGACAAAGAACCCATGATTCTTCAACAGATTTCTAGCACCAAAAACAAATATTACATCAATACAAATCATACACAAGATTAGTAAAAATTATACATCAATAGAAATAGCATAAAATCAAAAAAAAATAACTATAACAAACTTTAATCTCTAATATAAGGCCCCAATAATTATACTTACAACATAAGAATTAATACGATGAAAGTAAAAAACAACAAAACATGTTCACTGTCCAAGTCGATCGTAAGCCGAGACAACAATTGGATAACTCCAAAATTATTAGCAATGTAAACATATATTACTTGAGTGAAGATATTATAACACCAACATAAACTAGATGTTGTAGTCACTAAAATGAGGCACCAATTTGTTAATTCCACGACATGAATTACACAGCTGCAAACTAAGCACAGAGCTACACTAAAACTTGTAAACAACATTGAAGTGACAATACTTATAGTTTAGAACAACAAAACGTACATGGGTTAGCATATATAAATCCAATACTTATCATAATCCATTAAATTAGGCAGCAATGACAAAATTCAAGAGGTAAATCACAATTGAAAAAGAAATTGATGCAATACGATAAAAGATTAAGAGTTTTGATAATTAGTTAACTCTACTTGCAATATGCGGTGAGTATAAAAAATGTGCAACTAAAACTATAAGCATCATGTAAATTTAGAGTAAATTTAAATGTACCAAAAAGACGGACTTATGGTATGTATGTGAAGACCACAAAATTCATTTGATCTCCATAGCAAAGGGGATGGGAACTAAACCCCCAACGGAAAATTCCCCATTAACATCATGAGCCACCATCCCTATCCCATGCAATGTCTTCCCCTCCCACGCGCACTATGGTGAGATGCTAAATGGAGACGTTGGGGATTGTTGATCCTAAAACTTTAATTTGGATCATGGCAATTGATATTGTTGGGTCATCTTGGCACATGACTTAAACGTGACTTTACCACTACAAGTTGTAGTCGACTGCAAAAAACCTTCTCCGATTAACATACTACATACCTCTATTATATTGAGATAGAGGTTGTAATCACGTCTACAGCCAGCAGCTGCTAGGAAACATCCAGCCGAACGCGTTCTAAGTGTTTATTTGATTCAGCTGTGAGCTATGGAAAAGCCACAAGCTGTTTAGTTCAAACAGTTATGAAACCTACCTCCTTTCTCTATCCCCTTTAAAACAATTGTGAAACGTCTCTCTATTGCACCCATTTAAGAAAGCAAAAGGTTGAAAAGGCAAAACCAGGATATGATATGGTGCAAAAAAATGTACTATGACAAATAAGGTCCTTTTGAAGAACAACTTCTTATTTCATCTGTTTGGATGGTGTTGTGTTTTTGACAGGACGTAGCCTAAGAGGGCGTTTGGTAGAGGTCTTTGGAGCAAATCCTCCACCAGAATCACTCATTCTTGACCAAACAACAAAATCTTACGTAGATCTAGGTGAGAAGCAGATTAGAATCGCTTCTCCTTTTATACATGGAGCTAGAAATAAAGAAAACCTCTCTTCTCACTCTGCTCTTTATTTAAAATCCAACATGATACTCTAGAATCAATTCTCATCTACTATCCCACACTACAACAATCAATTAAAATCACCCCTCTACAAAACAGGCCCTAAACAGCCACAACCAGGTTCCCACTCATCTGACTCCCGCCACAAGGACCCGAGTACGGAGGCTGGCGCGCGCTCGATTCGTCGATTGCCATTTGCCGCTTGACCGGTTGACCCAGAAGCACGGAAGCAGGCAATCAACCATCCATGGATCCGACGGTCCAAAGTAGCGGGCGCGGATGGCGCGACCGTCAAAGGCCACGTAGCAACGTGATAGCATCGCCTTCAGAGATGGCAACGGGTGACGACCCGCTGGGTTTTGCCCCCCCAGACCCGGCCCCGTGAACTTGAATGGTCCCCACGAAAAAACCCAGACCCGGTGGCGGGTACAAGTTTCCCCCCATACCCGGACCCGTGTGGGTACGGGGGACCCGGCGGGTACCCAGACCCGAGATAGACATGAACATATAGGCCAGTACGTCAATGCAAACAGCACAGAATCCTTAACCATGATAGATATCATTCAACAATCCATAAAAATTTAAACTAAGGCATAAAACATCCCAAATATTAAGGGTCCTGGTTGCAGACAGCAGCTGCTACTTAACTACTTAAGTACTAAATCATTACAAGTTCCAACAAAATACATGATAGCCAAATAGATATATCAATAGTTGCCCATCTGCATTTGTTGACTTGAATTAAACTTGAACTTGCATACTTGATCAGATCGCAAGCTCCTGAAGGCCTTCTTGAATGTCTTGGAGGCAAGACCAGAAAGATATGTCTTTGTCATCCATGCCAACTGCAATTGAAATATACAGAATTATTACCAATGCTATCATTTGTTGCTGCCAAAGTATGAAGAGAAACATTAAATTATTTTGGTAACGTACCTTTGTACTTGTTACGAAACCAATTTTGTAAGCACATCAAAGCTTCTACCATCTGTGGAGTGAGCCTACTTCTATGCTCACTAAGAACTCTCCCACTAGTGCTGAAAGCAGATTCTGATGCAACTGTGGTGACAGGGACTGCATAAATATCCCTGGCTATGCGTCTCAAGGTTGGATAGCGTGTTCCAGCCACTTTCCACCAATCCAAAACATTAAAACCCTTAGTATCTAGTGGAACTAATCCATCATCTAGGTAGCGTTCTAATTCAGTTTTAAACAGCATGGATTCTGGCCTTATGCTTGCCACACGTGCACTAAAGGAAGATAAAAACTCCATGTTACCTATAGAAGTACCCGCTGAATCTGTGTTTGTTTCTTCAGCCTCTTCCTCCACATAGTATTCATTCATAACAGTACGCAGCAAGTCCAACACTTCAGCTACCTTAGCATCACATTCTTCTCCAACAGTACCAAGTAGCCACTCAAAACACATCAGCAAGCTTAATGTTTTGAGTCGAGGGTCAAGAACAGTTGCAATGCCCATAAGTCCTTGAATATCAGACCAATATTTGTCAAACTTAGCAATCATATTAGCTGACATGGCTTCCACTAAAGGATTGCCACAAGTTGACCACTGCCTAATTTTCACTCTAATCTCACATATCTTCATAAAGAAAATGTTTGCAGTGACATATTGAGTTCCAGAGAATAATTCAGTTATGTCATTGAACAATTTGAGCCTTTCCACAACATCTGCTGCAAATTTCCATTCCTCTTCACTAGGCAAACAAGTGTACTGCTTATCTACCTTGCTAGCTCTAATGAAAACAGACTTGTACGGCAAAGCAATGCTAAGCATGTTGAAGGTAGAGTTCCACCTAGTCTTACAGTCAAGACCTATTTTATTTTTCATGTTAACCTTAACATACTTAGCTATCTCCTCAAATTTCTCAATTCTTTTGGGTGTGGCTGTCCAAAAAGAAACACTTTCTCGAATATTCTCTATTGCATCTTTCAGTGGTTCAAGTCCATCTTTTACTATCAGATTTAAGATATGGGCACAGCAACGCATATGTAACAACTTTCCATCATTCAACAGCTTAGCTTTGCCAATCTTTCTAACAAGAGATGGAATTACCGCATCATTTGTTGTGCAGTTGTCTAGAGTCACAGCAGAGATCTTCTCATCAAGATTCCATTCAACCAAAGACTCATAGAGCTCTTCACAAATCACTTCAGCAGTGTGAGGAGCAGGAACATAAATGAACCTATATATGAAAAATCACAAAAGGGCAGTATGTTACAATTTATAATGACAATGAACCTACAATATACAAGTTATATAGGAATATCACAAAGGGGCGGTATGTTATAGTTACCTCATTATAATGCTTCTAAGAGTCCAAGATTCATCAATGAAATGGGCTGTGATGGCCATATAACCTCTCTTTTGATTCTCAGAGGTCCACATATCAGTTGTAATAGCCACCCTAGAATCAATTCCAGCCATGTATTCAATGGCTTTCTTCTTCTCTTCTCCATACTCCATCATAATATCCTTCCTAAAATAGAACCAAAGATTGTCAATACATCTAATATAATGAGTAACAATAGAGCTAAGATAGTTGCATAATGAAACAGGCTAGTTGTTTACCTTATAGTGTTCCTAGTCCCCATCTTGAATAGTGGCTGAAGAGAACTCACAAACCTTCGAAAACCAGCATGGTCAACCATGCTCAAGGGATATTCATGTAGAACTATCATAGAACATAGTTCCTTTCTAGCAGTATTCTGATCAAATGTGTAGTTCTCTACTGAAATTGCATCACTTTTACTAGCACCAAATCTAAGAGAAGACTGTGCAAGTGTCTTGTTTCCAGACAACTTAATCTTTTTCAGTGTACAAATCTTCAAATGATCATGAAGATGCCTAGTCCCATTACTAGTTGCTCCAGAAAGATACTTGAAACAGTACATGCATTTTGCTTTCACCACACCCCTTACTGTCACTCTAGTGAACTCGTTCCAAACAACAGAAGTAAGCTTTCTTTTGGAACCAGGGTCAGCACCATCATTGTCCTCTTCCATCTTATCCTCTCCATCATCATCTATCTCAATTGGTTCATTCAAAGACTCAGCCCGACTAAGTGGTGCTTGACTACTATTGACACTATCAGTAGACATTTTCCTAAATCTGTAAAGAAATATAGAAAAGTACTAATAAGGATCAATTTATTGTAACACTAGTTGTAACAGACTAGTATATATTTAACATGAAAACAACTATTTTTTACAGGATAATTTGACAGTTCATATTTCATGGGATAATTGGACATTCGACATTCACATTTCTAATGACTAGTATGCATTTCTTACCCAAGAGATTGCAGGATGTTGTTGTCAGATGAAACACCAGAACTTGGACCAGAAGCAGCAGGCTGAGTGGTCTTTTTCTTCACTGGCATGAACCTGACACAGCGTTTGTTGCCATTATCTACCACAGCCTTACCCTTGGGCTTGGACGCTGCCTTTTTGGAACTACTGTCGGTGACGACTAAAGCCTTAGGCTGGCTCCCTTCTCCTTCTCCAGCACCATCCTCTCCATCAGTGTCCGTCACCTGAAGATCCGGACCTCGCCGGCCGGAGTCGTCGGCGTCCCTTTGGAATGGGACGGTTGGGGTTGGGGCTGGGTCAGTACTCAGTAGAGGAACAAGGCACAGGCACGGAGGGACCAAAGACGGGTCGCCGGCAAGCTGCAACTGCAATGGAGAATAAAGTTAAAAAGAAGAATCACCGGCTGTTGTTGTCGTTGCCGCCGGACTCGGTCCCGATGAGCGTCGGCGTCGGCGTCGCCATGGCCTACGCGCCTACGCTGGCTGCTACTACGCGAGCGCGCGGGCGCGGAGAAGATCTACAGGAGCGGCAGCCGGTGGTGGTGATTTTTGCGGCGCCGCCGCTTTGGCCGCCAGCGGAGAGGAGAGGATAGAGGAACGAGAACGACCGAACGAGTCCTTAGGTTAGGTTTTGTTTTTATACTGAACTCTGCTGAACCAAGTGATGGGCCGAGAGGCCTATTGGGCCAAATGGCCGGGTCTTTGCTACCCGTGGGTTATCGGGTATGGGTTTAACAAAAACGTACCCGGACCCGCTGTACCCGTTGGGTATAGATTTTGCCCGTTAATGGACCCGTGGGTACAAAATTTCCCCAGACCCGGCCCCTAATGGAGTAAATACCCGTCGGGTCTCGGGTTTCGGGTACCCATTGACATCTCTAATCGCCTTGCTGGCTTGGCAGGCCACCATACACCACTTCGCGCCCAAAAAGGCGCTAGATCTCTGGTCTGGTCCCTGCGCCTCCCGTCCCGCTTGGCCGCGAGACCGCGACCATGGCGGCGCCACCCGTCCCCGTCCTCTGCAGCGCCTCCCCCTGCCGCGTCGCCATCCACCTCGCCCCTCCTGCCTTCCGAACCATTGTCGCGGCGCGGCCGCAGGCCTCGCCCTTCGGCCTCTGCGTCAAGCGCGGGGGGCCCTCGCCGCACGCCCGCGCGCCGTTCGCGGCCAAGCGCGGCGGCGGCCGCGGCGATGTATCCGCGGAAGGTGCGGACGGCACGCGCGCGCTGCTCCAGGCAGCGCTCTGGGGCGCCGAGGCTGCCTACATACTCTGGCTGTTCCTCCTGCCTTACGCCCCGGTCAGTAAGTCCGTACCGTGAACAATCCAAATTATGAGCTCAAACGCTGTCATCTTGATGCCATCGTGTCCCGAGAGATAATTCCGGCAGAAAAGAGTCTGTAATTTCCATCGCCACCATCATCATGCAGGGCGACCCGATTTTGGCAATCTCGCAGGCTACCATCAGCGACCTCATCGGCCTCTCACTCAACTTCTTCTTCGTCCTGCCGCTGCTCAACTCAGGTACGCTGAAATCCGGTAACTTCCTTATCTACCAGCCCAAGCCCAATGGTTTTCTTTTTTCCCAAAGCTATTATGGGCGTGACTCTGTTGGTGAGTTTTCCTGGGCAGTGTAGTCGGCGTTCACCTGCTCGAATCGCCGGTACTTCACCCTGTAAGCAGCCGATTATTCAAGTTTATTGCGAGATAGCAATGCAGTTGCACACGCATTGCGTGCACTGACTAAATTATACATGCCTGCTTGCCCAGATGGCAGAAGGATTGTTCAACTTTGTGATCGCTTGGACGCTGCTTTTTGCACCACTTCTCTTCACGGATTATAGGAGCGACCGATTCAAGGGATCGCTCGACGTCTTGTGGGGCTTTCAGATGTTCCTCACAAATAGTATGATCCCATGATCTCATTGTAATTTTTTTTTTCAGCTGATGGATCGAAGAGGTCAGGTTGCCTAACAACATTTCATTGTCAATTTGTCGTCTCTTCAGCTTTCTTGATACCTTACATGGCAATCCGACTGAACGATCCGGATGCAGACCGGTCTCCACTACAAAGATCACAACTGGGTTCAGTTATGGTTAACGGTGCACCGGTTGTGGGCGCAGTTGGCGGTCTTGTCTGTGTTCTCTCGATTGTTTGGGCATTCTTTGGCCGCGGAGATGCTGAATTTGGAGGCACTGCAGAACGGTGGCAGTATGTGCAGAGTTATGTGCTCTCGGACCGGCTTGCTTATGCGTTTCTATGGGATATATTTCTGTACTCCATATTTCAGCCATGGTTGATCGGGGACAATCTTCAGAACGTGAAGGCAGACGCTACCGGGTTTGTGAATGCGGTGAGGTTCGTCCCCGTTGTAGGTTTAGTTGCCTACCTTTTTTGCTTAGAGGAAGAGGATTAGCTGTTAACTGTATTTTTGTAATTTTTGTGATCATTTGGATTATTGATCAGTATGCAGTTGAGTGAATTCTGTACTTGGTGGCAGTAAGCTGGATTATTGATCAGTAGGTGGCAGTAAGCTTTAGCAAGAATTTTTGTGTCAGGGATGCGTGTATGAACAAGAATCCATTCATCACCACATTTGCAACTGAAAACAACAACCTTCTAACCGAACAACCAGGATGGACACACAGTATTTCCTTGGACTGCTAATCTCTCTAGGAAACAATCTGCCCATCAGAAAACAACTAAGTTTCTCTAAGACATACTTCTAATTGCCACACGAATGCCACCCATCGCTGTAGGATGTGGCCCAATTCTTCAGAAAGCTAAGACTGACACCAATGCCACAGAACCAAGTGCGACAGAAAAGCCGTCAGCTATCACCTTGGACCCCCTGCTGTATCGCGGCATCTGGCTGCTCACCGACGGTGACGGTATCATACGTGGTGTCGTCGGCACTGGCGTCGCCGGCGTGAGGGTCGCTGGAGCAGTGGAGTTGGCGCTTGGGCGTGGAGTGACCGCTGGCGGTGGCGGCGGTGATGGTCCATGGGGAAGAAGACCTGCAACTGCAAGAGGGATCATCATCAAATACATACTTTTCAGTGGGATTGAAATCCCTGGCACGAAGGAAAAAAAAGGCAAAATGTGCAAGCAAGCGCATAATGGAGATCGCGTGCGTACGACTACGATGAGACAAACACGGAACACGATGCTCAAATGGGAGGACTTTACCTGCGCAGGCGCCGGTGGCGGGCGGGAGGTCGAGGCGGCAGAGGCGAGGCATCGCCATGACGCGCGTCATGTTGACGGCGACGGGGGCCGTGCTGGGGTTGCTGAGAGCCTGGCAGAGGCACTGCGGCTCGTCGTGCACCATGCTGCCCAGGTTGGCGCAGCAGGTGTCCGCCGGCACCGCGGCGGTGCCCTCGATGAAGGGCAGGCAGGGGAGGAGGCGGAAGAGGTCGGTGCTGCAGGCGGACGTGCCGGCCTGGGGCACCGCGTGGACGCCGGCGACGGAAACCAGCAGCAGCAGCGCCGCGACGCAGAACGCAGGAGCCGAGGCCATTGCTTCTCGCTAGCTGATCTTTTTCTGTTCTGGATGGAAACTGGAGACAATTGTTTTCTTGATTTGTTCTTTTGGGCGATTGGTTGCAGTGGATTTATAGCATCGGAGCAACGGCGATGCACGGTAATGGTGTGTTCCTGAGCTGGGACTGGGACCTGGCATGCATGGCGGGCGGGCTGGCGGCTGCTTGGCAGATTCGCGTGACGCCCTGCATGGAGAGGGGAGAGTTTCGCGTGAGCCGCTGCGGCGTTAGGATTCGCTCGGTGGAGTAGCCGGCAATGGCAAACGGGCCATGAAGCACAGGGATGGTGTGCTTCCGTGCTTGTACGTCGCCGGGTCGTGTTCCATGTGCGTGCCATGTGAACTGACTGACTGATGACTGCAGATCACTCGAAATGAGGTAACTGTCTTACCGAATTTTAGAAAGAAATAAATAACCAAACTTTTGCAAGGCTAATTTTGGAGCTCCATAATGAATTGTTCTCAGACCCTCAGTTCTCTCACCTTCATTTTGATTTGAGCGGGAGATGTTGGGCTCTCGGGTCTCGCTTTTCTGATCCAACAATGTTGGACTCTTCATGTTTGGTTACGAGCGCATAAACGAAGCCCATGTTTACTTGTTGGGCCGCAGGAGCTCTTTTCGAAACCAACAACGTTGGACTCTTCTTGGCCCTTGTTTGATTGTTGGGCCGCAGGAGTCGGTTCTCTCCGCCTGAAAGTGCAAGATCTGCTAGGCGGTGAACACTGAACTGAGCCTTGCCATATTTATGGGTGCCTAGCTGACAAACTTTACGGCTAAATAATGTGATTTAACATGCTCCTGATGTAATCATGATCGCCAACCGATCAGCCACCCAAATCAACATAAAGATAGCTTTGCTCGACACAGTACGGCTAGTCCTCCGCAACTGTGGCTTCTCTGCTTTTCCCGGAGAGGACGGTACTATTGCTAATTTGCTACTCAAGAGGATGGTAGTACAAGTCCTGCTTCCTTGCACGAGAAACATAGGAATAGGAATGTTCACAGCATGCAGTAGAAAACTGAAATGGTATAGAGGTGGTAAGGCTAGTGGAAAACATACACGTCGGCATCAGCAAGTCATCTCCACTTGCCATTTGGGGCTTGCCTCCACGCTCAGCTGCGCCAATCAAGCCGGCAGATCGTCGGGGGATTATCAAGGCTGACAAAACGCAAGGCTTTCAGTGCCATCAATGGAGAGGGGTGGGTTTGGTAACCCCCCAAATCATGCGACTACTTGTTGATGCGGCTGTTACCATTGATGGAGAAAGGAGAACTGTCCTATCGTATCTCATCTGGGGAGGCCGTCGACGTGGACATATACCCATCGGCGCAAGCCCAGCAACCTTTGTACGCGCATCATCTGTGCTTACAGTTACAGTCCTTGATGAGCTTTCTGTGGTTCTCAGTCTCAGTTAAAGCTGAAAAAGAGCCCTAAAACCTGCTTAACAAATGTGATTTAGTATGCTCATGAAGCCTGTGGTTCCTTCCTCTTTTTTTTCCCCCCTTTTGCTGCCAATTTTCTTTGCTGTTTTTGCCTCATTTGTAACAACATTCTTCAGATGAACCTGGAGCAAGAACCTGGCAATCCATGCTGTGCAAGGATACTGGAGGGCTTGAGGCCCTTTGGCGGTACTCAATTCCAACCACGCCCAGGACCCCACACATGATCCCCTCAAAAAAAAAAAGGACCCCACACATGATGCTAGATGCCACCAATCCAACAACACACAGGGCCAGGGGTATGGTACAGTTTATATAAATACAACTCCTGATACGCAGTAAGAGCCCGTTTAGTTCCCAAAAAATTTTGCCAAATTTTTCAGATTCCCCATCACATCGAATCTTTGGACACACGCATGAAGCATTAAATATAGATAAAAAATAAAAGTAATTACACAGTTCAGACGAAATGAACGAGACGAATCTTTTAAGTCTAATTAGACCATGATTGGACACTAATTGCCAAATAACAACGAAAAGTGCTACAGTATAATTTTGCCAAATTTTTGGCAACTAAACCGGCCCTAAGACCAATTCAAATGTCTGAGACCAGGAGCATTGAATCATTTCCAGGTCACAGATAATGGGTTTTCGGATCAGCAGTACGATGGGGGTAATGCTACTGCAGGGGGACCAGACCAGCCTTGGGGTAAAAAACAAGTCTGCAGGTCACACAACAAACATACAAAGGGACAGGTGAACAATATGAAACGGGTGTGAATTTCTGTGCTGAATTGTTCTTTTTACGAGTTTGAAACTGAGCACTAACGGATCTTGGTACGGGATAAGGTCGCACTTGTGTCCATCTATCTGATCATAGTTAGACCTCGTTTGGATCAACTATTTTTTCTATGAACCGTGGTAGCTGGGCATCTAACAATTTTTTATAAGTTGGGTGTTCGAATAGTTTAAAATGGGATATAGGCCCTGTTCATCTGGCTTATAATCCGTCTTATTCGGCTTGTTTTTTCAGCCGTAACAGTATTTTTCTCTCACAAAAATTCAGCCAACAGTGTTTTTCAGCCGGCTTATAATTCTAGCTGAACAGGGCCATAATCTCATTTATAAGTTGAGATGTTTGGATCAGAGCTAGATTTTTTTTAGCAGTTAGCAATTTACTCCTCGTGAGGGGCCTCTCCGAAGGAGTCAGAGCCGTTTTGGAGAAGAAAGCTCCGGCTCATCTATTTTTCACTAAAAAAACAACTGCTCTGGTAAAACGTTTGGTACGGCTCTTCTGGAAGAGTCAGAGCCGGACCATGAAGTCAATCAAAACATGGCCTGAGTCGTACCAAACTTATGCTTAACTGGAAGCTGTGTAGGACCGTAGGAGCACCGACGATGCATGCTCAAGCTGTCAATCATTTCCTAACTAAATTCTAAGGTAATACTAGCTATCTGTTAATCTTGTTCTGAAAATATCAGGAAAAAATCCCTAGAGTTTTCTCAACGCAAGTTTAGCAATTACTGTAGTATCCAAGACAAAAGCCACAACAATAATGCCGTCAGTCCGTCACTTGCTGCCGCGCCGCGCGCACCTGCCACTATGGTCACCGATTGTCAGTTTCCTTGGAGTAGCATTGACGCTCGCTACACGAGCTTTGGCTGCCCTCGCTGCCGCCGCCAATGCCTGTATGATTGTATTGTATCTCACGCTCACAGCCTTCGCAGCTTTCTTGCAGAGTCCAAACCAAACAGCACTCCACTCTGATCTCCCACCATTGATCCACTCCGTCCCGGCCCCTTGAAATGGTTTGATGATGCCTACAACCATGTCCGGTCTCTCCAGACGCCTCCTGCTCTGCCTCTTCTTGATCGCATGCCTCGCCGCTCTTGTTTTGTCGATCGCCGGCAGCGCCAGGAAGACCAAGAAAACTGACAATGGCGACGCCAAGTTCAGAGTGCTGCGTGGTCTTGACACTCTCGGCCGGAAGCAGAAGCAGCGTCACGGCCATGGAATCTCTCCGGCCCCGGCTCCGGCGCGCGCCCACCTACCTCTGCTCCACAAGGACGCGCGGCTCCCGGTCCCCGGAGAAGTCGCCCACAACCATAACAGAGGAGGAAATGCGAATGCCACCGCACCGAGGCAGAGGCAGAGCTCGGCGCGCGAGCGCGACGGGGGAGGCGAACGCGGAAGCAAGAAGAAAAGCACGCCGCTGGTGGTCGTCGCCGCGGCGGCCGCGCTGTCGGGGGCAGCGCTGGTGCTCCTCGCCGTCCTGGTGGTCTTCCTGACGTGCAGGAAGTTCCAGGGCAGGCGCGGCGGCGGCGGCGGCGACCAGAGCGGCACCAACAAGGTGAGCTTCGAGCCCGGCCTGGGCATGTTCTACATGGACGCCATCAAGCCGTACCTCGACGACGCCGGCCGCGACAGCAGGGGAAAGGCGGCGCCGGAGATGGCCGGGCCGAAGGACCAGGAGCCCAAGCGCGAGGACGAGGAATGCGGTGGCGCTTGCTCCGACGACGACGGCGCCGAGTCCGTCCACTCCTCGTGCTGCTTCCAGTCGTCGCATTTCTCCTACTCCGAGCTCGCGAAGGGCGGCCAGGCCGACGGCGTGTCGCCGTCGCCCTCCGTCCGGTCCAAGCGGCGGGGCTCTGCCCCGACGACGCCTTCAGACAAGACGAAGGCTGCGAGCCCCTATTCGCCGCTGGGCCCGCGCACGCCGAGCAGTGACGAACGGGGCCGCCGCGCGCACTCCCCGTCGAGCACGTCGGTGTCCGTACTGACAGAGCAGTCGTTCAATGATCATGAGCTCCAGGGAACCGCTCATTCCGTCAGGTCTCTGAAATTCCAGAGCGGCGGCGCGTGCCACGCAAAAGAAGCAGGAGCAGAGGCAGACGCCGCGAGTAGAAAAACAGTACCACCTCCACCGCCGCCGCCACCGCCACCACCACCACCCCCGCCGCCTCCGCCACCGGTGATGGTTAAACAGCAGCAGAACGTTCAAATAAGCTGTGGTGGTCCGGCCGTTCCCCCGCCGCCGCCGCCGCCACCACCGCTGCTAATACCGCAACGACAGAATGCTCAGAGGAGCCACGGCCCCATACTCCCGCCGCCGCAGGCACCGCCGGGTCTGTTTAGGCAGACCGCGCCTGTGGGCAAGAACGGCGCGCCGCTGCCCAAGCTGAAGCCCCTGCACTGGGACAAGGTGCGCGCCGCGCCCAACCGGCGGATGGTGTGGGACAGGATCCGCTCCAGCTCGTTCGAGTAAGTTTGAATCGCCTTCGCTTGCCGCGGACTCTGCCCCTGTGACTGTGATGACGAAAGAATTCGAAACGTAACCGCTGCTTGGTTGTCGGTGCTTCGCAGGCTGGACGAACAGATGATCGAGTCGCTGTTCGGGTACAACGCCGCCGCGAGGTGCTCGACGAAGCTCGAGGAAGCCCAGAGCCGGAGCCCCTCGCTCGGACACCATGTCCTGGACCCCAAGAGGCTGCAGAACATCACCATCCTGATGAAGGCCGTGAACGCCACCGCCGACCAAATCTACGCCGCGCTGCTGCAAGGTACTGTAACTAATGAACTGCAACGCCTCTGTACTGTACGCGCGAAACAATACTTCGCTGATCTTTGTCTCGATCGTCTTTTACATGGTTTTGTCGGGTCGGTTCAGGGAACGGCCTGTCGGTGCAGCAGCTGGAGGCACTGATCAAGATGGCGCCCACCAAGGAAGAGGTCGAGAAGCTCGAGAGCTACGACGGCGACGTCGGCGGCCTGGTCGCGGCGGAAAGGCTCCTCAAGGTGGCTCTCACGATACCGTGCGCGTTCGCGCGCGTCGAGGCCATGCTGTACCGGGAGACCTTCGCCGATGAAGTCAGCCACATCAGGAAGTCGTTCGCGATGCTCGAGGTGGCCAATCCTGACTCCTGGGCTCCCAGCGACGGCCAGTGTAGCGATTCTACTCGTAACCGTACTGGTTGGTACTAACGCCCACGTGTGAATGTTGCTCTTGTCGTCTGAAAGGACGCGTGCAGGGAGCTGATGTCGAGCAAGCTGTTCCTGAAGCTGCTGGAGGCTGTGCTGAAGACCGGGAACCGGATGAACGTCGGGACGTCGCGGGGCGGCGCCATGGCGTTCAAGCTGGACACTCTGCTCAAGCTCGCCGACGTCAAGGGAACCGACGGGAAGACCACGCTGCTGCACTTCGTGGTCCAGGAGATGGTCCGCTCCCAGAAGCCACCACCGACGCGCGCTGCGGAGGGGCCGGGCATCGTGGACGGGCTCGCCGCCGAGCTCACCAACGTCAGGAAGACGGCGACCGTCGACCTGGATGTGCTCACCACCTCGGTGTCGAGCCTCTCGCACGGCCTGTCCCGGATCAAGGCGCTAGTGGCGGCAGGCGACGAGAAGGGCCAGCGCTTCGTCGCCTTCATGGCCCCGTTCGTGAGCCAGGCCGAGGAGGTGATCCGGGAGCTGGAGGACGGCGAGCGCCGGGTCCTGGCGCACGTCAGGGACATCACCGAGTACTACCACGGCGACGTCGGCAACGAGGAGGGCAGCCCGCTCCGGATCTTCGTCATCGTCAGGGACTTCTTGGCGATGCTGGAGAGGGTGTCCAAGGAGGTGAGGGGAGCCAGGGGTTGCCACGGATCAAACCAAACGCTACCCTGAACAGCTTGTGGCCGACATTACAGAAACGGGAAGAGAACAACACTGTAATTCTTGGTTTTGCGTTGTTCTTGATCCTGGCAAGTTAGAAATGCATTCGTTGTAGTAGTTCAGAAATATCTCTTGCGTCGCGTCTTCATTTTCACCGTGCATTCGTGAGTACCGTAGCCTAACGATCATAGCAGCTGACCAGTTTCTCAGAATCTGATGCATCAAAGCTTACAGTAAACAAAAGTCTGAAACTGCGCAGATGTGTGGTGGATGAATTCAAACTTGGGACAAAACGATCCCCACACGATCTACAACACAGGTGTTTGTCTGTCTCCTCGTTTTATCCACGTTTGTCTCCACGCGCTTACCTTTTCCCTTGTGGAATTTGAATTCGTATATGCGTCACCTGCAAAGTTTCAGAGCACCACGTTCAGATCATAAACTCTGTCTGCCACGTGCTCGCTCCACCGGATCGAGGCGCAATCCAGTGCCGCCCCCACGGCCCACCCGCAGACCCGCTCGTGCGGCTGCGGTCGCTGCCCATGTCCTTTTGCAGGCCCTGCGACTGCGAGGCCTCCGCAACTTGTAAGCTGCTAGCTGGCCAGTCGCCGCATCGCGGACTTGGCCCATTTAGACACCAACTCACAGCAGTGTCAGCCAGCCCAATAGTATTGGACTAGGCCTAGGCCACTAGTAGTCGTTTAGCCCGTGTGCAGGACTCCCTCTCTCCTGGACCGAGCCAGCTGCAAAGGTAGCAAAAGACAAGGGACAACCTCGAATTGGCAACTTGCATTTGACACTTGAATGCAGATTCTTCGTTTTAAATCCATACCAGCCATCTCGTTCTATCAAGGCCAGCTAGTAATAGTTAGTTGCTAAAAACTAGTTTAGTTAAATCCAAATAAATCAAGCTATTAGCTAACCGATCAACTAATCGATAATTGGGCACTAATCTAGCTTAGCCTTACAACTATCTCATTAGTTAGGTATACCTATCTGACAGTTAATTGGCTGAAATGGCTACTGCTTCAAATTTATTACGGCTTGACTAGGGCCACGTTTAGATTGCAAATATTTTGAACCCGATGAATAGTACCACTTTCGTCTTATTTGACAAATATTGTCCAATCGTGGACCAACTAGGCTCAAAAAATTCATCTCGTGATTTCTAACTAAACTGTGTAATTAGTTATTTTTTTACCTACATTTACTACTTCATGCATGAGTCCAAAGATTGATGTGATGGAGAGAGAGTGAAAAAATTCTAACTTTGGGGGTGCATCTAAACAAGGCCTAGGAACCCTCAATCACTGCCGATTTGGCTCGGCGGTGGAGAAAGTGGACGTTGGAAATGGAGTAGATCATCATTGGTTTGCAAAGTGGCGGTGATATGCAAATAATTTTTTTAAAATACTAGGCGGCCCATGCTGCCCTCATAACGTTATCGTCGGCCCAGAGGGGGTGGGCTTGCTGAATCTGCTATCGCACCTGGAGAAGGGGGGCTCCTGCTACTTGGACCCGCCACCCGCCTAGACCTGCCACCTAGAGAAGGAGAGGCGAGCCCCACGCTGCTGCCGCACCTAGACAAGGAGGGATGGAACCTTGCTGCTAATATTTCAACCACCTATTAGCTGGTGAGATCCAAACAACTTGCAGCCAGTAGCTAGCTAAGTGATTTTAGCTAGGAACTATTACCTATTAATGGACCTAAACCGCCCCCCCCCCTCCCCCGAGGTGTGTGAGTCAACCTAGGTTATAGTTAGCTACTAAAAGGTAGCTATGGTTGACCCAAATGTGTCTAGTGAATAGACTCGTTAACAACTACTCCCTCCATTCATACTATTGGATATATATTGATTAACTGATTTAGAAAGCGCCTGAAAATAAACAAAAAATAATAATCATTGGACGTTATGCAAACCATATATATTGCTAGACGAACTTAGCAGCATGCACATATCACGTGCGCAGATAGAACAACGCAACTGCATTCAGCGTTACAACTTAGGAAGAAGGCAATGCTCCAAAAAAAAAAAAACTTAGGAAGAAGGCATTTTCCACTGCCGTCCGGCTCGCTTCTTGCCACACCGGTAACGGTCTAACGGAGAAAGCGAGGTGCCCTTTTCTGCCGGGTCACGCGGAAACGGGACACGAGCCGCCGAGAGCTAGCCGCGGGCCACGGGCACGGTAGCCCCAGTCGTAGCGTGGGACTCGCAGTACGCGCTGTTCAGCTGGTATTTGGATGGACGTGGTCATCCAAGGCGGCAAGCTGTGTTACGAATTAAGATACGTACATGGCGAGCGACGGAGAGAGCGAGCAGCTGGACTCTGCGTTTGATTATCACGGCTCGATCGTCACAACCTACGGCAGCAGGTACAGCGACCTCTCAAGCCCTCGAGACACGGTACAAACCCGCGTGATTAAATACGCACCCCGCCCGCACGGTCCAGCCACCATACGAGTTCACGGCACTCAGAGCTGAGAGCACGCAGCTCCGCAGCGCAGCGACAAGGTAAAGGCGTGTGGTCGTCGCCATGGCCAACAACGGCTTTGGCGTGCAGGGGAACGCGGCGGCCGGCGCGTGGTCCTCCGGCCTCTGCGACTGCTTCGACGACGTCGGCGGCTGTAAGTCGTCGTCGTTCAACTTCAACCAAACATTATTCCTATTCGCGAGCTTGGCCGAGACCTTTCTCTGATGCGCGAGATCGATCGATCGTTGGTGCAGGCTGCCTGACGTTCTTCTGCCCGTGCGTCACCTTCGGGAGGATCGCCCACGTCGTCGACCAGGGATCCACCTGTACGTGCCGAAGTCGAACGAAGCTAGATACTCTGAACAATTAACGAACTTAACTAATCCTCCGGCCGACCGGCCGGTTGGTTCCTTATAATTTGCTAATAAATATCTGATGAATTGAAGCGTGCTGCGTGGGCGGGTCGCTGTACATGCTGCTGGCGTCGGTGACGGGGCTGGGCGCCTGCGTCTACTCCTGCATCTACCGCTCCAAGCTGCGGTCGCAGTACGGGCTCACGGAGCAGCCCTGCGCCGACTGCTGCGTCCACCTCTGCTGCGAGGCCTGCGCGCTCTGCCAGGAGTACCGCGAGCTCAAGGCCCGCGGCTTCGACATGTCCGCCGGTACGTACGTGCGTGCGTTCGCAGCTAGTACGTATGGCAGTAGCTATCGATCTTGTGAGGACTCAAGGTTGACGACGTACTACTACGCGTCACACGTATTGTAGCTATCGCACGCCAACGCGCGCCGCCCGTAGCGGCGCGTGGTGGATGGGTTTGGTCACTTTTTTTTGTTTCGGACTGCTCGGGAAGGACGACGACTCGTATGTGCATCAGTTTCTGGTTTTGCGTCAGGGTTGCTTCTGCTTCTGCTGATGAGATGTCTCTGTTTCTCTCGCATGCACGCAGGATGGCAAGACAACATGGAGAGGATGGGGAAAGGCGCCGCGACGGCCCCGCCGCAGCCGAACCCGGGGATGTCGCGTTAGTGAAACATAACTTAACTGAGTATATATACGCGCGAGGGTTCCAGATGTGTACGTATGTACCTGCGTACCTGGCCATCCATGTCAACCGACCGACCTCTACGTCTACATGGACCTGCTTGTCGTTGCGTTTCTTGCTTCAAGCTATGCATTTTGGTGGTGCAATAATCGTTCGCAGTCCCTATATTTATACATTATTAAGATCTGTTTGCTTTCTATAGAAAAAGAAGGGGCCAAGTGCATCTGGTCCAGAATCTACGTATGATTTTTATTTTTATTCTCCTGAGGAATAAAACTTGTTCTCTTGGCTGATAAGTCATGGCTGAAAGTATTATTGGCTGATTTGTTGTGGAGAAAAACACTGTACCATGACTGATAAGCTAGGTTGATAAGTTCAAGCGAACAAACTGGCTTATGGACAAGTTATGAACAAGTTTTCACTTCCTTTTAATAATAACATCATCAGTTGTGCAGCTACACGAATTTTAGTTTGGCGCCTACACGAATTGTTTGTTTATCCATTCTTTTGCGGCTGCTGCAACAGCTTTAGTTGCAAATCTCCTCACACATAAATATTGTATGATCAGCCGCGGCTGCGAAGTAGCTGTAAGGAACAGGCTTTCGAAATTTTTAAACATATGGGCTGTTTCGTTGTTGCCTTCAAGCTTCAACAAGCCAAGCCAATATTAACCAACCTAGTAAATTTGGTCGCAATTTTGTTTCTAGCCAAAGTTTGGTCGGTCCAAAGTGGCCCACGCCAGGGGTGTAACTTTAGTCTCTATCACATCAGATGTTTAGATGTCAATTAGAAAGACCAAATATGAGCACATTATAAAACTAATTACATAGGTTGTGACTAATTCACGAGACGAATCTATTAAACCTAACTAATCCATGATTTGACAATGTGGTGCTATGGTAAACATGTGCTAATCCCATGACTATATTTTAATATAAAAAGTTGATATCTGAACCCTACATGTCATACTCATAAGCATAATAAAATTAGGTATGTCTGCCAACCAAATGGTGGTCGTCTCAACACTGATATTGTTTTTGGCTTAGCCACCATCCAAACAAGTTTAATATGACCAAAATTTGGCGATACTCTGATATCGCCATGGCCAAAATTTGGCCATGTTTGATTGGCTTCCCAAATTTGTCAAGCCAATGATTTGGCAACCAAAAGTTGTCAAAAATTAGGCAAAAATCTTTGCCATGGGTTTGACAAGATAAATGTGAGGTATTAGCAAATTTTGATAACCAACCAAATAGAGGCAAAAATTTGGCTACAACACACCCATGAGTAGCTAACGTTTATCATGTACTCATGTCTTGGTGAGAGAAGCTTGGCGGCACCAAAGAGCCTCTGACCTTGAAACGTTAAAGACTAAGACCATGCAAATCATGGATTTTTTTTTCGGGCATGCTAGCGCCTGGACGTCAAATTCGGACACTAACGTCTGGACGGTGCCCGCACAGGGAGCGAGCGAGCGAGCGCCTAGCGCGTCGGGCTCGCTCGCAAGCACATCAGCAGTCGGACGTCGCTCGCGCCACCAACCGCTTCCCATGGGAATCCCATGTACAACACCCGATCAACTTTTTAAACATTCAGATGCAACATACAGAAGAAGACAGATGAAACACTTGAAACAAACGTCTGAAACACTTGCGAAAACGCCTGAAAAATATTTGAAAACAATTGCAAACATATGCAACATTCAGATAAAACCCTTGCCAACATACGTATGAAACACCTTAAAACACTTGAAACATATGCTTGCAATATGTATGTTTATACAACATTCAGATCTACTTTTGCAACGTCTAGATAAAACACTTGCAACATACGTCTAGAATAGATGAAACATTTGAAACATACACTTGAAACATACGTGTATAGCCATTACAATATGTGCAACATCTCGATCTACTTTTGCAACATCGATATACAATACTTGCAACATACCTCTGAAACACTTGAAACATACTTTTGCAAGATGTGGTTTTCACCATTCTTCTTCCGTACGACGCACCACAGCGCGGGGGGACGGCTGATTTTGGAAATCTACATCATGGCCACCGTCATCGTAGCCACTGCTGGGGGAGTCGCCCCTACCTGGTCTCGTACGCATGTGCTGGAGACTATCGCCAAGGAGGCAGCGGACCGGGCGCCATAGAGAGAGAGAGGGGAAGGCCGATTGGTCGCCGCTCCTAGCGCGAGCTGCCGATAGAGAGGGATGAAAGCGGGCGGGGGGGGGGGGGCGGTGCATTGCAGAATGGAAACCACACACATCAGTCGGTGAGCACGGTGGAGAGGGAAGAAGCCACACAACGACGCTCAAGTATGGTGGGGAGGAAGGATGAAGGCAGGCAGGCGCCCGGGCGCAGTGAAGAACGCCGCGTCGCAGGGGTCGCCATGGACCATGCCACGGCGGCGAGGAGAACTCGACGATTGGAGAGTAT
The DNA here is from genome assembly GCA_038087645.1 of Saccharum hybrid cultivar R570. Lineage (NCBI taxonomy): Eukaryota > Viridiplantae > Streptophyta > Magnoliopsida > Poales > Poaceae > Saccharum > Saccharum hybrid cultivar. The sequence goes on along the minus strand of JAQSUU010000534.1, from coordinate 16,973,384 downwards.
GGTTTGGTCTTGTTTTTAGAGTGGATTGGCTGAATGATTCTCGGTTACGTGAGCACAGTGGAACGATGGGCCGTTCAGGTTGGCGTCGCAGCCCACCAACAGAGGCGTCCGGATGATTGGATACCCGACCCTAAGCATTTCCGTTTTTTTGCATGCTTATCTCGTATGTCACGTAGTTCCAATGATCATGATGCAAAATGGTGTGGAAGAGATAGCTGTTTCCATCGTGTGTTTTGTGCTGCTCCACGATGATTCTGCAGTTGAATTTTGATTCCTGTCGCAATCGAGGTTAGACTTTAGCTATCGAGCATAGATCACTGTTTGATTAACAATTTGACATTGCTCGCGGGGTTTGATTTCTACCGCCGTCTGGCTTTGAATCTTCAACTACTTGGAAAACCCCTATCTGTCAGATTCTCTCAAACTAAGTTTGAAAAAAAAGATTCTCTCAAACTAATTTTAATAGTAGTTAAGTTGAAAATGTTTTAAAGCCCGAAAAATCATATCATAGCTACGTAGAACACAACGTCCAATGCTTCTCTACATTATGAGCTGCGATTTAGGACTCGTTTGGTGTAGGTCCGCGCGTAGCTCCGCGTGAGGTGCTCCGCCGCTAGATCCGACGAAATAATTTTTTGCGATACGACTCTGGACATCAAAACAGCTCTCCTCACGCCCCCTTAATGCCTGAGCTGCACGTGGAAATGATGCGAGAGTCGCACCAAAAGGACCTTCAATAACAACAAATCACTTCCCTTCATCTTTCCATCCGACGGTATCAGTTCCACCACTGGCTGCAGTGCGGGCCGGTGGACAAGAGAGCAGGTCGCTCAGTCGCGCACGCCGGTTCACATGCTCGGTTCCGGCGACACCCCGCAAGAGGCAGCCGTGTCGCGTCGCCTCGGCTGCCCGCCTGCCCCCGATCGGCGGAGGCGGAGGTACACCTGTCGGGGTGCGCGCAGCACAGCGGCAGCGTCTCCTTTGGAAATTGCGCCGGGGCGACGTGGCCGGGCGGTGCACCGCTCCTCCGCACCATTTTTTACTCCCCAAAATCGCACCAGCTCCTCCTCCTTCTCCTCTCCTCTCCCCCACCATCCCACTCTCTCTATACAACAGCCACCCCGCCTGGCCCTTCCACCATCGTCGAGTCCACCAAATCCAGGCTAGATTCTCTCGCGCCGCCGCTCGCCGCCTGGTTCATATATCTCCCCCGCGCCTCTCCCTGCTCCTGGATTTCACCGATCTGCCATGCTTTACTGTCCCGTAATCCCGTGGCAGCGGGCGCCGCCCCCCTTCCTGCCTACACAGCTCATGCCATGCATGGCTGATCTATTCCCTCAGATCGGGATTGCCGCAGACATGCCGTTGCTTCCCCGTTGGCTTCTCCCTTGTCACATCCCTTCGCTTCGTTCTGCGTAGTTTCGGGGTTTGGCACCGCTTGTCTATCCCGTTCCTATAGCTTTTAGGGTTTCGAGCTCAAACTCCACTCCGGCGTCTCAGGTGAGACATCTGTTTTGATCTTCTAATTTGCTTGCTATCGTTAACCGTTAAGTGCTTGGTAGTATCGAGTAAGTTGTGGTCGTGCAGTTGTGCGTACTTTTTTGTCACCCGTGTTTGAAGTTAATCCAGTTGTCTCGCAGCATAAAATTACGAGCCTATTGCTTTATCCTGGCATGCGTGGATCTTAGATTTTGGAGGTTCGCAGTGACCTCGAATCAGATCTATTTGTTGTTTTTTAGTTTTGTGAGGAGTTATGCTGGTTGGTGTGCGTGTGAACATTGAAGGTTTTGGGCTGTGGTATGATGTCAGGAGCTTACGGTGTTATTTTGTTGTTGGATTCCTTAGTTTCCAGTGATTGTGGATATCTCCTCAAATTCGACACCGTATATCTGTTTCTGATTAATCCATGTAAATGCATTGTCTTTTACAGTTTGCTTTCCTTTTGCAAGCGGTGGGTTAGGAAAGGTGACCAATTCTAGTGGTGAGAGCTTTGATAATTGTTTTGGGTTACACTTGAGTCATGTCCTCGGCGTGGATAGTACTTGTGTACAAATAACATGTGGCATGGTGTGTGTTGCTATATACCACTAAAAATTCAATCCTCCCTTCTCTCCACAGCAATGTGTGAGTATGCAAATATGTTCTGTACTTGTTTTTTGCACACATCTTGCATCTTGTTTATGTGCTGGTACATGCTGCTGAAATTTAACAATTTCCTCTCCCTGTGGTGCATGCATGATTTAACACAGAGCAAGTGCTATTGGAAGATATACCTAAATGGATGGGTTACTCAGTGTCTATGAGAACATTAAGATGTTCTTTCATTGGCAGTGATCAATGCGTATATTATCCAGTACCTTGAGCTGTATTTGTTTGTTTAGTAGGTTTGCAGTATATGTTCACAGAGGTGCATGCATAAGCATGGCAATTGGCAGTTCAAAAATTCATAATATTCCACCAATAATGAATAATGTAAAATGTGATAAATTAGTTTGTTGAAAATATAAACCATATAGTCATTTGTAAGGACATGACACATGGTTGGATGCCATATAATCCATAAGTTTCCACCTTTATTTTGCCAGCCTGACTTTCACCATGGGAAATATGTTGTCACATTACTTAATATTTTTAAGGAATAACCTGTTTGTGATCATGTATATTGGATTTATGAAAATGATACTAGTATGTTTTCAGAAGTACTTCACATTTATTAGGTACGGTGCTACTTGTAGATTCTTGATTCTTCTGAGGATTACTGTCATAGGTTCATTTTGGTTTTGTTTTACTTTTGCATAAATGTCATGCTTGAAATGATAAGGTTTGTAGAGCTTTGGTGGTTAATTTTGATTTGTATAACCAAGGGCATGTCCATAGTGCTACTGATAAAAATCAAAACAGCAGGTCCTCACTGCTAAGCCACAAGACATATATTATTCATCTGAAGCCTTCTGGACTTTTCTTTTCTTTTACCATGAGTAAATCATAAAATGAATGTGTGTAATGAGATACTACACTGGCCTTGTTCATACGATGACGAGAAGTCTTGGTAAAGTAAACATTGTTTGCACTCGCTGCAGCACCTGTGTCTAGTGCTATCATTGGCTGAGCTTGAGTGAGCCAAGGTTTGGAAGTCAACCTTTTGAACCTGGTATGGATCTTACTATCTTAGTCTTGGCTTGGCGAAGCTTTATTAAGGTTGAACTCTGCTCATCGAAGCTTGTTGACACACGGCTGAATAGGTTGACAAAAGGAATACGGAATCTTGCAAGGAGTTTGAACTTTGACTGAGAAACTTAGAAATTATGTTGCTTGTAAAAGCAGGATGTCAAGAATCACAATAATGAGGGCAAAAAGGAACAGGAAAACAGTATGGAACATTCTTTATATCTAGAGGAGAGAACTTGTTATTTGACCCTACAAAATTGCAACCTTCATTAGCATAGTCCAGCAAGAAACTTTGACCAATAGCAATGATATAAAAAATGTTTCTTATGGGCCAATAACTCTTCATGTTAACAAAAGAACATTGAGATGAATTGGTTGGTTTGTAGTCTCATGTAGTAGCTGTCTCGGTGGTACCAGGCAGAGGGGGAGAGAGCAGTCAATGAACTACCGCTTTTATGCACTAGCAAGAATCTCATGAAGGCAACTAGTTTTTCAGGTCTTTGCCAGTTGTGATCTTGCGATCTGCTATTGTTTGCTAAGTCTTTATTTTCTGCTGAGTAAGGGAAGCTGAAATTGCATAGAGGCTTTGTGCTGCGACTAATGAATCATTGAAAACCATAAGGACTGAGCGCGAGACGGGCGTCAACGAGGCCAGCGAACCCCCCCCCCCCCCCCCCCCCGCGTCGCTCTCCGTACAGGGCGACACGGGGGCGAGTCCCCCACCGCCGTCACCTCCCCCACCGGCGTGCTCCCACGGCCGCCGCCGCCGCTCCTCGGCTAGCGGCGGCGGCGGCCAGCTGTGGCGCCCAAGTTGGCACCCCACAGCGCCTCTCCCTTCCTCTCTTCCCCTCCCCTCCCCTCCCCTCCAACTCTTCCTCCAACCTCAAGCTTGGAGCATGGCTAGCCGGCGGCGTGCTCGGAGCTTCAGATCCGGGACCCCTTGACTTGGATCCGTCACTCACCACCGCGGATCTGGTGGCGGACAGCGCTCGGGTGCGGCGGCCGGCCCTTAGGCTGGGCCCCTGGGCGCGCCTTCCGGTGGCGGCCATGTCTAGCCGGCTCCTCCCCAAGCCGCGTCGGGCCGCGGCCCGGCTCCCCAGGCCGCGACGGGCCGCGGCTCGGCTTCTGGTGAGGCGGCGCAGCCTTGGGCTTCCTCGTCGCCGCATTCGCTCCGCGGACGACGCGGGGTGCTGCCTCGTCTCTGCGTCTGTGTGCTTTCACGGTCGTCGTGGGGTGCTGCCTCGTGTCGAGGCCCTGCTCGGCGGCTGACGGACCTTCCCGCGAGTTTGTCGGTGACTCCCGTTCCTAGACCACGCCGGGCCATGGCGGCGCCCTTGGCGCTGCTGGCGTCTGCTGGGTGGCGGCTTGGCTACAGCCAGGTTGGTGTGTGCCGGATCTGGCGGCATTCTACCCATGCGGAGGTGGCGGGTTGGTGGCCAGGGCCAAGGGACACCCCAGCGACCGTTGGCGAACAAGCACCTGGGTGAAAACCATGCCCTGCTTCTCGCTTCGGGCTGGCGGCGGTGGTGCAGCTTGCATCATTCACCTTCCTGAAGGCGTCGCCAAAGGTTCAGTTCGTCGCGCGGTTCGTTGGGGCGATTCTAGGGCGAAAGTCCTCCCTGTGCCATCTAAACGCTGTTGGCGTCTGTGGACGTCATGCCCTCCTTGGAGGCTTCGTTGTTGGTCACCATCCGTCCAAGCCGCTCCTTGCTTGCGCTGTGCCTGCCTGCGCTTTAGCTTTCTCCTCGCTTTGGTCTGTCCACCTTGGGTGTTGGTGTTGCCGCAGTCGTCTTCGTCTTTGCTTGGGCTCCGCCGTGCGTGTGACGCCCCTACCCGCGGATGCTTTGCCGCGTTGGCCCTGGCGGATGTTTTGCCACCGTTGTCGCTTGGGCTCCGCCATGCGCGTGATGGCCCCTCTTCGCTTGGGCTCTGCCGTGCGCGTGACACCCTTGCCCACGGATGCTTTGCCGCGTTGGCCCTGGCGGATGTTTTGCCGCCGTTGTCGCTTGGGCTCCGCTGTGCGCGTGATGCCCCCTCTTCGCTTGGGCTCCGCCATGCGTGTGACGCCCCTACCCGCGGATGCTTTGCCGCGTTGACCCTAGCAGATGCTTTGATGCCGTTGTCGCTCGGGCTCCGCCGTGCGCGTGATGTCCCCTGCCCGTGGATGTTTTGCTGCGTCGGCCCTGGCGGATACTTTGCCGCCTTGTTGCTTCTACCGGTGGATGCTTTGCCACCACGGCTTGACCCACCCCTCGTTGGCGACCCTTGCGCGGATGTACTTTTTCTTTGACAGACATAGTCCGTTGGTGTGTGGAGGTGGTGGTCCACCCCACTCCCCTCATGTATTTTTGCTGTTTGTGTGTGTCGTTAGGATTCTGCCGGTAATCCTTGGATTACTTGTGAGTCCTCTGTATCCGTGTTCCGGCCTTTCTTATGGCCTTTCTTCTTAACGAAATACGGGCAAAAGACCCGATCTAGAAAAAAAAACCATAAGGACTGGAGTATGGACTCGAGCTCTAGCAAATAACTCAGGTCATCATATCGAAGTCGCAGTGCTTTCTTATCCAAAAAAAAAGGTCACTGTACCTGCTCTAGGATCAAGCTTGTCTCATTGTGAGCTCAAGCAGCATGTTGGGAAATAGTTTTCTTGTCCCTACCTGCATGACTTAGTGTCCTTAAGATGGGATAATGTTATACATGGACTAGCACGGCCTATGGAGACTTGAATACTGAGATTAGGTGAATCATGATTTTGTATGATGTGTTTTTCTTTGTTAGATACATATTACTACTTTACTAATTACTACTACTACAAATCAAGTTTGATTGGCTCTTTGCAATCCACTTGAGTGAACTATATTCATTCCTGTCCTACTCGATTTGTGGAGCTGAATATATCAATGCAATAAAGCGTACAGTAATGCTTGTACTGGATTAGTGGATTGCCTTAAAAGAAGATTCCTCAAGGAGCATAATTAATTATATTTAATAGTACTGTTTTCTCGCTGTTGAAGGTTCAAGTAAATGTTTTCGTATATTATATAAAACTGAGCGGATTTGGTACAAAATAGGTGAGCTAAGTCCTTTCGTTGCCATCTATCTTCTAACCATATCTAACTAAAAATAGTAGGCAATACACCAGTAGCAGAGAGCGTTAGATCATCTATCTTACCACACATTTCATTCTGTAACTGACAGATGATGCCATGGAATAACACCAAATTTAGATTCCTTCCAACACAATGTAAAGGTCTGCTTCTGCATTCAGTTTGGACTTCGCTGAATTGCTGATCACCACCTGCGCACATCTGGATCCCTTTTCTTTTTTAGGCAGGTCTGCTTATTCTGTCGGTTTGGCCTTCCCTAGATTGTCGATGGCCATCAGCAAACAGCTGGATCCTCCCCCCCCCCCCCCCCCCCCCCCCCCCACCTCCTTGCAGTAGATATAAATTAATCCTTACATAACATTTGTGTGATGCAATGACAAATTCAAGTATGCAGCTGCTTGCACTGTGGTTTGTCAAAGTCTCAAATGCCAGAATTACCTTGTTTTTTTTGTCCCTTTTTCCTTTCTTGCACTCTCTTTCCAGGACTACTTTTGACTGCTTTTGTAATGCTATATGTGGCAGTAAGTTCTTCCATACCTGGTATGTTGTAGTCATGGTAGGGCTCTATTTGTACCGTGTCAGCATTCTTGGATGGCTCTGAATCATGATTCTTCATTGTCTGATAACTGAGTTAGCTTCCAAATTGCCCTTGGTGGGTTTCTGAATAACCATGAAATTAATACTGTTATAGAAGTTTTATGAGTTCAATTCTAAACAAAGGACTCATGACATTTCTTCCTGTTATTATATTTGGTCTGTAGTTAGTTTTTTTGTTTTGATTTAATGGAGTTGAGAGTTTATGTTGACCTTGGTGGATTTTGTGTTCTCTGCTGTTTGAACAATGCACATGAGTTTGCTTGTTTCAATAGCTGTTAACCGACACCAGAATACTGATGAAACCTAGCAATATACTAGGACTACGTTCCTCTGTAATTTGGCACTACCGTCTCGTCATTTATAGTTTCAGGTTTCTGCAGCAGCGTGAAATGCAACTAGTCTGTATTGTTTGTATGGTCCAAAGTTCCAAAAAGCGTTCTTAAGCGCTCACTTCCGCGCGCATAAGCGGTAAGCAGGGGGGCACCGCTTCGCTTTGGGGCATAAGCGCTCCCTAAGCGGTGCCGGCACTTGGGCGGGCGCGGATGCTCGTGCAAGCAGCAATTGCTGCGCCGCGGGCAAGCACCAGGCGCTGCCAGTGCGCGGTGGGGAGTCGCAGGCGGGCACCGCCGTGGTGGAGCAGCGGGCACAGGCGGAGGAGAGCAGAGGATCGGTGGCGCGCATGCGGAGGAGCAGAGCGGGGGCGCGCATGCGGAGGAGCAGAGTGGGGGCACGCAGGTGGTAGAGCAGAGGAGCAATGGCGCGGCCTCGTGAGAGCGAGGACTGCCAACGTGGGTGGCTGCCTATTAGGGCATTGTTGGGTGTTATAATGTTTAGATGGGCTAGTGGGCTTCCTCTCTTTGATGGGCTGAGTGGGCTGTTATGCTACTGCTCTTTTCTATTAACTCTCACATTTATGCAACTAAATCTGCTGATTTGTAGTTAGTGCGTAAATGCTTAAGCGACGCTTAGAAGGCTTAAGCCCGCTTAAGCGCTAAGCGGCGGGTCACCGCTCGCTTAGCGCTTAACGCTTTTTTTTTAAAAACTTTGGTATGGTCTAGTAAGTAACTGGTTTTTATTGAAAGTTTTACTTTCGGTTGAATAGCAACTTTTAGAAAACCTATAAATATATGAAGGGAAAACTGCACCAACTTCAGTGCAAAATCTTGATGTGCTAAGTAAAAGATTGGTCTCTGGTACTTTGAACTGCCCTGTTGGGTATATTGCAATTTATTGCCGCTAATGGTATTAGCAGCTAATGCTATTAAATTAGTAGGCTAGAAGCCTTTAATTTGACATTTTTTCCTCCCCTTTTCTGACAGTTGCTGCAAGTGGAGGCGGCAAGCTAGAGACAGCAACTGCATACCTTGCAAGAAAAACGTAAGTTACTTGGTCGCTCCTGTTAATTGTTAAATACTGAAAGTTGTGTTATTGTTTACTGGTCAATAAAAGGAGCTTCCATATTCTGACTGCATCAACCATTTATATAAACTAGATAAGTCAACCATATTCAAGTAACTCGGCGTCTACTGAAATACTGAATCCAACATGGTTTTCGATAGCATTCATGAATATAGAAAAGTCGGTTCTGAACAATTAGAGTTTTGAGGGCTCGAATAGACACTTGAACTTCAGTTCGTTTATATTATATCATGAATTCAGAGCAGTCAACAAAAAACATGTACATGTCAGCAAACTGCGGAAACATAGAGGTCTTCAATGGTACCCCGATTTCAGCTAAGATGAATTTGTAAACCGGATCGGATCTTAACAGGAATAGCGATCAACTCATGCTTCCTCCAATTCATTGCTCTCTCCAGTGTGATATTTTGGACATTGACAAGATCTTAGAAAAACTACTCTACCATGATTCCATAAATGTGTGCCTTAATATATTTGTAAAAATGTGATACAATTTTAGCATGAAACTACATATCGGGACAAATCTATACGTACATTTGCATATGTCAAATACAAATATTGTAGTTTTGACTTTACAGTTAGACACTCCAAAAATGTGTTATTTAAGTGGTTCATGTCCAGGATGAAAATATTTTGTGCCATACTCGTCTAACTATTGAATTCCAGTGTTTTCAAGGTTATATGTTTAGTTCTCCAAGTTACAGGAGTATGCCAAATATCTTGGTTTCCTGTATAATCTTAAGCTAGTGGAACTGTTGTCATATGTCAATTCGTTCCTTCCTTTTATTCTCTGTATTTGGCTAAACTGTTATTGTACTTTCACAAATGACAAAATGATTAGTGAACATCCATATATTTTTTTTAGATGCCTTTTTATTGTACTCCTTTATTCTAGAATAAATGCATAGATAAAATGAGAAAAAAAACATTTCTGCTCTTTGGCCACACACAACTTTCAAGATAAGCAGCAGCTCAGTTTTGTGGAGACACTATTCTTTTTGTCAATAAGTTCACCTGGAAATTTGTACCTGTTACATACCTATTTTGGTCAAACAAACTTACATAATGTGTGAAAAGACAAACCATTTGCTGGACATGTTATTTGAGATAGATTTACACTACCATTGCCAACGTCTGTGGCATGTATACTTTATTTGTCTTGCTATGTGTTTAGCCCCGTTACAAGCAATCATTTCTGGCTGCTTTGAGTTGCAGTCTTGAAGGACAACGAGAACAAAAGCAATGTCATACTGCATGTCTTCATGGATTTAGTTGGAACCTGCAAGTTTTTAGATAATCTTAAATGAAATGCCACTAAAGAACTCTAGAGTCAATAGGTCCTATGCAGAAAAAGCAGGGTTACCCTAATTTAGGAGCCGCAGGTGGCTCAACATCATTTTCTTGCGGTGGAGTATTAAGCTCAAGATGGATAGGAATGTTGGCATTCTCTGCAACTGCAAAGTTGTATGGAGTTGTTGAATCTCGGTTGACTTCACCTGCTGCTTCTTTCTCATAGAGCTGGGCATAGAAACAAATCATAGTCAATCATGTGACAGGACGTATATCCTGAAAAATTGTGTCTTTATCAAATACCTTCTTGTATAATTCGGCATTTTCCTGGCGAATTAGGTTGACCTTTCTGTGTAATTCCATGTTGTCTTGTTGGATGAGACTTCCCTGCAAATGAGCCAGTACAGAATGAGCTTGCTGAAGTCCACTCAAAGACATCATATTTCATAGGAATAGTGGAATGTTCCAGAACCTTTTGATTCAGTTCGTGAATTTCATCAACCAAGAGTTGGTCCTGAAAGTAATAACCATGATCCTCAGTTTTATTGTTGGATGAGGCAATCTTGTGAAGGATAACAAATGGTTAGCATGGTTACCTTTTTTGTCCGGATGCAACGAATGCTCATCTCTAGCTGATTTTCTAGATTTTGAAGTCCCTTGACACCTAATCCGGAAAGATCTTGTCCCATCAACTGCCTACAGTCAGTGAAATCATTTTACTTACTTTTTATGTTTCGAGTTTGACTGTATTTTAATGTAGTAGGGCCTTGTTGCTTGATCGTATCGTGTTCGTTTTTAAGGATTCAGCTTCTGGCTATGTATACCCCAAGGGCCTTAAAGTGAGGCCCATGTCAGATAAGGGCATTGTCTGTTTATGTTTGAGGCCAAGAGAGCCCCTAAAAGTGGGACCCACATGGAAATAAAAAAAATCACAGGCAACCTCTTTCGCTCTGCTGCTGTCTCCCCCCATTGCCTAGCGCCTTGCTCACAGCGATGCCGCCATCTGCAGCATGAGGCCTTTGCCATCTGCCCGTGTGTGGCCATTGTCGCTGTCTGTAGGACTGTAGGAGGCCCTTTCCGTCGCCTCCGTCTCCTGTGGGAGGCCGCTGTTGCCATTGTCTGCTGTGGAAGGCCCCTGGCCCCTGGCTGCCTGTGGGAGAGCCTGTCTCCTGCCTTTGCTCATGATTTTTTTTATTTGCTGAGGCCAGGTCTCAAGCTAAAGGGTCTGGTTCTAAGCTTTTTGGGTTAAATCACTTTATGACCTCCTCATCATCCTACACTCCAGACGCCTTTAGTACCGTTGCTTGGAATAGAGTGATTACAAATCAGAGTGCTAAAAAACTACTAGGCAAAAAATTCAAATAAATATAAATAAGTAAAATGATGGTGTGTATTTGCTTCTTTGAAGGTTAATCATAAATAAATAAATAAAATGGTGATGTATATCTGCTTCTTTGGACGTTAATCATAACATATATGGTTTGTGTCACACGGCCAACGCGGGCTGCTTCTCATGGCGGAATAAACGGGCTAACGGCGGCCCAAGAGGAGACGGCCGGCGCCCCCGACCCCGTGCCCTAATGGGCTGCACACCTGGGGGAGGGGGGCGCGCGCCGCAGCCGCCGCCGTTGCCGCTACCGTCGCCGCCGACGTCATCAAGTTACCTTAGTTGAGTCTTAGTAAATTTGGAAAGAGTTAAGGAATCGAGTTTAAGTTTGTTAGGAAAGGAGAATCCAAATCCTATAAGGATCTTCTGAGATTGTTTAGGGGTCAAGTCTCGTTGAGACTATAAATACTAGGAGGATGTAACCGTTGCAATCAAGAATAGAATCGCCGAAAGGCTTTTATCCCTCTCTCCCGTGCGCCGCCTCTCCCCTCCCTCCTCTGCCCTGCGCCGCCGCCCCTCTCCCTGCCCTAGCACGCCGCCGCTGCCCAAGGACTTCCCCGCGCTACACTTGTTACAGTTTGCCACATGAAGTTCACAAATCTTTGCATCCTTTTACATCTCTTGTTTGTGAAAACTGATGTCTGCATAAACCATGCATTATCCTATGGCAACATTACTAATTCATGCACTTTGTATGTTAGGTTCTGTTATGCATTTTGTATGCTATATTTATTCTCACATATTTGTATACTAATTCATGCACTCTGCACAAGTTTGGTGTCGGAGGTGTTCTAGTTACTTCATGGTCCTTAGGTTGTGTCAGCAGCGCAGATTTGTTATTGTTTTAAACTTCCTTATTTGTTTTTCTTAAAAAAACAGAATGGATTTTCTTCCTTGTTTAAACAAATTCCTGTGTGTTTCTGAACTCAGATGTTTTGCATTTATGCTCATGCTGACAATTCTTTTATTGATCTTCTTTACATCTGGCAAATTTTCTGAATGATGCATCTATAAAACTTGCAGGGTTTTGTGACGTACCGATGATTTTCTTGCAAGTTGTGCAGTTGTTGTCTCAAGCTTGCTGCCTCCCTTTGCCAGAACTATTGAATGTGAAAGCACAGTTAAGTAATGCCACATCCAGAGAATCCAAAAGGTATTGTTGATATAAATAGTTGCTAAGCGCCGTGGAACTTTCAGCGGAGTAAATTGTATGCCTTTATGAAATAATTGAAGTAGATGTGTTGGCATTCAATTGTTTGATTCAAGAAATGATATATTATACAAAATAACAAGATGGGAATTAGTGAGAAACAATGATTGTATGAAAGCAGTTAAGGCAAATACAAAACCTCTTCATTTTGTGTTGGCAGGCTACGATTATATAATTCTTTACTGTTCTCTACACTTCTCACATACAAGTGCTGATGTCTCAATGGAGCTAAATCAGTCCCAGATCATGTGAAATCCTAATGATGCATGTGCTTGAGGGACGAAACAGCACAAGCCAGGGATTGGTGATGAACTTGCTGGAACAAGCTTATGTTGAAACTGATGATGGTTTCAACCTTTTCAATCTTTAAAGGTTCAGTATTAACTGAGAAGGATTCATGCATGACTCACCCTCTTGGAGTATGGACTGAAGAATATATTGGCTGCTGATCATAAGATCTCTTCAGTTCAGAGGATGGGATTATGGGAGCTTAGACCAGGTACGTTTCCTGCTGACCGCTGCTGTGTCTTTCCATATCTCCTATCACTTGTCTCAGGATGTTTGTATTTCAGGGTTCAAATGAACCTGTGAGGTTTTGGCTTCCTCCAGTAAAAGGGATTTGCTTGGAGGGCTGCTTTTGGCATATGAACCATCTGTATTGCGCTTTAGGTCTCCTTGTATTGAGCTTAATGTTCAGAGTGCCAGTTTGTATTAATTACACATTTGCAGTCACTCTTTTTCAACCCATAAATCCTACTGTACATTGTTTTCTATTTTGCAAATGAAATTTGACTGTATTAAGGTGTATACTCACTTCTATTAATGGGATAGTTTATATAAAAACTTGACCATTTGGATCTTTACAGAGGAAATACACCAACATACAAACTAATGCAATCCTGCATATTTGCTTGGTATTTTATCTTCTCTATAAATAACATGTCACCAGGTCCTGGGTTCGAAGCCGTCTCTCTGCAGAATTTCTGTGGGGGTAAGACTTTGCTTCGGTTATTCCCTTCCCCAGACCCCACTCGTGTGGGAGCCTCTGGCACTGGGTCTGCCTCCCTTTATAAATAACATGTCAGGATGACTTTGATGTAGACCTATGTTTTCTGAGAATATTCAGAGCTAAGTAATTCCAGAGTATAGAAGGGCATACTCTGGCCCTACAAAAGATGGCATATTCTATCGGATCAGACCTTCGATGGAGTGGCTTCAGTTTAAGTTCTAAAAGAGATGGTACGATGAATGCGAGAAAAAATTGGCATTCCTACCTTCTCTAGGTTCTAAGTTGTAAACCTTGGCCTAATTTGGTTAAATTTCTCTTAGCTTGTGTAGCAAACAACGGGAACTACCAAAAAGTCCAACTATGTACAGTCCTACCCTATCTAGGTTCTGACAGGCTATGTGCCGTTTTTCCTATTCATGGTGACTCATGGGATGCTGCGACATGACCCAAATAACTATTCTTGGTGGGCTGACCTGGGTACATAACGATTGGTCTTAGGGGTGAGGATTTGTTGGATATAGGTATGAAACTCATTTGGATTTCTTTAAGTGAGCAATTTCTCCATTTATATGGTATTCCATTGGAATTTCCCCTTTCTTGCCTATGATAGTGCAAAGATACATGCGCTAAGCCATGTGGAGTATATATGAAATTGGTATTTTTGCTGCCAACCATGAAGACTAAATTCAGTGTTAGGAATGAACTATTCATAATCTTGTTATTACCATATGATCTAGATTTTGCAAGTAACTTGTTGATGTGCAGTTGAAAGAGCACATGGGATGCGTGATTTAATCGGCAATACAAGTGTATTCTAATCTTCTTTTCATAGTGGATCCAGTGAAAAAAAAGTGTTTTGAACCATTGTTGCTTGACCCATATGTTGAAAATTTTTCATTTCTAGACACAGTTTCCCAAGAACTATCTGTACATATGGTTTTGTATCGGTTGTATGGGCCGGTGTTGTACTAGTAAATACTTGATTACTGCCAATATACTCAAGAAACCGATGTCTGCAAGCAACATAGAGAGGAGTAAATACTTGATTACTGCCAATATACTCAAGCCACCGATGTCTGCAAGCTATATAGAGAGCAGAGAGGAGGGAAATGGAGCTGACATGTGGGCCTTTGTGTTTCAGATGCCACATCAGCGGATGGAGTCTAGACCTGTTTGGATTGGCTCTGAGACCTGAACAAAAACTGAGGATCTGATCTTTCGAAAAAACCGAGGATCTAAATTGCTTTGTGAGTTTAGGGATCAAGACAACAACTGAGAATAGATTTGAGGACCATGGGTAGACTTTACTCTAAAAAAGTACTTACAAATCTAATAAATTTGGTAAGTCTTAATACTGTATTATAAAAGAATCTATTGATAAAAAATATAGACCAAAGACCGATTAAAGTAAAATGTGAAGTATTTTTTTACTAGATAGAGGGAAGACGTGAGGACATACAATTGCATATATTTGAATAGTATAGAATTATATCCTTTTAGAGATTACTTTAATGATGATTTAATTTTTTATAACATAGTTAGCCTGCAGTGTGGACCAAGTTTATATGGCTGGACACACCTATAATAGTATTATATATGTGAAGTCTTGTTTGTGTTTTGGTAATTGAATGAATTTGTTGACTGATAAATTCATGACATGAAAGGTGATGATTGGTCCACAAGAAAGAGTTGAGCTACATAAGGCCATGGTGATGAAGATGGCGATGATAGTGAGTGTGCAAAAGCTCAACGAGTGAAGAGATGAAGTAATGGATGATACACAAGACAAAGGTATAACAATAGGGCGTGCCTTTCACCGGCCATGTGATGATTAGAGAAGATGAATGGATGGGCTGATAGGATAGATAGTTGTGTTATAAAGAGGGGCAATTTAGTTGCTAATGTGGTTATCTAGTGCTAAAGGTGTTGGTCATCCCATGGAAGACCTATTGGAGCTAGCCACTTGAAAAGTTTTGAGAAAAGGAACTTGGTGCATGGTTTTTACCCTGACTCGAGCTCTCTGTCACCACAGAGTTAGGTCACAGGATCTTAGAGTGGTGAATCGTCTTGGTCCGATCGTCCACCGAAACCCTCCGTGACAACCAAAGGTTAGGTCACCGAAGGTTAGAGCATTGACCTAGCATAGTTTAAAACAACAACATAGACCCTAACTTCCAATGCCAACAGAGAGCAGGGCACCGGAGCTTAGGCTGTGACAAGTAACAGTGCTCAAAAAGAGCATGGGAATTCCATAAAGGCCACCAGAGCTCTCCAGTGATACCACTAGGCTGTAGTATCAGAGGCAATGTTTTTGTGTGCGTGGGGAGTTTGTATTCACTAGAACTATCCGGTGATTAGAGAGCAAGCACCGGAGCTTCAAGTGTTGCAACGGGTAGTTCTAACATGGTGTCCATTAAAGGACCCTGGTGGTGGACTCTGGTGACACCGAAAATGCTGCCCCAAGCTTCCAACGGCTAGTTTCTTGAGAGGGGCTATGGATAGAGCGTGTGGATAGGAAAACTAGAACTCTTGGGATTCCAAGAAACACCTCCACTCACATTTATTTGCTAGTGATTGCATTCTTGTTGAGATTAGAGTGATCTAGTGCATTTGGTCTAAGAGATAATATATAGTGGCACTAGTTTCTTGTTACTCTTGGTGGCTATTACCACTTAGATGGCTTAGACTAGCTGTTCCTGTCGAAGCACTCAATTGAAGATTGCGAGGTGCTCCACAATTGATTGTGAGGAGCCATTGGTTTCATCCCCTTTGGAGAGGCAAAGGACCACTCTAGTGGAATCAAGGCTTGATGCTTCATGATCGAGCTGGCTCAAGATTAAGCGTTCACACCGGAGCCAACCTTGCGGGTTTGTTGAGCTTGATAGAGGAGCAGTGATCCTTAGGCTTACCTCAACTTGGATGTAAGTGACCAATAAGTCACTGAACCACCTGGATATATCTTGCATGTTCCTTTTGTGGTATTTGTTTTATTACTCTCTCTTGCGCTTTACTTTGTGTTGTTCAATTCATAGAGTAGTGACATTATGACTTGTCATCCTAGAGTGCAAACCTAGCTATTTTATCAATTCTAGTGACACATTTTACATTTTTTATCACTATAATTATGTAGCTTATCATCACCCTAGGCTTGCAAGACATAGCTTGGTGTAGTGATTATTTAGGGCATCTTGTGTGTCTAACAAGTTTGCTTAGTGTTTGTGGTTGCTAGAATCTTTAGTTAGGCTTTTTACCTCCCCCTTTAGCCTTCCAATGATCCTTACAAGTGGTATTAGAGCCAAGTCTCCAATCAAACCAAGATATAACAAACTCTTGGAGTAAAATATGGCAAATAATAGTGTTGGCAAGCCCCCACTTCTATGGCACAAATTATTATTATTAGAAGAGAAGGATGCATGCCAATTTGAAGGCAATGGGAACGACGATCTGGGGAGTTTTTGAGAGGGAGTTCATAGTGCTTGATATGAAGGATCCAACCCCAAGAGAGAAATAAAGGCTACAAGTCAATGATCAAGATCTCAAGGTACTCAAGTCTATCAAAGACTAGGAGATGGCACGCAAGTTGTGGAAGAGGCTTGAGGAAGCATAATGGAGCACTTCAATGGTAAAGGATGCCAAGCTATATATCTTCATGGACAAATATGCTAAATTCAAGATGCAAGAGGCAGAGAGTGTCCTATAGATGTTCTATAGGCTCAATGTCATCGTGAATGAATTGAGGGCCTAGGACACAAGGTTAATGATGAGACTTCTACCACTAGTTCTTGAGGTGTCTTCCAAGAAATTTAATTGTCACCGTGATCTTGAGAGGAGGATTAAAGTTTCTCACTCCCACAAGTATTGGGAGAGATCATCGCTATTCACTCATGACACTTTTGATCATGAAGAAGAGAGTGATGAGAAAGAGGAGAAGCAGAAGGAGAAGAATAAGAGCATAACATTCAAGATCTCCAAGAGTAATAAGAAGATTGAGGATGATAGTGATGATGAGGATGAGAGGAAGAGATGATGATGAGAAGGCCCTCTATGTGTGTTGGTTTGGAAAATACACGAAGAATAGAGGCTTTGATGGAAGAAGAAGAGGCCAATTGTCATCATGGAGATCAAAGGAAGATCAAAGATACTCAATCATGGGGGATGATGGTCATCTTGTGGCCAATTGCCCTAACAAGAAGGACAAGTCTTCCAAGGAGGGAAAAGACAAAGAAGATGATGGTAACACCATGGTGTTCTTCAAGAAGAAGAAGAAGACCTTAGTTACTAACCTCAAGGACCTTAACAAGTTTAGGTACTTAAAAAGAATTAATCTCCTTTTGTATGTTAGTTGCAAAGCCAGAGGGAGGCATTGGACACTAGATAATGGATGCACTCAACACATGGCAGGAGATTACAATATGTTAAACTCTCTTAACTCAAATGCAAGTGAAGATAATGACAACATTACATTAGCTAACAATGGCAAGGGTTAATTTATTGTCATAGGCAAGATGGCAATATCAAATGATCTCTCAATATCCAATGTGCTATTAGTGGAGAGTCTCAACTCCAATTTGCTATTCATGGCACAACTTTGTGATTTGGGGTTCAAATGTATATTCTCAAGTGAAGATATGGAACTTGCAAGTGTGGATGGTAGTAATCTCATCTTCAAAGGCTTTAGACAAGGAAATCTCTATTTGGTTGACTTTGGTGCTAATGAGACTACACTATCAACATGTTTGTTCAACAAGTCATCAATGGAATGGTTATTATGACATAGAAGACTTGCACATGCAAGGATGAAATAATTGGATAGATTAATCAAGCACGATTTGGTCAATGGTTTGAAGAATGTGAGATTTTAGAAGTACTGGCCGTGTAGCTCTTGTCAACCACCCTAGCAATATGATGATGCCAACTTCAAGGCCATTAGAGTTGTTGCATATTGATTTATTGGTCCAACCACATATTTTAGTATTGGTGAAAACAAGTATGGGTTGGTCATAGTTGATTACTTCTCAAGATTCATGAATATTCTTTCTTAGTGACAAGAGTGAGGTGTTTAACACATTCAAATCATTTTGTTAAGAGAGTGGAAGAGTTTGAACTCAGACATCAAGAAAGTGAGAAGTGACAATGGAAGTGGCTTCTAGAATGCTAGAATTGATGAGCTATATGATGATCAAAGCATTAAACATGAGTTCTTGGCCAAGCATACACCTCATTTCAAGGTTCTATTAGAAGGAAATAATAGAATACTTATTGATATGGCAAGATCAGTGCTCTTTGAGTCCAATGTTAGTGATTTGTTTTGGGTCGAGGCAATCAACATGGCTTAAAATAGTCTCTATTGTTCTCAAGGAGACACTTTATATGTTGCTAATTGGAAGATATCCAAAAATCTTATACTTTTGGGTATTTGGTTGCAAGTGTTATATATTGAACAAGGGTACTAGATTGTCAAATTTTAAGATGAAGTCTAATGAAGGGTTCTTGCTTGGATATGCTTCAAATAGCAAAGCTTATAGAGTACACAACAAGACCCACGACATAGTTGAGTTGGTGCATAATGTGGAGTTCGATGAAACAAATGACTCTCAAGTTGAACAAGAGAATCTAGATCATGTGAGAGGCACCAATTTGAACATTGAAGTGAAGAATATGTCAATTGGTGATGTGAGGCCAAGGTAGGTAGATGAAGATGATGAAGACTCAACTAGAGTGATCCCTCCAACTTCAACTATCAATGATCAATACATGGAATGCACGATAATTCTTAAGTTGATCAAATTCAAGCTCAAGTTCAAGGGTTGCACAAGGCTACACTCAAGGTGAAATTTGGATTTTGAAGAGACATTTTCACTAGTTGCATGCTATCACAACATCAAGCTATATCAAATGGATGTGAAGAGTGCTTTGTTGAATGAAAAGATCAATGAGTTGGGTATATATAGAGCAACCTCCCAGTTTTAAAGAAATCCAACCATGTGTACAAGCTATCAAAGGTACTATAAGGATTGAACCCAACACTTAGAGCATGGTGTAAGGACAATGGCACCTAGCAAGGGCCATTAAGTGACTTTGGTGATTGAGTGACAACATGATCATTTGGACTAATGTTGTGTGCTAGTATACAAGGTGGTAGTTAAATGGATGCAAGGATGGACTTGGACAAGGCAACATGAAGATCAAGTGACCAACACCTTAAGCAAGGACAAGGAGCTGCCATGAAGACCTTAGAAGACATGCAAGAAGTCCATGACATCAAGTAGAAGAAACCTAGATGAGAAGACACCAAGAAAGAAAACTCACCTTGCACTACTGTGCAGTACCATAATTCCCCAATGAGCACCAAAGTAATGCACCAAAAGGATGAAACAATGCCTTCCTTCAAAATAGTATGAACGTTGCTGAACCACTAGAACCCTCAGGCCAGGCTCCAAAACTTGGCACCATAGCGTCAACCTAGAGAAAAAATTGGAGGCTTGGTGGAGGCACCGAAACTCTTCGGTGCTAGCCGTCAGTTGGGCACATGAAGAAAGGGTGTAGTCCAATGAAGAAATGGACGTCCAACAAAATCACCGAACCCCTTCAGACTCCAATGATACACCAGAAAGGTCCACCTGAGATTGAATCCTCCAACGGTCGACTCCAATGGCTAGTTGATGTGGCAACACCGGAATTCTCCAATGGAGTCATCACCGCACCTTTCTAGTGCTTGCCACGCTCGTGCAGATTGCTTCCAACGGCTAGTTTTGGATGAGCTAAGCAATCCTAAGTACTTGACAAGTTCAACCTCAACAAGATAACTGCTCATGGCATGTGAAGAAGCTTGAAGAGGCTTCAACCTGCGACTTGAAGCTTATGCAAATCAACTAGATCAATTCATAAAGAAAGAAGCTCATGGAAACAATCTAGTTTAAGAAGATAACAATGCAAATAAATCATTCTTTTTTCAAGTGGTATCTTTCAAGTGAATCCTAACACTTCTAGTGGTATTCTCCACAAGCACTGAAGCTATCTTCCATATTTCAAATTGGTATCTTCCTCATATACAAGTGGTATTCCAAGTCATATCCTCATAAGTGCCTTTTTGGAAATTTATGCTAAAGAGTGAGAAATTGGGCACAAAGATAGAAAGAATTCAGAAAGGCGTGAAATTGAGAAGAATGTGCAAAGATATCAAGAATTGAAGATATGCCAATGGTGAGTATGCCAAATGGGAGAAGAATATGCAAGATAGGGTAAGAAAAATGCAAGATTGAAGACTTGAAGGAGATCAGTATTCTTAAACACATGAAGCACACAAAACACATGAAGCACATAAGTAGGGTGAGCAAGCTTATTTTGTCTGTTTATGCATTTGTGTTGTTTATTATATATTTTTGCTTGTATTGAAGCTTAAATCTTATCTTATACTCTTATAAAGCAAAACCCCACTACCATATTTCTCTCAACATGCAAGCTATCCAACTAGACAATGCACTATCACACCCACTACCATATTTCTCTCAACATGCAAGCTATCCAACTAGACAATGCATTATAACACAACATTAAAATCCAAACCCCGCTATCATATTTCTCTCAACATGCAAGCTATCCAACTAGGCAATGCACTATCACACATAATTAAAATCCACTAGCACATGGAATTGTAATGTCCACATCAGCAAGACACATAAGCATTTTATTGTCTACGCATCATGCCACATAAATTCACTGATCTGCAATACCCACAGCAACGCGCGAGGTATGCTTCTAGTTTGATATATATTGTATGTATGTGTGTGCTAAGGATGATTAATACACTTGTTTTTACCCTAAAACACATTACAAAGGTACATTTCTTATCCTATGAACCTCAGCATCACTTAATAGTGAAAACACTCCTACGATTTCCATATTCATACGAATGTGATGACTTGAACCCAAACATTTAAGCATGTATGTAGGGTGAGTTATCACTACCAAGTTGAATTTCATGAAATTTATCCTATATATACCACGATCTTCATGCTATGGATAAGTAGCTCAAAAATCCTATCCAATCTTACAATATACATGTCTGTTGACAGTCATTAACATCAATTATAAACCGTTAATATAACCTGCATATATACTTAATTCCATCACCAAACATAGGTCTAGGGGTTTAAACTAATAAATTCCATAAGTTTTAGTGAATCTATGAATGCAGGAGGATTATCCAGAAAACGAGCAAGGTGGACCCAATCGTCAGATCAAATCACGTTTATCTGCGATGAAATCGACTTAGGAAGACTCTAGAAGCATCCAGAAGACAACTCACCAAAGATTGGGCCAAATGGTGCTGGTAGTGGGCCGGCCGGCCTGTGGGTCCCGCCTATCAGCCTCTCCTTCGTATGATGGTTTCCCACCGCCTTAAAGATCAAATCTATGCCATTATTTTAAGTCGGTTTGATTCGAGGGTCCAGAATTGACGTTGCCGCCTATATATAGTAGCCCCTACCCTCTTCCCTGAGGGCATCTTGGAAACCCTAATCCATATATCTCATTCAGATCAACACACACCAGGAGGATTAGGTCTAGAACTTTCCAATGTAGTAGATTAGTAGCTCGGGAGTGAGGGTCGAGTTGGGCTCATGCTCAAGTTCCGGATCTAGTTTTGCAGGCTCGGTAAAGCTCTGTATCTTCACTTCTACATCTTGTAAGACTTGTTATCAATTTATCATATTCTTATCTACATGGCTATGCTTACTTTGAATATGTATCTTAGTTAAGGTTATTATTACTTTTGTGTGCGGGTTCATAGAGCGTTTAGCCTGCTAGTTTATCGATAGGGCTAAGTAGCCGAGCCTCATGTAAGCATGATGCTTATATGATGCTGTGCCTATGAGTACACCCTGTTCTCTGGTTGTATGATAGCAGCGGGAGATGACAGCCCCGTCTATCCTCTGTAGTCCACTTCGAATTGAGCAGATTCTTAAATTGTAGGGCCATAGTCGCGTCAGTAGAGTTATCTTTTATGGTGTTGTACCGTCTAGCAGCGTCCCAAAGTGCACAAGAGTAGAGTTAGTCTCAGTTATACTCCCTCCATCCCAAATTATAAGGCATTCCAATAATCTTGGAGAGTCAAAGGATCTCAAGTTTGACCAAATTTATATGATAAGATAATAATATTTATGACACCAGTATTATTAGATTCTTCATTAATTATATTTTCATAGTATATCTATTTGATGTTATAATTTTTTATAATTTTCTCTATAATTTTGGTCAAACTTAAGATGCTTTGACTCTCCAAGATTCTTGGAATGCCTTATAATTTGGAATGGAGGGAGTAGTTGGGTATACTTTGACCATGTAATAAGAACATCATAGGAATCTATCTCACCCGTTGTTCTCCCGAGTTAACTAATTATTTATCTTTAATGACCAATCCCCTGAGTGTCATTATACATAAATTCATATCATTACATTAACCCCTACTCTAGCTATGCTGGTATGTTGATTAGTAGTTACCCCTTTGTTATTCAATAATTTTTACTCTATTATTTCTCTGTGGTAAAAATATAAATAATGATACCTAGAATACTCCCGGTAAAATGCTACAATGATATTCTGTGCGCTTGTGGAATCCTTCATATTCTTTTTGCGTTAATAAATACCAATAATGTCCATATCATTTGCTTGGAAATTTCAATTCTTTCCAACTTTGTGAGGTTGACATTAATTACCAAAAAAGGAGAGACTGAAAAACCCATTTGGGTTTTGATAATCGAATGAAAATATTTGTGGACAGAGTTGAGCTACACAAGGGCATGGTGATGAAGATGGCAATTATCATGAGTGAGCAAAAGCTCAACAAGTGAAGAGACAAAGATGATGGATGCTAGGACTGTAAAGGATGAAAGACAAACACAAGGCAAAGGTATAGCAATAGGTTTTTTTTCTTTCATTGTCCATGTGGTGAATAGAGAAGATGAATGGCTGGGTTGATAGGATAAATAGCCATACTATAAAGAGGGACAAATTCAGGTGCTAATGCAATTATCTAGTGCCACTCGATGAGATCTAACATTGCATATGCAATAGCATCGAGTGGCATGGTGAGAAGCAAGTTAAAACCTTTGACAAATGTTTTAAAAATGCTAACTCGATGCTAAATGTGTTCGTCATCCTGTGGGAGACCTATCAGAGTTAGCCATTTGAAGAAGTTTGAGAAAAGGAGCTTGGTGTAGGGTTTTTACTCTCACTAGTGCTCTCTAGTGACGACAGAGTTGGGTCATCAGAGCTTAGAGCTGTGAATTGGCTCGGTCCGATCGTCCACTGAGAACCTCTGGTGACTAAGAGCTAAAAAATAGTAACACATACCCTAACGTTGGATGCCATTGGAGAGCAGGGCACCAAAGCTTAGGCTCTAACAGGTAAGAATGCTCAGGAAGTGCATGGGAGTTCAAAAGGCCACTAGAGCTCTTCGATGATCGCACCAGAGGAAACTTACATAAGCAATGTTTTTGTGCGTGTGGGGAGTTTGTGCTCATCGGAACTATCCAATGAACGCCAGAGAAAGCATCGGATCTTCAAGCTCTACAATGGCTAGTTCTAACATAGTGCTAGTAGCCGTTGAAGGACCTCCGGTGGGGGACTCCGGTGACCTACCGAAGGTCTCCGGTGATCTCAAAAATGCTACCCTAAGCTTCCAACGACTAGAACTCTTGGACTCCCTTGTTGGCACACATAGTAGAGTTCAAGAAACACCTCCACTCACATTTGTTTGATATTGATTGCATTCTTGGTGAGATTAGAGTGGTCTAGCATATTTTCTTTGAGAGATGTCATCTAGGGTCACTAGAAAATTGTATTCGCTGTGAGTTTTCTTGTTACTCTTGGTGGTTATCAACACCTAGATGGCTTGGAGTAGCGGTTCCTGTCGAAGCACTCAATTGGAGATTGTGAGGTATCTTGGAGTTGATTGTGGGGGGCTATTTTGTTGATCCCCCTCGAAGAGGTGAAGGACCACTCTTGTGGAATTGAATCTTGGATAAGCACCATGATCTAGCTAGCTCAAGATCAAGTGCTCACATTGAAAACAACCTTGTGAGGTTGTTGAGCTTGAGAGAGGAGCATCGATCCTTGGACTTGCCTCAACACGGACATAGGTGATCGACAAATCACCAAACCACTTGGATATATCTTGTGTCTTCCTCTTGTGTTGTTCAATTCTTACAGTAATGATATTAGGACTTGTCATCCTAGAGTGCAAACCTAGGTAGTTTATTAAATCTAGTGACATAGTTAATTTACATTCTTGATCACTAGAATTGTGTAGCTTGTCATCACCCTAGGGTTGCAAGACATGGCTAGGTGTAGTGCTTATTAGGGCCTTCTTTGCGTGTAACAAGTTTGCCTAGTGTTTGTGGTTGGTAGAATTAGGATTTTCACCCCCACCCTTTTTTGTAGCCATCCAAAGATCCATACAACATGTTGTAGAACTGCACCTAGTTCAGCTTGGATCAAGCACGCCCATTGACCTCTCGACACTAGGTGTGGTTGACTTGAACCAAACCTCATGGTATGTTTAGGCCACCCGGAAGGAAGACCTAAAGCATCCACATTTTGACTCTAGCACCACATCCATAGGTCTTTATTATAGATCTTTTTAAATCAAACACATAGGTAAGTACTTTGAATATAGAGTTTACATCATGGTTCAACAAAATGGTATACAATACATTGGAAGAATGGAATAATATACAAGTCGAAGCAATTCTGCTTTTACATCAAAATCATGTAGAGGTTGGGTAGGAAAATACAAAAGGACCTCTATAAATAAGCAATTGTTTATAGGACTCGGACAATTAATAAGTGCACAGTTGTTGCCAGTCAACATACACAAAAGAAACACCAGCCGAACACCACTGTGCTCATCAATAACTCCCGAGTGACACATAGGTTAGCCAAGTGAGCAGGTCTGTCTGACCACTCGGGATGACATTTGTCTTATGTGGTTTCACTGGGCAACATTTGAGTGTGGTGTACTTGATGAGTTCTCTAGCCGATAGTATTAGAGCTATGCTACAACTAAACTCAGATTTACTCATTCTCACTCGACGCAATACAACTTACCCGGTGGTTCTAGGGATCTACTTGGTTGTACCCTGAGCATGTCATATGTGGGCTTAGGCTTACTCATTTTTCACTTGGCTACATTAGAGTTCTACTGAGGGATCTTATCGACTTGTTTGTTGTGGAAAGTGTAGTTGAATGATATGACTATACAATTTATCATCCACAATACATAAGATATAAGTTGTGGTTTTTAATTCTAGATTATTGTGGGTAGGGAACAAAGGCTTATACTATTTGTTTGTAAGGCGGGGTAGTCAACAAGGTTAACTGCAACGTACTTGATCTTTCAGTGGTCGTAGTAGTGCTCTGGTAAACCCGCAGGCACACCAGTACCACTAGGGTTCCTAGTGAGCCTAGATTTAAGGCATCCAATTAAAGGGTAGGGTAGGAATAGGGTTGGTAGCATATCTACACAACCGAACGACACATAAGCAGTTGTTGCTCACCTAGGTCTTGGGTACGGTCAAGCTGAGCAGTGACTCCAAAGCTTCAATAGTCCTAGAATGGTTCCTTCAACTTGTGGGGCTTGGGTTCATGTACTATTGCAGAGACAATGGCTTTGATGAGGGTCACAACCACCCAAAAGATTATGTAAGTGTTAGTCCATCAAGTCTTATGATGGGGCCAGGCAAGATTATCAAGGGAAAATGATAGGATGGCAGAGCTATACTAGATGAACTCGAGCACTGGCATCAATGGTGGCAACCTACTCAAGGATCCACTAGAGATGGTCTTCGTTTTTTGTAGTTTTTGATGAGGCTTGGTCGGTTATGAAACTCAATACAAGGTGAAACTATGGCTATGAGGGCTTGAGATAAGGTGAAGCGATTGCCGTGGAATCTCTCCATGAATGCCAGCGAGAGCGAATATTGGAAGAAGACAAACGCCAGGAGAGAATGGCATGGTGACATAATGGATGCGGCAGAGAGCCTAACGTGAGGGCAGTATAAGACACGAAGTGTTCTCCTGTGCACATGGGCGCAGCATGGCCAAGAGGCAAGATGGGTGACAACATGTGGCACTAAAGTTCCTAGTTGCTCGAGCGACTGGTTGGGTGAACAACTGGCCTAGTTAAACAACCAACGATTCAGTTACATGATTATGGTTCCAAACTTCACACCTTCTCTATTTTCTCATAATCAAGAATAAAAACTCATTGATCGGTCTAAATGAAAGTTTCAAATTGGAATAACTAAACTAAATGAACTGAGGCTAGGATATTTTTGCATGTCATCTACACTCGAAGCTCTAGAAATCTTAGTCAACTCCCTGCTAAGTTTCCACATAGAATCAAAAGATGTTTGGTTAGCGATTTGTGTATTTATACCTTCTATCACAAACTAGTTTCCTACATTCTAAGTGTACCACTCATATATTGACTTTGGGGTCACTTGGCTTGATCAGTACATTATTAGCCTTCAAGCAGACCTATGCCAAACTAAAGCTAGAGTTTAGTACTTCAACTTTCATATTTCAACTTGGTTAAGTGTTTAAGTGAAATAAGCGGTTACTCGCCCTTAAACATGGCATGTTAAGAGCCATGCATGTCAGACTAGTTTACACTTTAAACCTTATGTCGTTAGAGAATATGTTACCAGTTGCTTAGTAAGGTTGATTGAAGGTTGTTTTGAGTTTGTTGGTGAAACAATATGCATTTGATGTGTGTAGGTTGTTTTGGAGCTGGTTCTTAATCATTTTAAAGATTCACTAGACTTGATATACACAAAATGCAAGAACATTCTCAATCACGCATGGCAACTGATGATGCTCATGAAATGTGTACTCATGAAATGCATATACTTAACACCGAGGATGTTATAGTATACATATATGACTTGTGCCAAACATTTTCTTTAAATGATTTGTAGTATATTAGTTATGATTTATCACTCTCATTATTTCCACCTTTATTTGCTAAACTGCTAATAGAAATTATAGGGAACACAAGAAAAATCAAGAACCTCGTGTTACTGTAGAACAACATGATGCAATTGATCAACATTTAGTTAAGTTCTATTGATATCACTCATAATGGCATACCTTAAGTTCTGTGTTGGGGTTTGCTACAAGCTGCTCCTCCTCCTTCGCTCGACCATATCGATCAATCACTGACTTCATGCTGCACAAAGACATACCATATATACCAATAAGGCTAGTACCACATACTTTTCTTAATATATGGATGAGTAATACTATAGATGAATATCGCTTGTGCGCATATACACACAAGAGGTACCTGAGCACATCCATTCTTTCGATATCTAACATATTGAGTGCAAGACCATAGGATGAGTACACAAAAGTATGTTATACTTATTCCTCCAAAAAGTATTCCTTAAATTTTCATATGATAAGCTTTAGATCTCCCTACTAATACATGAATATATTTCCACTCTTCCCAAACCTTATTCCTCACTCTCACCTTAATGCCACCAACCTCAACATAGTTTGGTCTTACCACTGTCATTGCTCTAATACTTCTGAGTATGACGGGCATAATACCCCTCTTCTTTGTGCCTATCGACCAAGTTACACATCCTCTGTGTAACACCCCTACCCGGGAAGATGGCTAAGACCCACTCTACACATTGAATAAACCACACCTGATAATTAACTCTCTTACGCTTTTGTCCTCGCTTCGCGCAAAAGGATCGATTCGGAGTTAACAGCCTCCCAGGTCCAGGCTTTTAAGCTAGTCTAGCTCAGGTTTCGTTTCCGATATGGGACTAAACTTGAGAGCATATAGCAGCACCCTATAGTAGCTCACTGCTACAATGACCACGAATTTGGCCTGGCCCAACTAGCCCATGGGCTGGGTCTCACATCCAACCGCCCTCAAAGGGTTCGACGTCCTCGTCGAGCTATCGAACCAGTTTACCTATACGAGATAAAATGTTCAGGATCGACTCTCTTGGCCACGTCCGTATTTTTAGCTCCTCGGCCCAAGTGTCATGCCCTCTTTGGAGCAAAATATGTCCAAACCGTGGGAGTTGGCTCTGATTACCATTTGTAACGTCCCGACCCGGGAAGACGACTAGGGCCCACTCTACATGTTGAATGAACCACACCTGCTCATTAACTTTCTTACACTTTCGTCCTCGCTTCGCGCAAAAGAATCGATCCAGAGTTAACAGTCTCCCAGGTCCAGGCTTTTAAGCTAGTCTAGCTCAGGTTTCGTTTCCTGTATGGGACTAAAGTTTTGAGCATATAGCAGCACCTTATAGTAGCTCACTGCTATAGTGACCGCGAATTCGGCCTGGCCCAACTGGCCCATGGGCTGGGTCTCATCCCATTGGGCCACGGACGGAGCCTAGTTGACGCCAAACTGGGCTCCGGCCTCCCCCTTGTCCAAAACGAAATTAGCAAGTACTCTTCAGCCTATACAAAGAAAGCTCAATAGTGTAGAGTGGAACACGTGAGCAGAGGCAGCAATGACGCTCGACGGCGGATGACTGATGCAATCGATTCCGCCTCCGCGTCTCCATCCGCTAGTTCGCCATTGCCACGGACCACGGCGCTGCATCGCCGTAGCTCGCCAGGCGCCAGCCAAGGCTGCCGAGCAGAGACCGCAGCCGGCAGCCGCTCTGCTCGTGACTCGCCGTGACGCCATCACTATCGTCCTGACTCCTGCGGTCTAGCAGCGGTGGTGGCTGCCTCATCGTCGTCGCCACACTTCTCTGCTCTCCCCACTCCCCCATGTCGCCCACGCTGGCCGCAGCGGCGCTGCCCGTACTCTACAACAAGCCAGCAACGCTGGCACTAGCAGTAGGACTGCAACCTGCAGGAGTACTGCCAGCCTACCGCCTGCAGCTTATTTCTTCAATCTCTAATCTTTTCCCCTAACTCTTTCCAGGTTTGGTTTTTCTAGATTTAGATTCAAATTGACTAGATGTAATTTCTTAATTGGGTAGCAAAATAATGGTTCGTCTGCAAACTCCATCTCTCCATTTCTTTTACAAAAGAAAACGAGATGAATCAGATGTTGATGTTGGGGAAAGAGGAAGATACCTTTGAGGCTCCTCCACTCCAATACTTCAGCTAGGTGATTTGGAATCCCAAGGGCAAGAAGAAAATTAGGAAGCAGCAGCAGCTCAGTTAGATGATTTGGAGCCGCAAAGACAAAAAGACAAGAAGACCAGGAAGAAGCCCATGGGAATAGCAGAAGAAGAAGATACAGAAGGAGCAGTAGCTAAGGAAGTAGAAAATCAAACAAATGAACCCATCATATTTCACTTGTGCTTTGTCAAGTTTTTTTTGACAACAGATGTGCTTTGTCAAGTTGGCCCCCCTTGATTTTGTGTCGTGCTCCGTCACTGCATTGGGCCAAGTTAGGCCAGACCGAATTCGCGACACCTGTAGCTTCAGAGTACTGTAGCAGCACGGAAAAACTGTAGCTGTGACGTTCAGTACCATGCTGGAAGTTGGAGGAGAGCTGAACCAAATTAAAAGTCTGGACCTGGGAGGCTGTTAACTCCGAATCGATCATTTTGTGTGAAGCGAGGACAAAAGCGCAAGAGAGTTAATTAGCAGATGTGGTTCATTTAACGTGTAGAGTTGGCTTTAGCCGTCTTCCCGGGTCGGGATGTTACACTCTAGTCTTCTACCTCCTCTCTATTTTTCACGTTTCTGACTTTGAGTAACTAGTAGATCTGCTACCCTGGGCCGCCATCTATGGATCAGAGTACATGACCTAACTCACTAATCGACCTCCTTGCCCTTTTCGATATCTCTCATCGCCAGTCACCATAGTGAGATACCAAACCTAACCTAAGGTCGGGGGTTAAGAAAATTACAACCCTAATAATATATACCACGTCCATCGGATGCAGTGATGTCAATAGCAGAACACTAATGGATTTTTAAAAAAAATTACAAAGGTGTGTAATTTGGGGATTTTTAGTACTCTTCCTCCAAAAAATTACATAATAGGTGTATATACCAAAAAAACCAAAGAATATGAGAAAAAACGGGTAGTGTTAGGGTTCGCTGTTCGGACCCAATCCACACACCAACCAGGGTACTGTTCATCTTCCCCGTGGCCTTCCTCGCCCTCACGGTCGTCCTCGCCCTCCTCCTCGTGCTCAACCCCGCCGCTGCCCCGGCCGTGGCGCGGCAGGGTCTCATTGCAGCTCTGTCATCGTGGCCACGTTAGCGGAACTCCGGCGAGATCCTACCATGCCCGCGGTGGCCTCGTTCTCCCTTTCCCCACCCCCACTCTCGCCACCGCCGCCATGGCCATGCTCACTGGCGAGCACCGCCGTGACTCCCTCGCCCCGATCAGGTCCGGCCGCCTCCACCGCCGCCAGGGCCCTAACCCCCGGCCACCATCCCTAGGGAGAGAGCTGCCGGAGGTGGAGACGAGGGAGGAGTAGCGGTGGTGCATCGTGGTCCGCGTTGCTGTGAACCACATAGTGGGCTCGAGAGGAAGAGAAACAGTGCTCACTCGTGCAGCATCCGCTCCATTCGGTGCACAGCTCCCGTCTGAACGTTCGGACGGGAAGATTTCCGAGAAAAAACTTTGTATAGTAGCTAAGACTTAAAGAGGTCAATATAAACCACTGTCAAAGTATTATCAAACTCTGGATATGGCCATTGATTAGCTAGCGGCTGCTGCTTAGACACATATGTGATAACTTGGGGAAATCTGTTGGATCCATGCTAAGAGATTCAAAGTTAGGTGTGCACAGATGGTTTTCCGAAAAGAATGAAACTTCACCAGCAAAAAGCACACACGTCTCTGGAGAAATCGAATCAAAATAAAGCATAAGTTGAAGACTGAAATACGGGCGTGATTTGCATGGAGTCAATTCTAACCTTGTGCTGGCGTATTCATAGAGCCGACCGGTGCTGGAGAAGATGACCAGTCCGACCTCTGCATCACAGAGGATGGCGAGCTCCCTTGCCTTCTTGAAGATCCCGTTCCGCCGTTTGGAGAACGTCACCTGCCGGCTCGTGGAGTTGTCGATCCGGCGGATCACTATCTTGCCGCGCCCCATCGTCGTCAACCTGCGTCCGGTCTTGCACGCGCACACACGGGTCACAGGCACGCGCACGGGTAGTAATGGAGAGAGAGAGAGAGAGATGGAAACCCCGCCCAGCAGAGGCTCTGGAAAGGAGGAAGGCTACCACACAACTGGTTTCCCAGGTAGACGAATTATTGGAAGGGAGAGAGGAAGACGACGGGATAGAGGAGAGTCTCTCTTGCTGGTGGCTTTGCAAGTCGTCTTTCCTTTGGCTGCTTTCCTTCCTTTATTTAGCAAGGAGATCATGGAGACAGATTTGCCTCCCCATTGGCCTAGGGTCACCAGATGGGTTATTTTATTGGAAATGCTAAACTAATGGTGGTAACCAAGAGGGCTTGGTAGGTTGTGGAAAGAAAGAGAGGTTGCCTGAAATTGGACACACGCACGAAAGGTTAAAGCAACGCGCATCGCCAAATGCATCATCATATATCTTACGCTGTGCCTAAACGTCACCACGAAATCTTACGTATCTTAAGTGACGGCTTCCTCGAACCTTTTCTGAAGCTGAATATTATTAGAGCATCTCTAATTGTTTCAAAAAAAATTAGTAAATTGATGAGTTTTTCAAGTGTGGCTAAAACAAGGGAGCATTTTTGTTGGGATCCTCTAACCGTTTTCGAAATCTGGCCTCTAAAAGATAACAAGACAATTTTGCATCAGGAATCTCGTACTATTTCACTCTACCTACTTTTATATTTTGTTTCTCTATTGTATATATATTTACATTAGGAATCTTGTCCTTAGAGCATCTCCAAGAGTTTCCAAAACCCACTTCCAATCTTGATTTTTTTGGCAAGATTGAAAAAACCACTCTCCAACAACTCATATCAACTATCATCCTTTCTGTACTTGAAAAAATCGATCCAATTGTGTAGAAATATACAACCTGTTCGCTTGAAATTATCAGCCAAATCAGCCAGCCAGCCAGCAGTGTTTTTCTTTCAAAAAAACCAGCCAGCAGTACTTTCAGCTAGCCAGATTAGCCCAAGCGAACAGGCTGATACACGCGTGTATCAATCGGCCAATCTGGAGGTAGAAGGACGTGGGAAATAATGAGTAAGGATAGGTTTCCAATGCAAATGTATAAGAGAGAAAGAAAAAATATAAAAGTGGTTGGCTGATTTAAAAAGAGTATGGGATTTCTGATGCAAAATTATCTTCTACCTTTTACGAGCCAAATTTTAGAAACGGTCGAGGAACCCAACAAATGGACTCCCGACATTTTTAAGCCACTTGAAAAACTCATTAATTTACTAATTGTTTTTTGGACTATTGATATGCTCTTGTTCATTATTCTTCTACTCGTCCTTCTATCTTCATTTTGGCCGATTGATACAAGCGCACATATTTCCACGTGATTGGATCGAATTTCCAAGTGTGGAAAGATTAGGAGTTGAGATAAGGAGTTGTTGGAGAGCAGTTTCTTTCAATCTTGCTAAAAGTTTAAGAGTGAGAGTGGGTTCCGGAGATGCTCTTGTTAGAGTTCACAGCAGACCCGACACAGCTCATTATACCTATGAGCCGGCGTCCCTAGGCTCAGGCCCAGGTCCACCTGAGCCAATGTACCGAGGCCTCGGGCCTAACTCAACCCACAAGACTAACCTAATAGGTGCCCCACCATGAATTTCTGACGTGGGACTAAACCTAACAATCTGTCCAATCACACATCGGGTCTAACTCTTCACATCCCATAATGTGTGATCTTCGGAAGATGTTATGTAGACCTAGAGTCCAACCGCTTGTCACACAACCCGTGTGACCGTTCAAGATAACGAGTTCCCTTGTCAACATGCGGCCCCTGAGATTTTTCAGGTTTCTGACAATGGGCCCTGAGACAGTTTGTTAGCCAGTCCAACTCGCTAATTCCATGAGCCAGCACCCCTAGG
The DNA here is from genome assembly GCA_038087645.1 of Saccharum hybrid cultivar R570. NCBI lineage: Eukaryota > Viridiplantae > Streptophyta > Magnoliopsida > Poales > Poaceae > Saccharum > Saccharum hybrid cultivar. The sequence continues at coordinate 16,940,177 of JAQSUU010000534.1, read as the reverse complement.
CCCAAGTCCACAATATACCAAGGTCACGGACCAAACTTAACTAAACAACCTAGCATGATAGATGAGGACTCCCCCCACCTCTCCTGCTGCCTTGCATGATAGATGAGGACTCCCCTACCTCTCCTGCTGCCTTGTACGCTGTGCTTCCTCACCGTCAATTTCTGATGTAAGACTAAACCTTACAGCTCTTGCTTATGTACTTCCATCCTCTCAAAAAAAGAAACACGACACATGATTTTCACCTTAAACTATGCAAAAAATAGAAACTTTGGTGGCCACGAGCACCGGCCACCAGGGATGATCTATATAATAATATATATGTGTCCAGCTGCATTAGATTGGATCTATGCATATAGATTGCACTTACATGACAACGGTACAACTAATCCTACAGTTGAAAATGAAATAGATATTTCCTTCAAACTTATTATATGTAATATAGATTAAATTAAATAAGGACGATATAAAACTTAGTCATACCACATGCAAAGAAACTGATGGAGAGCCCCCTAACCAGATATTTATTCAGATAGTTCGTACAACCATACTGTATTCAGCTCACCCATTCATCTGACTTTGGGCAATGATCACTGGTGGCATTTGAATCATGCCATACATGGGCAGATGCAGCATATATGTGCCTGTTTTAGTCAATGTAATGCGCACCATATGCATGCTAACGATCGTACCATATGCAAGGTGGTGACATAAAGATGATTTAAATTAGATTATCACATCTTTATGAATGATCTCTCTCTCTCTCTCCATATCTGATCAAACATTGAGGTCATGTGTGTATACCTGATGCTGATGACTTGATGAGCATCTCACAGAAGCACCATCTTCAACAATACAATAGACAAACCCTATTAAGTACTAAATTAAGACGTACATATATGAAAATTGTTGCGCTCATCACACGGTACCTATTGTATTGCAATTGTTCATACTACACGTGAACCTAACTAATGCTCCCCAGTCAGTGGTGGAGTACCCTACCAGGAAATCGAATATCCTTGGGCAACAATTTCCTTGAGGGGAGAATTTGAACCCCTAAGGATATATCATTTCCTTAGGGGTTGTATGAAACCTCCAAGAAATGTATATTCACTACCGGAATCCGGCTCTTTGCCGAGTGTCAAGTGCTTTGCCGAGTGTTTTTTTTCGGGCACTCGGCAAAGAGCATCTATACCGAGAGCAGTGCTCGGCAAAGTCAGGCACTCAGCAAAGTGAGACACTCGGCAAAGACACTATTTGCCGAGCACCAGACCCTTGGCAAAGATTGCCACTCGGCAAAGATGGCCTTAGGTGACGACTGTCACCCAGCCGTCAAATTTTGCCGAGGGCCAGCTGTTAGGCGCTCGGCAAAGATTTTTTTTGCAATTTCTTTGCCGAGTGCCAAGCATGGCCCTCGGCAAAGATTTGTAAGCATCGTATGTGTCAACGTGCATGAAACCTTCTTAAATTTTTATCACAGCCTCCACATGCGATAACATGACATCTCGACAAGTTTCGTAATTTTTGAACTTCGTTTGCATTTTATAGAATTTTAAAACCATTCGCCCGCAAGTTGGTGGTCGTGTTTCGTGAACAAGACATTCAAAATTTCGTGTCTGTCCATGGATACAGCCTCAAATTACACTCAACAACATGAATATCATTTTTTGAATCACTAAATTCCATTATTCGACGCATCTGCAGTTCAAATTTGAATTATCCGAGGAAATTCAATTCAATGAAATAAATTTACTAAATATAACAAACACTTCGAGAAATGTGCCAAATTTCAACATGTTGTTCCAAGTACTGTAGGAGTACAGCAGAAAAAGTTTGGAGGTCACAGGAAAAAAAAACATTTTACCGAGTGGTTTTTTTTTAAAAAAAATAAAAATATTTCTTTGCCGAGTGCCTCTGCAGGGACACTCGGCAAAGAATTGATTCAGCAAAAACACGTAGTCTTTGCCGAGCGCCGGATCCGAGGCACTCGACAAAGAGTTTTTTTAAAAAATAAAAAATCATTTGCCGAGTGCCGGGTCTGGGGCACTCGGCAAAGAGTTTTTTTAAAAAAATAAAAAATCCTTTGCCGAGTGCCGGATCGCGGGCACTCGGCAAAGGACGGGATTTTAACCCCTTTCAGCCCCACACGCATGCCAACACACGCACACACGCAGACACGCCGCACGTCACCGCACGTCCCCTAGCCCGCGGCCCCACGCCGCCCCGCCGCGCGCCGGCGGGCCCGCGTCGTGCCTCCGTACCGCCGTGCTCCCGTAGCCCCGAGCCGCCCCCGCCGATCTACCGCGCGCCCCCGGCACGGGCCCGTGGCCCCGCGCCCACCCCCCGCCGAGCCCTGCGGCCAGCCTGGAGGGAGAAAGAGGAGGAGGTAGGAGGAAGAAGAAGGAGAAGAAGGAAGAAGGAAGAAGGAGGAGGAAGGGGAGAAGGAGGAGGAGGTCAGGGAGGAGAGGAAGGAGAGGAAGGAGGAGGTGCCTCGGCCGTCGGCCCGTCCTATCCCATTTCTGGCGCCACCTTCTCCACATGCCCGTCCCACCGACGCTCCTGCCGCCACCGCACCGGCTACGAGCACGCACAAGGTATATCCACCGTGCCATTGTGATTGTCGGCCTTCGTGCCATTGTTTTTTGCAGGTTTTGGAAACCTTCCCGTGCAGGGGAGGTGCTGCCGAAATTTTCAATAGACACTAATCTCTTTGGTTTTTATGCAGGAGAAGGACCTGTCAGAGCTAAGCCGGAGTACCTCGGCGACCCCGATTGTCTTCGTCGGCGCTGCAGGTCTGCTTGCACTGCGTCGCCTCACCACTGCACCGACGCGTCGTGGCCTCGCTAGCCTGACTCCACCGCCACCCTAGGTATAAATAACCCCTGTTCCCATATCGTTGTCTTAGATCACGTAACTCAGTTAGGCGTCTCCTGTTCGAAAGAGATACGGTTGGAGATATGTAGATCTTTGCATATCTACGACTGTATCTGTTTCGGATTATCCACATTTTTTAGATAGCCCGCGGATGCGTAGATGGGTTAGTTTCCTTAGTCTGCTCTGATTCGAGATAGGGTTTCAGCATCACCTCCCTGTTGTTCTCCGGATAAACACTCTCCCTGCCAGGTCGTGTATCGGGAGAACAACAGGGAGGTACTACCAAAATTCTGTCTCGGATAGGAGTAAAGCATGAAAACTAACCTCATCTACATATCCGTGGGTGGGATTAGGACCTATCCTCACCTATTAGACAGTAGGAACGTCATGTAGATGCAATTGATGGTTACTTTGCTCGCTGGTATATAAGTTAGAGGATGGATGACCGTGAGTGAATGTACATGGGCGCTGCATCATGCTATATGTGTTGAACAACCTTGACGAGGTGGCACCGTACATTGGGTAAGTTCTCAACGAACTTGTTTCAATACGCCGTCACTATTCTTCATCCAACCCTTTGTTTCACGTTGGTACAGGGAATTTCTTCATCACTTCTGGAATCAATCAAGGGATCCTACCCCGCAGGAAGCTGATACCCTTCTTTCAAAGGGTGTGGACCAGGGAGGCCCGATTTCATTTCTTCATTAAAAAAGGTACTTTCCAATTTAGCTCGTACTTAGTTCGACCTTCCAAGTTGCTCGTGCGTTCGAATAATATAACGATCTATCTTGCTCGAGTTTGCAAGCCCAAACCGATGCATCTGTCAGTGGCGAGTTGAGATAGGTTGCAAATGGCTGTGCCTATAGGGTCAAGTCATTTACTGGTTATGATGTGAATGAATATCGCTTTCACACAGCAAGCTACGAGCAGAGTCGGCCCAACCAAAGAACCACAAATAGCAGAGTTTTTACCCTCGGCACTGATGGCCTCGACTATTATGGAAGAATTGAAGGAATATACGAACTTTCATTTGCAGATGCCATTGGTTGCAAACCTCTTAGTCCTGTTATATTCAAATGCCATTGGTTTGATCCTGGAGTAACGAGACGGACCTCTCATCTTGGGCTAGTCCAAATTCGACAGGATTTCGTCTATCCAGGAGATGATGTCTATATTGTGGCTCAACAGGCCACACAAGTTTATTATACCTCATACGCATGCCAAACCAAAGAGCATCTTAAGGGTTGGGCTATTGTGCACAAGGTATCGCTACATGGTAAACTACCTGTCCCAAACGATGAAGATTACAACTTCAACACAAACACATATGATGGGGAGTTCTATCAAGAAGAGGGGCTACAAGGGAGGTTCGAGATAGACTTAACTGAAGCGATAGGAATGGATGTAGATGATGATTGGGTTGATGACGAGGACGATGGAGATGACGTGCAAAATGTGAAGGACTTGCAAATGCTTGAGTGATTATGTTTAGGCAATGACAATGAAGACAACATTCCTCCTTCGGATAGTGTTGATTATTTTAACATGGTTGATAGTGATGATGAGACTTATGATCCAGCTAATCCCGATCATGTAGATTATTTCTAATACAAGTAATACTATGTTATTTTATAATTATATTTTTGTTTATTTTGCATCTATTTTTAATTACTTCTTGTTTATTCTTTTTAATTTCTAATTAGTTCTTATTTATTCTTTCCAATTGCAGGTGATTGAACAAAGATGGTGGGCAACCGTCAGAGGAACGTGTTCTCGATTTACCGAAGGACACGCCCTATGCTGGCTGTAGAAGAGGAGCCGTCGGACAGGAGGAGGAGGAGGAGGAGGAGGAGTAGGAGGCAGGCTCGTCCTCCCATGCCGATGGAGGACGAGGTGGAGGAGGAGGTGGTGGCCGGGGATAGGGATGGGGACGAGGAGGAGCAGACTTGGCAGACGGACAAGCAGGGGGTGGGGACGAGGATGACAAGGAGGAGGCGGTAAGTACGAGTTTCGCTTCCTCTAGTTCGTCGAGTGTCTACTTGCGAGGTCCCGCGAGCCTCCCTCCTCCGCCGGCTCCTCATCAACGCCCGATGATTCACCCCGAAGGGCAAAAGTAAGTAACTTAAGATGTTATCAATACTTCTTCATATGATATTTTAAAAATTGAAGTAGAAACTAATATTTTTTTCTTAATCACTTATGCAGGAACTAGACGGTTGTGTCGGGTGGTGGTCTCGCACGCCATGTCAATGGCATCCTAGGTCTTCTGTGCAAGACCCACTTCCCTGGCCTGGTTGAGTACACCAGGAAGAGGGAGCCGGCCTACACCTTTGACCACTACGCCAATGCCCTTGATGCGGAGGCTGAGAACAAGGCGGTGCGTGTGAAGCGGGACTTTTGGGTAAGTCTTCATCGCACCACATTGCTTAATACATCGCATTCATTAGACTTTTCTTGAAATAATGAATGGATACATCGTGTCTGTATGCAGCTTTATTACATCGTGTCTGTATGCAGCTTTATTACAGATGCGAGGAGGGATTTGAGGTCAGAGCGGAGGCGGTGCTTACCAAAGCCTGCAAAAAGCTCGTCATGGACATCCATTATGAGGCGCGCGTCCAGACCATCGTCACTTACCATAGGTCGATCCTTGGAGAGGATGTTAAGAAGCCACAAGCAAGAAGCATGACGCTGACCCAGGACCAGTACATGCAGGTAGATAAAGAACATTAATATTGATTCTTTTTGAGATTAAGTAGTCTTAATTTGTTCCTCTTATATGTCAAATACTTGATGACGTGCAGATGTATCCCTGGTGGTACGCCACGTATCCCGAGTGCTGGGAGATGGTGATGGACAGGTGGTGCGGCCCCGAGTGGGCCGAAGCGCACAACGCTGCCCGGGAGCGGCGATTGTTGATGCCAGGTGTATCGCACCATCAAGACATCCACAGTCTTGCCGCATACGGACAAGCATGGGTACTCAAATTCATTTCTCTATTCTAACGCTCAATTCTGCCTGATTTCTAATCATTTTGTTGTCTTTCTCGCAATCGGCGTCACATGCGGGCTAGGAGTGCACCACGTTCATGCCATATGCTATGGCCCACAAGGGCAAGGTGACGTCCGATGTCTCCTACAACCCAGAGGACCCGCCCGAGGCGTACACCAACCCGACCGTCTACACCCGCATCAATGAGTACACGTCGACGGCAAGGTCTCTCCATGGAGACGACTATGACCCGAGCTCCTAGGACTTTGATCCAGAGGTCGTCATGAGGATTGGAGGTGGCAAGAAGCATGGCCGGTACTATCTTGGTGACGGCGTCATCGACACGACCTCTACTCCCTCTCTCTCCCAAATCTGAGCATGGAGCACGGACGCAAGCATTCCCATACGCCCATGGCCGGACACTTCACAGCAGCGGATTGTGGCACTCTAGGTGATTCCTGTTTTATCCGTCGTACATTGATATTTATATACCTTAGCTTTGCATTATTCAAACATTGTGGTGAAATATTGCAGGCCCAGGTCCAGGCTTTGGAGGCCATGCGGGAGGCCGATTGGCAGAGGATGGAGGCTTTGGAGGCCCAGCGCGTGGCAGAGCAGCAGAGGCAGCAGCAGCAGATGGCGGAGCTTCTTTGGTACATGCAAACTCTTGGGCAACATACGGGTGTAGCTCCGCTAGCTTCGCTATTCGTTCCACCGACACCTCCACCTCCCGAGCACGCTACTCCTGTAAGTATGAGTATGATTGTTTAAGTTTGTATGTTCATGCTTAGGGTCAAACCACAACACTACTTGTAGCCTAGTGAATTTCTTGTCTGACACATGCAATGTCTTTTCCTATGTGCAGCCTCAATCGGCGGGTTCGAATAATCCACCTCAATGGCCCTCGAATGATCCAGGTGCTGGTACACCACAGTCTCAGTGGGGAGCTTGGGGATCCGGGTAGTTGTCTTTGCATTTGTTGTTCACTGGGTGATGGACTTGTGGATTTATTTGGATGGACTTGTGGATTTGCTTGGATGGACTTGAGAACTTATGGTTATATATGTGATATATATTGTGATGCATGCGATATATGTGATGGATGTGAGATATATGTGATGTATGTTTGGATGGATGTGAGATATATTTGATATATTATGTTTGTCGTGATGGAACGCAAAAATTCAACAAAAAAAGGTCCGTTATGGTCACTTTGCCGAGTGCAACACTCGACAAAGGCACCCTTTGCCGAGTGCAATGGCCACTGCACTCGGCAAAGCTAGGAAACCGAAGCCATTTTCGACCAGTTTCCCAGCTTTGCCGAGTGCCGAGGGCATGGCACTCGGCAAAGAATTTCTAAAAAATTAAGGCTTTGCCGAGTGCCCCCTTCTCGGCACTCGGCAAAGAATTTCCAAAAAAAATTAAGGCTTTGCCGAGTGCCGAGGAGGGGCACTCGGCAAAGAATTTCCCAAAAAAATTGAAGGCTTTGCTGAGTGCCCTATTCTGAGTGCCCTATTCTTGGCACTCGGCAAAGAATTTTCAAAAAAATTAAGGCTTTGCCGAGTGCCGAATAGGGGGCACTTGGCAAAGCATTTTCCAAAAAAAATAAAGAATCTTTGCTGAGTGCCGGCCCAGGAGGCACTCGACAAAGCAGTCGTCAGCTGCGCTGCACCGTCATGTTAACTTTTCTTTGCCGAGCGTTGTCGTGGCACTCGGCAAAGAGGCCTTTACCGACAAAAATTTTGCCGTGTAGTCTTTGCCGAGTGCAGCACTCGGCAAAACCTTTGCCAAGGGCAAAATGGTCTTTGCTGAGTGCTGCAGCATATCCAGTAGTGATTCTTGAGTGCTAACCCAAACTGCCAAGTTAGTTTTGAGTGCTAGTCTAACCCGCCAAGGTAATTCTACGTTTCCTTGAGTGTTGTTACAAACTGCCAAGGTATTTCCTCATTGCCTTAGCTGCTATTCAAAACTGCCAAGGTAATTCATATTTTCTTGAGTGTTATTAGAAACCACCAAGGTAATTCATATTTTCTTGGGTGTAACTGGAAACCACCAAGGAAGTTCTAGTTTGCTTGGGTGCAAACCCTCAAGTAAATTGTAGTAGCTGCCAAGGAAAATTTTTAGTTTATAGTCGACTCTTAACCACCGATATATTGGACTCATTGCATTCTTGTTAGTTAGACATTGCATTTTATAGACACAAATTGAAAGGATCTCAATGTCGCCTAGAGGGGGGTGAATAGCCCTATTTAGAACAAACTCAAGCAGAAGTTAAATTCCACGTGCGGCACTGCCTCACTCCAACAACGGCACTACCGCACCTGCATACAAGATCGAGTGCACAATTTAAAATCTACCCAAGGAAAAAATAGATCGAGCAAATTACTGATGTTCCTGGGGTAGTGTAGAGCCTATTCCACCACTTGAATCATAGCGGAAGCTTAAGCACAAGTAGATCGGGACCAAACCCTAGAATCACCACAAATACAAGTGAAGCAATGCAAATCACAAGAATACAAGTGAGACACCAATTTATCCCGTGGTTTAGCTCGCCACTAAGGCTTGCCTATGTCCTCGTTGTTGAGGTTGCCACAAAGGCTTTAGGTCTCTTTCAACCCTTTCCTCGTTCTCAAGTCAAGAGAATGAACTCTTGAGATGAGGGATGATTTCACTAGCTGATTGCGGTGATTACAAACCTCCTGGGCTGCCACACAAGTTGGCAAGCTCACGGGCGATGCTCTAGCCGACTAGGAGCAAGCTCCAAGAGTAACAAACATAATCCACCATCTTGAACGCGAACCAAGTGCTCTAGGAGAAGAAGAACAATTGGGGCTGCTCTCAAATGTAGTTTGGAGGCTCAAACTCACTTGGATTTGCAAGGGAATCAAAGAGAGAAGCTTGAGGGGCTCCAATGGAGTGAGAGAAAGGAAGAGAGAGCTGCTGTCTGCGCACTGGAGAAGGGAATGGTTGAGCTGAACCCAGTGACCGTTAGAGGGAGAAGAGAAGGTATAAATATCCTCTTGGTCCCAATAGTCAGTTAAGTGCGACAGTGCCGCACTTGACCCGCGGCACTGCCACACCTGCCAAGACAGCAAAGGTCAAGATTTGAATAGCAGGCTATCTTGGCTAATGCTTTAAGGATATTTGGTGGGTAAGTGAGCACTTGGTTGTACATCAATGCTTGTGCATTGTATCCCCCTTTATAGTATGGCTTTTCCTAAACTAAAATTCAAAAACTTAAAGAATTTAAACCCCCTTTGAGTTGGTTGCCACTTTCTTTTGTAATTGGGGGTTCCACTATTGCATGTATGTTCTCAATATCACTTCATAAAGCCTTTGCAATCTTTTTGTCTCATCTCCTCGAGAAACATACCTTGAGCATGTGACTTGAACCATTTCCATACATATGAGTTCACCTTGTGGATTCAAGTCACTTCTACTAACGATTTGATCCTCAACACAATATGACTCCTCATAGCTTGATTAGTTCCTCGACTCAATGCAAGTACTCTCTTCTTCACCTTAGCCATGGTACCTCGGTCCTCAAGCTGTCGCTTGCCCTTCACCTTCGCTTAGTCCCTCGAAGCGTTTTCCCTGCTATCTTCACCTTATCAAGCCATACTCAAGTCACATCATATTAAGCATCCATTGAAAAACAATTTCTTTAATATTGTGATCCTTGCTTGAATATCTTCTAGATATAAATGTTGAGATCAATCAAGCTTCAGTTGGATTCACATAGATTGAGATATGTGTATCAACATCAATAAGGTCAAGCCAATTCACGATTCCTTATATCCTATTTATTTTGGCTTGTCATTCCTAGTACTCACTTCAATCTTTATCTTCATACTTCTAGCTTGATCAACTCATTGCAAAGTGATTTTCTAAATCTTTATCCATACAAGCAAACCAATGTAGAGACCGACTTATTTCCAATATGATTTGTGTCCTTTGTCATTTGACCTTTGCTTGGCATTCCCTCATTTATGCATTCTTGATTCATTCATCAATCTTGATAAAAGCTAGTTCACTATCAAACTCTTCTTGTTCATGAAAAGCAAACCATTATTGAAACCAATCCAAAATCATCAACGCAGGTCTCATTTGCCATTTGCCAAATATGCTTGCTTTCACATGATACTATGATATCCCACAACATAGAAGTCATTTCATTGATTCCATTTGCATTGTTGTCTTTTGCTTGACCTAGATTGTTTCCATAATCTTCCAACATAACAATACTTAATTCTGGCCTTGATTTGAACATTATATGGAATATCATCAAGTTTGCCTTCTTGTTGAACCTATATACATTTCTTATTTCACAATCCACAAGTGTATGCAATAAAGTCAATTTTCTGTTCAACACTTAGCAAACTTGTTAGACCTTTAATGGCGTTGTCATTCAATTCACCAAAACTCACTAAAGGGCTAGATGCACTTTCACAAATGCTCCATTGACATGTTTGTGAAATGAAATACATTTTTTCTTAGTACATTAATCCAACAAAAGGTATAATTTTGTGTTGTTATGCATTAGAGAATGCATACTAACACTTAGCTTGAGATGCCTTGTTAGTAAAGCTAGCATGCAACATAGGCAAAGTTTATATCAAAGTTGTAGAGCCCGAGGAGATATACAACTTAGTAGCTTTTTCATTTGAAATTATTTAAAGTCCACAAACTATATTTTATGTTCTCAGAGTTTTGAACTTCAAATTTATTGAATCTTTCAAATGAACTTAGATGGAGATTCAACCTAAACCAAATTTGTAGTACTCGATGAAATATAAAACTTTTCAATTCAAACTTTTTCATATGAAGTTGTTTATGGCCTCTAAAATTCATTACAAGATCCACTAAAGTGAAAGCAAAAAAGAAAGAAACATTCACTTAGTCACAAAAGACTTCTTGGTGTAGTGGTAAGTGAGTTCATGCGGAATACCTTGGGTGTCATTGGCACTCAAGAAACATACATCCTTGAGGGGTGTTACATTTCCTTGGGTGTCAGCGGCACTCAAGAAAACATATATCCTTGAGGGGTGTCACATTTCCTTGATGCTGTTCAAAGTTGACTCATCTTTGTTTCCTTGGCGGTTAAACCCCTAAGGAAATTAGTTGTGGTGGTTTTAACTTCTCTTGCTCTCTACTGTTGGCAGCCATCCTCGAGGCAGGGTTGGCACTCAAGAATAATTTCCTTAGCGATTTTGGTCCTTTCCTTGAGGATTTTCGGCCCCCAAGGATATTATGTTTGTGTGGTAGTGGTCTACAAGATGGTACTTTTTGCACCTGATAATGGGCCATGTTACATGTAGCAAATCTAGAGGATAGCAGAAGGACATATATTTATATTGGTTTAAGTAGACGGTGTCATATATATTGCTTGTACATCATATGGTGATGAGAACTAGGGATTATTGGTTGCTAGATTGTTTAAGGATGGTGTTTAGAGATGTATCTAGGTGCTAATTAGGGGGATCCCTACCCACCTTATATAGCTCAGTGGGTAGGGTTACAGGGAGATCATATCATATCATGATCAATTTACCAATATGTTACCTATTTGGTTACTACAAGATCCGGCAAATTAGTTTACACATATGTTGATCTATGCTTTGTACATCAACTAGATGAGAGACCAGTTGTCTTGGTCCATCCATGTCTAGCGCTAGGGGGTCAGTTTTGTCATCCAATGATACCCATGGGCCGTGTACTCGTCAAAGACAAACTCTAGGGCATGGTGTCAGTGGATTGTGTGTGATAATATTTGGGGCAGTGACCAACCACTAGGTGGGGTTTGGATCTAGCCTTAAAATTGTTTGTTTTGTGATGAAGAGGATGTGGTGGATTAAGAAGAATGGTGGAGTTTGTCTGAGAAAGTGCTTGATTTGTATGCTTTACATTGGTTGGGGGAAACTATGGATGTCTCGATCTATGACGTGGCCTAGTGTATTCACAGACAAAACCATTTGTGAAAGGTAGAGGTACCATATATTATTGTTTCCAAATTACATATAGTTTTATGAAATCATATGGACTATTTTTATATTAAAATTATCGATGATAAAAGCTTAAATGCATATATTATGTTCCAGATAGCGTTGTTCTCTATAGTACTGATTGCTTATGCAGTAAGCATCTACTAAATGATCGCTCTAGCATCTCTCGATAAGTTCTAGAACCACTTGGCTAATCAACCGCATCCGATGCAAATATGGGACCCACTATGCTAGAAAACGATGTTTCTGTTTGTTGTATTGGTATCATTGGGCATGTAGCATAATAGACCTAGTACACTTCTAGTATTATCTAATCATATGCATTTCTTTGGAAATAGATCTTTTTGTAGTCAAATGTTGAATGAAGTTCGAATGAAGTAGACTTCTAGGTGTGTATAGCTAGCTCAAATAGTTAAACATACTGATTATAGTGCCTATGGGTTATTTTAGTGGGACCACCAATACTAACCAAACCTATTGATGGAGTAGATATAGACAAGGTTTGGCTGGTCTAGGAATTGCATCCACACATATGAAGACGTTCATGGTCATACTCTGATAGTAGCACAAAGGGTCATTGTGGCAACATTGACCCAACAACTCTTGAACCTAAACACTGGCAATCAATAACATTTTGTGCAACGTCCTAAAAATGATGGCCATCTGGATATCATCATGTGAGGTGGTGAGGGCCATGCTTCCACACAATGATCACACGTTGCAACATAGCAAATGAGCATAGGATGTAGACTTTTCAATATGACAACATGTAGACATGGTAGATTGATCATTCAAGTACGACACGGCTTTTCCAGGAGGCATTAGCTTTTGGGCTTGGTAAAGTCTCGTGGATTCCATGTGTCAACATCCTCTACCTGCCATAGGGCGAAAGCAAGATCTTGTCCAACAAAAGAAGCCATCTATTGATTTAGTTATCAGGCTACATGTACGAGACACAACCATGGATACCTTTTATTTTCCTATGTTTGAATTCCATTTTTCTTTGTAGTGGTCATGATTCTCAAGACAAAGGCACAAGCAAGCAGGGCATATTTTCAACTTAAATATGTCATCATGGCATGGTTAATACTATATGTGCAATTATTGTTTGATGCTCGCAGAGCCATATAGTGTGACTTTTACAGGTGGAGATAAGCTTGGACTCTGAACCACCACTCAACCATTCATAACCAAAAAGTTGTCGTTGAAGGGAAGTCTCTCAAAGGATAATTGTTGTGCATGTGCCTCCTACTAGGTGCGATAAGATAACATAAATAAGTGTGGATTCAATCAATCACATGTTGGAGATTCGAGTTGTCGATTACTTTCTCTATGGATTTTGCATTTATGGGCAACTGGATTTCTACTTTTGTTAGCCTAGCAATAGGGCGACATTTTCTTCCCTTTTAGTCTCAAGAAAAGGAAGATTCTCTATAATGTTTCCTTCTTCTACAATTGTTTGGTGTATGCTAGGTCTAGAGAAATCTTTGGAGCTCTGATCAAAACTTTTGGATATGATCACACATTATAGTTTGGTAGATGAACTTAAGGACATCCATGGAAAAATGTATCTAGTCGGTTAGCTACTAATTATCATGTGGCTTTAGAAGCCTATTTATAAGCTCAAGAAGGGTGTGATTGTGCTTGCAAAGGTAACTATGACTATGACTACTAATCATAGAAAACATTTTATTGACCATAAGTATAATACTAGTATCACATAGTATAATACTAGATGTGGTTATTTGAGATCCACATCTCTGTATTTCTTGAGCCCAGGGCCTATAAATCCACTTGCTTTGCAAGCTATATCAAGTTTGATAACCGCAACAATGAATTCGAACACATGGAAGGCCAAATTAAACCAGCACAAGTGAATACAGAAAATCTCTCTAAGGCCAGGCTAACAGGAATGTTTCATGTCCCTATTTCTAAGACATGGTAGCCTTGGAACTAAGACTTGGGATATTCTCTCTCAATTCACAGTTTCTTTTATAGGGCATCATTTGATTCTTACATGGGTGTGTGATAAATTGTGCTAACGTGAATAATGTTGCCACTTGCAATACTAACCAAGCACTAGCATAAAGATGTGTCTACAAATTAAAACAGTTTAATTTACTTTGATATTCATGTGATACATATAAAATATATATAATAGAGTAGAACGTGTAAAATAAGTTACATATAAGCGCATCATAAATATGAGAAGCACGGTGCACAGTATGAACAGGAGCCACATGGAATTGGCCAAAACACATGGGAATGAAATCACAAGCTCCGGTTTCATTCGAGTTTCATTCACTAAGAGAAAGTACCAACTAGGTTTTATGGGATAAAAATCATCTCCTACTTTTCTTGATTTGCGTATCACCACATCACTTTTACTGTTGTGGCACTATACTAAGCGAGAGTACGAAACTCTTAAACTCAATGAGATTGGCCTAAGCACTGCAAGGATCCGTAGGACAGCCCTTTATTTTGATGCGCTACTAAACATGGCAGCTCGAGCCAGACTAGGTTTTAGCGATCCAATTTCTCGGGTGGGGGCATGCACGTGAGCACCCATATGGGCATACGGCGATGCCGCGGTGCCGTCTGACTCAGCCAGGCAGGCAACCATGTCTGACTCTCGGGGTTGCTATACTATAATCCTTGGCAGCCCAAGTGTCAATCATCAGATGGGCGAAAACGGCAAGGTGACGAGATTGCGGCCGTGCAGGGACAATTTCCATATGCGGCAGATCCGTCCTTTTTCAGGTCGGAGACGGTATTTCCCCGTCGTTCTACGCTGCCGAGCTCCACCAACTCCAAAGTTGCCAGCGTTCAAGCAAAGTTGCACGTTACTTTGCGAGAAACTGTCTCTTCCGGCTGCATTAACACATGTTTTTTGAACCGATTGGCCAATCAGATGCTGAAAACAGTGCTGCAGCAAGTACTGGACAAGTACAGCGTCCGAAATAGAATACGTCGACTACACCTTTTTTCCTACCTGGGTCCTGGGAGGTGCTGCACGCCCATGTGGCCGAGATGGTGATAGAGCCATCGCCCATCGGTCGATTCATCAGTTAGGCAGGCTACAGGTGCGAAACACAACCCGTGGGTACCTTTCGTTTTCCTATGTTTGAATTCCACATTTTCTTCTGGTCCTGGTTCTCGGAGAAATAAAGGTGCAGGGCTGCAGACAAGTAGTGGTTTGCAACTTAAATATGTTATGGTGTGACACGAGCACACGGCTAATGCAATAAGAGTATATCACTATCGTTCGATACTCGGGCAATTAAGGCCTCGTTTAGTTTCAGGGTGTAAATTTTTGGGACGTTACATCGGGTGTCATACGTGGGTGTCGCATGGGGTGTTCGGATACTAATAAAAAACAAATTACAGAATCCGTCAGTAAACCGCGAGACGAATTTATTAAGCCTAATTAATCCGTCATTTAGCACATGTGTTAGTAGCACTTTATTGTCAAATCATGGACTAATTAGGCTTAAAAAATTCGTCTCGCAAAGTAGTCGCAATCTGTGCAATCAGTTATTTTTTTAGCCTATATTTAATACTCTATACATGTGTCCAAACATTTGATGGGATAGGGTGTAAACTTTTGAGGAGGAACTAAACAAGGCCTAGAGTAACTTCATCAGACAAATTAAACAGAGTCAGAAGTGTAAGTTTTACAGATGGCTTAGGCGTGGCTCTAAACAAGTGCTCGACCATACATAACCAACAAGATGTCGTACGTCGAAGGGAAGTCTCTCTTGAGGGATATCTCTATGTGATAATGGAAGATAACATGGGCCTGTTCGGTACCCATTCTTTATAGTGGTAGCGGCAACTTTGAAGTGAGTGATATCTCTATGTGATAATGAAAGATACGTTCGGTACCCATTCTTTATAGTGGCAACAACAACTTTGGCTTTAGATCTGTCTCACATAACTTTGTATAGTCAGCAGCAGCAGCTGTGAAATAGCTATACCTAATAGGTCCATAATTAAATAAGTGTAAAATTTTGTCAATCACATGTTACATATTCGAGCTATCGCTGTGGTTAGTAGCGCACCTAGGAAAACAGAGGAGCCTAGGCGATGCAACTCTCAGCCGTTAGTACGCCACTCTCTAATAACCATGCATTCTCAGCAAATAGGCCATGTAGTGGGTCTTATAAGAGAATAAGAGAGAAGCCCGGCAAGGGCCTAGGGTCGCCGGGTCCAAGCTTCGCCTCTAGGTGTGGTTGAGACTTTAGCTAAAACAATATTTTTGCAATTTTGGTGTTGTATAAGACTTCTAGGCCGAAGCCCCGAAAATGGCGTCAAGCATATTTGTGTTGGGCTAGGTTTTGGATTTACATAGCTCGGGCTAGGAGCTCAAGCGAGCCCAATAGTCGTCTCAACTTTTATTTGTTTTCTATATAAAAACTCAAAGTTTTAGTTAACAAGTAACTAAGTAACTGTACTCTGTTATCACACACTTATTGGTATTTGTTTCGACATAATCGGCAAAATCTTTGTTGAAATTGTAGTAAATGCATGGGATCTGTCTTCTTTTTGACTATTTGTTGGCGTGCGAACATCAATGGTACTGTGTCATATGTGCTTAATTCATCTTTTTAGAACTGCACAAAATTTATAACTCAAACAGGTTATGCCATATTGTTATTTTAGATCCCCTTTTTTCTTGTGCTCAGAATCTATACAACCACTTCTCTGTAAGCAGCAACAAGTCTGATGTCCCAGCAATGACCCGGAACCACATATGGCAAAATTAAACCAACTATAGGTGGATCTAGAAAATCAATAGACAACGGGGATATGTACACATGAGCCTTTTTCAGACTAAAAATATTTCAGATATGATATTACGAAAAATATGGCAATTTTTTTAGAATCAAACAGTACAGACATAAATCTCCATAAACACACGCTTACACTTACCCTTAATAATGTTGCATGCAAATCCTATTTCTGTGAGCACCTTCAAAAAAATAGTCAGCATATCTTGAGATTGACGGGGATATTGTAAGTATCTCGCTATTGATAGACAACGTCGGCTATCACTAAAAAATAGAATTATTAAATTATAGAATAATCAAATGTAAGCCCTCATACAAGTCAAGAACTTAAAATTGGGTAGACAGGTTCTAAGCAATTGATGTGATTATTTTTTAATTCAAATGTTTTTTTGAAGAGTTAATTCAAATGCTTTAGAAGTATAAAGCATGGCAAGTGGAGCGATATTAGGGGTGCGTTCGTTAGGGATACATATTCTCCTGAAAATATTTCAAATCCAAATTCTTTCCATAAACGTTATTCCGTGAAAACTGTTTGTTAGCTAACTCGCTTGATTCTTGAAACTAGAACGAGTACTAGAATCAGGAGAAACCAGATTTTAGAAATTTGTCTAGACCAGTACAAAATGACGTTTGGCAACAATTTAATGATTATACTATTAAAATACTTTTGCTACCAAACGCACCATAGGTTAGGGATCCAATTTCTCGGGTGGAGTCCATGCATGTGAGCACTGAGCACCCATGCGGCGATGCCGCGGCGCCGTCTGACTCAGCTAGGTAGACAGACTCCTAAAAATAGGAGAGTCCTTGACCACCCTGCTCTCTGCGGTGTGCGGTCACCGTCATTAGGAGCACGTCGCTCTCGGTCTTGGTATACTTAATCCATGGCAGCACAAGTGTCAGTCATCAGATGGGCGAATACGGCAAGGTGACGAGGTTGCGACCGTGCACGGACATTTCCATATACGGCAGATCCGCATCCGCCCTTTCCACGTTGACAGCGTATTTTCCTTCGTCCTACGCCGCCGAGCCCGAGCTCCAAAGTTGCCAGCCGCAGGGTTCAAGGAAAGTTGCACGTTACCTTGCGAGATACTGCCTCTTCCGGCTGTAGGTTAAAGATAGCGTACGTGTTTATAATTAACACAAACGTTTTTTTGAACCGATTGGCCAATCAGATGCTGAAAACGTATATACTAGTGCTTAACAACAGAGCAAGTACAGCCTCCAAAATAGAATAGGTCGACTGCACCCTTTTCCTACCCGTGGCTTCCGGTGGCCGAGATGATAGGCGTGCGTGCGCTGCGCCACTTTTGAGACGGTGAGGGAGCTAGCACCAGGTCGGCAGCGTAAGTACTTTCTCAGTTCCTTTGTAAGTGATGGTCAAACTATCTGAAAATTGACTAAGTTTATAAAAAAATTAACTATCTTCGAATAAGTTTATTATGAAAATAGATTCAACTATCTATCTTAAATATACTAATATGTACTTCTAAAAATAGATGAAACACTTGAAACATGCGTGTATAGTCATCGCAAGACGCAACATATACAACATCCAGATCTAACATACGTATGAAACACCTGAAACACTTGGAACATACGTTTGAAACATGCATGTTATGCAACATCCAGATATACTTCTGCAACATCATGATGAAACACTTGAAACATACCTTTAAAATAACTGAAACACTCGAAAACATATGCCTGCAACACATATTGTCATTGCAACATATGCAACATCACAGATCGACTTTTGTAACATCCAGATGAAACGCTTGAAACATAAGTGAAACGCCTGAAACACTTGATACACGACGTTGCCGGCGGCCATGGCCTACTTGATGGGGAACTGGCGCGGCATCGGCCGGGGCTTGGCCGGCCGGTGCACGCCGCGGCGCAGGGCTGCGAGCTAAGCTCCACCTGCTCCCATGTCGTCGCCCGTCTGTCCGCCCACGGCGCTGGCCCATTGCTCCATCGCTTCAACGCCCTGTTCACCGTGCCCGTCAAGCAAGACTCCTCTTCCGATGCCAGCGACCCGCACGGGCTATGCTACGCTGCCCAAGATGGACTAGAAGGCGCGCAAGATGTAGCGCCTGGTGGTTGCCATGACACACGTGCCACGAGCTCAACGCGCTTGCCGAGCTAGAGCAGCCCACACCGGCACCGGTGCCAGCGGTGCTGCATCAGGGAGCAGCCAGGCCGAGTGCGCGCGTCACGTGGCTAGGCAAAAAGTGGAGCGCCTCCGCGTGTCCGTCATGTTCATGAGAAGGAGCCACGTCGCTAATAAAAGAACGATACAAACGAACTGAAGTTGGGAGCAGGCTAGTGGGTTGGTCAACAGGCCTAGCTAGGAGCGTCCGGGGGCGTGGACGCGGGACGAACGCCCTCGAAGGAGTATTAACATTTAAAAATAGATTATGAGAGCCATAAAATAGTCATAGATAATAATTTGTTATCACCGTTAGAAGCAAAAACATCAATAGTCTCATGCAGAGACGGTTCTAGCATTGGGGCACGCTGATCCCATGGAGCCACCCTAGATCCCCTCTAAAATTTTTTGTTATGGCTGCTTTGAGGAGGAGGAACTGGAGGTTGAAGATAAACTTTCAGCCCTCCTAAACTTTCATCTTAGATCCGTCCTAGGTCTCATGTTAGTTAAAATGGGTTAGGACTATTTGCCGCATACCAATAGGGTTTGTCTTCTTCGGCTATTTGTCGAAGTGTCAACATGAATGATATGGTGTCATGTATGCTTAATTCATCTTTTTAGAACTGCACAAACTATTTGCAACTCAAAAAATAGATCCCTCTGTTATCTGAGAACCGCATCTATGCCTTTTTTTTCTTGAGCTCAGATCCTATACAGCCACTTGCTCTACAAGCTGCAACAAGTCTGATGTCCCCAACAATCACCCCGAACCACAGATGCCCAAATTAAACCAACTACTATCGATGGATATGGAAAATCTGTTGACAGCGGGGATCTATATGTATGAGCCTTCTGTCAGACTAAAAAAATATTTTAGAGCTGATATATATTAAGAAAAACATGACACTTTGACAAACAAGGAAAAGTAAAAATGATTCATTTTTAAAATTTCTTTGTTAATCATAGAGTATAGACATAAACGTCCACAAATTAGTCATCCCTAAGAATGCTCGCATATAATCCTACTTCTATGAGCATATTCGAAGAGTGATAGACATATCTTGATATTGACAAAGTCATTGTAAGTGTCTCACTATTGACAGACATATCAAATAAGATAATATCATTAAATTATAGAATAAATCAAATGTAAGTACTTGTACCAAGTCAAGAACTTAAAATTAGGTAGACATGTTCTAAGGACATGTTTGGATTACAACCGAATTATTAATATGGTTATGTATAAGATTATTAAAATCAGGTTTATGGGTTTCAATAATTACTGTGTTTAGATCCCTAGATTATTTTTATTAAAGTAAGAAAGATCTATAATCACCAAAGAGCAGGTCTCACTTAGATTATACGATTACTGTAATCTAGATGTTGATTATAATAGCGGTAATGCTTAGTTGAGGACATCTGTCCGTCCGGACCCATCCTTTTCGCACTCAACACATGGGAGCACATGCGATGCGACCACTCGCTCGGCTCGAGGAGCATGTGGCGCGTGGGGCCGTGCATGCGACCAAAGAGAGAGAGAGAGAGAATGACCAGCGCTGGGAATTCGTGAGGGGACCGCGGGCCCACATCATGCACCATTTTCTCCCGTGACTAGTGATCGTGTGCATCGAACTCCGCGCTAGTGTATGCTTTTCGGGTGTATGTTTTGTATGTTTCATCCGGATGTTGCATGTGTTTCATTTGGATGTTGCATATGTTGTAATGGCTATACACGTATGTTGTAAGTGTATTTTCCAAATGTTTCAGCTGTTTCATCTAAATGCTGCATGTTTTCATCTGGATGTTGCACATGTTGCAGTGGCTATACGTGTATATTGCAAGTGTATCCAAATGTTTCACATGTTTCATATATATGTTGCAAGTGTTTTATATGAATGTTATATATGTTACAGTGTATGTTGCAAGCGCATATTTCAATTTGTTTCACCTTGTTTCAGTATGTCGCAGCAAGTGCTGCTCTCCACGCGCTCTAACTCGCTGGCATGCACGCGCTGCAGGATGTGCATGTAGCGGGCGGTCAGTGCCTAAACTGCTAAGCACTCCCTAGTCAAAGTGCATGCGCGCATGCAGAGCGCCAGAGCGGGCCAACACCCAACGACGCAGAACCAGACGACTTGCACCACCAAGCATGGCCCCCACAGTGCAGCATGCAGCCATTCACATGCTCTCTCGTGCAGACACAACAAGAGGAGGCGTTTGTTCCCAAAAAAGAAGAGGAGGCACGAGGCGCATCAGGCACAGCAGCATGGCCCTTATAATAATACAGCCTATTTTTGGATCATAATTAGATTATTTTAATGGATTATTATAATCATAATGGATCTAAACATGGTCTAAAGGCAGCTCTAGCACGAAACATATTATTATTTTATATTTTAATAAAAGTGAGAGAAAAACTATCTATATCGATCAAAAGCTAGTCTCCTACACATATTTTATGACTATGTGAGAGTATTACGTGATACTATTTATACTATGAGCTACCCCCTCCGTCCCTTTTTGTTTGACGTTTGGGAATCGTGCATGTGAGGAGAGCACGGTTTCCGAGCGTCAAACAAACCGGGACAGAGTAGTACGTGATAAAGTTAGCATCATTAGAGAAGTTGTCTTAGAAACTTGTAATTAGCTTATATACCGGGTGCCCTAAATACTCGATGCGATTCTTTTTTTATTCGAATGCTTTATTAGTAGTAAAGCATGGCGGATGGAGCAAGACCAGGTTTACAGGGATCCAATTTCTCGGGCGTAGCCCATGCATGTGAGCACCCATGCGGCGATGCCGCGGTGCCGTCTGACTCAGCCAGGTAGACAGACTCCTAAAAATAGGAGTCCTTGAGTGCGGTTACCGTCGTCATTAGAGCATGATCAATAATAGAGCCAAGTGCTTGGTTATAAGTCAAGTCATAAGAGCTAAGCTATATAATAATTGTCTCTTATTTGGCTTTAGAAAAGTTTTTATTATTATGTGGTATCATGTTTTACTTTCTCTTTCTTATTTCTCCTCACATACATTTTTGTTTAGGCCCACATATGTCTATGGTTTCGTGCCCAGCTTGTTGCTTGCATGAGAGCCGAGCTCTCTTCTCTTTCCTCTTCTTTCTCCTCCACATCAACAAAAATGCTGACTAGCTTGGCTATAAGCCTATTATTATACCACCTCTTAGGAATACGTCACTCTCGGTCTTGGTATATATACTTTAATAATCTCTATAGCAGCACAAACAAGTGTCAATCATCAGATGGCAAATACGGCAAGGTGACGATGTTGCGGCCGTGCAGGGACATTTCCATATTACGGCAGATCCGCGATCCGCCCTTTCCAGGTTGACACCTTTTTTCCCCTTCGTCCTACGCCGCCGAGTCCGAGCTCCAAAGCAAAGTTGCTAGCCGCAGGGTTTAAGGAAAGTTGCACGTTACCTTGCGAGAAACTGTCTCTTCCAGCTGCAGGTTAAAGGCGCTGAATCAGGTGCTGATAACAGTGCTGAACAACAGAACAAGTACAGCCTCCAAAATAGAATACTAGTACGTCGACTGCACCATTTTCCTACCTGGGACTCTGGGAGGTGCTGCACGTCCACGTGGATGTGGCTGCCCGTGGTCGAGATGATAGGTGTGCGTGCGCTGCGCCACTTTTTGAGATGGCGAGGGCGAGCTAGCGGTAGCGGAGCGTGACGCGCACGCGCCTGCATGCTTCCACGTCCCACTACGCCCCTCCCGGATGCCGCCGTCAGACAGTCGACCGACCGGCCCCCAGAGCAGGCCGATATTAGCACAATGCCTAAGCTTGGTTCCAAAAGCATTGTGCTTATATTCATACATTGTTTACAATTATTACAAATACTCTCCAATTAAGCAAGCAAGCTCACCAAAAAAGGTGCTATGGTTTGAAAAAGATATTAATACATTGGCTTTAAATTAAACACTTGTCGTTATGCAATAACATAGAGAAAATTCAGTAAAATAAATCCCAAAGTGTCATTGTTGGTCGCATAGAAAAAAATCAGGCATCCAATATGACGAATCAAGGGTTAGAGATAATAAATATGGAGCCTATACTTTATCAATGATTCAATTATGGATGTTCTTTCATCACTCCAAATGTGTTTTGAACTGGTTCCAGAACGTTGAATCTTGCGGTATGGCCGATACTTTGAGGTTGATCATTGGATTCGATATAAAGACTAAACTCTGATTTCGGTATTCAATAAGATTTTGTTCATCTAGAACATCGTCTGCATTGAGGAAAGCCACTATGAAAGAAGATGATGAAAGAATCTACGGAGAATATTGTATCTTTCCTATTTCAGGGTTTTATGTAGTGTAGTTTAGGGATGTGCTATACCGAGTTTTAATATAGTTCCCAACTTCTGGTCATGAATGCTAATATTCTAGGACAATAAAAGAGATGACATGAATGCATAGGATTAGGATGAAAATCACTTAAATGAAATGAATTTCACTAGAATAGAACTAAAAGAATAAAGTTTTTTGATTGGATAGAAATAGAAATAATTCAATTTAGTTGAATAAGGACTTGCAATCTGATTAAACATAACGGCCAATAGCTATGACATGCTGGGGATGGATCAGACAGCATGAAGGAATGAAATACGGCAGATGGGTTAAATAAAAAAAGGGCAAACTGGCAAAGACATGGACTCGTAAAGAAATGAACCTAACCCACAGAGGCTAAACAGAGGATTTTAAATCCTCGATGAATAGAGGGCATCATTTTCTTTTTAAATGTCGGTCCTTTGCTTCATTTTTCGAAACCCGGTATAGATGCAAACCGTCTTTTAACCTAAAAATACTAAAAAAGATATATCCTAAACTATTATTTTTAGAGACTAATCCTTTAAGTCATGGCATAGGCTATTGCGCGACTACACCCTCCATCTCTTTTTAAATATCATCTATATTAAGTTTGATTATATTTATAAAAAATTATTAGTAATATTTATATGAATAAGTGTATTATTAAAATATACTCAATGATTATCTAGTAATATTTATTACGCAACATAAATATTAGTAATTCGTTGTATATATTTGATCAAAGAGTATGTTCGACACCTTGATATATGAGAATGGCATTTAAAAAGGACGGATGGTGTACTGATATGTGATTATAAATGTTTTCACAAAAAAAGATGTGATTATAAATGAACACGCTGGCCAGTTTTTACATCGTATGGGCCACGTCAATTCAGTTGACTCATGTTGTTGGGCTTGACGTGACTTTCAAACTGGGTCACTCCTTTCTTCTGTGGTTCATTTTTATTTTCTGATTTTTTTTATGTTGATAGATCAAACAAAACACTTAGGGACCTCTAAAAATATTGCAATTTTTTAAATAGATGCTAAAAATCAAGGGTAACCCATTTTGCATGGATCTACCTTCATTGCTTCTTTGATTTTGAAATTAAAATTCTTCCCATAAAGCTATATTTGAGTTTTTGCTTTAAGGTATTTACTATTTAGCCCCAAAAATGTCTCAAAAATCTAGAAAAAATCATGTAAATTCATGGTTGAAGAAGTGTTATTTTTGTCATGTAATTTCTTACATATGTGCTCAGGTAAAATCCAAAGTTCCTTAATAAAGCACATGCTCCAAATAATGTTTTAATTCAAAATTAAATTTAAAATGATTTGAAATGAGTTTAACATTTTTATAGATGCTAAAGATTTGATGGTACGTGCTGCTAGCCCGCTATTTTTAATTCAGGACTCAAAGGTTCTTTTCTAGCGCGATCAAAGGTCTAATCTAGTTTCTGATCAGAAGGCCTATGTCCCTCTCCTCCACGCCGTGATGCTACAAAAAGTTCTATCCATGACGTGGCATGGCTATTATGCGCTGGAATGTGCTAGATCTAGAGTATTTAGATAAGTGGTGTTTTGGACATTGACAAGGTCAGAATAGATATCATGATGTTACCTGGTTTGCATTTCCTAGTGTTGTGGAAAATATTGTGTTGATTTTTGTTAGCGAATCAGACAGTTTTTCCTTTGTTGTTGGCAAACAAAAAAAATTGACTTGTAACCATACCGAAAAGGATCTGTTTCTTGATTTTCCCAACAAAAAAACCACTGATGCACATAATAAATAAGATAAATCACAAGATCATTTCCATGGAACAAAAACCATAACTGAGAACTGATTGAACCGATCTACAAGGCCATGTACCATGACTTTAACATTAACAACAGACAGGGCATGTAATGAAACCAACAAAACGCAAGCTTGCAAGGTTGAAAGAACAGGGTGGGGAGGGACTCATGTCGACAGGCTCCCGCCACCCTGCTGCCAGAGGTTGATGATATCGGTGGCCTGGTTGAGAAGGATGATCATCTGCTTCTGCGAGATCCACTCTTTCTCTTCCAACTTCGCTCTAAGCTCCTCCCACGCGTCTTTCCGCGGCAATGTTTTTAAGTCGTCCGACTAATCGCGATTAGTCGCGATTAGTCAGCCTTATCGGTCCCCCAGCTCCGATTATGGTCACCGATCAGGTCAGAGCGACTAGAAACATAGTCGTCCGATTAGTCGTCGACTAATCATGACTTATCGGACGATAAGGGCATGGACGACTAGTTGGCTGACTTCATTTTTATGTTGGGCTGGCATCTGGCCTGCTGGCCCATTAGACTCACTGTATTTTTGGCCCATTAGGGTTTCCCTTTATTAGCTTCCCAGTTCCCAGCTCCCACCCCTCTCCCTCCCGTGCATTCTGGGCAGCAGCCGCCACCTGCTTTCTGTTTCCCACTCGAACAGGCAGGAGTGGGTTTTCTCCATCTGCTCAGCTTCTCCAGCCATCGGTGGCTCAACTTCTCCAGCTTCAGGCGCCTCCACCCTCTTCGGCGACCAGCAGCAGGTGCCTCCTCCCTCTCCAGGCGCTAGGTACTTCGAAGATGAGCTCCTCGGCTGATGGTTAGTGTACCTCCATATTCTCTGTTTGTTGCTGTCAGCTATTCTTCTTCATTTCTTCTTGCTCCGAGCTCCTCCACACCACTGGATCTGTTTCTAGCTCTACTTTGGTTGCTTCCCTTATCGTTTGCCATGTACTACGCAGAAGATGAACACCAGCATGCTGTAGTTGAAGTGATAATGCCTGAGGCATTTGCAATAAGAGACAGAACTAAAAAGAATCCAAGTAAGCATGTGTACCAATGGTTTTCCTTCCCTTCCTTCTTTTTTGTTTGATGAACTGATTAAAATATATCAAATTGTATTGCAGTTCTTTGGTGGAGTTCATATGGTGGCCTAGCATATGAACTCCAAAGTTTAGCAAAAAAGATTATTAGTCTTTGCTATTCAGCATCTGGATGTGAGCGCAGTTGGAGTGTGTTTTCTCACGTAAGTACTAAGTAGTGCTATCACTGTGAGTTTGCAATAAATCTGTTTTTTTCCCTTGCATATCAATCTGATTTTGTATTGTTCTTTGTGCAGATGCATACCAAAAAGAGGAATCGATTAGAGCACAAAAGGTTGAACAAGCTGGTCTATGTTAGCTACAACCGGAAGATGACAAATAGATTTCAAAAAATTAGAGAGCTTGGCTCCAAAGGACAGAAATGTAACCCCCTATTGCTTGAAGAATTTCAGTGGGAAAGTGAATGGGTAAATGAAAACTGTGAACCAGTTCATGAGGGGGATGGAGCTGATATCACTTGGGCTCATGTTGATGAAGCTGTTGGTGCAACTCAGGCTCTACGAGTTCGTAATTTGCCTAGAGCTGCAGCTGCTAGAGCTAGAGCTGCTTCTGCTGGAAACCAAAATTGCCAAACATATGCTAGGAGAAAAAAGCGTCCAAGGAAGTCAGCTGCTGCTCAAGATTTAGCTGAAGACGACGACAGTGATAATGATGAGATAGATGAAGTAGAAGTACAAGGGCAACAATCAGATGTAGCAATAATGGATGAAGATGAAGATGAAGATTCAGGTGCACCTGCAGCAGGAGCACCAACTGAAGATGGAGGAGGCTTTCGCTTCAATGAAGATTTGCTTGATTAGATTGCTGGCTGGCTGCTGCTTTTGTTGAAAACGAGCTGGCTGCTGCTTTTGTTGAAAATGAACTTGTTGTCATGTGTTGCTTTTGTGTTGTGTTGAACTATTAAAGTAGAAGTAATGAAGTATTGAACTTTAGTTTAATTGTGGCTGCTATATGGTACTATGGTAGTATGTTTTGCTGGTTTAATACTTTGTGCTTGTTTAATTATTTACATGATGTACTTCTGCTGCTCAGCTGCTCTAGTTACACTGTTATTTACAAGTACTTATTTCAATTCTTTTTTATTGCAGTTGCAGCAGCATATCAGCAAGAAATTGGAGTCTGGGACGTGGAGTTTTGGACACTTCAGAGATCAAACCTCACAAGTAAGTGTTTAAGTGATCAACTTATCATCCATGTTGTCTTAAGTATTGTTTTATGTAGCCTTAAACTACATACTATATAGTATGTTGGTCCTGGTACATACAGGACGACTATATGGACGACTAGGGTCGACTAGGCTCGACTAATCGAGCTTATCAACGACTAATCACGACTAATCACCTTATCGGTGCCATGGCGACTAGGTTCGATTAGACGATCTGAAAACATTGTTCCGCGGCCAAAAGTAGTATGGGCTTAACGGGATGCTGCCATAGCCAGGAACCAATTGGTCGAGTGCTATGCCGATGTTCTTCTCCATCCAGATGAACTTGAGTACCAGCATCGGGTCCTGTCTCTCAGGCACCACCACCTTATTCTGCAATACAAGATTCAGGTCATCTCAATTTTCATTCTGATGATGAAACAAAAATATCTCCATCCTAGTGGCTAGTAAAGTTTAAGTGTGCGGTTTTAACACAACCCACATCACAAAAATAAGCGGGAAACATCAAATGTTGAAGCTATGTTCCCCTTTTGTTAGCTTTGTGATGCTGCTACCATTGGTATTTTAGCACCAAAACCCACTTCTTAGTGTAAGTGTAATTTTGATAAAACCATAGACTCGTTTTAGTTCAATATAAACAACTATGCTTCGGCAATGAAAACAAAGACTATTCATATATACCACTCAGGAACCGAATCAAAGACGCTCTCATTACATTCACATATGCAACATTTCAGCGCATCAGAATATATAGCTCCTTTCCATATAAGCAACAGATATGGCACAACAGCAAGCTCAGGTAAAGGCTATTTTTCAACATGTATACATCATTGTCAGTGGAAGCTCCAGGCTACGCCAGAACATGCCCCAGAGGCGCCTAGCTAACCTGAATTGTCCCTTCTAGTTACCAAATTCATAGTAAACAGTAAGCTAGCCAAGGGCAATTGGTGTTACACTGGACGTTGAACCTAATCAATTCAACTATTCAAGGCCAAAATTGATGAATCAGGGTCCAATTCGTTGGGATTGAGTTCTAAT
The DNA here is from genome assembly GCA_038087645.1 of Saccharum hybrid cultivar R570. Lineage (NCBI taxonomy): Eukaryota > Viridiplantae > Streptophyta > Magnoliopsida > Poales > Poaceae > Saccharum > Saccharum hybrid cultivar. The sequence continues at coordinate 16,911,939 of JAQSUU010000534.1, read as the reverse complement.
GAGCCTGGTGTAGTTAGAGAGACCAACGAAACATCACTTTTAAATGCATAATTTCCAGTTGTACAGACAACGACAGAGCCGGGTAAGTAGCTCGAATCCTAGTGGGTTCGAAAGGCCATTACCTCCGCTTCCTCCTCGTCGACCGCATCCACACCTCCACCTAGCTGCACCTCTTCTTCCTCTGCCCCGACGGCATCGGCGGCGGCAGCGGCGACCACGCTGCGGAGAGAGCGAAGTGGCAGCCTCCTGCTCTTGAAACCGACGGTGCGAGAGCAGGGGGAGGACGAGTCGGCGGCCAGGGAGGTGGAAGGCCAGGGCGGCGAGACGCGGGCGCGCGGGGACAAGGCCGGCGTGGTCGTGGGGTGCACGGCCATTGGGAGCATGGTGTCGGGCCAAGGTTCTTCGCGGATAAGAAGAACAAGGAACAGCCTTCTTATCTTCCTTGCCCCTTTTCTCTTCCCGACTGGGAAAAACCGAGCGGGCTGGACAAAATTTGGACCAGGCCTGTCATGGGCTTGACCTGTTTGCAGCGCAGGCCCAACATGTTGCGAAGGCCCTATCGATATCCGTCTGCTCTATTGTTTCAGCGTAAAAAAGGACCTCCTTTCAGTTTCAGAACGACAGAATACAAAGAGTCAAAGACCAATATACAGTGCGAAGTACGTACATTATCAGTAGTATAATGCCACAATATACAAACTTGAACAGTTGGATTCTACTACCTCTGTCCAAGAAAGGATACAACTATGGGTTACGTGCCAGCTAAAGTAGTTTACGTTTGACCAACTTTTTCAGTGAATAGTATTAATAATTATGGCTTCAAATTAATTTATTATGAAAATACACTTCATAATTAATCTAATGGTATTTATTTGATATCATAATTATTTATAATTTTTTATCTATAATTGGCCAAATTTGACGTACTAAAAACAGAACACTATGCTAGAATTGCATGTTTTCCTGGACGGAGGGAGTAAGATATATCAATCTGTTCGCTTGAGCTTTTAGCTGTTTATTTTCAGCCAGCCAGCAGTGTTTTTCTCTCACGACAAATCACTCTACAGTACTTTTAGCCGCTTATTTTCAGCCCAAGAGAACAGCCTGTATGGGCTCAGATGAGAAAAAAAAGGAGTTCTTCCCATTTCGATTAGCTCCAAGATAGAAGTTTTAATAAAATACAAGAGCATTGCGTATCATTAGCTCCACTATACTGCTGATGAAAGTGGTCGTCGAATTACATACAGAGCAAAGACGAGACGCTCTGGTCACTGTTCTACAGTCTACAAGAAGCTTTGGCAACTGATGAACGAGTAACAGATTCTAAATTCGGTACAACCATCTTCCTCGCATGTTTAATCAGGGTGCTGTCAGATTTAACCCAAGAGCGCGATTTAACCATCAATCAACATTAGTAGTAGTTCGATCTTATTTTTCCGAAGTAGCTAGCTATTTACTGTGTCATTTCCCGGGCTGCATGCCGGCGAACATGTCCAGGGCTCACGGGTCAGAAGTCCAGCGCCGGAGAGTAGGCCTCGGGCGCGGGCACAGCGACGACTGACGTCGAGAACGAGGCCGACGACGTCGAGTACGCCTCGGACGCGGGCACAGCGACTGACGCCTGCAACGACGCCGACGAGGAGTATGCCTCGAGCGCGGGCATCATCGCCACTGACGTCGTCTGCAACGACGCCGGAGACGAGTACGCCTCGAGCGCGGGCATCGCCACTGACGTCTGCAGCGACGCCGAAGACGGGTACGCCTCGGGAGCGGGCACTGCCACTGATGATGTCGGCAGCGACGACGAGTTTACCAGGTTCATTATGCTGTCCCAGTAGTTCTTCTCCTCCTCCGTCTCCTGCAGCCCGGCGTCCGCCTCGGCCGCGCCCTCGTCGCCCCTCGTCGCCGGCCTCAGATCCTGCTGGCTCAAGGAGCCGTCGAGAAGCAGGCCCGTGAACCCCGCCGCGGCGAAGCCTGCGTCAGCGACATTGACAACGTGATCGCCCCACTGCTGCTGCTGCTCCTTGCACGCCACCTCGTACGCCTGCATGGGCTGCATGGCGGCGCGCGCGGCCGCGGCGCCGTGCGCCTCCTGCAGGACCGAGGCGAGCGCCGCGCTCTCAGAGAAGCTCAGCGTGGACGTCGGCGAGTCGTGCCGGTGCGCCGCGGCGGCTCCGGGCATGTGCGGCGGCGCCGAGACGGAGGCGGCGGAGGCCGCGAGCGCGCGCAGCCTGGCCTCGCGCGCCAGGCGCGCCTCGGCCTCGAGCCTGGCGCTCTCCCACTGCGCCGTGTGGCTGAGGCGCGCCGCGGCCCTGGCGTGCTGCGCGCTCGTGGCACCGCCGCCGGCGCCGGCGCCGGCCCCTCCCCCTCCGCCTGTCCCGAGCGCGTCGGAGCGCGGCTTGTGCGTGACCGGGTCGATGCCCATCTTGGCCAGCCGCTTCTTGAGGTGCGTGTTCCAGTAGTTCTTGATCTCGTTGTCGGTGCGCTTCGGGAGGTGCGTCGCGATCGCCGACCACCTGCATGAACGGCGCGGACGCCATGAAAAAAAATTTCAGCATGCAATCGCGCGCGTTGACAAATCTGCATCATCGGCGGCGAGCGTAAACCACCGCGGGCGTGCGAGACAGTAAACGAGTGCATGGCCTGGCACAGACACGATGCAGAGGTGACAGGAACTATGGGTCAAAACGGCAAGAGAGCAGGTGGCTACAGTGGACCTTGGTCCACAGCGACGGACGGGGGCCGCCGGGCTCCTCATTGAATGACAAGCTTGAATGCCGAATCATGTGGGAAAAAAGAAAGCAAAATTCGGGGAAGAGCCTGCCGTGGCCCAGCTTTCTCACGCTTTTTCCCGAGATGATGCCTATGCATTGATGGATCAATTCGCGCAAGCTCAGCAGTTGGTGTTGGACAGGCGAAAGACGAATAATGCACTACGATAACTCTACTGTATACTAGAGAACAAGTTTACATGGCTCCTTTTGTACGGATATACTACTGCTAAGGTTCAAATTTTCCAGTTACTTGTGGAGTAGTACTTGCTAGGTGCCAAAATGTATTGTTGGTTCATGTAAAACCGCTGCGAAAAAACATGTGTAAGGTAACTAGAGCGTACTCCGAGGAAAAAAAACTTGGACATGTTCCCCATCTTATGGTGCTCCTGGCCTAGGTACCCGCTCATGCATTACCTAATCCTCATAAATGTGCAAGACTAGGGTGTGGGACGGACGCTAGTGAGTTCTTGACCAGCTGCTCGAGCTACCAGTCAAAATTCGTGCGATTAACTGAATTCCGGGTGCAGCCGTGCAGGGCAGTGCTAGGACACTAGTAATCCATGGATCGAGGCGAGCCCTCACCTGTTGCCGAGCAGCGCGTGGAGCTGGATGATGGTCTGCTCCTCCTGCAGGCTGAACTTGCCCCGCTTGATGTCCGGCCGGAGGTAGTTTGTCCACCGGAGGCGGCAGCTCTTGCCGCACCGCTGCAGCCCTGCGCCACGGTCACCATTCGCATGCATGTCAGTGGAGTACGAAGGAGCGAAACCAGACAGCGTGGCCGAACGCCGCTGGCTGAACCGCGCAGGACTACGATTGCTAGTACTAGCTTGCGATCGAGCTCACCGGCTTTGGCGGGCAGCGAGCGCCAGCAGCCGTGGCCGTGCTGCTCAATGTAGGCGAGCAGCTTCTGGTCCTCCTCCGGCGTCCACGGCCCCTTCTTCAGCCCATCCTTCTCGCAGCACGGCGATCGCCCCATCGCCCGCCCGCCGCGGCGCCACCTGCGTCCGACTGCACTGAGCCTGCGCTGCGGCTGCGCAGCAGCACAACACAACCCTCGCCGCCTGATCCTCCTCCCTCTCGCACGGCTGGCCTCACTCACAGCAATTCAGCCTCGCTCCTCGCTCCTTTCCCCTTAATACCCCAGGGGATCGGCGCAATTGACTGCTCCGGATCCTCCTTTCCTTTTGGCAGCAGGGCGGACGGGTGTACTGGGAGTGACTACTACGAGCGCTGCGCAGGCTGCAGCAATTGCCAGTGAGCAGGGGGTGCCAAAGCGAGAAAGCGACGCACTGATCACCGAGGCGTGGTGCGCCGAGGTCGGTGTGCGGCATAAATAGAGTGGTGAGTAGAGGAAGGAAAGGGCCGGCCGGGGCGTGGCGGTGGCGTTTGCCTGTATTGGGGGCCGGCCGGCTGGGGCGGCACGATATCTTCTTCGGGCGCCGCGATCCCGGCGCAGACAGGGCCCCGGCTGTCAGCGTGGCGTGGCGCGCGAGGGCAGTGCGGGGATTTCGCCACCGCGCGTTCGCGTTCTCGCACCCCTGGCGCGGAAGCGTCGCTGCCAATCGCGATCCACCCGATCAGAGGGCGAGCATTTAACACTCGGCGCCACGCTGCTCTGATGGTCCAGATTCCCGGGCTGTCTTCTCTGCTTTCCTTGCCTTGCACACCGTGGTGTGGACGCCGCATGCACGGCGTATCGATCCTGTTCCCCGCCCCCGCCCGGCCCCGTGCGTGCGTGCCCCATCGCCGACCCGGCACGACGCCGCGGCCCTACTCCTCCTCCGCCGCGACATCGGCCATAGGCGGCGCTGCCGCGTCGCTCCTAGCAGGCAATGCGAATCTCGCACGGCTCGCTCCACTGTATCAGATGATGATGATGATGGTAGGCTCGATTCCAGCGCATAGCAGGAGCGGAAAACTGTGTGATCGATCGTCGCACACGCATCGCACAGTGCGTCTCATCAAAGCACCTACGTACGTTGTTCTATTCTTTGCTTTTGCTGTGGCTTGTGGCCGACGGCGGCGCTCGTCGGTTCTGTGAGAAACGCACCCACGTACCGGTTCGTCCGGCCGGAGCGCCACCGGCCACGTCTTGGGTTGGGTCTGGTCCGGCGGGCGCGAGACAGCCGGTGGCCCCGGCGGCGACGACCGCGGAGGCACGGCACGGCGCTGCGGGCAGCTAGCGATCGATCCGATCTCGCAATGATTTCGTCCCCGGCCCGTAGGAGCCACAGAAGCTGGGGCTGCGCTGCGCACGACGCGTTCTTCTCCCCACCTCCGTCGCACCAACTTGCAAGAAATTAAGGACTAAACGCCAGCGTCGCGTCTCGCGTGGCGCGAGACGCTGCATTGCTCGGCCGCCGGCGCTGGTCCTGCCTGCTCTGCTGCTTCCGTCCATGATCCGTCGTCGACATGCATGCAAGGGGCAAGGTCCGGTGGCTCTGGACTGGACGGGCGTGGAAGGAAAACCCTTGCCTGTTGCCCTTGCCCCCATCCGTTTCAATTGGACGATTTGACTTGATTGCGATCGATCCCGCGGCGTTTTTGGGGAAACCCTTTTGTTTTACTCATTGATTTCGGCGCCGCGCTCGATCGGAAAGTGGCGTCGGTTTCCAGCTCTCTTTCCTTGCTCGGCTATGGATCCGCCGCGGTGTCGGCTCCTGGTTTACATGCCGATGCGGGCTGCGCTTGCCGTTTCCGGGGAGCGGCGAGTGTCTATCTTGACTGTGGGCACTGGCCGGCCATGCATCGTGCTGATGGCCGGGCGTGGCAGAATTCGTCGCGTATCATGTTCGTATACATGCCCTGGTCAAAATAATGCTGTGCTGCTGCTGCTGCTGCTGGAGTGCTGGCTGCTGCGTGCAATTGAATTTGCTGCGTCCAGCCCATGCGTCGTGGGCTCAAGTGGTTTTCCAAAGGAGATGTCAGCCAACAACCGGTTGATTTAGTCCCTCCCATCAACTAAATTTTTTCTATACACTTACATTATCTTATAGCTATATTTACACTGCCTTATTACTATATTTATAATAATTTCTTTAGTGTACTTTATTAGACAGTGTGATATAATTTGGGAATAACACAAATATATGCCAAATTTTTCAAAAAAAATATAAATTATTTCTATGGATTCCAGACATCAGATAAATATATGGTAAATTATTCACAAATTCTTCAGAAATTTCAAAAAAAAAACAAATACACGCACCAGCATGATTGCTTGCTTGACGCTAAAGCGGTGTAGCTGCAGGAGCAAAATACGCTGGCAGTCCTCGAACTTGGCCGCGCGTGTCATCTAGGTCCCTAAACTCCTAAAATGCATATTTAGGTCCACAAACTTAGCACATGCTGCATCATAGGTCCAAATGGCCTTGGCCAGGCCTAATTGCCGTGGCAGCCCACGCTGGCACCCGCTTCGTCCATGCGCTCTGTGCTCGCCCCGCGACGTGCTCCCGTCCGCCGCAGCGCCAATTGCGCTGGGTCTGCGGACCCTCGCCGCTTGCCAACGTCGTTCCTTGCATCGTCGTGTCGTCCATGCGTCCAACATGCCCACCTAGGCCAGCCCCGCCCCAGTCCGTCGCTGCGCCATGAGGCCGCTGGCCAAGTCCCGCCACGCCTGCCTGAGCCGAGCACTACCTCATCGACCGCGTCGGGCCGCCAGGCCGCCGCTCCTACCGCGACATGCACTAGGACGTGGACTCCTTCGTGACATCGACAACCTAGCCACGTTCATCAAGCTGGACGTGTTGTTCCGCTGCAGCGACGCCGATGGCAGCGAGCACTGGGACAACAGCTACTACAAGCGTGAGAACGCGCCGATGGTCATCGGGAGCCACCCGCTGCGTCGCCACGCCGCCACCTAGGCCTGGGCGGCTGGGCTACGACAACTCCCACTCCCACGACCCGGATGTGGCCGTCGGTGGCGGCTACAACTTCCTGTGCTGAAACTGCCACGGCCCGGACGTGGTGCTGCGCGTGTTGCCGGCGTCATTGCTCGTGATGGGCATGGTGTACGTGCTGTGACAACATGACTTGGCGCCGCGAACACCACCGGCTGCACTCCAGCACGGTGGGCGGCGACGAGGCCGGGAGGAAGGCCAGGGCCGGGGACGGCATGGTGTCGGCGGCGTCGAGCGCGATGAAGCTGAAAGGTCTTGATGGCTAGAGGGGGGGTGAATAGCCTTTTAAAAAATTCTACAAAGACAAGCTAAACAAGTTTATCAATATAACAAGTAGCGAGATGCGAGTTTTGCTTAGCCTACGGGGTGTATGCAAGCCACCTAACCAATTTACAATTCTAGTATATTTGCACTCAACCGCACAAGTCAAACCGAGAAGGTAACTACAACTATAACTAGCTAGCTTACACAAAAGAGCTACTCTAGCAAAGCTAACAAGCTAGCAAAGATAACTAAGAAAGTAATACAAGATAGAGTTAGAATGGTTTCACCGAGGGGCGAAGTATTGAGCCAACCAATATGATCAACAATGAATACCAAGACAACCGAACACCGGGATCAATCAATCACAATAAGAATGATGACACAAAGATTTATCCCGAGGTTCACGTGCTTGCCGGCACGCTAGTCCCCGTTGTGTCCCTTTTCACCACGTGGTTCGGTGGCTAATCGGTCTCACACCGAGCCTCTCAAAAGGCGCCACAAGAACCTACCAAATGGCAAAAGGTTGCAATGACACAAGCAATTTACTCACGTTGCCTTTGGCGCTTCGCCAAGGTAGGCACAAACCCCTCACAAACACTGGAGGTGGCCAAGAACAATCACCAACTCTTGCCAACGCCTCCAAGCTGCTCTAAGCCGTCTAGGTGGCGGCAACCACCAAGAGAAACAAGAATCCCGCAGCAAATCAACCACCAAGTGCCAACTAGATGCTATCTCACAATGCAAATGCACTTGGATCACTCAATCTCACTTCGAATATGCAAAGAAGCAAGAGAGATGAGTGGGAGGGGAGTTGCTTAGCTCAAAGTGCTCACAAGTATGTCAAATGTCCAAGAGAGAAGAGCCTTGAGCCGGCCAACGAGTATTTATAGACGTATCCCTTCGAATATAGCCGTTAGAAACTTGAATCGGCAGCAGTCGAGCTGACCGGACGCGCCGGTCGTAACGACCGGACGCTCCGGTCGCGTAACGGCTAGTTTTCGAAACGCCGACCGGACACGCCGGTCGCAACGACCGGACGCGCTGGTCACGACCGGACGCGCCGGTCCCGTGACTGACCGGACGCGCCGGTCAACACTAAGTCGCGCAAAACGAACCATCGACCGGACGCGCCGAAGAACTGACCGGACGCCACAGTGACCGCGTCCGGTCGGAGTCCAGTAAGCTCCCTGGACGACCGGACGCGTCCGGTCGCCTGTGACCGGACGCGCCTCGCGTCCGATCAACCAACTGAAAAACGCGCCGATACTGGACGCTGACCGGACGCGTCCGGTCAAACAGTGACCGCGTCCGGTGCAGCGTCCGGTGCAGCGTCCGGTCACCACTGTGACCTCCGTTCGCTTCCGTTTCTTTTCCGTTTGAATTCCGACTTTCGGCGTAGTAGAAAATAGGCATTTCATTTCCCCGAAATCGCCTGAATTTTCCGTTTGAGAGAGGACCCCAAACCCTCTCTACCGCTTAAACTCCAACGCCATCGCAAACGTGCTAACACCACCAAGTGATCATCACCATGTGCATGTGTGTTAGCATTTTCACAATCAATTTTCGAGGCGTTATTAGTTCTATCCAAATGCATATGACATGAAATGCACACCTAGAGGCACTTAGGAGTTCAATAGCCGCGTCATTCCCCTCTTTATAGTACGGCTATCTATCCTATAATGTAACCACACCCACTAGGTGTCTTGGTTACTAAAACACAACCCTTAAGCATATACCTTTGCCTTGATCATGTAGGGTTGCGTCCAAATCCAAGTGTGGCCATCATGATCACCATGTCCATCTTGCCACCAACCTTGGAATGTACTAATCCTCATATGCTACATACAACTTAGGCATAGGATTAGTACTTAGGCATTGTCACTAATTACCAACACCAAACATAGGACTTTCAGAAGCCCACTAGCGCGGGCGCGAAGAAGAGGCCCGAGGACCTGCACGGGACGGCGTCATGCACGACGGCGAAGAGCGGGGCTCAGCGACTTTGGCTTGGCACGCATCATCCAGCACGACGGCGCGATGCAACACTTGACGCTGGTGATGGGCGGGCACTTGCGGGTACGCGTACGAGAGCTTCTTCACCGGCCGCGCTAGCCTCGACAAGGACGTGTGCACGTTCAGGGTGTTTGCCCAAGAGTTGGTCAGCGGGAGGCGGCCGAGCAGCCTCGTGCCCCGCGACGACGAGGCAAGCTTCGGGCGAGTGCAGCTACCCATGCACATCGTGGACTGGGCATGGCAGCTCTACGGCGAAGAGGAGGGCGCAGAACAACGCGTCCAACTTGATGAACGTGGCAAGGCTGTCGACGAGCTCCGTCATGAAGGAGTCAATGTCCTGGTGCATGCCGCCAGTGGCGGATGCAGGATGAGAATCAAGGGGGGCTAAAACAATGGAGATGTTAATTTGCATGAAAATTTAATGGTGATTTGAGATTTTGCTACAGTATTTTTTAGTGGTAAATCAAGTCATTAGGGGGGCTGGAGCCCCCCCAGCCCCCCTGTAAATCCGCCGCTGCATGCCGCGGTAGCCGTAGAGCACGATGCAGCGGTAGGAGCAGTGGCCCGGTGGGCCGACGCGACCGATGAGGTAGCGATCGGCTTAGGCAAGCGCGTGGGACTTGCCCAGCGGCCTCTTAGCATAGCGACGGCTAGGGCGGGGCTGGCCTAGGCAGGCACGGACGACACGACGAGGCAGGGAACGATGTTGGCGAGCGGCGCGGTCTGCAAACCCAGGCGCGATTGGCGCAGCGGCGGACGGGAGCACGCCGCGGGGCGAGCACAGAGCGCATGGACGAAGCGGGCCACATCGGCAATTAGGCCTGGCCAAGGCTCATTTGGACCTATGGTGCAGCATGTGCCAAGTTTGTGGAGGTATATGTGTATTTTAGGAGTTTAGGGACCTAGCGCGGCCAAGTTGAAGGACCGCAAGCGTATTTTACTCTAGCTGCAGCAGGTGGTGAGTTGGTGAGAGGACAACAAAGCTACAGCTACCGGCTAGCGGGTGGCTTCTTCCCCGACGTGGGGCCATCCGATCAGTGTCTGCCAGCGATGTCCTCACGTGCATGCCTGCCCGACTAGCCAAATACTTTCCGCACCGCAACTCAGGGACGGCGACGGGGGAGGCCGTCGCTTCCGCATCGCACGGCCAGAAAGCCGGTTGATAACAACCGGCAAATCTTGATCATTAGCATTACTGTTTCCGAAATCAGGAGTGCTCATGCTACTACTGGCGTGTCCTCAGTAAATGCGCTCTGTTGCTATCTCTATCTGCAGCAGGTTTACTCTTTCAGTAAACTATGGCCACCAGGGAATTGTCGGTGTTAACCTCTCCCCTGTCCTTTTTTGCCCATCCGTAATTAATTACGCGGTTAGTACACTGTACGTACGTCGCCATCAAGCTCGTGAGACGAACCGTCGATCGCACCACCAGTCTTAACGCAGCATGCTAGCAGGCAGCAGCAGCAGTCCAGCAGCACTGGGGATGGAGGACTGGTGCTGTACCGGCACTGAACACCCTGTAAATTCCGCCAGCCTGCAATTGCGAGGCCCGGCCGGCGCCCGGCCTGGAGCTGGACCCTGGTGGTGGTACGCCGGATGGCTTTTGCCATTTATTCCGCTGTTTCCCATGGCCATGTCCATGGCCCTTTGCCGCGGGACGGCGAGGACGAGGACCACCGCTTGCAGCGGGGGACGACTGAATCATTCACCGGGCATGTGCGCCTTCTTCCTCCACGAATTTACGATTACCTCGCCTCGTCTCACGTCTGACCTCTCTAAGGGCACGTTTGGTTGGTCCTGTTAAACTTTAATAGGGGTTGACGATAGAGTTGATCATAGGGTGTTTGGATACTAATAATTGACTAATTAGGTTTAATAGATTTATCTTGTAAATTAATCTCAATCTATGCAATTAGTTTTATAATTAGTCTATGTTTAACACTCTATGCATGTGTCCAAATAAAAAAAAATAAGGGAACCAAACACCCCTAACGAAAGCCTGTAATTTTCGTACGGAAACGCCAGCTTTCTGGGCGTGATCAGAGCAATTAGCGTATCCGAGCCAGGCAGCCAGAGCAGCTCGGCAGACGGCAGAGGACTCTGCTGCTGGCCTAGTGCCCCCACGCTACGTTATCCTCATGGCTTGCACGCAAGGCGGCAGGAGTCACATCACGGCGTAGACCCCAGCCGGCCTTGCTTCGCTTCAGTGGACACTCTTCGGCCTTTCTCTTTCCCCGGCGATGGCACAGCCGTTCCAGACACGCACGGCAGCACATGTGCATGTGCATGTGCAATGTGCTTCCAGACACGCACGGTAGCTAGACCGTCCTGGGCAGCCGTCGATGTCCGATTTGACGGCCGACGTGCGTACGTACGTAGTACGTAGACGTACATCCGCAGCTGCAGATCCAACGGTGCGGCGATTTGGCTGGCCGCTGGCGTTACGAGTAGCGCCGCCGGCCGGTGCTTGATTAGGGCATGGGTGGTGCTGGTCAATGGTCATGCCGTGCGCCAAAGATAAATTGAAAGCTGATCAATCGCCTACTGAAGTAGATCAGTGCCATGGGTGCGAGCTAACCCCTGTGTCTACTCTGCAACGGGAAAGGAGAACCCGATGCGTCCGGCTGGTTCCCATCGCCCGTCGCCTCGCACCGTTTCGGCAGCCGATGTGGGCTCGCCACCCGACTGTGGAGTGTGGACGACGACGTTTTCTCGGACGGGTAGGGGTAGGTTCCTGAATTGCTCTCGGTCCAAGGAACGGAAAGCAATGTGTGTGCGTGGAAATGGCCACGGCATTAATCAGAGAAGACGCGCCGTATGAAGCATAGCATCACGCAATTACACGGCCTTTCTTTGCTCTTCTTCTTGCGCCATTCGGCTCATTCAAAGAGGAAATGACAACTAGTAGTACTAAAAAAAATGAAATGACAAAAGTTTCCTACAGATTGCGCGTTCAAGTGACAGTGGGCTCCGCCAATGGGTCAAATTCAGGGCGTACAGTAAGTACATTATCTCCCCAGCAGCAAAAGGAAGAATCAGGATGGACATGACTGTTACCGCTTCTCTAGTGACTAGTAGTATAGTAAATACGTAAAGTTACTGCTCCAGCTGGGGTATGTGGCTATGTAGGACTTGAGTTTGGCCTGGCACACATTACAGACCGAACAGCGAGCGCACTGCAGTGCCAGTACCAAAGGTGAAGAAGTGAGTTAATTCAACTGTTGATACACTGACACAGGCACCGTTTGGATGCCAAAATTTTTAGCAAAATGCTACTGTAGCGTTTTCATTGTTATTTAGCAAATATTGTCCAATCATGGTCTAATTAGGTTTAAAAGATTCGTTTCGTCCATTTCGTATAAACTGTGTAATTAGTTTTATTTTTTATCTATATTTAATGCTTCATGCATGCGTCCAAATATTCGATGTGACGAGAAATCTTAAAAAATTTGGCATTTTGGGTGCAACTAAACAGGCCCACAGTCAATGTTCACGCTGCCTGCCTCGCTGGACCAGCGGATTGACATCGCGAGAGGAATCCCACGCGTGTTTGTAGCGCTGAAGATTTTGCAGCCACACGCGGACTGGTACCGCGGCACTGCTGCATCTGCCCTGTTCTCCGTACAGGTCCTGTTCTGCTGGTCAGGTTTCAGTTTGTTTCAGCTTGTTTCAGCTTATTCTCTCTTACAGAATACTATTGAATCAGCCGAAACCAACCGGCTTTTCCACTTGCCGAACCAGCCCATAGACGGAGCATAAGATTTCCGTTTTGGAATGCGGAAAAAGTATATTGGACCATTTTTTTTATAGAGAGAAACTCAATGATTTTGGACTTGTAGTGGTATGCTTCAATGGGCTGTATAGTACAGTACTACGAGTGCATGTATGCTGTAGAACACATGCAGCGAAGGAAAAGCGGCAATTGAATGCGTCTTCGTCATCTTTGGTGGTTATTGGGCAAAAAATTGTGGTCCTATGATACCTTTCTAGGGTCCTCTTCTTCTACCGACTCCGTGGTGGATTCCTAGCCTTCGGCAAATCGGCAGCAATGGCCAATAGCTTGATCAGACAAAGGAAGAAAAGAAATACTTCACTATCCAAGTTTACTAATAGTCAAAACTTTCAAGCTTTGGCTACTAATGCCAACTAAAAATTTACAATAAGATATGCTTCGTTATCACACACACACACACAGAGAGAAGAGATAGCCTAGTTTCAAAGGTCGATAACTAAAAACCTATTAGAAGATGATAACAACACACTTCCTACATGTCCCTAACGGTAAGTATATTTATGTGATCTTATAAAAAATGTATATTTTTGAGACAACATTAAGGGCCAAAAAGGGTGTACCAGATTGATGGTCAGTTATTTCGGTTTCGAGCAGGTTTTCTAGAATTGAGCTATTTTTTCTAGCATATCTCTTGAAGATTACCATTAAGGCCCAAAATGAGTCTGTAATTGGTAATGATTAGTAACAGTAAGAAGAGTGGTTCATCCAATGATTGATATAAGATGAGGGGAATATCCGCATATATCAAGCATACTAATACTATTGCACTACTAACTCAGATGCATGGTCGAATTTTTATTGAATTGCCTGGCTAACAATGGCATGGTAGGAAACATGTAATTGTTTGCATGTTGGTTGAATAAATTTGTTTAAGTTATGGTAGTATGCTTGATCAAAAAGTTATGTTGTCTTTTTGAATAAATATGTTTCCTTAAGTTTGTTTCTTATAATCGCTATGCTTGATGCCAACATAACTTTAGTAAATCATAAACATAAAATTTGAATATTACTTATTTAGTTCTCTTGTATATAAAAAAATAGGGTTGTCGGACATATCTTCACTGTTTTTTTACTAATCATATGTCCATATGGTTGCAGTCACAAAAGTACCAGAACCATGAAGATAGTAGCATCCACCGATTCGCTCCACGTTTTGTTGTAGCCCATAGTGCTAGTAGTCATCACATTTATTCCCTTTTGAATGGTTGTTCTAGTAGTAACTAGTACCTAAGTTAGATACTACTGCTTCTACAATGATCTTATAACCAACTCGCTAACTAGTTATTTAGTTGAAACCTCCTTTCAAATATTTAACACTGGAACATTTGTTGAGACTTGTTGCTTTACTACATTGGTATGTAGGGAAAGAAAATTGTATATGACATTAGCCATCACTTGATAATTGGCCTAGATTAAGGGCCTGTATAGATAAGCTAGGAGTAGTTAGACTAAAAATTAGCATAAATTAATTAGGGTTGGCTAGTTAGTAGGCTAACAACTAGTTGAAGACTTGGCTAAAAAATTAGTCCACCTATTAGCCCCGGTTTAAATGGACTGTGAGCTAATTTTAACAAATTTTTAGCTAGCTAGCAATTAGCACTTGCATGCAAACAGATCTTGAATGTAATATTTTAAATGAGAACGACATTAAAAATGTAAACGAAAAATCAAATCTCAGTCCACATGTGAATAGAAAGTCTACTTCAGTTGCCATTACTTTTTAATAAAAAATCGTTTTTGATGGGGCTAACGTGTATTCAATATCTTTATTTCATCTACTAAATCTACATGACCTCCCTGATTGAAACTATATATATGTACGAGCACACCAAGATAAATTAATGATGTAAGGAGATATATTATATATGTGTTTGTTAGAATATGGCTAATAAAGTAGCAAACTTTTTAGTTGATGTCATATTATTTGCAGTCCATGTAAAAGCACATACGTATAATAGTTTGTCCACCTTGTTATCGTGTAGATTTTCTTGGAGCCAAGTGCATCAGTTGGTTGTAACTTGTAGGTGTACCATTAGATTTTTCCCCCCTTCTCTTTTCTTCACCCCAACACAACTCTGACGTGGTATCTATTATAATCCACTTACACCTTCTTATTATACTTGCTCTTATAGTTTAGTATGTATATGCCAATAGACATCACATTTATGTCCTTTTAATGGCTGTCTTAGTAGTTACTTGATCGATTAGATACTATACTTGGTCCAAATGCATGTTTGGATCTACAATAGTTAATTGTTTGATCTAGCTAATTGAGTCATGTAGGTCACATTATGTTGTCCATTAACCTAAGCCAACCACTGTGATCGGTTAATAGTTAATACAGAGGTTAGTGAACACCACAAGTACTCCATCGTAGAAAGGCTTATACAAGTAATCTAGAATTTTGTCTGATATGATTTATCTGTTGACAGATTTTTTTGGGTACTAAATCTGTTAGATTTCTATATGTGTTGACTGTGTTTTAGAATTTGTGCTACAATTGTCACTAGTCCCTGTAATTGTGCTAGATTCATCCAAGTGCTTCATATATATGATTATTATTGATAAACCATTTGCCGAGTGAACCACAACGTACGACCACAGTTATTTTAATTACTCAGTGCTGGGAGCGTGAGAGGCGGTGTTAGCTGCGTCGGTTAATACAAGTTGAATAGTTGATCGTTCCGGTCGGAGGTTTAGCACGCACGAGTGTATGACATGCAAAGACGTACGTGTACCTACCGCGTACCTAGAGATGCTCCCGGCCGGTCAGTACTCAGTATAGCGAGGGACAGGTGGTGACAGGGCTGGTCTTCCAGCTTAATGGCTGGTAAATGTTGTATTGCCGTACTCGGCTAGCTACTCGCGTAGGAGTAGTCGAATGTTTTGGGCGTACATACGCGTACGTTCAGTCAACAACAGCTTCGTTCAGGATAACTGGTACGTACTTGTACGTGGTACGAGGCTGGATGAGCATTATACATGCCACGTATTTCAGTCAAGTCGATTTCGTGCTCGTATATATAGAACACAGCAACACTACTCTAACTGTGCTCGTATGGTCAAACGTATAGTGTACGTACCGGGTTCTCTGTTTTTTTTTTCTTTAACTTACTCTGTCCCTGTCATTTGTAAACTCCCTAGCCCGGCCACACTAGTCATGGCACGGACGCCGGAATGTGCAGCAGTGTACGCTTGCGCGCGCACCGCCGGAACGGGACGGCGCAACCGACGGCGGTCTCCCTCCCTCCCGTTCCACGCACGGACCGCCGGCCGGGTCTAGCTTGGCTTGGCTACGCCGCAGGACAGCGCCACGTGCCGGTGGTTTACTGCGACGGAAAGGACCGTACCGCCGGCTAGTGGCTAGGTAGGCTATTTTTTTATATATTTTATATATATCTCAGGTAGGTAGGCTATTGGCTACGTGGCCAATCGTCCGGCGTCGATCGGCCGTACGGCTCTCTCGATCGGTCTTCATCTCGAGTCCGTCCTGGTGAGCTGCACTCGTAACCGACTATAACCGCGGGCGGCCGTGCACCAGCGGCGCATAGGATTCTTTCTTTCTCCGTCCACCTCGCTCCGGCCGCGAGACCACGACCAGCGCTGCAACGGTTTGACATCGCATCGTGTCCCGTCCGGTGTGTATTAATGCACACGGCGCGGTCAGTGTGTGTACATGTTTTTTGTTTGTTGCTGTATCGTATGCCGCGGCCGGGCGTACGTGGTCAAAGCATCAGAGATCTACAGGTGTGTGTCCACCATCAACCCCGGGAGAGGACCGGGCAGGTAAATACTGTATAGGAATTGGAGTACTGGGTGCGAGGTGGTCAGCTGAGCCTGAGCTGATCATGTACTACTGCAGTCAGTTCGGCCGTGTCCTGTGCTCTGCATACGGACCCTGGGGCTGAGGGTTGAAGGATTGACCGATGGACCTGGTTGGTCACCTGAGTCTGGGCCTCCAGCCTCCAGCCTCCAGTGACGGCACTTGCGTGCAGAAGGATTTCCATCTCTCGACGGAAGCCTCGCTTCAGTTGCAGTTGCAGTTGCAGGTGGTTGATGGCTAAAATCAAGGTAAACTTTTGCTTCACTGAAAAGTTAGGTTAAAAAGTACTGTTTGCTGATTTATTTGAGAGAAAAACACTATTGACTAGGCTGATAAGACAAGCGAATAGGGCTTAAGGTGTCGTTTGGTTGACTTCTACTTTACTTTACCAATCTCTTGCGAAAGTTCTTGTTCGACTTTTGCTAGCCAAATTTGGTAATGCAAAGTGTAACAAAACAACTAGGCCCTCAACTTGTAGGTACAGAAAATTTGCACATAGTCCCTGTGGTGAGTGGTGACTACGCATTGGCTATGAGTCAAAGGCATTTCTGTAAAGTACTTATAAAATTCGTGGAACGCTCTGTCACCAACGAATCCGTGGCGCAATGGTAGCGCGTCTGACTCCAGATCAGAAGGTTGCGTGTTCGATTCACGTCGGGTTCAAAACCCCGGTCCAATTCTGATCCCCTTTTTTGTTTTTATATTATATTATTATTTTTCCCTGCTGCCCCGTGTTGGGCCGCACACAAGCTCCTCAGTTTATTGGGCTAACTATTCTAGAATCTGGAGGCCCAGCACCAACCTCCCGGGGCTCCCGGCACTCTTTTTTTTTATGTATAAGTGCTCCCGGCACTCTCGCCAGTCCGCCGGACGCCCACAAGGCCATAATGGCACAATCCAACTTATTTTTTCTGAGGGGTCGGTCACAATCCAACTTATTTTTTCTGAGGGGTCGGTCACAATCCAACTTATCCAAGTAAGCAGCAGAGCATCTGACTTTCAAAAAGAAAAAACGAGCCACTGAAATTCCAGAAGCAGAAGACCAACCAATCAACGACCATGCAGTTCTGGAATGGACGTCGTACAGTAGCAAATCTAACGTGCACGCCGCGGAGACGCAAACGTCTCGGGGGGGTGAAAACAACGTGCCCATCGACACGCGTATCTGCTACTTTGTCGCATGTGCCTAGAGAGCCACGGCTTGACTTGAGCCGTCACCTCGTCGACGGAGAAACTCGCGAGCCCCCGTCCCGTGACAGGCGCATGGATGCCGACTCGTTTTCACTGCGTGCGTGCTTGCGTGAGCGATCCATGGATCCATCGCTACGTGCCAGGCTGCCAGCGTCCGTTGCTGAATGCTGACGCCGACCGATCGACCCATGCCGATTGCCGACACGGCCTGTCTCTGTGTATGTGTATGTGTCCATGAATGCATGCATTTGCGGTGGCAAAGCCTGTTTGTCACCTGTGCTGCTCGTGTGCATGGCAATAGCTAGGGAGCTGGCTAGTGATGATGACCGGAAAGAAGCTTACAAAATATGCTGAGGGGTGCGGAATATTTTCCTCGTGTCACGCAGGGCGATGGCATTGGCACGGGGCAGTTAGTAAGTTCGTGCCCCTATGCCCGTGTTCAGTTCCCAATTCGGGACACCCGATTCTGCACAGTGCGTATTTAATGCGCACTGTAGTAATTCGTTTGTATTTGGTAAAAATTATTCAAACTTTGACTAATTAGGCTCAAAATATTTGTCTCACAAAGTACAACAAAACTGTGCAATTAGTTTTCAATTTCATCTACATTTAGTACTCCATACATATGCCGTCATTTTGATATGATGGAAATCTTCTTTTTACATAATGAAATTTAGGGATTAAATTTGGGAACTAAACAAGGGCTATAACCGAATCTGGCAAACGCACGCCCCCACTCGAGGTTTGTTCTTGCTGTTCCTTTTGTTCTCAGTGGGGTTCCATCAGACGTCAGGGTCGGCACGTGGATTACTTCTCCCTGTTATGCAGTAGTACGTCGCTCTATACACAACACGTAATCCTTCTGCCCCTTTTTATCTATATATATTTCTCGCTTCTTCATAGATCAAACGTACTCAGCTCTGATAAAATATATATACAAAAATATTAATATTTATGGTACATAATTAGTAACTCTAGATAACTCGTTGAATCCATTTTTATAATAAATTGATTTGGACGTACAAATGTTACTGACATGGATATGACGTCAGGAGTCTAGAAGCCTTATCAAATCAGATCTCGTGTACGGCCTAGCGCAAATCTTTAATAATCGATATAATGGAGGAACTTAATTCCACAGGGGATGTTTGTTGTCCATGAGATACGGAATATACTAAACAAAACCAGCGTGAGTGGAGGTGTCCGGGCGCCATCGGCGACCTCCTCTGCTGTCAACAAGGGCGCGCGAGAGCGAGGGCAAGACGAGCGAGACTGCGAGAGCGCTCGGCCTCCGATCGGCCGATTAGTTGACCTAACCGCCCCCCACACGCTGCCGCCAAGCGAAAATATTAAGCCCTCAGGGCTCCGGTGGACAGCAACGCTAGCCGCCATCAATCAAGGCGGCGTGGGGGCCTCAGCTCCGCGCGACGTGACAAGGATCGGAGGAGGGGAGGCCCGCCCGAGACCATAAGGGCCCATATCCATCGTTTGGGGGCCGGCCGGCGCCCGGCCCACCCACAGGCGTGCATGGAGACAAAGGCATGGCAAACCGATCTAACCGACCCGTGACATGGGCGCCGGCGCCGCAGTGCTGCGTGCTCCTCCTGCGCCATCGTAAGCCGTGCTCATGTCACTGTGTAGTTAGGGGCGGCGGCGATGGCACCACCGGCCGCCGGCCGCCGGCAGCGTCGTCGTCGTTTAGATTCATGCGTGCGTGGCGTGACGGTTGAGACGTGCTGGTCATGGGCCAATGGCAGTGGCGGCATGCATAGCCTCTGGAAGCAACCAAGCACCAAAATCAAGCTTTTAATGCTAGATTAGCTACTAGGTCGTACTACTCCTACTATAGTAGGAGCATCATATCATCACAAATCAAACTTTTAGGTACGTTCGCGTTCGCGGTGATATCATGCACACTACTGCTTACTCCATTCGTCCACAAAAACATGCAATTCTAGCACAGTGTCACGTTTTAGTATCTTAACTTTGACCAATTATAAATAAAAAATATTAATGTTTATGATATCAAATAAATATCATTAGATTAATTATGAAATATATTTTTATAATAAATTGATTTGGAACCATAAATATGAATACTATTTACTGTAAATTTGGTCAAACGTGAACTACTTTTTCTGGCACATAACCCATAGTTGCATGTTTCTAAGGAGAGAGGAAGTACTACTAGACCCTGGCCGGTCCTTTTTCACAAACAACTGGCTAAGCCTAACGAACTGGCTAGTGAAGGTAGCCATCGATAGCTTTGGCATCATTAACCAAGGAAATCTTGCACCAAATCTTGAATAATACAGCAACAATGCTAATTACACACCCCCAAATCGTCTAATACTAACAGTCTACAATAATCACACGAACGAATAATGGAAAGTACGTAGCTCGATGCATGCCCGCGATCGATGATCGATGGATCGACCTCACACAGATGTAGTAGATGTGCTTATTTACAGCAGTGCTATACTAATCGCTAGTAATGACGTGATGATGTGCGGCTCGATCAGTAGCCCCAGCAGAGGTGGTCGTGGTCGAACCGTTGGGCGCCGGAGGAGGAGGAGATCTCGGGGTTCACGTCGGAGGTGAGCCCCGTGTCCTGCGACGCGCTCAACCGCTCCCGCTCGCGCCCCCACTTGCACGGCGGCGCCAGCACTGGCTGCTGTTGCTTGTCGTTGGACATGTCCGGGATGCCGCTGCCGTACACGCTGCCCTCCAGGAGCTGCACCAGGCTCGCGCCGCCGTGGTGCAGCGGCCCGTAATGCGCGAAGCCGGACAGCAGGAACGACGAGGAGGCGGCGGCGAGGCCGAGATGGTCCGTGGCGGCTTCTGGCGGTGGCGTCTGCTGGTTGAAGAACTGGTGGCCCTCCAGCGCGTCGGAGAAGCAGGTCACGTGTGCCGCCGCCGCGGGGTTGGTGACGGCGGCGCCGGACACGTCCATCAGCGGAGGGAGGTGAGAGATGGCCGCTATGTCGTCGCCCATCTTGGACATGTCCATGCCGCCCCTTTTGCCTGCGGCTGGTACTGCACCACCTACGACAAGGCTCTTCTTGAACACCCTGCACAGCACCCACTCGTTCTGCGGGCACACCCCACACAGAAAGAAACAGGGTCCAATTCCAAATTAGGAGACCATGTGCATGCTCCTAGTAAAATTCATTCAAGAAGCAACCAACCCAACCTTGGAGCCGGCGGCGGCCTTGGGGGGGACGACGGCGCCATGGAGCTTGCCGTGGAGGCGGTACTCGTGCATGACCCAGCCGGACTTCTCGCCCTTGGGCGCCCTCCCCGTGTAGAAGACGAGAGTCTTCTTGAAGCCGACGAGCGCCTTGCCGTTGCCCTGCCTGAAGATGTCCTTGTCCTTGCCCGTGGCCTTCCAGTACCCGGCCTCCGTGGCCCTGTTCGTCCTCAGCCCCGTCGGGTACTTGCGGTCCTTGAGGCAGAAGAAGTACCACTCCTTCTCCCCCATCGTCGCCAGCGCTGCACAAGCAAACCACCATGCCGACGACTTCAGCCATGCATGACTCGACGACTGACTCGTGCAGAAATAACAACAGGCGCTAGCTGTGCGCGCGGGGGTGCAGCCGGCCGGACGGTGCTTACATGGCAGGTCCCAGGGCTCGCACTTGTTGAGGTCGGCCTCGCCGACGGCGAGCGCGGCGAAGCGGGCGTCGACGACCTTGCGGGCGAGGTAGTGCGTGATGAGCTCCTCGTCCGTCGGGTGGAAGCGGAAGCCCGGGGGCAGCTCCATGGGCCGGTGCAGCTCCTGCTCCATTGCAGCAGAGCTGGCGAGGTAGGCTGCTGCTGTCCTGGAACATTTATACGGAAATTCGCATAAGACGGACTAGGTCTGCTAAAAAGCGCCAACACTAATCAAAATCCACAGACACAACAAACCTCTGGAATAAAACAGATCGGCACATCATAAAAAATGGGTGAAAAGGTACACGGCAGAACAATCAGAAAGAACGGGTATGAACTTTTAATAGGTGCAACTAGAAGTACTCATCAATACTAGATCAATAGATAAGACAGAGCTAGCACTGAAGAAGTTCTTATCACAGAGAGAAAATAGGACTGCTCCAATAAGCCAATTTCTTACCTGTTAGAGCAGGCAGGCACGGATTCAAGTGACAAAGCGATCAAGGGAGGGAGGGAAAGTAATGCGAGAGGGAGGTTCCGGGTTTAAATACTGGAACGGCACGGCGTCCTTTTAGTAGAAAGAGACGTGGCGCCAAGGAACTCCTCTCCTCTTTTCTTTTTTTTCTTTTTTTTTAAAAGAGAGAGAAATTCCATTAGCCATCGCTAAATCTGGTAGCAGATTGCATAAACAAAGCCCCTTCACTGCTGCTAGTCAGCTGCCAGTTTTATTTAGAGCCGCTGCCTCCATGTACCGATAAGATCAAAATGCTTTACCCTGTCCATCCATTCTGAACAATCACTGTTCCGCGCTCTGCTGAATGAGTGCTACAGAAAATGACGCCCTCCTGATTGAATGCATCGGTTCCGCCACTATTCGTGTGTGTTTGAGCACATCATAAGCTCGGTATTAACTGTGGAAAGCGACCAAACTAATCAATTCTTTCTGCACCTTCAGAAATATCACATCGGCCGATTCAGCTATGGCGACACTCTAAACACGCGAGCCGATTTAGCATTAGCTTTGCAATGCGCCAACAATCGCCTGCCATTTTCGCTCACACGCTTGCTAAAGCTTGGCCTACCGACAAAAACTGAGGGCGCAGAGAGCGGAATCCAGCTTGATCGATCGCGCTGCTCTCCTGAAACGCCAACGGGTCCATGCATGGGTGGCAATGAACTGAACCTAAACCTAGCTCAGCTCAGAGACAGCACAACACAGCAGCTAGCTGGTGTTGATGAGGAGTGGACGATCGCAGCACTCCCCTTCCCCTGCTGCATGCAAATGTATCCAAAGGAGGCTAAGAATCCAATCCAATTATACGCTCGTCCGTTTCTCAGAGGCCGCGCGTCAGTGCAGAAACGCCGGAGCCATCTGCTGGCACCAACGGATCGGCTCGGCGCTGTGGGGCTCCAACGGGGTGCGATGGAGTACAACGACAGGGGCAAGGGCACAGGGCTGCTACTGCACATTATTCCGTGTGGGCGTCCACTCCCCTGTCCCTGCTGCGATGTTTTGGACAGACTGGACGGACGTGTACGCGAGAAATGCATAGTTTGTCGCCTCGTCTAGATGATATATGGCGAGCAGTGACGATCGAGTTCAGGCCTGCCTGATTTTATGTATATAGATTTTATATGTGTGTATGTATATGTAGATCGACAAGTTTCGTGATCTTTAATTTGTATTCTTGTGTATAAAAAAAGCGCATAGTAGATTCTAAAACGATCCGCCATGCTATGATTGATTAGTAGTTTGGATTGAGGGTAGGCCAGGTACATGGATTGTGAAATAATGCTGATGCTCTCTCTGAGATTAGCTAGAGGAGCTGAAGCATCAGATTCTAGCTAGGGAGTACGTACTCCGCTGAAACGTGCGTGGCTAGACTTTTTTTTTTCTTTTTGGTTTGGTATACTGATCGAGTAGTTTCATTGCAGTTCTTTCAGTCAATTCATCATGAAAATGCTCTCTCAAGACTGGATTGCCGATTGATGCGTCTTCCTTGAAATCGTTGGGGACGGAGTGCCGTGCTGCTACTGCTACACCGGCCAGCGGGAACCCACGTAGGGATAAGACAAAACCAACCTGAAAAAAACGTGATTGCAGATGCGTTTCAGCTAAGAGCTAACCGCACTTAGCAGCTAACGATGCAGAAAAAGGGCGAATATTACCCCATGAAGCGATCGATTCATCAGAAAGCTGGAGCCGCCGCATCTGCCTGCAAACGGCCGGAGGGAGCCATCCAGCTGAAGGACACGCACTCGAATCATCATCTGTTGCAGGGAACTCTGCGACCCCTCGTGCGTTTTGCTCGCTCCTTTCCTTCCTGATCGAGTCGAGACGAGACGTTCATGATCGAAAGGGAAATGTGTCGTGGCCGGATCGGACCCGGGCGGGGGCTAGCAGCAATAAGTTGCTTGTGATTTGAGCTGTGTGCCAACCAAGTGGATGTGGGTCCGACTCCGACCGATCGACGAGCCCATCGATCAGGGAATGATTAATCGTCGGCGTCATTCTCATATGCAAGCTGATGACTGATGATGATCGAGCGCAGTCTCTAGGGTTTGCCCCCTCCTACGTGGGCATGGTTGCCATCCCGTCGAGACGGGTAGCGGACAGACGGCCTCCTTTCTTTCGTAATCATGCGCGCATATGCTCAGCTCGCTGCAGCACAAGTCTCACCAGTCGCCGTGCTACGCATGAGCTAGCCGACTAGCCGTGGCTTTCAGATCCTCGTCATCGCACGGCCACGGATGTGAAGCTGCTAGCCTCTGGTTTTTAGACACTTCATCACATATGTAGTAATTCATTTACATCTATCATGAACTCGTGCTCTGAATCTGATTATTCTTCGATAGCAAAACATGCATGTGCATGTGTAATCTTGCATCGTTAGTTTTTGCGGGTACCTGGGGAAGTTCACATGCATCCCTGCCCAGCCCGGCAGTCATCTGATCAATGTCGCGGAGCTAGCCAAACGACACCGGCACGCCGCGCCTTCTGTTCCCTCCGAGCGCCGGCCGCAGCTTCGTGTCCGCCACTTTCTGCCCGGCCGTGCGCTGGCACCGCAACCGGCCCCCGGTAGGCGACGCCGCACGGGAAAGAAAACGCGCAGATCAGATCCCCCGGCCGCGTGCGTGTCATCACGGCCGGGCGCGCCGAAACGGGCAAGTCAAAGCCGAGAGGGAGCCCGGCGCGCCACAGCTTTTCCGTTCCCGGCGCGCGGTGGGGGCGACGGCGACGGCGACGTGCGTGCCAACCCCCGGACGCGTGCCGCGGCTCCACGCGCCCGGGCGAGCCGGCAAGGAGAAGGAGTCCCGCCCGCGCGGGCGATCGCGTCGCCCCCGCGCATATATCCCGTCACGTCAACATCCGCACCAGCCTCCGCCCCGCCCGCCCGCCCGCCCGCGTCGCTAGCTGCACGGCGACTCGGCACGGCCGGTTCGCTTTCGGGCGTGCGCGCGCACGCATCGCCCGGGCGGCACCGGAGACACGGCGAGAAAAATGAGCCCGATCGAGCTGGCACCGGTTCGTTGCTGCCGCTTGGCTTCCCACCGAACGACTTTTGATCTGCCTGGTTAAACAACGTTATCCCTGGCTCTTTTTCTTTGCAGAAATGCTAAGGGCTGGTTTAGATGAATTTTTTTTTTGCAAAACAGCACTGTAGCTCTTTTCGTTGTTATTTGGTAAATATTATCCAATCATGGTCTAATTAGGCTTAAAAGATTCGTCTCGTCCATTTCGTCTAAACTGTGTAATTAGTTTTATTTTTTATCTATATTTAATGCTTCATGCATATGTTCAAAGATTCGATGTGACGGAGAATCTGAAAAATTTTATAAAATTTTCTGGGAACTAAACAGGGCCTAATGATCAACCGGTTGATTTGCCGGTTGTCATCAACCGATTTTTGAGCCATGCGACGCGGAATCGACGGACGCGCGCAGTTGCCACGCGGCACGCGTGGGCAGTTTCCTTCTTGGTGAAGCAGCAAGGCCACCTCTCCCTGGTGAAGTAGCCAGGGCGCGCGACAGCTTGCACGTCCCTTGGCTCCGGCTTCTGCAGACCTCGTGAGGCTGGCTCGCGGTTCCAGGTCCGGTCCCCTCCGTGTCAATCTCTCCTCTCTCATCTCTTGTGTGCATTTTTTTTAAAATTTCTGAAGAATTTGTGAACAATTTGACGTATATTTCTCTGATATCTGGAATCCATAGAAATAATTTATAATTTTTTAAAAAATTTAGCATATATTTGTGTTATTCTCAAATTACATCACTCTATTCAATAAATTACACTGAAAAATCACTTTAAATATAGTAGTAAGGCAGTGTAAATATAGCTATAAGGCAGTGTAAATATAGCTATAAGACAGTGTAAATACATAGAAAAAATTTTGTTGATGAAAGGGGCTAAAACAACCCGTTGTTGCTAGACATCTCCTTTCCTTTGCCGCGTCGCGGCTTTCGTTGATGCAAAGCCGCCATGTGTACCGCGTCTCCGGTTCTGCGCCATATATGATACTGTATTTGCGCGGAAGAAGATGCATCGCGTGTGCATTTGTGCTGGTGGGCTTCTGCCAGGCGACACGTGCATTGGCGGATCTAGGGGGTATTTCCTTGTATTTCCAGGAATACCCAACTATTTTTGTGCACTCTAATGTATATATGTCTATATACTTGTATATATATGTGTATAATGTTGTATTCTGTGGTATTTTCGCAATGTTAGAGCTATAAACAGCAAAAGAAACGGCCTTTTGTCCTGGCTTACAAGATCCCACCTTAATAGGCCAGCCCACTAGGCTCATTCAGCTCTGTGGCCACGCCCACTAGGCCTACTACTTGCAGAAGGACGACCCACCAGCTCTGTGGACTGGCCATCTGGTGAGGGATTTACCGATTTGGATTTAGGATTTTAGAATGTGACAATGATTTTTAGTTAACAGTGTGGATATACTTTTTCTAGACAGTACTTTTGGTTAAATGGTTTGCAAAATGCAGAAGAAATCAATTGATTTCTAGTTATTTTTTTCATATCTATCTTATGTATAAATAATTTGTTATTTTATTATTTTTGTGACTTTAATTATGGAAAAATGCTATTATGAATCATATTTAAAACCTATGTTGCTATGCATTGGATTTTTTTTTTGACTTGGGAATACCCAAGTTTAAAATTCTGGCTCCGCCACTGGACACGTGCATGCACCCTGCAAAACATTTTATGCTGCTTTTTTTGTTTGTTTGACGTGTACCGTATCAGTGCCGACTCACGTAAACGTCTGATGCCACGGAGGTGCCCGGGTCTGAAAATTGGAAATGCAACGCGTCGTGTGTCCCATAGACCGCACAAAATATCGGACGGCTTTTTCATCCTCACCGTCGTTTGCTCTCATCCGCATGTATATTAAAAAAAATTTATCCTTTCGCTTTCTCCTCATCCTTAACCCTTCCACGCTCATCACCCTCTGTCACAGTGCACCAATGTCCGGCATCCCCCCCACCCCGACATCCTCATTAGGAGCCCTCAATACCCGCACATTCGGCAGCCCTCTCCCCACCCCGATAAGATCTATAGAGCACGAGCGAGATCAATAGAAGTGGCGCAGCGGTGTTACACGGGAGTGGGCGACTCTCCCGGCAGAGTGCCCTCCCCACCCCGGCGGCGTCCTCTCTCACCTTGGTGTCCGAGCTCCCCCCACCCCAGCGGCCATGGCGCTCCCCATCCCCATCCTCCACCGTCGCCGCCGAGCCAAGCCCGGTGCGGGTGGCGCCGGTGGTGGTGGTGCTCGCACGCGCCGCTGGTGCTGGTGCTGGGTAGTGCTCGCATGCAGCCGCTTGCCGCCGGCTCCCACCCTGTCGACTGGAATCGACTGGCCAGGCCTCTCTCCCCCTATGTTGCAGATGTATGTTTCAATTGTTTCAGACATTTCAGAGGCATGCTGCAATTGTTTCATATGGATGTTGCAAAAGTAGATCGGGGGATGTTGCACATGCTGCATAAGTTGCAAGTGTTTCAGACGCATGTTGTAAGCGTTTGTTCAAACTGTTTCATCGTTTCCAAACGTATGTTGCAAGCGTTTTGATGTGGATGTTGCATATGTTTTCACACATATGTTGTAACAGTATGTTCCAAAATGTTTCATCTGTTTAGTCTTCTATTGCAGCAAGTTTTTTCATGTTGCAAATTGCAAGTGTTCTATCTGGATGTTGCATATGTTTTCATACATATGTTGCAGGTGTATATTTCAGATATTTCATTTATTTCAGACGTATGTTGCATTCAAGTGTTTCATGTTCCACGTATTTCCTGTTGTTCGGAGAGTCAGAGGGCGCCAGGGAATGGGGCGCGACGAGCCGGTGGCCGGCAGACGTGGCGTACGGCGCGATGGGGGCCGACGGTGGGGGGCACGACGGGGCGGGGGTGCACATGCAGGGGCGGGGCGAATAGATGGGGATGGGGGCGGGGTGCGCCTGTAGGTGCGGGCGAACCGATGGAGATGAGGGCAGGGTGCGCGGTGCGTGGATGGGGGCGGGTCAGGCGTCGAGGCGGACTTGTCAGGCATGCAAGCGGGCGTCCATTGAAATTTATTTTCATCTGGCGTCCGGGCGCTAGCATTTCCCAACAGTAAGTGCAGATGCGGAAAGGCACGGTAAAAGTAAATGGACGTGTACGATTTGATACGGCAGTTCACTAAGCCCAGCTGAAGCACTGCCCTTGGCCTCGGCAACACCACAGCGACGTTTTTCTCATGTTTGACTGGGGAAGAATAAACAGGCCCATGGCTATCAAAATTTACTGCCGCGTCAAAATCCGACATCTTCTACTGTCACGTGTATGTATACCACAATTCGGTCAGGAACACACGAATGTACTAACACCCTTTGCCTATCCGAGCCTGCAATTCTTGAGTCGAACGCCTTCTCGAATCCTCACGTCTCTCGCCCATCCTGTCGCGAGCACGCACGCACGGCAACGCATTCATTAGTTTGGCCTTTACAAACGGACCGAACCTCCCAGCCGAAAATGATGGCCACTTATCGAGTCCGTAATCATCATCATATCCTAATCGACGTGTTAACCTACACTCCCGCCATTTCTGGAACCTTAGCTTTTTTCCTCAGGAACATGATATCAAGCCAATAGGCACTCGATGATTCAGGGTGAAGAAACCTGCAGGGAATCATTTTTACCGAAACGATCAGGATGCTAATGTTAGGCTGTTAGCAACTAATAGCAGGAATCAGAGACGAGAAAGCAAGCATCGCAGCTCCATTTGGATTTCTCCACGCTTTCTTTCCAGATGGATACCTGCGGCCAGATGCTCTTTGCTCGAAGCCTCCATCCATATTTGTGCAGAACATCACAATGTGCATCAATTTGGACATGTGGTTACACCATCCAAATGACACCACAGCAATGGGTATAGGAAAAACCAGACGCACTCACTGTTCATAATCAAATCCGGGTCAAACCACGACCTGCAGGATCTGTGGGGATGCAGACACCAGGGAGCACTGACCGCAATCTGCTGATGGAGCATTTCTTATATATATGCTTAGCTGCTTACTCTCTACTGTTCTGTTCGCTGGCCAGCACAACAATTTCTGAGTGGCTAGGATGAGGCCTCAGAGAAAGTTGATCTCTTCAGATGGCATCACCAGAGAGAAAGAGCAGCTCTGACAGCCAAGCCAACCACTGTCCAGTGGTCAAAGACGATAAAGAATTGAAGTACCAGACATATTTCTGCGGCGTTGGTTTCAGATCGTCGATGCGGTGGCTGCATTACAGCAGAAGTACAAAAACCCGCATGTCATCCAATATCTCAGCACAATATATGTATACAAATAATGCAGATCGATGTACTCGTGAACTTCAGTGCAGGTGTTCATTTTCCCACAGAGAATGAAAACACAGGCAGTCAGACGCGAGAATCCCAACTACTACAGATTTGCAGTGGTCATCAGTACTGTCATCATGCCATGGGGTGCTTGGTCCATCTCTACGTAAAATGTAGACTACAGCTGTTTCCTCATGCTGTTGCGCAGAGAAAGCAGCTATTAATAAAAGCTTAGCTCAAATCAGCATAAGTAACTGAAAGCAATGTAAAGGTTTGGGCCTCGTTTAATTCCAAAATTCAGAATTCAAAAGGTGCTACAGTAAAACTTACGGTACATGCATGGAGTACTAAATATAGATGAAATAAAAAACTAATTGCACAGTTTGCGTGGAAAAATTGCGAGACGAACGTTTTGAGCTTAATTAGTCCGTGATTTAACACTAAAGTGCTACAGTAACACTTTTGCTAATGACGGATTAATTAGTCTTAATAAATTCGTCTCGCTGTTTCCAGGCTAGTTGTGCAATTAGTTTTTTTGTTAGTATCCAAAAACCCCTTCCGACATCGCACGAAACATCCGATGTGACATTTTCACTAAAAAGTTTTCGGAACTAAACGAGGCCTTGGTTTAGATCAGTATAAAAGCACAGAAACTAACTTTATAAGAACTAGGAGACAGGAAACCTGACAGAGGTCGTTTGTGTAGTATATTTGTATTCTGGTGTTCTATTCATGCAGTCATTATCTCACCTCCTGCATGCTTGTCCCTTTGGCCTTAAATTTAAGCATTCCTGTTCTTATCGTGAAAAAGAAAAAAAAACAGACCATTTTTTTCCCCATAACATGCTGAACAAATGCTAGACCAATCATGTCATAACAGAATAATAAAGGTGGACCAAATATGAAGTACCACCTAATATGATTTTGATGTGGGCTAATGCCGTTGTACCTTCGTCTCAGAGTCATTATCTCACCACCAGGCTCCAGGACATCCAGCCAATGTGTTAAACAATAATACGTATGGGCACATCAAGATAGAGTATATATATTTCCATGCATCATCAGAAAGTAACAGCATCAACACGGTAACACTAGAAAGTAAATGCAATACTAACTGAAGGAAGAAACTGATATACTCAGTTGGTTATGCATTAACTCAGTAGTTGGGCAGTGATGCAGTGTTAGGGTTATGATTTTTCAATGACCCCAAATACCCACCATGTCGACATCAACTAGTTTGCAAAGTTCTGAATGTCTGCGTGCCTCATCATCAGAAAGTAGCTGGATGAAAGCAAATAATACCCACAGTCTGCTTGATCATTATGATTTTCATTTCCCATGTTTTGGACAAAGAGGTCCCAAACATTGAATCCATACATAGATGCCCGCCCCAAAGATTGAAATTGGATGCACAAACCAAACTGATCTGGATACAAGATAAAAAGCAGAGCTAATCATATCCACTATAAGATCAATGTGTTATGGACAATATGATAAGATTTAAGCTATAGTTGTAAAGATATCAGGTGTATACCTTGTCGTGTCCGTTAGAGTCGATGTAAACTTTAGAAATAAAAAACGTTCTTTCTGCATAACAGCCTTTTCAATACAATGGAATAAATATTTTAATATGATTATTCATTACTTCCATCTATCTTCTGTCAGCATATGTGCTGTTCTGAATAAAAAGTGATAGGCAAAGTACAGAAATTTGATTATATAAATTTATGTCCTTTTCTAAAAAATTGCAGCACAGATCAGATATCGTTTTAACAAGGAATGGAAACAATTATATTTTGGTTCAATGATGTCCTTTCAAATTATTTCACTATGACGTTGATGGATATAATTTTCCCTGAAATACCATAAAATGACATGACATGATAATTATGATATGCAGTTCGAAACACCATGCACTGATGTCAAATTACCCAAGTGACCTACAAGCCTACTTCAACACCAAAATGACGCAAAAGTTATGTTACTCAAGAAAAAAGAGTAACCCAGAAAGATTGGAAAGAGTATATGAGCATCAAAGCCGTAAAAGGATACCTTCGCTACATCTGGTATTTTTGTTTCCTTCAGATCAATAAAACTGGTTTTTAATGTTAAAAAGGAAAAATATCGAATGCCATATATACCAGACATTATAGCAAATTCCGTTTAGATTTCAGTATGATTTGGTTTTGAATGCCAAGAAATGATGGAAAATACAAGAACAGATAAATATAGAATGGACAATGCACCAAGGAAACCAACTATAAATCTGAAAATAAATTGATATCGCCATCTATTACAAAGTCATTGAACAGTGTATCTACAACACAGGAATACAGAGACTCAAATCATGTCTCGAAAAGATTCAAGGAGCCTACATTCAAAGCAGAATCAAAACTTTTTGGTTAAGGAGTACAAATCCTTTTGATGCCGAAATCATGCTTGCAGTTCATATCCTCAGAGCAACAATTGAAACTTTTAATTCCTGGACCAGCTTCCGCTCTTCCCCCCAGACTTGTGTTGGAGACAGACATCTGTTATACAAATGTCCTTTGAAGCAGCTTTGCACATGTCATAAACTGTGAGGCCAGCAATGGCTACAGCAGTCAATGCTTCCATCTCAACCCCAGTCTTTCCGCTGGTTGTGGCTTCCCCTTCTATCACGACACTAGAATCCTCTTCATTTAGAGTGAGATCAACACGAACATGTGAAAGATTAATGTTGTGGCACAAGGGTATAAGATTGCTGGTTTGCTTTGCACCAGTTATTCCAGCAATCTTTGCAACAGTAAGAACATCTCCTTTCGCAATCTCATTAGATGCCACCAAATTGAACACCTTCTGGCCTAGCAAAACCCTGCAGCTAGCTATAGCAACTCACTTACTGTCTTCTTTGGGAGAGACATCAACCATCTTCGCCTGTCCGCTGCTATCAGTATGGGTAAGCACTAGTGGTGAATCCTCCGCTCCATTACTATGTCGGGCTGGTTGCTGGGATGGACTTGAGCCCAAAGGACTGGATGATGGAGATTCACCAAATACTGACTCCATTTCCTACGATCACAATATTTGAGATAATTAGGAGCAAATATTCCTTTGAACACGCAACAATAATTATTTAAACACACATCCATGCAACATTGCATAGGACAAAGCTACAAACATATATTTAGCTTTTTATGGATATTGCCTTATAATGCACCTGCAAGGGTGTAAATTTAAGTGGCAATTCATAGTTCCAAACTCATGACCACAACTTGGAAAGTAAAAGGGGGCATGAATTTAGAATTGTGAACATCTGTCTGATCTCTCTATTTGGCATTGTGGTAGTTCTACATGTGTTTCTACTCACAAATATAATAGTGCGTAACTTTTGGTTGTCAACATCAAGAGTCACACATATGTTGTTTTAATTGAGGCATCAAAATAATATACTTTGGGCATCATCAGAAGCCGTTGTGAACTTTCAGGTAATGTTTTAACTTTAACTGGAATTGTCATACAGCTACATATCTGGAACCTTGAGTAACGAACCTGTCACTGTCAGTTTCATTATGTTTCAAGTAGAATGTGCCAATGTACATGACATGTCTCATACTTAGTTATAAGCGACACCAAGAGAAATAATTGCACAAAATGAAAATATCCAAAATAAATATTTAAATGCCTAACCTTATTAAGCTCTGCTATCATATCAGAAGGAACCCCAGTAGAAAAGCATCTCCAACCATTTGATCTTGCTACTACTGGGAGAAAGGATCGGAGGATGGACATCTTAAGCACACCAAAGTGTTGCTATGGTTCTGCAACAAGCAAACATAGAGAAGTTTTACAACATGCTTACTTTGTACATATAAACATCAACTCCAAGTGGAATATGCCACAAGACCCTACTCATCTGAGCACACAACACAACTTTCTGTTTAAATAGCCTAGCACATGTTACAATCAAATTCCATCTAGCAATTTTCAGAACTAATCTAGGCATCTAGCAGAGTCCGTCTACTTTTAATCAAGATACTTCATCACCGTTTTGTTAGAACAGGCAAAGCACTCTGTCACATTTTGATTCAAAAACAAGACAAGTCATCCATTTATAATTGAATCTAGACTTAACTCTATCAATCACACTACTTCAGCTAAACTCCGTGGCACACGGTTCATCACAAGTAATGTATACGAGCACCAACCAAAAAAAAACAGTAAAGCTAAACAGTAAAATCTAGTGCGGGGAGGAAACAAATCACCTGATTGATGTATAGACAGATAAAAAAAATACTCTTGACATTGGATAGAAGGGCGCACCAAATCGCATAGGAGGTCTAGGTCTAGGGATGAGTGGCTCCCGAGGCAATTTATGCGTCTCAGCCTAATTCCAGATTGAGCACCTGCCGCTACCTACTAACAGTACACGTAGTACTCACTGTATCAGTTTGATAACCAACCAGATTATTTAGTGCTACTCTTTTCTAGTTCTATGTTAACTAATGAATGCATAAATCAAGCTACAAAAGAAAGCAACAGCCCCTAGATGCCAAACACTGTTATCAAAACCAGTTTGTGACGCAACAAAAGAACTGACAGGTTACGGTGACCTCTACTCAAAATTGATGAGTTTACTGAAGAGGATGATACCAAATAACACGTTTGATGCACAGACACATGACCACAAATTCATAGTTGTATATGTTGTGGAACTTTACTTAAGCACAATTAGGATGCCCAGGGCATGGGCAAGGGCAAGCATGCCATTCCCACTGTAAACATAACAAGAACTACTCCTGTGTTTCAGCTAAAAAGGTACTTGTGCCAGTTCAATTGGTTCAGGAATGAGGAAATCACACCATCAGTTCAGTTTTATGCATCAATTGATCTGCAGTCTACAGTATTAATGCATCCGAGTAGGCAAGTAAAGCAATCATGTAACTGCTTCGAGTGTTCATGAGCAAATCAAGAGCACCAGTGATTCAGTACAATCTTTGTGTATATATAGACAGATCTGCAATTCATGAAACGAGTGCACCAAAAATCTCACCAGCAATTCATTATACTTCCTCCGTCCGCAAAGACATGCAACTATGATTTGCGTGCCAGAAAAAGTAGTTCACGTTTGACTAAGTTTACAGTAAATAATATTCATATTTATGGCTCCAAATCAATTTATTATGAAAATATATTTCATAATTAATCTAATAATATTTATTTGATATCATAAACATTAATAATTTTTTATCTATAATTGGTCAAAGTGATACTAAAATGTGATACTGTGCCAGAATTGCATGTTTTGCTGCACGGAGGGAGTATCATCTATACATGAATAAATTAAAGGAAATTGCTAATCTAGGTCGGACGAACACTCACTTGATCAGCCGATTGGGCATCAGACGTTGGTTGGAGGAGGGGCGCTCGGTGGTTTGTCTGCCTCGCTTTCGGCCAGTCGGCTTCTTCGAGGTCTACGCAGCCCAGGTGGCGTATCCGTGGACGACACTCAGAGGGAGCAGGAGCGGAGGAGGACCTGGGCTGGGACAGACGGGAGAGAGAGCGGAGACGGAGGCGGAGGCCGGCGGGTAGCAGCGACGGTGGCCGAGGCGGAGGCGTGGCGGCGGCTTGTGAGCTGTGTCGAATCGGAGGGGAAACGAGTCCGTCGGGACTTTTTTTTTAGGAACAGCAGGATTTCCTATCCGACTTCCGAAGAAAAATGTGCTTGTATGTACTGTACACGCACAGGCCTAGCCCAGGAAACAGCTTCCTCAATCCTCATCCCTTGCAGAGGCCCCCACGGCCCATCCGATCCGCAAAGGTAAAACTTTCTCTTTCTTTTTGTCTCATATTTTAAGATTCATTTAATAGAAAAAATCATTAGTGCTATTGATGTCTGACTTACGTGCTATTTATTCAACTGAAAACAAGAGCAAACATTAAAAAAAAAACTGTCAACATTTTAAAGGACTAGATTCAACAGTTTCTAAACATAGGTCAACATTATGAAAGAAACACTTTATCTAACATTTTGAAAACCTAAAAGATTATATTCAACATTTTTCAAAAACTGAATCAACAACTTGAAATGATTAGATTCATCATGTTTTTCTTAACCTAGATCAACACTTTTGAAAGATTAGATTAAATATTCTTCAAAAACTAGATCAACATTTTGAAATGACTAGATTCAGCTTTTTTGAAAACCTAAATCAACAATTTATGTGCAAATACTACAATGTTTAAAATATTGACCTAGTACAGTCAAATGATAGATACTCCCTCCGTTCTAAATTATAAGTCGCTTTGACTTTTTTTTGGTACATCCATTTTACTATGCATCTCGATAAATAATATGTCTAGATGCACCAAAAAAAAGTCAAAGCGACTTATAGTTTGGAACGGAGGGAGTAGATAGGAACAAAAACATCATAACTCGGAAGTGAGCAGTCAGCAGATGCATTACCTCAGTTCTTATGTCATTTCGTTCATTTGATCCGCGTCAATCTTAAACAAGAACATCGCAACTCGGAAGGCATCAAATCCTGTTTCTTCCGAAAGATAGAACTGAGGGGCATTTGTGTTTTTTTTATGAAAAAGGCAACACGTTTGTTTGCTCCTTCCGGGTCGTAGGAGGTTCAAACCGTTTAGAACCCAATGGTCTGAATTAGTTTACAACAAAATTATAAGGCCTACTCCAAACCAGTCGAAACCACTGTTCAATGGGTTACAACCAATCAAAAGCAAAAACCATTGCGTTTAAATCATTTCAAGCCAAGCCCATAAATGCGTTCAACATGGATTGGATTTGAACCGATGCCGGGAGCCCACCCCAAGATCTCCACCCTGTTCGGCTGGCTGTAAAAGCATTGCTGAATGACTGATGCTGATGTTGATACTGATTTGGTGTGAGAGAAAAACACAGCTAAGTGGCTAGCTGATTCTGGCAGATAAGTTCAAGCGAACAGGGTGCTCGTTTGATAGTTGTAGCTCTAATATCCATGAGTTTTTTGGAGTTAGATATTTTGTAACTCCAAAAATTCTTAGATCTAGAGCTACGAATACAATGCAAGTATTTAGATGATTCATTTTGTTTATATAGTTTGGACTACATATAAATATTTAAACCACTTTAAGACTTGTTTGGACGCACCTCAATCCCTCCTAACCCATGTGCATTGAGGTGAATTGAAGTGCATCCAAACAAGCCCTAAATATAATTTACAAACTATAGATCTAACATGGATGTCAGAGAGTATTGATTTCTTTATTGAGTTACAGGTCAAGTGAGAACACAGATATCATACAAAATTCAGAAAGAAATTATCGTATAGATAGTTAAGGGCATCCATGGCAGGATTAGCCACGTCGTCGGCAGACGTGGAAGACAGAAGAAAGAAAAAGAACAACGAAAAGCTTGGATAACAGATTATATCAGAGTATGGAAGGATCTGCATAGAGAGCGCTGGCCTCATGGCAACTCTTGGTACATGTACGAGATCACCGCTTGTAGGCGCGCTAGCGAGCAGGTTTTTTCCGTTCTCTCATCTTCACATCAGCAATATTCTAATATGAGCTAGTGAAATCCTTAACCATTGATCAGTCTCAATGAGGAGTTTCATTACATTGTTTTCAAGACTGTCATGTCATGTGAAATGAAATGAAACTCAGATGAAACACCCATTCTTAATGAAGAGTTTTATTCTATGGTTTCATAGGTATTTAATTTCAAGACTCATAGATGAAACTCATTTCTTCTCTCTCTTCTTAAATACATTATCATGTCATCCAAAATGCCTATGTGGCAACCTATTTCATGCAAACGAAACTCACATAAAATTTCCACTGAGACTGCCCTTAAGGACGCACTAAAGCTATGTGTCTATGCCAAATGGGCTCTGAATATGCTATCATGCCCCTGTCACCTCCGAGTTCCCAATAAAAATCTCTCCAACTAGCCGGCTTTATTTATTTATTTATTTATTTATTTATTTATATACAAGGGAATGAAGCCGGCAAGCAATGGCCGAGCAATAACGCTCTAACATAAGAAGACACTGACACGTGACTTGCAAAAACTATAGCAGCCAGCAGGATGTGACGTTTTTGGCCATGTTCGCTTGTCTTATCAGCCTGGCATATCAGCCAAGCCAGGCAAATAGTGTTTTTCTCTCCCAACAAATCAGCGAATAGTATTTTTCAGTCTGGGTGATTTATACTGGTACCAAATCAAAGGTTTTTTTTTGGAAGAACTAAATCAAAGGTTTTCAACCTTAATTTCATGAATCCGCTGTGTTGCAAAACTAATACTTAGTCTCTGTCATTTTCATTAAACATCAACGTGATGAAATTGGTATCCTTGATTGGGTGTTGCTAGTTTGCCTCTAGAAATAATATTTCTTTAACAAATTAATGTGCAACCGGTGTATGTGAACGTCCATGCATTCGATCATATGGCTAAGTTGTGCATGCGTGAGTTTATAAAGGTGGGTGGTTACGTGGGAGTGTGTGCACGTTATCTTCTAAAAGGAAAAATAATGTACTCCCTTCGTTCTAATAAATTATAAGATGATTTGACATTTCTATAGATTCTATGCATTTAGATATACATTTATGTCTAAATACATAATCCCTCCAGGTTGGTAAAGGAAGTCGTTTTGGACCATGGTTGAGTCAAACATTGGGAATATAAATCATGAATAACTTTTAAGGTGTTGAGTTTGAAAATGTGAAAACCATATGAATAGATTTGTCTTGAAAAATACTTTCATAAAAATATACATATATCATTTTTCAATAAATATTTTATAAAAATAAAAAGTCAAAGTTATGCTTTGGAAATCATGTCGTTATCCAGAACGACTTCTTTTACCGACCTAGAGGCAGTAGCAAAATCTGCAAAAGTTAAAACGTCTTATAGATGGAAGGAGCACAACCATATTTTCCTTCCGTGTGAACAGACCTTTGATTCCAATGTGGGAGATGTATTCAAGTATGTTACTTACCCTCCTCAATACAGTTCAAGGTCGATAAAGCGGTCTGTTTGGGACCATAGTCCACAGCCGCAGAATCATGGCTCCGCGGGCACAGCACCGAAAATTGGCGGTGCAGTTTAATCTCGTAGTCGTAGTCTTTTACATGGTTGGAAAAAATCAGAAACACTGTGAATCGTTTAGCGGGATTCTCGGCTTCTTTCGGCCGCCGCCACGAGAAACGCGGTCCCAAACATGGCCATCATCAGAACTCACTGCACTAGGGTTGCTTAAGCTCTGGGAAAATTGGTAAGAGAATTGCACAATTTTAACTGCCAGCTTGTATTTCCTGTTGATCTCTGTTAGTTGATCTCCAGCAGGAAGAGAGATGTTTGAAAATATTTCGTACTATGAGCTGGAAGTTCCTCCGTGCAGTAATGCATCGCAATCTTTGAATATACATAGGCGAAGTTATAGCTGGTGCATGATCCATTTGATTAAAAAATGGGGCCGTGACCATGAGTCTTCAAGCAGGTCTATAATTTGTGTACCTTGTGCAAGTGGGGTCTTGGACTGAAGGAAAAAAAATTTTCTAGAAAGATGTCTCCCAATCGTGCTGGAAATAGATGTTCTTTTTTACATTTTTTAATGTTGGGATAGTCTATATAGGATGATGCCAAGGAGCCTTGAGCTCATTGCTCAGTAAAAGAAGTTTCAAAGACAACTAGAGGACACATAGTGAAGTAGCAGGAACATCTATTCCTGGTATTGTTTTTTTTTCAACATCTATTCCTGGTTTTGAGTTTAAGCCTGCAGCATGACACACGCTCAAGAAATTCAGCTTCAAGTTACAGGTACTTCTCTTAACAGAATATATACCCTCTTAGCTTCCTGTGCTTCTTTTTCCTCTTCCCGCTTTCGTTAATATGCTTGAATGATTTAAGTAGATCTTAACGAGCACAAAGTACAGTACTGTTTCGTTTCCATGGCCTTTGAATGTTTCCAATCTTAAATTTTTTGTCACCTTTTGGAGAGAGAGAGAGAGAGAGGAAACATTGGTTCATCTTTCTTCATCTTTCCTCGTGTTCTTGGTGCGTCTTCTAAAATTAATAGTCAAATGTCCAGGTGTCTTGTGCTTGTGATGCTTAATTGTGTTGCCGTCCTGAGCCGGCAAATTTGTCAGAAAACCAACGTAGTAACATCGGGGTTGTCTCCCTCTATAATCTCAGTCGTTTTAATTGATAGCACGGCCGACAAAAATGTTTCTTAGAATAGTTTTTCAAGAAGAGAGATATAGGTTTAGAAATTAAGGTATACGGTGGAAACCGCATGCTAGGTGGAAACGTGGAAACTAATTCAAAAATTACATTTCGGTCATTCAAAAAAATTTAAAACTTAACACATCTATAGTGCATACAAATATGTACTCACACAAAAAAGTTGAGATACAAACTCAGACTAGAAAAAATCATACAAAAATGAAAAATATGTCATGTGCACTTAAAGACGAAATCCAGGAATTTTGTCTTTTAGTGCATATGAACCTAAAATTTGTCATTTTCGTGAATTTTTTAAAATGTGAGTTTGAATTCCAAACCTTTTCTTGTGAATACATATTTGTATGCACTATGGATGTGCCAAATTTTAATTTTTTTTGGAATAACCAAAATATGTTTTTATAATTGGTTTCCATGTTTCCACCTAGTAGGTGGTTTCCACCGTATATTTTGCCATAATTAGGGGGTGTAATTTTGGATCCTAGATCCAACAATTCAGGATATGTTTACTTAATGATTTGTAAATTCTAAGTTGCTTTAATAATGTTATACAAAACATATGCTTATTATAAGTACCTTTCAAACCAAATGAAAAAACATTAATTAAAGAAATAAATAGATGCACAATTTCAAATTTATTAGCTGGGTGAAAGCAAACAAGCAATAGGCAACCCTTGGAAATTGCCTTTCAAATATGCGCAGTGGCTAGCTGATTCAATGAAACAAAAATGCCTTTCAAACAAACTAGTTCTGCGTTATGAGACTATTAATTGTCTTCATTTGTGTTAGGAAAAAAGAATGAGTTTTTTTTTGGATGTAAGAATCACCCTTATTAATTGTACCACTACTACTACTTTTTTCTTCTTTTGTGAGGAATGGTACTGCTATCTACTCCCTTTGTCAAAAAAAAGTCATTATCGTTTTTCAAAAAGTCAGTAACTTTTAACTTTAACCAAATATATTTAATAAAATATTAATATTTATGGTATATAATTAGTATCATTAGATACATCGTTGAATATACTTTTATAATAAATTTATTTGGAGATATAAATATTGTACGTATTTTCTATAAACCTAGTCAAAGTTGAAAGTTTGACCAGCACGATTCCCATAGCGACTCTATTTTTGAGACGGAGGGAGTACTGGCTAATTACCACGTCAACTTTTCTTCCAGAACAGGAATCCGGCAATGGTGAACAGAACAGCCGTGATTGAACCTAAAGCCACCAATCGACGGCTGACGAGAGGAAGCGCCCGATGGTGGATGACGGTGGTGGTCGACATGCTGATGGTGCTCTGCGGTGGGACGGTCGGCACCCTCCTGGGCCGCCTGTACTACAATTCTGGCGGCAACA
Source organism: Saccharum hybrid cultivar R570 (assembly GCA_038087645.1). Lineage (NCBI taxonomy): Eukaryota > Viridiplantae > Streptophyta > Magnoliopsida > Poales > Poaceae > Saccharum > Saccharum hybrid cultivar. Next base: position 16,871,107 of record JAQSUU010000534.1, on the reverse strand, counting down.
GCAAGTGGGTGGCCACGCTCATGCAGTCGGGCGGCTCACCGCTCCTAGCCATCCCGCTGCTCCTGACGCCACCGGTCCCGGCGGAGGAGCCGCAGCCGGCGGCGTCCAAGGTGGCAGCCGTCTACTGTTGGAATTTCACTCGCTCTCTCTCTAAAAACACAACACACGAACACAAGAACGGTAGCACACAGAGGGAATTTTTGGTGCTGCACACCAGCACCAACACACTTTTTTCTTTTTTTTTGGTATGCTGAACACCTGCAGATTACATAGGCTTAAATAGCCTAGCTGGCTTGGCCATCACTCGGCCACACTCCGCACATTTCGGCCGCACGACCCAGCCGAACCGCACAAGCACAAAGCTCCTACATGCAGATCACAAGCACTACTTCCTGCATGCAGCCACACACTATTACCTCCACTATCACTCCCTAAACTTGGCCACAACAGAGTCATTGATGCAGCTAGCAAACTAAAAATAGAAGCATGCACACACTCTTGCCTCACCTCCAACACTAGCAGCTAGCTCCTCAAGACTTGGCCACAACCTTGAGTTCTGGGAACCACACACTTGAAAACAAGATTAAGTCTAACAATCTCCCCCTAATCTTGTTATCTTTATTTCCTGCACCTTCACTTGGCTTCACATCAATGCCGCCTCTTCATCATCCACATCAGCGATGGCAAGATGTGACATTCCCTTGGTCATTTTCTCTGACTCGATGCATTCATCGGCAAAATGACCAAAGTTACCACACTCGTGGCAATCGATCTTCGACTTGTCGAACTTGCCGCGGTACTTCTTTTTGATGCTGCTGCTCTGGAACACTCATTGTTCGCCTTCTCTTCGGCGACGATGGCTTCCCACTCCGCACGCGTGAACCTTGGCTCGACGTGCGCGACCAGCAGCTGCGGCTCGCCGTCCTTGTCACGGCGTCTCCCCTTTGAGGTCTCCTCGAAGGCCCGCAGGCGTCCAATCGCCTCGCTCACGGACATCTTGGACACATCTCCCCATTGCTCAATGGTGCCGACGATTGGAAGAAATTTATCGGGGACGACACTGAAAAGCCTCTCCACGACAACACGATCCTTTAGTTTGGCTCCAAGAGAGCGTATCTTCCCCATAATCGTGGTGAGTTTCTGAGAAAACTCCACGATTGTCTCTGATTCCGCCATGTACATGCGGTCAAACTGCCTCTTCAACGCTTGTACACGTGCCTTCCTCACTCGATCTTCTCCCACGTTCATCTCTTTTATAGCCTCCCAAGCCTCCTTAGCCGTTTCTTTATCCGCAATGGACATCATCACGGCATCAGGTATAGCTTGAATGATGGCCACTAAAGCTTCATCATCCTTCTCTTCTTCGGCTGAAGCTTCACCAACGATCGCTGCCCACACGCCGAGATGACGAAGAATGATCTTCATCTTCACAGCCTACACACCATAGTTGGTGTCGGCTAGCATTGGATAATGCACCAAAACCACTTATGATCGTGCTGGCGTTACAACACTTTTGCCTTCACCTGACATCGCCACAAAATCAACTGGCTTTGATACCAATTGTTGGAATCTCACTCGCTCTCTCTCTCTCAAAACACAACACACGAACACAAGAACGGTAGCACACATAGGGAATTTTTGGTGCTGCACACCAGCACCAACACACGCACTTTTTTTCTTTTTTTTTGGTATGCTGAACACCTGCAGATTACATAGGCTTAAATAGCCTAGCTGACTTGGCCATCACTCGGCCACACTCCGCACATTTCGGCCTCACGACCCGGCCGAACCGCACACGCACAAAGCTCCTACATGCAGATCACAAGCACTACTTCCTGCATACAGCCACACACTATTGCCTCCACTAATCACTCCCTAAACTTGGCCACAACAGAGTCATTGATGCAGCTAGCAAACTAAAAATAGAAGCATGCACACACTCTTGCCTCATCTCCAACACTAGCAGCTAGCTTCTCAAGACTCGGCCACAACCTTAAGTTCTAGGAACCACACACTTGAAAACAAGATTAAGTCTAACATCTACGTGGGCATCGGGGTCCTGCTCGGCTTCGACAACCTCATGTACGCGTACGCGCTGCTGTACCTGCCGGTGTCCACCTTCTCGCTCGTGGCCGCCACGCAGCTGGCCTTCAACGCCATCACGTCGCGCCTCATCAACGCGCAGCGCTTCACGGTTCTCATTGCCAACTCCGTCGTCGTGCTCACCTTCGCCGCGGCCCTGCTCGGCATCGGCTCCTCCTCCGACGAGACCTCCAGCGACGTGCCCCGCGGCAAGTACGCGCTCGGGTTCGTCCTCACGCTGGCCGCGTCGGCTTCCTTCGCGGTCATCCTGTCGCTCTTCGAGGTGGCGTTCGAGAAGGTGATCAGGGCGCGGACGATGCGGTGGGTGCTCAAGGTGCAGATGTTCACGAACCTCGTGGCGACGGCGGTCGGGGTGGTGGGCCTGTTCGCGTCCGGGGAGTGGCGGACGCTCCCGGGGGAGATGGCGGCGTTCAAGAACGGGAGGGCGAGGTACGTCCTGACGCTGGTGGGCACGGCGGTGTGCTGGCAGGCGGCGGCCGTGGGCACGGTGCGGCTCATCGCGAGGGTGTCGTCGCTGTTCGCCAACGTGACGGGCACGGTGGCGCTGCCGCTGGTACCGGTGTTCGCGGTGGTGCTGTTTGGGGACAGGATGACGGGCATCAAGGCCGTGGCCATGCTCATGGCCGTGTGGGGGTTCCTCTCGTACGTGTACCAGCACTACCTCGACGGCCGGGGCGCCGCCTCCGGGAAGGGGACCGAGCGCTGCGTCGTCTGTGCCGCACGGACGGCAGGCGACACGGCTTAACGGGCGAGAGTTGCATTGTATAATTCGCATTATTTCCCTTCAGAAATGTTATTTCGTTTCGACCATTATCATCAAGCTACAAACCTGAGTTTGGCCATAGCAGTGCACGTCGATAGTATAGATGAAAATTTAAAGATTATTTAGATTACTCTAAAACTAAAGTGGTTAGTTTTTTTTTATCTCACATCATCATTTGTAGGCGTCCGATGGAAATCAGACCAACACAAACCCTTGCAGACCCACGTACCTAATAGGTGGGTCCAAATTGGATGCAGCTCGGGCTCTCCTCCGAGATTGACCCATTGGGACATTGGTCACAATCCAAGCTAAGTGCTCTGCTTCGTTGGTGAAGAGCTTAGGCTGTGTTCACTTCACATGCAAACCCAAAATATTTTCTCTTCCACTCATCACATCGAATCTTTGGACGCATGCATGGAGTATTAAATGTAGGTAAAAAAATAACTAATTGCATAGTTTGTCTGTAAATGTCGAGACGAATCTTTTGAGCCTAGTTAGTCCATGGTTAGACACATTTTGCCAAATAACAACGAAAGATGCTACAGTAACTTTTTACCCACTTTTCACCAACTAAACACACCCTTAGGCTGAGCAGTTTTGTTGGTACGACTAGAAACTATTTTATAAAAAAACGTTTACTAAAACGGTTTCTCGTAATAGATCCGGGAGAAGCCAGTAATTTTTATTCCATCTGGCACCTCTCTCCCCGCCACATACAAGTTGTGAAGCGTATTTTCAAGAGATTTACTTGAAGAGCTGGAAAAAACTTCAAATAACTCCTTAAACTATTGGAGAAGCTATGTCAAACAAGAAAGTACTGATCTGCACCCATTCAAACTGTCCTATCAGCTTGGGCCACATGGCCTGCGTCCTACCAAGACCATTCTTTTGCATGCCCAATGGTGCTATGCACGTCAGCGCACATCGTGGATCTGATAACAACCCCTTCGACGGACTTCCGGAGTTCGTTGGCAACATCGGTAATGTCACTCCTCAACTCAACTGGTTGAAACCAGTCTGACGTTAGCGAATTCAGTGGTTGTTTTAGTGGGTTGTTTTAGTTTCTGTTTGGATGTATTTGGACTATTAGCTCCTATCTATAGACTAAGAACTAGTACATGATTAGTGGACTAACAATTAGCATGTATATTTGGATTATTAGAGACTAAAAAATTACTCAACTAGCTATTAGTCTTATGGATCCAAACCTGGACTTAAATTATCTTCTGTAATGGTATAGGTGGGTAATTTATATGCAAACAGTGTCCACTACAGTACACGTCAGAGGAGCCGGAGCCGCTCGAATCTGTATCAAAGAGGCCCTTATTATTACCAGGAGCAGCCGTGTTCGAGATGGATTGCGGCGTAGACGTGCAAAGGGAAGCAGAGCCATAGCCTGGCGTCCGACCATACCCTTAGGTATTTTTTTATGTGTAGAGAGATTTAGGGATTATTTTGAATTGCCTTTCGTAACGGTATAGATGGATAATTTAGATGCAAAAATAATGTTACTTTTATGTATTTTTTTTATAATAGTAGAGGTATAGATCCAGTGGCTATTATTTGCGTTGCCGATTGAGTTTAACAGATTAAAGATAGATGCTTCTTGAGAATTTCGTTTTTTTCCCCTAACACATCTAGTGAAAATTAACATGGAAATGCTTATTCTTGCTCTAGAACGCTTGCCATAAAGTGGGAGGATTGTGATGGTATCTGGAGTGCTCTTCGAAAAGACGAGCTGAGAGCTGAGATTTATAGATGATTTTGATTTCATATCTTAGTTAGTTAGCTTAATTGTTTTGATCTTATTCTATGGTTGATCTCTTTACCAGTTGTTTGCGCTTATGTATCTCATCTCATGTGTCAATTCGATGCTATCATGGGCCACTTTTAAGTTTTAACAATCGGTAATGCTATGATTAGGGCGTCCGGACGCTACGTGGCTTCACGTCGTCCACGTATTTACAAATATCCTCCAAACAAAATCCCCTATTCTGCATGCTGCCAGCAGCAGGCCGCATGCACATTCCGCTCTCCTCCTCTATGGCCGCACCCCAGCCTTCAATCGAGGTCCAGACCCCCGGCGACTCGCCGTGGCCCACCGCCACTCTCCTCTACTCCTCCATGGTCGCACTCCAGCTTTCATTCACCGCCGGCCTCTTGCTCCTCCTCACAGTGGCCCTCACCGCCGCCATGACCTTCGTCCTGCTCCGCTCGTCCCTCACCGTCGTGACCGCGACGTCCGCTGCCACACGAACACTCTCCAAGCTCCCCCAAGCCGGTGGTGTTGCTCATATCCTCTGATGGCTTTCGCTTCGGTAGCAGTACAAGGTCCCTCTCCTGCACATCGCCGCCTCATTGCCGGCGTCCTCTTCATCACCTCCTCTGACTAGAGACACGGCAAGGGTGCCGTGGCCGTGCCGTACTTCGCGACTGCCTAGAGGCTTGCCAGACATGGTGGTCGCCGTTCACTAGTGTCGCGCCAGACATGTTGCAAGCGTATGTTTCAAGCGTTTTAAGGGTTTCATGTGCATGTTGCAAGTGTTTCATATGGATGTTGCAAAAGTAGATCAGGATATTGCATATGTGCAATGGCTATACACGTATGTTGCAAGCGTCTATTCCAAATGTTTCATTTATTTTTTCAGACGTATGTTGCATATGTTTCACACATATGTTGCAAGTGTTTTATTTAGATATTGAAGATGCTTTGCAATGGCTTTTCAAGTGTTTTCAAGGTGTTTTTGCAAGTGCTTCAGACGTATGTTTTAAGTGTTTCATTTGTCTATGTTGTAAATGTTTCAACTGGTTATTTCAAAAGTAGACCCACCTGCCACAGCGTCCGGGCGGGGGAAGTAGAGGGGGCACGACCGATCTCCGTGTAGAGTCAGGAGGCGCGGCCGCGCGGGTGACGTTCGGATCGGCGTGGACCCCTATGCGGGCGCATAAACGGAGTGCATGGGCGTCCGTCCAGACGTCCTACCGTTTAACAATGCTGCACGGAGGGCCTATTGGGGCACGGTTGCACCGCTGCAGCTGGACAGGACTGCTCCGCGACAACGCCTCAAAGATGAAGTTGCATTGTATAATTCCCCTTTCTTTCCGACCATTATCATCACACTACAAAGTACAAACCTGAAACTCGTCCTTTATAGTTGGAAGGACTACACGGTTTCAAAGATTGAAAGAGAGCTAGCAATTCAGATCAAAGAGCAAACGAGGAATAAAAGTAGAAAAGAGACCACACAACAGAAGCAAATGCTGCAAGCATTAGTATTGGTGCATGCACGATCAAATCAAGCTGAAGAGAACAAATCCCCTTGGTCATCATTGCCATGCCCACAGCCCACGGCTGATAGATGGGGCCTGATCATCAGTGGCGTCGGGCGAGCGCGAAGGCAGACAGGAAGATGAGGACTATGAGCAGGACCATGGCGGCGAAGGAGCCGATGAGGGAGCCCGAGATGCGTTCGCAGAAGGAGTCGAACTGCTGGCAGATGGCGAACCAGTTGGCACGCACGTTGCCCTTGTGCGCCAGGTACACGATCGCCGCCGCCGCCGACGCACCGGCCGTCAGCAGGGCCAGCATCGCCTAATATATAGTTGGAAGGGCGTTAGTTCATTATGAGCAAGTTCTTCCTAGCAGTGTACTAGTAATATGCAAGCTGACGTTAATTAACTCATTACCGCGTCGAAGAAGACGAGGATCAGACGGCTGTAGCGCGCCCTGGGCCTGATGATGTGCACGATGGACAGCGGGATGGACAGCACGAGGTACGTGCACACCACCGCGTTCGCCGCCACGAAGAACCTGCGGCCGGAATTAGTGCTCGTCGTGAGACATGGATGGCATCAACTCACTGAAACCGGTGTAGCAGCGACGAGGAACTTACGTGAAGGACGGGAGGTCGCTGTACTTGGCCTCGAACTGGATGAACTGCGTGAAGAAGGGGAGCGTCTCGTTGGTGGTGCCCATGGAGATGGCGCTGGCGATGGTGGCGACGATGGAAAGGAACCTGAGGAAGACATCGGCGATGGATACGGCGCGGCTGACGCCCGCCGCCACCGGCGCGGGCACCAGGGGCGCCTTGGAGCTCTCCCCGTGCTCGATCACCACGTCCTTCGTCATGGTGGCGTGCGTGCGGCGTGCCCCGGCCCTGCTGATTAAGCCTCTATCTAGGATAACCAACGAGCTCGGAGGAGGGATTCTTGCTTGCAGTTCCAGATGTTGAGTGAGGTTGAGGCTGGCTCGCTAGCTGCTGCTTGGATTTTTGCTTGAGATGTGTGACTGTGTGAGATGACTGCTGCTACGGGTTCTCAGACCTTCTTATACGCATGGATGGCACTGAGGTTTCGGAGTTCCACTGGGATAATGAAGCAGCAGCTTGTGCCTCAACAAAACCAACAGCATTTTTAGCCAATCATGCTGAGAGCAAAGGTGGTGAGTGATTTAGGTGGCTTTGACAATTAATCGTAGACACCAACTAAAGCTCGGCTGCGCATTGGTTGAATAATCTGCAACTGCTCTCACTTGCTCAAATGAAACTCACAGGTTGCAAATCTCAACAGGGCATGATCTTTTAGCACGTTGCCGAACCCAAACTTGAATGTCTCGAATCCTAGCCCATTCCTACTAGTGGCAGTACAGAGCTAGCACAGCTCTTTGAACTTTGTTGGGTTTCCCTTCCATCCCAGCTGGTCTGTCTACATCCGCGTTGAATTATGCAGTCTTTTGTTTGATTAAAGAATATTTGTAGTCATGTAGTGTGATGGTTGGATGATGTCCTTGAAGATGTCATGCCATCATCTGTTGAAGCAGTTCAGCATCACACCAGTGCAACGTGCTGTATTTGATGACGAAGGCACTTTCCGGGAGTACAGGGCATCACTTCCTGCTTTCCTGGGCTTTCTGCCATCGCATCTCATTCTGACATTCTCACCTGATGGATCAGAGACAAAGGTCCGAAGTTTCGGGCTAGGCCGAAAAGGCTCCGTACCGTACTGGGCTGCAACCAAAATTCCAAGTTGCAACCCGCTTACTCCGACTTATATCTGTTGAGGCATCGTGTACAGACGACCCGGTCAAGGCAACCGCGATGGCAGTTCGCGCAGCTCACCACGACGCCATGCGCCCACGCCGCGCGCTCACGCGTCCAGCAGAGGCGGTTCTCACCGCATGTAATAGCGATTGTATAAAACATTCATGAGATCAACACGCAATGGTTGTTGGCTCCCATTCTACATGGTATCAGTAGCTCGGGTCTCTTCCTGCCCGTTTTCTCGCGTCTCATCTAACCGCCGCGCTCGGCGCCGCTGGCGCTTGCTGCTCACCTTCCTCTGCCCATCCTTACCTAGCTCTCCCCACCCTTCCCGCTGTCATGGATGTCAACCCCCTCTTCAACGCCGATCTCTCTGACGGCGACAACTCCTCTGCTTCCTCCATCAGCGGCGAGTCATTCACCGGCCCCACCCCCACCGTCACGACTCCTCCCGTCGCTGTGCTGCAGACGGTGAACATCCGTGTTCACGTTCCCGTCGAGCTCAGCATCACCGACTCGAACTACACGGAGTGGCGCTGCTTCTTCGACGCCTTCGTTGGGAAGTTCGGGCTCAGTTCTCATCTGTCTTCCCCGCCCACCCCTGACGACCGCCATGCCTCGGACTGGATCATCCGCGATCAGTGCTTGCTAAGTTGGATCTACAACCATCTCCAAGGATGTCCGCGCCATCGTCCGCGCACCCAAGGCTACGGCATACACGGTCTGGAACGCCATCCACGACCAATTCCGGGACAACAGTGCTGTCTACCTCGAAGCCGAGTTCCGGAATCTTCTTCAAGGTGACATGGACATCACCGCGTACACCGGGTGGCTCAAGCAGCTCGCCGATGCCTTGAGCGACGTCAGTCAACCCGTTCGTGAGACTAGCCAGGTGCTCAACCTCCTCCGCGGCCTCAACTCCAAGTATCGTCATGCGATCCCAGTCATCTCTGCGCGGCAGCCACTCCACACCTTCCTCTCTGCTCGCTCCTACCTGCTCCTAGAGGAGCAGTACAACAAAGAGCACGCCAAGGCTGCCACTCACCATGCCCTGGTGGCGACCGGCGGATCTGGTGGTTCCCGTCCACCTGCTCCACCCACCAGCGATGGCGGCTTCAGCTCCACCAACTCCGGCTCCAGGCAACCGCCAGCGCCCTCACCCGCCTACGGCAACCCGCCTTGCTCCGACAACCATCGGGTTTCGAAGAAGCGCGGCCGTGGCCGCGACAGGCCGCCCTCTGGTTCTACACCTCGTGCTCCCGCTCCGGCTCCTGGATGGGCCCCAGCCTGAACCCGTGGACCGGCATGGTCCAAGCGTGGCCCATGCCGTTCCGGGTGAAAGGTCTTGATGGCTAGAGGGGGGGTGAATAGCCTTTTAAAATTTTCTACAAAGACAAGCTAAACAAGTTTATCAATATAACAAACAACGAGATGCGAGTTTTGCTTAGCCTACGGGGTGTTTGCAAGCCACCTAACCAATTCACAATTCTAGTATATTTGCACTCAACCGTACAAGTCAAACCGCACAACTTAGCTACAACTAAAGCTAACTAGATACACAAGCTAAGAGCTACACTAACAAGCTAGCAAGGTAACTAAGAAATTAATATAAGAGAGAGTTAGGAGGGTATCACCGAGGGCGAAGTATTGAGCCAACCAATCAATATGATCAAGAGATGAATTCCACAATACACAACCACCGGGATCGATTAATCACAATAAGAATGATGACACGAAGATTTATCCCGAGGTTCACGTGCTTGCCGGCACGCTAGTCCCCGTTGTGTCCCTCTTCACCACGTGGTTCAGTGGCTAATCGGTCACACACCGAGCCTCTCAAAAGGCGCCACAAGAACCTACCAAATGGCAAGAGGTTGCAATGACACGAGCAATTTACTAACGTTGCCTTTGGCGCTTCGTCGAGGTAGGCACAAACCCCTCACAATCACCGGAGGTGGCCAAGAACAATCACCAACTCTTGCCAACGCCTCCAAGCTACTCCAAGCCGTCTAGGTGGCGGCAAACATCAAGAGAAACAAGAATCCCGCAGCAAATCAACCACCAAGTGCCAACTAGATGCAATCTCACAATGCAAATGCACTTGGATCACTCAATCTCACTTCGAATATGCAAAGAAGCAAGAGAGATGAGTGGGAGGGGAGTTGCTTAGCTCAAAGTGCTCACAAGTATGTCAAAGAGTGCAAGAGTGTGAGCCTTGAGCCGGCCAACAAGTATTTATAAGCCCACAATCGAATAGAGCCGTTAGAAACCTTACTGAGCAAATTTTGGGGGCGACAGACGCTACACAGTAGCATCTGTCGCCGAACCGACAGACGCTGCACAGTAGCGTCCGTCGCTCCTATGGCCGCCACGTGTTCAACCGTTTGAATTCATCACGTTCGCGCCCACTGCGTGAGACGCGTCCGACGCTCGCGACCCAGCGTCTGTCGCCAGCGACAGACGCAGTCCAGAGAGCGTGTTGACGCTCCGAGCCGACAGATGTGTCCGACGGACGCGCGTCAGACGCGCTGCCGCGTTTGTCGTCCACGCTCGCTCGCACAGCTGTTGACGCCACCGCAGACAGACGCTGACGCCGGCGTCTGTCGCGTGAGTGTCCGCGCGTCTGTCACGCTCACGCCAACCCCCTCAGCTAGGGTTTAGCGTCAGACGCTGCGTGCCCGCTCTGTTGCTCACGGTGCCAGCGTCTGTCGCTCATAACTCTGTGAATTTTCGTCGTTTTCTCATTCCGCTTGATTCGCCCTTTCACTTATGAGCTAGACTAAGTATGTGTATCACTAAATCACATGTTTTAGCTCGTGAAAACGCCACGTGACATCGCCTCCAAATCTCAACATTGGCGTAAAGGAAAATAGGCGTTTCAACTCCTCGAAAACACTTGAATCCCGCCTCGCAAGCTCGGCGGGAAGGAGAGAGGACTCCAAACCCTCTCTACCGCTCAAACTCCATCGCCATCGTAAATGTGCTAACACCACCAAGTGATCATCGTCATGTGGGAGTGTGTTAGCATTTTCACAATCATTTTTTGAGGTGTTATTAGTTCTATCCAAATGCATATGATTATGAAATGCACACCTAGAGGCACTTAGGAGTTCAATAGCCGCGTCATTCCCCTCTTTATAGTACGGCTATCTATCCTATAATGTAACCACACCCACTAGGTGTCTTGGTTACTAAAACACAACCCTTAAGCATATACCTTTGCCTTGATCACCTAGGGTTGCATCCAAATCCAAGTGTGGCCATCATGATCACCATGTCCATCTTGCCACCAACCTTGGAATGTACTAATCCTCATATGCTATATAAAACTTAGGCATAGGATTAGTACTTAGGCATTGTCACTAATTACCAACACCAAACATAGAGCATTCAATCTCCCCCTTGTTGTTAATTGGTGACAACCCTTTCACAAAGATATTATGATAAAATTTTGATTGAACCCATGTCACATTGTCCAAGTATATTACCATGTGTAAGAATTATGGACATGTGATCATGAATTCAAATTGATAGCAATGGCTCCCCCTACATGTATGCTATATGTTTGGATTTTGGAAGCATACATGTGTAAGGTCCGAATGGCTAGAGGGGGGGTGAATAGCCTATTTAAAAATCTACAAGCTTCACTAAACAACCACGTTAGTATAAAAGATGGCTAAGCTAATTCTAGCACTAGCTCAACTATACTATACAAGCCACCTATGCAATACTAGTGAAGCAAGGCTATGATCTCTAATACACACCAACAAGACTAAGTCACTAAGCTACTTACTCCTATGTGATAAAAGCTACACTAGAACTAGTACAAGAAAGTAAAGAGCAAGTGACTTGATTCTTATACCAACGATGTAGAGAAGTAATGTGCTCGAAGAATCAATCACAATGATCAACCACAAGAGAAATCCTCGGCAAAGAGATGACACAAGATTTTTACCGAGGTTCACTTGCTTCCCGGCAAGCTACTCCTCGTTGTGGCGATGCACCCACTTGTCGGTTCGCGAGCTAATCGACTATCAAGAGTCGAGCCCTCGGCGGGCGTCGCACAACCGCACACAAGATGGGGATCCTCCAAGCCACGAGCTCCACTAGAGTATCCAATTTGCGAACTCCCGTGGAGAAGGATCAAGAACCCCTTACAACACTTGGTGAGGGCTCCAACAATCTTCAATTGTGAGCTCAATCACCTCCGCTGCTCCAAGCCGTCTAACGTGTCGGGAAACACGGAAGAGTAACAAGAAATCCGCAGTAACTCGAAGATCAAGTGCCTCTAGAATGCAACTCTCAAGCAATGCACTTGAATCTCACTCAATCTCACTCAAGATGTGCAACCAAGCAAAGAGATGAGTGGAGGGGTTGTTCTCTAGCTCAAAGGATGTCTCTAGGTCTCAAAATATGCAAGAGTTTGCCTCAAACCCCGGACATCCTCTATTTATAGCGAAGGGGTACGCAGCTAGCCATTACCAGACGACACATCGCGCTGATCGGACGCTCCGGTCAGGGTGACCGGACGCGTCCGGTCACTACAGGACAAGCGTGAACAATGCGAGTCAGAAGTTACCGTTGCTATGACCGGACGCGCTCTAGCGTTTGACCGGACGCGATAGTGCCAGCGTCCGGTCGCGGTCCAGTAAGCTCCCACCGCGACCGGACGCGTCCGATCGCACGTGACCGGACGCGCCAGCCGCGTCCGATCGGAGTCCAGTAACGGTCCACTCGTGACCGGACGCGTCCAGTCGAACGTGACCGGACGCGCCACCGCGTCCGATCGCATCTGCCCTCCATGCTAAACTCCTGGGTGCGTGACCGGACGCGCCGGTTCCGCGAGGGACCAGACGCGCCGGTCCGCGACCCTCTCACTCGCGCGTCTGTCTGTGGTTTGAATTGACCGGACGCGCCAGCTGCGTCCGGTCACTTCGACCACAGCGTCTGGTCACTGTTTTTCAGTGATAATCATTTCGGACTTTCGCCACCTTTTCTCGCCTCCGGCCCAAGTTTGGTTTTGGTAATTAATGACACCAAGTTGCTAATGCCATGTGTTAAGTGTTTCGAGTTAGGCATAAGCAACACATGTGATGAAGGTGTACGTGGCACGGAGTGGTGGCCACAAGATCACAAAGAAATGGTGCATGGACATGAAATGTCGATCATGGTGGAGATGCACATAAAATGATAGACATGAGATCAAGTGGAAGAGAAGGATCTAAGAGCGCAAGGCAAAGGTATAACCATAGGGTTTTCCTTTTGCCGGTCTAAGTTGAGTAGAGAAGTGATTGACCGGGTTTAGGATACATAGCCGACTATCAAGAGGGGCAATCACGGTTAGCTCGGGAATCAAGTGCCACTAGATCAATGTCTTGAGCATATGCATTAGAATCTAGTTGAGAGCTAACATAATGCCTTAAAATATGTTTGTGAAATGCTAACACACATGCACATGGTGGTGTACACTTGATGGTGTTAGCACATTTGCGAAGGCGGTGGAGTTTAAGCGGTAGAGAGGGGTTTGTGTTCCTCTCTCCCTCCCGCCGAGCTTGCGAAGCGGGATTCGGCGCTTTTTAGAGAAGTGAAACGCCTATTTTCTACTACACCGGAAGTCGGAAAAGAAACGGAGGCGAACGGCGGTCTCTGTGGCGACCGGACGCTGCACCGGACGCGGTCATGGTTTGACCGGACGCGTCCGGTCAGTTTAACGCGGCGCGGGCACTAGGGTTTGTGACCGGACGCTGGTCTGGCCTGACCAGCGCGTCCGGTCAATTGTCCAGAGGGGCAGAGAGTAGTGGAGTGACGATCGGACGCGCGGCGCGTCCGGTCACGTGCGATCGGACGCGTCCGGTCTCGATGGGAGCTTACTGGAACGCGACCGGACGCTGGCACTGTCGCGTCCGGTCAAACGGTTGAGCGCGTCTGGTCAACGGCAACGGCTAGTTCTGACGCGCACTATTTCTTGCTGTCGTGTAGTGATCGGACGCATCCGGTCACCCTGACCGGAGAGTCCGGTCAGCGCGTTTTCCGCTGCGTCGTCCGTAACGGCTAGCTGCGTACCCCTTCGTTATAAATAGATGGTGTCCGGGGTTTGAGGGCAACTCTTGCACATTTTGAGACCTAGAGACATCCTTTGAGCTAGAGAACAACCCCTCCACTCATCTCTTTAATTGATTGCACATCTTGAGTGAGATTGAGTGAGATTCAAGTGCATTGCTTGAGAGTTGCATTCTAGAGGCACTTGATCTTCGAGTTGCTACGGATTTCTTGTTACTCTTCCGTATTTTCCGACACGGTAGACGGCTTGGAGCAGCGGAGGTGATTGAGCTCGCAATTGAAGATTGTTGGAGCCTTCACCAAGTGTTGTAAGGGGTTCTTGATCCTTCCCCGCGGGAGTTCGCAAATTGGATACTCTAGTGGAGCTCGTGGCTTGGAGGATCCCCATCTTGTGTGCGGTTGTGCGGCGCCCGCCGAGGGCTCGACTCTTGATAGTCGATTAGCTCGCGAATCGACAAGTGGGTGCATCGCCACAACGAGGAGTAGCTTGCCAGGAAGCAAGTGAACCTCGGTAAAAATCTTGTGTCATCTCTTTGCCGAGGATTTCTCTTGTGGTTGATCATTGTGATTGATTCTTCGAGTGCATTACTTCTCTACATCGTTGGTATAAGAATCAAGTCACTTGCTCTTTACTTTCTTGTACTAGTCCTAGTGTAGCTTTTATCACATAGGAGTAAGTAGCTTAGTGACTTAGTCTTATTGGTGTGTTTTAGAGATCATAGCCTTGCTTCCCTAGTATTGTATAGGTGGCTTGCATAGTGTAGTTGAGCTAGTGCTAGAATTAGCTTAGCCATCTTTTATACTAACGTGGTTGTTTAGTGAAGCTTGTAGTTTTTTTAAATAGGCTATTCACCCCCCTCTAGCCATTTGGACCTTACAAGTGGTATCAAAGCCGAGGCACCGTTTATTTGAGGCTTAACAACCTACGGTGAAAAAGAAATGGCTCAATTAAGCTTGCACATCAACAACACCAAGAAGGCACCTCACTTTGATGGTACAAATTATGCATATTGGAAGGTTAAGATGACCGCACACCTCAAGTCAATCAATAGAGAAGTGTGGAAGGTCACCGAAACAAAATTTGAGGTTGCTAATCCGGAAGCACCTACACCGGTGGAAGAGAAGAAGCTCCAATGCAATGACATTGCCATTAGTGCTCTTCATGAGGCACTAGATGACAAAACCTTTGAGCAAGTGAAGAACATTGAGATCGCTCATGATGCTTGGGCCAAGCTAGAAGAAACATTTGAGGGCACCGAAGGCACAAAGACCGCTAAAGCATATATCTTGCAAGAAAAATTTTCAAGCTTCAAGATGCAAGATGATGAAAGTGTACCGGAGATGTTTCATAGATTGCAAGTCATTGTCAATGAGCTCAAGGCACTTGGTGAGGAAGTCAAGGACAACCAATTCTCTATGAAGTTCTTGAGAAGCTTGCCCAAGAGGTTTGATACATTGATCACCGTGCTAGTGAGGACTACATTGAAGGATTCAACTCCTCAACAAATATTTCAAGAAGTGATGACCGATGATTCATATAGAGAAGATGATGAAAAGGATGAGTTGGTCAAGAAGAAGAAGAAGGAAAATGAGAAGAAGGATGATGAGAAGAAGAAGAGTATGGCATTCAAAGCCACCACATCCAAGGGCAAATCCAAGATTGAATCATCAAGTGAAGAAGACTCAAGCTCTTGTGATAGTGATGACATTGATGAGAAGATGGCTCTCTTTGTCAAGCAATTTGACAAATTTATGAAGAAGAAGGGCTATCGTGCAAGGAGGAGGAAGAACTCATCTAAGAAGAATGAGCATACCATGAGATGCTTTAGATGCCATAGCAAAGATCATCTCATTGCAAAGTGTCCTTATGATAGTGATGATGAAGATGCTATCAAGAAGGAGAGGAAGAAGCAAAAGAAGAAGCAAGAAAAGAAGGAGAGCTCTCATAAAAAGAAGAATGATTCTCATGTTGCTACATGGGATAGTGATGATTCCTCAAGTGATGATGAGGATGACTACAAGAGCAAGAAGAAGGGACATGCTAGCATTGCCATCCAAGAGAAGGTCTCCCTCTTCGACACTCCATCATGCTTCATGGCTAAGGCCGCTAAGGTATCATCCGATAATGAGAGTGATCATGATAATGCTAGTGATAGTGATAGTGATGAAGAAGAATTCACTACAGATGAACTAATCACTATGCTAGAAGATTGCACTCAACATTTTAAAGAATCTAGAAAGGAGTGCAAGGGCTTGCTTAAGGAAAAGAAAAACCTTATGCAAGAACTTGATGAGCTTAGGGCATCTTATGAGAGTCTAAAGGTAGACCATAAGAAGCTTCAAAAGTCTCACACTAAGCTTGAAGAAGCTCATTCCTCTCTAGTTGAAAAATGTGAAAACATGCCAACTAATGTTGAGAAAGCTAAAACTTGCAACATAGGCATATCTTGTGATATAATTGATGAATCTTGTCATAAGCCTATTGTTGTTGCTCCCACTAACCCTTCATGTAGCGCATCTACATCATCCTCATCTAGTAGTGATGGTTTCACTTGTGACTTCACACTTATAGTTGAGAATGAAAATCTCAAGAAGGAGGTAAAAGAGCTCAATCACACCTTAGCTAAGGCTTATGGTGGTGAGGACCGCTTGCTTATGTGCTTGGGTAGCCAAAGAGCTTCTCTCTACAAAGAGGGATTGGGCTATAACCCCAAGAAAGGCAAGGCCGCTTTTGCTCCTCACAAGACTCGTTTTGTGAAGGACAATGGTTGTTATTGCAAAAGTTGCAAGCAAGTTGGTCACATAGAGCAACATTGCATGAACAAGAAATCCAATGCTAATGTATCCTCAATTAAGTTTGACTCTTTCTATATACTTACCAAGGGTACAAATGGTGTTCATGCTAAGTTCATTGGTGCACTATGGATGGGCTCAAAGAAGAAAGCTATTTGGGTACCAAAGAGCTTGGTCACTAACCTTGGAGGACCCAAATAAGTTTGGGTACCTAAAAAGAATTGATCTTATCTTGTAGGTCAATTACAAAGCCGGAGGAAGGCATTGGGTACTTGATAGTGGGTGCACTCAACATATGACCGGAGATTCTTGTATGTTCAAATCAATTGATACAAGTCAAAATGGTGGTTTTGATGCTATCACTTTTGGCAACAACAAGAAAGGCAAAGTCAATGGGCTTGGTAAAATTGCTATCTCAAATGACATGAGCATATCACATGTATTGCTAGTTGAGAGCTTGGACTTCAATCTTTTATCGGTGGCACAACTTTGTGATCTTGGCTTCAAGTGCATATTTGGTAGTGATGTTATTGAAGTCATTAGTGTTGATGGATCAAATTTGATATTTAAAGGATTTAGACATGGTAGCTTATACTTGGTTGACTTCAATGATAATGAGACACAATTGACATCATGCTTGCTTAGCAAATCTAGTATGGGTTGGTTATGGCATAGAAGGCTTGGTCATGTTGGAATGAAGCAATTGAACAAACTTTTGAGGCATGACTTAGTTAGAGGCTTGAAGGATGTCACCTTTGAGAAGGATAAACCTTGTAGTGCTTGTCAAGCCGGCAAACAAGTTGGAAATACACATCCTAGTAAGAGTGAAATGAGCACATCAAAGGCATTTGAGTTATTGCACATGGACTTGTTTGGGCCAACAACATACACTAGCATTGGTGGCAACAAGTATGGTTTTGTGATTGTTGATGACTACACTAGATACACTTGGGTGTTCTTTCTCTATGACAAGAGTGATGTTTATGATCTATTCAAGTCTTTTGTCAAAAGAGTGCAAAATGAGTTTGAAATCACCATCAAGAAGATTAGAAGTGACAATGGTAGTGAGTTCAAGAACACAAGAATTGAAGATTTGTGTGATGATCTTGGTATTGGACATTAATTCTCACCTACATACACTCCTCAATCCAATGGTGTAGTTGAAAGAAAAAATAGAATCTTGATTGATATGGCTAGATCAATGCTTAGTGAATACAATGTGAGTCATTCATTTTGGAGTGAAGCCATCAACACGGCTTGCTATTGTAGCAACCGTCTCTATTGCCATAGGAAGCTTGGGAAGACACCATATGAGCTATTGAATAGAAGAAAGCCCAACATTGCATACTTTAGAGTGTTTGGTTGCAAATGTTATATTCTCAAGAAAGGCATTAGATTGAGCAAGTTTGAAAAGAAATATGATGAAGGGTTCTTACTTGGTTATTCTACCACAAGCAAAGCATATAGAGTTTGGAATCTCACTAATGGCACCTTGGAAGAAGTTCATGATGTTGAGTTTGATGAAACCCAAGGATCTCAAAATGAAGCTCAAAACCTTGATGATGTGAGAGGAGATCAACTGTCAAATGCAATAAAGAATATGGACATTGGTGACATAAGGCCGAGGCAAGTTGATGATGATGATGATACTCATGTGATCAACCAAAATGTGCAAATTGATACAAATCAAGCAAGCTCTAGTGGTACTCATGATGAAGCTCAAGTTCAAGGTCAAACAAGTGGAAGCAATCAACTCCCAATACTTCAACCTAATAGTATTGCAAGAGATCATCCATTGGATCAAATCATTGGTGGAATTCAAAGTGGTGTTCAAACTAGATCAAGATTAGCATCCTTTTGTGAGCACTACTCATTTGTGTCTCTTGAAGAACCTAAGAAAATAGAAGATGCATTGAAGGATTCCGATTGGGTAAATGCCATGCATGAAGAGCTAAACAACTTCACTAGAAATCAAGTTTGGGAACTTGTTGAAAGGCCAAAGAACTACAATGTGATTGGTACTAAGCGGGTCTTTAGAAACAAGCAAGATCAAGATGGCATGGTTGTGAGGAACAAAGCAAGATTAGTGGCACAAGGATACACTCAAGTTGAGGGTCTTGACTTTGGGGAGACATATGCACCGGTTGCAAGATTGGAAGCAATTAGAATCTTATTAGCATATGCTTGTGCACATAACATCAAGCTCTATCAAATGGATGTCAAGAGTGCGTTTCTCAATGGCTACATCAATGAGGTAGTTTATGTTGAGCAACCTCCCGGTTTTGAAAATGAAAAGAAGCCCAACCATGTTTACAAGCTCAAGAAGGCATTGTATGGTTTGAAGCAAGCACCTAGAGTATGGTATGAGAGATTGAGGGACTTTCTTCTCTCTAAAGGATTCAAGATGGGAAAGGTTGACACCACTCTCTTCACCAAGAAGCTTGGAAATGACTTGTTTGTGTTGCAAATCTATGTGGATGACATTATCTTTGGATCAACCAATCAAGATTTTTGTGAAGAGTTTGGAAATATGATGGCAAAAGAGTTTGAGATGTCTATGATTGGAGAGCTTAGTTACTTTCTTAGACTTCAAATTAAGCAAATGAAGAATGTCACTTTTGTAAGTCAAGGCAAGTACATCAAGGACATGATCAAGAAGTTTGGATTGCTAGATGCTAAGCCAATGAGTACACCAATGGGCACAAATGATCAATTGGGTGTTGATGCTAGTGGCAACATGGTAGATCAAAAGCAATACCAGTCTATGATTGGAAGTTTGCTCTATGTCACCGCTTCTAGGCCGGATGTTATGTTTAGTGTGTGCAAGTGTGCAAGATATCAAGCTTCACCTAGAGAAAGTCACTTGAAAGCAACCAAGAGGATATTGAGATATCTTAAGGGCACTCATGATGTTGGATTATGGTTTCCAAAGGGGTCTAATTTTGAGTTGATTGGATATTCGGACTCCGACTATGGTGGATGCAAGATTGATAGAATGAGCACAAGTGGCACTTGTCAATTGCTTGGAAGGTCTCTTGTTTCATGGTCATCAAGGAAACAAAATAGTGTTGCACTATCTACCGCCGAGGCCGAATACATTAGTGCCGGTAGTTGTTGTGCACAATTGCTTTGGATGAAGGCCACCTTGAATGACTTTGGAATAAAATTCAAGAATGTGCCTTTGTTTTGTGATAATGAGAGTGCTATCAAGATGACATAAAATCTGGTTCAACATTAAGAACGAAGCACATTGACATAAGGCATCACTTCATAAGAGACCATCAACAAAAGGGTGATATTAGTATTAAGAGCATTGGCACCGAAGATCAACTAGCCAACATATTCACAAAGCCACTTGATGAAAAGAGGTTTTACAAGTTGAAGAATGAATTGAACATACTTGACTTCTCCAACTTGAAATGAGTGCACCCCCACATTCTTATATGACATGCCTCCCCTTCGACAATGCAAGGTAAAGTTGTTTGGCATATCATTCATACTTTGCTAAGGATATGTTTAGTACATATAGACATGTTTGCATGACAAATAGGCTCATTCATGAAAATCAAATGAGTTTAATGTATATATGGTACCACTATTGCTTCTATGTTTTGATTGATCTAGTGGTAGCATATGACATGTTTGTGGGCTTGCAAACCTAATGTTGAATCTAGAAAATGAGCTCATGATGTGTAATTCAACATGGTCAAGATAACCCTTATACTTTATGAGGTGTGAAGAAGCTTGTCCTTGGATCAAACCGAATTACATATTCTAGGCAAGTGATCTAGATTGAACCATAATTTGGACTCCCTCATATTGATTGACTTAACTCTCACTAAAATTGACACCTTTTTTTGGTGATTGTTGATAAAGGGGGAGAGAAAAGTCACAAAGATAGAAAAGTCACAAAGATCAAAAGTTAAATTGCAAAGATATAGTAAGGGGGAGAGAAATCAAAGTTATGACATTGGAAAGGGATCAATTAAAATTTGAGCACACAAGTAGGGGGAGCAAGCTCATGAACTATTTGTTGCATTTGTTTGTGCATTAACATGATGAATTGTTGCATTGCAAAGCTTAAATTCATATTCATGATTGCATGGTGATTGCTAGAAATAGAACTTGAATGATGATTCGTTGAGAGTAGCTTTACAAGTGCTATCTAGACACCTTTGCTTATAATGTTGATCTCACGAGGTATTTTTAGTGTTTGTGATCTTTACAAGTGATGAATTACAAGTGGTGTCTAGCTACATCGATGCTAAGGATGGTATATAAAGGCAACTCCGATTGGTATCACGCTTCTGTTGATGCAAAACTAGATCTGCAAATACAAAGGGCTAATACCCGAAATCGATATCCAAAGCGTGCCAGTCGATTTGACCTGTTAATCGACAAGGATGAAGATACGAGCACTTTGGTCCTGACAACAGCGATACGCCCGGAAGTCACGGCCAAGAGGTACTCACGCGGAACTCGAGGATCGTCGAAGATTGCACTGGAGCAATGCAACTCGCCGAATCGATGAGAACTCGTAAAAAGAAAAAAATATGCAAATTGACGAAGTCGTCGAAAGTAGATGTAAATAAGAGTAAAAGCTGTTTTTGATATATTGATTGATTTTTACATTGCCCTTCACCCTATATTTATATCCTGATCTACAGAAACATAATCAAATATGACTAGGATACTAAATCCAAACCTAAGGAAATACACGACTTTGATACAACTCAAACTCTAATAAATGTATACAAGGAAATTAACTCCTTTTTATTCCATAGTCCGCTTCAATCACGATGGTACTCTCATTGACCTTCTTCATCGGCACACTCCCTGTTCTATCGGCAGCAACCTTCAAGTCTTTCCCATCGGCACACTCCCTGTTTCATCGGCAGCGGTCTTCAAGTCTCTTCCATCAGCATCGGCAATAATACTCTTAACCTTATCGGCAACAATTCATTTCGAATCCACATGCCACCACCACCATTCACAAGCAGCCTTCTTTACCAACTTTTAATCGGCTATCAATTTCCACAGTAACCTTTCCTCCGCCAATTAGCCCTTCCTGACCATCTTGACACGTGCTAAAAACGATGTCAACACATGCCCCCCAATTTCAGAGTATAAGATACTGATACTCTGAAATTTACTCCAGATAATGCTTGCTGTTACCTATTTTTCTTAACCCATTCTCTAAGCATAACACGATCTGTTACTAAATTTAATCAAATCTAGTTCTAATATCGCACAATTTCCAACTGTTTCTGCCTCAACCCCGATCGAGATACCAAAATAACAAACCATCAGCAAGATCTTATCATAGCCACATCATCATTCTTAAAACTGAAAGATCCTGTGTCAAGATATCTTCCAAGTCATGATTACTTGCCATCAAATCTTCTGCACAATTCCTTGATTGTTGTGCGAATAGTTACCATATCCACCTGAACAACCTCGATTCACCCGCGTACGGCATAGAGATAAGTCAAAAATACCCCTACCCCGAATGGCCTATAAATAGATTTCCCCCGGACTGCTCATCTTCTACCTTCAAACTTCAACCTTTGGCATTCTCTCTCCGGCGGCAACCCTAATCAACAACTTCGTGTTCCTCAACCCACCAAAGCTCCTTCCAACGTCAACTTCAAATCTCCAGTTCGTGCCCTCATCCTTCTCGAAGCAATGGCGGTCAACTTCAACGTCCCTGCGGTTCATTCTTCTCTTATTACCTTTACTTTGATCCTTCTGGTTCCTTATGAGTTCTTACAGTTGGTATTTTTTCTACTTCTTCCATTCTCTTGATCTTCCAAACTCAGGAACTACGCAACACACTGGTTATTCCAACCAACCAACCTCCCCTACATTGCCTAGGTCCAATGGGCGACCCAGATCCAACCGACCTGATCAATGCAGAGGCCAACCGTATCCCCTTCAAAGCTCAAAATTTCTCTTTGAATCTGTGGAAGGATACATTCTGATCTTGGCCCAAACCCACCAAAGGGTGGAAAAATTGGTACTTGAGGGTCAACAGATCGATGCAAGTGTTCTGGGCAGAACGGAAGATAGACCAATGTATCAGGCTATCCATTGCCGATATGCAAAAGAATGAATCCATGATGATAGCTGCCGCTCACTTTTGGTCAGATACCACAAATACCTTTATGTTCGGTCATGGCCCATGCGCCCCTACTCTTGCCGATGTATATATGCTCACCGGCTTGGATATCTCAACTGTCGATGAAAGCCACATTTTTGACAGAAAAGCCGAGTATAGAGTAAATACACGCAACATCGGCGGCTGGACAGGATACATCCAAGAGTACCAAAAGACTGGTACTGTTAATCAAAGAGAGCACGCCATATTCCTGAACATGTGGCTGGAGAAGTTTATCTTCTATGGTCGATCGGTAGGACCAACCAACGCCTTCCTTCCAGCAGCTGAACTCTTGGCCAATGGTGTCAGATTCCCACTCGGCCGATACCTCAAGGGCCAACTACTGATGAGGCCATAGAAGACATTCCATCGGCATCCTCTGCCGATCCTTCGCACGATCCTCTTCAAGCCGCTCCCTCAAGCCAGGCTCAAGAAATTGCTTTGAAACAGGTAAACCGATCAACTGCTTGGTTTACAATATCCCTAGATACCACAGATAGGATTTCTAACTCTCTTTTCTTCACAGGAACAAGATTCTCTCGATAGCTTGTTTTCTTTTGCTATCGACGTCTCCGATGATGACGGAGAAGAGGCGAGTTCTTCCCTGGCATTGGGAACAATATCGGCAGATACCTATGGCCAACTAGAAGCTCTTCTGAACCTGCTGCAACAAGATACCGCTCAACTGGTGATCGATTCAGACCCTGCAAAAACTATCTTCAAAACAATCCACGGCCAAGTCCCTGCCGATGTTGAAGAAATCATCTTCCCAGCAGTTCACCTAGAGAGTAGACAACTTCAATATCAAAGGGCTATTCATCGTATTGCCAACAGAGCAGCTCAGGCTCAACTTAAGGAAGAAATGCTGCAGCTGAAGCAAACTACCGATGAGAAGCACAAAAGCATCAGCAACTTGCAAGCCTCCGGCACTGAACTTAAGCAGAAAATTCTAGATTTATCGGCAAAAAGAGCAGCTTTGCTAACTGAACTGGAAAAGGTTGAAGCAGCCCTGACTCAAGCCAAGCAAGAGGAAGACCAGCTTCCCGACGCTATCAAGGCCCTCCAGCAGGAACGAGATGCCCAAGCTCGCAAGGCCTTGGCCTTCAAAAAGAAACTCAAACCTGTGGAATGAACTGCCGATGAAGATGCCAAAGAACTGAAAGAAGCCGATGAAATTCGCCTGCGTGCGATATCGGCTATCCAAACTTTGTTAAATTAGCGCATCGGCAACAATGCATTGATACTTTGTTTTAACTCTAGCCGATAGGATTGTTATTGACAATTACACTTTTATGCATCTATCCAAATACTAGGGTAATATTTCTTTAAGTATTTTCCATTTAATGCTCTAGGAAATACAACCCCTTCGAGAGTTTCGAGAATATATGCATTACCAGGAACAGATTGATTTATCCGATATGGACCTTCCCAATTAGGTGACCATTTGCCAAACTTAAAACTTTTGGTTCCAATCGGTAAAATCAACTTCCAAACCAATTCTCCATCGACAAATTCCTTTACTTTCACCTTCTTGTCATACCATCTAGCTACCCTTTTCTTATTCTCCTCAATGCTAACCAAAGCTTTTAACCGATGACCTGCTACATCTTCCAACTCATCTTTCATAAGGATATCATAATCATCGGCTGTCAATTGATCTTGAAAGCGTATCCGCCTAGAACCAGTTTTAACCTCCCAAGGTAATACTGTATCATGTCCATACACCAACTGATAAGGTGTTACCTTGGTTGCACCATGACACGCCATCCGATATGACCACAAAGCTTCATTTAATACTGTATGCCACTTCTTAGGATACTCTTTAATCTTGCGCTTAATGAGCTTGATAATTCCTTTATTAGATGCCTCAGCCTGACCATTAGCCTGGGCATAATACGGTGAAGAATTCAAAACTTTAATCCCCATACCTATAGCAAACTCATCAAATTCACCCGACGTAAACATAGTTCCCTGATCGGTAGTGATGGTTTGAGGGATGCCAAATCGGTAGACAATATGCTCCTTCACAAAATCAATCATATTAGCCGATGTCACCTTTTTCAAAGGAATTGCTTCAACCCACTTTGTGAAATAATCGGTAGCAACCAGAATAAATTTATGCCCTTTACTCGATGGTGGATAAATTTGACCGATGAAATCTATAGCCCAACCCCGGAACGGCCAAGGCTTAATTATAGGGTTCATAGCCGATGTGGGTGCCCTCTGAATATTACCAAATTTCTGACATTCCTGACATCCTTTAAAATATTTAAAACAATCCTCAAGAATAGTCAGCCAATAATATCTATTCCTTCTGATCATCCATTTCATCTTGAAAGCTGACTGATGAGCCCCACATACTCCTTCATGAATTTCACCCATCAGGCCTTTTGATTCCTCTATGCTAACACACCTGAGTAAAACTCCATCTATGGTACGGTAATACAATTCATCATCGAGGAGCACATACTTGGTAGCTTGGAACCTTATACGTCTTTCAACCTTTTTAGACGGATTCTTTAAATAATCAATAATTTCCTTTCTCCAGTCATCGGTATCAACTGCTGATATTAATACTTCTTGAACAAGCTGATATCCTGAAGCATGCTGAGCCAATCGGTTAGCTTCTTCATTATGCATCCGAGAAACATGTTCCAAATGAAAATTCCTGAACCCTTTTAACAACTCCAAACACTTTTCATGATATGAAATTAGAATTTCACTTCGGCATTCATAAACTCCAATCAACTGATTTATAACTAGCATTGAATCACCAAAGACTTCAACAGCATCAGCATGTACTTCCTTAAGCAATTCTAACCCTTTTATTAGGGCTTGGTACTCAGCTTGATTATTTGTCGATGTAGCAACAATCGGCAATGAGAACTCATACTTCTTCCCCTGAGGGGAAATCAACACGATACCGATGCCTGCCCCTTCACCACAAGTAGACCCATCAAAGAAAAGTGTCCAAGGAGCAATTTCCAGAGAATCCACCGTGTTGCAATGTTGAGTAACAAAATCGGCCATAACCTGTCCTTTAACTGCCTTAGTCGATTCATAACATAAGTCAAATTCTGATAATGCTAAAATCTATTTACCAATCCTACCATTTAGTATCGGCATTGATAGCATATACTTGACCACGTCATCTTTGCATATAACGGTACATTCAGCCGATAGTAAATAATGCCTCAGCTTAATACAAGAAAAGTATAGACATAGACATAATTTCTCAATGGCCGAATACCTGGTTTCAGCATCTATTAACCGTCTGCTCAAATAATAGATAACACGTTCCTTCCCTTCAAATTCTTGAATAAGAGCTGAACCGATAACAGTATCCTCAGTTGATAAATACAATCTGAAAGGTTTTCCATGTTGAGGTGGAACTAACACTGGAGGATTTGTTAAGTAACTCTTAATTTCATCTAAGGCTAATTGCTGTTCATCTCCCCATTTAAATTCCTGATCGGTTTCAATTTCAATAATGGACTGAAGGCCTTGATCTTACCCGATAGATTAGATATGAATCTTCTGATGAAATTGATCTTACCAATCAAGGATTGTAATTCAGTTTTATCGGCAGGAGCAACAACCTTATTGATCGCCTCAATAGATTTCCTACTAATTTCAATGCCCCGCTGATGCACCATAAAACCCAAGAATTGTCCTGCCGATACACCAAATGCACATTTATTAGGATTCATCTTTAATCCATGCTTTCTTGTGCACTCCAATATCTTCCGCAGATCGGTTAGATGCTTTGTGATATCTCCAGACTTAATCACTATGTCATCAATGTAGATTTCTACCAACGTGCCGATATATTCATGGAAAATAAAGTTCATAGCTCTTTGATAAGTAGCACCGGCATTTTTCAAACCAAATGTCATAACTATCCACTCAAATAATCCTACATGACCTGGACATCTAAAAGCAGTCTTGGAAATATCTTCTTCAGCCATGAATATTTGATTATAACCTGCATTACCATCCATGAAACTGATAATCTGATGCCCTGCTGCAGCATCAATCAATAAATCAGCAATCGGCATTGGGTAGCCATCCATCGGTGTGGCTTTATTGAGATTCCTGAAATCAATACAAACACGAAGTTTCCCATTTTTCTTGTATACAGGAACCACATTAGAAATCCACTCTGCATATCGACACTGCCGAATAAACTTTGCTTCAATTAACTTAGTTATTTCGGCCTTAATATCAGGAAGTATATTAGGATTGCACCGGCGTGCCGGCTGCTGATGTGGCCGAAATCCAGACTTAATAGGCAACCGATGTTCAACTATAGATCGGTCTAATCCAGGCATTTCAGTATAATCCCAAGCAAAACAATCTTTATATTCCTTTAACAAATCAACTAGTTGTTGTTTACACTTGGAATTTAACCTAGAACTAATAAAAGTAGGCCTTGGCCTATCACCTTCACCAATATCTACTTCTATTAAATCATCTGCCGATGTAAATCCTTGACCTAATTTTCCATCATCGGCAAACCTATCCATTAAAACTCTTCTTCAGAACCGACTGCTTGGATCGGTAAAATTTCGTAATCGGCAACCTTGAGGAACTCTTTTTCCCAAGCTTCTCCTGATATGCACCTGGTTCACTCATAAGTGTCTGATTCTGCCGATGCGATGATATAAGAAGAATCACCAGGAACAACTTCAATTTTATCTCCAATCCATTGTACAAGACACTGATGCATTGTAGAAGGAACACAACAATTAGCATGAATCCAATCCCTTCCTAAAAGCAGATTATATGCACCCTTGCCATTAATAACAAAGAAAGTTGTCGGTAAGGTTTTACTGACGATGGTCAATTCAACACACACTGCCCCTTTAGCTGGTGATACATTGCCTTCAAAATCCTTTAGCATCATATCAGTCTTAATTAAGTCTTGATCTCCCTTACCAAGCTTCTGATACATCACATAAGGCATAATATTAATTGCAGCTCCTCCATCAATAAGTATCTTCGATACAGGCTGCCCATCAACTCTGCCTTTTACAAACAAAGCCTTGAGATGTTGTCTCTCGTCATCGACAGGCTTCTCAAAAACAGCCATCATTGGATCTAGCGTTAATTGAGCTATTTGGTTAGAGAAAACAGCCTCTTCTTCGCTATCAGATAGAGCTAAAAATTCCATCGGCAACATAAACACCATATTGACATCTGTCGATGGGCTTTTATTTTTGTGCCTTATCTGCCACTGTTGATTACCAGATCTCTCATTGGAGGAACTTTCTTCTTGGTATAAGTCTTTTTGACGCTCTCGCTGCATTTTCCTCTTCTGTGTCTTTGTCAAACCCTCTGGACACCATTGAGGAAGTTTAGTTTTCCACACTGGCTGATAAGTCCTGGTTGTCTCCACATGACGTATATTAGGATCCCTGTAAAATATTTCCTCATCAGGAACTCTTGCATCTGCCATCTCTTCAAGTTCCTCTTGGTTTCTCAGAAAATATGCAACGCGTTTACCAAGCCTTTCATGTACACTGAGCCTGCCCCCAGCCGATCATATACTGATGCTTTCCTTCTGATCGGCTCATTAATGGACAAACCTTGATTACTAGATTGAAACCTCCTTACAGGACGATTAACTCCATAATAACCATTGCACTCTGGCCAATCTTCAACAGTAGGTAACTTAATACCTTCTTCCCAACAATGAATAAAAAACGGACACCTCCAATGATCCTTATGCCGATTCCACTCCTCTTGACGTCTTTCCTCTTGCTGTTGTCGATACCGGTCCCTTCGCTGATGCCAGCCTTCCTGTTGTCTTTGATGAGTAATCACAATGTCAGATCAAGGAGGCTTTCCAGAACTGTCACTTTCTGTCAATAGCCCCTTGCCTTTTGCATCATCGGTAGTTATCCGATGTTGGGGATCTACTGATGCATTCTTTTCAGCAGCTTCCGATGTCAATACTTTAATTTTACCTTCAGCATCCAACATATTTGCTGGAAAAGGATGTTGATCAATTTTCATCGGCTTCTGAATCTTGGAATTGCCAAATTTTATTCTCCCAGACTCAATAGCTAACTGTAACTGTTGTCTAAATACTTTGCACTCATTTGTACTGTGTGAAGTTGCATTATGCCATTTGCAATACAACATTTTCTTCAACTCTTCTGCCGATGGGATCACATGATTAGGTGACAACTTAATCTGGCCCTCCTAAAGCAAAAGATCAAATATCTTATCAGCTTTGGTGACGTCAAAAGTAAACTTTTCTGGCTCTTTGTGACCAAAGGGACAAGATATCGGCTTTTTATTCTTAACCCACTCAGCCAAACCGATAACTGGTTCTTCATCCAAATCAGAATCTTCTACTTCTTCGACAAATGAAACTTTCTTGTTCCAATTCCTTTTAGGTTCAAAAGCCCTAGTGTCTTGATCAGAAATCCTTTGCACTAGATGACTTAGGCTTTCGAACTCCTGAGAAGCATATCTGTCCTTAAGGTGTGGCAACAATCCCTAAAAGGCCAAATCGGCAAGTTGCCGATCATCCAATACCAGGCTATAACATTTGTTTTTTACATCTCATAGCCTTTGCACAAAGCCTTCCACCGATTCATCATTGCGCTGTCTCATCTTTACCAAATCGGTAAGCTTCTTTTCATGAACTCCAGTAAAGAAATATTTATGAAATTGCTTTTCCAGATCAGCCCAAGTAATAATAGAATTTGACGGCAATGAAATAAACCATGTAAATGCTGATCCAGATAAAGATGATGAAAACAAACGAACTCTTAACTCATCTCTACTAGCTGCCTCTCCACATTGAATAATAAAACGATTAACATGCTCCATGGTTGATGTATCATCTTGCCCAGAGAACTTAGTGAAATCTGGCACCTTGTACCGATTTGGGAGAGGAATCAAATCATATGCCGGAGGATACGGAGTCCGATAAGAATAGGTATTAACTTTGGGCTTGATCCCAAACTGATCCTTCATAATTCCTGCTATTTTATCGGCCCAAAAAGCATCAACTTCTTGTTGACGACATGGTTGAATTTCTACCGGAGGTATTTGCTGATACCCTTCTGTATATCTTTGTGGCCCACGATCTCCAGCAATTGGCAAATTTGCCACTATTTGTGGTCCATTAACCTGCTGAAAAGGGTTCATCGGTTGAGCTGCCGATGCTTGATTCTGAAGACCAGCATGCATATGACCTTGATGAATACCTGCAACTTGCTGATTTGGCTGAACTGTATGTTGAGCGGTAAACTACCCTGACCAATTATTAGCGTTCATCGGTACAAAATTTGCCGATGGCTGGTAACTTGCTGGCATTGCTGGATAATTACAACCAGCTTGAGGTATAACCTGGACTCCAGGTTGACTTACGATAGGAGCCTTCTGTTGCATCGGTAACAAATTTGCCGATGGACTTGAATTAAATGTTTGACCCAAAGACACCTGGAAACCTCCTAGAGTTGGTTGCACAGTAGTTGCTGTAGTATATTGAGGTACTTGAGCTATCGGCGAACCGGCCGATGGCATAGGAACTTTTCCCGCTGCATCAAACACTTGAGGTGATCCATGGTTGAAAACAGATGGCTCTGGAGGCATACCATATCCCCACCAATTAGCAGGAGTCTGATTATTCTGTGGTACAGGACCTGATAAAGCCGATGCTGATAGATCTGTATTAAGCTGAACTCGTCCTGATAATGCTGAATCTGGCCGCATCGGTGTGGACTGTACGTTAGATAAACCTGCTGATACTGGAGGAGAAGAAATCTCTGTACTCACAACGGCTGGGGGAGCCGATGGAGCAATAGCAGATGCTGATTCTGGTTGATGATAAGCAGGCCCAACGTAACGAGGTGACGCTTGCCCTTCTTTGAAAGTTCGAATCACAGCATTATGAACAGTATTGGACAGCACATTGGAGTGATTAATTAAAGCATGATTTACTGCAGAATTAACCATCTCTTGAAGTTTACCCGGATTAGAATCAAAGGTAACTTGCTGAGGCAGCGGCAAGTCTTGCTTCTGGATGACTTGTCCACTTTTGTTCAAACTGAATGACTTCAAGCAGAGTTGTCTGTATTCTTCTATAGCCCTCTCCATAGCCTGCTTCTGATCTTCCTTAAGATCTTCTTCTGTTACCGCGATGATGTTCCCCGCATCGATCTCAGGATTAAGCATATTGACTAGATCGGTCCCACCGGGCGTGCCAAAAGATGTGTTGATGCAAAAGTAGATCTGCAAACACAAAGGGCTAATACCCGAAATCGATATCCAAAGCGTGCCAGTCGATTTGACCTGTTAATCGACAAGGACGAAGATACGAGCACTTTGGTCCTGACAACAGCGATACGCCCGGAAGTCACGACCAAGAGGTACTCACGCGGAACTCGAGGATCGTCGAAGATTGCACTAGAGCAATGCAACTCGCCGAATCGATGAGAACTCGTAAAAAGGAAAAAATATGCAAATTGACGAAGTCGTCGAAAGTAGATGTAAATAAGAGTAAAAGCTGTTATTGATATATTGATTGATTTTTACATTGCCCTTCACCCTATATTTATATCCTGATCTACAGAAACATAATCAAATACGACTAGGATACTAAATCCAAACCTAAGGAAATACACGACTTTGATACAACTCAAACTCTAATAAATGTATACAAGGAAATTAACTCCTTTTTATTCCATAGTCCGCTTCAATCACGATGGTACTCTCATTGACCTTCTTCATCGGCACACTCCCTGTTCTATCGGCAGCAACCTTCAAGTCTTTCCCATCGGCACACTCCCTGTTTCATCGGTAGCGGTCTTCAAGTCTCTTCCATCGGCATCGGCAATAATACTCTTAACCTTATCGGCAACAATTCATTTCGAATCCACATGCCACCACCACCATTCACAAGCAGCCTTCTTTACCAACTTTTAATCGGCTATCAATTTCCACAGTAACCTTTCCTCCGCCGATTAGCCCTTCCTGACCATCTTGACACGTGCTAAAAACGATGTCAACAGCTTCAAAGGTCCATTCTATATACCTTAGCATCAATTTGATAGTAGTAACTCTCCCAAAATTCAAATCCATACATATGTGCAAAATTGAACCAAGCTCATGGAAGCACGTATGTAGGGGGAGCTAATACTATCAAAATTGAAAATTGTTTTCATTTCATATCTTTGTGATAGTTGTCATCAATTACCAAAAAGGGGGAGATTGAAAGCCCAAGTTTGGTTTTGGTAATTAATGACACCAAGTTGCTAATGCCATGTGTTAAGTGTTTCGAGTTAGGCATAAGCAACACATGTGATGAAGGTGTACGTGGCACGGAGTGGTGGCCACAAGATCACAAAGAAATGGTGCATGGACATGAAATATCGATCATGGTGGATGAAAGGTCTTGATGGCTAGAGGGGGGTGAATAGCCTTTTAAAATTTTCTACAAAGACAAGCTAAACAAGTTTATCAATACAACAAATAGCGAGATGCGAGTTTTGCTTAGCCTACGGGGTGTATGCAAGCCACCTAACCAATTCACAAGGCTAGTATATTTGCACTCAACCGCACAAGACAAACCGAGAAGGTAACTACAACTATAACTAGCAAGCTACACAAAAGAGCTACTCTAGCAAAGCTAACAAGCTAGCAAAGATAACTAAGAAGGTAATACAAGATAGAGTTAGAATGGTTTCACCGAGGGGCGAAGTATTGAACCAACCAATATGATCAACAATGAATACCAAGACAACCGAACACCGGGATCAATCAATCACAATATGGAAGTGTTGACACGAAGATTTATCCCGAGGTTCACGTGCTTGCCGGCACGCTAGTCCCCGTTGTGTCCCTCTTCACCACGTGGTTCGGTGGCTAATCGGTCTCACACCGAGCCTCTCAAAAGGCGCCACAAGAACCTACCAAATGGCAAAAGGTTGCAATGACACGAGCAATCCACTAATGTTGCCTTTGGCGCTTCGCCGAGGTAGGCACAAACCCCTCACAAACACCGGAGGTGGCCAAGAACAATCACCAACTCTTGCCAACGCCTCCAAGCTGCTCTAAGCCGTCTAGGTGGCGGCAACCACCAAGAGAAACAAGAATCCCGCAGCAAATCAACCACCAAGTGCCAACTAGATGCTATCTCACAATGCAAATGCACTTGGATCACTCAATCTCACTTCGAATATGCAAACAAGCAAGAGAGATGAGTGGGAGGGGAGTTGCTTAGCTCAAAGTGCTCACAAGTATGTCAAAATGTGCAAGAATGAGAGCCTTGAGCCGGCCAACGAGTATTTATAGACGTACCCCTTCGAATATAGCCGTTAGAAACTGAAATCAGCAGCAGTCGCGCTCACCGGACGCGCTGGTGCAACAGACCGGACGCGCCGGTGCTGCAACGGCTAATTTTTGAAACACTGACCGGACGCGCCGGTGGTAACGACCGGACGCGCTGGTCACCACCGGACGCGCCGGTCCCGTGACTCACCGGACGCGCCGGTCAACACCGAGTCGCGCAAAACAAACCAACCACCGGACGCGCTGGTGAACCGACCGGACGCCACAGTGACCGCGTCCGGTGGGAGTCCAGTAAGCTCCCTGGACCACCGGACGCGTCCGGTGGCCTGTGACCGGACGCGCCTCGCGTCCGGTGCAGCAACTGAAAAACGCGCAGTTACTGGACACTGACCGGACGCGCCGGACGCACAGTGACCGCGTCCGGTGCAGCGTCCGGTGCAGCGTCCGGTGCAGCGTCCGGTGACTTCTGTGACCTCCGTTCGCTTCCGTTTCTTTTCCGTTTGATTTCCGACTTTCGGCGTAGTAGAAAATAGGCATTTCAACTCCTCGAAAACGCCTGAATCCCGCCTCGCAAGCTCGGCGGGAGGGAGAGAGGACCCCAAAACCTCTCTACCGCTCAAACTCCAACGCCGTCGCAAACGTGCTAACACCACCAAGTGATCATCACTATGTGCATGTGTGTTAGCATTTTCACAATCATTTTTCGAGGCGTTATTAGTTCTATCCAAATGCATATGATCATAAAATGCACACCTAGAGGCACTTAGGAGTTCTATAGCCGCGTCATTCCCCTCTTTATAGTACGGCTATCTATCCTATAATGTAACCACACCCACTAGGTGTCTTGGTTACTAAAACACAACCCTTAAGCATATACCTTTGCCTTGATCACGTAGGGTTGCATCCAAATCCAAGTGTGGCCATCATGATCACCATGTCCATCTTGCCACCAACCTTGGAATGTACTAATCCTCATATGCTACATACAACTTAGGCATAGGATTAGTACTTAGGCATTGTCACTAATTACCAACACCAAACATAGGACTTTCAATCTCCCCCTTGTTGGTAATTGGTGACAACCCTTTCACAAAGATATTATGATAAAAATTTTGATTGAACCCATGTCACATTGTCCAAGTATATTACCATGTGTAAGAAGTATGGACAAGTGATCATGAATTCAAAATTGATAGCAATGGCTCCCCCTACATGTATGCTATATGTTTGGATTTTGGAAGCATACATGTTAGATAGGAAAGATTAGGAGCATTGACTATCAATAGGTGCTAAGTGTTTTAGATTATAGACCTTTGAAGCGTGATACCATCGGAGTAGCGATAAACACCATCTTAGCACCTTGTGTAGTTAGATCCACTTGAAAAAGCACAAACAAAACTAGAAACCTCGTGAGATCAACATTATAAGCAAGGTTCTAGTACCACTTTGAAAGATATGAAGCAAGTAAGATCTAACTACTTCCTATTCATGCTAGTACTTCAATTCATCATTCAAATTACACTAGCAAGTCACCACACAAGCAAAGTATCGGAGAAAAAGAAATGCATAACAATGCATCATACATATGAAGTGCACATGGAAATGCAACATTCATGTTTAAGAGCTTGCTCCCCCTACTTGTGTGCTTGAAATTTTAGTTGATCCCCTTCTTTTATCAATTCTCCCCTTTAGGTTTTCTCTTTGTGAACATTTTTCTTCCCCTTTGAGTTCTATCTTTGTGAACAACATTTTCTCCCCCTTTGGCACCAATGACCACAAGGGACCAATTTTAGATAGATTATTATGTAGAATTATGGGGTGAGGATCAAGTTTGTGATTCAACCTAGATTGCTTGCATAAATAAAATGCTTCGGTTTGAACCAAGGGCAAGCTTCTTCACACCTCACTAGAAGGGTTATCATGCACCATGTTGAAGCAAATATTTAGACAAGTTTTCTAGATTAAATACTTAGGATCACAAGCGCTCAAACAAGTTATATGTTACCACTAGATCATACAAGTCATGGAAACAATAGTGGCACCATATAAACTTCAAAACCATTTTATTTTTATGAATGAGCCTAGAACATAAGAAATCATGACTAGATGCACTAAACATGTCCTTAGTATAGAATGTATGACATGTCAACCAATTGTACCTTGGGGCTCGAAGGAGAGGCATGTCATATATGGGGGTGCATCAACTCATGTTGGAGAAGTCAAGTATGTTCAACTCATTCTTTAGCTTGTGAAATCTCTTCTCATCAAGTGGCTTGGTGAATAGATCGGCTAATTGATCTTCGGTGCCCACACTCTCAATAGCAATGTCACCCTTTTGTTGATGATCTCTAATGAAATGATGACGAACATCAATATGCTTTGTTCTTTGATGTTGAACCGGATTGTTGGTTAGCTTCACGGCACTTTCATTGTCACATAGCAATGGCACATTCTTGAAATTGATTCCAAAATCCTTCAATGTTGCCTTCATCCACAAGATTTGTGCACAACAACTACCCGCGGCGATGTATTCGGCTTCGGCGGTAGATAGTGCAATACTATTTTGCTTCTTGGATGACCATGAGACAAGTGATCTTCCCAACAATTGACAAGTCCCGGAAGTGCTCTTTCTCTCCACTTTGTCACCGGCATAGTCGGAATCCGAATATCCAACTAGCTCAAAGCTTGCACCTTTGGGATACCATAATCCAACATCTTGTGTATGCTTCAAATACCTCAATATTCTCTTTGTTGCCTTCAAATGACTTTCTCTTGGTGAGGCTTGAAATCTTGCACACATGCATACACTAAACATCACATCGGGCCTTGATGCCGTCACATAGAGTAGGCTACCAATCATTGATCTATATAGCTTTTGATCCACCATGTTGCCACTCTTGTCACTATCCAAACTTCCACTAGTGCCCATTGGGGTTGTAATGCCCTTTGCATCTTCCATGCCAAACTTCTTGAGCATATCTTTGATGTACTTGGTTTGGCTCACAAATGTTCCTTCCTTCATTTGTTTGATTTGAAGTCCAAGAAAGAAACTAAGTTCACCAATCATTGACATTTCAAATTCCTTTGCCATCATTTTCCCAAACTCATCACAATAATCTTGATTGGTTGAACCGAATATGATATCATCAACATATATTTGCAATACAAACAAGTCTTTCCCAATCTTCTTGGTGAAGAGAGTAGTATCCACTTTGCCCATGACAAATCCTTTGGATAGCAAGAAGTCCCTCAATCTTTCATACCATGCTCTAGGTGCTTGCTTCAATCCATACAGAGCTTTCCTTAACTTGTATACATGGTTGGGTTTCTTGTCATCCTCAAAACCGGGAGGTTGCTCCACATACACCTCCTCTTGGATGTACCCATTGAGAAATGCACTCTTCACATCCATTTGATATAGCTTGATATTATGAGCACAAGCATAGGCAAGTAAGATCCTAATTGCTTCCAATCTTGCAACCGGGGCATAAGTTTCACCAAAGTCAAGACCCTCTATTTGTGTGTAACCTTGAGCCACTAGTCTTGCTTTGTTCCTTACTACTATTCCATCTTGATCTTGCTTGTTGCGAAAGACCCATCTTGTTCCAATGATATTATGATTCTTAGGCCTCTCAACTAGTTCCCATACTTCATTTCTCTTGAAGTTGTTAAGCTCTTCATGCATTGCATTTACCCAATCCGGATCTCTCAATGCTTGATCAATGTCCTTGGGTTCTTCCATTGACACAAAAGAAGAGTGAGCACAAAATGATGCCAATCTTGATCTAGTTTGAACTCCTCTTTGTATGTCACCAATGATGGAATCCAATGGATGGTCTCTTGCAATGTTAGTTGGTTGAAGCACTTGCACTTGATTGCTTAGATGTTGATGTTGATCATGAGTTGGAGATGATGAACTAGCCACTTGTTGATCTTGTTGCACTTGAGATGATGTACTAGCTTGATTTTGCATTAGAGACCCACTAGCTTGTGTAATTGGACTTTGGAGCACTTGATCTTTGTTGTCATCCACATCAATCACTTGCTTTGGCCTAATATCACCAATATCCATTTCTTTCATAGCATTGGTCAATTGAGTTCCTCTCACATCATCCAAGTTATTCTCCTCATCTTGAGAGCCATTTGTTTCATCAAACTCAACATCATGAACTTCCTCAAGTAAACCACTAGCCAAATTCCAAACTCTATAAGCTTTGCTAGTAGTGGAGTAACCAAGTAAGAATCCTTCATCACATTTCTTCTCAAACTTGCTCAATCTAGTGCCCTTCTTCAAGATGTAGCATTTGCAACCAAATACTCGAAAGTATGCAATGTTGGGCTTTCTTCCATTTAAGATCTCATATGGTGTCTTCTCTATGAACTTGTGGCAATAGAGACGGTTGCTATATAAGCAAGCCGTGTTGATTGCTTCGGCCCAAAATGAATGACTCACATTATACTCATTCAACATTGATCTTGCCATATCAATCAAAGTTCTATTCTTCCTCTCAACTAGGCCATTAGATTGAGGTGTATACTTGGCCGAGAATTGATGCTTGATTCCAAGCTCATCACATAGCTCATCAACTCTTGTGTTTCTAAACTCACTTCCATTGTCACTTCTTACTTTCTTGATTGTGGTCTCAAACTCATTTTGCACTCTCTTGATGAACTTCTTGAATATGTCAAATACATCACTCTTGTCCACAAGAAAGAATACCCATGTGTATCTAGTGAAATCATCCACAATCACAAAGCCATACTTGTTGCCACCAATGCTTGTGTATGTAGTTGGCCCAAATAGATCCATGTGCAACAACTCAAATGCCTTAGAAGTACTCATAATGCTCTTCAATGGATGAGTGTTGCCCACTTGTTTTCCGGCTTGACATGCACTACATAGCTTATCCTTCTCAAATGTGACATCCTTCAAGCCTCTAACTAAGTCATGCTTCACTAACTTGTTCAATTGCTTCATGCCAACATGACCAAGTCTTCTATGCCATAACCAACCCATACTTGATTTGGTGAGCAAGCATGTTGAAAGTTGAGTGTCACTAGCATTGAAATCAACCAAGTATAGATTCTCATATCTAAAACCCTTGAAGATCAAATTTGAGCCATCAACACTAACTATCTCCACATCATCAACACCAAATATGCACTTGAAACCTAGATCACATAATTGAGCAACCGAGAGAAGATTGAAGTTCAACTTTTCAACTAAGAGCACATTGGAAATGCTATGATCATTTGAGATTGCAATCCTTCCAAGAGCCTTCACATCACCCTTGCTATTGTCACCAAATGTGATGCTATCAATGCCACTATCATTTGATTTGAGAGAGTTGAACATTCTTGAATCACCGGTCATATGTTGAGAGCACCCACTATCAAGCACCCAATGCCTTCCTCCGGCCTTGTAATTAACCTACAAAATAAATTAATGTTTCTTAGGTACCCATACTTGTTTGGGTCCTTGGAGGTTAGTGACTAAGCTCTTTGGTACCCAAATGGCCTTCTTCTTTGGACCCACAATTGGTGTACCAACAAACTTAGCATGCACACCTTTCTCACCCTTGGTAAGCACATAACAAGAATCAAACGGAATGTAAGGTACATTAGCATTTTTCTTGTTCTTGTTCATTTTATTACAATTAACCTCTAGATGTCCAACTTGCTTGCATCTATTGCAATAACGACCATTGCCCTTCACAAAGCGAGGCTTTGGAGTAGCAAAGGCCGCCTTGCCCTTCTTGGGAGTATAGCCCAAACCCTCTTTGTTAAGAGAGAATCTTTGGCTACCCAAGCATTTTAGCAAGCGGGCATCCCCACCATAGGCATTGCCTAATGCGCGGGTGAGATCATCCACCTCTCTCTTGAGAGTCTCATTCTCAACCACAAGTGATGAATCACTAGTAGTAGAGGTAGAGTTGGTTGTGGTGGATGATGATGAGCTACATGAAGCATTAGTAGGACCAACAAATAAAGAATCATCAATAATATCACATGTTAGTCCAATATCACAAGTGAGAATCACTTGCTCCTCCTTAGCTTCCTTCATGAGCTTCTCCAACTTGAGGTCCTTCTCCTTGATGAGCTCAAGTAGAGAGGAGTGAGCTTCCTTAAGCCTAGTGTGAGCAACTTCAAGGTCCTCGTGGTCTTCCTTTAGACTCTCACGAGAGGCCTCTAGCTCATCAAAGGATTTCCTAAGAGCTTTGAGCTCTTGTTCAATTCCTTTGCACTCCTTACTCTTTTTGAGAGCAACAAGTTCCTCCATCAAGGCATCATTTTGATTGCTCTTGGCAATGAGCTCTTGTTCCAAGATTTTGTATTTCTTGGTTGTCCTCTTGTAGCCCTTGCTCATTTGATCTATTATGCCCAATAGATCATCCTTGGAGTAGTCCTCATCCTCCTCATCATCACTCCTACAATCATCACTAGCACAAGAATCATCATCACTATCATCATATTTTACCTTGGTAGGCTTGGCCATAAGGCATGTCGATGTAGTGTCGAAGATGGATGACTTGTTGGAGAGGGCGATGCTTGCAATGGCTCGCCGAGTGGTCCTCTCATCATCACTAGAGCTTTCATCATCATCACTATCGGAGTTGTCACTATCCCAAGTGACCACATAACCACCACCCTTCTTCTTCTTGTTGATAGTGAAGCTCCTCTTCTCTTTCTTCTCCTTCTTGTCCTTCTTGTTCTTCTTCAACTTCAACTCTCCATCATGATATCTTTTGTCTTCATAGGGGCACTTTGCCACTACATGATCGGGGCTATTGCAATTGTAGCAAAGCACCTCCTTTGCCTTTATGAAGTCCCTTCTCTTCCTTGCACCATATCCTTTCTTCTTCATGAACCTCCCCATCTTATGCACTAGGAGGGCCATGGTCTCATCATCGAATGGATCATCATCATCACTCTCCACCTTGCTCTTGCCCTTAGAAGATGAAGCCTTGAATGCCATGGGCTTCTCTTGCTTGACCTTGGTCTCCTTCTTCTCTTCTACCTCATCTTCATCATCATTGTATTGGGCATCGGTCATTATATCTCCAAGCACATCGGTTGGTTTGACCTTGTCCAATCCCTCTCTAAAGATCATTCTTCTCAAGGTGGCAAACTTCTTGGGTAAGCACATTAAGAACTTGTGTGAGAAGTCCTTGTCCTCAACCTTCTCTCCAAGCCCCTTGAGATCATTGACAATGACTTGGAGCCTATAGAACATCTCCGGGATAGATTCATCTTCCTTCATCTTGAAAGTGGAGAACTTGTCCTTGAGCATATATAGTTTGGCACTTTTTACCATTGAAGTGCCTTCATATGTTTCTTCAAGCCTTATCCAAAGCTCATTTGCCTTTTCAAGATCTTTGATTTGCTCAAATACTTTGTCATCAATGGCTCGGTAGATTGTATCAAGTGCCGCCGTGTTGCATTGCTTGTTGATGCGGTCATTTGGAGTGAGATGTTCTTCATCAAGAATGATGTATCCTTCTTTTGTCACATCCCAAACCTTCTCATGTATATTGCCTAGATATTGCTTCATTTTCCTTTTCCAATGATCAAAGGAAGAGACGCCATCAAAGAATGGAGGCTTGCCATTAACATGGTTGAACATAACTTGAGCCATCTTGCACCGAGGTTGTTAAGCCTAGTAAACGGTGACCACGGCTCCGATACCACTTGAAAGGTCTTGATGGCTAGAG
Organism: Saccharum hybrid cultivar R570; assembly: GCA_038087645.1. Taxonomy (NCBI): domain Eukaryota; kingdom Viridiplantae; phylum Streptophyta; class Magnoliopsida; order Poales; family Poaceae; genus Saccharum; species Saccharum hybrid cultivar. The sequence goes on along the minus strand of JAQSUU010000534.1, from coordinate 16,830,172 downwards.
GGGGGTGAATAGCCTTTTAAAATTTTCTACAAAGACAAGCTAAACAAGTTTATCAATACAACAAATAGCGAGATGCGAGTTTTGCTTAGCCTACGGGGTGTATGCAAGCCACCTAACCAATTCACAAGGCTAGTATATTTGCACTCAACCGCACAAGACAAACCGAGAAGGTAACTACAACTATAACTAGCAAGCTACACAAAAGAGCTACTCTAGCAAAGCTAACAAGCTAGCAAAGATAACTAAGAAGGTAATACAAGATAGAGTTAGAATGGTTTCACCGAGGGGCGAAGTATTGAACCAACCAATATGATCAACAATGAATACCAAGACAACCGAACACCGGGATCAATCAATCACAATATGGAAGTGTTGACATGAAGATTTATCCCGAGGTTCACGTGCTTGCCGGCACGCTAGTCCCCGTTGTGTCCCTCTTCACCACGTGGTTCGGTGGCTAATCGGTCTCACACCGAGCCTCTCAAAAGGCGCCACAAGAACCTACCAAATGGCAAAAGGTTGCAATGACACGAGCAATCCACTAATGTTGCCTTTGGCGCTTCGCCGAGGTAGGCACAAACCCCTCACAAACACCGGAGGTGGCCAAGAACAATCACCAACTCTTGCCAACGCCTCCAAGCTGCTCTAAGCCGTCTAGGTGGCGGCAACCACCAAGAGAAACAAGAATCCCGCAGCAAATCAACCACCAAGTGCCAACTAGATGCTATCTCACAATGCAAATGCACTTGGATCACTCAATCTCACTTCGAATATGCAAACAAGCAAGAGAGATGAGTGGGAGGGGAGTTGCTTAGCTCAAAGTGCTCACAAGTATGTCAAAATGTGCAAGAATGAGAGCCTTGAGCCGGCCAACGAGTATTTATAGACGTACCCCTTCGAATATAGCCGTTAGAAACTGAAATCAGCAGCAGTCGCGCTCACCGGACGCGCTGGTGCAACAGACCGGACGCGCCGGTGCTGCAACGGCTAATTTTTGAAACACTGACCGGACGCGCCGGTGGTAACGACCGGACGCGCTGGTCACCACCGGACGCGCCGGTCCCGTGACTCACCGGACGCGCCGGTCAACACCGAGTCGCGCAAAACAAACCAACCACCGGACGCGCTGGTGAACCGACCGGACGCCACAGTGACCGCGTCTGGTGGGAGTCCAGTAAGCTCCCTGGACCACCGGACGCGTCCGGTGGCCTGTGACCGGACGCGCCTCGCGTCCGGTGCAGCAACTGAAAAATGCGCAGTTACTGGACACTGACCGGACGCGCCGGACGCACAGTGACCGCGTCCGGTGCAGCGTCCGGTGCAGCGTCCGGTGCAGCGTCCGGTGACTTCTGTGACCTCCGTTCGCTTCCGTTTCTTTTCCGTTTGATTTCCGACTTTCGGCGTAGTAGAAAATAGGCATTTCAACTCCTCGAAAACGCCTGAATCCCGCCTCGCAAGCTCGGCGGGAGGGAGAGAGGACCCCAAAACCTCTCTACCGCTCAAACTCCAACGCCGTCGCAAACGTGCTAACACCACCAAGTGATCATCACTATGTGCATGTGTGTTAGCATTTTCACAATCATTTTTCGAGGCGTTATTAGTTCTATCCAAATGCATATGATCATAAAATGCACACCTAGAGGCACTTAGGAGTTCTATAGCCGCGTCATTCCCCTCTTTATAGTACGGCTATCTATCCTATAATGTAACCACACCCACTAGGTGTCTTGGTTACTAAAACACAACCCTTAAGCATATACCTTTGCCTTGATCACGTAGGGTTGCATCCAAATCCAAGTGTGGCCATCATGATCACCATGTCCATCTTGCCACCAACCTTGGAATGTACTAATCCTCATATGCTACATACAACTTAGGCATAGGATTAGTACTTAGGCATTGTCACTAATTACCAACACCAAACATAGGACTTTCAGTGGAGATGCACATAAAATGATGGACATGATGATCAAGTGGAAGAGAAGGATCTAAGAGCGCAAGGCAAAGGTATAACCATAGGGTTTTCCTTTTTCCGGTCTAAGTTGAGTAGAGAAGTGATTGACCGGGTTTAGGATACATAGCTGACTATCAAGAGGGGCAATCACGGTTAGCTCAGGAATCAAGTGCCACTAGATCAATGTCTTGAGCATATGCATTAGAATCTAGTTGAGAACTAACATAGTGCCTTAAAATATGTTTGTGAAATGCTAACACACATGCACATGGTGGTGTACACTTGATGGTGTTAGCACATTTGCGAAGGCGGTGGAGTTTAAGCAGTAGAGAGGGGTTTGTGTTCCTCTCCCCCTCCCACCGAGCTTGCGAAGCGGGATTCGGCGCTTTTTGGAGAAGTGAAACGCCTATTTTCTACTGCGCCGGAAGTCGGAAAAGAAATGGAGGCGAACGGCGGTCTCTGTGGCGACCGGACGCTGCACCGGACGCGGTCACGGTTTGACCGGACGCGTCCGGTCAGTTCAACGCGGCGCGGGCACTAGGGTTTGTGACCGGACGCTGGTCCGGTCAGTTCTCTTGTGCGCAGAAGGAGAGCACGCGACCGGCGCGTCTGGTCCCTCACGGAACCGGAGCGTCCGGTCAGGCGTCCAGAGGGGCAGAGAGCAGTGGAGTGACGATCGGACGCGCGGCGCGTCCGGTCACGTGCGATCGGACACGTCCGGTCTCGATGGGAGCTTACTGGAATGCGACCGGACGCTGGCACTGTCGCGTCCGGTCAAACGGTTGAGCGCGTCCGGTCAACGGCAACGGCTAGTTCTGACGCGCACTATTTCTTGCTGTCGTGTAGTGACCGGACGCGTCCGGTCACCCTGACCGGAGCATCTGGTCAGCGCATTTTCCGCTGCGTCATCCGTAACGGCTAGCTGCGTACCCCTTCGTTATAAATAGATGGTGTCCGGGGTTTGAGGGCAACTCTTGCACATTTTGAGACCTAGAGACATCCTTTGAGCTAGAGAACAACCCCTCCACTCATCTCTTTGATTGATTGCACATCTTGAGTGAGATTGAGTGAGATTCAAGTGCATTGCTTGAGAGTTGCATTCTAGAGGCACTTGATCTTCGAGTTGCTACGGATTTCTTGTTACTCTTCCGTGTTTCCCGACACGGTAGACGGCTTGGAGCAGCGGAGGTGATTGAGCTCGCAATTGGAGATTGTTGGAGCCTTCACCAAGTGTTGTAAGGGGTTCTTGATCCTTCCCCGTGGGAGTTCGCAAATTGGATACTCTAGTGGAGCTCGTGGCTTGGAGGATCCCCATCTTGTGTGCGGTTGTGCAGCGCCCGCCGAGGGCTCGACACTTGATAGTCGATTAGCTCGCGAATCGACAAGTGGGTGCATCGCCACAACGAGGAGTAGCTTGCCGGGAAGCAAGTGAACCTCGGTAAAAATCTTGTGTCATCTCTTTGCCGAGGATTTCTCTTGTGGTTGATCATTGTGATTGATTCTTCGAGTGCATTACTTCTCTACATCGTTGGTATAAGAATCAAGTCACTTGCTCTTTACTTTCTTGTACTAGTCCTAGTGTAGCTTTTATCACATAGGAGTAAGTAGCTTAGTGACTTAGTCTTGTTGGTGTATTTTAGAGATCATAGCCTTGCTTCTCTAGTATTGTATAGGTGGCTTGCATAGTGTAGTTGAGCTAGTGCTAGAATTAGCTTAGCCATCTTTTATACTAACATGGTTGTTTAGTGAAGCTTGTAGTTTTTTTAAATAGGCTATTCACCCCCCCTCTAGCCATTTGGACCTTACACAAGTGCCACTTGTGCTCATTCTATCAATCTTGCATCCACCATAGTCGGAGTCCGAATATCCAATCAACTCAAAATTAGACCCCTTTGGAAACCATAATCCAACATCATGAGTGCCCTTAAGATATCTCAATATTCTCTTGGTTGCTTTCAAGTGACTCTCTCTAGGTGAAGCTTGATATCTTGCACATTTGCACACACTGAACATCACATCCGGCCTAGAAGCGGTGACATAGAGCAAACTTCCAATCATAGACCGGTATTGCTTTTGATCTACCATGTTGCCACTAGCATCAACACCCAATTGATCATTTGTGCCCATTGGTGTACTCATTGGCTTAGCATCTTGCAATCCAAATTTCTTGATCATGTCCTTGATGTACTTCCCTTGACTTACAAAAGTGTCATTCTTCATTTGCTTGATTTGAAGTCCAAGGAAGTAACTAAGCTCTCCAATCATAGACATCTCAAAATCTTTTGCCATCATATTTCCAAACTCTTCACAAAAATCTTGATTAGTTGATCCAAAGATAATGTCATCCACATAGATTTGCAACACAAACAAGTCATTTTCAAGCTTCTTGGTGAAGAGAGTGGTGTCAACCTTTCCCATCTTGAACCCTTTAGAGAGAAGAAAGTCCCTCAACCTCTCATACCATGCTCTAGGTGCTTGCTTCAAACCATACAATGCCTTCTTGAGCTTGTAAACATGGTTGGGCTTCTTGTCATCTTCAAAACCGGGAGGTTGCTCAACATAAACTTCTTCATTGATGTAGCCATTGAGAAATGCACTCTTGACATCCATTTGATAGAGCTTGATGCTGTGTGCACAAGCATATGCTAATAAGAGTCTAATTGCCTCCAATCTTGCAACCGGTGCATATGTTTCTCCAAAGTCTAGACCCTCAACTTGTGTATAACCTTGTGCTACTAATCTTGCTTTGTTTCTCACAACTACACCATCTTGATCTTGCTTGTTTCTAAAGACCCACTTAGTACCAATCACATTATAGTTCTTCGGCCTTTCAACAAGTTTCCAAACTTGATTTCTAGTGAAGTTGTTTAGCTCTTCATGCATGGCATTTACCCAATCGGAATCTTTCAATGCATCTTCTATTTTCTTAGGTTCTTCAAGTGACACAAATGAGTAGTGCTCACAAAAGGATGCTAATCTTGATCTAGTTTGAACACCACTTTGAATTCCACCAATGATTTGATCCAATGGATGATCTCTTGCAATGCTAGTAGGTTGGAGTATTGGGAGTTGATTGCTTCCACTTGTTTGACCTTGAACTTGAGCTTCATCATGAGTACCACTAGAGCTTGCTTGATTTGTATTAATTTGCACACTTTGATTAATCATATGTATGTCACTATCATCATCAACTTGCATCGGTCTTATATCACCAATGTCCATGTTCTTCATTGCATTTGACAATTGATCTCCTCTCACATCATCAAGGTTTTGAGCTTTATTTTGAGACCCTTGGGTTTCATCAAACTCAACATCATGAACTTCTTCCAAGGTGCCATTTGTGAGATTCCAAACTCTATATGCTTTGCTTATGGTAGAATAACCAAGTAAGAACCCGTCATCACATTTCTTTTCAAACTTGCTCAATCTAGTGCCTTTCTTGAGAATATAGCATTTGCAACCAAACACTCTAAAGTATGCAATGTTGGGCTTTCTTCCATTCAATAGCTCATATGGTGTCTTTCCAAGCTTCCCATGGCAATAGAGACGGTTGCTACAATAGCAAGCCAGGTTGATAGCTTCACTCCAAAATGAATGACTCACATTGTACTCACTAAGCATTGATCTAGCCATGTCAATCAAAGTTCTATTCTTTCTTTCAACTACACCATTGGATTGAGGAGTGTATGTTGGAGAGAATTGATGTCCAATACCAAGATCATCACACAATTCCTCAATTCTTATGTTCTTGAACTCACTACCATTGTCACTTCTAATCTTCTTGATAGTAGTCTCAAACTCATTTTGCACTCTCTTGACAAAAGATTTGAATAGATCATGTACATCACTCTTGTCATAAAGAAAGAACACCCAAGTGTATCTAGTGTAGTCATCAACAATCACAAAACCATACTTGTTGCCACCAATGCTAGTGTATGTTGTTGTCCCAAACAAGTCCATGTGCAATAGCTCAAATGCCTTTGATGTGCTCATTTCACTCTTACTAGGATATGTATTTCCAACTTGTTTGCCGGCTTGACAAGCACTACATGGTTTATCCTTTTCAAAAGTCACATCTTTCAAGCCTCTAACTAAGTCATGCCTCAAAAGTTTGTTCAATTGTTTCATTCCAACATGACCAAGCCTTCTATGCCATAACCAACCCATACTAGATTTGCTAAGCAAGCATGATGTCAATTATGTCTCACTATCATTGAAGTCAACCAAGTACAAGCTACCATGTCTAAATCCTTTGAATATCAAATTTGATCCATCAACACTTATGACTTCAACATCATCACTACCAAATATGCACTTGAAGCCAAGATCACAAAGTTGTGCCACCGACAAAAGATTGAAATCCAAGCTCTCAACTAGCAACACATTAGATATGCTCAAGTCATTTGAAATAGCAATTTTACCAAGCCCCTTGACCTTGCCTTTCTTGTTGTTGCCGAAAGTGATAGCATCAAAACCACCATTTTGACTTGTATCAATTGATTTGAACATACAAGAATCCCCGGTCATATGTTGAGTGCACCCACTATCAAGCACCCAATGCCTTCCTCCGGCTTTGTAATTGACCTACAAGACAAGATCAATTCTTTTTAGGTACCCAAACTTGTTTGGGTCCTCCTAGGTTAGTGACCAAGCTCTTTGGTACCCAAATGGCTTTCTTCTTTGAGCCCATCCATGGTGTACCAATGAACTTAGCATGAACACCATTAGTACCCTTGGTAAGCATATAGAAAGAATCAAACTTAATTGAGGATACATTAGCATTGGATTTCTTGTTCATGCAATGTTGCTCTATGTGACCAACTTGCTTGCAACTTTTGCAATAGCTACCATTGTTCTTCACAAAACGAGTCTTGTGAGGAGCAAAAGCGGCCTTGCCTTTCTTGGGGTTATAGCCCAATCCCTCTTTGTAGAGAGAAGCTCTTTGGCTACCCAAGCACATAAGCAAGCGGTCCTCACCACCATAAGCCTTAGCTAAGGTGTGATTGAGCTCTTTTACCTCCTTCTTGAGATTTTCATTCTCAATTATAAGTGTGGAGTCACAAGTAAAACCATCACTACTATATGAGGTCCGAATGGCTAGAGGGGGGGGTGAATAGCCTATTTAAAAATCTACAAGCTTCACTAAACAACCACGTTAGTATAAAAGATGGCTAAGCTAATTCTAGCACTAGCTCAACTACACTATGCAAGCCACCTATGCAATACTAGTGAAGCAAGGCTATGATCTCTAATACACACCAACAAGACTAAGTCACTAAGCTACTTACTCCTATGTGATAAAAGCTACACTAGAACTAGTACAAGAAAGTAAAGAGCAAGTGACTTGATTCTTATACCAACGATGTAGAGAAGTAATGTGCTCGAAGAATCAATCACAATGATCAACCACAAGAGAAATCCTCGGCAAAGAGATGACACAAGATTTTTACTGAGGTTCACTTGCTTCCCGGCAAGCTACTCCTCGTTGTGGCGATGCACCCACTTGTCGGTTCCTGAGCTAATCGACTATCAAGAGTCGAGCCCTCGGCGGGCGCCGCACAACCGCACACAAGATGGGGATCCTCCAAGCCACGAGCTCCACTAGAGTATCCAATTTGCGAACTCCCGCGGGGAAGGATCAAGAACCCCTTACAACACTTGGTGAGGGCTCCAACAATCTTCAATTGTGAGCTCAATCACCTCCGCTGCTCCAAGCCGTCTAACGTGTCGGGAAACACGGAAGAGTAACAAGAAATCTGCAGTAACTCGAAGATCAAGTGCCTCTAGAATGCAACTCTCAAGCAATGCACTTGAATCTCACTCAATCTCACTCAAGATGTGCAACCAAGCAAAGAGATGAGTGGAGGGGTTGTTCTCTAGCTCAAAGGATGTCTCTAGGTCTCAAAATATGCAAGAGTTTGCCTCAAACCCCGGACATCCTCTATTTATAGCGAAGGGGTACGCAGCTAGCCGTTACCAGACGACACAGTTAAAATCACACTGACCGGACGCTCCGGTCAGGGTGACCGGACACGTCCGGTCACTACAGGGCAAGCGTGAACAGTGCGCGTCAGAAGTTACCGTTGCTGTGACCGGACGCGCTCCAGCGTTTGACCAGATGTGATAGTGCCAGCGTCCGGTCACGGTCCAGTAAGCTCCCACCGCGACCGGACGCGTCCGATCGCACGTGACCGGACGCGCCAGCCGCGTCCGATCGGAGTCCAGTAACGGTCCACTCGTGACCGGGCGCGTCCGGTCGAATGTGACCGGACGCGCCACCGTGTCCGATCGCATCTGCCCTCCATGCTGAACTCCTGGGTGCGTGACCGGACGCGCCGGTTCCACGAGGGACCAGACGCGCCGGTCCGCGACCCTCTCACTCGCGCGTCTGTCTGTGGTTTGAATTGACCGGACGCGCCAGCCGCGTCCGGTCACTTCGACCACAGCGTCCGGTCATTGTTTTTCAGTGATAATCATTTCGGACTTTCGCCACCTTTTCTCGCCTCCGGCGCAATAGAAAATAGACATTTCACTTCTCCAAAAAGCGCCGAATCCCGCCGAGCTTGCGAGGCGGGAGGGAGAGAGGAACCCAAACCCCTCTCTACCGCTTAAACTCCACCGCCTTCGCAAATGTGCTAACACCACCAAGTGTACACCACAAAGTGCATGTGTGTTAGCATTTAACAAACAATTTCCAAGGCGTTATGTTAGCTCTCAACTAGATCCTAATGCATATGCTCAAGACATTGATCTAGTGGCACTTGATTCCCGAGCTAACCGTGATTGCCCCTCTTGATAGTCGGCTATGTATCCTAAATTCGGTCAATCACTTCTCTACTCAACTTAGACCGGCAAAAGAAAAACCCTATGGTTAAACCTTTGCCTTGCGCTCTTAGATCCTTCTCCTCCTACTTGATCATCATGTCCATCATATTATGTGCATCTCCACCATGATCAACATTTCATGTCCATGCACCATTTCTTTGTGATCTTGTGGCTACCACTCCTTGCCACATACACCTTCATCACATGTGTTGCTTATGCCTAACTCAAAACACTTAACACATGGCATTAGCAACTTGGTGTCATTAATTACCAAAACCAAACTTGGGCTTTCAACATGTTAGATAGGAAAGATTAGGAGCATTGTCTACCCATGGGTGCTAAGTGTTTGAGATTATAGACCTTTGAAGCGTGATACCATCGGAGTAGCGTTAAGCACCATCTTAGCACCATATGTAGCTTGATACCACATGAAAACATACAAGTAACACTAGAAACCCCGTGAGATCAACATTAGAAGCAAGGTTCTAGTACCACTTGGGAAAACATGAAGCACGAGTATCTAGCTACTTCCTATACATGCTAGTACTTCAATTCACCATTCAAATTATATTAGCAAGTCACCACACAAGCAATGTATCGGAGAAAAATAAATGCATAACAATGCATCGTACATATGAATTGCACAACGAAATGCAACAATCATGTTTAAGAGCTTGCTCCCCCTACTTGTGTGCTCAAAATTTTAGTTGATCCCCTTCTTTTATCAATTCTCCCCTTTAGGTTTTCTTCCCCTTTAGAATCTATCTTTGTGAACAACATTTTCTCCCCCTTTGGCACCAATGACCACAAGGGACCAATTTTAGATAGATTATCATGTCATGTTATGGGGTGAGGATCAAGTTTGTGATTCAACCTAGATTGCTTGCATGAATAAAATGCTTTGGTTTGATCCAAGGACAAGTTTCTTCACACCTCACTAGAAGGGTTATCATGCACCATGTTGAAGAAAATATTTAGACAAGTGATCTAGATTAAACACTTAGGATCACAAGCTACTTAAACAAGTTATATGCTACCACTAGATCATACATAGCAAAGAAACAATAGTGGCACCATATAACCTTCAAATTCATTTGATTTTCATGAATGGGCCTAGAACATGTAAATTATGACTAGATGCACTAAACGAGTCCTTAGCATAGAATGTATGACATGTCAACCAATTGTACCTTAGGGCTCGAAGGAGAGGCATGTCATATATGAGGTGCATCAACTCATGTTGGAGAAGTCAAGTATGTTCAACTCATTCTTTAGCTTGTGAAATCTCTTCTCATCAAGTGGCTTGGTGAAAAGATTGGCTAATTGATCTTCAGTGCCCACATTCTCAATTGCAATGTCACCCTTTTGTTGATGATCTCTAATGAAGTGATGGCGAACATCAATATGCTTTGTTCTTTGATATTGAACCGGATTGTTGGTTAGCTTCACGGCACTTTCATTGTCACATAGCAATGGCACATTCTTGAAATTGATTCCAAAATCCTTCAATATTGCCTTCATCCACAAGATTTGTGCACAACAACTACCCGCGGCGATGTATTCGGCCTCGGCGGTAGATAGTACAATACTATTTTGCTTCTTGGATGACCATGAGACAAGTGATCTTCCCACCAATTGACAAGTCCCGGAGGTGCTCTTTCTCTCAACTTTGTCACTGGCATAGTCGGAATCCGAATATCCAACTAGCTCAAAGCTTGCACCTTTGGGATACCACAATCCAACATCTTGTGTATGCTTTAAGTACCTTAATATTCTCTTTGTTGCCTTCAAATGACTTTCTCTTGGTGAGGCTTGAAATCTTGCACACATGCATACACTAAACATCACATCGGGCCTTGATGCTGTCACATAGAGTAGGCTACCAATTATTGATCTATATAGCTTTTGATCCACCATGTTGCCACTCTTGTCATTATCCAAGCTTCCACTAGTGCTCATTGGAGTGGTGATTCCTTTTGCATCTTCCAAGCTAAACTTCTTTAGCATATCCTTTATGTATTTGGTTTGGCTCATAAATGTTCCTTCCTTCATTTGTTTGATTTGAAGTCCAAGAAAGAAACTAAGTTCACCAATCATTGACATTTCAAATTCCTTTGCCATCATTTTGCCAAACTCATCACAATACTCTTGATTGGTTGAACCGAATATGATATCATCAACATATATTTGCAATACAAACAAGTCTTTGTCAATTTTCTTGGTGAAAAGAGTAGTATCCACTTTGCCCATGATAAATCCTTTGGATAGCAAGAAATCTCTTAATCTTTCATACCATGCTCTAGGTGACATGATTGGGTTTCTTGTCATCTTCAAAACCGAGAGGTTGCTCTACATACACCTCCTCTTGAATGTACCCATTGAGAAATGCACTCTTCACATCCATTTGATATAGCTTGATATTGTGAGCACAAGCATAGGCAAGTAAGATCCTAATTGCTTCTAATCTTGCAACCGGGGCATATGTTTCACCAAAGTCAAGACCCTCTATTTATGTGTAACCTTGAGCCACTAGTCTTGCTTTGTTCTTTACTACTATCACATCTTGATCTTGCTTGTTGCGAAAGACCCATCATGTTCCAATGATATTGTGATCACTAGGTCTCTCAACTAGTTCCCATACTTCATTCCTCTTAAAGTTGTTGAGCTCTTCATGCATTGCATTTACCCAATCCGGATCTCTCAATGCTTTATCAATGTCCTTGGGTTCTTCTATTGACATAAAAGAAGAGTGAGCACAAAATGATGACAATCTTGATCTAGTTTGAACTCCCCTTTGTATATCACCAATGATGGAATCCAATGGATGGTCTCTAGCAATGTTGGTTGGTTGAAGCACTTGCACTTGATTGCTTGGATGTTGATGTTGATCATGAGTTGGAGATGATGAACTAGCCACTTGTTGATCTTGTTGCACTTGAGATGATGTACTAGCTTGATTTTGCACAAGAGAACCCCTAGCTTGAGTGATTGGACTTTGGAGTACTTGATCTTTGTTGTCATCCACATCAATCACTTGCTTTGGTCTAATATCACCAATATCCATTCCCTTTATAGCATTACTCAATTGAGTTCCTCTCACATCATCCAAGTTTTCTTCTTCATCTTGAGAGCCATTTGTTTCATCAAACTCAACATCATATACTTCTTCAAGTTGTCCACTAGCTAGGTTCCATACTCTATAAGCTTTGCTTGAAGTTGAGTAGCCAAGTAGGAAGCCTTCATCACATTTCTTTTCAAACTTGCTCAATCTAGTGTCTTTCTTCAAGATATAGCATTTGCAACCAAAAACCCGAAAGTATGCAATGTTGGGCTTTCTTCCATTCAATATCTCATATGGTGTTTTCTCTAGGAACTTGTGGCAATAGAGGCGGTTGCTATAGAAGCAAGCCGTGTTGATTGCTTCAGCCCAAAATGAATGACTCACATTATACTCATTCAACATTGATCTTGCCATATCAATTAAGGTTCTATTCTTCCTCTCAACTAGGCCATTGGATTGAGGTGTATACTTGGTCGAAAATTGATGTTTGATTCCAAGCGCATCACATAGCTCATCAACTTTTGTGTTTCTAAACTCATTTCTATTGTCACTTCTCACTTTCTTGATTGTGGTTTCAAACTCATTTTGCACTCTCTTGATGAACTTCTTGAATATGTCAAATACATCACTCTTGTCCACAAGAAAGAATACCCATGTGTATCTAGTGAAATCATCCACAATCACAAAGCCATACTTGTTGCCACAATCACACACCGAGCCTCTCAAAAGGCGCCACAAGAACCTACCAAATGGCAAGAGGTTGCAATAACATGAGCAATTTACTAACGTTGCCTTTGGCGCTTCGCCGAGGTAGGCACAAACCCCTCACAATCACCGGAGGTGGCCAAGAACAATCACCAACTCTTGCCAACGCCTCCAAGCTGCTCCAAGCCGTCTAGGTGGCGGCAACCACCAAGAGAAATAAGAATCTCGTAGAAAATCAACCACCAAGTGCTAACTAGATGCAATCTCACAATGCAAATGCACTTGGATCACTCAATCTCACTTCGAATATGCAAAGAAGCAAGAGAGATGAGTGGAAGGGGAGTTGCTTAGCTCAAAGTGCTCACAAGTATGTCAAAGAGTGAAAGAGTGTGAGCCTTGAGCCGGCCAACAAGTATTTATTAGCCCACAATCGAATAGAGCCGTTAGAAACCTTACTGGGCAAATTTCGGGGGCGACAGACGCTGCACAGTAGCGTCTATCGCCGAACCGACAGACGTTGCACAGTAGCGTCCGTCGCTCCTATGGCCGCCACGTGTTCGACCGTTTGAATTCATCGCGTTCGCGCCAACTGCGTCAGACGCGTCCGACGCTCGCGACCCAGCGTCTGTCGCCAGCGATAGATGCGGTCCAGAGAGCGTGTTGATGCTCTGAGCCGATAGACACGTCGGACGGACGCGTGTCAGACGCGCCGCCGCGTCTATCGCCCACGCTCGCTCGCACAGCTGTTGACACCACCGCGGACAGACGCTGACGCCAGCGTCTGTCGCGTGAATGTCCGCGCGTCTGTCGTGCTCACGCCAACCCCCTCAGCTAGGGTTTAGCGTCAGACGCTACGTGCTCGCGTCTGTTGCTCACGGCGCCAGTGTCAGTCTCTCATAACTCAGGGAATTTTCGTCGTTTTCTCATTCTGCTTGATTCGCCCTTTCACTTATGAGCTAGACTAATGAAACGATCCTGCATTTCACGAAGGGAATGTCACAGATTCGATGTGTAATAGATGAACAAGTTCATGCCATTACCCAAATCTCAGTCGAATAACAGAGTCATACACGAATATCAGAGTACAAATAGAAGGTTTACATTAATTATTATCATCACCACGCAGGGCGGAACATGCTCACACACAGCATCTGGAACAGCTTCTCGTGCCTTATCTCAAACGCCTCTCACTCACTAGCATCACATCACAGATATAATGCGAGTAAGAGTAAAGCAGAAGTAACAAGTAATATAGCAGCGTCTAGCCTAACAGCAGGGTGAGCAGGAGTGAGGTTGCAACAAGGTAAATGGCTCAAAAGCAGTGACTACTGTTGACGGTTCTTAAGTATCAATTTTAATTATCCAATAAATAAGGAAAAGGACTTATATGCAAGCAACACCTAGAATTAGAGTTTGATCTGATAGAATTCCACGAGTTTTGTTGTTTATCTGTTTCTGCAGGGGTTATCAGGAAATACAAAGAAAAGGCCCACACGTCGGAATTACATAGAGATATTAACGTGTTCACCGATTTTCTATCATCTAGAAGACTCCAGAAGCCACGGGATCGAACGGGAGGCCGAACGGGCCCAGGACCAGGGCGCCCGCCCTGGACCCTGGGGCGCCCGCCCTAGGTCTGCAACCAATCAGGATGAGTCTCGCGGATTATGCCCCACCAACCTAAAGGATCAAGGAAAACCGTGCGATTAATGTTGGTTTAATCCGACGGCCCAGGTTCACTTGAAGGGACTATATAAGCAGGACCCCTGGCCCCTGGAGAAGAGAATCCAAGTCCATTATTTTCATATTTTCCAGAGAGGATTCAGAGAGAGAGGTTCCCTTAGGGTTCCCACCTCATTAGGGCTTAGCATCCAATGTGAGATTAGACTTAGTTCTTCTAGATTGAGAGAGATAGAGTGGAGGTATAGATCGAAGGAAGCCCGGCCTGTCGGTGACTACTTCGAGGTTGTACCTGCGGGATCAAGTTCTCCTAACCCGAGGCTTGCTCCTAGGATTCTTCAGTATTTCGACTTCTAAATTCTAGTAAGTTCTTTGTTTTATTGTTCTTTGGTTTATGAGTTTACTTTAATCTCTTCGCGTAGAGTTTAGAGTAATCATCTCTAGCGTAAACGAGGTGTTTGGGCTAGGATACTCATAGATATCCCCTGTCTAGCCGGACCGTGGTAGTAGCGAGGAACGTGACATTTCCGTAGCTACCTTTGTATTCCATATCCCGTTAGCAGGATCGATAGGGTTTATAGGTGCGGGTCAAACATCCTTTGAGGTGTCTAGATTCCGTGAGCCTCCCCAATAGAGCAGTAGATCATCCTTACCAAGGTTAGAACGAGAGTGCAGTTGCAGTCTTCTCTATACATCGCTCACATCAAATCACAGTGGTTGTAGCCTAAAGGTTAGTAGTAATAGATTTGGTTAGTCAGATGCACGCTTTCTCCTAGTGGTAAAAAAATAAATACGATACTCTGGATAACATCCTGGGTGAAGTGCTCACTGATATCCGTGCGCTTGCGGATCATTTCCTAATTGCGTTACCAAATATCAACAAGCATTTCTGGCGTCGTTGCCGGGGAGAAAGACGGTTTGCTGAGATAACCTTGAATCTTACTACTAGCTTGTACCTATACTTTTATCTTTCTTTATCTTTTTATTCCTTATCTTTTTATATTCTTTATTCTTACCTTATGGAGAACCAAGATTCTAAATCAATCTATCAATTTGCAACACCTTCGGAAACTGACCTTTTACCATGGGAGTCATCACAGCCTATCCAAACATCCCAGTATAGGTTAAGTTCAAGGTTAATTGCCATGATTGAGAACCTATCCTTTTCGGGAAAGGAAGACGAAAATCCTTACCTTCATATTAGAGATTTTGAGCAAACATGCGATTGTCTTCGCATTGAAGGCATTTCTGATAAGACTTTACGTTGGAAGTTTTTTCCTTTTTCCTTAAGAGGAGAAGCTAGACGATGGTATAGTCAGAAGGTAAGTCAACAACGAGGTGAATGGGGAGTCTTACGAGCCAACTTCTGTTTAGATTTTTATTCCCTCGATCGTATCGCCGACCTTAGACTCGAAGTTCTATCTTTTAAACAAAAAGAAAATGAAACTTTGGGAAAATCCTGGAAACGTTTTTCTGATCTTTTAGAATCTGGTCCAAAACTCAATATTGAAGACCCTATTCTCCTTTTTCATTTCTTTCGAGGTCTTCAGAAAGATCATAAACAAATGCTACATACAATGTCTAGAGGTTCTTTCTTTCGTATCCCTACTGATGAAGCTAGAGCGATCCTAGATAGAATCCTAGAAGCTGAGATGGATAATACCCTCCATGATGAAACCTACGAAGCCGAAGTAGACACTCTGCCGAATTCTTCACCTACTTCAGCTATCCCAAGTTTTGAGCCACAAAAGGAAGAAATTCCACCACCTGATTTCATGCTGGATATAGAATCCGATCTTTTTGCCGATTTTGGAAACATTTCAAACTACCATTCTATAGACAAACCCCAAAGCGACCATTATAGCATTTGTTTACCAAGTGAATATCAATTGAGAGAGCTTATCTCAGTCATGAGTAGCGAATGGTTAGAGGAGTCAGAGCTTTCCTCTGAAGTTATCCGTTTGGATACACCTCCTATCACTATACGCTGTGCTTATGATTCTGATCAATTTGATGCTCTCTATAATCCTGTTGTGGGGATCAATATCATGTCTGAAGCTTTTGCACTTAAATTATTTGGAAAATTAATTTTAACCCCCACAACAAAGTTCATGAAGGAATCTTCGGGACGATTGGTCCCCAGTCTTGGAATTGTGAATGTCCTACCCTTTATGGTAGAAGGCTCCATGATTCATTTAAACTTTTATATCTTTGATACATGGGACTTCGACCTGTTGATAGGACAACCATTTAGAAGACTCCTTTATGAAGATCAAACTAGAAAGCTACACATTTCTTTTGGAAAGGATTTTAAATTCCCTATGACAATTTCTCACTCCTTGAATAATAAGATCGAGTCATCTCTTTTGCCTGATCCTATGGAAGAGGTAAAAGCTGCGTCTCTAGAGCTTTTAAATGAATCAGACTTAGAAGAAGAAGCCCCTTTCTTCATAGAAGAGGAAGCTGAACCTTCTGAACCTGAACCTTTAGATGAGTTTGCAGAAACACCCAGACCTCCTATAGAGCTTAAAACTTTACCACCCGGTCTTATCTATGCTTTCCTAAACAATAATCCAGAGTTTCCTGTGATCATTAGTAATAAACTCACTCAGGAACAAACTCTGCGATTAATGACCATTTTAGAAAAACATCACTCAGTCTTTGGCTACTCACTCCAAGATCTTACAGGAATCAGTCCTATGATTTGCACCCATCGCATTCCGACAGATCCTTCTGTTTCACCTTCTCGGGAACCCCAACGTAGACTCAACAATGCGATAAGAGAAGTAGTTAAAAAGGAAGTTATAAAGTTGTTGCATGCAGGGATTATATATCCTGTGCCGCATAGTGAGTGGGTGAGCCCTGTTCAAGTTGTGCCTAAAAAGGGAGGCATGACTGTTGTTACAAATGAGAAGAACGAGCTAATTCTGCAACGCACCGTCACAGGGTGGCGGATGTGCATTGACTATAGAAAACTGAATAAAGCCACGAAAAAGGATCACTTTCCTTTACCTTTTATAGATGAGATGTTAGAACGGTTAGCGAACCATTCGTTCTTCTGTTTCTTAGATGGATATTCAGGGTACCACCAGATCCCGATCCATCCTGATGATCAAAGCAAAACCACTTTTACCTGTCCATACGGAACTTATGCTTATCGTAGAATGTCTTTTGGGCTATGTAATGCACCAGCTTCTTTTCAAAGATGCATGATGTCTATATTTTCTGATATGATTGAAGAGATTATGGAAGTTTTCATGGATGATTTTTCTGTTTATGGAAAAACTTTTGATAATTGTCTTGAAAACTTAGACAAGGTTTTGCAAAGATGCAAAGAAAAGCACTTAGTCCTTAACTGGGAAAAATGTCATTTTATGGTTAGGGAAGGAATAGTGCTAGGACACCTAGTGTCTGAAAGAGGTATTGAGGTAGATAAAGCTAAAATTGAAGTAATAGAACAACTACCTCCACCTGTGAATATAAAAGGAATTCGAAGCTTTCTTGGCCATGCTGGTTTTTATCGCAGATTCATAAAAGATTTTTCATTTATTGCTAGACCACTCACTCTTTTGCTAGCCAAGGATGCTCCTTTCGAATTTGATGATGCATGTTTAAAAACTTTTGAATTATTAAAGAATGCACTCATCTCTGCACTAATCATTCAACACCTGATTGGTCGTTGCCTTTTGAAATTATGTGTGATGCTAGTGATTATGTTGTGGGGGCAGTTTTGGGGCAAACAAAAGACAAGAAGCATCATGCAATTGCTTACGCCAGTAAAACTTTGACAGGAGCTCAACTTAATTATGCAACCACTGAAAAAGAGCTTCTGGCTGTTGTCTTTGCCATTGATAAATTTAGATCTTATTTAGTTGGAGCTAAAATAATTGTTTACACTGATCATGCTGCACTAAAATATTTGCTCACTAAAAAAGATGCTAAACCTCGCCTAATTAGATGGATCTTGTTACTCCAAAAATTTGACTTAGAAATAAAAGATAAAAAGGGAGTAGAAAATTCTGTTGCTAGAATGCACTTTAAGGATCCACAGGAAACACCCATTAATGATTCACTCCGGGACGACATGCTCTATGGAATCAACAGGTCTGACCCCTGGTATGCAGATATTGTTAATTTTATGGTTTCAGGGTATGTACCACCAGGAGCGAACAAGAAGAAGGAGTTCTCACCCGGAGATAAGGTATTACTTTTTAATTCCAGGGTGAAGCTTTTCGGGCATGGAAAACTCCGGAGTAAATGGGAAGGACCATACAAGGTAGTCAATTCATCATCCCACGGAGCTATTACACTTCAAAACGACGAAGGTACGTTATTCAAGGTAAATGGTCAACGTCTTAAATTATTTTTAGAACCCAATAAAGAATTAGAAGAAATAGACGTGATCCATTTTTACCTTCCGATGGAGAATTAAAGCCCGACCTTTTTAATCTGACGTTTATGGGCCACGTATATATTTTTCGGGATAAAAATACTTCTAGAAACACGCTCGAGCAAGCGGACCCTGCCCTGGTGTCCCCTCGGCCCCGGCCTCTTCCGACGTGCTTTCCTCATCTATGGTTATCTAGAAAATTCCGCGAATGGGTTGTTACGCACGCCCGGCGGCGGGATGGATCTATGGAAACCCTAGAGGCACTTTTTGACCCCTATATAAACAGACCCCTGACGTCAGCTTTCAACACCAATTCATTCAATCCTTCTCTCCTCCTCAATTAGAGCTTGTCTAGTTCCTTGCTTCTCCAATGGCCGACAAGACCCACCGCAACTGGGAGATCGTCCCTTACGACCTCAACCGCAAGCCCAAGGATGACCCCGACGCCTACGCTCTCGTCCCGGCCAACACAGAGCGACAGCTAGCAGCCCCACCATCAAACCAGCGCAGCTCAATCTCATCCTACTACGCCCAACCAGTTCTTACTGCACCACTGCAGCCCCTTCTTCCCAAGGGACCGTCGTCCAAGCAAGAAGCCATCGTCAAGGTACCAGCCGGCACGAAAATCCTGCCACCTAAACCCAATGAGCGGGTTGTAGGCGTCAAGACCAACCGGAGCGGCGAGATCAGCAGCGTCCACTACACTACGGAGAAGGAGAGGCCCCGCTTCGAAGGAGTTAGGATAGCAAAAGTTCGCTTCATCCCACCAAAGGAAGCTCCTAAGCATGCTCTCAATTCGTTTGAGACACCACCGAAGCGCCGCAGGACCATAGCAGATGTGGATGAGGACATCAGGACAGCAAATAGACATATTATGGAACTTCAGTCCACAGTTAGCTCCCTTAGTAGGCAGGTCTCCAACCTGAACACTACTGTGCTTGCGCTTAGACGTGACCTTTCTGATGCCCTTGCTAGGATTAGGGATTTAGAGCAACACTGAGCTATCTAGATTAGACCTTGAGGCAGTGTGTCTTAGTCTTCATCATTAGATTCAATTAGATTCGATTAAATTCAGTTTAGATTAGTTCACTTCATTAGTCAGTGTAATAAATGCCTCAAGACAAATAAAGATTATTATTATTATTATGCCTCGTGTATCTCCACTTTATTTTTATGCAAGAAAGCAGGAAACAAGTATGGGGGAATCCCCTCGACATGGTAAATGCACTTCGATTGCACCACTCCACGATTCAGGTACATACTCTGCACACTTTATTTACATATATACAAATACATATTGGGCTGTGTAGAATACTGTTCCTAACATGATAATTTAAAAAGACAAAAATATTTTTAATCATGATCAATCTCACTCTGTGATATTTCTGAAAACCTGCATTTATTGAAAATCATTTTAAAAACCATGTGTTACTCAAGTCATTGTGGAATGTGAGATGGTAGAATATGAGTATCTTATTCTTGAAATCTTTGTCGCTTGGAGATTTTCTTTTCAAAAACTTCAAAAATATAGCTACCATCCTCAGTATTTTATATGCCTGATAAACCTAAAAATATTAATTTGCTTTGTATTGAGTTTGTGCAAAACGAGTTAGACCCTTGTTGAGAGATTTATCATGCTCCCAAGATCAAGACATTTTTATTCAGAAAGATTCACTCTTCCGAAGTATTATTGCATTAGAGGCATGGGCTATGCAAAAATATATTTTGAGGAAATAAAAAGGAGCAAGTGCTCGACAACCTCGCAGAAAAAATGGACAAGTGTCCGGAAGTAGAATTAGGGGTACCTCAGTATCCACCTGAAAAAAAAAATGAGATGATAAAAATATATATGGTAAAAAAAGAAAATGATAGCCCATGGTCCCTCTAATAAGCAATATGCCAGTAAGAGTTGACAAGTTTTAATTTTCAAAGTCTTTGATCTAAGAGTATGGCATTCCTCTCCTCGGATCCCGTTTTGACCCAAGCAATATATGCAAAGTAAGTATGCTTGAGAATTTCTGCAAATTAAAATAGCCTCAGTGAGATATACAAAAGATAAATGAGTGATCTAAGAGCCCCTATGAGGATAAAGGTATGCTAAGTTTTCTATTCAAAAATATATAAAAACTCCAAGTGACAGGGTTGATAAGAAGAAAGGATCTCTACTTCAACCATATATTTCCCTGACTACAGTGCACAGTGGACATTCACAACACCCTGCAGGTATAAAAAGAATGCTTTACAATGTTTTAACCCCAGTTATTTTTTTGAACCATCCTTTTCTCGAGGACGAGTAAAAGCCTAAGTATGGGGGTGTTTGTTGACGGTTCTTAAGTATCAATTTTAATTATCCAATAAATAAGGAAAAGGACTTATATGCAAGCAACACCTAGAATTAGGGTTTGATCTGACAGAATTCCACGAGTTTTGTTGTTTATCTATTTCTGCAGGGGTTATCAGGAAATACAAAGAAAAGGTCCACACGTCGGAATTACATAGAGATATTAACGTGTTCACCGATTTTCTATCATCTAGAAGACTCCAGAAGCCACGGGATCGAACGGGAGGCCGAACGGGCCCGGGACCAGGGCGCCCGCCCTGGACCCTGGGGCGCCCGCCCTAGGTCTGCAACCAATCAGGATGAGTCTCGCGGATTATGCCCCACCAACCTAAAGGATCAAGGAAAACCGTGCGATTAATGTCGGTTTGATCCGACGGCCCAGGTTCACTTGAAGGGACTATATAAGCAGGACCCCTGGCCCCTAGAGAAGAGAATCCAAGTCCATTATTTTCATATTTTCCAGAGAGGATTCAGAGAGAGAGGTTCCCTTAGGGTTCCCACCTCATTAGGGCTTAGCATCCAATGTGAGATTAGACTTAGTTCTTCTAGATTGAGAGAGATAGAGTGGAGGTATAGATCGAAGGAAGCCCAGCCTGTCGGTGACTACTTCAAGGTTGTACCTGCGGGATCAAGTTCTCCTAACCCGAGGCTTGCTCCTAGGATTCTTCAGTATTTCGACTTCTAAATTCTAGTAAGTTCTTTGTTTTATTGTTCTTTGGTTTATGAGTTTACTTTAATCTCTTCGCGTAGAGTTTAGAGTAATCATCTCTAGCGTAAACGAGGTGTTTGGGCTAGGATACTCATAGATATCCCCTGTCTAGCCGGATCGTGGTAGTAGCGAGGAACGTGACATTTCCGTAGCTACCTTTGTATTCCATATCCCGTTAGCAGGATCGATAGGGTTTATAGGTGCGGGTCGAACATCCTTTGAGGTGTCTAGATTCCGTGAGCCTCCCCAATAGAGCAGTAGATCATCCTTACCAAGGTTAGAACGAGAGTGCAGTTGCAGTCTTCTCTATACATCGCTCACATCAAATCACAGTGGTTGTAGCCTAAAGGTTAGTAGTAATAGATTTGGTTAGTCAGATGCACGCTTTCTCCTAGTGGTAAAAAAATAAATACGATACTCTGGATAACATCCCGGGTGAAGTGCTCACCGATATCCGTGCGCTTGCGGATCATTTCCTAATTGCGTTACCAAATATCAACAACTACCATGCAACCTATCATCATTATTTGTAGTGATAAATAGGGCACTAGCAATTCTAATCATTTGCAATGCGTAATAGGATCTACGAGTGGGTGGGGCGTGGCACCTGGCAGGTCGTCACCCAAGTCATCGGTGTAGTCGGGGTCGAAATCCTCAGTCGGTGGCTCCTCCGGGTATGTTAAACGTAACATATATAGCCGCGTTAGCGGTTCCTATAGAGGTGCACAAAGAAGCAACTAAAAACCGAAAGATCCAAATACACTCAAGCATAGGCCTATGACGTAGAGCTCATTTTTAGAAAAATTTAGACTCTGATTTGGCATTTTTCTGAGCTACGGTTAATTTATTATGAATTTCCGAAGATTTAATAATTTCTGAAAAAGGAAAAATAGGATGATTAACCAGGGCTTGACACGTGGCGGCTTGTGATTGGCTGTGGTGAACAGTGTCACTGACACGTGGAGTCCGTGAACAGAGAAACTGACAGGTGGGACTGGTCAACGTTGACCAGGTCAACGGTCAACGGGCAAAGTTGACCGGGCCGGGTCTGGGCTCCAGCGGGCCGGGTCAGGGCTGGACTTGGGCCGGGTTGGGCCGGCCTGGGCCCGGACACGTGGCGCTCCTAGGTGATGCCACGTCGCGGCTCGGGTTCAAAATCGGGCCTTGGTCTACCGGGGGCTGGCTTATGGTGGACAGGTCGCCCTTATGTTGAGCCACAGGCTCGGTCTACATGGACTAGGTCCACCTCTCCTCCCACTTTCTCCGGTCCACATGCACCCGGTGCATGGCGCAGCTCCTGCCTTCCCTCCCCAATTCCTTTGACACCAGGGAGGCGGCCGCCGGCGACGAGCTCTCTGTGAAGCACGGCATGGTGGCTCGGTGGAGAAGAAAATTAGGCGGCTAGGTTCGCTAGGGTCTAGTGAACTTCATCCCTTCCTCCTCTTTACTTGTGGTGGCCAGGTTCACCAGAAAAGGGCACGCCACGGCGGCGCTCGGCGCGTGCTGTCCCCGTTGAGCTAGGACAGCGCCGCGGCCTTCCGGCCTCCCTCTTTCCTCAACTACCCGCGCGGCACCCATCCCTCGCCAAGGCAAATCCGACAGCGCATCCCTCTCCTGCCCCTGCCACTCCGGTGAGCTAGAACGTCCTCGCCATGGCCGTGCTCTGGCCATGGCATGCGTGCTCCGTGCGCGGTGCCCGTGGCCACGTTCCCGGCTCTCGCAGCTTGGCGCCACCCCAAGTGGGCTCGTGCGGGTGTGCATGGGTGCGTGCTAAGTGCATGCGGCGAAAAGGGGGCGGCTTGCACCATTCTCGGCCGTGCGTGCGGCGGCGGCTACGCCGGTGGCGCTCTCGGAAGAAGCAAGGCGGAGGGCGAGCGAGGAAGACAAGGGCTCACCATGGGGGTCGGTGATGATAGGCTGGCGGTGCTGAGGCGAGTCGAAGCAGCGTTGAGGCGGTGCGGTGCCGTGCAGAGCAGCTGCGTCGGCGTAGCCGTTCGGGTCGTCGTCTCCCGCTCCGGTGGAGTCCTCCCTCCTCCACCCGGTTCTCGCGTTCTTCTTCCCTCCTTTCTCCTCTTCCTCACTACGGTTCTTGGTGAAGGGTGTGGATTGCCACCTGGTGGCGGCGGCAGGCGGATGAGGAGGGGCAGGGCCTCCAAGGTGCCTTTTATAGGCGTAGCGGCCCAGGCGGCGGCGATGCCCGATCGGTGGTGGAGAGACGCGCGGGGGGGGGGGCACGTGGACTGCGATCGGGTGCTCCAGCTAGGGCTTACCGTGGTTTGGCGTGGTGCGGTGGTGCTCTTCGTGTGAGCCTAGCTGGTCAACAAAGAAAAAGAGGGGCACTCCGGCTCCCATGGCGTCACGGCCGTGGGCCTCGGCGGGGACGTCACTGCGCGGGCGGATTTGAAACGGGGCAGAGCAATTACGACTCGGATCGTGGACGTGGCACACGATCGCGCCTCCCCGCTAGGCGTCCTTGGCGATTGACGGCCGTGGGCACGGTCTCGCCCTTGGGTCTTTCCCGCCGGGCTCTGCTCTCTGTTCTACATCCAAAAAAGCAGGGGAAGAGATGGAGCAAGGGAGGGGGATTGTAACAGAACCGCCCAATTATAAGAGATTAAGTAGGAAAATCATCCAACTAGAGGACGATTTAACAAACTTAAGCCCGTATAACTCGGTAGTTCGTGAAATCCCGACGGATTTCAAACCATTTCACATAACAGCCAAGATCGTACTAAGTTTAGCGGTCACCATCATAAGTTACATAAAAGTTCACGGCACAAAATACATCAGAGTTTAAACATAGTTATTACAAACCAGGTTCGAATAAAAGTAGCGGAAGCAGTAGTTCAAAACACGCACACACACAGCGTTTTGAAATAAAGTGCCAGCTTGTGATCATCTCCAGCAAAAGCATCAGACGAGAAGTAGCGAATGACCATTGCCCATGGTCCTAAGCTTCGCCCATCGCAGGATAAAGACAGTTGATACAGTAGCCGTAATACATCTGTCCATCTGCAACAAGTGGGAACAAAGCCCTGAGTACGAGAAGGTACTCAGCTAGACTTACCCGATAGAACCCAAAATAAAAATGACACCAAGGATCATGATAGGCTTTCTGGTGGGGGTAGCTGACTCATTTGCAAGAAAAGCATTTTTAACTTAACAATTCTTTTACAAAGGCATGCAGTAATTAACTCTTTATTACCCTATCAACTATGTTTGCACTGGTGCTAGAGTAACATGTAATTAAGCAAGTAAGGATTACCATTGATCATTAACAATAGTTATCATGTCATCTTCCACATAACTATCCAAGTGATTCATCAATATTACTACGATGAAGTAGCTCAAGTCAAGTGTTCACCATCCAGTGAACGATGGCGATTCGAATCGATTATTAACCAGTTGGTAATTTATTCCTCACACAAACCTCACTCACCCGCTAAAGTGAGGTATTGGTCACCGAGTCAACCATTCAGGTAAAGTCGCGAGTTTGCCAGGAACCACATGTACCCGGGGGCCGCCCGACTGCTCTTTGGCCTTATCATCGCGCCCCCGTATCCTGCCACTACTGCTCCGGTACAGTGCGTTGCGGGCAATCCACTCGGTCCGAATAATCTCCCAGCTTCGTGGTCGAAAGGTACAGTATTCGGCCAGCTAAATGTGAGGCATGCGTTCAACATGACTCGAGGCCCAACAACGGTCGGTCCTTAATCAACACAGACGGAAAACACTACAGTCTGAAATCCTGCAAGTTTCCGTCCGGTCTCAGATTCATTTCGACACTTAGTTATTCTCATATGACATACTTTCACATAAATCCAGGTAATCCCCTATAGCTCGCGGATGACAGGCAATCACCCGACTTCTACCGGTCTAAGCAAACTAAGCAATTATTGACCGCGGACACCAGGGTGACAAGGATCGGGTAAAGCAAGGTGAAACAAGGTATAATGCAGCAACGTTTGCAAACAACTCCTAAACGTAATGCATCAAATTAAGTAAAGTTAATAATAAATTCTTTGCAAACCGGGAGAGAAATGCTCCGGGGCTTGCCTCTCTCAAAAGAGCTCGGACGGTGGTCGGGGCACTCTGGAAGATCTTCACCGACCTCCTCTTCGGCTTCGGTCGCCTCCTGCTCTTGAACCTCGGACTGCTCTTCCGGGTCCTCGGGAACTGCTACCAGGGTCACTTCCTGTGATCCTGTATGATGCAGAAGTATAAGTGCTCATGCCTAGGTGCATTGCAGGGATGACATGAGGTGATGATGATGCATGAGATGTAATGAGCATGTTACTTTATTTGGATTGTGGGGAACGTACGACTCTTCTACAAGGTAGTCTACGTCATCCAAGAACATGTACTCAAAAACTACCACCACTATTTTCTACCATGCAAAGGCACCTCGACACCTAAGATGCTTCAAAGATACACCAAAGCATAGTTTACTAACTAATCTTGCATTAAAGGTTGAATTTAAACCCTAATTAGCACTATGCTTGAACAGCAACACATATTTTGGTAGCACAGAAAAATCTTAGAAAATTACAGTGGATAACTAACATCAATTCTAGCATGCCACAAAATTTTCATTGCATTTGAATTACTAGAACTGTCTATACAAAAATAACAAGCTAAGGCCTAAAAACGAGCATGAAAATACTTTGCACTATGAAAAGTATCAAACAACAGATTTAGTAATTTTTCTACTTCCTACACAGCAAACAATCACTGTAGAAAAATTATTACTTGCATGTTCTATTCATATTTATTTAATTAACAAAAATAGCAAATACTAGTGATAGAAAGCATTTGAACTACACCAACACATTTTTCTATAGAACAGGCATGATATATAATTTTCCTAGCAAGTACATGGCACAAAAAGATTAACAAACTTAGAATCACATTTTTCTGATTTTTCTATAATTTATTATCAATTTTTCAAGAAAACACCAATTCCAAGGATTAAATAAAATACTACAGAAAAGTAATGAAATATTGACATGCAATATTTTTATATTGTAGATCTGGTTCCAATGAGTCCATAGAAATTTATTTTACAATTTTTGGAGCTGAAATGACTACAAAAACATTTTCCAAAATATTTTTCATCATGAATAATAAAAGAAAACATAAATTAATTTTTCAATATTGGTACTGGGCCGGCCCGTGGGAGTCAACCGGCCCGTGGCCGTTCTCGGCCTGGTTCGCGCGCGGGGGAAAGAGCGAGCAGGCCCGCTCGGAGGCGCGGCCCACAGGGCGTGGCCTAGTGACGACCGACGGGGGGGAGAACAGGGCGTCCTCGTCGGCGTTCGGAGCCGCGACGGCGTGGCGGTGGCCGACGGCCAACGGCCGTCTCCGGCCACGTCACGACCCGCGAGCGCGCGCACAACATTCGCAAAGAAATAGCGAACTCGAGAGGGAGGCTCGGAAGGAGGGAAAGGGAACGAGCGAGGCGGTGGGCGGGGCGCGAGCTCGGCGGTCCCATCGTGGTGGCGCGGCGGGGCGGAGAAATGGAGCCCTACCGGAGCGAGTAAGGTGATGGTGGCGCCCGTTCGGAGGAGAGGAGAAGGTGGCGGAGCTTCGTGCACGACCAATCGAACGGTGGTGGTCCACCGGCGTCGGAACACGGCGGTGAAGGCGAGGATGGCGGTGGTGAGCGGCGCTCCCGCTCGGTTTCTCCGGAGGAAGGGAAAGAGGGAGCGAGCGAGTGGCGAGTGGGATGGAGACCAGGTGCTCGTGACGATTTGAAGCAGACCGCGCGCGCGGGGTCCACGGCGGCCACGCGGGGGCGTCGCCGGCATGCGGCCGCCACGCGGCGGGCGTGTTCTGCCGCGGCGCCAGCGAGCCGCGCGCGCGGGAGCGGGAGGGGGAAGAGAGGCCGGCTTGGGCCGGGCCGAGGCGGGGAGCAGGCGCGGGCGCGCGCGTGCGGAGGCGGGCCGCTTCCGGCTGCGGGTCGAAACCGAGGCGGCGGCCTGCTAGGTTAGTTTTGATTATTTTTTTTTCAAATTTCTAATTTCAAACAAATTCAAATACAGCTTTCAAACCCCATTTTGAGCAAGAAAAAGACCTTTTCTAGAAATGACCCAAAAATAAAAGGTGCTTAGAATTTAATTCTCTACAACTTTGATTAAGGGGCCAACTAAAAATTCTCAACAGATTTTGAATTGGAGAATAAAAGCTAAAATAGGGAGTATTTTTGAATATTTTCAGAATACATTTTTGAAACCAGTTTTTGACAAAACTTTGAGTAAATTAGTTGCTCCAAAAATTTGACCTATAATTCTAAGTGATATAAAATTTGTAGTTGCACAATTTTGATGAAAGGTAATTAGCACACTAACATATTACATTACGAATACTATTTTACAAGCTTTTATTTCACTCAAGTTATAATCTTATCGAATGATTATGAATGATATGACATGTCATGCTTATGATTGCAATGCAAATGCTTGCGTAACACCGGAGTGTTACAGCCCTCCCCCCTTATAAAAATCTCGTCCTGAGATTTGGGTTACGAACCATTTATTATAAAAATCTTCGTATGCTTTTTGTAGGTATTCACCCGTTTCCCAAGATGCATCTCCTTCATCATGGTGGCTCCATTGTATCTTATACGTTTTCACCACACTGTTTCGAGTAGCCCTTTCCTTGGAATCCAAGACTCGAATTGGCTGCTCACGATACACCAGATCTGACTTAAGTTTTATGCCTCGAGGTTCAATTCTTTCCTCTGGAACGCGCAAACATTTCTTGAGATGTGATACGTGAAAAACTGGGAATATAGCACCCATTGCTTCCGGTAATTCCAATTTGTAAGCCACTGGACCCTTCCTTTCCAAGATTTTGTAGGGTCCTACAAATCTGGCGGCAAGCTTTCTGCGTATTCCAAACCGCTTCTTCTTCATTGGCGTGACTTTTAGATAAACATAGTCACCAACTTTGAATACAAGCGGTCTCCTTCTCTTATCCGCATAACTTTTCTGACGTGACTGAGCTGCTCTCATATTTTGCTGAATGATATGAACTTTCTTTTTGGCTTCTTCCACGAAGTCAATACCATAATACCTTCTTTCCCCTGGCTCAATCCAGTTTAAAGGTGTTCTACACTTTTGGCCATACAGAGCCTCAAAAGGTGCCATCTTGATACTTTCTTGATAGCTATTATTGTATGCGAACTCTGCTAAGGGTAACCATGACTCCCATGAACCTCTGGAAGACAACACACAAGCTCTTAACATATCTTCTAAAACAGCATTAACTCTTTCAGTCTGACCATCGGTTTGAGGATGATAGGCAGTGCTACGAATCAGACAAGTCCCCAAACCTTTGTGCAAATGCTCCCAAAAGTGAGCAGTGAACTGTGACCCTCTGTCAGACACTATAGTCTTTGGTATGCCATGCAATCTCAAAATCTCCGTAATATACTTC
Source organism: Saccharum hybrid cultivar R570 (assembly GCA_038087645.1). Classification (NCBI taxonomy): domain Eukaryota; kingdom Viridiplantae; phylum Streptophyta; class Magnoliopsida; order Poales; family Poaceae; genus Saccharum; species Saccharum hybrid cultivar. The sequence continues at coordinate 16,801,070 of JAQSUU010000534.1, read as the reverse complement.
TCGGCATATTGAGGTGGTCTATAATCTGTCTTGACAGGCAAAAAGTGGGCTATCTTGATAAGACGATCCATGATTACCCAAATCGAATCATGGCCTTTCTGAGTAGTGGGCAAACCCGTGATGAAATCCATACTTATATCATCCCACTTCCAACTAGGTACTGACAAAGGTTGCAACAATCTGGCAGGTTTCATGTGAATAGCTTTCACTCTACAGCATGTGTCACATCTGGCTACATAAGCTGCAATTTCCTTCTTCATCTTTGTCCACAAAAAGCGAGGTCTTAGTTCTTGACACATTTTACTACTGCCAGGATGAATGGACAACTTAGAGAGATGAGCTTCATCCATAATTTTATTCTTAAGCTCTCTATCCTTTGGAACAACAAGACGGTTGTCGAACCACAACACGTCCTGCTCATCCACTCTGAAGTGTTTTGAGGGTTCTTCTCTAATTTTCTTTTTGATGTGGAATATCCCTTTGTCTGCTTTCTGACCTTCTATTATCTTACTCTCCAAGGAGCAACTGATCTGAATACTATGTAACACGGCAAGGTGCATTAGATTAAAACCATCCTCGAGTAAGGGTTGCATATTCAAACAATGCGACTTTCTACTCAAAGCATCGGCTACCACATTGGCTTTCCCAGGGTGATACTATACATTCAAGCTGTAATCTTTGATTAGTTCTAACCATCTTCGCTGTCTCATGTTCAATTCTGGTTGGGTGAAAATGTACTTGAGACTCTTGTGATCGGTGAAAATATTGCAAACATTACCAAGTAAATAGTGCCTCCAAATCTTTAAGGCATGCACTACGGCGGCAAGCTCAAGATCATGTGTCGAATAATTGATTTCATGTTTTCTCAACTGGCGGGAGGCATAAGCAATGACTCTTCCTTCTTGCATCAGAACACAGCCTAATCCTGTTTTTGATGCATCGCAGAACACATCAAAAGGTTTCTCGATGTCTGGCTGTGCAAGAACTGGAGCAGTGGTCAACAGTTTCCGCAAGGTGTGGAAAGCTGTCTCACACTCCTCTGTCCACACAAACTTGTGATCTTTCTGTAACAGACTTGTCATCGGCTTGGCGATCTTCGAGAAGTCTGGGATAAAGCGGCGATAGTAACCAGCTAACCCTAGGAAACTCCTGACTTCTGACACTGTGGTTGGAGTTTTCCAATCCATAACCTCTTGTACTTTGCTCGAATCTACCGAAACTCCATTCTCAGATAGAATATGACCAAGGAAAGGAACTTTCTTCAACCAAAATTCACATTTGCTGAACTTAGCATACAACTTATGATCTCTCAGTCTGGTCAAGACAATTCCCAGATGCTCTTCATGATCTTTCTCATTCTTAGAGTATACTAGAATGTCATCAATGAAGACAACTACAAACTTGTCCAACTCTGGCATGAAAACTGTATTCATCAGATACATAAAATATGCAGGAGCATTTGTTAAGCCAAAAGACATAATAAGATACTCGTACAACCTGTATCCGGTAGAAAAGGTAGTTTTCGGGACATCTTGCGGCCCAATCTTTATCTGATGATACCCTGATCTTAGGTCTATCTTGGAGAACACTCTAGCTTTAGCCAACTGATCAAACAAAACGTCGATATGAGGCAAAGGATATTTATTCTTGATAGTTACGGCATTAAGAGGTCGATAATCCACACACATTCTCAGAGTACCCTCTTTCTTTTTCTTCACGAACAAGGCAGGACATCCCCATTCAGACTTACTCGGTCGGATAAACCCCTTCTTTAATAATTCCTCCAGTTGCTTTTTCAGCTCAGCTAACTCATCCGGAGGCATCCGATAGGGTCTCCTCGAAATAGAAGCTGTCCCGGGGATCAACTCAATTCCAAACTCAACATCTCTATCTGGAGGAAGGCCAGGTAACTCGTCTGGAAACACATCCGGGAACTCACACACTACCGGGATCTGGTGAATAGGAACAACTTCCATAGCATAGGTTACACTCACAAGGTATGTTCTTCTAGGCAATGGTACCAGGAAAGTACCCTCTGCCTGGGGATCCTTAAGGGTAAGCATCCGACTGCTTATATCTATGACTGCCCCCCAGTTCTTCATCCAGTTCATTCCTATTATTACATCCAAAACTAGTCCAGGCATAACTACCAGGTTGACTCGAAACTTTCGACTACCTAACTCAAGGGTTGCCCCTCTAACCATCTGATTGGTTAACACATCAGCCCCAGCTGAACTTATGCGATAACCATAACTCAATTCTGTGCATAGTTGTTCATGCTTCTGTGCAAATGCTTGACTCATAAAAGAATGCGAGGATCCAGAATCAAATAGAACAACTGCAGGGTGATGGTTAACAAGAAACTTACCGGCAGTCACAGGCCCTCCCTCAGGAATCTCATCAACGGTAGTGTGGTGTACACGAGCAGTGTAAGTCTGTTGCTTCTTTTTAGGCGGATAAGGGCAGAACTTTGAAAAGTGGCCTGGCTGACCACAATTGTAGCAGGGCCCCTTCACTGTACCAGCAGATCCTATAGCTCCCTTGGAGTTGCTCTGTTCTGCAGCTGTGGTGATCTTTGCTGGTGGCACGGCCATCTTGTACGGCTTCTGTGGTCCCTTGTAGTTCTGGGTCTTATGCTGTGGCGGCCTGAACCTTGCACCAGGTGCGGACGGACGATAAGAAGAACGATTTGCAGTGACAACTCTGGACTGAGATGGTCCTGACTCAAACACCCTCTTGCGATTCTTGGATGCAGTGTAGGCGTTGTTGTTCTTTTCTTATTTCAAACAATCACTGACAAAGTCATAGAATCTGGCGCGGGTATTGGTACCCACATGCTTCATCATCTTCGGACTTAACCCTCTCTTGAAACTAGCAATTCTCTTTGCATCTGTGTCAATCATGTCTGGAGCATAACGGCACAAATTGTTAAAGGCATGCAGATACTGTGTCACAGTCTTGGTACCCTGATTCAAGGCCAAGAACTCTCCGAGCTTCATTTCAACCAACCCTGGGGGAATATAAACTCCCCTAAATGCTTCAGTGAATTCCCTCCAAGTAATCTAGGCATTGGGAGGAAAGGTGGTGCGGTGATGCTTCCACCACATCCCTGCCGGTCCCTATAGCTGATGTGCAGCATATTATGTCTTCAGAACTTCTGTCAGCCTCAACACACGGAACTTATCTTCCATAGTGTTGATCCATTCTTCAGCGTCGAGTGGCTCTGCTGCTTCCTTAAAAATAGGTGGCCTAGTATCCATGAAATCCTTGAAGTTGATGTACTGGTTCACCCCATGGCCACCACCTTGATTATTACCTCTCTGAACATTTTCAGCGATGGTACGCAGAAAATCTTCCATATTCCTCTGTGACTGCTCGGCGTTGCGCTGGCTTCCAAGGAATTGTGCGAAGAATACCTCTACAGTGAGCGGTGGAGGAGGGGGCAATTGTGGCTCTGGATGTGGCTCCTGGTGGTTGACGTTGTTTGCACCACCCCCACCAGCCCCTGCACCGTTGCCACCAGTTTCAGCGGCCTCATACGTGGCACGGCGGGTGTTTGCCATCTGCATTTTTCAGCAACAAGTAATAATTGAGCGAAGTTGTAGTAATTGTATTCGAATGAACAATCATGCCATACTGAATTCATTGGAGAGAACAAGTCATACAATAAAACAGAGGCACAATAATCACATCCCAATTAAAACAACATCACTAATCAAATTACTTCGAATGCAACATCGCGTCCAAAACAACCACGTTGCCAGCATACACACACTGGACTTTTATGCGTTCGGGCATCGCATACACAACCAGGTTCCAAAAGATCGTCAGTCTCAAGATCGAACAGGATACAACACGATACATAGAAACCAAAAGAAGGCCATCGCGACAGAGCCTAGCTACTAATGCAGGGCACTATCCTACTCTTCAGGGCCGTCGTCGAGGTCGGAGGCGTCACCACCGCTACCTTCAGTAGCAGCGTCGTCGTCAACGTCCATCTGGGCGGCGTTCGGAGGAGCGTATGGGCCCATCCCGTTGTAGAGGGCATGAAACCCTTCATGCAAGTTGGCATTATACTCTTCTAGCTCCTCAACCCTCTGCCTCAGAAGGTCCCTCTCGTTCCAGGCTTCATTCCTTTCCTGCACTAGCTGTCCCATCATGCGGTCTGCATTTCTGTTGGCCTGAGTCAACGTCTGCACCCGCTGCATGGCACTCTCACCTCTCTCGAGAGCCCGGTCTCGCTGCAAGCTCATGTTGGCCAACTGCTCCTGCAAGCTAGCTATAGCACGTGCTTGCTTCTTCTTCTGCTTCCTTGCTTCGAGTCGGTCATCGCCACGCAGACCAGTCAAGATCCAATAGGTACTCTCAAGACCCTGGTATGCTCTGATGGCTGCATACATGGCACTCATGGCGTGGTTGTCACTAGCCCGTCCTTCACTGGGGCCTCTAACCAGGGCACTTCCTTGCGGTTGCACCCAAATGGCATCGCGAGGATCATCTCTTGGAAAAGTACCGGCCAAAGCGGCTGCCAACTCATTGGGAAACCTGCTCATTATGTCTCGGATGACGCAAAAGGCTGCGCCCTCTGCACCCTCAACTGGAGTGCGTCCTTCAAACTCCAAATGCCAACCATCCCATTCTGGCGCATCACCAAGAGCAGGGACGGTGATTTCCACTACTGCAAGTCCGTCCTCAGCTAGCTGGCTCTCACTCCAAGAGTACATCGGCTCTTGACCCTCTGGGTACCCCACATCATGGAGCACTCTCCAAAGCAAGGTGGGCATGCCAAACTCGCTTAGAAAAGTGTCCGTGCTGCGGCGCTGCCGTGGGGCCATCTGACGACGGGGTGCTCTTCCGCCAGTGGACTTACGGGCAGTCTGCTTCATACGGGCCATCTGTAGCACAAGTTTTAATTACCCGGTGAGAACATATTTTAAATTGATATCACTTTTATCAAAATGGGATAATCCTTTCATAAGGGGAGGAATGCATGTTATGAATGAAATGCACAGGCAATATGATGCATGCACGAGTCTTACGTTCTCACAAACTTAGAAAATAAAGACATCTAACGATGAATTCGGTGGCATACAAACGATCTCTCATATACGTAACTAATTCGATCTACACGATAAACGCTGTTATGTACCTGCAGAAAATTCATTTCAGCCCATTTCCCATGAATGCATGAAAGCAGTAAATCTACCTACACGCTCTACATGAATCCCCAGATGCGTGTACAACGGTAGTAACTACCCAAACACATCGTCCTAATGGCGGCATCGCCTCAACGGACGGAACACCCACACATGTGATACTTTCATAAAAACATGTGTAGAACATGTAATTATTCTAGTATCATATAAGCACTCTTCCTAGATCGGCGGTGTATCCGATCATGCTCTCACAGCTCACACTTACCAAAGCGTAGAGGTATCTGATCCATACATTACCACTCAATTAAGTGGCACTCATACAATAGCACGCCGTATGAGCAACGAAAGAGAAATATGGTGCAAGAACCCCAAGTTAGTACTTAAATAGCCACCTAGAGTCCTTAACTGGGCATACAGGATATGACCACTGGCACACTCTTAGTTTGAAAATCACGCTTTTTAAACAAAATTTTGTTTTAAATACACTTATGAACAGTAATCACGCTAAACCATGCTCCGATACCAGCTGTAACAGAACCGCCCAATTATACGAGATTAAGTAGAAAAATCATCCAACTAGAGGACGATTTAACAAACTTAAGCCCGTATAACCCGGTAGTCCGTGAAATCCCGACAGATTTCAAACCATTTCACATAACAGCCAAGATCGTACTAAGTTTAGCGGTCACCATCATAAGTTACATAAAAGTTCGCGGCACAAAATACATCGAAGTTTAAACATAGTTATTACAAACCAGGTTCGAATAAAAGTAGCGGAAGCAGTAGTTCAAAACACGCACACACACAGCGTTTTGAAATAAAGTGCCAGCTTGTGATCATCTCCAGCAAAAGCATCAGACGAGAAGTAGCGAATGACCATTGCCCATGGTCCTAAGCTTCGCCCATCGCAGGATAAAGACAGTTGATACAGTAGCCGTAATACATCTGTCCATCTGCAACAAGTGGGAACAAAGCCCTGAGTACAAGAAGGTACTCAGCTAGACTTACCCGATAGAACCCAAAATAAAAATGACACCAAGGATCATGATAGGCTTTCTGGTGGGGGTAGCTGACTCATTTGCAAGAAAAGCATTTTTAACTTAACAATTCTTTTACAAAGGCATGCAGTAATTAACTCTTTATTACCCTATCAACTATGTTTGCACTGGTGCTAGAGTAACATGTAATTAAGCAAGTAAGGATTACCATTGATCATTAACAATAGTTATCATGTCATCTTCCACATAACTATCCAAGTGATTCATCAATATTACTACGATGAAGTAGCTCAAGTCAAGTGTTCACCATCCAGTGAACGATGGCGATTCGAATCGATTATTAACTAGTTGGTAATTTATTCCTCACACAAACCTCACTCACCCGCTAAAGTGAGGTATTGGTCACCGAGTCAACCATTCAGGTAAAGTCGCGAGTTTGCCAGGAACCACATGTACCCGGGGGCCGCCCGACTGCTCTTTGGCCTTATCATCGCGCCCCCGTATCCTGCCACTACTGCTCCGGTACAGTGCGTTGCGGGCAATCCACTCGGTCCGAATAATCTCCCAGCTTCGTGGTCGAAAGGTACAGTATTCGGCCAGCTAAATGTGAGGCATGCGTTCAACATGACTCGAGGCCCAACAACGGTCGGTCCTTAATCAACACAGATGGAAAACACTACAGTCCGAAACCCTGCAAGTTTCCGTCCGGTCTCAGATTCATTTCGACACTTAGTTATTCTCATATGACATACTTTCACATAAATCCAGGTAATCCCCTATAGCTCGCGGATGACAGGCAATCACCCGACTTCTACCGGTCTAAGCAAACTAAGCAATTATTGACCGCGGACACCAGGGTGACAAGGATCGGGTAAAGCAAGGTGAAACAAGGTATAATGCAGCAACGTTTGCAAACAACTCCTAAACGTAATGCATCAAATTAAGTAAAGTTAATAATAAATTCTTTGCAAACCGGGAGAGAAATGCTCCGGGGCTTGCCTCTCTCAAAAGAGCTCGGACGGTGGTCGGGGCACTCTGGAAGATCTTCACCGACCTCCTCTTCGGCTTCGGTCGCCTCCTGCTCTTGAACCTCGGACTGCTCTTCCGGGTCCTCGGGAACTGCTACCGGGGTCACTTCATGCGATCCTATATGATGCAGAAGTATAAGTGCTCATGCCTAGGTGCATTGCAGGGATGACATGAGGTGATGATGATGCATGAGATGTAATGAGCATGTTACTTTATTTGGATTGTGGGGAACGTACGACTCTTCTACAAGGTAGTCTACGTCATCCAAGAACATGTACTCAAAAACTACCACCACTATTCTCTACCATGCAAAGGCACCTCGACACCTAAGATGCTTCAAAGATACACCAAAGCATAGTTTACTAACTAATCTTGCATTAAAGGTTGAATGTAAACCCTAATTAGCACTATGCTTGAACAGCAACACATATTTTGGTAGCACAGAAAAATCTTAGAAAATTACAGTGGATTACTAACATCAATTCTAGCATGCCACAAAATTTTCATTGCATTTGAATTACTAGAACTGTCTATACAAAAATAACAAGCTAAGACCTAAAAACGAGCATGAAAATACTTTGCATTATGAAAAGTATCAAACAACAGATTTAGTAATTTTTCTACTTTCTACACAGTAAACAATCACTGTAGAAAAGTTATTACTTGCATGTGGCCGTTCTCGGCCTGGTTCGCGCGCACGGGGGAAAGAGCGAGCAGGCCCGCTCGGAGGCGCGGCCCACAGGGCGTGGCCCAGTGACGACCGACGGGGGGGAGAACATGGCGTCCTCGTCGGCGTTCGGAGCCGCGACGGCGTGGCGGTGGCCGACGGCCAACGGCCATCTCCGGCCACGTCACGACCCGCGAGCACGCGCACAACGTTCGCAAAGAAATAGCGAACTCGAGAGGGAGGCTCGGAAGGAGGGAAAGGGAACGAGCGAGGCGGTGGGCGGGGCGCGAGCTCGGCGGTCCCGTCGTGGTGGCGCGGCGGGGCGGAGAAATGGAGCCCTACCGGAGTGAGTAAGGTGATGGTGGCGCCCGTTCGGAGGAGAGGAGAAGGTGGCGGAGCTTCGTGCACGACCAATCGAACGGTGGTGGTCCACCGGCGTCGGAACACGGCGGTGAAGGCGAGGATGGCGGTGGTGAGCGGCGCTCCCGCTCGGTTTCTCCGGAGGAAGGGAAAGAGGGAGCGAGCGAGTGGCGAGTGGGATGGAGACCAGGTGCTCGTGACGATTTGAAGCAGACCGCGCGCGCGGGGTCCACGGCGGCCACGCGGGGGCGTCGCCGGCATGCGGCCGCCACGCGGCGGGCGTGTTCTGCCGCGGCGCCAGCGAGCCGCGCGCGCGGGAGCGGGAGGGGGAAGAGAGGCCGGCTTGGGCCAGGCCGAGGCGGGGAGCAGGCGCGGGCGCGCGCGTGCGGAGGCGGGCCGCTTCCGGCTGCGGGTCGAAACCGAGGCGGCGGCCTGCTAGGTTAGTTTTGATTATTTTTTTTTTCAAATTTCTAATTTCAAACAAATTCAAATACAGCTTTCAAACCCCATTTTGAGCAAGAAAAAGACCTTTTCTAGAAATGACCCAAAAATAAAAGGTGCTTAGAATTTAATTCTCTACAACTTTGATTAAGGGGCCAACTAAAAATTCTCAACAGATTTTGAATTGGAGAATAAAAGCTAAAATAGGGAGTATTTTTGAATATTTTCAGAATACATTTTTGAAACCAGTTTTTGACAAAACTTTGAGTAAATTAGTTGCTCCAAAAATTTGACCTATAATTCTAAGTGATATAAAATTTGTAGTTGCACAATTTTGATGAAAGGTAATTAGCACACTAACATATTACATTACGAATACTATTTTACAAGCTTTTCTTTCACTCAAGTTATAATCTTATCGAATGATTATGAATGATATGACATGTCATGCTTATGATTGCAATGCAAATGCTTGCGTAACACCGGAGTGTTACAGGGATGATGTCCGGGGGCCACTGGCCAGTGAGAGGAACCAACGGCCCAGCCCGTTGCGACATGGAGGAGGCGGCGGCTTCATTGGGCCGGCCCACCGGGCCAAGCGAGCGCGCGCCTACGGCTGGGCCGACTGGCGGGGCCAGGCGCAGCTGGGCCAGCGGCTCAAGGGCAAGTAGGCCGGCCTGCTGCGGTTGCTTGGGCCAAATGGCCTTTTCTTTTTATTCTAAAGCCCGATCTATACCCTTTCTTCCATTTCTAAGCTACACCAAGTGCCTCTATGCATACGTGTGTGTGCCACTTACATGTACACCCCTAGGGGTAGACTCTAGGGGTCTGGGGTAGGTTAGGGTTCCATCCAAGGGTAGGTACTTAGGTTAGTTAATGAATTCATGATTAATTGATTAGCAAGGTTAATTTACAGGCAAAACAAATTGTTGATTTTATTAACAACACATAAACCAAATAAACTCCAACTCATGAGTAGATAATTAAATGCAAATGCTCTACTTTGCTATGTAGGTGCTACTTGTGCAACTACATGGGTGTTTTTCCTATATGACACTCACCAAACATGGGCATGTTTGCGAAAAAAAAATTCAGTTGTGATTTTTGGGTTTCGGTAAAACGGGGATGTTACAACTAAGTATGTGTATCACTAAAGCACATGTTTTAGCTCGTGAAAACACCACGTGACATTGCCTCCAAATCTCGACATTGGCGTAAAAGAAAATAGGCATTTCAACTCCTCGAAAACGCCTGAATCCCGCCTTGCAAGCTCGGTGGGAGGGAGAGATGACTCCAAACCCTCTCTACCGCTCAAACTCCATCGCCATCATAAATGTGCTAACACCACCAAGTAATCATCGTCATGTGAGAGTGTGTTAGCATTTTCACAATCATTTTTTGAGCCATTATTAGTTCTATCCAAATGCATATGATTATGAAATGCACACCTAGAGGCACTTAGGAGTTCAATAGCCGCGTCATTCCCCTCTTTATAGTACGGCTATCTATCCTATAATGTAACCACACCCACTAGGTGTCTTGGTTACTAAAACACAACCCTTAAGCATATACCTTTGCCTTGATCACCTAGGGTTGCATCCAAATCCAAGTGTGGCCATCATGATCACCATGTCCATCTTGCCACCAACCTTGGAATGTACTAATCCTCATATGCTATATACAACTTAGGCATAGGATTAGTACTTAGGCATTATCACTAATTACCAACACCAAACATAGAGCATTCACCGGGTCCCAAGCACCGGCGCTCTCGGTCCACGGCCTGGCATGTCGATCAACCAGGCTTACTTCGCCGGGAACATGACCCACCCAACCACTGGTGTTCCACCACGAGCTCTAGGTCCTGATGTCTAGAATCACCAGGCACTGCTCGCCACGCTCGCCACCGCTGGCGTTCCACCGATCGGCCCGCAAGCAACGGAGTGGTTCCTGGACACCAGCACCTCCTCCCACATGTTCTCTAACGCCGGTAATTTCTCCTCTCCTCAACCCTTGCCGTTCTCTCCACCCATCACAGTCGGCAACGGCGCGACATTGCTCGTCACTCACCGGGCATCGACGGCCATTGCCTCCTCATAGTCACCACTTCATCTACACAATGTCCTTGTGTCACCCTCCCTAGTTAAAAATCTAATTTCTATTCGCCCTCTTACTCGTGACAACAATGTCTCCGTTGAGTTTGATCCATTCAGTTTTTCTGTCAAGGACCTTCCCACACGCACGGAGATTCTCCGATGTAACAGCCATGGTGAGCTGTATCCGCTGTCTTCCTCTTCGCCCGAAGCCATGCTCACCACCTCGCCCACCGTCGACATGTGGCACCAATGTCTGGGTCATCCAGGCAAAAACACACTTCGCCAGACGCTGTGCAACCTCGACTTCCAGTTCACCAAATCTTCTTCTTCAACCTGTCAAGCTTGTCAATTAGGGAAACATGTTAGATTGCCTTTTTCATCTTCAAACTCTGTTAGTTTGGTTCCTTTTCAGCTTGTATACACTGATGTGTGGACATCGCCTATTGTCAGTTTCTCTAGATTTAAATATTATCTCATTCTAGTTGAAGATTATACCCATTATGTTTGGACGTTTCCTTTACGTGCAAAATCTTAGGTCCTGCAATGTCTACTTGAGTTCCACGCCAATGTCACAACTCAATTTCAGCTACCCCTCATTGCACTGCAATCTGACCAGGGGCGGAGGACTTGGTAGGGCAAGGTAGGGTGCTTGCCATACCTTGGCTCTGCCGAGGAACCCCATCCCGAATCGCCTCTGGCAGCCATGGATGCAAAATCGCTGCTTTGCTGGTGTTGAAGATAAACGCAACGCTGAGGCTTTACTCCTGATCGAGGAAGAAGATAACTGTGACTCGAGATGAACCACAACTTTGGGCCTTGTGGGCTAGCACCACGTATAACCACCATCGGTCGTCAGTTTAGATATTCTCGAATTGTGAATTGTAGATTGCAGTGATGGCCAGGCGGCCCATCCGTTCCTTTCCCCGAAACAGCAACGCTTCGTGTTTCTTCCGATCATGAATTCGTCGTTCACCCGTTCGTCGCTGCGGTGCCGGTGGCACGGCGGCACGACGCGGTGGGCAAACTGCTAGCCCCTACCTCCTAGCTCCTGCCCCTGCAACCCCCTCTCAGCTCTGCTATTCCACTTTGATTCACCTTGCCTACCAACGGCGATGTGACAAGCAACTAAACAACTGAACTGTGGGTCACAGTAGCCACCGGCCGGCCACACGACAGTTTGGCACAAACACACAATAATCCAGTAAGGCTCAGCTCAAACCTAAAACTCTTTTTCCGTGGTTATTTGTTCGATTTGCTAGTTATCAATTAATCAATTAATTATTTAATTGGTTGGTTGATTTTGTTGGTCCTACATAGATCTTACTTTGCTATATGTCATCGACTTCGCCACACCTTAAATTTTTTCCGTCCTCCGCTACTGAATCTGACAATGGCAAGGAATTTGATAATCTTGCTGTACGCCAACATCTTGCTACACATGGTGTGTCATTCGGACTGTCTTGTCCATACACCTCATCCCAAAATGGAAAGGCAGAACGCATCATCCAAACTCTGAATGATTGTGTCCTCAGTCTTCTTCTTCATGCTGGGATGCTCAGATCATACTGGGTGGAAGCACTGAACACTGCTACTCACCTTCTGAATCGGTGCCCGTGTTAGACTAGTGGCCACTACACTCCCTTCTGGCTTCTGCTCGGCATCCCACCCACCTATGGTCACCTTCGAGTGTCTGGGTGCTTGTGCTTCCCTAATCTGTCGTCTACGGCCGCGCACAAACTCAGTGCCCGGTCCACGCCGTGCGTTCTACTTGGATACCCTGTTGATCATCGTGGCAATCAATGTCTTGATCTTCAGAGTCGTTGTGTCATCACTTCCCGTCATGTGGTTTTCGATGAAACCCAATTCCCATTCCATTCTGTTGATCAGCCATCGCAGCCGACAATAGCCAGACCGGCTATAGTACCAGACACCACTGTCATCATTCGGCAGCAAGCACCCGTCCCACACCTGTGTCCGATAGTGCCACGGCTTCCTCACCAGTGCAACCCTCCCCCATTGTGCAGCCCTCGCCATCCTCATCGGCTCACGTGCTCACCATCTACGGCATCATCGCTGCCGGCCACTCCATCACCGCCCGCGAGCCATGCTGCTCCGTTCGTTCACCAGATGATTACTCGATCACAAGCAGGGATCGTTAAACCCAATCCCAAATATGCCATGAGCGCCGAATCATCTTCTTCTCTGGTGCCGGCGTCCATCTCCCCAATTCCCTCTTTAGTTCGCGCAGCTCTGAAAGACCCAAATTGGCATGCGACCATGGCACTAAAGTTTCAGGCGCTGCAGAATAATCGCACATGGCGCCTGTTGATGGTAGATAAGTATCAATTTTAACCATCAACGAAACATGAAAAAGGACCTAAAACATATTTACCACTTAGATATAGGGGGGTCTACTAACGAAATTCGATGAGTTTTGGTGAATGTCTGTTTCTACAGGGTGTCAGCTGAAAAGAACCAAGAAAGTCCCATATGTCAGGTTTACATAGAGACAAATGGGCTACACATAACTTTTCTGTAATCTGGAAGGTACGAGAAGACTCTGGAAACAAACCAGAGGCGAAACGAGCCCGGAAGCTAGGCGGCCGCCCAAGGGGTAGGGGCGGGCGCCCGGGCTACAGAGCCAATCAGAGGCGATCTCGTGGATCCTGCCTCCACCGCCTTTGAGGATGAATAATAATCGTTCATTGAGGTCAGTTTGATTCGACGACTGTGGTGCTTCCTAGAGGGTTATATAATCAAGGCCCCTGGCCCCTGGAGGAGGCATCTCATAAACCCTAATTTCATTATCTCTCAGCTGGGATCAGAGGCAGAGGTGTCCCATGAAAGGATGACCTCTCCTCCCTAGAGAATTAGGGCTAGACATTCCAATGTAGTAGATTAGATCTAGATGAGAGTTAGGGAGAGCGGAGCTGCGCTTCGGTTCTGGAGAAGTCTTCAGAGATTTGGTATGTCTTTGTATCTATTCTTTACAAGACTTATGCTTTATATATTTTCATCTTCTCTATTTACTTTATGCCTTTATTATGTATGGTTAGTACAGTTGTTATACCTTGGTATGAGATCTTAGCTCGTATTGAGTGCATTAGTTATTGCGTATAGCTAGAGTAGTAATTGATAGTTTAGGCATGGTGTTTAGGCTATAGGTTACCTGAGGTTGCGTTCAACCCCACGTATAGTTGTGGTAGCCCCAGAGGTGACAGCTCTATAAGGCCTTCGTAATCCACCACGTTCGGGTTGATGTTTGTAGATCTTTTGGCAGCCTTCCCCCGACTACTTTCTTCCCAGTCTCTTTCGAGAGTCGGAAAGGTAATGTTGCTCCAAAGTGTCATGTGTATGATCGCTATATCTATTTATGATTTAGTTATTAAAGAACCAAAGTAATAGAGAAGTACATAGGAACCTTGATCTCTCCTGTTGTCCTCTCACTTTAGCTAGCTACTCATTTATCATAGAATTCTCCTATGTGTGCTTTTATTCATATACCTATCATATACCATTTACCCCCTGCTTTAGTCTAGTTGGTTTACTAAGTTAGTAGATACATGATGGTGAATTATCAGATTCTTTAACCCTTGTTTCCCTGTGGTAAAATATAAATAACGATACCTGGTTTACTCCCGGTAAAATGCTACAATGGTATATTCTGTGCGCTTACAGAATCCTTCATATTTTAGTTGCACTTAATTTCTACCAACAGCACCTTGTCGATCGTCCGCCCGGCGCTCACATAGTCACGGACGAATGGGTCTTCAAGCACAAGCTCAATCCCGACGGGTCCCTAGAGCGCTACAAAGCCCGTTGGGTGGTGCGTGGGTTCACCCAGCGCTCCAGCGTCGATTTCGGTGAAACATTCATGCCGGTCATCAAACCCGCCACCATTCGCACTGTCCTTACCATTGATGCGTCCAAGGGCTGGAGCACCAAACAACTAGATGTCTCAAACGCTTTCTTGCACGGTCATCTTAAAGAGCATATCCTTTGCCAGCATCCTACAGGCTTTGTCAACACCGCTCAACCCAATGTTGTTTGTCTCCTTGACAAATCACTCTACGGCCTTCGTCAGGCCCCCGTGCTTGGTTCGAGCGCTTCGCCGCCTATGCCATCACCCTCGGGTTCAAGGCAACACGCTTTGATTCTTCCCTGTTCACTCTTCGCCATGGCCACGATGTATTGCTGTATGTGGACGACATCGTCCTCACAGGCTCCAGCCCACATCTTCTCCAATCCATTGTTGATCGTCTACGCTTCGAGTTTGCTGTCAAGGACATGGGCGCACTTCACTTCTTTCTTGGCATCGACGTCAAGCGCAACGACGATGACTTCTTCCTGTCCCAAGAGCGGTACGCCGAGGAGATCCTCGAGCGCGCCGGCATGACTACATGCAAGCCGGTGGCCACTCCCGTCGACGCCAAGGGCAAGCTGTCTTCTTCTGATGGCGCGCGATTGATGACCCCAAGACGTACCGCAGCTTGGCTGGCGCGCTCCAGTACTTGACGGTGACGCTCCCCGATCTTGCCTTCGCCGTGCAGCAGGCGTGTCTGCATATGCATGAACCGCGCGCTCCTCATCTGACGTGCTCAAGAGGATTCTTCGTTACGTTCGTAGAACAACATCGCTCGGTCTTCATATTCGCGCGTCCACCGACCTCTCCGTCATGGCGTACTCGGACGCGGACTGGGCGGGCTGCCCGGACACTCGGCGATCAACGTCCAGGTTATGTGTCTTCCTCGGTGACTCCCTCATCTCCTGGTCATCGAAGCGCCAGCCCACCGTGTCCCGGTCTAGCGCGGAAGCGAAGTATCGCGCGGAGGCGAATGTAGCCACGGAATGCATTTGGCTGCGCCAACTGCTCAACGAATTGTACTGTGGCATCACCAAGGCCACGGTGGTGTACTGCGACAACATCTCTGCCGTCTACATGTTGTCCAACCCTATACATCACCGGCGCACCAAGCACATAGATCAAGATATTCACTTCGTTCGGGAACGAGTCCAGCTAGGCGAGCTGCGTGTCCTACACGTTCCGACAGGTGAACAATTCACCGACATGATGACCAAGGGCCTCCCGATAGCGACATTCGAGGCATTCCGCTCCAGTCCTTGCGTTGTTCCCACTACGTGTCAAACTGTGGGGGGTGTTGAGGCATCGTCTACAGACGACCCGGCCAAGGCAACCGTGACGGCAGTTCGCGCAGCTCACCACGACACCACGCGCCCATGCCGCGCGCTCACGCGTCCAGCAGAGGCGGTTCTCACCAAATGTAATAGCGATTGTATAAAACATTCATGAGATCAACACGCAATGGTTGTTGGCTCCCATTCTACAATATCGTTCCATTACGTGCTGTTTGGTTAAGGAGCAGGAGGATGGAGCAGCTCCCGGAGAGGAATATTCCCTAAGATTCTGGGATGAGCTCGCTCTCAAAAAGCTCTTGAACACGCTCGTCCCAGAGTTACGTGCTCACGCCGTCTTCTAGAGGCGCGCGGCCTAGGAAGAGCGGGGCCGGAGCTGGTGGATGCACAGCAGGAGCCATGCCCAGGGCCGGCGAGCGCATGGCGTGGGCATGGCCAGGAGCCGGCTAGCGCGCGACCTAGAGCAATGCCCAAGGGCTGACGAGTGGACGAGGAGCCGAGCAGAGGACCAGGAGGTGGAGAGCGCACGGCCGGGGATGGCTGGGCGGCGGAGGAGCCTCGCGGACTGGGGGTCCGGCGGCGGAGGACAAGCAGCCAGGGCACATGGTGGCGAGCAGGCCAGGGCGTGCAGTGGTGCCACGAGCAAGTTTAGGCCAACGGCGAGTACGGCCATGACTTGCGTAGCATAATAGAGAGAAATGGGAAGAAACCATGTTTGAATGACATGTGGGTCCATGGTTAATGGTGTTAACGAATCTGCTATCAAATTCATCTCGTCCCTCTAACCAAACACGAAAATAGAACCACTCCGTCCTTTCAACCAAACAATAGAATGGAGCCATTCCATCCCTAAAATAGGAATGGAACCGTTCCATTCTACCTCGCTCGCTAACCAAACGCAGCCTTAAGGAGCCTTGTCACTCTTTCTCAAGGCTGTCAGGACCACAAATAAGCCTTTTCTTTAGACAGCAAATAAACACTGAATTAAAAAAACTTCAATCCTCTGATCCTCTCTAATGAAATTTAAAAAAGCGATAATGCTATGCGTCTTACGTCCGACACGAGCAAAGTCGGATGCTTCCGCAGCCCCACCGCCTCGTTGCTTGTGCTTTTACCCCACCGCTCGCTCTGCCACAAGTTTATTAAAAAAATCACTCATCCTTATCCCTTTCGCTTCCTCCTCCCATGTCGCAGCGCCTTGTGGTTGCCCTGTCCTGGACGCGGACGCGCCCTCTCGTCGCTGTTGCCGTGCACCCCATCCGCCGCCTCTCGCCCCTCCTGTTGTGTATGTCGTCCGCTCCCTCCCGTCACGCGCGCTGGTGCTGGTCCGGCCGACCCAAGGCCGGTGCTGGTGGTGCTCGCGTGTGCCGCTGCTGTCGGATGCTAGTGGTGCTCGCGCGCCACCACTCGTCGTCGGCTCCCACCCCGATGGCCAAAATTGACCGGCACGGGCTCTCTCTGTCCCCAATGTTGCAAATATATGTTTCAGACGTTTCAGAGGTATGTTGTATTTGTTTCATATGAATATTGCAAAAGTAGATCGGGGGACATTGCATATATTGCAAATATTTCAGAGACATGTTGCAAAAGTTTGTTCAAAATGTTTAATCTGTTCCAAACGTACGTTGCAAGCGTTTTAATATGGATGTTGCATATGTTTCACACATATGTTGCAACAGTATGTTCCAAATGTTTCATCTGTTTCGGTCTTCCATTGCAGCAAGTGTTTTCATGTTGCAAGTGTTCTATCTGGATGTTGTATATGTTTCACACATATGTTGCAAGTGTATTTTTCCAGATATTTCATCTGTTTCAGACGCATATTGCATTAAGTGTTCCATGTTGCATGTATTCATGCTGTTCCGAGAGTTAGGGGCGTGGGGGAGTGATGGTGGTACGGCACCGGCGTCGGGGAATGGGGCGTGGCGAGCCAGTGGCCGTTGGACGTGGCGCGCGGCGGTCGGGGTCACGACGGGGTGGGGCAAACGGATAGGAGCGGGGTGCGCGGATGGAGGTGGGTCGAATCGAGGCGGACGGAGCGGATTGCGAGCGAGTCATATGGCCGCGACGATGGCACGATGCGCATCCAGGTAGGGCGAATTAGCGGATGGGGCGCAGGCTGTGCAGGCGCACGCGGAAAACAGCCGTCCGATCCGTCGTACGTCTGGGCGCCAGCACGTCCGTTAAAAAAAATTCTCAAATTTCAGACATGGAACAGAACCAAAAGTCTGAATCTTAATATAATATAACATGATACGACTCTTGCTGGTATAAACAACCTGTTTCCTCGATGAACATTGAAACGGATTTTTCGCAATGTACTATTTTCAGAAGCAAATTCGGGCCTCCAAACGATTTTATGTTCAGATTGACCATCTGAATGTTTCGAGAGCAAGTTCTGCTGAGAAATTGTCGAGTGACCTCTCATCCCGAACCGACGCTTCCCAAAGTAAAGAGAAAAATTTACCGGCGGTCTCTGAACTTGGCAAATGGTGTCACGGTCCTCGAACTTTAAATAGTGTATTTCTGGATCTTTGAACTTGACTTCAGATGTCATATAGGTCCCTGATCTTGGCTTTGGGTGTCATTTAGGTCCCTGAACTTTGAACAGTGTATTTCTGGGTCCCTGAACTTGGCTTCAGGTGTCATCTGGGTCCCTGAACTTGGCTTCGGGTGTCATCTAGGTCCCAATGCTGACGTGGCGCGGTCCTACATATGGGGTCCACATGTCAGTCGGTTATATTTATATTTCGGGGGTACTGTAGCTACAATTTCTAAAATATTCCAAAAATTGTATCTTTTTCATATAATCTCGGATGGAGATGATTTTTATATGAAAAATGTAGCTCTCGTCGAGATCTACAACTTTCTAGTTTTGAGTTTTTTAATTTGAGATCATTAAAATGCTTAAAAAAATTAAACAAATTTTCAGCAGTATATTAATCGCGTACAAGCGTTTGTCGCCTTGGAAAAATCATATCTTTTTTATATGCTGTCAAATGGAGATGATTTCTATATTAATCGCGTACCAGCGCTTGTCAGCATTGGGACCTAGATGACACCCGAAGCCAAGTTCAGGGACCCAGATGACACCCGAAGCCAAGTTCAGGGACCCAGAAATACACTGTTCAAAGTTCGGGGACCTAAGTGACACCCAAAACCAAGTTCTAGGATTTAGATGACACCTGAAGCCAAATTCAAGGACCCAAAAATATACTGTTCAAAAGTTTAAGGACCCAAATAACACTGGCTACCAAGTTCAACGACCCCCGGTGAATTTTTCTCCAAACTAAAACAGCACCCCGACCTTCCGAGCCCTTGATAAGCTGACTCCGTGGCCCCTGACCGGCGCCGCAGCCGTTGACTTTTCTGCTTTAATTCCCCATCCCCAGCTCCCAAATCTTTCATCTCGTCTCCACACGCAACAGCATCCATCCAAGCTGAGAAGCCAGAGAGCAATTGGCAGCGAGGACAGGAGGCAAGAAGCGGCGGCGGCATGGACCGGAACCTGAGCGGGTTCCTGATCGGGTGCGTGGGCACCGCCGTGACGCTGCTGGCGTACCAGCAGACGGTGGTGACCAGCACGCAGTGCGTCGCCGCGGGCTTCGTCATCCTCCTCTTCGCCCTCTTCGTCATGGAAGGATTCCTCTCCCTCTGAATCGCTGGTGCGCCTCAGCCAGCCATCATCATCGCCCGTTCGTCTCCGCTGCTTGTATTTCTGCTGCTTGCTAGTTCAGTTCAGTCCCGCAGCTGCCGCTGTGCTCCTCACGTTCTTGGACAAACACAGTAATAAGTAGTAACTTTTATTTAGTGCTTATTTGAGTCATGAGACACGGATGATTATTGCTGGCTGAAGGGTCTGCTCTGTCGGAATCGATGTATCTTTATCTTAGTATGTACGTACTACTACTTGAAGAACGCAGACTGCAGATCAGCAGAGTTCTTGCTTGCCTTCTTTGGCTAATTATTGGTACACGAATGCTGATTGCATTGACCCTTGTGTTGCCGTTGTTCC
Organism: Saccharum hybrid cultivar R570; assembly: GCA_038087645.1. Classification (NCBI taxonomy): domain Eukaryota; kingdom Viridiplantae; phylum Streptophyta; class Magnoliopsida; order Poales; family Poaceae; genus Saccharum; species Saccharum hybrid cultivar. Next base: position 16,781,154 of record JAQSUU010000534.1, on the reverse strand, counting down.
TTTCCTAGTAATACACTTTGACTTGCCACTTTATATAGGAGTACAAGTATAATAACTGCTTGTACTAACTTGTAAGTGAGTTTCTTGTCCCTTGTTTTGAATTGAACTAATAAAATTGCCATGAATTCACCCAAAAAGATTGATGATGTTTCCCACTAGTTTTTAGCCTCAGCCACAGGAACCAGGAAGCGACTCAGTTCTTCTCACAACTACTCCCTCCGTCTCTGAAAGAATCAATTTCTAGAATCCGTGCCAGTCAAACTTTCTAAAGTTTGACCAACTTTATATAAAAGAATAGCAACATCTGTGACATAAAATGAGCACATTATGAAAATATATTGTAAGATACATCTAATGATACTAGTTTGATATCATAAATCTTTTTCCTATAAATTCGGTTAAAGTTTGAAAATTTTGACTTAGGACAACTCTAGAAATTGATTCTTTCCGAGACGGAGGGTGTACAATGAAACGAAGTGTTGAGGGAGGCCTTGCCTTTTTGCCACCCCCGCCTCGCAGTCTGTGTTTTCGCTTGTCACCCCTGGGGACTGGCGCTTAGGACAATCTCAGTGGTGAGTTTCATTTTACAGTTTTCCAAGAGTGCCACATCATCTTTACAGGTTTGATTGGATGAATGAAACAGCCTCTCTCATGGCACAGTTTCATCTCACCTCAGGGCACAGTTTCATCTCACAGACAAAGTTTTAAATTATTAGTACAAGTTATTGTGATATGATGTTTCTATGATTATGTGACCACCTTTGGTCAAACGTAACACAAGAATGCACAAGCAGTAGGACGTTGCACACTCCGAATGCCACTCTAATGCTCACAGGCCAAGCGCTCCAATTTGGCCAAAGAGCAACCAGACTATTGAACGCTAGCATCATGCGGTAAGGTTAAAAGAACATGTCAGAGTGTGTCAGGTTAAAAGAAGCAGCATAAGCATACGCTGTGACAAAGCTGCCGCCGAGTTGTGCTGCTGCCGGCTGCCGCCAATGACTAGTCTGAAAGTGCTGCCGAAGAGCACGATGGCTCAATGCAAGTTTCACATAGTTTCCTACGTGTTTGAAACGCTGCACACTGTTTCATCCCACAAAACTCTGATCATCTCTCCGCTCATAAATTTAGTGTCAAATCATCATATTTACTAAGATGACACCTCATTTAATACCAATAAAACTATAATAAAATCACCATTGAGATTGGCCTTATCGTAGGAAGGCGGAAGGGCATTTCATCATCTTTAAGGCGAAGGGCCTTTTGGCCTTTGTGGCCACAACCCGCCAAAGCGGTGTGGGTGCTTTTCGCTCGTCATGACGCTTTTGGTATGAGATTGTTTTATGTTATGTAGGTTGACCCTTTCGCCGATAGCGTGAAAGGGCAAAAGCGGCCGAAAGGATGAAGGTTGCACGGCTCCATCAGAGGGGTCCTCGCTTACGTCAGCTGCAGAGCGGGGGAGGGGGGACCAATCGAGGAAGGTGCTTACCGGGGGAGGCGAAAAGCGGAATGGACCAAGGATGCCCCCAGGATTCAGAATATGCCTTAGGATCTAGGTAGTTAGAGGGGAATTTTTGTCTTTGTAAAAGATATGGATATGTATAAATAGAGCTCCTAGAGAGCCATGGAAGGAGAGGAAGAAAACCCTAGTTCCTTCAGTTGCTTATAAATGTCCTTTTCCCATTCATTGTTCTTTTTGTTCATTCGTTATTGTACTTTCGGTTACTTAGAGTGGCAATCCAGTGTTCGAAGGCTAAGGTCGAGAACAACACAAAGTTTCTCAATCTACCTACTTACCTGTCGCAGCTAGCAGCAGATTCGTTTGAAGTGTCCTACGCAAAATGACTATATCCTTCTCTTAGAGGGTGGTTGGTTCATGAAATGAGATACTCTATCATCCAACTCGATTTTTATTCGGTTTATTTATGGAATAGAATGAGTTAATCTATGACGACTCGTTCCTCATAAGCTATACAAGGAATACATTATTGTATTATTCTTATAAAGCTAGTAATTAATACTAATATAAGTAATAATGTAATTTTACTAAATTTAAGATATTGACTCATGATGTATTACCTCATCTATAAGGGGTTGATTCCTGAATCAAATCTGTTACAAAAGAAGTCAATTGCTAATGCTCAGTCATACATGCCTCGTGATAAAATAGTAGCACAACATCACCTTTTAATTGGTTCAAACTAATCTGCTGATGTTGAGACATAGTTCTGCTGATCGCGGTAAAAGAACGCCAACTCTGACACTGGCACCGACATTTTCAGACGTGCCTCTTCTTCAGTAGTTGAGAACAATCTTCTTCACAGAAGCGTACGTGCCAGCCGCAGCAACCACGGAACCCAGAACAATGATGTTGGCGATCAGCGCGACCTCCGCCCTGCTGCAGCGCGCCACACCGAAGATCTTGAGGTAGAAGATGCAGGGGAGCAACATCGCAGCCATGACGCTGAGGAGCGAGCCAACGAGCGCCATGAGGTGGCCGAAGAAGGGCACCGCGAGCGCGACGACGACCGTGCTGACAACCAGCAGCGTCCTGACCAGCACCTTGACGGACCTCTTGCTGCCGCGGCGGCCGGAGTCGGAGCCGGCGGCGAGCAGCCTCTCCTCCACCGCCGTCGCGAGCGGCGTCACCATCAGCGCATACTTGGAGAAGGGGTTGATCAGCGTGGTGTAGATCGCTAGCTTCGAGCCGATCTTGCCCTCGGGCAGGTTCAGGGTCACCTGGGACTTGACGTCGTCGCCGTACATGAGGTAGCCGAGGATCGCCATGGATCCGTAGTTGAGAGTGCACGCGACGAAGCATATGACAAGCACCTATATATATGCAAGCAGAAGACAGACACGTACAAAAATTCAGTTTAGTCAGCGGTTGTATAAGGATTTAGCCTTGAATACTGCAATGTATAGCAGCATATACATACTCCCAGGTTGATAGGATAAAGCATACTGTCCAGTCACTATCATATATTTTACGCTCCTATTTGTTTAATAGTGAACCATTGTAGTAGAAGACAAAGCATTTGACGCATCAGTTTGGAAAAACACATGGCAGCACAGCTGACTCCGAGGCACCAGATACAGCTAGTATCATACTCGGCCAGGACAGCTGCTACTGAAGGCTATTTGTTTTTCCAAGGAAACCCATACTGATTGTTACTTCACATCCGGTGAGTGAGGCATTGAGTTCCCTCTTTTGGTATCTGGAACTTTTGTTCAAGACAAATGTTACTTTCACTTTCAACTTTCAACACAAAAAATGCAGTGGTGGAAGACTGGAAGTAGAATGAACTAAGGAAACAAGCATTTTGTGTTTTCAGTTATGTCTTACTCTTCGGTGCCATGACCATGAGAATAATGCACAGCTACTCACCCTGGAGAACCTTTTCTTCTCCTTCATGGAGTTGCAGAGCGTCGGGAAAATGGCATGGCCGCAGTAGCAGAAGGTGTAGAGGCCCAGAGCCGTGGGGAGGCCACTGACGTTGAGCATCCTCCCCCTGGCCCGGAACCCGACGCCGTCGGCGACCGCGGTCCACAGCACGCAGAAGACGACGACGGCCGACGCGAGCACGCCGCTGGCGGACACGTACGCGAGCACGCCGAGGCTCCGGAGCCACGTGGTGGGCAGGATGACGAGGGCGACGAGCACGACGAAGAGCTGCTTCCCGGAGACTACCACGAGGGCGGCGCCACCGTCGCCGAGGCCGAGGCCGAGGCTGATGCTGGTCCCCGGGAACAGCTTGTCCAGGTTGTCCCCCTCCAGGATGAGGAAGCCGATGGCGACGAGGTAGAGCTCGGCGTAGAGGAACGCGGACGCGGCGAGGCGGCCGCCGCGCCCGAACGCGAGCGCGCCGATGTCCGGGTAGCCCCGCACGGCCGGGGACGCGTCCATGCACCGCTGCAGGAGCAGGCCCGTGTAGCAGCACACCGCCGCGACGACGAGCAGCAGCGCCAGGCTCAGCCACCCGCCCTCCGACAGCGCGTACGGGATGGACAGCAGCCCGACGCCTGAGAGAAACCCGAAGAACAACCAACGTTGTTGGCATGGCAACACCACCCAGTACTGTAACTCCAGTAGAAACGAAACTGGCAACGCAGGATGCAAACGCGACGTGTGCACACTCACCGGAGAGGCCGTTGAGGCCATTGAAGCAGGTCCGCACGAAGCTCGCGCCGCCGTCGGGCTCCCGGCCGAAGCCGTGCGCCTCCGGGTCCTTGCGCGCCTCGTAGGCGTGGAGGAGGGGCTGCTGCACCAGGCCCCGCAGCGCGGCCGGCGAGCCGTCGGGCGGGCCACGCGACGCCGGCCTACCGTTGGCCATCTTATCCGGCCGCTTCCGTTACAGCTAGCAAGCTGGCGCCGCGCGCGCACGCACCCGGTGGAGCAGAAGCGAACCGAACACAGAGCACAGCACGAGACGTGCAGAGCATCGCCCCGCGAGCCGTAAATAACAAGCCTGCGTTGTTTCTGGGGAAAGCGAACGGCTTGTTTTTTCTGCCCGTGGCCGTGGGCACGGTGACGAGACGAAGATGGCCACGAGTTCAGAGGCGGACCCACATGTTATGCCAGTTGGACCACGGCATACTTACTACTTAGGCTATCTACACCCATCAACCTCTATTTTCATCTCTAAAAAGGAATATTCTATCCTAGTCATCGAGATTCTCTACTCTATATCTATTTCTTCCGCACCCGTATATCTCTATCCCATACTCTATACCCACTATTCCATATTTTATTCTCCTCTCTCTCCCTTTCTCTCCCTCACCAACACTCTCTCTCTCGCTACAGTGTTGCTACAGTGTTTTAGCGTGCCCCCACGTGGCCGCCGGAAGTAGCGTTTCTCTGTTCGACCGCTACGGTACCGGCTGCTTTACAGGGCTGCGGTGCGGGCGCGCGCGGCGTGCAGGTTAGTGTGCAGACGCGTTTGGCGCTCGCGGTGCGGATAGCCTTAGATTATATCTAAAATAAAAGTGTCTACAACCAACAAAGGTTCCTAACATGTCTTCGTGGCCCAATGGTAAGCCGCTTGTTTTTGCAACCAGGATATCGCTGGTTCAATCTACCGCATGTACAATTTTTTGTTTTTATTTTCTATTTTATGTTCCCTTTTAAAACTATTGTTTTCTATTTTATGTTCCCTTTAAAAACTAACTTTTTATTTGTCCCCTCTAAAAACTAACTGTACATCTACAACTTTTTTGTTTTTATTTTCTATTTTTATGTTCCCTTTTAAAAACTAACTTTTTATGTGTTCCACTGTACATTTTTTCTTTAGTTTTTGTGTTTTTATCCTTTACTCTAACTTTTTCATCCCATCTTGTTGTGTCCGGTGAGATACGCCATAAAATGGAATGAAAATTTGTAGCTATACATGGCATGGAAATTGGTAGCTATGCATGGCATGGAAATTGTTAGTTATGTATGGTGTCGTGTCCGCTTTACATAGTATGCACTCCAACATTAGTTGTGCATCAGGAAGATTAGCCAGATTAAGATTAGTGGTTAGAGATTGGTTCGCGGTTCGTCCAACGTTAGTATTAAAAGGTAACATATTATGTGAGTTTTTTTATGAAATTTAATTGATACGGTTTTATCGAATTACATAACAAATTTTTTGTATGGCATACTGTAACATCCCAAAAATTCACATTCAAAAAATCACTCGCGTTAAAAATTATTTTCAAATACATTTCAAAAACTATAAGTCATCTGAGTTCTATATCCTTCTAAATCTTATCCATCTTATATCCATCCCAACTATCTCTCTTTAATTTATCATGCACCGTGGTATCGGCATCACCCACCCGTTCCTCATCTCTCTCACTCCCCCTCTCTCTCACTCGCTCGCTTCGTCCGATGCCCCGACAGCGGTGCGTGCGCCGACCCCACCACCATCACCGTAGCACGCACCCGCGCTCGGACCCCCCTCGCCAACTGCGGCAGCTCGCACGCCGCCACGACAGCGGGTCCCACCTCCCACCTTTCCCTCTATCTTTCTTCTCCATGCATGGCCACAGCACGTTCGTATATACGCGGCAAATGAAGCAAGACAAAACACCCACCGAGGCAATATTCACTTTTACCATTTACCACGCAAACAAGCAAGGCACACAGGCAACATGCATATACCACCAGCATGCAAAGCACAAGCAAGCAAATGTCAGCAGTGCACCCACACATACACACATACAGATAGCTCATGCATGCATGCAAATTAGGCACCGACCACCATGCAAGGTTAGGCACCGTCCATTTACATGCTAAGCATCTACTCGCTACGCGCCGCACCGCCCAAGCATCCGACCACAGCGATGCCATTGGAGGCAAGCAAGCAAGCCAGTGGCACATCCCTGCTTCCTGGCCTATAAAAAGGCACGCCTGGTTGCTCTCCCACAGCAGCACACTCAGCTCACCACTCACTTACCTGCTCTCGCTTCACTTGTCTCGCGTACACCGTATACGGCTGCACGCACGAGCCGGGCTCGACCGTCGTCGCACGACGAGGTGAGCAGCCCATGAGCATCCCCTTGCTCTTCCCACTCTTCCTGTGGTCTTCTCTTTACTTTTCTCCTTGCCCTTGCCTGTGCCGAGCCGCTTCCGAGCTCCACGAGCTCAACCATGGCGTCGTCCATGCAAGAAGCAAGAAGAAGACCCTTGCTAGCTTTTTTCTCTCCCTTCCCATGCATGTGTGTATGACGCGTGGGTCCTAAACTACAACTCCATCCAAATAGCACACGCATAGTATACACCATGCACTACCAGCCAAGCCAAATGCCCACGTGATCACCCATTCCTTAATCGCGCATTATTCTTTTTCGCGTGATTAAAATTCAGCCATCTTGCAGAGCCACATGCCAACTCCGATTCCAAATATTATTCTTTCTAAATTCATCTTAAATCATGATCTATCTCTCATATAAATTTCAAGATTTTTAGAGCTCATTTGAATTTATGTGATTATTTATCTGTGCTTGTTTGTCTGTTGCGATCGTTGGGTACTTTTAGCTGACGGAGTGAACGAACCGGAGAACGAGGACATCGGAGGCGAGTACCGCGAGTTCGACGCCGAGGAACCGGACTGCCAACAGGAGTTTGCCGAGGACGCCGAGGGAGGCAAGTCCAGCCTATTCCCCTTTGATGCATATTGATCCTATTTTTAAACACAATCCGTAGAAGCTGTTTTAAATATTGCATGTACGATATACGTACAAAGTATTTTCGCTGCTTAGTTAAGACCCATTTGAATAGTCATCCTTGAATTGATATTAACTGATAATTGTCTTATTCAAACTTAGGGACAAATAATATGCTATGGTAAAATATAATTATTTAGTATGCTTAGGATTTGATACTTATCATGGATACTCATTACTATGTTTTCTCAAATACAATGATTTTGAAAGAAAAACTGTGTGAGTTGTGGAAATAAATTGTGGGTATTATGAAAGGGTTAATGAACAAGTTATAGATGGTGATTACCCTAGAGATGAGGCGGATCGGTGTTCCTTTTGTGGGATGTCGTGGTGTTGGGGCTTGTACCTTTTGTGGTTAAGCATGAAGATATCCACCTTGTCTCGATTAAGGACTGAGTTGATGATTCATCTTGCCTAACTTATTTTCGTACAACCACTCGCTTTGCATGGGAAAGGCTTAGCTTGAATCCCTCTAGTTGGTATGGCAATCACCTGGAGGCAGGTGTGCAACGGGACACTAAGAGATGTATGTGAAAATTGAGAAAATATATGAAATGTAAAGAGCTCTGTAAATTATTGTATTATGAGATGTGGCCTTAGTGTTCCCGTGGTGAGCGCCATTACTTAGCTATGGAGGGTAATGGCTTTGATGGATCTGTGCTTACACGACGGTGTTAAGTTACAGTATCCTACTTGTGGGGAAAGTGTACAACCTCTGCAAAGTGTAAAATTTATCCGGATAGACGTGTCCGCGGTATCGGACGAGTTATGGTTTGGTTTCAACAACTAGATGTGTTGGGATGAGTGAAAACATGAGAGTGAGTGTGATTTTGGAAATGAATGGTTGTCTGCCATATGTTGCGGGAACAGAGGGTTCAGCAACACCTAAAATTATGATCAACCCCTTTTTTAGAAATACTATTATATATGAAAAATATATGTTTTTTTGCAAAGGTATTTATAAAATGAAACCCTGCATATGTAAAAAGATAGCTTTATGCAAATAAACTAAGCCTTATCCTTGGATTATCCATATGCATATACTGATATCCCATTCCGTAGGGTAAGGTTGGATTTGCTGAGTACTTTGTACTCACCCTTACTTTGTTGAACAGAGGAAGATCCGGACTTCAATCCTGACGTGGCGTACGAATAAGGTCGTGTCTGCACCCAACTAAGCCTGTGGCATTGGGATCCGTCAGATGATATGTATTAGTGAGACCTCTTTCTGGGTCTATTGGACCTGTATTGTGTTGTGGTTACTTTTAATCGTGGCATGTCTTCATTGTCCACGTTTGTCGAGACTACTGCAATGAGACCTATCTGATGTAATAAATGTGTTACTAGCCTCCTGGGACTATTATTGTATCACATTTGAGTTCCTGGTTAACCAGGGGCGCTTCACATACCCTGTGTTAAAATCCTAGGTCCGCCACTGATGAGTTGGCGGGGTTTTTTTCCTGCTCACGGTCCGTGCCGCCGAACTGGCGACCCACCGAGATTGCGAAGCGAGCTACTTGCAGCTGCACTTGAATTGGTCACATGAGATACACGAGGGCATCCTCTGTCTCTCCTGCCTCGCTCTTTCCCCCTACAACGGATATTCCCTGCGTTTAACCTAGGAAAGATCCTACATTGCTACTCCAGGAACATGCCGACTGGCAAACTTTGCAGTAATGCTGGGTCAGGACGTTCGTCCGTCTGTACGCTTGTCTCCCATATGTACAGGGGACAGGCCCAACGACCATTTAATCACCTCGTCCGTTTCTAATAAAAAAATATGCACATTGCTCATATCCGTTCGTCTACCGCCTCCGAGGAGCAGCGCTCGGCCACAGGACTGCTGGCCATGCCTACCAGGCGCGACGCGTGGCCGCCTCCGAGCCGCGGTGCTCGGCCATCGGATTGTCGGCCCTGCTCGCTAGGCGCGGCGCGTGGCTACCTCTTAGCTATGGCTGCCCTCTGCCTCCCTACCACATCACATGGCTGATGCCTCCCTGCCGCCTACAAGCACCGTCGGGACGCTGTCTCCGGCAAACTCCACATACCGACGAGTCTCCATTCTCCCAAGCTGCAGAAGATGTTGCAATGTGCTGAAAACGATGTTGCAAGAGTATGTTTCAGGTGTTTCATAGGTATGTCGCAATTGTTTCATGCAGATGTTGCAAAAGTAGATCGACATGTTGCAAATGATGCAATAGTTGTACACATATGTTGCAAATGTCTTTTGCCAATGTTTCATCTATGTTTTTAGATGTATGTTAAGTGTATTTTATCTGGATGTTGCATATGCTTCACACATATGTTGCAAGTGTTTTATCTGGATATTGCATATGTTTTGCAATGGTTTTCAACTGTTCAAGTGTTTCATGTGCCTTCTGACGTATGTTGCAAGTGTTGCATCTCGATGTTTGAAAAGTAAATCGGGTGTTCCATCTCCCTCGCCGCTTTTCTGCTGCCTCACCTTGGTGTCTTCTCCTCCCCTGTGCGTGAGCTGGGCATCCGTCGCCCCTACTCCTCTTCCCGATGGAGCTGATGTTCGGGGCGGCGTGGGAAACTTACGCTAGAAGTGGATGGGGGAGGGCGCAGGCGATCCCCGCGCGGCATGCGCGTGCCGAAAGTAGAGGGGGCGCGAGTGGGAAGCGGGATGGGGCTCGGGTGTCTGGACGACACCTGCCTTTAGACGTATGTTGCAAGTGTTGCATCTCGATGTTTGAAAAGTAAATCGGGTGTTCCATCTCCCTCGTTGCTTTTCTGTTGCCTCACCTCGGTATCTTCTCCTCCCCTGGGCGCGAGCTGGGCATCCGCCGCCCCTACTCCTCTTCCCGATGGAGCTAATGTTCAGGGCAGCGCGGGAAACTTACCTTGGAAGTGGATAGGGAGGGCGAAGGTGGTCCTCGCGTGGCATGCACTTGCCGAAAGCAGAAGGGGTACGAACGGGAAGCGGGATGGGGCTTGGGTATCCGGATGTGGAGGCAGGAGGGGGCATGGGCTCCTACGTGCGCACGAACTTGCGTGAATGGAGCAGCAAGCACCGGCATCCAGACGCGGATGTCCATCAGGACATCTGGGCGCTAGTAAGGCCCTTTTGGTTGCCAACTTTCATAATCCCATGTATGTTTTTTCTGAACGGTAAAGCATGTGCAGCACGCCACCTAATATATGACCCTTACTCTATTTTTTGAGTAATGGAGCTAAAAAATCCACTCCAACAAGCTATCTACTAGTGTTCTTATTTTTGTTGGCCCAGACTCCTCTTATTTTCTTCTTCCACTATAAATATATGTTGGTCCAACAGATGGGCACATAAATTTTTCTTCAACGATTTCTCTCTCACGCATGAACTCCCACACTCACTTTGTCTCACACTGCCGCACCATGCCCCGCCACCGCTCGTCTTCCTAGCCATCGGGATGCATCCATCGCCGCCATCGGATCTTGCCTCCACCGTCGCCGGTCCCTTTTTCTCTGTCATCCCTGCCTTACCCGATGACAATATAATTCAACACCGTTGCTACCTTTTTTTCGAAAGCGTACATTAGCACGTGTTTCATTAAGTAGAGTGGGAAATGTTACATGTCACGTTGCCAACAGTGGCGAGATGCCTCAGTCAGCAAGCGGAACAAACACAAATAGGGAACACCGGCTTGAACGGTGGCGCTAAGAAGGTGTACTAAGGGGTTAACAAATTGCGTGACAGGAAGTTAGGGGAGCGGCCCACTCCTAGGTGACTGTAAGGTCCTAATATGACTAGAGATGGGGTGAATAGACTATTTAAAAATCTACAAGATCACTAGAGTAATTTGATTAGTATGACAAACGACGTAATGTAATTTTGCTCTAACTCTACAAGGGTTGTAAGCCACCTATCCAAACAATTTTAGTTGCTATAATCACTAGGCACACATAAGAGCTAAGTTGCTACTCGCTAAGAGCTCTCAAACTTGCTACACTAAAGAGCTCCACTAGATGAACTTAAGCTGCAAAGCAAGCTCTCAATTCTAGCTACACTAAAGAGTTTGCTACAACTAATTTACGGAAAAGTAATGGAGAGAGTGATGTGATTATACCGCTGCGTCGAGGAGTGAACCAATCATAAGATGAATACCAATTTAATCACAGAGAGAATACCAAAGGGCAAGAAACAACTAATTTTTTTTTCGAGATTCACATGTTATCGACCAGCACTTGGTGGTTCGACGGCTAAGAGGTGCTTTGATTAGTAGATCGATATCTGAGTTTGACTTTTGATACGACACATAGCACGTATATGACACACATGGGATGCTTATCTGTTATATTTGTTATAAGAGATGTGTGAACCTCATGTTGTATAACCAAGCAACTTTGCTCTGTCATTTTTTTTTGTGAAGGCTTTGCTCTGTCATATGCTGCCATGCCTACGGACTACTACTCTACTACTAGTAGTGCTGCACTCTTGTTTTTTTATTGTTATATACAATAACGGCGATTGTAATGCTGATAATAGATGATTGAGATCTGTTGCAGTGTAAAGGCGCGAGAGAGATTATCCACGGAGAAAAAACATTGGATGTCGTTACCATAGACGTACATTTTCGTTATAGAGGAATAATAAATACTACCATGATCATTTTCTCCATCTATCTTTGTGTTCTCCTTGTCGTCTTCTTTTTATTCCATCTGCTAATCAGCTGAAAACATACGCAGTAAGAATTATTTGGTTGAGTCTTCTACTTTTACATACTTCCTCCGTCCTAAAATACAGTGCTTTATGACTTTTAAAATTTATATTGAACTATGTATTATACGTGGTGCCAATGGCTAGATTTGACAAAGTTTGTTAAAACAAAAACCATAATTTGAGGAGAATTTGAGGATTCCCGGCCTTTAAGTTGTCTAAAATTTTGTAAAAACATTATATTTCAGGGTGGAGGGAGTAGACCGTAAACAAATCTTTTTTTTTTGAAAATATACTTAGTCATGGTTGTGACTATAAGACCAGTCTCAGTGGGGATTTCATGTCACTGTTTCCAACGCATCCAGATTTTGGAAATAGTGCAGAAGAGTTTCATCCCCATGAAACTCTCTCTACTCCCATGAAACTTTTATCATCTCTCTTCATTAATATGGTGCCACATCAACATAATTAATATACATAAAACTCTAATGAAACTTCATTAACACTGGCCTAAGATATAAGTACGCAGAATACAACGATCAACGAACATGGTGGGGACTTGGAATCCGGAAAGTGGGCGCCCTTGCCGTTCAGTTGCGGCCATGTGCTCGGCGGTAGGCCGAGAGCCATGGTACAGTCAATCCAGATCCCCTGCTGGTACGATTGGCTGTTTCACGAATCATAGGCTGTGTTTAGATCCGAATTTTGGAGTGCCAAAATACACTGTAGCATTTTGTTTGTATTTGGTAAAAATTGTCCAAATATTGACTAATTAGGCTCAAAACGTTCGTTTCGCAGAGTACAACCAAACTGTGCAATTAGTTTTTGATTTTATCCACATTTAGTACTCCATATATGTATCGCAAGTTTGATGTGACGGGGAATCTTATTTTGCATAGTGCACTTTTCGATGGATCTAAACACAGCCATACTGTTTCGTCGCGATCGCCCCACATAACGCAGATGTTTTGTCTGCGAACGTGATCGATGTTGTATACTGGTAGTATATTTATATCTATCTAGATAAATGTTTATTCACGACGCACGGAGCTCGATGGAGACTTGGGAAGAACCCAAGTGTACGTGAATGAAGACACTGCTGCCTGCTGGAGAGTGTAGGGCGGCGACCTCACACTAGGCGCAGTGGCTGCTCAAAAGATACTCTAAAGCTTTAGACTATGAATATAGAGTAAAAACTGTTGCACTGCGTATTCTAAAACGATACTCTATCTTTTCTCTCACTCTATATTTAGAGTGGTACATTGCTTACTCTATAGTGGGCAGTGACGGCCCTCACTAGCTAAACAAAGAAAAAATGCTATAACTCACAAACCAAAAATTCAAATTAAATTTCAATTGCACCATTAAATTCGTCTCAATAAATCCTTCAAAACTAGATCACACATGAATATATTTAGATAAAGTGACAAGTGGATAGAGTGGATAGAGGATGATATAGAAGATGGATGGGTGCGGAAGAATTAAGTATAGAGGAGAGAATCTTGCTGACTAGGACGTATAGAGGATGAATATAGAGGTCCACGAATGCGGATAGCCTCACGTGGTGCCACTGCCACTTCAGTCCTCATCCAATCCATGTCCACAGACCACAGACGCATGTGGTAGATAGAGAGCGAGGAAGAAGAGACGTACTCCCTCCGTCTCATTAAAAGTGTCGTTGGAAAAGCGTGTTCCCCTCACAAACACGTTTCTCGGGCGACACTTTCGATGGGACGGAGGGAGTAAACTGCTTCGCGTACAAACCATTTGTAGAGTATGTGCAACCACATCTATCAGTTGTAATAAATTGTCGCCCTGATGATGAATGTCTTGGGCCCAAGAGAACTGGCCCTGTTCTTCTTCGGAGAGCTCGATGTGGTCACGCACTCTGGCAATAGGTCGATGTGGTCACCTCCGGCGGCCGTCCTGAGTCCTGACAAGGGAGTGGATGGAAGGGACCGCGTCGATTGGACGTGCGGCGGCGGCTAGCAGCCCAAGAGATTCGAAGCATGGAAGATTAAATTTGTGGCGTTGATTGTATTGTTTGGGTGAACAAGCAGGGTGTTATTGGAAGCCAGCTGTTTTTCTAGGGCAATAGGCCATACAAACGTTTGGCATGCAATAGGCGCTGGACGTTCCTGTGGCGTAAGATGGGTTGAAGATGAGATGCGAGAGCCTAGTTTTTCTTTTCTTTTCTTTCGAACACGTAAAAGGTTTGTGTGTATTTGTATTAAGGTAGAGAGGTAGATTGACCTCCGAATTAAACAGGAAGCGGTGATTCGATCAGGAAATGTTTCGGTATCTTTCTCGGTTGGCAATGGCAACGGGCGATGTCACCAGAGATCGGTCAGTGATTAGTGAAGCAATGCAATGCATATGACTGGGGTAAATTAAGTAAAAAAAAAAAGGGACTGGGGTAAATGAACAACGGACCCTGACGGTCCAAGTGCTGCTGGTGCACCTTAGGGCAGTCCCAATGGTGCATTGATGATGGTTTCTATTCTCATTAAATGACTTACCACATAGGTAAAATGCTGACATGGCAACGTAATTAATGAAGAAAGAGAGTAAAAATCATAGAAATGGTTTCTTCATAAAGAAATCAGGTCTACTCTTGACCCAATGCACCAAGAAACCATGAAATCATCATTGGGGAGAAACCACCAGTTTCTAGGGAGCTCGTGTCGCACTCCTATTGGAGGAAGAAGATAGAGTTGGGAGGAGAAAGAGAAAATAATTATTACTCATAGAAACTATGGCTTGGAAAGCAGTACTTTTTTTTGGTGCGGTATCCTATGTTATAGAAACTACTAGTTTTTTTCATTGGGACTGCCCTTAGTAGTATCTGGAAGTTAGTAGAGGGGGTCCAGCTGCAGGCAAAAGTGCCAGATAGTTTTGTCTGCCGTGTTGGTCCAGTGATGCGAAGTAGGAGTACTCGCCTACTCGGTAGCATCGCGCTACATGTTACTCCCTCCTTATAGGAAACAGTGCAATTCTTGTTTTTCAAGAAATTAAACCGTTTGAATTTTAACTAAATTTATATAAAAAACTGCTATCATTCATGATATAAAATAATTACCATTAGATTAGTTATAAAATATATTTTCATAATAAATTTTATTTAGAGACATAAATATTAATATTATTAACTATAAAACCCGGTTAAACTTGAGGTCCTGTTCGGCTGATAGTTTCTGCGGCTGCTGCTGATGCTGATGTTGATTTGTTATGAGAGAAAAACACTGCTGAATGGCTGGGTGATTCTGGCTAATAAGCTCAAGCGAACATGGCCTAAATTATTTTAACTGGCACGGATTTCATAATTGCATTATTTGAGTACATGTGTTTCTTCCTCGGTGCAGACAAGGTCACAGGTGCTAGGCTACTCTAGAAATCTTGTGGACCACCGAGAATCAGATCCTTCTTTTGGCTATTGTTATTCATAAACACACAAGGTTTGCAGGATTGTGGTTCTTCTTTCTTGTGCCTTCTCCAAGTAACCGTGGTTCTGCAATGGATCGGCCTGCTGGGCAATCTAGTGGATGGACGATGTGAGAGGGTCTACGGGTTGATTCGTGGTTAGCCAAACACAAAAGTGTGCCAAAACGTTTCACAAAAGGATTCGATGTGCTGGTGCTTCTCATGGCTTGCCGTTTTTTTTACGAGTGAATAGAGAGCTTTATTAACTAGGCATGAAGTTTGTGCAATCAGCATGATCAGGCTTCAACACCCGGCGGTGTATGGCTTGCCAAATTTGGAAGCAGTACAATGAAGGTCGTCAGCAGGAGGTTCGACCGGCGACCGGTGAAGTGTTCTAGTGTCTGGTCGAGGAGGGAAATGATTGGTTGCAAACAGGGTTTAGGCACATGGTCTCGCTGATTTTGCTTGGGGGAGCAACTGATGCTCCTGCTACTGTGCTACAGCAGGTACTATAGTTGTGCTCGAAGGAGAGGCCGTTGAGGCCATTGAAGCAGGTCCTCACGAAGCTCGCGCCGCCGGGCCGAAGCCGTACGTGCGCCTCCGGGTCCTTGCGCGCCTCGTAGGCGTGGAGGAGGGGCTGCTGCACCAGGCCCCGCAGCGCGGCCGGCGAGCCGTCGGGCGGGCCACGCGACGCCGCTCCACCATTGGCCATCCGGCTGCTTCCGTTGCAGGTAGCAAAGCTGGAGCCGCGCGCGCTCGCACGCACACGCACCCGATGGAGCAGAAGCGAACCGAGCACAGAGCAGAGCGGAGCACCGCCGCGCGAGCCGTAAATAACAAGCCTGCGTTGTTTATGAGGAAAGCTAACGGCTCGTTTTTTCTGCCCGTGGCCGTGGCACGGTGCCACGGTGACGACTGACGAGACGAGCACGGCGCCACGAGTTGGCAGCGTCTGGCAACAACACAGTCTCCCCTAATATATACGTCTTCTATATTGTTGCTTCTCATATCCTCGCCGCCGTGACTTTGCTACCAACTTTACCATCCTGCTGCTGCTAAATAGCTCTGCAGGCGCGGCCTCTCACCATCTCACAGGCGGCACCACCCATCGACCATCGTTGTGCCGCGGCCACCGCTCTAAACCTCTCCTCTAGGCTTTGCCAGGTGACACGAAGGCACTAAGGCTGTGTTCGGCTGGTCTGAAAATCCAGCTGGAACACTGTTCTGGCTAATTTGTGTAGAGAGAAAAATACTATTTCAACTAAAAAAACAAGCTGAAAAGTACGGATTATAAGAGAAGCGAACAAGGCCCTGACCCAACGCCCTCTCACCTTCTTCTCCGATGTCCCTAGACTCTTCTTTGATGCAATGAAGAGGAGATACGTAGTACACAAACACAATTCGTGTCAGAACAAATTTATCAGTTTTCACCATACTAGATCGTTCATTTATCCTATGGGAGAACTAGCTAGCTAGCTACATGAGGATCGCCCTGCTGATGTTAACGTGGTATGTTGGATGATGTGATAGGTACATGACGAAACGGCAGAACGGTCGGATGAGGATGGTAACAAGCTATGAATCATCTACATACGGTTGATAAAACCACAAGCTTGATTATTGGACAACCTTCCCATCGGATATTTTGGTATTATTTGCTACGCACGCCTCTGTTGCATCACCTATATTGAAAAGATCTAGAAAGAGAGTGCTTCAGATTTTCGAAATGGCCGGTTTTAGGTAAAGTGTTGTGGTTTATTTATTTATTTATTTAATTAGAATACCTTTGTGCTTTGATTATTAGTACATCTGAGTATGACTTTGGATGCCAGCACGTGTATGACACGTGGCATGCTTATCTGTTATATTTGTTATAAGAGATGTGTGAACCTCATGTTGTATAACTAAGCCACTTTGCTACGGACTACTAGTAGTGTTGCACGCTTTTTTTACTGTTATTATATATATAACAGCTATTGCAGCGTAAAGACGCGTGAGAGATTATCCATTTCACGGGAAAAACATACTCCCTCCGTCCTAAAATAAGTGACGTTTTGACTTTCAGATATCTTGTTTGACCGTCCGTCTTATTCAAAATTTTTATATAAACATTACTTATTTTGTTATGACTTATTTTATCATTAAAGATACTTTACTAATGATTTATTTATTTTATAATTTTCATAAAAATTTTGAATAAGACGGACGGTGAAACAAAATATTTGAAAGTCAAAAACATCACTTATTTTTGGGACGGAGGAAGTAGGAGCTGTAGGTCGTTATCCTATACATTTTCGTCCGAGGAGTAACAAAAGACTACTAATGATCTTTTCCTCCTCCCATGTATTCTCCTTTTTAATTCCATCTGCTAATTAGCTGAAAACGCACACAGTAAGAATCTTTTTTTTTTGCGACTTCAGTAAGAATTTGGTTGTGCCTTTTAGTTTGACATAGGCCGAAACAAATCTGTTTTCTTTGAAAAAATATTTAGTTATGGTTGTGACTAATAAGATATACTACTACAACGATGAACGACCATGGTGGAGACTAGAGAGTGGGCGTCCTTGCCTCCGAGTTGCGGGCGGCCATGTGCTCGGCGAGAGGACGAGAGCCATGCCACCAGAGTCAATCCAGATCCCCTGGTCGGATTGGCTGTTTCACGAATCATACTGTTTCGTCGCGATCGCCCCACATAACGCAGATGTTTTTGTCTGTGAACGAGATCCATGTGGTATACTGGTAGTATTTATATCTATCTAGAAAAAATGTTTATTCACGTCGCACGGAGCTCGATGGAGACTTGGGAAGAACCCAAGTGTACGTGAATGAATGAAGACACTGGAGTCTGGAGAGTGTAGGGCGGCGACCTCATCAAGTGGTGCCACTGCCACCTCAGTCCTCATCCACAGTTGCATGTGGTAGATAGAGAGCAAGGAAGAGAAGACGGAAACTGCTTCGCGTACAGACCATTTGTGCAACCGTAGTAGCCCCTGATGAATGTCTTGGGCCTAATAGAACTGTCCCTGTTCTGCTTCGGTGAGCTCGGCCCGGAGGCATGAAGTTTAGAGAGCTTTATTAACTAGGCATGAAGTTTGTACAATCAGCATGATCAGGCTTCAACACCCGGCGGTGTATGGCTTGCCAAATTTGGAAGCAGTACAATGAAGGTCGTCAGCAGGAGGTTCGACCGGCGATCGGTGAAGTGTTCTAGTGTCTGGTCGAGGAGGGAAATGATTGGTTGCAAACGGGGTTTAGGCACATGGTCTCGCCTCGCTGATTGTGCTTGGGGGAGCAACTGATGCTCCTGCTACTGTGCTACAGTAGGTACTATAGTTGTGCTCGAAGGAGAGGCCGTTGAGGCCATTGAAGCAGGTCCTCACGAAGCTCGCGCCGCCGGGCCGAAGCCGTACGTGCGCCTCCGGGTCCTTGCGCGCCTCGTAGGCGTGGAGGAGGGGCTGCTGCACCAGGCCCCGCAGCGTGGCCGGCGAGCCGTCGGGCGGGCCACGCGACGCCGCTCCACCATTGGCCATCCGGCTGCTTCCGTTGCAGGTAGCAAAGCTGGAGCCGCGCGCGCTCGCACGCACACGCACCCGATGGAGCAGAAGCGAACCGAGCACAGAGCAGAGCGGAGCACCGCCGCGCGAGCCGTAAATAACAAGTCTGCGTTGTTTATGAGGAAAGCTAACGGCTCGTTTTTTCTGCCCGTGGCCGTGGCACGGTGCCACGGTGACGACTGACGATACGAGCACGGCGCCACGAGTTGGCAGCGTCTGGCAACAACACAGTCTCCCCTAATATATACGCCTTCTATATTGTTGCTTCTCATATCCTCGCCGCCGTGACTTTGCTACCAACTTTACCATCCTGCTGCTGCTAATAGCTCTGCAGGCGCGGCCTCTCACCATCTCACAGGCGGCACCACCCATCGACCATCGTTGTGCCGCGGCCACCGCTCTAAACCTGTCCTCTAGGCTTTGCCAGGTGACACGAAGGCACCTTCTTCTCCGATGTCCCTAGACTCTTCTTTGATGCAATGAAGAGGAGATACGTAGTACACAAACACAATTCGTGTCAGAACAAATTTATCAGTTTTCACCATACTAGATCGTTCATTTATCCTATGGGAGAACTAGCTAGCTAGCTACATGAGGATCGCCCTGCTGATGTTAACGTGGTATGTTGGATGATGTGATAGGTACATGACGAAACGGCAGAACGGTCGGATGAGGATGGTAACAAGCTATGAATCATCTACATACGGTTGATAAAACCACAAGCTTGCTTATTGGACAACCTTCCCATCGGATATTTTGGTATTATTTGCTACGCACGCCTCTGTTGCATCACCTATATTGAAAAGATCTAGAAAGAGAGTGCTTCAAATTTTCGAAATGGCCGGTTTTAGGTAAAGTGTTGTGGTTTATTTATTTATTTATTTATTTAATTAGAATACCTTTGTGCTTTGATTATTAGTACATCTGAGTATGACTTTGGATGCCAGCACGTGTATGACACGTGGCATGCTTATCTGTTATATTTGTTATAAGAGATGTGTGAACCTCATGTTGTATAACTAAGCCACTTTGCTACGGACTACTAGTAGTGTTGCACGCTTTTTTTTACTGTTATTATATATATAACAGCTATTGCAGTGTAAAGACGCGTGAGAGATTATCCACTTCACGGGAAAAACATACTCCCTCCGTCCCAAAATAAGTGACGTTTTGACTTTTAGATATCTTGTTTGACCGTCCGTCTTATTCAAAATTTTTATATAAACATTACTTATTTTGTTATGACTTATTTTATCATTAAAGATACTTTACTAATGATTTATTTATTTTATAATTTTTATAAAATTTTTGAATAAGACGGACGGTGAAACAAGATGTTTGAAAGTCAAAAACATCACTTATTTTTGGGACGGAGGGAGTAGGAGCTGTAGCCTGTAGGTCGTTATCCTATACATTTTCGTCCGCGGAGTAACAAAAGACTACTAATGATCTTTTCCTCCTCCCATGTATTCTCCTTTTTAATTCCATCTGCTAATTAGCTGAAAACGCACGCAGTAAGAATCTTTTTTTTTTTTTGCGACTTCAGTAAGAATTTGGTTGTGCCTTTTAGTTTGACATAGGCCGAAACAAATCTGTTTTCTTTGAAAAAAATATTTAGTTATGGTTGTGACTAATAAGATATACTACTACAACAATGAACGACCATGGTGGAGACTAGAGAGTGGGCGTCCTTGCCTTCGAGTTGCGGGCGGCCATGTGCTCGGCGAGAGGACGAGAGCCATGCCACCAGAGTCAATCCAGATCCCCTGGTCGGCAGTGGCGTAGCTAGGATTTGTGGCTACGGTGGTCCTTTGTCTAATTTTTTTTTAGCCATGATAAATTTAACAAATCGGTATACAAGTATATGAATTCTAAAACACAATTAAGAAAGAAAAGGACATACAGAGTTCATAAAATAAATGAGTCTAGCTTTCTTAACATAGATTTTAAATATTGCGTACCCATAATAGTAGAAAAACAATATGTCACTACTTCTTCTTGTCAGGCTTACGCCTTCTAATAGCTATGAAAGTGTTGATGATGACTTCTTCACTCAACTGTAAGAAGATATCCGGCTCAATGAAAGTCACTAGACAATCATCCTCATCCAGAAGGCTATCACCCAAACAAACAAGTCTGCAAGACAAACAAACAAGCCCAACGTTTCAATTAGTTATCTAAATTATTTCACTGATACAATAAAATTTAAAATTGAGATGAAATAGAACTTGCCTGAATTTCCGTAGCACTGCAGGATGTAGCCGATGTAATACCGCCGTGAATTTAATAGAAGTTGAACTGTAGATTGTTGATTAAATGATTATCTCATGTTACCAGTTTAGCAATTTAGGGCTTAATCACTTGATAGAGACTTAGAGAGACAAACGTGATAGAACTCTAGTAAAGAAGAAAGGATGTTTCATACCGGATGTGCGTTGCTAGCTTTGCCAGGCTCCGACGTCTGGCCGTGCGGCGGCCGGGCGGGCGACGGCGGCGGCTGCTGTACTGCTGCGTCGAGCCGTCGAGACGCAGTCGCTTGGAGTTCGCGGCCGCGTAGATGCAGACGCCGAGTCGATTGACGATTGGACTTCGCGGTCAAGGAGATGCAGATCGGCAGACGTCGCTTGGACTTGTTAGTTCGTTTTGAGGCTCGATCGGCAGCAGAAGCACATTGGCCTTTCTCCAGCCCAGTAAAATATACGGCCAAATACTGAGGGGTACTTACACTTTGGGCCAAGTCTACATGGTGGTCCATGGACCACCATGTCCACCTTGTAGCTCCGCCCCTGCTGGTCGGATTGGCTGTTTCACGAATCATACTGTTTCGTCGCGATCGCCCCACATAACGCAGATGTTTTTGTCTGCGAACGAGATCCATGTGGTATACTGGTAGTATTTATATCTATCTAGAAAAATGTTTATTCACGACGCACGGAGCTCGATGGTCGATGGAGACTTGGGAAGAACCCAAGTGTACGTGAATGAAGACGCTGCTGGAGAGTGTAGGGCGGCGACCTCACGTGGTGCCACTGCCACCTCAGTCCTCATCCAATCCATGTCCACAGTCGCATGTGGTAGATAGAGAGCAAGCAAGAGAAGACGGAAACTGCTTCGCCTACAAACCACGTCTATTCGGTTCTAGTATACTCATATATGAATTGTCGCCCTGATGATATGGGCCCAAGAGACCTGTCCCTATTGTGCTTCCGTGAGCTCGGCCGGGAGGCCCAACCGCCAAAGCATTGCAACCCGGCCTGTTACGCCAACACCGAGGAGTCGATCGACGAGGCCACGTCGATCGTGTACGAGACTGAATCCTCGGGTCGTGTGGAGTTGCACTAGAATCCAAGCTATTTAACCCAATTCTAGAGCTGCCCATTAGGGTTTCTTATTATCGCAGGAACAGGAGGAACGTACACAAACGAGAACAGACGCGCGGCCGGCTTATCTCTCGCCGCCATGGCAACTAAGGCCGCATCGACTCTCCTGCGGGCTGCCCGTAAAGCATCACTCGCATCTCGCGCCGCTGCTGCAGCCGCATCTCGCTCCGCTGCTGTAGCCGCGTCTCGCGCAGCGCGTGCAGCCGGCGTAGCCGCAGACGTCGCTCGTGCCGCCCGCTTAAGCTTGGACCTCACATGCCACCCCAAGAGCTGCTCAAATCGCCGCTTCCCTACTGCCGCTGATTACGAGCACTTACCAGGTAAACCAACCCACCCTCTTCTCTCTCTCTTTTTTGGTTAGAATCAACCACACCCTCTTCCTGGTGCAGGGGGATCTAGTTTTCGTAGATGTGGGAAGGCTAGCTACGAATCCATCCATCTCATAAATCCTTTGTGCTCGCGTGAAAAACCCAATTGCATGCAATTCGTCGTATTTTCAGCCAGGCGTTTATTTCCAGCCAGCCAGCAGTATTTTTCTCTCACAACAAATCAGCCAACGGTACTTTCAGCCGTTTATTTTTAGCCAAGCGAACATGCAGTATACTAATTCTTATGAAACTGTCATAGATGATTCTACGACTCCAACAGACAAGGACCTCGAATCGGATGAAGCTGTATGGGCCTTATATCAGCGCTGGTGCAAGGCTTTCGACAAGAAACGTGACCATGCCCCTGATGCCGAGATGGTTCGCCGGTTCAAAATATTCAGATATAATGCACAGGACGTGCACAGCCACAACACTAATGTTCCTGCAGATCCAGAGGAAGCAGCCATTTGCCTACAGAAAAGAAAGGATGCCAAATTACTTCTTTCAAAGGGCGAAGATGTCTCACACTTCGATGAGCGTCATCTGCCAGCGATATTAGGTCCACTTGCCGATGGGGAGATCCATTTCTTCGTGAATGTGATTATAACTTGTTGAAGGATCTCGAAAAGAGCGAAACACGCCGTGCTGCTAAAGATGTTACAGTGGAGTAGTGTGCTTAGGGAAATCCCAGACCTTGAATGCAGAAAGTTTAGGCTTTTTTTTGTTCCATGCGTACTAAGTTACCAGGCCGCACACTTTCGCATCGCCCGGGGTGACGTGTGTACACCTCCGTGTGTTTTCGTTTATTGTTGTGATGCTGCTCCTATTGAGGCTACATCACTTTGTTCATCATGAGTTGTCACTATTTGGTATTCGTGCATTGTGGATTAGCATGGTTTGCCTGTGGATTTCCTTTTTACATTGTTGTGCTATGTATTGTTTTGATCATTCATTTGATAATTTGAGTATTAATGTATGTTGTGTTGTTAGAGCATCTCCAACAAGCTATCTAAATAGACTACATATCCTATATTTAG
Organism: Saccharum hybrid cultivar R570; assembly: GCA_038087645.1. Lineage (NCBI taxonomy): Eukaryota > Viridiplantae > Streptophyta > Magnoliopsida > Poales > Poaceae > Saccharum > Saccharum hybrid cultivar. Next base: position 16,757,526 of record JAQSUU010000534.1, on the reverse strand, counting down.
GTAGTGGAGACAAAAAAACACACTTCAATAGGCTACCTACTTACTATTTGACTTTGTTGTCCAACAAATTTCCCCTCCCACTGCCTACATCGTTAGGCCAATAAATCACGCTACCTATTTTTCTCCCCCCACGCGCTTTTCTCTCTCTCTCCTCCGCTCGAACGGCGTCTGCAACGGCGATTCTTTCCCCGGCGGCCCTCCCCAGCGACGTTTCCCTCCCTGGCGGCCCTTCCCGGCGGCGCTCCACCCCGGATCTGGCCGCCCCCTGGCGCGGTAGGTCTCTCGGCGTGGCCGCGGATCACCGGTTCGGCCGTGGAGGACCTCACCGGCAGCCATGGAGGACCTCACCGTCACGGTCGTGGAGTCCTTCCCCCGGCGCGCGCTCCCGCGGGCGGAGCTTGCCGACGCGGCGACCTGCGCCTGGCGCGAGCTCTCCAGTGCGCAGCCTGCACGACGCCCGAGGGCGAGCCGACCTCCACGATGGCCGACGGCGAGCTGTACCTCCACGCGCAGCCGCGGGATGCCCCCTCCTCTCCAGCCAGCGACCTGCTTCTACAGGTGGCGCAACCTGCATCTCCCGACGGTGATGCCTTGGCTCTGCTCTGCTCCGTCCATAGAAAGAAGAAGCTGATACAGTATGACATGTGGGACCCATCTGTCATTCTCTATTGGGATGGATTTGGGTAGCCTGTCTTAGGTAGCACTATTGGAGTTGAGAGCAAAATATAGGCAGTAGAAAAAATAGGTGGCTACCCAAATAAATATTTAGATAGTCTGATTTAGGCAGTACTGTTGGAGATGCTCTTACCGTATCAGTGCTGAAGAGATGACGGTTGACAACGCATGATTGCCAAGTGTTTGTCAGTTACATCATCATGGGCTAACCGAGCTATGGTGCACTAACAAAAGCTGTAGTAAACAAGTGGTCAACTCCAGGTCCCAACAGGATAAAACTGAATTCGCACCCTAACGAGCAAGGCAAGGGTTTTGCATATCTGAAGTTTCAGTTTAATCAACGACTTCTTTGACATCTTACTTCGATTTCTACCGCAAAGTTTTTGGTACCCTATGTTGTGGCAATGGTAGAAATCGATCAAGCCTGTGTTATTTGGGGTGAAACTCCAGTGGATTCTCTTCCAGCAGTTGTAAAGATCTTTGTCGTCAACGGAAGTGGCTATTACCAATACGATCTTCATTTGAAGAGAAAATCTACATCTATTACCTCTACAGTATGTTTTATAAATCTCTAACAAGCAACATGTTTTAGGAAGAAGAAAACAATCTCAAAAGGCCTCTTTGTATTTTTTTTCTTTTTTATTATTGGTCGATGTTTGTCAAAATGTTTGTTCTCCTTGATATATTAATATATCAGATCCGAGACATTTTTTAGTCTCTTTTTCAAAAAAAAAATAAAAAGTGATTGGCTAGAAAGAGTGTTTTTCATGAGTTGCGTTGATGGTCCAGGCACCTCATGGGACAAGATGGGGGCAAACAGCCAACACGGCATTAAAACTGGTACGTGTTGAGTGAGCAAAAAAATGGACTTCCGTCTGCAATTCCCACATTCTTTTGACCCACATGATCCTTGTGGCACTGCTGAGTCCATTCCATCTTATCCCTTCGCATTTCATCAGAAAACAAATATACTAACAAAAGTGTCAAGCCAGAATTATCCTTAGCCCTTAGGTGTGCTGTTGGCACTGATAATATATGTCTACTTCGTTATCACTCTCTTCCATCCTGTCCATCTCTTACTTCCACATTTCTTCCATCTCTCCATCCGACCACTCTTTTATTTAAGTCTTAAGCTTCAAAACTCCATTAGCTCCACATAGCTCGGCGCACAGGGAGACTCACATTCCACCTTTCTTAACCTCACAAGAGATGCACATAATATCCACCTTAAGCCAATCTCCACTTCATTTCTCATAGAGATTAATCTTTTATCTCACCTAACATTTCTTATGGGCCTTAGAATTTATTCAATCTAATTGAAATATGGTCAACCACGTCTTATTAAATCTAACAAAGATAGCTAACTCATTATAATTAACTCGGACAGATCCAAGTAACCACGTTACCACGCAATGAATTATGCAGGGCGCGTCTGCTAGTGAGATACGGGCAACGGTTTGTACGTTGCTACTTCCACACTGAATCGCTGAGGAATCGGAGTGCAGGGACACCTTTCACCTCCATATCAAGGAGCTGAGCCTGGATCAGCTTCAGGCCGCCAAGTTCATGGTCCTCCAGTATCGCACGGAAGGCACGTGCTGCTTCCTGAAATTGTAAGGTTTGCACTCAGACAGCTGCATCCTGATCCAAATTCAGAAAGCAAGGCTACAAGGGATGTGAATAAGCCTTCGATAATAAATAATGAAAATATATGCTGCACTAATATCCATTGAAACGCAGTAGACAGTAGACTTGTGCATGGAGCCATCCTGTCCAGACCAAGTGGCTACAAGTCATGGTCTCATGGGCAACGTTGAGTAGCCAGAACAGCAGAAGTTTGCTTACCCTTCGTTTTGCAGCACAGAATCTGCAGTCGGATGCAGATGGTGGCAACACCTGATTTACGATGAGCCTTCTTGCATCCACACCATCCTTCATTAATGACGCGTGAAATCTTGATGACTCTCTAACTGCCATCATCTGAGGAAACAAGCACCCACAAGATTAAACTGGCTCCGAATCTGCAGCTAACCTTATATGACTTCCATGACCTGTTGATGGTTTTTTTTTCTTTCTTTCTTCTGAATCAGATTGTTAATATACCAATCAGCATAATTTCTATTGCCCATGTTAGTCTATGAATACAATAATAAACACACCTCCAGATATCAACAGGGTAACACTACAGATAAAACAAGTAAATGTTGCCGCCATTGCAAAAATGGTGGTAGCTTTTACCGTTGGAATTGTCACAATGATGAATTCTGTTGATTGTGGATCAAACAAAATCTCACGCACTCTGGCAATCTGCTTCCTTAGTTCCTCTAACCTGGCAGACTTGATGAAACAAGGAAGATGATAAGCTCGCAGTTTTCTTTTCAGCCCACATTAAAACAAATCAACTGGAAACTGTTGCACACTTACGATTACTTGCACGTTCTTAAGAGACATATTAGAGGATGGCATGGACGAAGCGACATTAATGCCCTGAAATAACAATGTGCAGCACCATGCATCACACATTTGCATAACCAAAAGACAGATTCCAAGGTTCTAGAAAAACTCAAAGGGAAGAATGCAGCGAGACAAATTTCCAAGCTTGCAGAAGTTTTGTTGTACTGTAACATGTAGCCTTTAATGCCTAGTACACCCTATCTGTTTTGTTTCTCTTTAACAATTAAATATCCCCAACTGCATTTGCAACAAAAGTAGACTACAAAATGCTATATTGAAGCGTATTGTGATTTTTGGAGCACATGCTGCATGGAATTTACTGCCCTCTAGTACGCAGATAAAGAAATTCAGTGAAGCACAATTAAAAGCATTAACTCCATAACACAATAGAGTCAAAAGGACTCAAAACAGGGGAACCTAGACAAACAATTTGGTGTTACAGTCTACAGTCTCAAAGAGGCGCACTGTCCAAAACTCCAAATTGAAACCATGCGACAATTTTCGCACTGACAGTATCTCAAGTGCATCTGCGCATGATTGTAGAAACTCCCTAATCACGTCACTGATACCACTTGTCCTTGCCACTATATCATAATAATATCACAAGGAAAAATAAGTATCAAGCTTAAACATATACAAATGAAATTCATGAAGGTAGCATAGAAATAAAAACAGGTAAGCTCACTAGATATATTAAAGCTCTCACCTTGATGCTCAAAACAAGGAACTTTTCAATCCAATCAGAAGCTGACAGAAGCTTAAGTGTATGTCCCTATACAAGACGCATGTAGTCAAATAACTGTCAGTGGATGAAATGAAGAACATAGTCAGATTAGAACTATTGTGGTGAGAAGGGGACAAACAGTGGATGGAGCATCCAGCACTATACGCCTAAGTTTATCAGGCCCTTGCACTTCAATGGATTTTATCAGCTGCAAAGGATACACATCAAGTGATGAGTAATTTGGAAAATGCATAAGCAAACAGTAAAGCAAGTAAATTTCGATTGATACCTCTGATAGTAAAAACGCTTCTTCAAGTCCAGGGGGCATTCCACCGAGAATCTCCTTAAGCATAGACTTTGCAACCATGAAAGGACAAATGCATGCATAGGTAATGTGATCTATAAAGAATTTAAAAGAAAGAAAACTTCTTTTCTTGAGCAACAGCAAATAAATACTTTATTTGGGACAATCTCCTTGGCATTAGACAGCATCAAACCAAAAGTGTAAGTGCCATGCTGGATCAACTGACCACTAAACTTAATAAATAAATAAATAAATAAATAAAACTGACCACTAAACTACAATGCTGAAGAAATGATAAGGTGATACGTGCTAAAGAACAAAAACAAGGATATGAAACTAATAGCCCTGAGGAAAGTTCAAGCATCTCCATTTATCTCAGGTCACAATACCAATAAAAAGAAGATCAGTGCAACAATCAATATACACTTAGCCAACAAAGAAATATAGCTTGAACTTTATAGTTGCTGCATTCACCTAGTGTGGAGATTAATAAGTTATTGGAGGGCCATTCAAAAGAAAATGAAGAAGGAAAATGCAAATTTCTAGGTGGTTTATACCATAATATCAGAATGTGTTCCAAGCCCCATCTTTCCAAGTACATTGTTGATAAAAGATCCAACATCTTCAGGTTTTCCCTTTAACTTCACATGGCCAATCTGCAAAAGAATGTGTTGCGGACAATGTAACAGATAGTTAAAGCCAAGCCAGCAGGACAAGAAAGATCTGTAACGTAAGAAAACACAATGCATCATCGCCCTTGGGAGCTGTCCAGCCAGGAGTGAAATGATTTGGATGATCTTTGACCATTTCTTACAAAACCAAGCGTTTGTTTTATCATGTCACCTACCACCAAAGACAATCCAAGGCTTTCATTTCCCAACCGGGCAGCACCTGCTTAATCATGATAGCACAGAGAATAAAATTTGAAGTAGAATGGCAAAAGCTCTAGCATAGCATATCCTACCTCAACTGCAAAAAGAGAGTCAAATCCATCGACACATACAGTTTTGCCATCACTCATGTCCTATAAACAGCACAAGCAAGACATTCAACAAAGATACTAAAGAGACAGTTTTCTCGAGAAGGTGACAGAGGCTTTCAGATACTTGTTCAAATAAATCACCCAGTGACCGAGATGGTTCCGTCGATGCAATAAGTGTTGGTTCACCATGGTTGGCAAACTTCACAGCAAGCGACGCCGCCATGCTTGTTTTCCCCACACCACCTTTGCCTCCAAAGACATAGTACCTCTGTGTAGAGGCAAGCATCTCGCCGAATCCTCCACTCGCATCCACCAAACTGGAATTGTGTCTTTCTGTACAATATTTCAGTAAGAGCATAGTCAGCGTTTCCCTTTCTACTTCAGGGGAGCATCTCAGGTTCTGAGTAATAATCAAATATAAATGTGAAGCAGGAGTATCGGGGGCAGCGAGATTGTTGGGATCCCTCAAAATCTAAGATTTAGAACATTCCAGAACAATAAAACATGAACGATCACTGACTCTAAATCGCCAAAAGAAAAGGCTGGTTAAAGCACCCGAAAATTCGCACGCATTAGCTTCCAGCTAAATGAGAAATGGATTGACAAGAGGACAAACCCTGGAAGCTCCGGTGATACAAGAGGGGCAGCAGGGGCTTCTCTACCGCCGGAGTAGAGATCCGGCGGCGGCCCACGACGGCGAGTCGCCGGTACATAGGGTTTAGGAGTGCCTTGGTCCGGCGCAGGGTTCTGCTGGCCTTCTTCTGCGCGTTTTGCCGTTTTATTGGAAATTGCACAGGTCTTGTTTTATGAAATAAGTTATATAAAATAATTGTTTCATATATAATGTTAGTCAAGATGGCCGAGTTGGTCTAAGGCGCCAGTTTCAGGTACTGGTCCGAAAACAATATTTTTGGAGTTTTTCTATTTATCATTTTTTCATTTTGATTTTGATGAAGCATTCTTGACAATATTTTTTATTTTAAGTCTTTCCATTTTGAAGCATTTTTATTCTGCTAATGGTTATGAAGTTTTTCTATTTTTTCATTTTGATTTTGAATCATTTATATATCATTCTTGACAATAGTTTTTTATTTCTAAGTGTCTCCATTTTGAAGTGACAATATTTTTTATTTCGAAGTGTTTCCACTTTGAAGCATTTTTATTATCTGCTGATGGTTTTGAAGTTTTTCTATTTTTTTCATTTTGATTTTGAACCATTTCTATATCATACTTGACAATATTTTTTTGATTTCTAAGTGTCTCCATTTTGAAGCATTTTCATTATCTGCTCATTGTCTAATCGCCTCAGTTTTTCTTTGCCTTTATTGCGATTTAGGCTGGCCGGACAGGCGGACAACCCTCTCCTTTTTAGTCAACAATAGCAAATCGTGCAACAAAAGTTCTTCTAATTATTTTTACGTGTTATATCACATAATGTTTTTTCACCTCTTTTGTTGCACATGAAACATGGATAGCATTTATCGATGGCTGTTTTTTTAAAATTATATGGTACAATATAGGGCCTGCTTAGTTGGCTTCCAATTCTGGCTCAACCAAAATCATGGTAAGCTTTGTTTTTTTAATTAAAGTTTGTTGGTGAATATATATTATACTACATTGGTCTAACATTAGCTTCTTTCACATTGTTGTATCATTCACTGAGGCAAGATAGGCTCCTAATGTTACATGCAAAGCTGTACTAGAACTTTTTTTTGGCTACTATAATATGAAAATGTATCCTTAGGATGTTATTGATTTATGGTGAGAATTTGTTTCTTGCTATATACCGTTATCATTTAGTTCATAAAAATATATTATCCATGTCTGTTTTGATATCTTGCAGATACCTCACCTCTTCAGGCCTGTTGAGTACAAAAGATCCTGATTGTCTAGGAAAAGGTGGACTATGAACTGTCCATATGGTATGTGTGAGACCGACGACGAGTCGCTAGTGCCGAGTTTTTCAGCCTTATCTTTCCTCCACGTCGGATGAAACATGATGTCAGCTAGCTACGTCGTTGATCCGTTGAGGACGCCCTAATAAGGAGAGTTGGAATCCAGGCGTCGGTTGCGAGCGCATGAAAGAAGTGACGGGCAAAATTTTAGTGGGAAAGCCTTTTAATATTAACATGTACTTGAGCACCTGGCTTCAACTCCGACGGCCACCTAGCTGGAGGTTGCGGCCAAGGCGGTAGTCACCTGCGTCTGCACCTGTGGGCAGCAGACGCTGTCCCAGCTTGCCGACTCAGAGTTGCGGACCCCTCCTCCACGCCCCACTCAAGGGGCTGCGGATTTGCCACCGGCGTCCCCTCAACCTCACCGCTCACCATCATTGGCTTCACCTCATCGTAGCGCTGGTCTCGCGGCCAAACCCCATCTGGCGTCCGTTGCCACATGTGGGCCTTGCACTGGGCAAGGAGTTCTAGATGTTCAGCATGTGTTTAGTTGCTGATGTGATCGAGGACCGACTCTGCTTAGCTCCCCAAACTCCTCTCAGGGTTGCTTGGGCCCAACTCAGTGTTGGTTTGCCTAGGAGAAGTGTTCGCTTAGCTGCTAAGCCTCGTGTGCCCAACCCGACTCTCCAGGCGCAGAAGGTTCTTATGGTCAAGTTGGGGCTCGTGAATGCTTCCGAGTCCGCCGACACTGCAGAGACACAGAAGTTGGAGTCCATCTTTGCTGAGCCACTTTCGGAGTCCAAGCATGAAGCTTTCAAGGTCTTTTTCCCGGACGACACATTCCTGGATGACTTCGTCCCGGAGATTGATGGGCTTCTGCCGTCAGGGGCGAAGCTACATGTAGTTTAGGGGGTGCAAATGCACCCCCCAAAATTTGTAAAAACAGTGATTAGGTCTAAAATTTTACCATATATGCACCCCATGGAAGATGTCTATGCACCCGCAAGCTAAGTGCACCCTCCTCTACTTTGCTCTAGCTTCACCACTGTCTGCCGTAGGCGCGTTAAGGAGTTAATGCAGCCATAAGTTGTCACAAGTTTGCCTCTCCCTATAGTCGAACTTGTTCTGTTGCTTTGTGCGTGGCTATGCGCATTGTGGTCTACTTAGGGAGTCGAGGTCGCCTTTAGGCTTGCTGTTTTTTTTTCGCTCTCAGTTCTTGTTCAGTTGTTCTTTTTCTTTCTCGTGTTTTTTGTTCTCTTTCTCTCTGGTAAGCTTGGCGCTTACCAATGAGTGGGTAACTTGTAATCTACTTTAAATTCCTCTTAATGAAAATACAGGTGGCACGGTCGTGAAAAAAAAATACACCATTCGAGTGTATGCATGCATAAATGGCGTCATTTCAAAATTTCCTCGTGGGTTCAACACATCGCCATGGGCTATTGTGGTCCGTTAGCGTTTTCCACGGACCGCTCCCTATGGGCTACAGCCTACAAGGTCGATTGCAACTGCAACATCTCGGCTCGTCGCGCTTCCTTCCGCACCACCGCATCACTCTGCCAAGTGCCAACCGCTTGACTCGCCGGTCGCCGCGGCCGCCAACAACCGGCTGCACTGTACGCAGCCCACAGTCCCGATCTTACCGATTTTGCGGCGCCGACCATCGCCCTCAATCGATCCCCAACGGGGAACGGGCCTGCTGTCAAAACTCGTGTCTGATGTGAACTTGGTACACATTGTGCAAAGTGAGTAGCTCTGAGTTACACTTAACATAATAAGTTTACATACAGACGTGGATCTCGACTCGCAAGCTACGGGAGAGTTTCCATTCGACATTCACCTTTCATTGGCATGCAAGATGCATCTCTGTACAAGTATTTCTGTAGCACAAAATCGTCCGCACCCTAGAACAGTACTAGGTAGCAGAACGTGCAGCTCAAACCTCAAAGAGAAAAAGAAAAAGTGCTAACGAAAGAAAGAAAAAAAAAAGCGAGAGGAGAAGATTAAAAATCGAGAGACGAAAATAAAGCAAGAGAATTGACACTTGATCGACGATTGCTTCGGAACGCCGACACGGATGTACTCCGGAGTCTGGACGAGTACCAGTTCAGCGATCAGCAGCTAGCTAGCACTTGTTGTGTATGGGGTCAGAGCCTCTCCGGACGCGGCGCTTGCTCATCCTGTCGGGGTCGAACACCGTCGACGGAGGGGAGGAGGTGGAGCCGCCCAACGACGCCGCGGCCTTCCAGCTGGACGCGTCGAGCCTGGCGCTGCTTGCGGCGTTATCTCCCGCCGGCTTCCTTGGTTGCTCGTCGCCACGGCCACGCCAGCTGCTGCTCGTCTGGTCGGCGAGAGGGGCCGGGACTACTCTGGCGGCAGAAATCTCGGGGGTGGAGCTCAGAAGAGCAGCAAGGACAAGAGCCGCCGCTGCTACCACCAGCGCGAGGCCGAGGAGTCTCATTCTCTCCTCCGATCCCTCTCGCGCGCTAGCTAGCTCTTGCAAAGAGAGCCGGGCCGGGCCGGGGCTACGCGCCTATGCCACTACGAAGCTTATTGGCTTTGCGGCAGGAGTAGCGTGCGGGCAGCAGAAGCTTCGACGGCCATGTCTGTTGCTGGTTTGCAATGCCAATGCCCGGCCGGCTTGTGCGCCTTTGTTCCGGTAGATATAGGGGCCCTCTCGTCCTCGTCTAGGCCGCTTCTGTAACAGAGACGGGTGAGGTTGAGAGTGAGATCGATCTCGCGGTGGTCCAAAAGTAAAAGGAAACAAAGAGACGGACACCCCCAACAAGGCAACACATCACTTTTTGCACACTTGAGGTGTAAGGCCCTGATGCTCAAAAACACCCAAAATTTTTTTACACAGTACCTGTCACATCGAATCTTTAGACGCATGCATGGAACATTAAATGTAGGTAAAAAATAACTAATTACACAGTTTGTCTGTAAATGTCGAGACGAATCTTTTGAGCCTAGTTAGTCCATGGTTAGATAATTTTTGCCAAATAACAACAAAAAGTGCTACAGGAACTTTTCCTAAAAATTTTTGGAATCTAAACACGCCCTAAGTAGATTGTCATTATGTACGTAATCCCCTGGCGTGGCCTGGCTAGCTTGCTACGTACTAGTAGTAGTCCCGGACGAACGTACGACAACATGGAGAAAAAGAACAGGCATACAGGTGAGCGTGCCCGCGAAGAAAAAGAAGAGAGTAGAGTGCATGCGGCTGTATTGTACTACTCGTATTACTGTGGTCTTGTCCACTGTGGGGGTTACTGTTGAACGCTGTTTTGGAAGATTCTGCCAGGTGGAAAACACAAAGCAGCCGGCACTAGCTAGCCAGCCTCGGCTACGTACGCTTTTGGTCTTTCTAGGTTTGGATGCATCGACCGCAGATCATCCAATCCAAACTGTTGCTTTCGCACCTGCGTACTTTGGAACCTTCGCTCTCAAGCCTCAAGCTGGCGAGCCGAGCGAGCGGCGTTCCCCATGCCGCGAGAGCTAGCAGCGCCGAGAGCGCGCGCGGGCGAGGGGACACGCGCTCCTGTGCGCACCGTGCTGGACAAAGAGAACGAGGCGAGCTCATGCTGTTGCCTGCTTTATGTGGTAGTAGTTGTAGTACGTTGCTTCCTCTTGCCGGCTCGTTAAGTTGTTCCCCGTCGACGTCGCGTGCCGCCGTTCTTGTGCATGTTCCGGCCTTGGATTGGCGTGGTGGGACCGGTGCCAAAGCTCGCTCGCCTCGCCTACGGCCTACCCCGTTCAAAGATCCAAAGCGAGCAGGAAGCCGGCCGAATCCCGCCCGCCAGCCCCAGCCACTGCCACGCCGCGCAGCGAGAAAAAGCCGCAGGGGAGGCTCTGCCACTGTTGCCGCGCGCAGGGACATTCTCCTTCCTCCCTTTCGCTTTCTCTGTGTATAAATCCCCCCTTCGTCCGGTTTTAACTTAAAGCGCGCCGGCGAAGCAAAAAAAAGCAGCGAATCCACCCTGCCCATTCGCGCCTAATCACCACCGTGACCGCCCGCCCGTGGCGTGCAATCGTGCGTGCCCTTGCTCTCTGCGCGCGCTGGCCCTCCGCGGGCGCGCCACCTCCGGGCCAGATGCGACCTGAGCCAACGCACCGCGACGTCACCTGGGCTGCGGCCTGCGGGCCCTCTCTCCGTTGCAGTGCAGCCGGTGCGGTGCGGACGAGCGGTCACCACAGAAGAAGACTGACTTACCGCGTGCACAGCATCGCATGATCTTGCCAACCAAGAAAACGAGAACAATTCCAGCCAACAGGTCAGATGAACTGATGGAAACCAGACGATAACAAATTTCAACCCAACAGGTCAGACACTTCCAGCGAGTTCTCTAACATGCATCAGAGGCTGGCTCACCAATAATCTTAAGATAATAATAACAAGGGTAGCACGGGAAGTGCAGCTCGGCCGATGCAATAAACTTACACTGCGACACCTTGGATTGGATATGTGGGTTCTATTTCTCAGAAACTGATCAGACGTTTGCCTCTTCTAAAGGCAACGTTGCCTCGAGGGTTTCAGAGCCTCGCCGGATTGTCAAGGTCACCTGATCCCCGACGCCATAGTCATCCAGAACCCTCAGCAGGTCTGATTTGCCCTTAACCTGTTCCCGAAACGATGACATAAGAAAAATAAGCAAAGTTCATAAGACTACTATCGGGATCTCTAAGATGCCTACACAAAGACGACTACCATTGATAAAATGGAACTCACAGGTTTGCCATCCACTGCAACGATGACATCACCAAGAACAATGTTACCAGCGAAACCCCTGCCGGTCGGAGCAAGGCCTGCCTTGGCTGCAGCACTGCCCCCAGGTACCTACGACAGCCGATTGGAAAATGGGGATGCGAGTGCAAGCAAAACATCTACAGCATCCTATTAGTTTGGATAACAAAATAGAAGGGTACCAGGGATCCAGTTTACCTTAAGTATAAGAGCTCCGTTGCGAACATTAAGCTGATATGCAATTGGATCTGGAGCAAAGTCCACATTCAAGCCAGCACGACGAACCTTAATTAAGAAAGAAATGTTAACATAACTTGGAATAAAATAAAATACAGAACGTAGACAGATGTATCAGGGTTGAACAAAACGTAACATTTAATGAGAAAAGCAACCCAATTTGCTTATTCGTGCTATAAATTTTGTGAAGAAAAAAACCTTCAAGAGAGCAAAATATATAGTGGACGTGATCTCGAGGGAAGGATAGTTAGTTCTAGCTAGGCAAACTGCGACCAAAATAACTCCCACTTTCACTGAAAAAGGTTAATATACCATTCAAAGAACCTGATCAGCTGAACCTTAACCTCCTACTACAAATTTTCCATGTCTTGCATAAAAAAGGAAGAACACCATATCTTACAAATAATTGCATTCTTGTTCAAAGCATCTGATCTACTGCTAGTCTGTTATGCTAACCATACGTACTAGGGACAACTGGAATAAAAAAGACTGAATAAAAGCATCTTAAACAGTAACAGTTTATTGGTAAATATCTCTCAAGGCCTTGTTTAGAAAACTTTGGAGTATGAAGTTGGTAACGCGACTGAAAGACATCCATGCAACATACTTTTCCAAACTGAATTAACTGAGGAGCGATTTTAAGTACAGTTGATGATGGGATAGCGAAGCCAACACCAGAAGATGTTCCTGAAACAGCGAAGAAACAGTCACATCTCAGACAAATCATATATTAGATATGAGGCAATCTGATTTATGCACTACCAGGACAACACAAACAGAATAAAATAAACTGATGGTCTGAACAGAAGCTAGGATGTGAAGAGTATACAACTATTAACAATCCATTTTAATGAGAATAATGACACATAGAAACTGTTGGCCTCTAGGAGACTAGGATGCAAGCCAATGCAAACTAAATAAATGATTTTAAATACAGTAACACCAACTCAGCACTCCATCCTATATAGTAAGTCACTAAATGTCACCACAATAATACAATGAACAAAGAAATCTAGAAAATGAATCAGAAATATATGTAGTTATTAAACTTTGTCATAAGCTAGTTAAGATCATGACAACAACACGTGGAATATTATTACATGTGTCCTTTTCACTGATAATGGCCAGATAGCATAGATGTTGAGGTATATGTAGCTGTTTATGCATAAAAAACAGAAACATCTGCAGCAACATCTCAGCATAAGGACTACTTTATAGATGGAGGTATCGAATAATATGTTTTGCTAGCACAGTTTTGAGAAATGGGATTAATCTTACCTGTCTGTGTGAAAATTGCTGTATTAATACCAATCATATGCCCCTTTGAGTCAAGCAAAGGACCACCACTGCATTGAGGTTCATCAAAATACATGGTTAGCAAAGTGCTTTGTAGCACCTTTTTAGTTGAGGGAATCATAGTGCATGATATTTAATGAAAAAGATATGACACAGTAGAAATGCTTAATAAAGCAAGACCTAATGTATGTAAATCACTAGTTGCAATGGACTTAAGTAACTGGGTATGGATAGGATAAAGGTCGAGCTTGTATAATGAATGCAGTAGGCTAAACATCTGAGTGCTGAGAAATAGTTAACTCAAACAGTGTATCAATTAAAGCTTGTCAGGCTCCCAACTTGATTATAGTGATCCCAAGTTCCAGATAACATGCTAACCACCGATATAATCATTTACGCAAACTGCTAGAGCAGAAATTTGTCTCCAAATTCGCGCATAATAATTGTTCGATGCTAGCCACTTAAATAAAGTACCAATTAATAGTCTGTATACTGATCACTGGTGTAAATTCTGATTCACTATTTTGCACTTTTACAATCGGCATAGGTCCTCACTATTCTACAATGTTTAAACTTTAAAGTGGTATCGTGCATAAAGTATAAACTTATAAACCATATATGGTACTCCATCTGTCCAAGAATGACAAATGTATTTTGATCGAGGAAAAATCAAAACACATATTTTGGTCCACAATTAACCTACAAGATGATATTGATTCTCTCAACAATTGACAGCATATTGTAAGAGAAATTAAGGGTCAAAATCTACTTTGCATGACATTTCCTTAGCCAAAATATGCTTATCATACTTGAACGGAGGTAGTATATTGATAGGTTAGGTGGAAAACTTGAAAATGCTTAGGATTGTCTACTAAGTGCGCTCAGTACAACAGAAGCATAAAACTAGCACTGAAGCATTAATGCTAGGTGATCTTAAGAAAAAAAAAATAGGCATTAATGCTAAGGCTGATCCAGAATAGAGAACAATTGATGTCACTAGTGTTCAAAAGAATGATTATCGGTCTTGTTTTCTCTTAGATCAACAACAGTTTAGCCTTAGATCTTTAAAACTCATTGTTGTCAAGTGACAACATCAAAATAGCCTGGCTCCACCCCTGCTAGGTGCTAACAGTATCTTCGAAAGTAAGCTCTGAAACCTAAGCTGCAAAATTTCGTTCGAATAAGATAATCAATGTAGAAAAGCATTTTGAGCCATATCTACAAACCTGTTACCAGGGTTAATAGCTGCATCTGTTTGAATTCCACCTCCAATTGTCACCCCAGCCTGACTGAAAATATCTCGATTTAAACCACTGATAACACCAACAGTTAGAGTATGGTCAAAACCAAAAGGATTTCCAATTGCTAAGCATTGCTGACCAACTCTTAGGGCCAAGGATTGTCCCACATTAATTGGCTTCAAGAGATCTGTAGGAGCATCAACCTATTACATGTCAATGTATTAGGTACTAAAGAAACTGATTGACACGAACTTTTCAAATGCAAAGGATGGTGAAATTTAATAAAAACAACTACTGAACTCAGGTGAATACCAAAAACAGACTTTGATTAAATTGGTTGGCGAACATGAGATGAAATTTTCTGGTGACAAGAAAGGCTATCAAGCATTCCACCTTCTTTTCACTTTCTACTTTTTCTAAGATTGGCATTCCTTGGTCCATGCCAATGCCATGTATTTAATCTAGTAACTAGACAGATAATCCAATGGTTAGTGATAAAAATAATAGATTGAGATGCATGTAGAAGACTGAGTATGCAAAATTGAATAACAATCATGATGACATATACGTGCTGTTTGGTTGTATCTGAGGTAGCGCAAATGAAAATGAAACAAAGCTACTTTCGTTACCAGCGGGAGACAAATTGAACTACTTCCATTTATGTTTGTGTTACTATGCAAGGAACCAAACAGCACGATACTGGAATGAGACAAAGGTGAGCTATGTTGACATTGTAGACTATCTTCAATTCTTCATATACGTCATTATGAATCAAGTGCTGATACTTGACTCAGAACCTACCTTAAGAACAGCAAGATCTTTAGCACGATCTGCACCAACCAATTTGCCTTCAAAATTTTTCTGTATCCTTTCAAGTAGATACAGTAGGTTATTAGTTGGCTTGCATATACAAGAATGCTGGTATCTTCGTCATACTTAATTCATCAAAATGTATTACCCTTCGGCAGCAAGAATGTTGACACGTGCAACAACATCACCAGGCTTCGGATTTTTTGAAAGAGCACTGCCAACAACTGTAAAGCACAGAAAAGTTGTAAGCTCGTAATGCTCATATACAGTAGAAATGTGATCATCTCAGATTAACATACCATGATAATTAGTAACAATATGTCCAGAATCATCCCACACTACACCAGAACCATTTCCTTCAGGGATCTAAAATGAATGAAAAGTTTCATTCAAACAAGTGCTTCTCACACCTTTATATTATTATTATTTAAAAAAACACCTTTATATTATTAAAAATCTGTCATTAAACGTTATCTGCAAAAGATACTGATGAGAATAGACTACTCTTGAGCCTGAACTTAGATCATGTAATTCTTTACCTCCACAACACCAGTAACATTAAGTTGTGGCCGTAGTGTTGCATCAAAAATGTTGACGACTGAGTAAGTATTTGTTTCAAATAACTCTGCAATCCGTTTCTGCCATTCAGGAGCATGACCCAAAGAAGCGTAAATATATCTTGAGAACAAGCTTATAGGACAAACCAAGCACGTAGGTCCAACTGAACACTGACCTCAGTTGGAAATAATGGCCCAGATGGAAAAATCTTAGGAGTCACATCCTCGATTTTGACAGACGTATCACCCAAAGCAAGTGCTGCAGTAAGAAAATGGCAAATTAAAAGAGCCCATATACCATGGACAATTAAAAAGCAACCTATTGCAAAGAGGAAATTGTTTGGTCATTGTGAAAGGTACTGAGAGTATTTCTAAGAACACCTAAATTACGATGTCACTTGGTCCGAACCTGGAAAGTACCTTGAAGAATGTAAGCTAAGACAAAAGGCCGACAGAGCAATAAGCTTCCTCTTTGAGACAAGCAATGAGGCTTTGCTTGACATTGCACCAAGATCACATGTTGTCCTCATTGACCTGGAAGATTCAGAAACAAAAATAAAGAGACGAATCCAGTGACCAGCTAACAAGTAAAATCAAATGATAATAAAACTAAAATCTATGCAAACCGTTGGCAACTGCAGAGAGTGAGAAGAAGTAGAAATGGTATGTCGAGTACGAGTATTATATATTATATAATATAACAGAACATGAACACGCTCTTATCTTGTAGCAACCACAATCACTTATCAGATGCCAAACTTAAGTACGGAACTAGTATATCCCAGGTGGCACAACCGACAGCACACTTTACACGGAGACGAACAAAAAGAATGAGAATTAAAAGTTGGAAAGCAAACACCAAGTACAAACACGAGCAAAGTATGTAGCAACCCAGAACTGCTTGATTCTGCCGATCAAAATCATGTCGCCCAAAAGAAAGAAAGAAAAACATCCTGGTGGGTGGAAACAAGTTGTCAGACCTTGGAGGCGCTTCCTCGGTGTCGTCAGTGTCGTGGGTTGCCGAGGCGACGCCCTCGACAACCCTCCGGCGGCTGACGCTCCTGGCCGCGGCATGCGCAGCGGGCGCGTTGGTGGACGGTCCGCAGGGTAGGCACTGCATCAGAGGTGGGGGAGGATTCGTGTCCGTGTGTGGCGCACGAGCTGCAATCTTTGGTGGGAGTTTGGGGATAGAAGCTGGAGGGCGGCGTTTGGCACCTCTGTTCTCTTGCCTCCACGGCCCCACCGCTTGCACCTGTAGCTAATCATGGGCCGCTCCCTGGGCCGCAATGGGCTTCTAGGCCGAGACCCCTTGCTCTGTTTACGTGCGATTATTTGCTACCGTCGGATGCAAACGGATAGCATCGGACGTTCCTATGACGTAGGGAACTCAAGTTCAGAGGAACTCTGGATCCCTCGTTCCCTCGTTCTTCTCCCCCCCGCCCCCATGCCGCCGGCCTAACCGACCAACCCCATGGCCGCCGCCACCGCCATTGCCGCGGCGCTTCTCCGCTGCTCCACCTCCACCCCGCACCACCGGCTCATACTCCCTCTCCTCTCTCACCTCCACCGCCCCTTGCCGCAACCCCCGTCCCCATGGCTCCCACCCCAGCACCGCTTCTTCTCCACCGGCGACGCAGCCGGCGATCCCACCCAGAAACCGCCGCCGTCTCTTGACCCGAAGCAGCTATGGCGCGAGCTATCCGCCTCGGACCCCGCCGCCGGCTCCTCCCGCCTGCCGAAGGCCACGTGGGACGCCGTGGTGGGCCTCGTCCGCGGCTTCGCCAAAAGTCCGGCCATGTCCGACCAGGCGCTCGCGCTCTACGTCCCCTCATCCGCCTTCCCCTCCTACGCCCGCCGCTTCCGCGCGTTCCTCCTCCCGCGGCTCTCCCGGGAGTCCGCGGCGCACCTCCTCTCGCTCCCTGCGGAGGACGCGCACGAGCTCCTCCTCCCGGCCTTCGCCGAGTTCTGCGTATCCAACTTCGCGGACGAGCTGAGGCAGCACAGGTCGGTCATGGCCGCGGCCGACCTCACGGCGCCGCACACCTGGTACCCCTTCGCGCGCGCCATGCGCCGCCGTATCGTGTACCACTGCGGGCCCACCAACAGCGGCAAGACGCACAACGCGCTCGCCCGCTTCGCCGCAGCCAAGTCTGGGGTCTACTGCAGCCCGCTCCGTCTCCTCGCCATGGAGATCTTCGACAAGGTTAATGCCCTCGGTGTCTACTGCAGCCTGCGCACTGGACAGGAGGTTAAGGATGTGCCTTTCGCCAACCATGTCGCCTGTACCATTGAAATGGTGTCCACTGAGGAGCTCTACGAAGTCGCTGTGGTTGATGAGATACAGATGATGGCTGACCCTGTCAGGGGCTTTGCATGGACGCGCGCTGTGCTTGGGCTCAAGGCAGATGAGATACACCTCTGCGGTGACCCTAGCGTGCTCAAGCTTGTCCGGAAGATTTGTGCAGATACTGGGGATGATTTGGTGGTGCATCAATATGAGCGATTCAAGCCTCTTGTTGTTGAGGCGAAGACACTTCTTGGGGACCTCAAGAATATCCGCTCTGGTGACTGCGTTGTTGCTTTCTCACGCAAGGAGATATTCGAGGTGAAGCTGGCAATTGAGAAGTTTACAAAGCACAAGTGTTGTGTTATTTATGGAGCTCTGCCACCAGAGACACGACGACAACAAGCAAAGCTGTTCAACGAGCAGGATAATGAGTATGATGTGCTTGTAGCAAGTGATGCAGTCGGTATGGGGCTGAACCTTAACATTAGGAGGGTTGTGTTCTATAGCTTGGCCAAATACAATGGGGAAAGAATGGTACCAGTTCCTGCTTCACAGGTGAAGCAGATTGCTGGTCGTGCTGGTCGGAGGGGCAGTGTTTACCCAGATGGACTCACAACAACTTTCTTGAAGGATGATTTAGATTATTTGATTCAGTGCCTGCAGCAGCCATTTGAGGAGGCACAGAAAGTTGGTCTTTTTCCTTGCTTTGAGCAAGTGGAAAAGTTTGCCAGCCAATTCCCTGACCTTGCTTTCACTGATCTGTTGGATAAATTCCGTGATACTTGTCGCATCGATAAGACATACTTCATGTGCCAGCAGGACGGTATCAAGAAGGTTGCTAATATGCTTGAGAGGGTGCAGGGACTATCCCTCAAGGATCGCTACAATTTTTGCTTTGCTCCAGTAAATATAAGGGATCCAAAAGCCATGTACCATCTTCTGAGATTTGCCACTAACTATTGCCAAAGCCGTCGTGTTAGCATCGCAATGGGAGTGCCAAGGGGTTCTGCAAGAAATGACGCTGAGCTTCTGGACCTTGAGACAAAACATCAGGTCCTATCAATGTATCTATGGTTGTCACATCATTTTGAGGAAGATAACTTCCCTCACGTGGAGCAAGCTGAGAACATGGCAATAAATATTGCTGATTTACTTGGCAAGTCACTTGCGAAAGCATGCTGGAAGCCTGAATCAAGACAGCAAGCTAGGGGGCGACGACAAGACAAGGATGAGTACAATGAGGAAAAGACATCAAATGACAATGCAAAAGATGTCTCTACAGATGGTTATGAACGGCCAAGGGCACTTGCTAAAACAATCGTAAGGTATCCAACCCATCCTAACCCCTAAATCCTGCCTTAACAAGTGACTTGCCAAGTAATTCAATGTGGAAGAATATACTCGTAAGTTCTCCTTCAGATATTCTGGATTTTGTTCTTCGCCTCACCTTTGATTGGAGAATTACCTGTTGTGAACTTACCAATTATGTTAAAATGTAGCTAGTATGCCCCTCCCCCCATCCTGACATCACTTTTAGCTGGAAATTGTCCTTCGCCTTGCAGTATGTTCAGAGCTTGTACCTTTTATGGTCCCTTGCTTGTGAAGTTGCTCAGTGCTCCCAGAAAAAAAAACACTTTAACAAATTTGAGTCCATCTTTAGGTAAATGAGTTAACTTGAAGGCCACGTATGTTTCTTGCCAATGCTCATGAGTTTTATTGTGGTATATAATGCATATCTCTGAGCAAGCATTGATATATTTTCATAACCATATTTTCGCACCTGCAAAATAATCACACTATGAACCACCAAGAGAAGTCCATATATCCTTGTCGGCTTGTCGCTACAAAATCTCACCAGGATAGACAATGTATTGATTTCATGAACCTGTAACTTGTGGTATCTTTAGATTTGTTCTGGATGGGTCGTGAACTCATGATAACTGTGTATTATTATGTGACATTAATGGCATGTCAATTCTAAAAACAGCTTCAGTGGACAGGTTCAAACGGAAAAATCTAGTGCGCTCATCTACGGTTGTTGAACTTCAAGTTGCTAGTGTGCTAGATTTTCTTAGTGGTACTTGTCTGTAGAATGGAGCTGATTGATAACTCAGTGATTTTTGTACAGCTGTCATGCTTGTAGTATCTTACGCATTTTTTATTAGCTAATAAAATTAGTTGCAATATGCCAAATTCCCTGTCATACACTTTACACTTTTCAGTGTGCACCATGCAGTGGAACAGCGAACAGTTAATAAACAGTGTTATGTTTTTTTATTATTTGAAAGCTGCTTGCTGTGATTAAGCTCACTTAAGTTTTCTGATCATATTTCCCCAAAAGGGTAACATTCATTAGCATTTCCTGTGATCATTCTTTTGAGAGTTATAGTTCCCTGACTAGAATAAGGTGCCTCAATATTTTGTTGTGTCGATTGTGGATGTCTTGTAGTTCCATGACTTTTCATTGAGATATCTCAGTTATCTATGTTTTGTTCCATTTTGCAGGAAATGGCAAGATAAGGTCAACCTCCTCCTTCCTTGAACTTTGCGGCTTGAAATTCTCATGGGGTGATCAAACCCAAATGGATGCTACGAAAACACCCTCTTGAGCCAAGTTAGGACAACTAGATCAACTGCAAACGCCTGGAAAGTTTAATGCTATGGCATGCCGTGGCCATTTTCTCAGATTTGACTTAAGCGAATTTTGTCTGTTTGGAGCTTGGGTGGAAAGACTCTGAAGCCTGCAAGTTGTGCTGCAGCATTTGCATCAATGGACCCTATTCCAATGGCGCCACGGGAGATTTATGTTAACTTGCTGTTGTGCAAGAGTAGATTGCACGGCAATGAACAACCCGATGCAGGCCAATAAGTTAACCACAGTTAAATTAGTTTTTGTCTGTGCTAGTACATTAGATTTGTGGTATACGACAGTTTTCATTGATTATTATCCAGGATGTTTGTGGTTATGCAGTGACCCTCGATGCTTCTTATCCTGTAACATTTGGAGAGCACAATAGTCTTATATGCCTTGCAGCATTTTCACTTGGTGTGTGTTTTTTGGATTTTATAGACAGAGTTTTTGTAACTGTAGTTCTATATATATGGTTGTCTATAACCAATGAAACTGTCAAACTGATGGGTTTGGATGGGGATCCTGCACTGAGTGCAGATATAGATTTATTTTTCTTGTTTGTAAGGGTAAATGGCATGTGTTAGGATATAATTAGTATCATATGATGATGTAAACCCGTGCCCATTGAGACTACAAGAGGTGATCTGACCGGAGTTTAAACTGTTTTGTTGATCCGAGTTTAGTGTTTCTGTTATGACCGGCATCCCCTATAGGCGTCGCAGCCCCGCTAGTGGCTAGGAGGGGAGCCGGCCATCAAGGGACTATGGCCCATATAATTATCGCAATTATAGTATTTCTAGAGGGTTATTTTATAATTATCGTCATTAGAGAGACATATAAATATTTGTAAGACTCTATTTGGGAAATTAAGCAGAAACATATTATTGTTTCCGGCTTCCTCAGGGAGCCGGGAGAAACCCTAGCCGCCTCTTCTCTTCACGCACAACAGCTGCAGCCACGGCGCCCTCGCGCCGTCCTCGCCCACGTCCAGCCGTCTCGCATCCGTACAACCTGCGTAGCGGCTCCGGTAGGAACCCTAGCCCTATCAACCTGGTATCAGCATTGCCAGGCACGATGACGACTGCTCCTCCGAGTTCCTCCATCCCGGCGACCACTTCGTCGCTGCCCGCTGCGTCGTTGGATTTGTCAGAGGCGTCCACCGCCTCTGCCCAGCCCTTGACGCTGGAATCACTGGGGGCCAAGGTGGATATGATCGCCAACGCGCTAGTCTCCATGCAGAAGGCGTGGGCCGGCCTGCTCCAGGCGCCTCCGCCGCCGTCGTTCCCCACACCACCACCGCCTCCGCCGCCGGTGCCCACGGCACCGATCCCGACTGCGCCACCGTATGGTATGCCGTCGACGGGAGCCGGAGTTCCGCTCCATCTGTTGCAATGGCCGGCCTCGCCATCACCGTTGCCTGACTGGTTGCAGCCGTCCGTGACGGCGTCGGCTCCGATCTACTCGATGGCCACGTCGCCCACCCCATCAGCCTACACGACAGCGGCGGCGACAGCGGTTTCCACCCTGCCCCCCGCCAGCAGCACTCTCTTCGGGGGGTGGACGGCTCGCTGTTCTTCGAGGCGCCCTCTCCCTCGGGCGGCCAGCAGCAGGGGGGGCTTGACCCGGCCCTTGCTGCTGCCCTCGCGGGCGCCCAGGCGGGTGTAAGGTCCTAGATGGCTAGAGGGGGGTGAATAGCCTATAAAAAATTCTACAAGTACCACTAAGCAAACTTGTTAGAATAACAAACGGCGTAAAGCGAGTTTTGCTTAGCCAAAGGTTGTGATGCAAGCCTCCTATCCACAAGTCTAGTAGATTATGATCTCTAGTTCACACAAGAGCTATGTCACTAATTTAACACTAGAGAACAAGCTAACAACACTACTAGCAAAGCTACCACTAGAGCTACACAAGATAATCTAGTAAAAGTAAGTGCAAGAGAGAGGATTGTGATTCTTATACCGACGGTGAAGAGAAGATGTTGCCAATCACCAAGATGATATACAATCAATCAATATTGACAACAACACAATATGAAGACCAATCACCGGGAGACAAGAGACACAATATTTTTGTTCACCCGGTGTTCACTTGTGCACCGACAAGCTACATCACCGGTTGTGTCGACCAACACTTAGATGGTTTCCCGGTGTAACCCTCAAGTCACTTGCCCCTCAAGGCACGCCCCGCAAGGCACCGCAAGACACCACTCTCAAGTGAGGTAACTCAATGACACGCGCATTCCACTAGAGTTGCTTTTGGCGTCCCGCCGAGGAAAGCACAAGAACCTCTCACAATCAACCGGAGGTGGCCAAGAACAATCACCTTCTCTTGCCAACGCCTCCAATAATCTCCAAGCCGGCTAGGAGCGGTACTCTCCAAGAGTAACAAGAAATCCACCGGCTAAACCACCCACAAGTGCCACTAGATTCCCTCAAGCTATGCAATGCACTTTGGGATCACTCAATCTCACTTTTGATTTGCAATCAAGCAAGAGAGATGAGTGAGAGGAGAAGCTTTAGCTCAAAGGATGCACAAGAGTGTTAGAAATGCCAAGCCAGCTCCCCAAGGGCCGGCCAATGAGTATTTATAAGCACCCCAAACAAATAGAGCCGTTGCCACTCCACTGACCGTTTTTTTCGGGACGACCGGACGCGCCGGTCGAAACTGACTGGACGCGCTCAACCGCGTCCGGTCGCCCTGCGACGTCCACGTGTCCACCGAAATCAAACGCGACCGTTAGATCCTCCAACGGTCACTGCGCGCTAACGGTCAAACGCGATGACCGGACGCGCTGCTCAACCGACCGGACGCGCCGGTCGCACAGTACCGCGCGCCTGCGAAGCAACGACCGGACGCGCTCCAGAGAATGACCGGACGCGACAGTGCCAGCGTCCGGTCGGAGTCCAGTAAGCTCCCTTCGCGACCGGACGCGTCCGATCGCGTGTGACCGGACGCGCACCGCGTCCGATCGACCTTGCGAACTGCAGTTCCCTCAGGGCGCCTGACCGGACGCGCCGGTCCCGCGAGTGACCGGACGCGCCGGTTGCAAACCCTAGCTCGCGCGCCTGACTGCTGCGCTGTACTGACCGGACGCATCCGGTCACACCGTGACCGCGTCCGGTGCAGCGTCCGATCACCTCTGTGACCTCCGTTCGCCTCCGTTTCTTTTCCGACTTCCGGCGTAGTGGAAAATAGGCATTTCATTTTTCCGAGATCGCCTGAATCCAAACCCCTCTCTACCCACAAACCACAGCGCGACCAACGCCACCTTTGCAAATGTGCCAACACCATCAAGTGTACATCTCCATGTGCTTGTGTGTTAGCTTTTTCTCAAACATTTTCAAAGGTTTTCCAGTTAGCTCACTAGGCCCTACATGCAATGCACTTCATGAATTCACCTAGTGGCACCCGTGCGTCGAATAACCGATAAGACTTCCCCTCTTAATAGTTCGGCTATCGATCCTAAACCACTCACACCCTCTATGGTGTCTTGAGTGTAAAATAAAATGGTCCTATGGTTATACCTTTGCCTTGAGCCCATTTTGTTTCTCCAAATGATATGATCCACTTCATATCTTCACATGACCGTCTCGATCCATCGACCTTGACTTCACTTGCTCTTCACCGTTACATCAGTTCATCGGCGCCAAGTCTTGCTCAAGCTTCACCATCGCATGGTCCTTCGCTTCAAAGCCTCGACTTGCCCTTCACCTTCACAACCGGTCCATCGAGCCAAGCCTCATCTTGGTCTTCATCATCTTGGTCATATGAGTCAATGTCATGTCTCATATTCAATGACCACCTTTATCTAAATCATCCACTTAGATATAAAGGTTAGTCCTAGGTTTCATCAATTAGCCAAAACCAAACTAGGGACTTTCAATCTCCCCCTTTTTGGTAATTGATGACAACCCTCACAAAGATGATTTTGATAATAAAAGTTTTGAACTTGTCATACTTGTCCAATCATTTTGCTCATAAGTAAAGTTTGGACAATTATCACAAGCTCGATTTTGGTAGCATTAGCTCCCCCTACATATGTGCATAGAGTTTGGATTGAAAGCTTTGCACATGTGCATGGATAGAAGAGTTGGGAGAGTAATTCTACCAAAATGATGCTAAGGTGTAAGAAATGGACCTTTGAAGCGTGATACCAATCGGAGTTGCCTTTTACACCATCCTTAGCATCATGAAGTAACTAGTCATCCAACAAAACTCAAGAACCTCGTGAGATCAACATTATATGTAAAGGTTCTTGGACCACTTGTAAAAACTTTAGACAAGTCTAGATACCACGTGTAAACTATTCCTATGCATGCTAGTAGATCATTTCATCATCCAAGTTCTATACTAGCATTGCACCACACAAGCATGTATATTGAATTTAAATACATGTGCAATGAGCAAGTCATATGAAAATGCACAAACAAATGCAACAACTTTGTTTATGAGCTTGCTCCCCCTACTTGTGTGCATCAAAAATTTTATTTACCCCTTTATCATGTTGAATCATCTTTTTCTCTCCCCCTTTGTCAACAACTTACCCAAAAATGGGATCAAATTGTGGAGAGAAGAAAAAATGTTTGATGGAGTAGGTTAAAATTTATCAAATTTGGTTCAACCTAGAACACTTGCCAAAGATATTTAATTCGATTTGAACCAAAGACAAGCTTCTTCACACCTCAGAATAAGGGTTATCTTGCCTATGTTGAATTAAACACTTATAGCAAACCTTCTAGATTCAACACTAGGCTTGCAAGCTCACAAACATGTCATATGCCACCACTAGATCAAAACAAACAAGGAGGCAATAGTGGTAACATATATCCATCAAATTCATTTGATTTATCATGAATGCTCATGCATACCACTTATTATGTCTACATGCTCTAGGAAGTCCTTAGCATAGGATGAATGACATGTCAATCAACTTTACCTTGCAATGTCGAAGGAGAGGCATGTCAATAAGTGGGTGGGGTGCATTCAACTCATGTTTGAGAAATCAAAAATATTCAATTCATTCCTTAGCTTGCAAAACCTCTTTTCATCAAGTGGCTTAGTTAGAATATCGGCAAGTTGATCATCGGTGCCAACAATTTCAATGGCAATATCTCCCTTTTGTTGATGATCTCTAATAAAATGATTCCTTATGTCAATATGCTTTGTTCTTCCATGTTGAACCGGGTTTTGTATCATCTTGATTGCACTCTCATTATCACATAGCAATGGCACATTCTTGAAGTTGAGGCCATAATCCTTCAAAGTTGATTTCATCCATAGTAATTGTGCACAACAACTCCCCGCACTCACATATTCGGCTTCGGCGGTAGAGATTGCCACACTATTTTGTTTCTTTGAGGACCATGACACAAGTGATCTTCTAAGTAATTGACATGTGCCACTTGTGCTCTTTCTATTGATCTTGCAACCCCCATAGTCGGAGTCCGAATATCCAATCAATTCAAACTTTGACCTCTTGGGATACCATAGTCCAACATCTCTTGTTTGCTTCAAGTACCTCAATATTCTTTTTGCGGCCATGAGATGACTTTCTCTAGGTGAGGCTTGATATCTAGCACACATGCAAACACTAAACATGACATCCGGCCTTGATGCGGTGACATAGAGTAGGCTTCCAATCAAGGACCGATATTCCTTTTGATTCACCATTTTGCCATCAAGATCACTATCCAAATTTCCATTTGTACTCATTGGAGTTGAAATTGGCTTTGCATCTTGCATTCCAAACTTCTTCAACATGTCCCTTATGTATTTTCCTTGACTCATAAATGTCCCATTCTTCAATTGCTTGACTTGGAGACCAAGGAAGTAGCTAAGTTCACCAATCATAGACATTTCAAACTCTTTGGCCATCATAGCACCAAATTCTTCACAATAAGCTTGATCGGTTGATCCAAAGATGATGTCATCAACATATATTTGCACTATGAATAGATCATTCCCAATCTTCTTGGTGAATAGAGTTGTATCAACTTTGCCCATCTTGAATCCCTTAGAGAGAAGGAAATCCCTTAGCCTCTCATACCATGCTCTAGGTGCTTGCTTTAAGCCATATAAAGCCTTCTTCAACTTGTACACATGGTTGGGTTTCTTGTCATCTTCAAATCCGGGAGGTTGCTCAACAAAGACTAACTCATTGATGATCCCATTGAGAAATGCACTTTTGACATCCATTTGATATAGTTTGATGTTGTGTGCACAAGCATAAGCCAATAGAATCCTTATTGCCTCCAATCTTGCCACGGGAGCATATGTCTCATCATAGTCAAGACCTTCTACTTGAGTGTAACCTTGAGCAACTAGTCTTGCTTTGTTTCTCACTACAATGCCATCTTGATCTTGCTTGTTTTTAAACACCCACTTGGTTCCAATCACATTGTAGTTATTTAGCCTTTCTACCAACTCACAAACATCATTTCTTGTAAAATTGTTAAGCTCTTCTTGCATAGCCATGATCCAATCGACATCCCTCAAAGCTTCTTCTATCTTCTTTGGTTCTAAGGTTGACACAAATGATGCATGCTCACAAAACATAGCCAATCTTGATCTTGTTTGCACACCACTTCTAATATCACCAATAACACTATCAATGGGGTGATCTCTTGCAACATGTTGTGGTTGGAGTACTTGCACTTGATTGCTTGAGCTTGGTTGATCACTTGATATATCTTGATGAGATGTACTAGCACCAAGATCTTGCACTTGAGAGTCACTAGCTAGCTTGAATGGAGAATTTAGCACTTGATCTTTATCATCATCTTGAATATTAATTACTTGCTTTGCTCTAATGTCCCCAATGTCCATGTTCTTCATTGCTTCCACTAATTGAGTTCCACCAACATCATCTAGATTCTCTTCTTTATCTTGTGACCCATTGGTTTCATCAAATTGCACATCATGAACCCCTCATCACATCTCTTGTCAAACTTCCCCAATCTAGTGCCCTTCTTCAAGATATAGCATTTGCAACCAAACACCCTAAAGTAAGAAATATTTGGCTTTCTTCCATAAAGTAACTCATATGGGGTCTTCTCTAGCAATGGATGATAATATAGTCTATTGATGTAGTAGCAAGCGGTATTGATTGCTTCATCCCAAAATGATTGACTCACATTGTACTCATGAAGCATTGATCTAGCCATATCAAGCAATGTTCTATTCTTCCTCTCAACTAGGCCATTTGATTGTGGAGTGTACTTGGCCGAGAATTGATGTCCAATACC
Source organism: Saccharum hybrid cultivar R570 (assembly GCA_038087645.1). Taxonomy (NCBI): domain Eukaryota; kingdom Viridiplantae; phylum Streptophyta; class Magnoliopsida; order Poales; family Poaceae; genus Saccharum; species Saccharum hybrid cultivar. The sequence continues at coordinate 16,729,447 of JAQSUU010000534.1, read as the reverse complement.
ATAATGATCACAAAGTTCTTCAATTCTTGTATTCTTGAACTCACTTCCATTGTCACTTCTCACTTTCTTGATTCTAATCTCAAACTCATTGTGAACTCTAGTGAGAAATGTCTTGAAGGTGTCAAATACTTCACTTTTGTCACTAAGAAAGAATACCCATGTGAATCTTGTGAAGTCATCCACTATGACAAAGTCATACTTGTTGCCGCCTATGCTTGTATATGTTGTTGGTCCAAATAGATCCATGTGCATCAACTCAAATGCTTTGCATGTGCTCATTGTACTCTTCTTTGGATGTGAGCTTCCAACTTGCTTCCCGGCTTGACATGCACTACAAAGCTTATTCTTCTCAAATTCAACATCTTTCAAACCATTGACAAGATTGTGAGTTGTAAGCTTCTTCAATTGTTTCATGCCAACATGACCAAGCCTTCTATGCCAAAGCCAACCCATGCTTGATTTGGAGACTAAGCAAGTTGTCAAAGAAGTTTCTCTAGCATTGAAGTCAACTAGGTAGAGATTCTCATATCTAAAGCCCTTGAATGCCACATTTGAACCATCCACACTAATAACTTCCACATCATCAACCCCAAAGATGCATTTGTAGCCTAGATCACATATTTGTGCCACGGATAGAAGATTGAAATCCAAGCTTTCAACTAGCAACACATTGGAGATACTCATGTCATTTGATATTGCAATCTTGCCCAAGCCAATAACCTTGCCTTTCTTGTTATTGCCAAATGTGATAGAATCAACACCACCATCATTGTCATTGATTGAGTCAAACATTCTTGATGTACCGGTCATGTGTTGAGTGCACCCACTATCAATAATCCAATGCCTTCCTCCGGCTTTGTAATTGACCTACAAGCAAATCAATGAAGTTTAGGTACCCATTTTTGCTTGGGTCCTTGTAGGTTAGTAACTAAGCTCTTTGGTACCCAAATAGCCTTCTTCCTTGGGCCCACAATTGGTGTACCAACAAACTTAGCTTGCACACCCTTCACATCCTTGGTAAGCACATAGCAAGAATCAAAAGGTATAGCATTGACAAGGTTCTTGCTTTGGTTCTTTTTATTGCAATTATGCTCTAGGTGCCTAACTTGCTTGCATCTATTGCAAAACCGACCATTGCCCTTCACAAAGCTAGGCTTTAGAGTTGCAAAGGCCGACTTGCCTTTCTTAGGGGTGTAGCCCAATCCCTCTTTGTTAAGAGAGAACCTTTGGCTACCCAAGCACTTAAGCAAGCGGGCCTCACCACCATAGGCCTTGCCTAGGGCGTGAGTGAGCTCATCCACCTCTCTCTTGAGAGTCGTATTCTCAACCATTAGTGAGGCATCACAAGTAAAACCATCACTAGTAGTGGAGGTAGAGTTGGTGGTGGTGGATGAGGAGCTACAAGAAAGGTTAGCATTTGACATGATGATAGGTTCATTAAAGGATTCATCAATTATATCACATGTAACACCTATATCACATGATACAACAACCTCCCTTTTTGCTTGTTGCTCAAGTAGCAATGAGTGAGTTTTTTTCAAGCTTGGAATGAGCCTTACCAAGATCCTCATGGTCTTCCACTAGACTCTCATGAGTGGTCTTAAGCTCACTAAGGACTTTCTCAAGTATTGCTACTTTCATTGAAAGTTTCTTACACTCCTTGTCCTTGGCAATAGCTATGTCTCTAGTTTGTTGCATCTAGTCATATAGTTGTTCTTTAGTTGGTTCATCATCATCATTTTCATTATCATTATCACTTTCATGAGCATATTCCATTTCACTTTCGTCATCACTCTCATCATATAATACCTTATTTTCCTTGGCCATGAAGCATGAAGAGGATGAACCAAATAGTGATGGCTTCTTATTGATAGCTATAGAAGCAAAAGCCTTGTTAGATGATGACTCTTCATCCTCTTCTTCATCACTTTCCCAAGTGACTACATAGGCACCATTTTTGCCTTTCTTGAATGTCATCTTGGCTTCTCTCTTCTTCTTCTCGAACTTGTCCCTCTTGTTGTTCTTCTTCTTGTCATAGGGACATTCGGCTTGAAGGTGTTCGGTGCTATCACAATTGAAGCACTTCCTTTGTTGCTCATTTCTTTTGAAGTTGTCATTTCTCTTCTTAAAGCCTCTTCTCTTGATGAACATGTGGCCCATCTTCTTGACTACAAGAGCAAGTGCCTCATCATCAATTTCAAATTCCCCATCTTCATTGTTGTCTTCTTCTTCTTCAATGATGGTAGCTTTGCCCTTTGAGGAGGTGGTCTTGAATGCCACGGTCTTCTTCTTCTTCTCATCTTCCACCTTCTCTTTGTCATCAACATCTTGATCATATTTGTCATAGGTCAATACTTCACCAAGCAAATCATTAGGCTTCATTGCTTCAAGCCCATCTCTTTGCAACATCATGATCAACATCTTGAATCTTCTAGGTAAGCTCAATAAGAACTTGTGACAAAAATCTTGATCTTGAGTCTTGTGCCCTAAGCTCTTGAGATCATTGACTATCACTTGTAATCTATGAAACATTTCAATGATTGTTTCATCATCCTTTTTCTTGAAGTTCTCAAGCTCACTCTTGAGCCCATATAGCTTGGCACTCTTCACAACCTTAGTGCCTTCATATGTCTCACTCAACCTTGTCCATACTTCACTAGCCAATTCCAAATCCTTGATACCCTCAAACACTTTTGTGTCAATACCATTGTAGAGTGTATTGAGAGCCATTCTATTGTATGTTCTATTTGCTCTATCCTCATCGGTGAGATGATCGGGATCAATGATAGCAAAGTCATTCTCGGTGACTTGCAATACTTTCTTATAAATAGAACCAAGGTACATTGTCATTTTTCTCTTCCAATGAGCAAAAGAACTAACACCATCAAAGAACGGTGGCTTGCCCCCAACATGATTGAACACAATTTGAGCCATTTTTCACACTGAAGGATGTTAAGCCTTGATTGAAACGGTGACCACGGCTCCGATACCACTTGTAAGGTCCTAGATGGCTAGAGGGGGGTGAATAGCCTATAAAAAATTCTACAAGTACCACTAAACAAACTTGTTAGAATAACAAACGGCGTAAAGCGAGTTTTACTTAGCCAAAGGTTGTGATGCAAGCCTCTGAAGGGTCGAGATGGCGGACTAGAGGGGGGGTGAATAGTCCTTTCTAAAACTTAAACACGTTGACTAACCGAACCAAATGCGGAATTAAACTTATCGATCTAGCCGAGACTACACCCCTCTATCTAAGTTCTCTAGCACCTTGCAAAGATCCTAATTAAGCAACTAAGGTGCTAAGCTTACCAAGAGCTCACCTAAACAATTCTAGAGCAAGGTCACACAAACCTATGCACTAGTACTTTGCCAACCGAGGGAGCTCCTACACAACTAGTGAAGCAAAAGCACAAAGCTCCTAAGCTCACTAGCAAAGCTCAATAACAAGGCAACTAATGCCAAATTAGAGAGCGCAAGTCACTTAGCTACACAAACTAAGCAATGTGACTAACAAGGTTACACAAACCAAATTAGTCACGCAAAGGGAAGCTTCTAGCTACACAAGCAAGAAGACAACTAGCAAGCTACACAAGCAAACTAGTTAAGAGAGCAACTACACAAGCACAAGTATATATGAAAGTAAATACGAGCTTGTGTTACACGAAGGCAAACCACCGAGAAGAGTAGACAATGTTGACACGGTGATTTTCTCCCGAGGTTCACTTGGTCGCCACCAAGCTACGTCCCCGTTGTGTCGACCAACACTTCGTGGTTCGGCGGCTAATCGGTCACACACCGAGCCTCTCAAAAGGCACCGCAAGAACCCACCATAAAGTGTGGTAGCTCAATGACACGCTCAACTAGAGTTGCTCTTCGCGATCCCCGCGGGGTGAGCACAATCCCCCTCACAAAGCTTCTCCGGAGCCTCGCACAATCTTCTTGCGAGCTTCGACGGAGCCACAAGCCACCAAGCCGTCTAGGAGGTGGCAACCTCCAAGAGTAACAAGCACCACCGGCTTGCAACACGATCACCTAGTGCCACTCGATGCAATCTCTCAAAGCAACGCACTAGAATCGCTCTCTCACTCGATCCGATGAACACTATCAAGCATGAGTGAGTTAGAGGGCTTCCAAGCACTACCACATAAGCCACCAAGGCCAAAGTGTGCTCAGCTACCGGCCAAGACCGGCCACAAGGTCTATTTATAACCCCACGGTTAAATAGAGCCGTTACCCCACTTGTCCGTTTTTCCACGGGAGCACCGGACGCGCCGGTCGTGACACACCGGACGCGCTCAACCGCGTCCGGTGCCCCTGCGACGTCCACGTGACCACCGAATTCAAATTCGTCCGTTAGATCCACCAACGGTCACTGCGCGCCAACGGTCAAACGAGCCACCGGACGCGCTGTTGTGAACCACCGGACGCGCCGGTGCGCACAGTTCCCGCACGCGCGAAGACAAGACCGGACGCGCTCCTCGCAACCACCGGACGCCACAGTACCCGCGTCCGGTGCGAGTCCAGTAAGCTCCCGAGACCACCGGACGCGTCCGAAGGTGTGACACCGGACGCGCACCGCGTCCGACGTCCTCGGTTCCCTCAGGGCGCAAGACCGGACGCGCCGGTCCCGTGGGTCACCGGACGCGCCGGTGTCAGACCCTAGCTCGCGCGCCTGACGCCCGCGCTGCACTGACCGGACGCGCCGGACGCACAGTGACCGCGTCCGGTGCAGCGTCCGGTGCAGCGTCCGGTGCTGCGTCCTGTCACTTCCGTGACTGCGTTCGCCTCCGTTTCTTTTCCGACTTCCGGCGCAATGGAAAATAGGCATTTCATTTCCCCGAAATCGCCTTCGCAAATGTGCCAACACCAACAAGTGATCACCACCTTGTGCACGTGTGTTAGCATTTTCACAAACATTTTCTTCGAAGGAATTAGGCACTCAACTTGCCTCGCCACTCGATCCTAACACGTATGCAAAGTTAGATCGCTCAAGTGGCACTAGATGACCGATATGCAAACAAGTTTGCCCCTCTTAATAGTACGGCCATCTATCCTAAACCTGGTCATCAACTTCTCTACACACCTATGACCGGTGAAATGGAAATGCCCTAGGTTATACCTTTGCCTTGCGCATTCCACTCCATCTCCTCCGACATTGATGCAACACATGCACCAACCATATCACAAATGATATGATCCACTTCATATCATCATGTGACCTTGGTCCATCGATCTTGACCTCACTTGCTCTTCACCGTTGCGTCGGTCCATCGGCGCCAAGTCTTGCTCAAGCTTCACCGCCTCACGGTCCATCGCTCCAAAGCCTCCGACTTGCCCTTCACACTTGCAACCGGTCCGTCGAGCCAAGCCTCATCTTGATCTTTGCCACCTTGGTCACATGACTCCATGTCATGTCTCATATGCAATGAGCTCCTTCATGACACCATTACCTGTGGACTAATCTCCTGTGTATCTCACATAACCACATATTAGTCCACCTAAGTTGTCACTCAATTACCAAAACCAAACAAGGACCTTTCAATCTCCCCCTTTTTGGTAATTGATGACAACTCTATAAAGATATGGAAATTAAGTTCTTTTGGACTTTATGCCACTTATCCAACATTTAAGCTCTATGTAAGGATTTGGATAAGCACCATAAAATCCGACTTGGTAGTGATAACTCCCCCTACATATGTGCTCAAAAGGTTTGGTTTCAAGCTCACACATATGCATGAATATGAAAATTATGGGAGGGTTAGCACTACTAAGTGATGCTAAGGTGTATAGAATAAACCTTTGTAGTTCGATACCATTTGGTAGCTTGATACCATTTGAAAATCACAAGTTTGCCATCATCCTTAGCATCATGAGTAGCTAGACATAAAAAACACTAGAAACCCCGTGAGATCAACATTATAAGCAAGGTTCTAGTTTTTTGCATGATAATCACAAGTCTAGCTAACATCCTATGCATGCTAGTTATCAAAGCATCAATCAAATTCTATAACTAGCATACACCACACAAGCATGCATATTGAATTTAAGAACTTTATGCAATGCAAGCAAGCACATGAATATGCACATATAAAATGCAACCAATCAATGTTCATGAGCTTGCTCCCCCTACTTGTGTGCTTTCTTTGTCCAAGAATTTTGATCCTTCTCATTTCTTCAATGTTGCTCCCTCTTTGTCCATCTCTATTCATCTTCTCATGATATATCTTTGTTCAATCTCTTCCCAAACCTCTCTCTTGGTGTATTGACATATCTTTGTTCCAACTTCTCCCCCTTTGTCATCAATTTCCATAAAGGTGTACTTCTCATTGATGCAAAGGCTAGCATTGGGGTAGATGGTTGAGACTTGAATATTGCATTTTTGATGGACATCACCACACGTGTTAGAATGACATTACTTGTATGTTGCTCTTGAGATACCACTTAGGATCTTTGACCTTGATACCATTGGTGGGGCTCCTCCCCCTATGTCATAGCATGTGTCATTCACTTGATAATCTTGAGCTCTTGTGTGTGAGGGAACTTTCTTCATTTGATGATCACTTAAAGTTGAGGATCACTTGTGGAACCACCTTCTTATATAAATGATATCATGCGTAGAAATACCACGAATAAGGGTGTGATACCAATTTAAAGAATCCTCAAACATGGAACCACTTATAGGATTTGTCAATATGATCTTTTCTTGAACATTTGCTATCTTTATGAGTACCACTTGTAGGATATCACTTGAAGATTATGATCTAGACACCACTTGTAAATACCACTTGAAGAAATACTTTGAGTCTAGATACCATTTGAAACACCCTAGATATCCATTTTTATTGTTGCCTTGTGCTTGTACCCATATCATTGTCATGAGCTTCTAGTATGACTTGAACTAAGTTGATTTGCCTAAGATTCCAAGTCCGGTTTGATCCAATGACAAGCTTCTTCACACCTCATGCTAAGGGTTATCTTGCCAATGTTGTACTTGTCACTTGTTAGCAATCCAAACTAGATCAAGTACTTGGGTTTACTAGCTCATGAACAAATTCATACACATACCACTAGATCATTTTAAATAATTCAAGCAATAGTGGTAGGCTATGAACTTAAACAATTCATTTGTTATGCATGATCCTAGTAAGCATGTACTATATGCACTAATCGCATACTAGTAAGGGATGAAATGATCATGCACATTACAATGATACCTTTGCTATTTTGGAGTAGAGGATAGACACATAGATTCCAATTCATTACTCCAATAGCAATGTGAAGTCCAATTTATAAGCTTGGTGAAGACCAATCATCGTAGATAAATCCATTCTTCACCCATATGAAATGAAAACCACTTATGATCAAGTGCACTATCTCTTGAGTTGTGGTTGGCTTGCTCCATCTTTTTGATCAATGCTTGCATGAGAGAACTACTTAGAATACCACTTGAAATACATGACTAGCTCTCTTTTAGGTGTTGCTTGCTTTTCTTGATCAACCCTATTGATTGCTTCAATTAAGCATCTCAAATGTCCCTTGAATTCATCACTTCCATGTTAGCCTTCCAAGCCAGTGCTCGGTTTACCCACCCATGGGCGGCAAGCCCCCTCAGCAGGGAGAAGTGACCTTTCTCCAAAGAACCATCCTTGACACTTACTTGAATTGCCTTTGATTGATTGATCTATGGACTTAACTTGATGAGTAACCTTGAATTATTCTTTAAGTCCTATTCTTTCTACCAAATGATCTCCAATCATTACTTAGAACTTGAACCTCATCTTCATCTTGAGTTTGATCTTCATTTTCAAATTTGAGTACCAAATTTATACACTAAGTACATTCCACAATCAATGCCTTTGTACTCATTTCTTGTCATGCTTCTAGATCAATTCAAAACCAAACTTAGGTACCTCAACCACTTATAAACATGTTTTCAACTTGAGGACCTTTCAATCAAAGTGACTCTAAATCAATCCAATAATTATCACTTTTCTGGCAGATTCTGTATCCTTCAAAGAATAATTCATATTTCCAAATGTACAGATCCAAATGCCATGAAATTTGGTGGAGATGTGATTCACTAAGTCATCTAGCAACTGTAAAAATTTGAGCTTCATTTGACTTTTAGATTGCTACCAGATTTCAATTCTTCCACCACTGCTACATGCTGAAAACTGCTGCACTATAGCTTACAAGATGTACTCCAAAACAGAAGCATCTCTTGTCCAATTCTTATGAAATTTGTACAGCATCTTATACCATAAGTCTAGAGCATGTATACCAAATTTCAAGTCAATCCAATATGATTTGGTCACTCAAACTCAGACTTGATCTCAGCTAGCTCAGATTTTCAATAATGGACAGATTTCAATACATTGAGCTATACTTCATCAAATGTGAATCAATCTTGAGATTAACTTGTTTGAACACTCTCACAAGACATATATCCATTCAATCTACTTACTAAATGTCATCTTATGAATTTATCCAACACAAATCAATCCAAACTTGATTACTAAGCACTTAATCCGTTCAATCATCTCATAGCAAGCAACATTGCACATTTATCTAATTCAATCAACTCATATGCACCCAAATGAAATGATCAACAAGCGATATACCTTGGTTAGTTCATGATCATCCAATAGCAAGCTTTCAACTTGAATATTTGCAAGCCATCAAGTATATCCAATAAATCACCACAATCTTTGACATTGCACTTGTATGTTGTAGCACTTGGACTTCACTTATTTTGACTTGGCATTGGGATTGGATATGCGTTGAGCTTCATAACTTGACTCAATATATGATGAACAAAATTAATCCAAATGAATCAAGCCTCCAATGCCAATGGTACCTACAAACAATTATCCACTTTTTGATGGTACCCAAACAAGTTTGGGTCCTCTCAAGTTAGGTGCAACATACTTAGGCATTGCCTTAGTATGAATAGCGGGATGTTTTGCAATTGCAATCATAGAGGTACCATTGTCATCCTTTCTAAGCACATTAGTATCAACAATTGAAATGAGCTTAGAATTTTTACCTAGGGGACATGAATGAGCCATGTGTCCCCTTTCCCGGCATAAGTAGCAACTTCTTTTAGAGTGAGCCTTTTCTTCCTTGCTCATGTGTTGCTTCTCAATGCCTTGCCTCTTATGAGTTGCTTGAGCCTTCTTCTCAAGCTTGGTAGGACACTCCGAGACAAAGTGTCCCATATCTTCACATTTGAAGCACTTGATGTGAGTCAAATTTCTTTTCTCATTTTGATTCTTGCTCATCATCTTGGCATCTTGAATTTGCATTGGATGCCTTGCTCTTCCACCCCTTCTTGTTTTCTTTTTCTTCTTTATCAAGTCACCATCATCTCCATGGTTGATCTTGATTTGTTCTTGGGGTGTCTTCTCTTGCTCAACTAGTGGCTTTGGTTGAGGCTTTACTTGTTGCTTCACCAATTGCTTGGTTGGGCACATTGAGGTGAGATGACCCCAAGTGCGGCACTTGAAGCACTTGACATGCTTTAGCCTCTCTTCTTCTTTCATCTTCTTGAGCTTCTCAATGTTTGGGCAACCATTAGCAAGATGTCCCGCTTCATGGCATCGATAGCACATGGAATGCGAGAGCTTCCTTTGGAGTAGTCTCTTCATTCTCTTTTCTTGCTTTCTTTCGCCCTTTGTCATTTTCTTCTTGAAGCCAAGGCCACTTTTGTCACCAAAGTTTCTTTGAGTCTTCATTATGTGCTCAAAGGTGACTTTTGAGTTGTAGCACCTCTCTAACTTGTTGCTCAAATTCTTCACTTCACTTTTGAGCTCATTGTTCTCCTTCAAAAGGTTAGTCTCACAAGACATAGAAGTAGAACAAGCATTTAATTGTGAAGAACATGGCATATCTAATAAATCATCACAAGAGGTGGATACATGCTTCTTGCCTACATCACAAGGGTTAGTAATATGTGATTGATCATTTGACCCAAATGATGAGCTCTCACTAGTTTTGGTTTCTTCATTAGAAAGTTTCTTAGTGAGTAAAGCATGTTCTTGTGCCAAGTTATCATGAGCAACACTAAGTTCCTCATGAGCCAATTTTAGCTCCTCATGTGAACAAGTAGTAACATGAAGTAGATGCTTTTGTTGTTCACATGTGGTTTTTAGAAATGAGTTTTCATTTTTCAATTTACTTGTTTTTGTCATCTCATTTCTTAGGGCCTTTGAGAGTTTATATAGAAGCTCAAAATTTGGACCATCACAATCAACAACAAAACCACCAATAGATACCTTAGTGTCACCATGTGATGATATTGATGAGCTTGTTGAGGCATCACTCTCATAGCCATCATCTTCACCATCAAGTGTGCATGGAGTAGAATCATTGCTTGCATCACTTGTGGCATTATCATCATTCTTGTCAAGTGATCTTGTGGCATGATCATCATCATCATCACTTGACATTGAGGTGGAGCAATCTTCCACAACCACCTCGTTGTGGTCATGCTCAACATCCTCATGTACCTCCATCACTATGTGATCATCCTTCTTGAATTTTCCATCATCCCAAATTGAGGAGCCACAATAGTGATGCTTGAGCGCCGTCCACATGCTATGTGCACTTGAGAGACCCCTCACCTTGTCAAAAATCTCATCATTCAAAGCTTTGATTAGATAAAACTTAGCTTGTGCATCAAGCGTTCGGCAATCCTTTTGAGCTTGGGTAAGGTTACCACACCCATCCAAGTCATGAGAAAAGCCAACAACTATGATCCACCAAAACTTAGGGCCAAGAGCACGAAAATGATCAAGCATGTGATTTTTCCACCGTGCATAGTGAGTGCCATCAAAAATGTGTTCCACACAATCATCTAGCCCATAAGCCGCCATCCTCTCGGGTCGGTGAAGACCACAAATGAGAGACCCGGCTCCGATACCACTTGAAGGGTCGAGATGGCGGACTAGAGGGGGGGTGAATAGTCCTTTCTAAAACTTAAACACGTTGACTAACCGAACCAAATGCGGAATTAAACTTATCGGTCTAGCCGAGACTACACCCCTCTATCTAAGTTCTCTAGCACCTTGCAAAGATCCTAATTAAGCAACTAAGGTGCTAAGCTTACCAAGAGCTCACCTAAACAATTCTAGAGCAAGGTCACACAAACCTATGCACTAGTACTTTGCCAACCGAGGGAGCTCCTACACAACTAGTGAAGCAAAAGCACAAAGCTCCTAAGCTCACTAGCAAAGCTCAATAACAAGGCAACTAATGCCAAATTAGAGAGCGCAAGTCACTTAGCTACACAAACTAAGCAATGTGACTAACAAGGTTACACAAACCAAATTAGTCACGCAAAGGGAAGCTTCTAGCTACACAAGCAAGAAGACAACTAGCAAGCTACACAAGCAAACTAGTTAAGAGAGCAACTACACAAGCACAAGTATATATGAAAGTAAATACGAGCTTGTGTTACACGAAGGCAAACCACCGAGAAGAGTAGACAATGTTGACACGGTGATTTTCTCCCGAGGTTCACTTGGTCGCCACCAAGCTACGTCCCCGTTGTGTCGACCAACACTTCGTGGTTCGGCGGCTAATCGGTCACACACCGAGCCTCTCAAAAGGCACCGCAAGAACCCACCATAAAGTGTGGTAGCTCAATGACACGCTCAACTAGAGTTGCTCTTCGCGATCCCCGCGGGGTGAGCACAATCCCCCTCACAAAGCTTCTCCGGAGCCTCGCACAATCTTCTTGCGAGCTTCGACGGAGCCACAAGCCACCAAGCCGTCTAGGAGGTGGCAACCTCCAAGAGTAACAAGCACCACCGGCTTGCAACACGATCACCTAGTGCCACTCGATGCAATCTCTCAAAGCAACGCACTAGAATCGCTCTCTCACTCGATCCGATGAACACTATCAAGCATGAGTGAGTTAGAGGGCTTCCAAGCACTACCACATAAGCCACCAAGGCCAAAGTGTGCTCAGCTACCGGCCAAGACCGGCCACAAGGTCTATTTATAACCCCACGGTTAAATAGAGCCGTTACCCCACTTGTCCGTTTTTCCACGGGAGCACCGGACGCGCCGGTCGTGACACACCGGACGCGCTCAACCGCGTCCGGTGCCCCTGCGACGTCCACGTGACCACCGAATTCAAATTCGTCCGTTAGATCCACCAACGGTCACTGCGCGCCAACGGTCAAACGAGCCACCGGACGCGCTGTTGCGAACCACCGGACGCGCCGGTGCGCACAGTTCCCGCACGCGCGAAGACAAGACCGGACGCGCTCCTCGCAACCACCGGACGCCACAGTACCCGCGTCCGGTGCGAGTCCAGTAAGCTCCCGAGACCACCGGACGCGTCCGAAGGTGTGACACCGGACGCGCACCGCGTCCGACGTCCTCGGTTCCCTCAGGGCGCAAGACCGGACGCGCCGGTCCCGTGGGTCACCGGACGCGCCGGTGTCAGACCCTAGCTCGCGCGCCTGACGCCCGCGCTGCACTGACCGGACGCGCCGGACGCACAGTGACCGCGTCCGGTGCAGCGTCCGGTGCAGCGTCCGGTGCTGCGTCCTGTCACTTCCGTGACTGCGTTCGCCTCCGTTTCTTTTCCGACTTCCGGCGCAATGGAAAATAGGCATTTCATTTCCCCGAAATCGCCTTCGCAAATGTGCCAACACCAACAAGTGATCACCACCTTGTGCACGTGTGTTAGCATTTTCACAAACATTTTCTTCGAAGGAATTAGGCACTCAACTTGCCTCGCCACTCGATCCTAACACGTATGCAAAGTTAGATCGCTCAAGTGGCACTAGATGACCGATATGCAAACAAGTTTGCCCCTCTTAATAGTACGGCCATCTATCCTAAACCCGGTCATCAACTTCTCTACACACCTATGACCGGTGAAATGGAAATGCCCTAGGTTATACCTTTGCCTTGCGCATTCCACTCCATCTCCTCCGACATTGATGCAACACATGCACCAACCATATCACAAATGATATGATCCACTTCATATCATCATGTGACCTTGGTCCATCGATCTTGACCTCACTTGCTCTTCACCGTTGCGTCGGTCCATCGGCGCCAAGTCTTGCTCAAGCTTCACCGCCTCACGGTCCATCGCTCCAAAGCCTCCGACTTGCCCTTCACACTTGCAACCGGTCCGTCGAGCCAAGCCTCATCTTGATCTTTGCCACCTTGGTCACATGACTCCATGTCATGTCTCATATGCAATGAGCTCCTTCATGACACCATTACCTGTGGACTAATCTCCTGTGTATCTCACATAACCACATATTAGTCCACCTAAGTTGTCACTCAATTACCAAAACCAAACAAGGACCTTTCAGCCTCCTATCCACAAGTCTAGTAGATTATGATCTCTAGTTCACACAAGAGCTATGTCACTAATTTAACACTAGAGAATAAGCTAACAACACTACTAGCAAAGCTACCACTAGAGCTACACAAGATAATCTAGTAAAAGTAAGTGCAAGAGAGAGGATTGTGATTCTTATACCGACGGTGAAGAGAAGATGTTGCCAATCACCAAGATGATATACAATCAATCAATATTGACAACAACACAATATGAAGACCAATCACCGGGAGACAAGAGACACAATATTTTTGTTCATCCGGTGTTCACTTGTGCACCGACAAGCTACGTCACCGGTTGTGTCGACCAACACTTAGATGGTTTCTCGGTGTGACCCTCAAGTCACTTGCCCCTCAAGGCACGCCCCGCAAGGCACCGCAAGACACCACTCTCAAGTGAGGTAACTCAATGACATGCGCATTCCACTAGAGTTGCTTTTGGCGTCCCACCGAGGAAAGCACAAGAACCTCTCACAATCAACCGGAGGTGGCTAAGAACAATCACCTTCTCTTGCCAACGCCTCCAACAATCTCCAAGCAGGCTAGGAGCGGTACTCTCCAAGAGTAACAAGAAATCCACCGGCTAAACCACCCACAAGTGTGAAAGCCCAAGTTTGGTTTTGGTAATTAATGACACCAAGTTGCTAATGCCATGTGTTAAAGTGTTTTGAGTTAGGCATAAGCAACACATGTGATGAAGGTGTACGTGGCAAGGAGTGGTGGCCACAAGATCACAAAGAGATGGTGCATGGACATGAAATGATGATCATGGTGGAGATGCACATGAAATGATGGACATGATGATCAAGTGAAGGAGAAGGATCTAAGAGCGCAAGGCAAAGGTATAACCATAGGGTTTTCCTTTTGCCGGTCTAAGATGAGTAGAGAAGTGATTGACCGGGTTTAGGATACATAGCCGACTATCAAGAGGGGAAATCACGGTTAGCTCAGGAATCAAGTGCCACTAGATCAATGTCTTGAGCATATGCATTAGGATCTAGTTGTGAGCTAACATAACGCCTTGGAAAATGTTTGTGAAATGCTAACACACATGCACATGGTGGTGTACACTTGGTGGTGTTAGCACATTTGCGAAGGCGGTGGAGTTTAAGCGGTAGAGAGGGGTTTGGATTCCTCTCTCCCTCCCGCTGAGCTTGCGAGACGGGATTCGGCGCTTTTTGGAGAAGTGAAACGCCTATTTTCTATTGCACCGGAAGTCGGAAAAGAAACGGAGGCGAACGGAGGTCACTGCGTTGACCGGACGCTGCACCGGACGCGGTCTCGGTTTGACCGGACGCGTCCGGTCAGTTCAACGCGGCGCGAGCGCTAGGGTTTGTGACCGGACGCTGGTCTGGCCTGACCAGCGCGTCCGGTCAGTTCAACTGGGCGTAAAAGTAAAGCGCGCGACCGGCGCGTCCGGTCCCTCACGGCACCGGAGCATCCGGTCAGGCGTCCAGAGAGGCCGAGCGCAGCGTAGCGCCGATCGGACGCGGGGCGCGTCCGGTCACGTTCGACCGGACGCGTCTGGTCATCAGTGGACCCTTACTGGAACACGATCGGATGCGGCTGGCGCATTCGGTCACGTGCGATTGGACGCGTCCGGTCGCAGCGGGAGCTTACTGGAACGTGATCGGACGCTGGCACTGTCGCGTCCGATCATACGGTTGAGCGCGTCCGGTCAGGGCAACGGCTAGTTCTGACGCACACTGTTCACGTTTGTCGTGTAGTGACCGGATGCGTCCGGTCACCCTGACCGGAGCGTCCGGTCAGCGCGATTTTCGCTGCGTCGTCCGTAACGGCTAGCTGCGTACCCCTTCGTTATAAATAGAGGGTGTCCGGGGTTTGAGGGTAACTCTTGCACATTTTGAGACCTAGAGACATCCTTTGAGCTAGAGAACAATCCCTCCACTCATCTCTTTGATTGATTGCACATCTTGAGTGAGATTGAGTGAGATTCAAGTGCATTGCTTGAGAGTTGCATTCTAGAGGCACTTGATCTTCGAGTTGCTGCGGATTTCTTGTTACTCTTCCGTGTTTCCCGACACGGTAGACGGCTTGGAGCAGCGGAGGTGATTGAGCTCGCAATTGGAGATTGTTGGAGCCCTCACCAAGTGTTGTAAGGGGTTCTTGATCCTTCCCCGCGGGAGTTCGCAAATTGGATACTCTAGTGGAGCTTGTGGCTTGGAGGATCCCCATCTTGTGTGCGGTTGTGCGGCGCCCGCCGAGGGCTCGACTCTTGATAGTCGATTAGCTCATGAACCGACAAGTGGGTGCATCGCCACAACGAGGAGTAGCTTGCCGGGAAGCAAGTGAACCTCGGTAAAAAATATTGTGTCATCTCTTTGCCGAGGATTTCTCTTATGGTTGATCATTGTGATTGATTCTTCGAGTGCATTGCTTCTCTACATCATTGGTATAAGAATCAAGTCACTTGCTCTTTACTTTCTTGTATTAGTCCTAGTGTAGCTTTTATCACATAGGAGTAAGTAGCTTAGTGACTTAGTCTTGTTAGTGTGTATTAGAGATCATAGCCTTGCTTCACTAGAATTGTATAGGTGGCTTGCATAGTATAGTTGAGCTAGTGCTAGAATTAGCTTAGCCATCTTTTATACTAACGTGGTTGTTTAGTGAAGCTTGTAGATTTTTAAATAGGCTATTCACCCCCCTCTAGCCATTTGGACCTTACAACGTGCCACTAGATGCCCTCAAGCTATGCAATGCACTTTGGGATCACTCAATCTCACTTTTGATTTGCAATCAAGCAAGAGAGATGAGTGGGAGGAGAAGCTTTAGCTCAAAGGATGCACAAGAGTGTTAGAAATGCCAAGCCAGCTCCCCAAGGGCCGGCCAACGAGTATTTATAAGCACCCCAAACAAATAGAGCCGTTGCCACTCCACTGACCGTTTTTTCGGGACGACCGGACGCGCCGGTCGAAACTGACCGGACGCGCTCAACCGCGTCCGGTCGCCCTGCGACGTCCACGTGTCCACCGAAATCAAACGCGACCGTTAGATCCTCCAACGGTCACTGCGCGCTAACGGTCAAACGCGATGACCGGACGCGCTGCTCAACCGACCGGACGCGCCGGTCGCACAGTACCGCGCGCCCACGAAGCAACGACCGGACGCGCTCCAGAGAATGACCGGACGCGACAGTGCCAGCGTCCGGTCGGAGTCCAGTAAGTTCCCTTCGCGACCGGACGCGTCCGATCGCGTGTGACCGGACGCGCACCGCGTCCGATCGACCTTGCGAACTGTAGTTCCCTCAGGGCGCCTGACCGGACGCGCCGGTCCCACGAGTGACCGGACGCGCCGGTTGCAAACCCTAGCTCGCGCGCCTGACTGCTGCGCTGTACTGACCGGACGCGTCCGGTCACACCGTGACCGCGTCCGGTGCAGCGTCCGATCACCTCTGTGACCTCCATTCGCCTCCGTTTCTTTTCCGACTTCCGGCGTAGTGGAAAATAGGCATTTCATTTTTCCGAGATCGCCTGAATCCAAACCCCTCTCTACCCACAAACCACAGCGCGACCAACGCCACCTTTGCAAATGTGCCAACACCATCAAGTGTACATCTCCATGTGCTTGTGTGTTAGCTTTTTCTCAAACATTTTCAAAGGTTTTCCAGTTAGCTCACTAGGCCCTACATGCAATGCACTTCATGAATTCACCTAGTGGCACCCGTGCGTCGAATAACCGATAAGACTTCCCCTCTTAATAGTTCGGCTATCGATCCTAAACCACTCACACCCTCTATGGTGTCTTGAGTGTAAAATAAAATGGTCCTATGGTTATACCTTTGCCTTGAGCCCATTTTGTTTCTCCAAATGATATGATCCACTTCATATCTTCACATGACCGTCTCGATCCATCGACCTTGACTTCACTTGCTCTTCACCGTTACATCAGTTCATCGGCGCCAAGTCTTGCTCAAGCTTCACCATCGCATGGTCCTTCGCTTCAAAGCCTCGACTTGCCCTTCACCTTCACAACCGGTCCATCGAGCCAAGCCTCATCTTGGTCTTCATCATCTTGGTCATATGAGTCAATGTCATGTCTCATATTCAATGACCACCTTTATCTAAATCATCCACTTAGATATAAAGGTTAGTCCTAGGTTTCATCAATTAGCCAAAACCAAACTAGGGACTTTCAGCGGGGCCCAAATTCTACAAATTGGAGTTTCCTACGTACGACGGCTCGGCAGACCCTCTGAATTGGTTGAACCAGTGCGAGCAGTTCTTCCGCGGCCAGCAGACGCTCACCTCCGCTCACACATGGCTCGCGTCCTACCACCTTCGGGGTGTTGCCCAGATGTGGTACTACGCCCTGGAGCAAGACGAGGGCATGCCCCCTTGGGAGCGCTTCCGCGAGTTATGCTCGCTCCGCTTTGGGCCTCCTGTTCTGGGAACACGGTTGGCGGAGCTTGCTCGCCTTCCTTTTGGTTCTTCCGTTCAGGATTACTCGGAGCGTTACAACGCCGTCCTGTGCCATGCCCGCAACCTCTCCGCTCGCCAAAAGGCGGAGTTGTACGTGGGCGGGCTGCCGGACCAGCTCCGCAAGCAGGTTCAACTCCGCGCACCGCCCGACCTCCAGTCCACCATGTACTTGGCACGGGCGTTCGAGGAATGCAAACCTCCACCTGCACCGCAGCCTCGCAGCGCCCGACCGCCCCAGCGGTCGACTTGGACTCCGCAGCAGCGCACGCCGAGCGCAGGTCCTCCGACCCCGGCAGCGCCCACTTTTCGTCGGCGCTCTCCAGCCGAACAGCAGGAGCGTCGTCGCCAGGGGCTGTGCTTCAACTGTGACGAGCCCTATGTGCGTGGGCACGTGTGCAAGCGCCTCTTCTACCTGGAGGCCGACGACTACATCGATGAGGCTCCTGTGGAGACGGTCGCGGACACCCCTTCCAGCGAGTTGGCCGCCACGGAGATGGCTGCTGCTAACGCCCTTGTGGTTTCATTTCAGGCTGTTGCAGGTATTCGGGCCACAAATTCCATGCTGCTGCCCGTCGTCATCAAGGGCGAACGCTTCCTGGCCCTCCTCGACACGGGCTCCACCCATAATTTCGTGTCGGGGGAGACCATGCGCCACCTGGGGCTCGTTCCTGCGGGTGGGGAGCGTCTGCGGATCACGGTGGCCAATGGCGACCGCATGCCTTGTGAGGGCATCGCGCGCAACGTGCTGATTCGCATCTACGACGACGACTTCACCATCACGTGTGTTGGCCTCAACTTGGGCGGATTTGACTTCATCATCGGCTTCGACTTCATCCGCACCCTGGGCCCATACTATGGGACTGCGAGGCCCTCACCCTGTCATTTTGGCGCGACGGCCGCCGCGTCACCTGGCAGGGGGTGGCCGGGGCGGCTGCACCCTCTCCAGCCCCCTCGGCACAGCTGCTAGCCGCGGCTGCCTCCGACCCACGGCAGCCACTGCTGGACGTTCTACTCCAGCAGCACGCCATCGTCTTCACCGAACCCACGGGGCTTTCGCCGGCGCGATCGTACGACCACCGCATCCACTTGCTGCGGGGCACCGCACCGGTGGCGGTGCGCCCTTACCGCTACCCCCAGCTGCAGAAGGACGAGCTGGAGCGGCAGTGCGCGGCCATGCTCGCCCAAGGGATCATCAGGCCGAGCACTTCGCCTTTCTCGGCACCCGTTGCTGGTGCGCAAGGCGGACCAGTCGTGGCGCTTCTGCATTGACTACCACGCCCTAAACGCCAAGACGTCCAAGGACAAGTTCCCGATTCCGGTAGTCGATGAGCTCCTCGATGAGCTCCATAGAGCTCGCTTCTTCACAAAGCTAGACCTACGCTCCGGGTATCATCAGGTGCGGATGCACCCCAACGACATCGACAAGACGGCGTTCTGCACTCACCACGGCCACTTCAAGTTTCTGGTGATGCCTTTCGGGCTTTCTAATGCCCCGGCCACTTTCCAGGCCCTAATGAATGATGTTCTTCGCGACTACCTCCGGAGGTTTGTGCTCGTCTTCTTCGATGATATCCTCATCTACAGCTCGTCATGGGCCGAGCATCTGCAACACATCAACATCGTCCTCAGCGCCCTGCGGGCGCACCATCTCCACTTGAAGCGCTCCAAGTGCTCGTTTGGGGTGCCATCCGTGGCCTATCTTGGCCATGTCATCGCCGAGGGCGGTGTCGCCATGGACGCCGACAAGGTTGCCGCGGTGGCGGCGTGGCCTCTACCTCGCTCGGCCCGGGGCATTCGCGGCTTCTTGGGCTTGGCGGGCTACTACAGGAAGTTCATCCGTGACTTCGGCATCATCGTGGCCCCGCTCACGCGTCTCTTGCGGCGAGACGCGTTCGTGTGGGATGACGACGCGACGACGGCTTTCGAAGCGCTCAAGCGCGCCTTGACGACGGGGCCCGTGCTTCAGATGCCGGATTTCGATGCGACTTTCGTGGTCGACTGCGACGCATCGGGCGCGGGGTTCGGCGCTGTCCTCCACCAGAGCGCGAGACCCCTCGCCTACTTCAGCAGGCCATTTGCAGCTCGCCACCTCAAGCTCGCCGCCTACGAACGCGAGCTCATCGGCTTGGTGCAAGCTGTGCGCCATTTGCACCCATATTTGTGGGGGTGCGCCTTCCTGGTTCGCACTGACCATTACAGTCTAAAATTTTTGCTTGATCAGCGTTTGTCTACCGTCCCACAGCACCAATGGATCAGCAAACTTTTCGGGCTTCGACTTCATGGTGGAATACCACCCAGGCCGTCTCAATACCGTGGCGGACGCTCTGTCACGCCGCGACAATGAGGCGGTGGCGTCTGTACCTTCGCCGGTCGCGCTCGGGGCCGCGGTGGCTTTGTCCGGGCCCTCTTTCGCCCTCCTTGACGACATCCGGCGCGCTACGACCGAGGCACCGGATGGCCAGTGGCTGCTGCAGCAGCTCCAGGCCGGGGAGCTCGCGGAGCCGTGGCGCCTGGACAGCGGCCTCCTCCTCCACGGGTCCCGCATCTTCGTACCGAACCACGGGGACCTCCGCCACCAGGTCCTCCTCCTGGCCCATGCCGCCGGCCATGAGGGGACCCAGAAGACGCTGCACCACCTCCGTGCCGAGTTCTACATTCCGTGGGACACGGCACTGGTGCGGGATTTGGTGCGTTCCTGCACCACGTGCCAGGGCAACAAGACGGAGGCGTTGCAACCAGCGGGACTGCTGCAGCCCTCGACGTGCCCTCCCAAGTTTGGGCGGACATCTCGATGGACTTCATCGAGGGGCTGCCCAAAGTCGCTGGCAAGTCGGTCATCCTCACCGTCGTCAACCATTTCTCTAAGTACGCGCACTTCATCGCGCTCGGGCACCCCTACACGGCCGCGTCGGTCGCCCGTGCCTTCTTCGACGGCATTGTACGGCCCCACGGGTTTCCACTCTCCATCGTCAGCGACCGGGACCCCGTGTTCACCGGCCACGTGTGGCGGGACCTCTTCCAGATGGCGGGCGTCAAGCTCCGCATGAGTACCGCCTTCCATCCCCAGACGGACGGCCAGTTGGAGGTGGTCAACAAGGTGATTGCCATGCATTTGCGTTGTGTTACAGGTGACCGGCCTCGTGCGTGGGTGGATTGGCTGTCTTGGGCGGAGTATTGCTACAATACTTCTTTCCATACCGCCCTCCGCGCCACGCCCTTCGAGGTCGTCTACGGCCGCCCCTCGCCGCCCATCCTGCCGTACAAGCCGGGGACGGCTCGTACCGAGGCCGCCGACGCCCTCCTCCGCAACCGCGACGAGATGCTCGCTGAGGTCCGTCAGCGGCTCCTTCAGGCCCAGCAGCTCTCCAAACGCTACTACGACGCCAACCACAGGGACGTGGAGTTCGAGATGGGGTCATGGGTCTAGCTGTGTCTCCTTCACCGCACCACGCAGCAGTCCCTCGACCCTCGCTCCAAGCGCAAGTTGGGGCCGCGCTGGGCGGGACCGTTTCGCGTGCTTGAGCGCATCGGTCGCGTAGCCTACCGTCTCCAGCTGCCCGATGGCGCCCGCATCCATGATGTTTTCCATGTGGGCCTCTTGAAGCAGCACCGCGGAGATCCCCCCACTGCGGCCGGCGTCCTGCCTCCGGCTTTGGCTGGCCGGGTCTTGCCAGGCCCGGAACGCGCCCTGCAAGCTCAGCAACGCCGGGGTGTTTGGAAGATTTTGATCAAGTGGCGCGGTCTGCCAGAAGATGATGCAACATGGGAGTCACTCGAGGAGTTCCACGCCGAGCACCCCGATTTCCAGCTCGAGGACGAGCTGTTTCTGCAGGCGGGGAGAGATGTTATGACCGGCATCCCCTACAGGCGTCGCAGCCCCGCTAGTGGCTAGGAGGGGAGCCGGCCATCAAGGGGCTATGGCCCATATAATTGTCGCAATTATAGTATTTCTAGAGGGTTATTTTATAATTATCATTATTAGAGAGACATATAAATATTTGTAAGACTCTATTTGGGAAATTAAGCAGAAACATATTATTGTTTCCGGCTTCCTCAGGGAGCCGGGAGAAACCCTAGCCGGGTGAAACCCTAGCCGCCTCTTCTCTTCATGCACAGCAGCTGCAGCCACGGTGCCCTCGCGCCGTCCTCGCCCACGTCCAGCCGTCTCGCATCCATACAACCTGCGTAGCGGCTCCGGTAGGAACCCTAGCCCTATCAGTTTCACTAGAAAACCATTTAGTGTTTCACTGGAAAACCAGGAGCGGCTTTGCAGGTCAATCCATCTTTGCAGGTTGGGTCTTGCAAATGTAGGTAGAAAACTGAATTGGAACTATCAATCCACTGCAAAAAGGGCCATTGAACTTGATAAAAGTTGGTGATGCTTTCTGCAAAACTCACAGTGGTTGAGAGGGCGAGCAAGAAAGAAATTTGTAATACTTTTCTGATTTTTTATTTTTCATCTTGAGTTTTTGTCAGGCTGCATCACATCATGCAGACCGTTTGTAGGTAAGTTGAAGTTATAATCAAGCTATGCAGAACTAACAGGAGACCAAACTACCTTACTGGAGGCTTCGGTTTAAACAGAGCACATAAATCTGGGATGGGTGTGTCATATCTGTCACTGTGTGTACATACACGGCCTGTTCGCTTAAGATTATCAGTCAGATCAGTCAGTCATTCAACAATGTTTTTCTCTCACAAAAAACCAGCCAGATCAGCCAGATTTCAGCCCAAGCAAACAGGCTAATAGTGTTGGAATTGCCGATTGCTCCTGCATATCAGAGTTCCGAGTATAAGTTTTTAATTTAATTGGGTTAATACAATTATGAAAACAAAACAAGGACAGATATTGGTAGCAGGAAATAAACTTTAGATTTTCTCGGTTGCTCTCTTCAGGTAAAAGTTACTATATCTTCTCTGCAGGTTACTAAATCTTCTTTTCAAAACAACATTGATGCTGATAAAGAGACATGGTATAACATGAGAAATCGTGAAACTTTTCTTTGTTAAGATGTTGACATCAAATTTGTTCATGTTTTTAGTGGTATAGTCAATTTCACAATTTGTGAATGAGGTCCCTGAAATGGTTAGATATAACATTGACCATATTTATATTTTAGGTAAAAGTTTATGCCTAAATGAAATTAACTCTTGTTTACAACTAAGTTTGGCACAATGGTTGTGGATCCACAGGAAAACCAAACAGGACGAAGTATTAGAAGATGATGGTCATAAGATCCAAAAATTGTCTAGCTCATTGTATTCATCAGAGTGCTCCAAATGTAGCGGGATGAAGAGTATAAGAACATCATTCTGCACATTGTATCCCAGTTTCAATAACTGCAAAACAAGCAGTAGTTTTACTTTTGTGTTTTGTCCCTTGCTAAAAACACTTCATTCCAAAGTGACGGTTATCACAGCTGGCATTCTTTGATGATAATGAATTTCGGAGAACAGAAACTGCAGCTTGTCAGAACTCATAGTCCATTAGTAAGCTCTAAATAATTCTCATTTTCGTGGGAAACTAAAAGCCTGATAGATCCCACTTGAGCTGAATCTGATATCACATAGAACAGATTGACCAGTTGCTTATTTCATTCAAACAGTCGCAAAGAAGGACTTAATAAGAGCTTAGCTTAAAGCATGAGTAATCCAAGTAGCTGATGTGCAACTAAAGAATAGCAAAGTATGAGCATGAGTGATTTTGTAGTTAAAATAGCCCAAATGCAAAAGGGAGTTTCACCACTATTGGTTTGGGTAGGCCCTCTAATTTTCTCATCAGTACCCAATGAGAACCATAATATCAGAGTTTATGAGTATCTGAAATTAGAACTATAATAATGCCAGCATTTAGGAGCATTCGCAGAACCTCAAGTTGGCTTCACCTGAAACTTTCTCTTCCCCGTGACTTGAACCAATGATAGAAGATTAATAGTAGCACTACCAATTGCTCAAGAGAGAGTTGTACATCAACACCATTTGACTGGAAGTAAGTTTATATCTTATCTATATTTAATACCATAAGATTCATACAAATAACATATATCTGTCTCCCGGTCGATTGAAACAAAGTGGATTAACAGTTGGGAGTACTGTTGCTCATGTCGCTTTCTTCTATGGAATCAACTTCTTGCTGCTGCCCCTTTTTTTTTAAAAAAAAACTTCTTGCTGCTGCCTACTCTTTTGCATGGTTAACTTGGAAGATAACAGGCCAAAAAGGGTACGAGACCTCAAGTGACATCACGGATTAAAAAAAAGGCAGGAGCGGTAGGGTCGTGAGCCATGATTTCTCTGGAACTCGCTGTAGGTGACCAGAAGCCACTAACGACAGAGCCATGTTAGCCATAGGATATAGTTACTGCTCGATCGGACGGCGGAGAATTTAAGTATGACGTGGCCCAACGAGATGCATGAGCTTGAACTCAGGTTTCGAAAGGCAAAGAAGATGGCAAGCCAGTTTCTGTTTTGTTTTGTGGAATTCTGTCCCAGCGTTTGGATCTCTAGAATTGAATTCATTCAAATAATTATATTTTAGACATTGATTAATTAAATTAATATAGTTATATATGGAATATATTTGTATATTTATTGTTAGGCACACAAGACACATACTTATATGTTGCATTTCTATTGAAGGGAAGTGAGTTGAAGAGCGTGCTATAAGTTGGAGAGTAGAATTATAGCATAGTAATCTACATAATCCATTTCCATCTCCCACCCTATGAATTTGAGATGGTCTTATTTGTGAGCTTGAGAATATTATGCAGTGTCAAATTTCAAGCCAAATAGCCTAATCCATTAAGTAGATTTCAATTCCTCCAAAATGAAGGGATCCAAACATCCCCTAATAGTAATACGGTAATGCTCTAAACCGGGTGTTCGTCCGCCTGGACGCTCCGTTGCTGACCGCGACGCCAGCCCAACAACGCTCATTCATTTAAAAAACTGCTCATCCATTCGTTCCTGTTCGCTCGTTCCCCTCTTGCGTGCCGCCTCCTAGCGCACAACTGCTGGCCCTGCCAGGTGCTGCATGTGGCTGCCTTCGAACCGCAGTGCTCGGACGCTGGCCTTGCCAGGCACGGCGCGCGGCCGCCTCCGAGTCACAGCGCCCAGCTACTGGCCCTGCCAGGCGCGGCACGTGGTTGCCCTCTCCAATTTCGTGCAGTCATGCCCTCCCCGCCGCTCGTGCAGCCGATGCCTCCGTTCCGTGATGTGCAACCACTTCCGCTGGCCCCCCGCCTATAAGCGCCGCCGGGCCACTACCTTCGGTGAACATCACGCATCGATGAGCCTCCATTCTGTCGAGCAGCAAGAGGATGTTGCATTAAAAGCGCATGTTGCAAGAGTATGTTTCATTTTGTTTAAAATGCTTCAGAGATATGTTGCAAGTGTTTCATATGGATGTTGCAAAAATAGATCGGGATATTGCACAGTTGCAATAATGGTTGTACACATATGATGCAAGCGTCCATTCCAAATGTTTAATCTGTTTTTTCAGACATATGTTGCAAGTATGCTTATTTGGATATTGTATATGTTTCACACATATATTGCAAGTTTTATCTGGATGTTTTATATGTTTAGCAATGACTTTTTCAAGTGTTTCATGTGTTCTTTTGCAAGTGTTTTAGACACATGTTTTAACTGTTTCATCTGTCTTCAGAAGCATGTTGTAAATGTTTCATCTTGATGTTTCAAAAGTAGATCAGGTTTTGTTGCTAGGGACCCATCTGTCGTAGCTGCTAGGGTGTCCCCAAGCAGGTACAAATGTCCGAGCGAGGGAAGCGGAGGGGGTGCCAACGGGGTCAGGCGGTGCAGGCCCCGCGTGGGCGTGCAAAACGAAGTGCAGGCGCGAGCGTCTCAACGCGCATGTCCGTCCGAACGTCCGAGCGCTAGCAATGCTGATAATAATCTCTGTACTGTCTGAAGGGATGTTTTTTAAAGGGTTTTTGCTTGGTCTATTTTTATAGTTGAAACTTTGATTTTTCGAGCCTGTTTTTGAGCTTTTTTATGAGAAGATTTTTTTGAGCTGAAAGGATGGTGCATGAGTGGGCTGAATTTCTGAGTGGACAATACAGCATTTTAGGCCTGCTCAAAGCATCGGAAAAATACTACCACCCTGTTCGCTTGTGCTTATCAGTGTTTATCAGCCGGCCATTGAAAAGTGTTTTTCTCTCACAACAAATCAGCATCAGCTAGAATCTACCAGACAGGCTATCCAGTGAACAGGGTGTATGACTCGCGGGGGGCCAGCCCAATTCTACTCAAACCAGCGGCAAGCGCGAATGTCCGGGCAACCCAATATAAAAACCCGCAATTAACCCCTGTCCACCAGGCCACCACCACCTGTCCACCCGACCAAGAGAGGATTATTGCTTCTTCCGCCTTCTCTCCCTTGCTACAGTAGAAAAGGGAGACTCGCAGGCGATTTGCCGCTTTCCGGCGCCGGTTCCGCCAGCTCCTCGCCGTTTCTGGCGGCCTCATTGCTGCCGGAGATGATAGGGAGCTGCGGATCCGGTTGCCAGTGTATATACTCTCTTCTTCTAGTCTAAATCTAATTGGATTAGGAGTATATCTTTACTGTTCTTGTTTCTTCTACGGGGATGTTGCTGTCTACGTTGTGTCCTCCCGGAGAAGAGAGTGGGAAGTTCAGAATAAATCTCCCCATGATAGTATGCCTGATTAGGGATCTGTCTGCTGCTGTCGTTCTTCATGGGATGAACAGTGAGATCTTTTGCTTCCTCCTGAGCTCCTCTGCCATTGCTGGTGTCGGTGGTGTGTAGGATTCGGTTGTCGTTGGGGTGTGCATGGTGCTTGACGATGGCTTTCTTTGCGGAGGATTCGACACCGATGGGTATGTCGTGGTTGTTTTCTTATGCATTGGTGACCGACTCCTTTGGATGCTTTTCTGTGCCATCGAAGCCCACGACATCAACGGCGACGCTGGTCTCGGAAGCTACCACATGGTGCCGGATGCTTGGAGTTCTGGTGGATTTGGCTACTAACTCGTTGAGAAACCGGGTTGGGATTTGCTTCCCACCTTTTTGGGTGGTTCAGTTCCCCTTCGGGGTTCATCGTCGTCCAGTGAGTTGGAGGCTCTGGTCCTTGTGGCGTTAGATTCCTTGGTGTCCGATGATGTAATGGCTAACGACCATCTTTTTCAGCCAAGTCGTTCAGTGGTTACAAAGCAGGTCAGGATCGACGTGCTACACAAGACGGCAACAAAAAAAAACTATGTTTCTTCGCGGGAGAGGAGGTCAGCTTCAAGCAGTGTGCTCTGGCCGCCGGTGGTGAGGCAGACCGGGAGGAGTTTACAAGGACCGGATTGTAATTTTGTTTTTTTTATGGGTGTTCTCGTAAGATTTGGACCGTAATCATCGAAATCTTTATTGTGAAATATAAACTTTTTTTTTTGTCCACCCGACCCGCCTCCGCCCGCCCACCGCGCGTAGCCGCGCACGGCAGTGGCAGGCTGGCAGCAGCCTTCCCTTTCCCTGGACAAGGAGGGAGCGCTAAAACCCTAGAGGGGGTTTTCCACTTTGCTCGCTATGCGGACCGCCGAAGAGAAGGGCAAGAGGGCGAGGACCGACGGCGCCGAGGAGGACAGGGGACAGCCCATCGACCGCGCCCTCCTCCTCTCCATAGAGAAGCTCCAGGAGATCCAGGACCAGATCGAGAAGGTGAGTTGCTTCGCTTTCCAGGTGATTTGGAATTTTTCCCCTCCTCATTTGACGCGCTGTGATGGCTCAGCCTTTGGATCGCCGGGCTTCGTCAGCTGTAGGTTTTCGTTGGTCTTTCGTGTGGTTCCCCTTGAAATTCAGTAGAGGTTTTGCTGCCGGTTCAAGGTGACCTGTGCGATGGTTTCGGCGTTTGGCTGTGTTGCAGCGTTGTGTATCGGGTGATTGATTGGTTGATTGCAGCCTGAGGAAGAATTGTTTTGTGGAGTTGGCACGGAAGGGAGGTTTTCGCTCGAAGCCCTATTGCTGAGGATTGGATCCTTCCTCTGCTCCCTAAACAAAATTAGATCGGCACTACCCTCGTATTAATTGCTAGCGGGCTCTGAAATCAGAATTGACTTGATTTTTACGAGATTTCATCAGCGAATCTTAGAAGCTTCCTATTGCTAAATGGTGAAATGGGATGGTGGAAACACACTGGCTAAATCTGTGCTACTCATGTACAGGATGAGTGGCAAAACCATAGCGTGCATTTTTTTTTACGTTGCCTGTTTTGATGTATTTAAGTGTGTTGGCTGTCTCTCATAGGTTTAATTCATTGCAGGTTAATGAGGAAGCAAGCAATGAAGTATTGGAGGTGGAACAGAAGTACAATAAAATTCGCAGACCGGTTTATGTTCGACGTAATGAAATGATCCAGAAGATTCCAGACTTCTGGCTGACAGCGGTTTGTAATATATTTCTATGGTTTATGTTACATCTCTTTTTTGAGGGTTGGTGTCGCGTATGGGCTCATCTTTTAATTAGTAACGTGATAGTGCTGTGTCCTGAACCTGCAGTTTCTCAGCCATCCTATGCTTGGCGATCTTCTAACTGAGGATGATCAACAGGTACCTTTGTTTGACATGGTTTTAGCTGTTCGAACATTTGCAATAAATTTTCAGCAAGTATTAAAATCAATTAAGCAATAGACCTATATATCCTGCAATACTATCAGAAACAATCGGTAAATTGTCATCTCTTATTAACTCAGGAACTTACAATGCTCATTCTGTTATAGATTTTTAAACACTTGGAGTCTATGTTTGTGGATGAGTCTGAGGATATTAAATCGGGCTGCTCTATTACTCTGGTAAGATTCATTTGAACCTGCAAGCTACAGTTTCTTCTTGATATTTTTTTAAAAACTTTGTTTTTACTGTCTTTTGACCTTGAATTGGTAGACCTTTTCTCCCAATCCATATTTTGAAGATCAAAAGCTTACGAAGGCATATTCCATCAATGACGATGGAACAGTTACAGTAAAGGCTACCTCCATTAAGTGGAAGGCAGGAATGGTATTGTGCCTTGACTATCACACTATGTGTTTAACATACCAAGTTTTTGCTGGAGAACCTAACGATTTTTCTAATTTGTACATTAGGATATTGTCAATGGAAAGACATGCAACAAGAAGGGGGACAAGCGACTACTGGTTGATGACAGGTATCTGGTTTCAGGTTTCTATTTGAGCACAAAATTTTCCCATTTCTAATTTCCTATTAGTGATGCACAATTATATAATCAAACAATCTATGCTTGCTAGCTTCTTTTCTTATGTCAATGTTCTCCATGCTTTCTTTCTGTCATTCTTGTTCACTCAAGATTAGTCTACGCTACTCTATACGTTCTGTTGGCTCCATTTTGATTTTACAATGTGGCACATTTCCATTTATGTCTTATTTTGTCAACTGTCACGAAATTGCTGAAATGTTTGTCAAAATGTGTTTTTTTAACTTAAATCTGGCAGGATTTTGCCAGCATTATATTAATAAAGAATAATAGTTTGGCCTAAATAAGGCCCAAAAAGGGAACAAAACAAAATATGTTGTATTCTAGTTCCTAGTGGTGGTTTAGCGGCTCTTGGTCTTGTGATTGAGCATACAAAATATGCTTAAACTAATACCTTGACATGTTGGAGAAGCCATGGCTTTTTTAATAGCTTTTCTTTTTCCTTTTTACCTGGTTCATGCATTATACTCTCTCAGGTCACAAATATATGACACTTTGACTGAAATCCAGTCAAACTTTTGAAACTTTGACCACTACTAATAGCTCTCAAAATATTTGGTTTGGAAATATAGATATGATATGGGTAGATTTGTCTTAAATAGCGCTACCATAATTATATGTTTTAATAGAAATATTATGGTCAAAGTCGCACCTCAAAGGTCCAAAAACTAAAAAATGTCATACATTGTGACCGGGAGTGATGTTTATACAGTAAATAGTAATAACTATCTCAATTGAGTTGTTAGTTGGAGGTTCTATAAAGTTCTGTTCTTTTTGCAGTTTTTTCACTTGGTTCAGCAATACAGAGGACAAAAGTTTCGCTCATGGTGAGATCGATCAGGTATAACAGTTTCCAGGTCTTACGGCTGAGGTTGAGGTTGTGGCTTCAAAAATATATTCCTGTTTGTTCTCTGATGACCTCAATTACATAGGTGGCAGATGTAATCAAGGAAGACTTGTGGCCTAATCCTTTGAAGTATTTCAACAATGTTAGTTGTTCTTTTGTGATGAATGATTTTGTTCATTTATTTTATATATAGTTTTGTACTATATCTTTATATTCTGTGCTGAAATCTCTCACTGCAGGAGCTAGAAGGCGAGTTTGAACTAGAGGATGATGAGGAAGAGGTAATCCACTAATCCAGTTCTTTAATGTGCAATTCTATTCAAGTTATTCCTTAGGTAAAAGCGCATTGCATTCTTTTCTATCCTGATGATATTGATTTTTTAGTAGCAGTAACTTTTTCATGTTAGGCGGCGTTTAGTTCGCGAAAAGAAAATTTTTGGGTGTCACATCGGATATATTGGAAGGATGTCGGGAGGGGTTTTCGGATACTAATAAAAAAACAAATTACAGAACCCGTCAGGAAACTGCGAGACGAATCTAATGATACTAATTAATCCGTCATTAGCACATGTTGGTTACTGTAGCACTTACGGTTTTTCATGGACTAATTAGGCTTAAAAGATTCGTCTTGCGATTTCCCCGAGAACTGTGCAATTAGTTTTTTTTCGTCTACGTTTAGTACTCCATGCATGTGTCCAAACATTCGATGTGATGGGTGGAGGCAAAAATGTTTGGGAACTAAACCAGGCCTTAATATCATGACTCTTTTGCTGCACCTAGCTTTACGGTTAATCATACTGTTTTCTGCCACGTGCTGATTAATTTATTATTTAGGATTTACTATGCACATTTGAATGCCAAGTCATGCACCTTGTCATGCCCCTATTATTTGCGCGCACAAATTGGAGATGTTCAAATTATTTCACCGTGTCCATTCTTTCCCTCTGTTTATTTATGACCCCTGCAAATATTTTTAGGGATCTGATGAGGAAGCCGAAGATGAAGACGAAGACAAGGAGGATGAAGAGGAGCCCTGAGCCCTGAGCCCTGTTCCACTTAGGTCAGGTTCGACAAGTTGTCTGCAGAATGCGTGAGACTGAGCCTCCAGATGGCTGATGAAACAAGGCGTCCCCTTTTGCGGTGTTTCAGTACTTGACTTGGTTGGAGTTTTAGGGCCTATTTTCAGAACTTAAGTTTATGGAGAGGCAACCCATGGGTTTTGGTATTTGACAGATTTCTTTATGTGCAATCCATTATGTACCGTGGAAGTTCTGCTTGGCCTCGTCGTTGTTTGCTGTGCGTATTCTTGCAAAATGTTATGGCTATTCGTTCATGTTTAGTATTCGTGGGTAGTGTTCATGGCCTGATGGCCAAGCCTCCCAGGTTCAGTTCTGTACTGGGCAATCTAGTTGCCGCCCTCGTCTCACTTAACTGTCTGATCATTGTAGTAAAAAAATAACTTTTAAAACTGTAGCTCGGCCTCGATGCTTAGGCCCTGTTTGGATCCACTCAGCAAGAGAGACAACATCAAGGAGCTTAACCAATAGAGATAAACAGTACTGAATTAACAAAAACACAGATCCCCTGATCAATTTGTCGATAAATAGAACACGATAACATACAGATCAACCATCACTAACACGGTGGAAGATTTCTGGCTGTTGGACGTCGCAGATCAGATAGTCTTCAAACTCCAAGTGGCAAGCACACGCGACGAAGCCACGGTCCCACCCCTTCCCTTCCCGGCGGAGGTCTCTCGGCGGCGTGGTCACCCCGTCCTCGAAACGGTAGGCGCCGAAGCCGCGAAGGCGCTGCAAGAGGTAGTTCAGGTACACTGCGTTGGCAGCGACCTTGGGGAATTTGTCGGCGGCCAGCATGACGCAGTGCGTGTCGCCGACGAACACCGCGTGGTCCCCGATGCCACTCAACGGGATCAGCCGCCTCCCGGCGACGTCCACCTCGGACACCTCCATGCGGCAGGGAGCACCGCGGGACATGAATGTATCTGCCGGGTTACAGCGCTCATCCGTGAGCAGGAGCTTGTTCTCGCTGCAGCGCAAGAATGAATAGCGCACCATGAGCATCCGGCCGTCGAGGGACCGGACGAGGTAGGAGAAAGCCAGAGCGTACTTTCCGAGCCCCGTCTCCCTGAGCAGGTAAACGACGCGAGGCTTCAATGGCAATCGGCTGGTCATCGGGCCCATGTCCAGCGCCATGACGTCGCCGCGCGGCGTCGTCAAGTAGCACCGCCCCCTGAAGGACAGCAGGGACGTGAACACGATCTGGCCGAGGCAGCTCACGCGAGAGACGAACTGCTCACCGCGGTGCACGGACACCCAGTGCGGGTCGCCCGGCTTGGCGCAGACGACGCGGGACAGCGGCTTCCTCAGGCAGAGCACGAGGGTGGGCGGGGAGGTGGAATCCTCGATGCCGGCGCCCTTGATGGGGGGCGGGTTGGGGACCTGGACCTTTCGGGAACCTAGTTGTAAGGGCCAGGTAACCCTTACCTCGAACGGGGCACACAAGGCCTGCACGTCGCTGATGGTGGGGTACTCGGTGAGCGCGCCGGTGAGCGGGTTCAGGAGGCGGATGGCGGCGGTGGCCTTGTCGCACAGGACGAGGAGGCCCTCCGCCGAGCCAAAGCGGTGGTGGGTGCAGAGCTCCGGTAAGTCGGCGTCCACGCGGGCGCCGGTGGCCACGTTGACGAGGGTGCAGCGCGACGGCGGGGCGCAGTGGAGCGTCGCGACCCAGTCGCGAGGGCGGAAGCGGCTGTCGAGGCCGCCATGCGCGCGCGGGTCGTCGGTGCACGCGCGCCAGGGCTTGCACGCCGCGCGGAGGCGGAGATACTCGGCCACGTCGACGGCGAGCAGCCGGCCGGCGACGTCCTGGACGATGCCGGGCTCCAGGTTGGCCCAGTCCCTCCTGCGAGAGGATTATCAGATTGAGCCGCCGTGGCGAAGAAAGAAGAAAACGGAATCACCATTCGATCCCTCCTTGTGCTTGGTATAATCCGTCGGCGAGAGAAGTGTCGTCGCCGTCGGTACAGGATCCCGTCGGATCGGCAGATCTCCGCCGCGCCCGCTTCTTCCAGCAGTCGGATTGGGCGCAGTAGCCCATTGGATGGGGAAGACCAGAGGTCGGGGAAGGGAACCTCGCTTTTCTCTCAGATTTGGGGCAAGACCTCGACGCATCGGAGCGGCGGCAGCGCCGGAGCAGCGGTCGTCCCCCCCACACCCCCCATCCTCGTAGCGCCCGTTTTTGCATACAATCTGGGCCTCGGCCCGCCTACGTAACTCGGCCCACACAGCTCGCCCGCCCGCCCGCCGCCCTGCCGCACCCGGCGACCGGAGCAAATGCGCCTAAACGGAACACCTCGGCGTGCGTGCCTTCCACGCGGGGCCGTTGCTGCGGCGCTGCGTCAGATCGACGCGCGGCGCTTCCGGCCCCAACCCTCTCGCCGCATCTCTTCTCATCAAGCCGGCCGATTTTGGCCGACGCTCAGGGTGTCCACGGTAGCAAAATTGTTTTACAGCGTTGGATCATGGATTCACGGAGTGGATTCATCAGCCGTACATAACTTCTTCATTCTTCCAGCCTCTTCCCACCGTAAAAAAAAAACTTCCTTATCCTCTCGTCTGTTCGCGAGGATCCTTCAGTCGTGCCCTTGTCTTCTCGGCCCTTCTCCTCCCCTCCGCTGCCTCCCCTCCCCGATCCCTCCTCGCCGCGGCGCGCTGGACGGGCCCGGCCACGCCCTCCTTCCCGTGACGTACGCTGGCAGGGCCCAGCGCTCGCGCCGACGCCCAGCCTTCGGAGCGCCGCCCTCTCCATCGCCAACGCCGCCTCTTCCCGTTGCCGGCGCCGCTGCTCCGCCTTCTCCAAGATGCGGACCTAATCGACAGCCTCCTCAGTTCATGATTTCTTTGTTGTTTAATTTTTGTTGTCTTTACCGGATTCTTTACCTTGCCTGTGCTAGGGTTAGGGTTGTGGGCCGTGGCGCACAGGGGCACTTAGTGGTGGTGTACAGGACCTGGGCCGCCGGCACCGCTCGCTAGCAGGAGCTGATGGCCAGCCTGCTCTACTTCCGCTGCCACGCCGCCGCTAGCGCAGTTCGGCAAGAGGGCCACCGGCGCGTGCTGCTCGTGGCTGCGCACCCATGGACCCACGGCAGCGAGCCACCTGGGCATCCCTCCTCTGCCTCTCCCCCTGCACAGAAGTCCACACAGCAGGTATGGATGGATCTGCAGCTTTTGTTCTTTCCAACCGCTTTGATTATACATTTTATTCTTGGAGGCAGCACAGGTTTGTTAGGTTTTTATTTTTTTCGGATTTGGTGTTCTTTGACCAACCTCTACAATTTCTTTCACCTGTGTTTGAGATGACCATGTCGTCTTGTATTTGCTGGTAGATGTGAATGACTCTGTAGGAGCTGCATAGCATGTGTTCGATGGAATGCCGATGTATAGGAGTTGTGTAAACAGTGCTCGATGGAATGCCGATGTGATATGTGGTTTGTACCTATCTCTTTGCTAACCTGTATTTCATCTGCAAGGCTGTTCTTTGACCGACCTCTATGATTTCTTTGACCTGTGTTGACATGACCATGCCCTCTTGTATCTCAGCTAGATGTCAATGATTCTATAGGAGTTGCATACCATGTGCTTACTACCTATCGTTTTCCTAACCTATTTTGGTAACCTGTATTTCACCTACAAAGGTGCCTGCAGCCCGCTCCAAGGTGTATATAGTTTTACAAATCAAAGCTATAACTACTCAAGCATTTATTTTGCACATCGTCTTCTAGCTGTGCATATGCCGGATGGTTAGTTTCAGGTACTGTTAGCAGGCTTTGGAGGATAACCTATGGGCGTTATTGGAACTGAGGTAAATACTTAGGTTTCCATCTTATTAGGTTCATCTCAAATCACTTTTTTTAGTTCCATCGACATAGACCTGCCAACCTTTTGAATTGTCATATTAATTCTTCTTGGCATTACTGCAACTCAAGTTAATACTTAGTTTTCCATCTTGCTAGATTCACCTCAGATCACTTCTTTTTAGAGTCCTAGACATAGAGCTGCCAGCATTTTGAATTGACATATTAATTCTGCTTCGGAAGCCTATAGAGACAATTATTTTCAGACAATTCAATTCCAAGGACTGATTTTATTGGAAGGAGTATGCTGTAGGCCACCAGAGAATAGCTACTTCTTATGCTTCTTGTTTTATAAATATAGGCAACGAACACTGCTTAACAGCGTCAGGTTTACTCTATAGGAAATAAATTTATATGTTGTTGTGCCCACAGCGAAGATTTATCTGTGAAACTATGACTTTGTCATGCTAAAGTTTGAAGTAATTTTTTCGAAAACAAATGTCTAATGTTTCAGGTTGCCAAATAGGCTTTTCACATGGTGTTGGCTCATGACAATTTTAGTACTGTAGTTTCTGCAGTTGGTGAAGAAAGATCTATTTACAACATCATCAAAGGTTTTGTAAGGTTTGAGCTCTGAGCGCTTGTTTTAATTATTGTTCACACTTTGTAGCTATCTGAACATACACGTTCTCATTAAAATATAAAGGCCTCCAAATGTTTTTTCTGAGAAATTTTGCGATGTTCATAATATTTGATTGGATTCTGGTAGCTACATTCGCTAATTAGTTTTGCCTATTATTGTAGATTTTTATGTTCAGTTAAACTTCCTGCTCATCAAGTTAACTGCTGACATAAAAAAACATGGTGTCGGATCTTCTTTGCCCCAATCCATTGTCTATCTTGATAGCTACGTTCGCTAATTAGTTTTGCCTATTATTAGAGATTTTCTGTTTAGTTAAACTTCCTGCTGTTGAGCTCAAAACCATAGTGTCGGGTAGGATTGCCTGGATAACCACTTTGTCTTCATCCCTCGGTCTAACCCATTTTAGTTGCACATCGTTCATTCGTCGGGTAAGATTGCCTGGATTGAACCACTTTGTTTTCATCCCTCAGTCTAACCCATTTTATGTACACATTATTCATTTGGATTGCGGATTCTGTTGGGAAGAAAACATGGCAAATCATTCATGAACTTCATGCCTTACATTTCAGGTTTGGGAATCGCTGGTTCGTCAGGCAAGAGCAACAACATTGACAATCTTCACAAATACAATTGGGTTAGCATCCCTTCATACCACAACTTTTTAAGTGACAGTTTCTGCAGTCCGTATACTTGAGTGAGCACAAATTAAGGGTGAGCTCCTCAATCTCTATTTCTCTCGTACATCATTGAACTCTGTTGGTGAACTCCTACAGGAAATATGATGTGATTGTGTATGTTCACATTCTACCACAGATTTCTCCAAGATTTTTATTTCTTATTAGTAATCCTAAAAAAATGCCATGCAAAAGAATGCCATTGGCAACTCAGAGGAATTATTACGCACAGTTATTGGATTGATCCAATACAGTTATCATTGCTAACCTTCTTTAATTAAATTGTGAGTGTTATTTCGGATAAAGTTGCCCTGCTGCATATTTCACCTACAATGAAATAGTTGTACAGCTAGGAAAGGCTAAAAGAGATCTAACAAGTTTCGTGTTTATCTTTATAATTGCCATTTTGGATTGAAACTTAATGCTTTTTCCATATGACAATAATAGAACATTTAACTCTGCAAGGTACTGTGTGATACTGCTAGGCGTACCCATCCCAATAGCCATCAACATATGCCTTAATGTAATCAATAATCAATATTTTCAAAGGAAGTACTTGAGTGGTCAATTCAGACTTTGTTTTCCATAATACACCCATGTAAGCAAATCCCTTATACCAAGTTACTGTCATTTAGAAAACCTCTACGACATACCTGCATCAGTTTTCAAAGTAGAAAATAATATGCACAAGGAATAGAATCTGGATTATTGTAGTTTTTAAAAATCTATTGCTCCCATTCTAATACAGCCAATAGCTTATTTTCCTTATTGTTATGCTATGGCACTTTCGAACACACATAGAAGAGTTTTGTTTCAAGGAAAAAAACATTTGTACCGTCCTTTGTTATTAGTTGATATTTTTGCTACTACCTTCTCAGTCTGCTCTCCGCTATTAAGGCAGTGGTGGGATGTACCCATGAACCCCCTTCTTATGGTTCCTTTGCCGCAGGTCATGGAACATGTGTTTGTCATGTTGCCTCAACAAAGGTTACACAGCACTGCATGCACCTTAGCATCTCACCCCACTTTCACTTATTTAATTTAGTTCTCTGTTATTATTGCAGCAGGTCATGGCCGAGTACAAGAACAAAAGAAGGTTAATCCACTGCATCCAGACAAAGCACTCTTAGTAGAATGGAGAATTCTAGAGAAAGAGTTGAATAACACGGTACCATCCCAGTAAGTGGACGTGCATGTGTCATCCTTCAAAATTATGTTTGTCATTTTGGATGAATGCATGCTGCCTAGCGTAATTTTTCATGGGACAACCTGTATGCAAGGGTGTATGCAAAAGTTTTTGGGTAGCCATTCTTTATTTTTGGATCTAAACGCCTCTCATAAGATCAGTCTGTTTTTTGGTTAGTTCAATGCCTCCTGTAGTTAATCTAGGAGTATGACCATAACAACTATCTTAAGAACAGACGAGTCAACCAGCCTGTCTACCTCTATTTATGAAAATAATGAACATCACAAATTTTTAACTCCGAAAATTGGAA
The DNA here is from genome assembly GCA_038087645.1 of Saccharum hybrid cultivar R570. Taxonomy (NCBI): domain Eukaryota; kingdom Viridiplantae; phylum Streptophyta; class Magnoliopsida; order Poales; family Poaceae; genus Saccharum; species Saccharum hybrid cultivar. The sequence continues at coordinate 16,691,879 of JAQSUU010000534.1, read as the reverse complement.
TATGTTTTCCTGGAACTTACGCGGCCCACTTATGAGGCTACTGTCAAAATATCTTCACATTTCATTACAATAAAGTAAGGACAAGCCCAAATGCCTAGAAAAGGTTGCCCATGGTGGTTAAAAAAAAGAGCGGTAAACAACAATGATGCCCTTTGCAGTAAACAAGAGGGCAGTGAAAACAGTTCCCCTTGTGTCAATTGTCATGGCAGCTTGAAAATTTTCTAGTGTTTCCATGTCCCAATCTTGAGTGCAGTAGATTCTTACTGTACGTCTTCCAGCTACAAGGCTGCAGCGTATTAGGGATTTATGGCAGTACTTCATGTTCTAAAATAAATCTATGGTTAGTAGTTTGGTGACCTATGTGTTTTTTCCTCCAACTGCATGATAGCTTCACTACGATGTTTGTTCCTCAGGAGAGTTAAAAGTTTTACATATTTATTAGAGTGAGTAGAAAACAAACTGCAAACCTTTTTCCAACCTTTATAAAGATCAAGTTAAAATGATCAATTATTTTTCTTCCGCCCTCAAATATTAGTACTTTATAGGTTTCATCATATTCTTATTTTAAAAACTTGAACAAGATGGCGTTGCAATAAACGGGCTCCATTATGACCCTGTGTTGTGGTGAGGGTGCCCGTACACTGAAGGATGCCGGTAGCCATAGAGGACACAAGAGATTTTACATCCCCCCCAATGCTGGTAGCCATAAAAGATAATGGAGAGGTTCTATTAAATATAATCATGCAATTTCAAACTAGATGCACCTGGCAAAACAATTATATCCAGTTAGTTACTACCTTATGGAGAGGTTCATTCAATTCATTTGTTTGCTTTTTCTTTGATAGCTATTTCAGCTCAGAATTCACACCTATTTCTAGCTTGATTAGGTTTGAATAAAGCAATCAAATGCTTAAATAGAAATGGGCATGTTCCTTACCATCACCAAGGATAAAAGGGTGAGAATTTCAAATTTATATGATTTCTAATTTTGGTGCTACTTCATTTAGGGTACCTGGAGAAAGTTTATGTCCCAGCATGATCTGTATACCTGTAGCTGTCTTATTTCAGCAAACCATCAATTCCCTAATATAGTCCAATTGAAGGTTGTGACATGACCTAACCATATAGTAGTAGAACCATACAATTTAGGTACAAATCAAATTTTCTTTTGTCCAAACTATTTCTCTACCAAGAGCAGTGTGTTGATCCTCATCGTACAATACTGGATCTCAACAATGTTTAAGTTTGCAGTACTAGGTGCCTTAGTTTTCATAGGTATTTTTATTTGGCCTCAGTGAATGGTTAGTACAGGTCAAATTTTCTTTCTACAAATTGTCTCTCTATCAAGAGCAGTGCATTGATCCTCATTGTAGATTACTGAATTCTCAACAATGTTTAACTTTGCGGTACTAGGTGCCTTAGTTTTCATAGTCATTTTCATTTGGCCTCAGTGAATGTTTAGTAGAAGTAGAGGACTAGAACGAGCTCAAAGTTCACTATGATTAAAATTAGTGTGGTTTCTTTGTAGATTCCTATCCATTGTATCGTGCTATTGTAAAATACTGAAATTCACTTCTCCCTGCTCCCTATATAGTGAGCTGGTAAACCATGTGTTCCATCCTAGATTACCAGTTTACCAACACCAGTCCCTTTTAAATAGGAGTGCTGATTTCAAATCATGTACTTTACACCAAACAAACCGAATAGCACGCAGTGTATTGATACCCTGGTTTTGGCTTAACTTCATTACATGGTGGATTAGAAATATTAGAGGCAAAATTCAGCACCAATTAATATCTTGTATGGTGTAACATGATTGCTTTACCAATGTCTTTGTGATGGGGCATCTAGCATGTACTCTCTTGAGGATACCATGAGGCAAATATGCTGCTCCACCTTCCACCTCTGATCCATAGCTTAATTTTGTTTGGCAGCACCAGCAGTTTTGCTATGTAGTCGTTAGCGATTGGATTTTGGTTCCATTGCATGCTGTAATTGAATCTTGACGAAAATATTTACACGAGTCAGGACTACATTCCTAGCATTTTGGATGGTATAGTCATGTGCTGCCCACTTGATGCAACGATCGTTCGAATCTAGAAAGTCTGTGTGCATAGCTTTACTGTATTCTATATTAGGAATAGCAGAAACAAAGCACTCTAGGTGATTTTTCCTGCAAACTATTAGAAAGTTCACCGTTAGGCCAGCAAAAATTTCGGTAGCCCGAAACATCATTTGCTGAGCCTTCAGTCTGTATTATAAATACTTTTCTTTATTTTTTCCTTCCTTGAAAATAATAGGATATATCAGCTGCGGCAGCACACTCCCAGCATACTACAATGAAGATGAAGAAACCACCTCTGCACTAAGCTCCACAGGTATGACAAACATGGTTCTTTTCAACATCTATCATCCAAAGAATGCACAGTTTTCATAGAATGCAAACTCTGCGCTCCTGCTACCCTAAAAAAACATATGCATATATGTATACCGCTGCTGTTCAACAGATCTCATGCCAATAGTCAACAAATCTGCCTCTACTGCTTTACAGGTTACCTATCCAGATGCAGCCCCCACACAGAATGCATCTGCCGCTATCTTGAATCTGCTAAAGTTCTCACACATTCGAATTGGGTCTCATTATCTTACATTTCACGAAACCAAGTACAACTAACAAAAATAAATCCACCAACAGATTCATCCAGCACAGATGCTTCGATCTCCTTGGACAGCGACCTTTCGGACCGTGAACCAAGATACTGACAAGATCATCAACACGGTTTCAGCTAAAATGTATAGTTAGTCCACTTGGCGCTACGTGTGTAGAGTATGTATAATTATGTCAGAACCACCATTGCTGCTTAGCGTGCAGCCTAATGTACAGAGCTAGCAGATGTTGTGCATTATAGTACGTGTAAAACACCGCCCTATGAACATTGCCACACTTATGAGATCTCTCTATGTAATATATAAACCTACCATCACCGTATTACAATGCCAGATATTTATCGTGTCCATGCTCTGATCTTGAAAAAATATATACACACATTTAGATCTACGATTGCATTTACAAATGACTGCCGACGCGCGCGAGGGCGCGCGTGATGGACTAGTGCCTATAACTCGCGCCCGAATCGCGCACCTTCCACGGTTCCACCACGCTCTGGAAGCTGTTTCCCCTTTCTCGACAAAGCTGGTGCAGAGATGGCCGCGGAGAGCTGCGTGCCGCGGCCCCTGTTCGGCGGCGCCATCTCCACCACCTTCCCCGCCCGCTTCCAGGTACGAGGCTCCCTCCGCCTGCCCCCGCAACCTCCCTGCCCTCCGAGGTCTAGCTTCCTTTTTTCGTCGTGCGTGTGTGCTTACGCTTCGTTTGGACGGTCTGCTCGCATGCTCGGCACTCCTAAAGCCTGATGGCGCACAGGCACCACGCGGGCGGCGGCAGCGGCAGCTCCCCCCTCCCGGCCTCTTGCTTCTGCTTCTCAGAGTCCCGGGGCAGCGGCCCGCGCGTCAAGCCAGCAGCGGCAGCCGTCGCTACGGCCGATGGCTCTGCCTGGCTGGCGGCTGCCCGGTTTCGCCCGGCGCCCGGCAGGCCGGCAGCGGCAGCCGTGGTCTGTGGACTGTGGCTGCGCGTGGCGGCCTGCCGCCCTGCCTGGATGCCCCTGTGCGCTGCTGGCTGAGTGCTTGCTGCTCTCGGCGCCTCTGCATCAATGCCTTTGCTGACTGCTGTGATGATTTCTGATTCAGTGCCTTTGTTGACTGCTGCGCCATTGCAAATTTTGGCTTTGATGAGTCGTCAGTCGATTAAGGGTGTGTTTATTTCCCCATTTCACAAAAAAAAAAAAAATTTGGGTTTTGGCCTATCATTTTGCAAAATGGAACTAAACGCCATGCAAATTTTTTGTAAAAAGGTATCAATTCTCCATTTTGGATTTTGGCCTCAAGAGGCTAAAAAAAAGCCAAAAAGCTCTCACACACCCCCATGAAAAATTTGACATTTTGCATGGAACTAAACACACCCATGAAAATTTTGGCATTTTGCATTTCATCATTCCAAAGTAGTTGGCATTTTGCACTTTGCATTCCATGAGGAACTAAACACAGCCTAAATAGATAATATAATGTATTATGTCATTGCAAAAAAAAATTCGCTGTGATGAGTTGTCAATCGATTAAATAGATAGATATCGGTTACTTATTAACCAATTCAACGATTATACAGATCTGAAAAGTTTCTTTAGTACTAGTATACCTTTACCGTTCTACAATTGTTGTTCATGATGATGTTGTCAGTTTTAGCTAAATTTTTGTGATCTAAGTTTGCCCTACCTCAGTTTTTGGGCTGGATCCTCCACTGACCCTCGTGTTCTGATTTGTGCAGGACGTGAGCAACATTCGGGAGGTCCCTGACCATCAGGTTCGTAAGATCCTCGCTTCCGAGTTCTTATCTACATGGATGTGTTTGCGTGTTGTTTAGAGAATTTGTTTGAATTTACTCTGATGGGCTGTGCTGTGCTGTGCAGGAGGTTCTCTTTGATCCATCCCGCGACGAGAGCCTCGTCTTCGAGCTACTTGACCTCAAGGGCGAGGTGGACGACGCCAGCAGCGCACTCTGGTTCCTGCGAGACATCGCCAATGAGCAAGACGCCGGGGACAACTTGGTTGGTAACAATACTCAATAGTCCCTTGACTTGCCTATATACTGTTTAATGACTGATCAGCTACCGCCTGTTGGAGGCTGTCTGCTACCCTAGTTGCAATGTAACTGTCCATGCAATACAGCCAATACTAACCCATTTTGGCAAATTAGCAATTTGTTCCAAAACTGTGTGTGCGTACTGTGCCTTGGATGGCAATGTTACCTGATTGTACTACATTGACAAACAAAAGAGGCCTATTGGTAAAATTTGGCTGGTTTGTTTGCTAGGTGGTTGAGCATTCCGGGACACTTGAGCTAGCTGCTTTGCGTCTCGGAGAAGCCCCTGTAGTGGCTGCAACTGCAGTTGGCCAGATGGTAAGCTCATTTGCTGTACAAATATGTTGTGCCACCCTGATCGTCAATCTATCTCCCACTGCTTGGTGTTTTTCAGTGCTTTGGATAGGATTGTGGAAAGTTACTGATCTTGTAGGAATGTAATGTTGTGTTGTTGTGATGCATAGAATAAACTAGTTTTCAGTAGCAATTTGACATCCTATTCTCTTAAAAAAAATTGACATCCTTGAGAACGATAACTATGAATCTACATCAGTTAGTTTGCTCAAATATTCATATATGGTACCTCCATCTTCAGAAATTAGATAGGATCAGGACATGTATAAGTACATCATTCTCATCTCATGTATAAGTGGGAGAAAGAAACAATCTTTAGTCTTCATTTGGGAGAAGTGGTCACCCAGGAAACGTTGTGAGATTGTTTGAACTGTGTATGAATGAGAATGATTATGTTAGCATTTCTAATTCAGTTTATCGATATGCATTGAAATGATCTAGTATTAGAATGAATAAGAAAGAGGTGTCCATAAAATGCATTGTAGGATCTCATGCCCTTTATTGTTTACATAGGCCGTTTCAAAAGGGAGGCAGGGCAGAGAAGCACAGAACATTGTTCGAGTGAGTATAACCAAACTTCACGAGTAACGTTAAGTGGTAAATTTAGTCACTCTTCAAACTGAATTCCTTGTTAACTTTTACAGCTTTACCTGGCAAACATACGCCTCAAGAATGCAGCAACCGATGTACTTATCACCGCATATGAGCCGCTGTTGATAAAGTAAGCCCTCTCGATCACTATCACAGCACTTTACATTATTAGTTTGTATTTTATTCTTGAACAAATATTTCAACATTTCATACTTTGTCAAGGTTGGGATTGTGTTCCAATTTTACATCACACAACTACCATCCACTGGCATTTGCTGGTCTGTATATTAAATCTATTTTTTTGTTTCTTGCATAAATTAATGTTTGATGCATCTTGACCTATTAAAATGAGGGTCAATGATGTTAAACAGGGCAACCATTTAGTAACAGTAAATGACTAAATGCTGTGCTTGTTAAACATGCCATTTTGTTGCAAGTTACTATCAGCTTTGCACTGTGGAATACGGAATACCCTTATGTTCAAATACATGAATTTCTTTCAACTTTGTACCTCGGCATGCCAAAATCTAGTGTACTAGGATTGTGGAAAGACCAAAATACAAATTCGTTTAGTATAATTTTAAGTATTGCAAGAAACATGATTGATAGAGGTCCAAAACATGAGTACATCCAACATATCTAAGTTCAAGACATCATCCTAGAATTACCAAGGCCTTGATATATTTAGTAAATTAAGATATTGTTGTTTTCCAGTGTTACTAGCAGCCATAATTGATTTATGCTGTCTGATTCATTACAGCCCCCTGAGTGAAAGTACTGTGGCAGTTGCAGCTGGTCCGGTGATACCTGCTGAACAAGCAGGATGCTTGCCAATGTCTGAGATCTTCAAACTTGCAGTGATGAATTTCAATGTGCATGATTGGAACCTTTTCAATGGTGGCCCTTGAACCAGAGTGGATAGTATCTCCAAAATCCGATGGAGAGCATCTGATTGACATACAAACACTATTACCTGTTTTCTAGATCTACAATTCGTTAGGTCAGAAATTATACTATCTAGCTTAAGTAGTGTCTTCCAAAGACTCCTGTTGAACTTACCTCTGGACATTAGTTAAGTTTGTCATGGTAGATTGTAGTGGAGTGTGCACAGAACGGTCCGGTGGCTTCATCAGTAAAGCCAAGTCTGTTCTTTCCTGTTAAATGCGGTCATTTAAATCTAGGAATCAGAGTTGAAGCTTCCAAACTCTAAAGAGAACCATGCTTTCAGTTTTTTTTAAAAAAAAAAATTATAAGGTGAAGATGCCATCCTTACATTTTATGGCCTGCAATATTTGTCCTACGTGATACCATATATTCTTCATCACTCACTGCAACTGGTTTTACGGGCACCAAGGATCCTGGATGACGAGCATGTCGGCACTCAGCACCTTCAAAGAAATTGGGGGTTCAAGTTATGACACTTGGCTGAGTTGCAATTCAGGATTTCTGATTATATATATCTCGTGGACATGTTACCTACTTAACTTAATGGACAACAATTGAATGTTTGGTATATCCTACATTACCCTGGAAAAAAGAGGTCGGATCCAATTTTGATAATTCTGTCACGCATCTCTGAATAAAGAGGTGCGATTTACATGAGAACCTGCGGCCAATATAGTATATATTACAAGTCCACATTATACAACGTTTCCATTTCCTTTTGCCGGAAGTCGATTATAATCCGTCCCTCGACAATGAATAATCAGATAAGGGAGAAAAAAAGAAACCAAAAAAAAGGAACTGTTTGGAGTTTGGGGCCTCGATTTCGCATTATTACAAATTATCACCATCATCATTCATCAGGGAAGAGCCTGGGGAAAATTTTGAAGTCGAGGGTGAGCTACAAATTTTGGAGTACCATGCAACGCCTCACTTCCACTTGATGGCGCAGATGTCAGCGAGGTCGACGACCCTCTGCGAGTACCCCCACTCGTTGTCGTACCAGGAGATGACCTTGACCATGTCGTCTCCCATGACCATGGTGAGGGAGGCGTCGATGGTGGAGGAGACGTCGGAGCACCTGAAGTCGACGGACACGAGCGGCACGTCGCAGACCTCGAGGATGCCGCTGAGCTCGTTGGCGGCGGCGTCGCGGAAGGCCTGGTTCACCTCCTCGGCGAGGGTCTTCTTGGAGACCTGCACGACGAGGTCGACGACGGAGACGTTCGGGGTGGGCACCCGGAGCGCGATCCCGTTGAGCTTGCCCTTGAGGTTGGGGAGCACCAGCGAGACGGCCTTGGCGGCGCCGGTGGAGGTGGGCACGATGTTGAGCGCGGCGGCGCGGGCGCGGCGCAGGTCGCGGTGGCTCGCGTCCAGCAGCCTCTGGTCGCCGGTGTAGGAGTGGGTGGTGGTCATGGTGCCCTTGATGATGCCTGTGAGTATGCATGCGCTGTTATAGCTAGTTTGCTTCGATTTGCAATACTAAGAAGGAGCATCAAAGTTTGACGCAAGAGTCAAGAATTCAAGATACGCACCGAACTTTTGGTCGAGCACCTTGACGAATGGCGCGAGGCAGTTGGTGGTGCAGGAGGCGTTGCTGATGATGGGCTCGTCGGGGTTGTACTGGTCGGCATTGACGCCGACGACGTAGGTGGGGATGTCTCCCTTCCCGGGCGCCGTGATGAGCACCTTCTTGGCCCCCGCCTGGATGTGCTTCCCGGCGCCCTCGCGGTCGACGAAGACGCCCGTGCCCTCGATGACGAGGTCGATGCCGAGCTCCCCCCACGGCAGGTTGCTGGGGTTGCGGTCCGACACGACCTTGATGACCTTGCCGTCGACGGAGATGGCGTTGTCGCCGACGGGCTTGACGTCGGCGTCGAAGATGCCCAGCGTGGAGTCGTACTTGAGCAGGTGCGACGCCTGCTTGACGCCTCCCGTGTCGTTGATGGCGATGACCTCGAGGGGGGAGGCGTCCCCGCGCCCGTGCCAGCACCGCAGGAAGTTGCGCCCGATCCGGCCGAACCCGTTGATCGCCACCTTCAGCTTCGCCTCCGTCGGCGCCCGCCGAGACCCGCCGCCGCTCGTGCCGACCTGGTTGGTGTGATGTGATGACTGATGATGCACAGGCAAGCAAGCAAGCAAGCCAGGCAGCAGCAGCGCAGACATGTGAATCGGATTCCCCAAGCCGTGCCGTGGTACGACAAAGCTACCACTAACACATTCCTACGATATGATGCAGCACGATTGCATGCATGCGGATCGATCGGGGCAGGCAAGGCACGTACCGCGTGGGTCCTGAAGGAGACGGCGGAGATGAAGTCGTCGGAGGTGGCATTCCGGCGCATCGGCAGCGACGCGGAGCTCCTGAGCCCGGAGAACTCGGACAGGCCGGCGGCCCCCTGCTGGACACATCACAAAACCATCACTCGCCTCGCTTATCCGGTGGAGCTAGCTAGAGTGCAAGCTAAGCAACCCATCCTACGTCGCATGGGCATGGCGGGAGAGAACGAGAGGCATGCATACCTGGAGTGGCACGGTGGTGGCGGAGAGCATGGACGACGACGCCATGGCCACGGACCAGCCAGCAGAGGATCAAGACAAGGATGACGATGCTGCTAGCCAACAAGCGGGCGCGTATATACGAAGTGAGTTGGCGGATTGGGGGGGTGCGCGCGTTTGTGGTGCCCGGGGCCGCGAACGGAGATCGTGAGGTCGGGGTTCGGGGAGGGATCAGATTTCGGATAGCACGCCCGACGAATGGCTGTCGATGGCCGCCCTCCTGCTCGATCGATTTGTGGCCATTTTTCCGGGCCCGCCCCTCTCCCGTTACGACTTGTGTGACTTGTGCGTGCCCGTGGCGGGCTTCGCTTCAGTTTTCTTCGCCCCCACTCGTTCCACCGGCTCCTCGCGCGACCGACATTGTTGCAGTGTGCTGCTGGTAACGGAGAGCAGGGAGAGCCGGGCCGGAGCTTCCGGACTTCAGGTGCTGTGAAAGCAATGTCAATGTGTCATGTTGATGGATATTCATTCGGTCGCGTTGCACGTCGTTTCGGTAGCAGAGCGCCCGTCGTGGCTGGGTGGCTCGCCCTCCCCGGCCTCCCAATTTTGTGAGGCGGTCGTGTTCGTGAACGGGATGGCGGCAGGATTTCTGTGCTGTGGTGTGTGGTCGTCCACTCCGAAGTCCAGGACTCCGGGGGTGAGCCTTTTGGCGCTGCAGCTCACACTGATGACTGACCGCTAGTTTTCCTGGGGAGAGGATGCGGCAAAGCGTCCTTCTCCGCCTGCTCCGTGCCACCTTGTATGCTCTCGCCTTGTCACACTACTGTAGCTGGTACCCAGCCAATTCTGGTTGGTGTCTTCGGGATCTCCTATAGCCTTCTCAACGATTCTTTCATCCTGGGGGCATTTTTTTTTTCTGTCTACTACTATATAACACTCGCCATCCTCCCAACATATTCCCTGCAGTTCGCATCACCACCTTAAAATCACGCCAACACTCTCCTTGAGAAAACAAATAGAATTTTGTGTTTTCCATAAGCTCTATAAATTGGTAAAACTGCAAGTGTTGAGCACTGCATTTTTATTACTAGAAATCCACCATCTGGCAATTGATTCAATGTCGCTACCAATCTGTATTTACAAAATATCAGACATTAAACACCAAATCTCTGTTGCTACACAACATTGAACAAACAGATGATGCACCAATTTAGCTTCCTTGCAAAACATGCATTCTTTATTATTCAATTCTTTTCTCTTAGCTAGGTTGTCTCTCGTTAACAACTTGTTATTACACCAGAGCCATAGAAACTACTCCACTAGTGAAGCAAAGTCATACCAAACGGGCCCAAACTCTTGAAGGAATGCTTGATTTCTATAAATCAAATATATACTTATAAAATGTAAATAAGTGAATATTCATATAGTTCAATTCTTTCGGTAAGACTTGCCGCCATGACCTCTAGCATGACTCAAAGGGCTGTTTTCTATAAATTTAGTTGAAGATGTGTGTTTTTAAAAAAGTATTTTTACACTATGATAAAAAATTTGATCCCAACCAACGGTTGTCCAATAGATTGTCTGTCCACGTGCCAGCTATAGAAGAAGTGGTTGTACATGTGACGTACTCTGGACCAGAGTCCATATTACTTTCTTCTCTTTCGGGCCTTCTTTCGAACAAAGGATTTACAAAATACGGAAACAAAAAAAAATATAGGAATAAAAATGCCCTAACACATCAAATCGTACAAAAGTTTAAGATGCTTTTGGAAGCAATGTTGGAAAAGGACAAGAAATAAAACAATGAACAATGAGGTTGGAGCCCATGTTTAGTCTCCTAAAAAAATACTCTTTACAATGGTCTAATCCATAGAAATTTCAAATTTCAAAGGAATTGTTGGTAAACATCCAATTTGTTCCAAATGGTCTCATAGGGATTGTTCCTATAGGATTTATATCCTTCAAAATTCCTACATTTTTCCTCCATTCCAAAAGAGACCTTACTAGAAAATGGAAATCGATCAATTCAGAAAAATTGAGCATTTTGGTTTTTTAGTTATTTTGATTTAGTTTCGGTCCTAACTGAACTAACGGAACATTTTTTAGCAAAGGCTAAGACAACAACAAAAAATGTTTGTAAGATAAATTTGGGCAACAATTCCTCTTCTTTTAGATAATAGTAACCAATAAGAAGGCAATATATATCAAATATAAGAACATAATAAATACACAGCAATTCAACACAAACACATAAATCAAATATATAGTCTTATAAAATTTAAATAAGTGAGTACAGTAATTTGTTTTTTTTAATCTAGGTGTCATTTCATTACTCATTGGCTAACATACAGGGGCGAAGCTAGCTTCTAGCCAGTGGTGCAAATGCACCACCTAAAATTTGTGAAAACAATGGTTTTTTTTTTCTAAAGTTTCACCATATATGCACCACTAATAACCTATGCATCCACGAGGCAAGTACACCACCCTCTAACTTGGGTTAAACGAGAGTGGGAACTGAAAAAATTCGAGTTAATTATTATGTTAAATTGTTATAATAACATAAGTTTATGCATCTACGAGGGCAAGTACACCACCCTCCTGCTTGGGTTAAACGAGAGTGGGAACCGAAATAATTCGAGTTAATTATTATGTTAAATTGTTAATTATTATGCACAGCCCTAGCATAGGTAGGCCCCTATCAGTCCTATCACCAGCGCAAGGCCGAAAATCCGTCCTCGTCCTCCTTCCCCACGATGGCCGCCGCCGCCGCGGCCGCCTCCTCGCGGGCCTTCCTGCGCCCGCACCGTTGCGTCCTCCTCTCCCACACCCACCCGCTTCGCCGCCGCCTCTCCACCAATGCCACTGCCTCCGCTCCCGCCTCCACCGCCGCGTCGGCCGGCGTCGTGGACGTGCTCATGAAGCGAGGGCTCGTCGAGGCCACCACCTCGGAGGCGCTCGCCGCAGCTAGGCCCGGAGAGCTCAAGGTTTACTGCGGCTTCGACCCCACCGCCGAGAGCCTGCATCTCGGCAACCTCCTCGGCCTGGTCGCGCTCTCCTGGTTCCGCCGATGCGGCCACACCGCCGTCGCGCTCATCGGTGGCGCCACGGGCCGCGTCGGCGACCCCTCGGGCAAGAGTTCCGAGCGCCCCGAGCTCGACGTCGCTGCCGTCGAAGCCAACTCCGACTCCATCAAGTCCCTCGTCGCCCAGATCCTCGGCCGCGTTCCCGAGCCTGCCCACCATTCCCACCGCGGTCAAAAAGAGCAGCCTTTGGCCAATTCGGCGGATTCGTCACAGAGAATGGGTTCTTTCGTGATCCTGGACAACTACGACTGGTGGAAGGACATCACGCTGCTGGATTTCCTTAGGGAGGTGGGCCGTTTTGCACGCGTGGGCACAATGATCGCCAAGGAGAGCGTCAAGAAGCGTCTCGCGTCAGAAGACGGCATGAGCTACACCGAGTTCACCTACCAGCTGCTGCAGGGCTACGACTTCCTTTACATGTTCAAGAATATGGGTGTCAATGTGCAGATTGGGGGCAGCGATCAGTGGGGGAACATCACTGCGGGAACTGAGTTGATCAGGAAAATCTTGCAGGTTGAGGGGGCGCATGGACTCACATTCCCGCTCCTGCTGAAGAGCGACGGGACCAAGTTTGGGAAGACAGAGGATGGGGCAATCTGGCTCTCTTCGAAGATGCTTTCTCCTTACAAGTTCTATCAGTACTTCTTTGCGGTGCCAGACATCGATGTCATCAGGTTTATGAAGATCCTGACATTCCTGAGCTTGGATGAGATTCAGGAGCTAGAAAACTCGATGAAGAAGCCTGGCTATGTGCCAAACACTGTTCAGAAGAGGCTTGCAGAAGAGGTGACACGATTTGTTCATGGCGAGGAGGGATTGGAGGAGGCATTGAAGGCAACCGAGGCCTTGAGACCTGGCGCTCAAACACAATTGGATGCACAAACCATTGAAGGGATAGCAGATGATGTGCCTTCATGTTCTTTAGCTTATGATCAAGTGTTCAAGTCTCCACTTGTTGATTTGGCTGTTTCCACAGGTTTGCTCTCTAGTAAGTCGGCGGTTAAGCGGCTTATTAAGCAAGGTGGTCTGTATTTGAATAACGTTAGGATTGATAGTGAGGATAAGCTGGTTGAGGAAGGTGATATAGTTGACGGGAAGGTGCTCTTGTTGTCTGCTGGAAAGAAGAACAAGATGGTTGTGAGGATATCTTGACTACTGTTATTTGTTTTTTTTAATCTAATTTTAGCCATTAAGGAGAAAAGTAACAGTGCTGAGTCTTCGAATTCAAATGAGCTGTCTACGAGCATACAGATTGTTATATTGGAGAGGTTGAACACACATTCTTTTTTGCTCATTTTGTTCATGAGAACTTTTTGTGTGCTATCTATCGGCTTTGAGAATTTTTCTAAAAGTGAGGTCATTATGATTAGTCAAGATGAAGATAAAAGTATCGAATTCTCTAACATGTTTAACTGTGCTGTGGGGAGTTGGCCAATTAAGTATCTTGGGGTCCCTGTAGCTGGATCCAGGTTGCATGTAGTGGACTGGTTACCCATTTGTGAAAAAATGCTGAAAAGATTGGACGGTTGGAAGGGCAGGGCTCTTAGTTTGGGTGGCAGATTAGTGCTCATCAATTCCTGTTTGAGTAATCTCCCAATTTATGCCATGTCCATGTATTGGTTACCGGTTTCAACCCTGGACAGAATGGATACTGCTAGAAAAAGATTCTTTTGGCAAGGGAGTAATTTGAAGAGGAAATACCATTTAGTAAAATGGACTAAAATCACTAAACCTAAGAGAAGGGGGTCTAGGGGTGAAGGACTTGAGGAAGATGAATATCAGTCTGCTTTGCAAGTGGTGGTGGAAGGTTGAGAATGGGGATGGCATCTGGCATGAAATTATAACTAAGAAATATATGAAAAAAGGTGGTATAGCTCAGGTGAAAAAAAGCAGCAGGAATTCCCCTGTGTGGAATGACCTGCTGAAAGTTAGACATATTTATTTGAAAGGCAGATCTATGGTGGCAGGGGATGGCAAAAATACCAGTTTTTGGCATGATAAGTGGTGTGGTCTTGTCTCCTTTGCAGACAAGTTTCCACAACTTTTTGAAATTAGTGAGGACCAGGAATGTTCGGTTGAAGCTCTGAAACGAAGAGATTGGAGATTGAAATTTAGAAGATGGTTGTATGAAGATTTACAAAATCAACTCAGACGCTTATATGATATGGTTCATCGTTTCAATATTAACAGTGAAAAAAACAAAGCTAAGTGGGACTGGGAGAAATCTGGGGTCTTTTCTGTTCGATCAGTTTACAAACATTTATGTAAAGATGAATATGGCCTAAGTTTCAAGAGAATGTGGAAGGCAAAAGTGCCATTGAAAGTCAATTTTCATGTGGTTGGTTTCACAGGAAGCCATTCTGACAAAGGATAACCTATGTAAACGTAAATGGAAAGGAAACACGACTTGTGCTTTTTGCACAGAGCAGGAGTCCGTTCATCATATTTTCTTTGAGTGCCTAACAGCTAAGTACATCTGGAGCTTGTTGGCTTACTCCTTAGGAGCTGAATGCAGACCGGGTAACATGAATCAATACTGGATCTGGATAAACAATGTACTCCCCGAGTGCCCGCAGATGCAGGCAGTTGGGCTGGCCGCAGTATGCTGGGCCGTGTGGAAAACTCGTAATGTTGTTTGCTTCGATGATCGAAGGGTGAAATCTCCTATTGAGATTATTTGTATGATTTGTTCTTTTCTCACATACTGGGCAGGCCTGTTGAATGAAGACTTGAAGCAGCAGGTGATCCAGGGGGTGGAGGCACTGAAGACGACGGCGCTCATCTTCCACAAGCAGGATATTCAAGGGCAGAGACAAGATGATCGTCAACTAATCCCATTTGTCGGATGACCGAAAAGACTTGATGAAAACTCGATGGTGGAAGTTTGATGACTGCGTTCTGGAGTTCGCCTTTTACTGTTATGTGATGTTTGAAGTTGTTTCTTGTTTAGCTTAAAACCTGTTGGTTGTCGGTTAAGTTGTACTTGGTGGTTACCTCTGTCGAGGTGCTGGGTCGTTTTGGGGCTGGCGCTTCTTAGCCGCTTTTGGGAGCTTGTGGTAGTTGGGTCTGGGCATCTGTTCCCTTTGTGATCATTTGTCTGGATCAGCTTTTATCCTGTTAATCGTCTTTTCTGTTTGCTTGTGAAACTGTGAACTCGATGTAATTTCGTTGCTTTGGTAATGAAATTCGGTTTTACCGTTGTGGAAAAAAATCTATCGGCTTTGAGAATGGCATCTGTTTTCTCATATCATGTTATAAGTATCAATCCTTTCGGGGATTCTTTGACCATCATCAATATCATATCAGGTTACATCACTCTGTTGTTTGACAAGTTGAATTTCTGTAACTTGTATGCTATCGTTTCATTCCCTGGAGTCTCTAGCCATTTACCATGTGTTTGGATCAGGGGATGGTTGGGGACGGGACGGGACGATCCTCTAAGTGGGGCTGTTTGGTTGGGAGTCGGAGGGGACAGGGTCATCCTCTCATCCCCCTAGAGGAATATTCCTCTAAGATGTGGGGCGAGCCTGTCTCTCCGATTTGAGCGGACTGACTCATTCCCCTTCTTCCTGTGCATGCGTGCAGGTGAGGAGGAGGTGCAAGAGTGCTTGCTCCAAGCGCAGGTGTGCAGAAGCACCAGCGCGCGTAGGCAATACGAGCTCCGGCTTTGGCACTGGCACTGGCACGTACAGGCGTGAGACGACCGCAGGTGCCGGTGAGTGGCCCAGTGTCAAGGGAACGAGATGCAAGCCGAGCCGCAAGCGGGCGAGCTCCATCCACTTGAACCGCGAGTGGGTGGGTGAGCTCTGGCTGACCTACTGTGCCGGTGGGGGAGTGGCTCTAGTGAGGGGCACCGGTGAGGAGGAAGCAAGAGGAGGCCCAGTGTCAAGGGAACGAGGTGCAAGCCGAGCCGCAAGCGGGCGAGCTCCATCCACTTGAACCACGAGTGTGTGGGTGAGCTCTGGCTGAGCTACTGTGCGGGTGGGGGAGTGGCTCTAGTGAGGGGCACCGGTGAGGAGGAAGCAAGAGGAGGGCGTGCGCCTATGAGTGGGAAGGGAGAGGAGGGTGTGCGTCAGCAAGGAAGCGGCGTGTGGCTTGAACGAGCTCTTGGTGCAAGGAAGAAGAAAAGGGGAGGCTGACATGTGGACCTCACATGTCAGATGCATTGTTCCACCTTTTGATGTCCCTGAACCAAACCCGGAACAAGGATGGTCCCATCTCCCTAAACCAAACACGAAACGGGATCATCCCATCTTAAAAATCAGGGACGAAACCATCCCATCCCACTTTGTCCCAGATCAAACACATGGTTATTGGTTAATCAGTTTTGGGAAGAGGCTAATGGTTGGTTTGTTATTGGCGCACAGAAGATTGCTTACTCTTTCGGTGCTTGCTGATCGACATAATTTATAATTTCTTTATACCGGTGATTGTTAATTGCTTTGCCATGTCATGATAGTAATTTCCCATTGCAAGTACAAAGTATGCATATTGCCGAAACATCGGTCATGAGGAGATACGAAATGTTTTGCTTAGGTTTTGATTTAATACTGGTTCATGTTAAATTGTGGTCAAACTTATCTGGTGTTAGTATACTGTAGTAGCATTGTTCATTTTTTTAATTTAAAATTGGATAAACTGTACATATACCATTGACATGCTAATGTTCATATATAAGTAGTTCAGTTCAGGTGGGACTTCTTTTTTTATCTCATAACCCAGTCAGAAAGTTGCATGCCAGTATCATATTTCAGAACTACACTGATCATTAGCGTTTGACCATATAAAGTTGCCACTTTATTTTATTTCCTTATGCAATCAATAAATCATATAAATGATTGATCAGATTATGTTCAGTTTTTCAACCACAATGATGCTGAGTTCTTTTTAGTATTACTAAATGTACATATAGTTCCATGTTTACATTTGGTTTAGTGGCATCTTTTTTCTGCCAGGTTATTTGACATAATATTTTTATATGCCAGGTTTGATGTGTACTTGAACCACAAATTAGTACAGTGAACACCGTCTATCATTCCATTGCATATATAACACATGAATGTATCGGTGAATGGTAGTCCTCCTTTGTTTGTGCTTGAGTACAGGTGCAGAAACTGGATGAGATGGGCTAACCCTTTCCCTGAATCTAGCTAACCTGCTGTGATTGCCTTCTAACCTTGCTGATTTCACATAGCCGCAGTTGTCGCATCAGGCATCGGCAGACTAGATCGAGCCTTAGTTAATCCTGAGTGGATCCAAAAGCTTCATGCTTCCTGTGCGGAATATCTTACGCCGGGCTGCAGTGATCATGCCCCGATCCTCGTCTTATTCCGGCTGTCAGCTCTGGACCAAAGCCTTCTGCTCATTCAAGACTGTTGTGTCTCCTTTGCAGGTTGTCAAGTATTCTGGCTGGCTATGTATTGCAACAATAATTTAAATTGATCATTCTGGTGAGTTTTGGTGTGCTCTTGGCCTTTTATCAGGATGCAACTGTGTCTGTGCATTTAGGTGAGATTTGCTAAGTTGCAAGTATGTCAACTTGAGTAGGGTAATTTCAGTTAAAAGTATCTGAGAACTGGTAGGAAATTTTGTGGCTGAAAGACATGTACGATTACCTAGCCTCTTCAACATAATCTTAGTTACAACTCGGTAACCTGTGAACCAACTGGTAAAGATAAAACATGTGCTTATTTAAGAGCCATTGTATTTTCTTCTATTGATTTTCATGATCAGTTTCTGGGTCAAAATTAAATTCCTTGAGAGCTGTGACTGTGAGGCTATTGCATCTGATTTAGGGGGATATCAGCATCTTCCTCAGCCTAATCACAACCTACTGTACACTGTACTCATGTAGCCTTCCTTCTCAACTTACACAATTTTAGATGTTGCCAATATGTTGCCATCTACTTTTAAGTTGGGGCAGATGAAATCTGTACTTTGCTTAACTGAAACGATTAATTATATACTGTTCACTAGCATGTTCGTTCTAATGACATATGATAAGTTTGAAGGCTTTGTATAGCAGGTCCATCCGTATTGCTGGTATACCCACCCTAGGGCTCAGTACAAATCCTTTAGGGCATGTTCGGTTGTGGATCAATCCTGGCCTGGATTCATTCCCGTTCCTCCCAAAAATACGTGTTCAGTTAGCCTACGAAACCTGTATACCGAAACTGTTCCACTATACGGCTGCTGGAAAGACCTGGTTATACGGCCGCACTACGGCAGGAATCAAACCGCTACTCTAGAGGTGTGGAACGGATCCCCGTGGAGCCGAGCACGACGGCTGTGGCGCTATGTCTTCACGACGGCTGCGGCACGAGATCTTGCATGCCTGCGGATCGGAGGCCTCGCGATGGCCAGTCTGCTGCACACGTACCCCTGGCTCAATCCCTCTGGATTGGTTCCACTGCAACCGAACATGGCCTTAGGAAAGCACGCTCTGGGTTGGTGAGCTCACGGTGCTGCCTTGAGACCCAGCCCAGCACCTACCAGCCCGAGGTGCTTGTTAGGCCTGGGGTCCAACTGGAGGCACCCACGGACAACCTCTCTAACCTGGTCCACAAGATGGACATCGACACTGACTCACACAACGTCACCAAGGAGCCAGGCGCAAACTCTGCCTCAGATGTTGATGATCCTGACGGCTTGCAGGGAGATGGCGAGCTGGAAGGTGACAATGGAGGCTCCTCCTTCTGCAGTAGCCTCTTCAGGTGCATCCCGGCCCCTATCCTCCCGCAGCATGCATCGCCTACCCTGCGGGCAGGAAAGCTTCCTACCTGGAGCAGGCGCAAGCCGGCGGTTTCCACCAGATCCAGCACTCGCCTGGCGGCCAGGCCCTCTTCTGTTCCGGTCACACAGCGCGCCCAGCAGAAGCTCATGAGGGAGCTAGACTTCATCAACGTCCAGACCCCTGCACCAGATGCTGCTGTCACAACCTATGTGGACCTGTATGCACCGTCAAGGCGATCAGGGCGGCGACCAGACTGGGAACCAAGAAAGTTTCCAGAGCCCTGGCAGCGGTGGCAGCAGAAACTGGAGTTGCAGAGATGGAGGTTCCATGAGTATGCAGCGACAGATGCTGAGAAGGGGCACAACTTCTCAACCAATGTACCCCCTTGTAGTGTTGTTTGTGGCTGATCTTATGCCGGCCAACTTAGCTGTTCCCCCTTGTCATGTCTGTTCCTGGAAGTGGTGGTGTCTGTTCTGGTTGAAGCCCCTGAGTGGTTCCTCGGCTTGGGCCTCCTCCATAGGATGTACTGTGGAAGAAGTTCTGTGGTTCGTTTTCAGTCTAACTGAAGGTTGCTACTTCAGTTGCGCTGGGATTTGAAGCTTTTGTGCTGGAACTGTGCTGCAAGAAGAGAGACAGTGGACAGCTTCTTGGCAGCGGAGTTCCTGGGAAAGTTGTACAATGTTTTTGAATACCCGCTGCAAATGGCACAACGGGAGGCATCCTGGTGACTTGGGACGGTGACCTGATTGACATGGCCACACAGCTTGTCAACTGCCAAACCGCTGCTACCACACTTGGGCTGTGCGTGGGGGCTTTCATATCGGTGGCTACCTTGTTTAGCGAGTTAGAAGATGAAGGTAGTTGTTGGTTTTTTTTTTTTGACAACAAAGATGAAGGTAGGTTGTGTTGCTGTTTGGGAGCCAAGTTGGTGTGGCTCATTGTTGTGCTCCTAGATTGTGAGTAGTCCTTTTAGTATCCTTGCCTAACTTGGCTGTCTGCCAAATCTAGGGACCTGTTTGCGCCGCTGGCACATGTAATTCCATCTTCTCCTTATTAATATATGCTGGTTATATTCCGGATCTTTCAAAAAAAAAGCATATCTCACTGAACTCATGTAACATCTTTTTGTTTATTTGTTCTGTTGGAAATTATCTCTAAATACTGATAATAAAATGTCTTTTCGATAGGAAAGTATGTATGATGCTCCAATTGATAACTTATTAACCTTGGAGTTGCCCATTCAAACATATGTTGCTCAAGAGCCTGCATGGATGAACACGATGAACTTTATTTTCCCGTATCCATAGCGGAAATGCTACGCTTAGGGCGTCCGACGCCACAGCCAGAATCAGACGGCTCTGTACAAATAAAAAAACAAAAATGCTTACACCTAGCCCAACGGCCCAACATCCTATTCTCTTGTCCACTCGTCCTCTCCAGAAGTCTCTCTTCCACTTGTCCTCTCCAGAAGCCTCTCGTCCACTCGTCCTCTTCAGAAAGGCTCTCCACCACAGTGCCACCTCGGCATTCTTCACGCCGTCAGGGCGCCGGCCGTCGGTCAGCATCTCCACCGCACCTAGTGTGGTTTCCCGTCTTTCTCCCTCTTCATGGCTCCTCCTACTCACCGTGGTTGCCCACCACGGTCCGTCTTCTCCACCAGAGCGTGACCTGCCGAGGCCTTCTCCACCGGAGTGACGAGCTCTGCGCCACTAGTGAGCTCTACACCAGTTAACTCCACACACACCGACGAGCTTCCATTCCCAAGCAGCAAGGAATGCTACACTGAAAGCACATGTTGCAAACATATGTTTCAGGTGTTTCAGAGATATGTTGCAAATGTTTCATATCGATGTTGCAAAAGTAGATCGGGATGTTGCACATGTTGCAATGGCTATACAAAGTATGTTTCAAGTGTATGTTGTAAATGTTTCATCTGTATCAGACGTATGTTGCGAAAGTAGATCTGGGTGTTGCATATACAAGCATGTTGCAAGCGTATTTTTCAAGTGGTTTCAGGTGTTTTGCAAATGTTTCATCTGGATATTGCGTATGTTTACAATGATTTTCAAGTGTCTTTTATATATTTTTGCAAGTATTTCAGACGCATGTTTTAAGTGTTTCATTTGTCTTCTTTGTATGTTGCAATTGTTGCATCTAGATATTTTAAAAGTAGATCAGGTTGCATATGGGATGTGCGTGGGAAGCGCCTGGCGCGGGCTCGCTGTTGGGGCGCTCGCCCACAAGCCTGACGTGCTGGGGTGCTCATTCGCTCACTGAGTAGGTACCGTCCAACACTAGCGCCCCGAATTGGACGTCTGGGCGCTAGCAAGTCCGGTACTGTGGGTATTTTCTGTGTTATTATTCATGAAGAGATAAATGCGATTAGGTGCCTGACGTGTGACGATTGATGTTGAACCCACAAACACTGCTGAGGATTATGCCTCTTGAAAGCGAACATATCAAAATGCCTCAGCTGTCACAAATGAGTTTGGTCATTTGTGTGAGAAGATATGTTAAAGTGCAGAATTTTGTGTAGGAAGGGATGTCGCAAATGAGTTTAGTTCTGAAAAATTTTAAGAATATTTTAATCTTGTTTCATTAGAGAGTGCTCAAAACAAAAACTTGCACAAAAAACGCAACTCATGACTGTGGCTAGAGGAAGATTTTTTTTTTTTGCCTAGTTTCAGCTTCTGAAGTTGAATTAGAACTGCTCTAGGAAGATAGGGCGTACGAAAATGGATAAAAAGAGAGAGTGAACAAAAAAAAGTAATCATGATTTGTTTTAGCCTTTAGGTCAATAGTTATACTCTCTCTGTTCTAAATTGTTAGTCCTCTTGGCTTTTCTGAATACATATTGTTTTCTATGCGCCTATATATAGCTATATACGCTATATAGTATACTGTAGATTGGTTTGAGTTGGAGAAGAGAGAAATCTCTCTCCCATAAATTTCATTCCGGTCCATTCTAGCCCAAGATCACAATCACATAGCCCACTTGCCTGAGCACCGCTCATTTTCGTCGGCCCACACACCTGCTCGCCGTCTCTCCCTACACCACCGCCGCAAATACTACGTTTAGACCCAAACAACCATAAGAGTAGACAGCAATTTGCTCGAAGTGCTCGCAAGCACGTTGTACATATCTACATGCTACAGCTTTGGTATCACCAGCAGCATGTGGTCTCGGAATTTTTAAGCGCCGGAATCTTTCTGGAACTGAGCCGCCAGCAGCTAAAAATACCCGGGCGAGTTCGAACGAGTTTGGCGCTGCGTCCGACAGAGGACCACATTCCTCGCCGGACTCGGAATGCGCTGGGCGTGCCCGTGCCCCGCCGTGCGTGTGAACCGGGCAACCCGCGGTGAACGAGGTTTGCGGCGGGCGCGGTCGCTGCACATGCTGTCATGCACGCATAGCATGTAGTACTAGTAGACTGCAGAGCTGAGTGAGAGACTCCCGATCCGAGCGCATGGATTCATGCCCGGCTGCCGCTGCAACCTGCAATGCCACATGCCAACCGAGTGGACGCACGCCATCGCGGGCAAGGGCAAGCTTGCTCAGCTGCATGCTTCAGTGAGTCGTCCCACTCCCCTGGACCCTGGTACGCCATGCGCGGCTGCCGCGGGAGCCGGCCGGAGCGCGCCGCGCGGTACGGCGCCCCCACGTGACTGCGCGCAGGGCTGGCTGGAGGAGCAGAGCAAAGCAACGGCCCGGCACATGTGAGGGCCTGCCACTGCCAGTACGGGGCTTTTGCTGGCAACCAGCGTCGTCGACTCCATCTCGCTCCATCGGACGGACCCGACGCGCTCGGCCATGCTCTCCTCCGGCCCTACCGTGGACTACATGGTCACGTCAATGACCGGTCGCTGTTAGCCCCGTTGCCATGTGCCCCCGTGGCAGCTATCATGACTCGAGCAAGCGTGCGTGCATGCCCGGCCAGCTGCCAGGGCCAGCTCCATGCATGTATGCAGCGGCAGATGCTCAGCCTCGGCTCAACTCCTTGTCACTGCTTCATTTTTATCAATACTGCCAACCATCAACCCCGTCTCCTTAGGATTTTTAAGAATTAGGATACTGTACTTGCTAGCCCAACGACGTTCGATCCGGAGCTCTAGCATCGGACAGTGCTCACGCAGCGAGCGTCCCAGCAACGTCGAACTTGTGAGTGAGCGCTCCGGCGGCGAGCCCATGTCCCCCCGGACGTCACCCGCGGTTGGACGTCGCCTACTCCACCATACCACGTGTGGTGACCGCTTGCGCCCTCCTCCCGCTTCCCACAACATCCTATATGCAACACCTCGATTTACTTTTAAAATATTCAGATGCAACACTTGCAACATAAAAAAAAGACCAATGAAACACTTGAACATGTGTCCGAAGCACTTGCAAAAATACCTGAAAAACACTTAAAACCCATTGCAAACCTATGCAACATCCAGATAAAAACACTTGCAACATATGTGTGAAACATATGCAACATCCAAATAAAACATACTTGCAACGTATATCTGAAAAACAGATAAAACATTAGGAACAGACGCTTGCAACATACATGTATAACCATTGCAACATATGCAACATCTCAATCTACTTTTGCAACATCCGTATGAAACACTTAAAACATATATCAGAAATAATTGAAACACTTGAAACATAAGCTTGCAACATGTCAAAAACGCCTGAAACACTCGAAACATAGCATCGCCGGCGGCTACGGCCTACTTGGTGGGGAACTGCAATGGCGCAGGGCTCCACTTCCTGCCGACGACTTAAGGTGGATGGGGGCATAGGCGCGGGCGCATGCCTCCCCTTTTGCGACGGCCGAGGTGGATGGTGGGCGGCCCCTGCAACGGAGAAGGCGAGTGGAGCTATTTTTTTAGAAGCCGTGAAGCAGCTCAGAGCGGAGTGGGGCAAGTGACATCCGGGCGGATGGACGCCCGCTTCCGAGCTTTACCGTAAAAAATATAATACTCCCGCCGTCCACAAAAGAATGTAATTATCGTTTTTCGAGAAGTCAAGCAGTTTGAACTTTGACTAAATATATATAAAAAAGTACTAACATTCAAGATGCAAAATAAATTCCATTAAATTCGTTATAGAATATATTTTCGTAACAAATTTATTTAGAGACATAAATGCTAAAGTATTTACTATAAATTTTCTCAAACTTTGACTGTATTGACGTGCGCGAATTCCATAATTATATTTCTTTACATATTGGCCCAGTTTAGTTCCCTAAGAATTTTGCAAAATTTTTCACATTCCCCGTCACATCGAATCTTTGGACGCATACATGAAGCATTAAATATAAATAAAAAATAAAACTAATTACACAGTTTAGACGAAATCCACGAGACGAATCTTTTAAGCCTAATTAGACTATGATTGGACACTAATTGCCAAATAACAACGAAAACGCTACAGTATCCATTTTGCCAAAATTTTTGCATCTAAACAGGCTCATTATTGGACGGGGAGTACGCGCCTGTCATTGTCAAGTCATCTAGCATGATCTAGTATATCCCATCGCTTTACAAGAAGTACTAGTCGTAGTGGCAATGTAGTGCCTGCATGCGGCAGTGGAAGTGTGGAAGAATATACGGGCCGGCACATGTCGGGAGCAGTGGCACGGAGTAGCCCCTCATGTTTCTCGTTGCCGCCACTAATAAATTGTACTGCGATGCACTTGTCCGGAGCAGCGGAACTCCTGTGTGCGCAACGGCGCGTTCAGAAACGGGAGTTCGTGTAAAAGCACGCATCAAATCACCTCGTACCTCTCGGGGCCGTTGGCATGGCACCACCAGCTATACTACTCCCGGATCATATCAGCGTGGAGCGTAGTACTAGCAAACTAGCAATGGCAGCATGCATGGGCATGGGCATGCATATGGCCACACACGACGCTCGGCTCAAGAACCAAAACGGGCACCGTTTGGACCCGAGTGGTAGGAAGGAGTACTACGAGTAGTTCACATCTCGGCCCCCCTGATCTCGATCAACGTCGACTCCACAACAGTTTACATTTTGCAAGCGCGCGTCGCTACAGCAACAGCAGTGTGCTTCCTGATTCGCTGATGGAAGTTGAAAACATGGCTACTCCTGCAGGCTGGCTGGCTGGGTGCCAATGTGCCAATGTACGAGTACAGTACACACGGCGAGTTCTGAGCTGTGTGACCCAGGCAGAAGCAGCCACGCTAGAAGAGTAGCTTGCCAGTTGCCACGCTGTGGCCAGGATCGAGCAGTGTCGATAGCTTATGGAACAGTTCGCGCGCGCTTGAGCAGTCGAGCTACTCCTCCTAGATTCCAGTCCTACTCCGTAGACAGCTGCACTCCAATCCCATCAGCCATTCCGCCGAGCCCGTGGCCATGGACCGGCAAGTTTTTTTCCCTCGTCTAGACTACCCGCACTCATGGATCTCTATATTCATCCTCTTAACGTCCTAGTCAGCAAGATTCTCTCCTCTATACTCAATTCTCCTGTATCCATCAATCCTCTATATCATCCTCTATCCACTCTATCTACTATGCACCCACTTATCACTTTATCTAAATATATCCATGTGTGATCTAGTTTTGAAGGATTCATTGAGACGAATTTAATGGTGCAATCGAAATTTAATTTGGATTTTTGGTTTGTGAGTTATAGCATTTTTTCCCTTTGTTTAGCTAGTGGAGCCCGCCACTATAGAGTATAGAGTAAGCACTGTACTACTCTAAATATAGAGTGAGAGAAAGGATAGAGTATCGTTTTAAAGTACCGAGTGCAGCAGTTTTTACTCTATATTCATACTCTAAAGCTTTAGAGTATCATTTTAGAATACCCACTGAAGGTAGTCTTAGATACTCAAATTCATCTCAAAATTTTACTATGCAAAAAGAAGATTCCTATTACATCAAAATGCCGGCACATACATGGAGTACTAAATGTAGAAGAAATCAAAAATTAATTGTACAGTTTTGTAGTACTTTGCGAGACGAATATTTTGAGCCTAATTAATCAAAGTTTGGACAATTATTTTGAAATAAAAATAAAATTACTACAGTGCTACACAGTATAGCACAGTGAATTCGGATGCCGATCACGATCACGATCAGTGCTCAAATCAAATCACGTCGCCTCGTCTCATCGGGATCGAGTCCCAATCACTAGACTGTTTGTTGGACGCGACGTGTCCTGACTCTGAGCTCTGCATCTGCTGCCCCCTGCCCGGCCACACGGCCCGGCCACTTTGAGACTAGCAGCAGTGCGATACTATATGATCCTTTAAAGTTTTAAGTATGAATTTAGAGTAAAAACTGCTACACTGGATACTCTAAAACGATAATTTATTCTTTCTCTCATTCTATATTTAGAGTAGTACAGTATTTACTCTATAGTGGGCATCCACTAGCTAAACAAAGGAAAAAATACTATACCTTACAAACCAAAAATCCAAATTAAATTTCGATTGCATCATTAAATTTGTCTCAATAAATCCTTCAAAACTAGATCACACATGGATATATTTAGATAAAGTGACAAGTGGGTTCCA
The DNA here is from genome assembly GCA_038087645.1 of Saccharum hybrid cultivar R570. NCBI lineage: Eukaryota > Viridiplantae > Streptophyta > Magnoliopsida > Poales > Poaceae > Saccharum > Saccharum hybrid cultivar. The sequence continues at coordinate 16,665,454 of JAQSUU010000534.1, read as the reverse complement.
CAGTGGATAGAGTGAATAGATGATGATATAGAGGATGAATGAGTGCGGGAGAATTAAGTATAGAGGAGAGAATCTTGCTCACTAGGATATCTAGAGGATGAATATAGAGGTCCATGAGTACGGATAGCCTGACCGCCACCTCACCTCGCTGTTGCTGCCTGTTGGCCTCGCCTTGTCCTCCGGTTACTTTACTGGTGCTACAGTAGATCAGTCAGTAGCTGCAGAGTAAGACTACCCGTACTCATGGACCTCTATATTCATCCTCTATACGTCCTGGTCAGCAAGATTCTCTCCTCTATACTCAATTCTCCCGCACCCATTCATCATCTATATCATCCTCTATCCACTGTGGGATCCACTTGTCATTTTATCTAAATATATCAATGTGTGATCTAGTTTTGAAGGATTTATTGAGACGAATTTAATGGTGCAATCGAAATTTAATTTGGATTTTTGGTTTGTGAGTTATAACATTTTTCCCCTTTGTTTAGCTAGTGGGGCCCGCCACTGTAGAGTATAGAGTAAGCACTGTACTAATCTAAATATAGAGTGAGAGAAAGGATAGAGTATCGTTTTAGAGTACCCAGTGTAGCAGTTTTTACTCCATATTCATACTCTAAAGCTTTAGAGTATCGTTTTAGAGTACCCACTGCGGGTAGTTAAGGACTCTAGGGCCTTGTTTAGATGCTAAATTTTCCTCTAAATTTCACTATGCAAAAAGAAGATTCCTCATCACATCAAAATGTCGGCATATGTATGGAGTACTAAATGTAGACGAAATCAAAAACTAATTGCACAGTTTAGTTCTACTTTGTGAGACGAATCTTTTGAGCCAAATTAGTCAATGTTTGGCCAAAAATTCACAAATACAAACGAAATGCTACAGTGCAGAATCTTGCACTGTGCAGATTTTGGACATCCAAAATCAGCGCAACTAAACACGGCCTAGAGTGCACTTTCACCGCTCTCTCCGTGGTTTTTCTGGTCTCCTTTAGTTCCTTGGGACCAAATTTTACTACGCAAAAAGAAGATTTTTCGTCACATTAAAATGTCGACATATGCATGAAGTACTAAATGGAGATGAAATCAAAAACTAATTGCACAGTTTTGTTGTACTTTACGAGACGAACATTTTAAGTCTAATTCATCAATATTCAGACAATTATTACTAAATAAAAACAAAAATGCTACAGTGCACTCCGTGATTTGGCCATCCCAGATTGAGGAACTAAACAAGGCCATAGTTATCACTTTGGGAGTGTGGGACGACTGTGCCAGCGAGAAAATGGAGATTGGAGATCCGACTACTGTGGTTTTTTCTCCGTGGGTTTTCTTGCTCGAATTCAGTGGCCACGTTGGCCCTGTTCATCTAGCTTATAATCTGTACTTTTTAGCTTGTTTTTTAGTTAAAATAGTGTTGTCTTTCACAACAAATCAGCTAATAATATTTTTCAGCCGGCTTATCAGCGCAGCCCGACGGGTCGTTATCGCGCTCGAATTCGGTGGCCACGTTAGGCTGTCCGCACCGGAGACGGTACGCCGTCCGCTACCCAGTTTTGCGGATGATTTAGCGTAAAAATCAGGTGCAGCGGGTACTCTATGTCATCCGGTAAAGAGTGTTCGTCCGGTATATATGGCGACGTACAGCAGCTACGCAAAACCGAGAAGGCCCACCACGCGCAGCGGCTGCGCGTGCATGCACCCGCATGCGGAGAGGTTTGTGGCGGGCCCTACTTGTTTAGTACTCAAAAAAATATTATAACTCATAAACTAAAAAACGAAATTAAATTCCGATTGCACCGTTAAATTCGTTTCAATAAATTCTTCAAAACTAGATCTCACATGAATATATTTAGATAAAGTGATAAGTGGACCCCACAGTGACTAGGATGGATAGAGGATGATATAGAGGATAGATGGGTGCGGAAGAATTGAGTATAGAGGAGAGAATCTTGATGACTATGATGTATAGAGGATGAATTTAGAGTACCACGAGTGCGGATAGCCTTATCGCGTCACGCGTATCCGGCTGCTGTTCTGGAGATTCACGCCTGGCGTTCCTCCTGCCGGTTTTGAAGTTTGGGCCCGTGGCCCATGGACATGGAGGGCGAGGTGTGCTACGGCTCCTGCGACTGCGAGCCTCCTGCGCGTTTGTTTTTCTGGCCAGCCCCTTGTTTAGTTCCTCCAATTCTTCTCCAAATTCCACTATATAAAAAAAAGATTTTCCGTCATATCAAAATGTCGGCAAATGCATGAAGTACTAAATGTTGATGAAATCAAAAACTAATTGCACAGTTTTATTGTACTTTGCGAGACGAACATTTTAAGACTAGTTAGTCAAAATTTAGATAATTTTTACCAAATACAAACGAAATGCTACAGGAATTCTGATACAGTGTTTTTCTCACTAATTCTCTGAACTAAACGAGGCCCGAGTAGTGCGCCGGCCGGCTTCGGGAACGGAAAAGAAATCGCGCTCGTTAGCCTAGGCAGCGGCAGGCAACGGCGAGCTCCGTTCCCCGTTCTCGCCATCCTGTTCCCCCGAAGCGCCGCGGCGGGGAATCATTTGTGCGGCCGCGGAGCGTTGGGCGTCAACCCCATGCGAGACGAGACATGACAGAAGGGTTCAGTTCACTACCGATGTGATGGGAGGGCGTACGCATGTACAGGTACGGATCGGAGGTACACAGAGGCATGTACGGGTACTGCCTCCGTCTAGAGAAGTTACGGAATCCGTACCGGTCAAACTAGTTTATTCATATTTGTAACAAATACTATTAATATTTATATTTCTAAATAAATTTATTATGAAAATATATTCTATGACTAATCTAATGATACTAATTTTGTATTAGGAATGTTAGTATTTGTTTATATAATTTCAATCAAAGTTCAAACCGACTGACTTCTCAGGAAGTGAGAATTACGTTCTTTTCTGGACGGATGTAGTACAATTTAAGAAAGAATTACTCAATCCAAATTTAAAATTATATTTCTTTTTTAATCGGAGGGAGTATTAGATACCCGTTCCCGTTCCTGGTCCCGGTCCAGTGACCAGCACATATTAGCCCGGAAATAGGGCCACAAGGTGCACATCGGGCGAGTTCCAGTTGAATCAGCATCCATCCGCTGATGATCCACCTATATGACCTATCCGGCTATCCCTCGGTGGCCAAACGAATCCAAGATTTTTGAACTGTTCCGGCAATCCCCGTCTTGCCTGCAACATGTGCCGCCGCCTTCTTCGGCATCCACACGCGCTCCATGGCTGTCAATTCATCCTGGCTCTTCAATGAGTACTACTACGTACTTTGCCTATTTATGTCGACGTGACGCCGCGCGCTGCCATCTTCGAAGTGGCTAGAGCCGGGCCTGGTTTAGTGGGTGAAAAGTAAGAATTTTTCTAACGTTAGTACTGTCGTTTGTATTTAACAATTAGTGTCTAATTATATATTAACTAGACTTACAAGATTTATCTCATGATTTATAACTAAACGGTATAATTAGTTATTTTTTTATCTATATTTAATGTTTCCTGTATGCGTGCAAAAGTTGATATGATGAAGAGAGAGTGAAAAAATTTCAACTTTAGCCTACCAACTAAACAAAGCCCCAATGGAGCAGCAGGTTGCTCGTAATGACAACATAATTCCAGCATTGATTCCTGATTTCCTGTCCAAACAGTACTATCTATCAGTACGACGATCTCGGCCTTTCTTCGATGCGCATTAAGAAAACGGGGCAATGATACTATCCGCACTCATGATATTCATCCTCTATATACTCGTCATCAAGATTCTCTTCTCTATATCTAATTCTTTTGCACTTATTCATCCTCTATATCATCATCTATCCACTGTGGGGTCCACTTATCACTTTATCTAAATATATTCATGTAAGATCTTGTTTTGAAGAATTTATTGAAACGAATTTAATGGTGCAATCGGAATTTAATTTGATGTTTTGGTTTGTGAGTTATAACATTTTTTTTTGTTACGGAAAACAAATGGGGCCGCCGCTGTCACCTCTCTCCTCTTTCCTCTCTCACGCATGTGCTGCTTGCTCTGCCACAAAGTACACCCTCTAGAGCGCCAGAGCGGTGGATGTTTGGATAGCGCGTGCATAGCACACACAGTTGCAGCCCATTTTTTTCACATCTGATATGGTAACTGCTGATGTGGAGACGTAGAGGATGGGATTCAGTTCAGCAGTGCGGTGGTCTGAGAAAGCGAGAACCCGAGTCCAGGTCCAACTCAGCATGCGGCCGTGCCCGTGCCGGTGTCCAGCTGAGAAACAGGACCGGCGCCAATGTTAACGCGCGCATTCAGGATTCAGCAGTGCCGGTCCTAGTATTTTGAGGGCCCTCTGGCGAGCTCGTCGCGACGGTCCCTCTAAACCATGCATAAAATCTTATATTATACAAGCGCTAATTTTAGTTATAAAGGGAAAGCAACTCCAATAACATATTTTTAATTTAACATGACTAAATTAGAAGAAAAACATGACTATATGAGTACAAAGTACTAGAAGTCTGAAATACTATACAAATAATTAATTTGGATTAAAAATGAACAAGGAAAAAATACCTAGAGTCTAGACATGAACTGAAACAATTGATCGCAATTTGCAAGAAGGCAAGAACCAAGATGTCGTCGTCGTGGAGCCTGCCTTGTCCTGGTCGCCGCCGTCGTGCGCCGTTCTCGGACTTGGCGGTGCGGCTCATCGCCTTGTCTGACTTTGCGTGTGTGCGTCAAGACTCGGGCGTCGGCGCGTGAGCATGTCGCGAACTCGTGAGTCGCAATCCGCGATCGGCACTGTGGTGCGTGTGGCTCCTCGCCTCCTCTCTGCCCGAGGCGGGCCATGGTGAAAACTGGGAAACAAAGCCAGAAAGATCGTCGATTTTCTTGGGCCGGCTGGCCAGTTCTTTGCCACTCTTCTTATTAGTTCGATGATGCCTAATGGACTATAGGGCATGGAGGTTTATGTACTTGGGCTTAGGCCCCTCCCCCGCCTGGGCCCTCGGCAGTCGCACCTCATGCCCTGCCTCTAGGGCCGGCACTGGGATTCAGGTCCAGCGATCACAGCTTTTGGCGTGTACCGAGTTATGGAACTGCCCGGCGGGGCCACCACCGGCGCCCCCACCGCTGCACCGCACCGCGGAGGTGTCCCGTGACAAGCTGACAACTGACACGGGCAGGCACACGGCACACAAGCTTCTCGGCGCAAAATCGTGGCCGTCGGGGCGTGCCCATTCCGACCGATCCGGCGCACGGCCTTGATTCCCTCTCCGCCGCCGCAGCAGCTACCGGCTCCGCTTCGTGCTCCTAGGATTCTTTCACCGCGGACGAGAAGAAGAAACCAATTATAATTAGCGAGAGACGAAATCGCCCCCAACCACCGGCCACTGCCACCACCGCGGGGCAAATTGATATTTCGTCCATCAACCTGTTCGTTTCGCTGGATTATTGTGGCTGAAAGTACTGTTTACTGGTTTATTGTGAGATAAAAACACTGCTGGATGGCTGCTGATTCCGCTGAACCAGCGAAACGAACAGGGTGCATGATCTTCCTTCGCGTCCACTAATCCCAGCTCCTTCTCACTCTGCGTTCCGCAATGATACAAAATGCACTTGACTTGCGCGATTGGATTAGATTAGATCTGACAGCCACCGCGTGATCGATTACGGTTTCAATTGACGTATTGTGATTTTCTTTTTTCACGCTGCTGCTGCCTCACATGCCGTGCAGATACGCCTGTTTTAGCTTCGTTATTCTATCCACCTCTGAATCTCGATCTTTGCTAGCGGTACGTGGTACTAGTTGACGGAAGATTTATTTTTGCATCCGGCTTGTGCTTGTTATTAAAAGGAAAACCAGAGAAGCAAATAATTATGTCTTTTAGGGCTTGTTCGGTTACCTGGGAATGGACACCTGGAACGATTTCCAGCCGGAACGATTATCTAATTTGTATAACATTGATCAGTGGGAATAATTTCTGACCTTATTCCGCACTAACCGAACAGGCCCTTAATGGGAATATATGCATTGTTTACCCATTGGTCCCTGAAATAACCTTGAATTGATTCTCTTTCAAAAAAACGTGAATTGAATCAAACAAAGTGATTAACGTGTCACTGACAACAGGTGAAAAGCATGACCCATTGTATTGGTTTTTCATCTCCAAAAACAGGCATCCTCTTCCCTACAATCGGCAGAGCCTCCACCGAAAAAAATGTGAAGGCATCCTCCAGCGCCATTGTTGCTTGCCACTTAGGTCTATAAAGTTTGGATGGCTACAAAAGTGGTTTGAATTGGAGCTCCAAAAATTTTGAGTAACTCACAACACACCTTAGCCTATGCAACTATCGCACCCCACTTGTGGTTCTTATGATCTTATCTTAGATCTAATAAAAGATTAACAATAGCATCAAGTCCTTTGGGCCATATGTGAGCTTCCATGCCTCTTGTTAGGTAAGTGGTTTTAGTGGTTAATTACAACCTTATACATGTGACTAACATATGTGTTCATAAGAAACAAGTTTTTTTGCTAGATCATAATGCAACGGATGGTGACATCCCTAGAGTATATGCCAAAGTGATCAAGAACTCAATATTGAACGCGTAGGTCTTTCAAGAGTCAAGAAAAAACAATTTAGGATTCAAGATCATCAGGTTCCTTAAAGACTGTTGTGGATTGAAGCCACCACCGCATTTCCTGGCCTCATGACTACCTTAGATTGAAGATCAAAGTCTAAGGATCTCGGAAGGGTCAAGTATTGCGAGTATAAAGACTCTAGAGTGAAGATCTATTCAATAGCGGAGTGTTGACAAAAGTGGTGTGTGGTGCTCTGCCAAGTGTTCCATATGCATGTTGGTGCAAACTTGATGAGCATATGGTCCATAAACCTTGGTATGCAGCAAGGAATCTAACAAATTCCAACGAAACAAATTTGTCTTTCAACTAGATTTCTAGTTAAGAGTGAACCTTTGGTACAAGCCTATTGCTTCTTAGATGACGCTTTTAAAAAGGTAAATTGCTTCTCCTAATAAAAAGTACAGAGTAGTAACTTGATTTGCTTATATCTTTTGGGAGGACTCTAACGTTAGAAGAACAATCTCCTGGTCTACATATTAGGAGAAAATATATAGTGCAAACTACATCTTAGGTGCAAACATGCAAAACATTTCAAAAAACATACTTTGGCTATTAAAATAATAAACTTGGTGATCCACAATGCAGTCATATTTATACTCGTGCAAAATTGAGAAGCAAACTCAAATTAAAAAAATCATATTAAAATAACAAATTTTTGGTCATGTGCTCCACAAAAGAAAATTCCTAGGTTTTTGTCTTGTAGTGTAAATGCATATGAAATTTGTCATTTTTGTGTGAATTTTTCTAGTTTGAGTTTGCATCTGAACTTTTATATGTAAATAAATATATGGATACACTATGGATGTACCAAGTTTTATTTTTAATGACTAAAGTATGTTTTTTATATAGTTTGCATGTTTACACCTAAGATGGAGTTTGCACTATATATTCGGGATGCAGCGGGAGTTATCTATCTTCAGTCCAAAGGCGAATCTTCCTTGTGGCACAAGATAGTAACTTGTTTCTAAAATTCATGGGGCACGAGATACTCATAGTTAGAAGCTGAATATGCAAATTCTTTCTTGGTGGTGGATTTGAAGGTCGGTTGAAACTTTCCTTTATTTAAGATACCACATGTATATAATTGAGACGCCTAAAATTGTTGTTGATTTTAGGGAATGCTCAAAATCACTAGATCACCTTCTCAGGTATCAGAGTTAGTTACGAGAGGTCTGCTATTAGATAGGAAAATGGGTTTAGTCAGACTTGATGGTGGCGGTGGCTCAAGCGTGGGGCAGTGCTAGACATCTAGATGGTGCAGGCTAGCATGGGATGGAGGACGGTGTCGTGGGGTTAACATGGCAAGGGCAGAGCAACGGTTAAAAAGACATCATATACACTAGGGCAAACACATATGGTTGAGCAGGCTCGGTCATGATTGGAGTATTTGTGTGACCATGTCGAACTAATGAAGAGGAAACAACGAGAGGTAATCGTGAAAGACTAGATTTTTCGGTACTATGATACACTCTACCACTTTCCAAATTATAGATTTTAGCTTCATGCTAAATCAAATTTCTCCTACTTTAATCAAATGTGTAGAAAAAATAAATCTACATCTATGACATCAAATTAGTTTCCTTAAATTCTACATGAAAGATGATTTTTCGGTACTATGATACACACCACTTTCCAAATTATAGATTTTAGCTTCGTGCTAAATCAAATTTCTCCTACTTTAATCAAATGTGTAGAAAAAATAAATCTACATCTATGACATCAAATTAGTTTCCTTAAATTCTACACCGTGGCCTTGTTTAGTTCGTGATTTTTTTGGAAAATGGTACTGTAGCACTTTCGTTGTTATTTGATAATTAGTGTCCAATCATGGTCTAATTAGGCTTAAAAGATTCATCTCGTGAATTTCATCTAAACTATGTAATTAGTTTTATTTTTTATCTATATTTAATGCTTCATGCATGCGTCCAAAGATTCGATGTGACGGAGAATCTTGAAAAATTTTGCAAAATTTTGGGAACTAAACAGTCCCATGAAAGATATCTTGTTGCATTTATTTGAACTTAAATGATAGTGAAATAAATTTGACTTAGGACAAACTTAAAGCGAATGGTAACATAGAAGAGAGAGAGTACAAAATTGCACTTAAGATGCATTGAACATACGAGATACTCTTATAATATATTATTTATGGCAACAAAGTTTGATTATCAAAACTTAAGATATAAGTTTAATGTAACAACTTTTTAGTATAATTAGCCTAATTGTTAGTTGAAGATAATAAAGTTTAAATTTTACGGCGCTTATACTTTAAGATAGGAGGAGTATAATTGTACTGTACCAATACGATGATTGTTGATTCCTAAAAAAACGATTGTTGTTACCCAATTTCTCTTCATCATGGTAAAAAAAAAAGCCGGTACAAAACCTAAAAAAGCTGATCCGTTGCAAAACCTACAAATAGCCCGTTCGTTTCGCTGGTTTATTGTAGCTGAAAGTACTGTTCGCTGGTTTATTGTGAGAGAAAAACGCTGCTGGATGACTACTGATTCTGCTGATAAACTAAAACGAACAGGGCGAAAACCCGTTCCACGCGCCCTCGAAGCCGATGCCCACGCTTGTGGGACCCGCCTGCTCTGCCTCCCGAGGCGTGGTCCCACGCTCTGCGGGCCGTAACAGAAGTGGGTAACTTTTCGGTGGGTGCGCTGCGGTCTCACGCAGACTCAGACTGCTGGTGTTTCGGTTTTTGTTTTTTACCGCCTGTAAACAAGAGCCACCACACACCTTCATCAAGAGGGGAAAAAGTAAAATCGATTGCATCCGTGTAGCTTTACGCCATACAGTACGTACACAATCGCGTACTGCGTGAAAGCACGAATACGACCAAAGCCCACACCGAGGCCTTGTTTAGATTGGGGTAAAAAAGTTTCATCACACGGTAAGCATTTTCGTTTGTATTTGATAATTATTGTCCAATCATGATCTAACTAGACTCAAAAGATTCGTCTCCTAAATTATAGATAAACTATATAATTAGTTTATCTATATTTAATGCTCCATGCATATACGTATGTAAATATTTGATACGATGAAGAGAGTGAAAAAACTTGGAATCTAAACAAGGCCACAGTTGTTCCGCCGTTAACGCTGCGCTTCATGGCTCCATATATGCCCAACACAATACCGCGGGCATGTGGGCCCGTGGCCCACCGTCCAGACTCTGCGATACCTGACACACTGCAATACCCATCAACGTACGGTACACCATGTTGGAGGGGGCTGTGGATACCCCAATCTCACTGACATATGGGCCCCCAGGTTTCAGAGAGCCGCGCCTTCTCCCACCGCACAGTCACAGTCACCACACCAGAATGGGCGCAAGCCAGATGATGCCGAGGCGCGTCGGCAGGCGCGCGCGCGCGTGAGCTGAACGCCTGAGTCGAACTGCACTGGGAGACGGCCTGCACCGGACACGCTAAACGCGTCCGCTACCCGAGCGCATCCGCTATCTGTGGCGTGATAGCGGGCGTGCGCTATCCTACGCTGGGCCCACCGGAGAGAAGGCAGAGGGAGGGCGGAGGAGAGAGAGGGCAGAGGGAGGGTGGAGCTCCACCGCCGGAGCCGAAGCCGCGCGCTGGAGCCGCGCGCGTCGGGATGTTGCGAGAGAGAGATGCAGAGGTGGAGAGGACGTCGGCGTCGCGTCGGGATGCGTGCTCGCCGGTGCCGCGCGAGGAGGCGAGCCCCGCCGCTGGGCCGCGCGGGCGAGCTCCGCCCACCGGCCGGAGGAGGCCCACTCCGCCAGATCTGCCGCCAAGCCCGATCCTCGGTGGATCCGCACGCGCCGCCACCGGATCTGAGCTCGTAAGTGACGAAGGAGGTGAGGGGGCGCTGGATCCGCGTGGTGGAGGTGCTCCGGCGTTGGGGAAGAAGGAAAGGAGCAGGGGCGGTGCTGGAGGTGCTCCGGCGGCGCTGTGGCCGCCTCTGCCACTGGAGGAGCCGCGGCTGGAGGGGCCGCGACCAACGCCGCGGGAGCCCACCGCCGACACAGAGAAGGGGAGGGAGGCGCCGCGAGGTCGTGTCCGCCCCGCGCCGGGGAGGGAGCCCGCGAGCTCCATGGCTGCGAGGAGGGAGAGGCGGGGGCGGGGCTCGCCGGCGCGGGGAGGGAGAGCCCGTGCCGGCCCGCCGCGCGAGGAGGAGAGCCCCGCTGCGCGAGGAGGCGAGCCCCGCCGCCGGCCGCGCGGGCCGCCGTCGGAGCCACCGAGAGAGAGAGCGGAGAGAGAATGGGGAGGGAGGGCGTGCGGTCGAACGGATAAAGGAGAGGGGAAAAAAGGAAAAAAAAGGAAAGAAAAAAAGAAAAAAATCTGACAAGTGGGCTCCACAGTGGATAGAGTATGAACGAGTGCAAGAGAAATTGATAGAATGAAATCTCGATGACTAGAATAAAATATTATTTTTAGAAGATGAATTTAGAATACAACCGGTGCGGATAGGCTGACTACCGGACCCTCGAGCTCAGCCTCAGCTCCTATGCTGCCACTCCTACTTCGCTCACCCCGAAGCTTTTTTTAAGCACGCCCAAGTGCCCTGCGGCGACAGTGGTGCTCGCCTGCGGTATAAGATCAAAGGCGAACAGCGGGGTGCTGCTCGAGGAGGAAGAAGAGGAGCGGCTTTTGAGCTCGCTCTGAGGTCTCGGTCACACCCCTTCGCCACTGGGTTTTTAGATCCAATGCCAAGGCCGTGAGGCCGCTAGCTCTCGTGTCGCGAGGAAGAAGAGCCGACCAGAGAAGCTAGGAGGGGCGTGGCAATGGCGGAGGGCGATGCGGGGAAGGCGGAGGCGGGGAGCTGTAGCGGCGCCGGCGCCGGCGGTGGCGGCGGGTGCGACGCCGTCAAGAAGCGGCCGGAGCAGAGCGTGGCGTTCCACGAGCTGTTCGTCTTCGCGGACCCGCTGGACTGGCTGCTCATGGCGGCGGGGAGCGCGGGCGCCGTGGTTCACGGCGCCGCCATGCCGGTCTTCTTCCTCCTCTTCGGCGAGCTCGTCAACGGCTTCGGCAAGAACCAGCACAACCTCCGCCGCATGACGGACGAGGTGTCCAAGGCACGTATTCAATTCGTTCGTGGCTCTTCTCCGTTCTCGCTTCGCTTGCTGTTTCTCTTCGCCTCTGTGGTTATTGACGCTGACGCTCTCAATCATGGGTGTGCTTCCAGTATTCGCTCTACTTCGTCTACCTCGGCCTCGTCGTCTGCGCCTCGTCGTACCTAGGTGGGTGCCTCGCCCCTGCTCCCTGCTACACACTCCTCCTATCCTCGCCGGCGTCGCGGCGTCGTCATGGTCTTAACCCTCCGTGCTTCTTCCCTGCTCCGTTTCCGTGCAGAGATCGCGTGCTGGATGTACACGGGCGAGCGCCAGGTGGGCGCTCTGCGGAGGCGGTACCTCGAGGCCGTGCTGCGGCAGGACGTGGGCTTCTTCGACACCGACGCGCGCACCGGCGACGTCGTCTTCAGCGTCTCCACCGACACGCTCCTCGTGCAGGACGCCATTGGCGAGAAGGTGGCCAAGCCAATCCCTCTTGCCCTCCTGCCTCGCCACATCAGTTGGCTCCATGACTCCGGCGTCCCTAAAGATCTGACGCCTGTGGTGTGACGGACGGAAATGGAATGATGTTTGCAGGTCGGCAACTTCATCCACTACCTCGCGACGTTCCTGGCCGGGCTGGTCGTCGGGTTCGTCTCGGCGTGGCGGCTCGCGTTGCTCAGCATCGCCGTCATCCCCGGCATCGCCTTCGCCGGCGGGCTGTACGCGTACACGCTCACTGGCCTCACCTCCAAGAGCCGGGACTCGTACGCCAACGCCGGAATCATAGCCGAGCAGGTAGCATCTCTCTTCCCCCCAACCACTGATACGGGCACGTACTATTTCCGGGAACTCCTTTCCATGCCAACACATCGAGATGGTTGGGTGGGCAACATCACTGTGGAGTGTGGGCTCTAGCTCGTCCCGGTCAAAGAGTCCAATGCAGCAAGGTAGCTGGGCACATGTCATCAACATGATGTCGTCTTGGATCCTTTCAAGCTTTCTTGTTAGATCCAACCAACTCTTTTCGGGGGATAATCTTCCGTTCCATGTCGTTTTGCACCTTTTCATGAAGTAGCTCTTCTCACCCATGTTGTACTTGGCTACTTGTTCTTTGGGGTGACAAGCTCAAATGCAGGAAAATGTTACATTTTGCTCTTTTTTATGCAATTTTGTTAGTAATTTTGATGCCAAGGTTTCCACCTTTATGTTGCCTAGGCCATTGCCCAGGTGAGGACTGTCTACTCCTATGTGGGGGAGACCAAGGCCCTGAATTCCTACTCTGAGGCGATTCAGAACACCCTGAAGCTGGGTTACAAGGCCGGGATGGCCAAGGGGCTTGGCATTGGCTGCACCTATGGAATTGCTTGTATGTCATGGGCACTGGTGTTCTGGTACGCCGGCGTGTTCATCCGTAATGGCCAGACAGATGGTGGGAAGGCCTTCACTGCAATTTTCTCAGCAATCGTCGGTGGCCTGTCAGTACTATAAAATGCTGTTATGCTTTCTAGCAGTTTTGCAGATTGAACCAATCTAACCAATGTGTTGATTTGTATATCACAGGAGCTTGGGGCAGTCATTTTCAAACCTTGGAGCATTCAGCAAAGGGAAGATTGCTGGCTACAAGTTGCTGGAAGTGATAAGGCAGAGGCCAACGATAGTTCAGGACACGGCAGACGGGAGGTGCCTCGATGAAGTACATGGCAACATAGAGTTCAAGGAAGTGGCCTTCAGCTATCCTTCCCGCCCGGATGTCATGATTTTCCGTGATTTTTCTCTCTTCTTCCCCGCGGGGAAGACCGCAGCGGTTGTTGGAGGCAGTGGGTCTGGAAAGAGCACGGTTGTTGCTCTCATTGAGCGGTTTTATGATCCTAATCAGGGTGAGTAAATGAACTGTGCACCTTATGTTTTTTTTACGGCAAACTGTGCACCTTATGTTGTTGTCACTTGTCAGTCTATTTAATTTTTAATAAGTGGTGATGATTGTTGCTGCAGGGCAAGTTTTGCTGGATAATGTGGACATCAAGACGCTGCAATTGAAGTGGCTTAGGGAGCAGATTGGTTTGGTGAATCAGGAACCTGCACTTTTTGCAACTACAATTCTTGAGAATATTCTTTATGGCAAGCCTGATGCTACAATGGCGGAGGTTGAGGCTGCAGCTACTTCAGCCAATGCCCATAGCTTCATTTCTCTTCTTCCTAATGGCTACAACACTCATGTGGGTTCTAATTCTATTTATATTCCAAACTCTAATGATATTTGCACTTCATATCTGTTTTGATTTCAAAACACTTCATTTCTTGTTTTGCAATTTTCTCTTAAACACATTTGCACTTATTTTTTTGCTGTAACAAAATAGTCCTGGTTTTGTCTTCTTTATCGCTATTCTGTTTATGGTAGCTAATACTGACTTTTTGAATGCAAACCCTTTTCTGAACACAGGTGGGAGAGAGGGGACTTCAGCTCTCTGGTGGTCAGAAGCAACGTATTGCCATTGCCCGCGCGATGCTGAAGAATCCAAAACTCCTGCTACTAGATGAGGCCACTAGTGCACTCGATGCTGGTTCAGAGAATATCGTCCAAGAAGCCCTTGATCGATTGATGGTCGGCAGGACAACCATTGTGGTTGCCCACAGATTATCAACAATAAGGTGTGTCGACATGATCGCTGTGATCCAGCAAGGCCAGGTTGTTGAGACTGGTACTCACGATGAACTCCTCGCCAAAGGAAGCTCCGGAGCATATGCTGCACTCATCAGATTCCAAGAGACAGCCAGAAATCGTGCATGCCCATCAACCCGCAAGTCCCGGTCATCCCGCTTGAGCAATTCCCTCTCCACTCGGTCATTGAGCCTCAGGTCAGGAAGCTTGAGGAACCTAAGCTACTCGTACAGCACTGGTGCTGATGGCCGCATCGAGATGGTTTCCAATGCCGACAATGACCGGAAGTACCCAGCACCAAGGGGTTACTTCTTCAAGCTCCTAAAACTGAACGCACCGGAGTGGCCTTACACCATACTGGGCGCTATTGGGTCCATCCTATCTGGGTTTATCGGCCCAACATTTGCCATTGTGATGAGCAACATGATCGAAGTGTTCTATTACCGGAACCCCAACAAAATGGAGAGCAAGACCAGGGAGTACGTGTTCATTTACATTGGCACTGGGCTGTATGCGGTTGTTGCATACCTCGTCCAGCATTATTTCTTCAGCATCATGGGCGAAAACCTCACCACCAGGGTGCGGAGGATGATGCTTGCCGGTATGAATCCACAGGCTGCCCTTAACATTCTTCTTCCCATCCTGGCATCCCCACACAAAGTGATAACATGAGCATGCTTTAATTTCTTGAAAAAAAATTCTTTGCAGTGATTTTACGGAACGATGTCGGATGGTTCGATCAGGAGGAGAACAATTCAAACCTTGTTGCTGCTCGCCTCTCCACGGACGCTGCTGATGTGAAGTCGGCCATTGCCGAGCGGATATCAGTTATCCTGCAGAATATGACGTCCCTCCTTGTGTCCTTCGTGGTCGGCTTCATCATTGAATGGCGGGTCGCCCTCCTCATTCTCATCACCTTCCCTCTCCTCGTCCTCGCCAACTTTGCCCAGGTAAACACAATGGAACACTACTAAATCGCGTTTACTTCAATTGCTTATTCTGTCACTGCCAATCTGAGTTTAGAAAAAGCTGCCTGGGTTGGATTCCACTCAGTAGTTTAACTAGATTATCACAATTTGACACATCTATTTTATCCCAAACCAATAGATTAGTAGAATTTGATCCATCTATTTTATCCCAAACCAAGTGCTTTGCACGACGCCCTCACCTGCGCGGCTGGGCTTCTGAATCAGCTGGAGGCAAGAGGGGACAATTAAATTCATGAGCACGTCATGGTAGGATCCATGGCCCATGCCGCGGCTGCCTCTGCCGCAACTGGCATGGATTACTGTGCGGGACATGTGCGCCCACTGGCAAGCTTGCTCCTCTCTGACTCTCACCCCTCCTTTAATCGAATCCCATCCGCAAGTGCACGTTCTTATTCATTGAACTCTGTAAATAACTCGCGAAGGACACTCCCGATTGCATGCGTTTAGGCACGGCGCCATTAATCGCGGCGGCAGCAGCTTCGTTTGCTTGCCCAATTGTGTTTATTTTCAGAGCGACGAGGACATGATTGATGCACGGCGCCATGGATAGGGATTTCTGGCTTCAGGTTTCACGCCCGTGGCTGTGGTGGTCCTCCCGTCCTTGGGCCTGCGAGGCTGCCCCGGCAGTGTCTGTTTGCACGGCCGCCTCGTGCACGGGAATCTGGGGCTTTGCCTGCCTCTGCTGCTCCACGCCACGGGCCGGGGGGCAGCGGCTTTACGACTCGCGGTCCCGCACATGGCCGTCTCGCAGGCTCTGCGGCCGTGTCCTGTTGCCGTGATCGCGTCGTGTCCGCGGGAACAGTGCTCGCGCAGAGCGCCGCGCCCGCGCCCCTGCCTCTCGTTTTCGCGCCACAGGAGCCATGCCCTTGGCTTCCTTGCTCGCAATAATTTGCTGCGGTGATTCGTAGAGATCGCGTGACGACGCATGCTTTGTTTCTAGGCGGGCATGGGAGCCAGCCATGGGCCCTCTCGCTTTCAGTGACGGCCACGGTCCATGGGCCGGCAGCACTTTCAGAGTTTTGAACGAATGCACTGCTGAATCATTGCGTCGCTCGTACACTGCCTTTTCATTCAGGCTTGCAATTCGCATGTGTATGCTACTGTTTGCTCTTGAGATGATCACGTTGATGACTTTGGCACTGCTTTCTGTATGTGGATGACGACGATGACTGACGGTTTCGTCTGGTGATGGCAGCAACTGTCGATGAAGGGCTTCGCGGGCGACACAGCCAAGGCCCACGCCAAGACGAGCATGATCGCCGGGGAGGGCGTCAGCAACATCCGCACGGTGGCGGCGTTCAACGCGCAGGACAAGATCCTGTCCCTCTTCTGCAGCGAGCTGCGCGTGCCGCAGATGCACAGCCTGCGGCGCAGCCAGATCTCGGGCGCGCTCTTCGGCCTCTCCCAGCTCTCGCTGTACGCCTCCGAGGCGCTCATCCTCTGGTTCGGCGCGCACCTCGTCCGCACCCACGTGTCCACCTTCTCCAAGGTCATCAAGGTGTTCGTTGTCCTGGTGATCACCGCCAACTCCGTCGCCGAGACCGTGAGCCTGGCGCCGGAGATCGTCCGCGGCGGCGAGTCCATCCGCTCCGTGTTCGCCATCCTCAACAGCCGGACCCGCATTGACCCTGACGACCCGGACGCGGAGCAGGTGGAGTCGGTGCGCGGTGAGATCGACTTCCGCCACGTCGACTTCGCGTACCCGACGCGCCCCGACGTGATGGTGTTCAAGGACTTCAGCCTGCGGATCCGGGCCGGGCAGAGCCAGGCGCTGGTCGGGGCGAGCGGGTCCGGGAAGAGCACCGTCATCGCGCTCATCGAGCGGTTCTACGACCCGCTCGCCGGGAAGGTGATGGTCGACGGCAACGACATCCGGCGGCTGAACCTCAAGTCCCTGCGCCTCAGGATCGGGCTGGTGCAGCAGGAGCCCGTGCTGTTCGCCACCAGCATCCTGGAGAACATCGCGTACGGCAGGGACGGCGCGACGGAGGAGGAGGTCGTGGAGGCGGCCAAGGTGGCCAACGTGCACGGCTTCGTGAGCGTGCTCCCCGACGGGTACCGGACCCCCGTGGGCGAGCGCGGGGTGCAGCTGTCCGGCGGGCAGAAGCAGCGCATCGCGATCGCGCGCGCCGTGCTCAAGGACCCCGCCGTGCTGCTGCTGGACGAGGCGACCAGCGCGCTGGACGCCGAGTCCGAGTGCGTGCTGCAGGAGGCGCTAGAGCGCATCATGAAGGGCCGCACCGCCGTGCTGGTGGCGCACCGGCTGTCCACCATCCGCGGCGTGGACTCCATCGCGGTGGTGCAGGACGGCCGCGTGGTGGAGCAGGGCAGCCACGGGGACCTCGTGTCCCGGCCCGACGGTGCATACTCGCGGCTGCTGCAGCTGCAGCTACACCACGGCTGATCGTGCGCCTGGAGTACTGCTACGTGCTGCTCCCGGCGCGCGCGGCCGGTGTAGATACTGGAGCGCGGTGTAGCGTGGCCCAACCGTGGCCGGAAGACGTGTTTTGATGTAAACCATCAGGATTGTGCCGACGATTGATGCTGTATTCTGCTTGCACTGCTGCCGGCTCTGGCGGATGTTAGATGGATCATCCCCTCCTAGTAATTCTCAGATTCAGATGAAATATTGGACCCAGTTGGATGTGTACGCTTCACGACGATCAGAACCCAAGATTCGTCTTTGCCACTGCCCACTTGTATCATGTACTACGAGCTGTTGCCTCCGTAATTGCCTTCGGACCTTGCGGTTGCGTCGGTCACAGCCCGGCGTGCCCGCGGCTCCGAGCCAATGTTCCTCCGCCGCCGCTGCCATACTAACGGGCAGAAAGCCTTTGGATCGGGCCATATTTCTTTCAGGCTGGCCCATCCAGAACAGCAGTCCTTTAGATCTGAAGTTTCATCGTAGACAAAACATAGCCAATGTTTGTGGTCTGGCCCACTTTGTAATCCGAAGATCGCATGTTTCGTCTCGGCGTTCTTCGTAGCCACTTTCAGATGTTGCAATATCTCCTCGATCTCACGACAAAGAAGGAAAAAAAAGATGTTGCGTAGCTATCACACGGCTATCTTCTTTGTTTCTTTCTTTCAGCCCACCTGTGTTTTCTTAGTTGTACCTATGCATGCAATAGTCGATTTCGGATCTGACAACTAGAGTTTGTTTTACTGCTAATAAAATGTCTATGGTAAGGCCACAAGCCAGCTACATTATTTAGGCTCTGTTTGGATTGTATTCAAATTATGGGCATATGGTGGAAGGCAACAACGCATGTATATTTACATATGCTGTTTGCTTGTAGTTGGTGCCAATTCGCAGGCATGTCTAGAGAAAAAACAGTAATGCTTGCCCACGGGCATATGTCCCATCTGGACGCCACGTCTCACTCGGCTCGCTGCTGCGGCCTTCTCCCACCGCGTGCCCCACCCTGCGCCACTCGCTCGCTTGCGCCTCGCTCCCGCCCATCGCGCATCCCATCTGCGTCGCTCGCTCCTCGCTCCTCTCTCCCTCCCGTCGATGCCCCACCCACACCTCGCTCCTCACTTCGGCCGTGCACCGCGCAGCCCGCTCCCTCCTGTAGCGCGCGCCGCCTGGCCGGCTGAGCCAATGCTGGTGCTACTAGTGCTGGTGCTGGTGGTGCTTGTGCGCTGCCTCTAGTGTTGTTGGTGCTCGCGCAAGTCGGATCCCACCCGACGATAGGAATCGATTGGCCCCGGACTTCTTCTCCGCTGTGTTGCAAATGTATATTTCAAGTATTTCAGATGTTTTAGTGGTATGTTGGAATTGTTACATATGGATGTTGCAAAAGTATAACAGGATGTCGCACATGTTGCATACTTTGCAAGCGTTTTCTGAGGTATGTTGCGAGCGTTTGTTTAAAATGTTTCATCTGTTTCAGACGTATGTGATGTTGCATATGTTTCACACACATGTTGCAAGTGTTTTATCTGGATGTTGCATATGTTTCACACACATGTTGCAGGTGTTTTATTTGGATGTTGTATATGTTTCACACTTATGTTGCAACAATATGTTTCAAATGTTTCATCCATGTTAGACGTGTGTTGCATCCAAGTGTTTCATGTTGCAAGTGTTTTATGGGGGGCACGGTGAGTGATGGGCACACGGCCGAGGCACCGGGGGATGGGATGCGGCGAGCTAGGGGCTGGCTCCCGGGTCCCGCCAATGCGGAGAGAGAGGAGTGGGTCAAGGGGAAGGAACAAGCGCAACAACGGGGGCAGGGTGCGCGTACGAGGCGGGGGCGAGGCGGATAAGGGCGGGCTGTTGAAAGGTCTTGATGGCTAGAGGGGGGTGAATAACCTAATAAAAATTCCTACAAAGTATGCTAAACAAGTTTATCAATATAACAAATGGCGAGAAGCGAGTTTTGCCTAGCCTATGGGGTGTTGCAAGCCACCTATCCAAATGACAATTCTAAAATATTTCACTCAACTGCACAAGGCAAACCGCAAGAGCGACAACTAAACAAGCTAGCAAGAGCAAAGAAGTAATTACTTGAAATGTAATGCAAGCTAGAGATACGAGAGATTTCACCGAGAGGTGATGAATTGAGCCAACCAATCAATATCCAAAAGATAATATCCAAGATAACCAAACCATCGAGACAAATCAATCACAATCAATGAAGTGAAGACACGATGATTTATCCTGAAGTTCACGTGCTTGCCGGCACGCTAGTCCCCGTTGTGTCCTCCTACACCACGTGGTTCGGTGGCTAATCGGTATCACACACCGAGCCTCTCAAAAGGCGTCACAAGAACCTACCAAATGGTGAGAAGTTCCGACACGAGCAATCCACTAGAGTTGGAATTCGGCGCTCTGCCGGGGAACCACAACAACCCCTCACAACAAGCTCACCGGAGCCGGCCACGAACAATCACCAACACGTGCCAGACCTCCACCGCTGCTCCAAGCCGTCTAGGTGGCGGCAACCACCAAGAGAAATAAGAATCCCGCAGCAAATGAACACCCAAGTGCCAACTAGATGTAAACTCACAAGCAAATACACTTGAGATCACTCAATCTCGCTTTGATTAGACAGACAAGCAAGGGAGAAAGAGTGGAGGGCATGTGCTCAGCTCAAAGGAGTGCTAGAATGATCAACAAGCCAAGAGAGACTCCAAAGAGCTGGCCAACAAGTATTTGTAGACGTCCCCAACAAAAACTAGCCATTAGGCACTTTGATTCTGCTGCAGTCGCGCTGACCGGATGCGCTGGTCAAACTGACCGGACGCGCAGGTGCGCACACCACCCATGCGCGAAGCACGACCAGACGCGCTGGTCAAGCCGAGCAACGCTCCAGCGAGTCATCGACCGGACGCGCATGCTAGACGAACTGGACGCCACAGTGCCAACGTTCGGTCGTTTCTAGTAAGCCTCCACATGTGACCGGACGCGTCTGGTTGATCGTGACCGGACGCGCCACCGCGTCCGATCATAAGACCGAGACGCGCGCAAACACTGAGCACTGACCGGATGCGTCCGGTCAAACAGAGACCGCGTCCGGTTCAGCGTCCGGTCACCTCTGTGACCTCTGTTCGCCTCCGTTTCTTCGCGTCCGGCGCAGTGGAAAATAGGCGTCCGGTCACCTCTCTCTACCGCTCAAACTCCACCGCCTTCGCAAATGTGCTAACATCACCAAGTGTACAACACTATGTGCATGTGTGTTAGCATTTTCACAATCATTTTTGAGGCGTTAAGTTAGCTCTCCACTAGATCTAAATGCATATGCAAATGAATCTTCATCTAGTGGCACTTAAGTGATCAATAGCCCCAAAAATTCCCCTCTTTATAGTACGGCTATCGATCCTAAGCCATCCACACCCTCTATGGTGTCTTGGATGCAAAATGGAAAACCCTATCTTATACCTTTGCCTTGAGCTCCATGATTTGGCTTTGCACCTTCATTAAACTCCATCATGGCAAGCACTTGATCACATCACCATTGCTTGATCCTTGCTTCACCATGTCATTACACCAACCACATCATAGCTACACACATGTCTTTGCTATGTGGTTAGTACTAGGTATTGTCACTAATTACCAACACCAAACATAGGACTTTCAGCTGTGCAGCCGTCCAAATGCCAAGAGCGGCGGGCACTGCGTCGAGGGCAGGGTGCGCGTGCAAGTCGAAGCGAGGCGGACGGAGGCGGGCTACATGGGCGTCCGGACACCCGCCCTTCCGAGCGCTAGGCATGCCCAAAAAAATGGTTAGAGGGTATTGTGGAGAAAAGATAGCGTCAATAGCTAAAATCTCAAGGTAGAATGCGCGTCCGTCCGGACATCCGGGTGCTGGCCACACCAAAAAAAAGTGGTTAGAGGGTATTGTGGAGAAAATATAGCGTCAAATAGCTAAAATCTCAAGGTAGAATAGGATCATATAGCTATAGATTTTTTAATCTAGAATTTAGATTCTAGAATCCAGATTTTAAGGGATTCAAATAGCCTTAATTTGCATCTGTCCGGTGTGTCTCCAAGAGTCGAGTTTGGTTCTAACAACTAGTGTTGGTCTACAATGTCTATGGTTCGATTTCAATTTCCCATAGTACAATTCAAGGCTACACCAAAGGGCAAAGGTCCTCTTAGATCTGTTCGAAACCTAACAACCTTAGAACTCTCAACAAAAAAAAGTAGGGGTGAAAGCGGTACAAGAAAATCTTGTGTCGTTTGATATCCTTTTCTATATTATGATATCATTTCCATTTTTATCAAAACATAAAAGTTGTCATTTTATGATTTTAGTTTTAACACAACTATTTTTCATTATTTATTTTGATAAAAATAGAAAAAATCCAGTAGAACTCACTTTCGTTTTCATAATATAGTTGTTATTTTCATAATATAGTTGTCAATGTTCTCGCTGGCGGCTTGGAAGAACATTGACTAAAATCCATAAACTACTCCATTAAAATATAAGAGTTGTTATTTCAACATTAACGTGTGCGCATCTTTTGAAATGACTGATTGGCCCAAGAGAAAGAGTTTGAGTTAGGTTCTACAGTTTTAATGCATCAACCTTAGTCTATGCAAGAAACTACTTCAACCCACTTGTAAATTGTAATACTACCCCTAGAAGTCAAAAGATCACACCAATTACAAGTCCTTTGGGTCATCACTCTAAGCAACTCCTTAGTGAAGAGCACACTAAGAATAAGTCTAGTTGTGGAATTAAACTAAGCACACTCTAGCATGGAGAATCTAGTTGCCACGACACAATGATTCTTGCACTTAACAAAGAGCAAATCACAAAGCTATGATAAGAAAGTAAAAGCAGAGGACAAGCGACAACCAAATCTTTTCCTATGGTCTCAGGTAGTTGCCACTACCCACTAATCCACATTGGAGCATTGAAGAGTTACCAAGACTCAATACTCCTGAGTCACCAAGACTCAAGTCTCAATTAGTGAATACCCCATCTCCACTTTGGATCGGTGGGTTTCACACCGAACACGACATAGGAGCACATCAGGACGGCAAGGACACCATGTGGCCACAATGTGAGACAAGCCCCCTGGTCACACACACTCGTGTGTTCATCAATCGCCAAAACCCTAATTCAGAAATTGGGACCTATACATGTTCAACGCTCATAGAAGTGAGTATGCGTGCATGTACATGAACGTCCATATTTGTATTGTGTTAAAAAAAACTTGAACAGGTACCCGGGTGTTGAAATCTGCATATACGTGACATTCCACTCCATCGAATATTTTCTTAATAAAGCAATTTCATCCCCTTCCCCTCCAATGAGGTACAATGCACGATGCACCTGGCAATTAATTATTACCGTCGTCCAAGCCAATGGCTATGGTAAGACCGTAAGATACCAACAAATAGTGACCAATGCCAGCAATAGTGTCTCCTCAAAAAATGCCAGCAATAGTAATGAACTTATATTTGGCGAAGAACATAGTAAGCAACTTAAGCAAAGACAAAGAGCTAAGCACAAAGAAAAAACTATATTTGGCGAAGAACTTCGTCCAATTTAGGATCATCATAATGCCGTTTGTCCTCCAGAATTAGCACAATCCAATTTAGGCTGTGTTTAGTTTCTCATGAAATGCAAAATGCAAAATACCAACTACTTTGGAATGATGAAATGCAAAATGCCAAAATTTTCATGGGTGTGTTTAGTTCCATCCAAAATGCCAAATTTTTCATGGGGTGGGTGAGAGCTTTTTGGCTTTTTGGCCTTTTTTTTTTGTCTCTTGAGACCAAAATCCAAAATGGAGAATGGATACCTTTTTGCCAAAAATTTTGCATAGCGTTTAGTTCCATTTTGCAAAATAGTGGGCCAAAACCCAAAATTTTTTTTGGACGAAATGGAGAACTAAACACACCCTTAGAAAAGGTGCTACAAGACAGTGGTCAGCTATGAAGCAGACAAGTACCCAAATATGCCTCAATCCAGAACGGAAAACCCGTTGACCAGGTCCTTACCTCTCATCTCTCAAATAGACGATGCTCTTCAGCACGTCAAAATATAGCGACTCCCAACGAACACGGCCCGCCACACAAACAACGGTGAAACCATGCATCCACGTCCGTCCGTACGAAGCCATTTCGTGGTCAAGGCCGCTATAAATTTGCTCCCCGTCCGAATCAACGACAAGCTTGCGGCCCAAGATGGCAAAGGCTCTCCTAGGTGGCCTGTCGGCGATCCTCGTCGTCGCGGTGGTCGTCGGCGTGGTCGCCACCGTCACCCGCTCCGGCAGGAAGGCCGGCGACAACTTCAACGTCCCGGGGGAGGCCTCCCTTGCCACGTCCGGCAAGTCGGTCAAGTCCCTGTGCGCGCCCACGTTGTACAAGGAGTCGTGCGAGAAGACGCTCTCCCAGGCCACCAATGGCACCGAGAACCCCAAGGAGGTGTTCCACAGCGTCGCCAAGGTGGCGCTGGAGTCTGTCAAGACGGCGGTGGAGCAGTCCAAGAACATCGGCGAGGCCAAGGCCAGCGACTCCATGACCGAGAGCGCGCGCGAGGACTGCAAGAAGCTCCTCGAGGACGCCGTGGACGACCTCAGGGGCATGCTCGAGATGGCCGGCGGCGACATCAAGGTGCTGTTCAGCCGGTCCGACGACCTCGAGACGTGGCTCACGGGCGTCATGACGTTCATGGACACCTGCATCGACGGCTTCGTCGACGAGAAGCTCAAGGCCGACATGCACTCCGTGCTGCGCAACGCCACCGAGCTCAGCAGCAACGCGCTCGCCATCACCAACAGCCTCGGCGGGATCCTCAAGAAGCTGGACCTCGACATGTTCAAGAAGGACTCGCGCCGCCGGCTCCTGTCGGAGCAGGACGAGAAGGGCTGGCCCGTGTGGATGAGGTCGCCGGAGAGGAAGCTGCTGGCGGCGGGCAACCAGCCTAAGCCGAACGCGGTGGTGGCCAAGGACGGCAGCGGGCAGTTCAAGACCATCCAGCAGGCCGTGGACGCAGTGCCCAAGGGCCAGCAGGGGAGGTACGTCATCTACGTGAAGGCCGGTCTCTACGACGAGATCGTCATGGTCCCCAAGGACAAGGCCAACATCTTCATGTACGGCGACGGGCCCAAGCAAACCCGCGTCACCGGCAAAAAGAGCTTCGCCGACGGCATCACCACCATGAAGACGGCCACCTTCTGTGAGAAGCAGATCTTCTTTTTCTTTTTTGTTTTGATAATAAAAACACAAACGGGTGGTTGGGTACGCTTATTTGATGGATGGATTCGCATGCAGCCATCGAGGCGTCCGGGTTCATCTGCAAGAACATGGGCTTCCACAACACGGCCGGCGCGGAGAAGCACCAGGCGGTGGCCCTCCGCGTGCAGGGAGACCTCGCGGCGTTCTACAACTGCCGGTTCGACGCGTTCCAGGACACGCTGTACGTGCACGCCCGGCGCCAGTTCTTCCGCAACTGCGTCATCTCCGGCACGATCGACTTCATCTTCGGCAACTCGGCGGCGGTGTTCCAGAACTGCCTCATCATCACGCGGCGGCCCATGGACAACCAGCAGAACTCGGTGACCGCGCACGGCCGCACCGACCCCAACATGAAGTCCGGGCTCGTCATCCAGAACTGCCGCCTGGTGCCCGACCAGAAGCTCTTCCCCGACCGCTTCAAGATCCCCTCCTACCTGGGCCGCCCCTGGAAGGAGTTCTCGCGCCTCGTCATCATGGAGAGCACCATCGCCGACTTCATCAAGCCCGAGGGGTACATGCCCTGGAACGGCGACTTCGGCATCAAGACGCTCTACTACGCCGAGTACAACAACCGCGGCCCCGGCGCCGGCACCAGCAAGAGGGTCAACTGGCCCGGGTTCCACGTCATCACCCGGAAGGACGCCGAGCAGTTCACCGCCGGGCCGTTCATCGACGGCGCGACGTGGCTCAAGTTCACCGGCACGCCGCACATCCTCGGGTTCAAGTTCTAAGACCGCATGCATGGCATGGCATACAGCACGTACGCGATAGTGAGGTGGCACATACGTGTTTGTGTGTATGTACAATGATTGACAGACGTGCAAGCAGATATGTACCTGAGGTGTCGCAGGACAGGAGGGCTAACGTTTGTACCTTTACCATTTTTCTTTCCTTTTTCATTCCTTTGGCTGTTTCTCTTGGTGAAATTCTTCAGTAAACGAAAAGTCTTGCAGAGCAGCTGATCATTTCTCCACACGGCGGGTATTTTTTTTTACCAACAAGTGATTAGCACGCACTAATGACCAAATAATATGACAATATTCTCACTTTTTAGGTATCTAATTTTTAGTTGTTGTTCAGATAACATTCATTTTTTTGTTTGACTATAAAAAAATTATACATTATATATGTATCATGAGTTGTCCTTTTAATTGTACTCCGTACTATGATGTCTAAGATTGTTGCCAACCTAGCGAAGCCCTTTTTTTTAGCTGTGCCGTGAAGTGCAATTTTCTAGTATGTGTTTTAGAGATGTGGTTGAAAAAAACCCCGATCTATAGAGATTTCCCATCTATGTCCAATCGGAGAATCAAGTCCCTTTCATAAAGAGAGAGAGAATAGAAGCGACTCGCTTGCGACGTCGGCTTATAGTCTCTACCACGCCAGCCACCATCATGCCTCTTTGGTTTTGGACGAAGCCAAGTGAGACACGCTATAGACGAAGGAAGTGCCCACTATATTTGGCCATTTGGCCCGAGCACTATGGGCCGGCCCAGGCACGGCCCGACCCGACTCACTTCGTGCCCATGCCTGACACGGCCCATCGGCCCAGGCATGGCATGGATAATGGGCCGACACGATGTGGCCCGTTTATTCTCCACCGTTGATGAGCACCTTATGAACCAGAGCCGTTGCTTACCAGTATATAAGCATCCCTCCCTCACCCAAACCCTAACTTCCTCCTCTCTCTCTCCCCACTCATTTCCTCAATAGCGCCGATGCGAAGACAGGAGGGTGCGGGAGGCGCGCGCAATCGCGGGGCCATGCCTCGAGGGCCTTAGGGCGGCGGCGCGCCGGCGCATCTGCAGCAGCGGTGGGCGACCAGCGGTGGCAGAGCAGCGCGCGGCCGGCAGCGGCGTATCTTCGCGCAGCGCTCGACCAGTGGCGATGGAGGACCGCGCAGGCCGGTAGTGACGGAGGAGCGCGTGGCCGGCGGTGGCACATATTCTTCCCCAGCGTGGCCGGCAGCGGCACATGTTCTTCCCTTGCGTGGCTGGCGGCGCATGTTCTTCCACAGCGTGGCCGGCTGAAAGCCCAAGTTTGGTTTTGGTAATTAATGACACCAAGTTGCTAATGCCATGCATTAAGTGTTTTGAGTTAGGCATAAGCAACACATGTGATGAAGGTGTATGTGGCAAGGAATGGTGGCCACAAGATCACAAAGAGATGGTGCATGGACATGAAATGATGATCATGGTGAAGAGGCACATAAAATGATGGACTTGATGATCAAGTGGAGGAAAAGGATCTAAGAGCGCAAGGCAAAGGTATAACCATAGGGTTTTCCTTTTGCCGGTCCAAGATGAGTAGAGAAGTGATTGCCCGGGTTTAGGATACATAGCCGACTATCAAGAGGGGCAATCACGGTTAGCTCGGGAATCAAGTGCCACTAGATCATTGTCTTGAGCATATGCATTAGGATCTAGTTGAGAGCTAACATAACGCCTTAAAAATGTTTGTGAAATGCTAACACACATGCACATGGTGGTGTCCACTTGGTGGTGTTAGCACTTTTGCGAAGACGGTGGAGTTTAAGCGGTAAAGAGGGGTTTGGGTTCCTCTCTCCCTCCCGCTGAGCTTGCGAGGCGGGATTCGGCGCTTTTTGGGGAAGTGAAATGCCTATTTTCTACTGCACCGGAAGTCGGAAAAGAAACGGAGGCGAACGGCGGTCACTGTGGTGACCGGACGCTGCACCGGACGCGGTCACGTTTTGACCGGACGCGTCCGGTCAGTTCTTCAGCTATCTGACACGCGGGAATTAGGGTTTGCAACCAGCGCATCCGGTCCCTCACGGAACCGGAGCGTCCGGTCAGGCACCCAGAGGGGTAGAGCTGTACGTTGAGCCGATCGGACACGCGGCGCGTCCGGTCACGTGCGATCGGACGCGTCCGGTCACGGTGGGAGCTTACTGGACTCCGATCGGACGCCAGGTGTAGCGCGTCCGGTCAAACGCTAGAGCGCGTCCGGTCACGGCAACGGTAACTTCTGACGCGTCCGGTCACCCTGACCGGAGCGTCCAGTCAGCTCGTTTTGAATTGTGTCGTCCGGTAACGGCTAGCTGTGTACCCCTTCGCTATAAATAGAAGTTGTCCAGGGTTTGAGGGCAACTCTTGCACTTTTTGAGACCTAGAGACATCCTTTGAGCTAGAGAACAACCCCTCCACTCATCTCTTTGCTTAGTTGCACATCTTGAGTGAGATTGAGTGAGATTCAGGTGCATTGCTTGAGAGTTGCATTCTAGAGGCACTTGATCTTCGAGTTGCTGCGGATTTCTTGTTACTCTTCCGTGTTTCCCGACACGGTAGACGGCTTGGAGCAGCGGAGGTGATTGAGCTCACAATTGAAGATTGTTGGAGCCCTCACCAAGTGTTGTAAGGGGTTCTTGATCCTTCCCCGCGGGAGTTCACAAATTGGATACTCAAGTGGAGCTCGTGGCTTAGAGGATCCCCATCTTGTGTGCGGTTGTGTGGCGCCCGCTGAGGGCTCGACTCTTGATAGTCGATTAGCTCACGAACCGACAAGTGGGTGCATTGCCACAACGAGGAGTAGCTTGCCGGGAAGTAAGTGAACCTCGGTAAAAATCTTGTGTCATCTCTTTGCCGAGGATTTCTCTTGTGGTTGATCATTGTGATTGATTCTTCGAGTGCATTACTTCTCTACATCGTTGGTATAAGAATCAAGTCACTTGCTCTTTACTTTCTTGTACTAATCCTAGTGCAGGTTGCTTAGTGTAGCTTTTATCACATAGGAGTAAGTAGCTTAGTGACTTAGTCTTGTTGGTGTGTATTAGAGATCATAGCCTTGTGTAACAGAACCGCCCAATTATACGAGATTAAGTAGGAAAATCACCCAACGAGAGGACAATTTAACAAACTTAAGCCCGTATAACCCGGTAGTCCGTGAAATCTCGACGGATTTCAAACCATTCACATAACAGCCAAGATCGTACTAAGTTTAGCGGTCACCGTCATAAGTTACATAAAAGTTCGTGGCACAAAATACATCGAAGTTTAAACATAGTTATTACAAACCAGGTTCAAATAAAAAGTAGCGGAAGCAGTAGTTCAAATCACGCACACACACAGCGTTTTGAAATAAAGTGCTAGCTTGTGATCATCTCAAGCAAAAGCATCAGACGAGAAGTAGTGAATGACCATTGCCCATGGTCCTAAGCTTCGCCCATCGCAGGGTAGAGACAGTTGATACAGTAACCATAGTACATCTGTCCATCTGCAACAAGTGGGAACAAAGCCCTGAGTACGAGAAGGTACTCAGCTAGACTTACCCGACAGAACCAAAACAAAATGACACCAAGGATCATGATAGGCTTTTTGGTGGGGTAGCTGACTCAGTTGCAAGAAAAGCATTTTAACTTAACAGTTCTTTTACAAAAGCATGCAATATTTTAATCTTTATTACCCTGTCAGCTATGTTGCACTTATGCCAGAGTAACCATGTAATTAAGCAAGTAAGGATTACCATTGATCATTAACAATAATTACCATGTCATCTTCCACATAACTATCCAAGTGTTCATCATTATTACTACGATGAAGTAGCTCAAGTCAAGTGTTCACTATCCAGTGAACGATGGCGATTCGAATCGATTATTAACCAGCTGGTAATTTATTCCTCACACAAACCTCACTCACCCGCTAAAGTGAGGTATTGGTCACCGAGTCAACCATTTAGGTAAAGTCGCGAGCTTGCCAGGAACCACATATACCCAGGGGCCGCCCGACTGCTCTTTGGCCTTATCATCGCGCCCCCGTTTCCTGCCACTACTGCTCCGGTACAGTGCGTTGCGGGCAATCCACTCGGCCCGAATAATCTCCTGGCTTCGCGGTCGAAAGGTACTTTATTCGGCCAGCTAAATGTGAGGCATGCGTTCAACATGACTCGAGGCCCAACAACGGACGGTCCTTAATCGACACAGACGGAAGACACTACAGTCC
This sequence comes from Saccharum hybrid cultivar R570, assembly GCA_038087645.1. NCBI lineage: Eukaryota > Viridiplantae > Streptophyta > Magnoliopsida > Poales > Poaceae > Saccharum > Saccharum hybrid cultivar. Next base: position 16,635,464 of record JAQSUU010000534.1, on the reverse strand, counting down.
GGAACCCTGCAAGCTTCCGTCCGGTCTCAGGTTCATTTCAACACTTAGTTATTCTCATATGACATTCTTTCACATAAATCCAGGAAACCCCCTATAGCTCGCGGATGACAGACAATCACCCGACTTCTACCGGTCTAAGCAAACTAAGCAATTATTGACCGCAGACACCAGGGTAACAAGGATCGGGTAAAGCAAGGTGAAACAAGGTATAATGCAGCAACGTTTGCAAACAACTCCTAAACGTAATGCATCAAATTAAGTAAAGTCAATATTAAATTATTTGCAAACCGGGAGAGAAATGCTCCGGGGCTTGCCTCTCTCAAACGAGCTCGGACGGTGGTCGGGGCACTCCGGAAGATCTTCACCGACCTCCTCTTCGGCTTCGGTCAACTCCTGCTCTGGCACCTCGGACTGCTCTTCTGGGTCCTCGGGAACTGCTACCGGGGTCACTTTCTGCGATCCTTTATGATGCAGAAGTATAAGTGCTCATGCCTAGGTGTATTGCAGGGATGACATGAGAGGATGATGATGAATGCATGAGATGTAAATGAGCATGTTACTTTATTTGGATTACGGGGAACTTACAACTCTTCTACAAGGTAGTCTACATCATCCAAGAACATGTACTCGAAAACTACCACCATTATTCTCTACCATGCAAAGGCACTTTGACACTCAAGATGCTTCAAAGATGCACCAAAGTATAGTTTACTAACTAATCTTGCATTAAAGAGTGAATGTAAACCCTAATTAGCCCTATGCTTGAACAGCAACACATAGTTTAGTAGCACAGAAAAATCTTAGAAAATTACAGTGGATTACTAATATCAAAACTAGCCTGCCACAAGATTTTCATTGCATTTGGATTACTAGAACTGTCTATACAAAAATAACAAGCTAAGGCCTAAAAATGAATATTAAAATACTTTGCATTATGAAAAGTATCAAACAACAGATTTAGAAATTTTTCTACTTTCTACTCAGTAAACAAACACTATAGAAAAATTATTACTTGCATGTTTTATTCAAATTTATTTAATTAACAAAAATAACAATTATTAGTGATAGAAAGCATTTGAACTACACCTACACAATTTTCTACAGAACAGACATGATATAAATTTTTCCTAGCAAGTACATGGCACAAAAAGATTAACAAACTTGGAATCACATTTTTCTGACTTTTCTAGGATTTATTAAGCATTTATCAAGAAAATAGTCATTTCAATAGTTAATTAAAAACTCTACAGGAAAGTATCTTAAATTTGATATGCAATAATTTTATATCATAGATCTGGTTCCAATGAATCTAGAGAAATTTATTTCACAATTTTTGGAGCTGAAATGACTACTAAAACATTTTCCAAAGCATTTTCATCAAGAATAATAAAAGGAAAAAAAAATAGAAATGAATTTTTCATAACGGCACTGGGCCGGCCCGGGGAGTCAAGCGACCCATAGCCGTTCTCGGCCTGGCTTGCTCGCGCGGGGGAAACGGCCGAGCCGGCCCGCTCGGGGCGCGGCCCACAGGGCGTAGCCCAGACCAGACCGAAGAGGGAAGGGGGACAGAGCGTCCTCGCCGGCGTCCGTGGCCTCGACGTCGCGGCGGTGGCCGAGGGCCAACGGCCAGCTCTGGCCAAGCCGAGACCAGCGACCTCGCGCGCGATGTTTGCAAATGAGTGGCGAACTCGAGAGGGAGACGCGGGAGGGCAGAGAGAGAGCGAGTGAGGCGGTGCGCGGGGCATGGGTTCGGCGGTACCGACGCGGTGGCGCGGCGGGGCGAGGGAAATTGAGCCCTACCGGGGCAAACGAGGAGATGGCGACACCCGTTCAGAGGAGGGGAGAATGGGGCGGAGCCTTGTGCACGGCCAATCGGACGGTGGTGGTCCACCGGTGCCGGAACAGGGCGGTGAAGGTGGAGGCGCTCGGTGGCGAGCGGCGTTCCGCTGCGGTTTCACCGGAGGGAGGAAGAAGGGAAGCAAACCAGGCGCAAGTGGGAGGGAGACCAGGTGCCCAGGCGATTTTGAAGCGGAGCGCGGGCACGGGGTCCACGGCGGCCACGCGGTGGCGTCGCCGGCATGCGGCCGCCACGCGGCGGGCGATTTCTGCCGGGGCGACAGCGTGCGCGCGCGCGAGCGGGAAGAAGGGAGGGGAGGCTGGCTGGGCCGGGCCGAGGCGGAGGCAGACGCGGGCGCGCGCGGGAGTGGCGCGGGCCGTTTCGGCCAGCCGGCCGAAACCGTGGCGGCGGCCTGCTAAGCTGGTTTTGATCTTTTTCAAATTTTTCATTTCAAATCAAATTCAAACACAGATTTCAAACCCCATTTTGAACAAGAAGAAGACATTTTCTGGAATTGACCAAAAAATAAAAGTTGCTTAGAATTTAATTCTCTACAACTTTGATTAAGGGGCCAACTAAAAATTCTCAATAGATTTTGAATTGAAGAATAAAAGCTAAAATAGGGAGTGTTTTTGAATATTTTTAATTAATATTTTTGAACAAGTTTTTGACAAAACTTTGAGTCATCTAGTTGCTCCAAAAATTGAACTATAGTTCTAAGTGATATAAGATTTGTAGTTGCAAAATTTTGATGGAATGTGATTAGCACATTAATATATTACATCTCAAATACCACTTTCCAAGCTTTTATTTCATTCAAGTTATAATATTATCACACATGATTATGATGATATGAAATGCCATGCAAATGCTTGCGTAACACCGGAGTGTTACAGCCCTCCCTCCTTATAAAAATCTCGTCCCGAGATTTGGGTTACGAACCATTTATTATAAAAATCTTCGTACGCTTTTTGTAAGTATTCACCCGTTTCCCACGATGCATCCCCTTCATCATGATGACTCCATTGTATCTTATACGTTTTCACCACACTATTTCGAGTAGCCCTCTCCTTGGAATCCAAAACTCGAATTGGCTGCTCACGATACACCAGATCTGACTTAAGTTTTATGCCTCGAGGTTCAATTCTTTCCTCTGGAACGCGCAAACACTTCTTGAGATGTGATACGTGAAAAACTGAGAATATAGCACCCATTGCTTCCGGTAATTCCAATTTGTAAGCCACTGGACCCTTCCTTTCCAAGATTTTGTAAGGTCCTACAAATCTGGCGGCGAGCTTTCTGCGTATACCAAACCGCTTCTTTTTCATTGGCATGACTTTTAGATAAACATAGTCACCAACTTCGAATACAAGCGGTCTCCTTCTCTTATCCGCATAACTTTTCTGTCGTGACTGAGCTGCTCTCATATTTTGTTGGATGATATGAACTTTCTTTTCGGCTTCCTCCATGAAGTCAATACCATAATACCTTCTTTCCCCTGGCTCAATCCAGTTTAAAGGGGTTCTACACTTTCGGCCATACAGAGCCTCAAAAGGCGCCATCTTGATACTTTCTTGATAGCCATTATTGTACGTGAACTCTGCTAACGGTAACCATGACTCCCATGAACCTCTGGAAGACAACACACAAGCTCTTAACATATCCTCTAAAACAGCATTAACTCTTTCAGTCTGACCATCTGTTTGAGGATGATAGGCAGTGCTACGAATCAGACTAGTCCCCAAACCTTTGTGCAAATGCTCCCAAAAGTGAGCAGTGAATTGTGACCCTCTGTCAGACACTATAGTCTTTGGTATGCCATGCAATCTCACAATCTCCGCAATGTACTTCTCGGCATATTGAGGTGGTCTATACTCTGTCTTGACAGGCAAAAAGTGGGCTGTCTTGGTAAGACGATCCACAATTACCCAAATCGAATCGTGACCTTTCTGAGTAGTAGGCAGACCCGTGATGAAATCCATACTTATATCATCCCACTTCCAACTAGGTACTGACAAAGGTTGTAGCAATCCGGCAGGTTTCATGTGAATCGCTTTCACTCTATAACATGTGTCACATCTGGCTACATAAGCTGCAATTTCCTTCTTCATCTTTGTCCACCAATAACGAGGTCTTAGCTCTTGATACATTTTACTGCTGCCAGGATGAATGGACAACTTAGAGAGATGAGCTTCATCCATAATTTTATTCTTAAGCTCTCTATCCTTTGAAACAACAAGACGGTTGTCGAACCACAACACATCTTGCTCATCCACTCTGAAGTGTTTCGAGGGTTCTTCTTTAATTTTCTTTTTGATGTGGAATACCCCCTTGTCTGCCTTCTGACCTTCTATTATCTTACTTTCTAAGGAGCAACTGATCTGAATACTATGTAACACGGCAGGGTGTATTAGATTAAAACCATCTTCGAGTAAGGGTTGCATATTCAGACAATGTGACTTTCTACTCAAAGCATCAGCTACCACATTGGCTTTCCCAGGGTGATACTGTACATTTAAGTTATAATCTTTGATTAGTTCTAACCATCTTCGCTGTCTCATGTTCAATTCTGGTTGGGTGAAAATGTACTTGAGACTCTTATAATCGGTGAAAATATTGCACACATTACCAAGTAAATAGTGTCTCCAAATCTTTAAGGCATGCACTACAGCGGCAAGTTCAAGATCATGTGTCGGATAATTGATTTCATGTTTTCTCAACTGACGGGAGGCATAAGCAATGACTCTTCCTTCTTGCATCAGAACACAGCCTAATCCTGTTTTTGATGCGTCGCAGAACACATCAAAAGGCTTCTCGATGTCTGGTTGTGCAAGAACTGGAGCAGTGGTTAACAGTTTCCGCAAGGTGTGGAAAGCTGTCTCACACTCCTCTGTCCACACAAACTTGTGATCTTTCTGTTACAGATTTGTCATCGGCTTGGCAATCTTCGAGAAGTCTGGGATAAAGCGGCGATAGTAACCAGCTAACCCTAGGAAACTCCTGACTTCTGACACTGTGGTTGAAGTTTTCCAATCCATAACCTCTTGCACTTTGCTCGGATCTACCGAAACTCCATTCTCAGATAGAATATGACCAAGGAAAGGAACTTTCTTCAACCAAAATTCACATTTGCTGAACTTAGCATACAACTTATGATCTCTCAGTCTGGTCAAAACAATTCTCAGATGCTCTTCATGATCTTTCTCATTCTCAGAGTATACTAGAATGTCATCAATGAAGACAACTACAAACTTGTCCAACTCTGGCATGAAAACCGTATTCATCAGATACATAAAATATGCAGGAGCATTTGTTAAGCCAAACGACATAACAAGATACTCGTACAACCCGTATCTGGTAGAAAAGGCGGTTTTCGGAACATCTTGCGGCCTAATCTTTATCTGATGATACCCTGATCTTAGGTCTATCTTGGAGAACACTCTAGCTTTAGCCAACTGATCAAACAAAACGTCGATATGAGGCAAAGGATATTTATTCTTGATAGTTACAACATTCAGAGGTCGATAATCCACACACATCCTTAGAGTACCCTCTTTCTTTTTCTTCACGAACAAGGCAGGACATCCCCATTCAGACTTACTTGGGCGGATAAACCCCTTCTTTAATAATTCTTCCAGTTGCTTCTTCAGCTCAGCTAACTCATCCGGAGGCATCCGATAGGGTCTCCTCGAAATAGGAGCTGTCCCGGGGATCAACTCGATTCCAAACTCAACATCTCTATCTGGAGGAAGGCCAGGTAACTCGTCTGGAAACACATCCGGGAACTCACACACTACCGGGATCTGGTAGATAGGAACAACTTCCATGGCACAGGTCACACTCACAAGGTTTGTTCTTTTAGGCAATGGTACCCGAAAAGTACCCTCTGCCTGGGGATCCTTAAGGGTAAGCATCCGACTGCTTGTATCTATGACTGCTCCCCAGTCCTTCATCCAGTTCATTCCTATTATTACATCCAAAACTAGTCCAGGCATAACTACCAGGTTCACTCGAAACTTCCGACTACCTAACTCAAGGGTTGCCCCTCTAACCATCTTATTGGTTAACACATCAGCCCCTGCTGAACTTATGCGATAACCATAACTCAAATCTGTGCATAGTTGTTCATGCTTCCGTGCAAATGCTTGACTCATAAAAGAATGCGAGGATCCAGAATCAAATAGAACAACTGCAGGGTGATGGTTAACAAGAAACTTACCGGCAGTTACAGGCTCTCCCTCAGGAATCTCATCAACGGTGGTGTGGTGCACACGAGCATTGTAAGTCTGTTGCTTCATTTTAGGTGGATAAGGGCAGAACTTTGAAAAGTGGCCTGGCTGACCACAATTGTAGCAGGGCCCCTTCACTGTACCAGCAGATCCTATAGCTCCCTTGGAGTTGCTCTGTTCTGCAGCTGCGGTGATCTTTGCTGGCGGCACGGCCATCTTGTACGGCTTCTGTGGTCCCTTATAGTTCTGGGTCTTATGCTGTGGAGGCCTGAACCTTGCACCAGGTGCGGACAGACGATAAGAAGGATGATTTGCAGTGACAACTCTGGACTGGGATGGTCCTGACTCAAACATCCTCTTGCGATTCTTGGATGCGGTGTAGGCGTTATTGTTCTTTTCTTGTTTCAAATAATCACTGACAAAGTCATTGAATCTAGCGCGGGTATTGGTACCCACATGCTTCATCATCTTCGGACTTAACCCTCTCTTGAAACTAGCAATTCTCTTTGCATCTGTGTCGACCATGTCTGGAGCATAACGGCACAAGTTGTTAAAGGCATGCAGATACTGTGTCACAGTCTTGGTACCCTGATTCAAGGCCAAGAACTCTCCGAGCTTCATTTCAACCAACCCTGGGGGAATATAAACTCCCTTAAACGCTTCAGTGAATTCCCTCCAAGTAATCTGGGCATTGGGAGGAAAGGTGGTGCGGTTGTGCTTCCACCACATTCCTGCCGGTCCCTGTAGCTGATGTGCAGCATACTCTGTTTTCAGAACTTCTGTCAGCCTCAACACACGGAACTTATCTTCCATAGTGTTGATCCATTCCTCAGCATCGAGTGGTTTTGCTGCTTCCTTAAAAATAGGTGGCCTAGTATCCATGAAATCCTTGAAATTGCTGTACTAGTTCACCCCATGGCCACCACCTTGATTATTACCTCTCTAAACATTTTTAGCGATGGTACACAGAAAATCTTCCATATTCCTCTGTGATTGCTCGGCATTGCGCTGGCTTCCAAGGAACTGCGCGAAGAACACCTCTGCAGTGAGCGGTGGAGGAGGAGGCAATTGTGGCTCTGGCTGTGGCTCCTGGTGGTTGACGTTGTTTGCACCACCCCCACCAGCTCCTGCACCGTTGCCACTAGTTTCAGCGGCCTCATACATGGCACGGCGAGTGTTTGCCATCTGCATATTCCAGCAACAAGTAATAATTGAGCGAAGTTGTAGTAATTGTATTCGAATGAACAATCATGCCATACTGAATTCATTGGAGAGAACAAGTCATACAATAAAATAGAGGCACAATAATCACATTCCAATTAAAACAACATCACTAATTAAGTTACTTCGAATGCAACCTCGCGTTCCAACACAACCACGTTGCCAGCATACACACACTGGACTTTTATGCGTTCGGGCATCGCATACACAACCAAGATCCAAAAGATCGTCAGTCTCAAGATCAAACAGGATACAACACGATACATGGAAACCAAAAGAAGGCCATCGCGACAAAGCCTAGCTACTAACACAGGACACTATCCTACTCTTCGGGGTCGTCGTCGAGGTCGGAGGCATCACCATTGCTACTTTCAGCAGCAGCGTCGTCGTCGACGTCCATCTGGGCGGCGTCCGGAGGAGCATACGGGCCCATCCCGTTGTAGAGGGCATGAAACTCTTCATGCAAGTTAGCATTGTACTCTTCTAGCTCCTCGACCCTCTGCCTCAGAAGGTCCCTCTCGTTCCAGGCTTCATTCCTTTCTTGCACTAGCTGTCCCATCATGCGGTCTGCATTTCTGTTGGCCTGAGTCAACGTCTGCACCTGCTGCATGGAACTCTCGCCTCTCTCGAGAGCCCGGTCCCGCTGCAAGCTCATGTCGGCCAACTGCTCCTGCAAGCTAGCTATAGCACGTGCTTGCTTCTTCTTCTGCTTCCTTGCTTCAAGCCGGTCATCGCCACACAGACCAGTCAAGGTCCAATAGGTACTCTCAAGACCCTGGTATGCTCTGATGGCTGCATACATGGCACTCATGGCGTGGTTGTCGCTAGCCCGTCCTTCACTGGGGCCTCTAACCAGGGCACTTCCTTGCGGTTGCACCCAAATGGCATCGCGAGGATCATCTCTCAGAAAAGTACCGGCCAAAGCTGCTGCCAACTCATTGGGGAACCTGCTCATGATGTCTCGGATGACGCGAAAGGCTGCGCCCTCTGCACCCTTAGCAGGAGTGCGTCCTTCAAACTCCAAATGCCAACCATCCCATTCTGGCGCATCACCAAGAGCAGGGACGGTGATTTCCACGACTGCAAGTCCATCCTCAGCTAGCTGGCTCTCGCTCCAAGAGTACACCGGCTCTTGACCCTCCGGGTACCCCACATCATGGAGCACTCTCCAAAGCAAGGTGGGCATGCCAAACTCGCTTAGAAAAGTGTCCGTGCTGCGGTGCTCCCGCGGGGCCATCTGACGACGGGGTGCTCTTCCGCCGGTGGACTTACGGGCAGTCTGCTTCGTGCGGGCCATCTGTAGCACAAGTTTTAATTACCCGGTGAGAACATATTTTAAGTTGATGTCACTTTTATCAAAATGGGATAATCCTTTTATAAGGGGAGGAATGCATGTCATGAATGAAATGCACAAGCAACATGATGCATGCACGAGTCTTACATTCTCACAAACTTAGAAAATAAGGACATCTAACGATGAATTCGGTGGCACACAAACGATCTCTCATATACGTAACTAATTCGATCTACACGATAACGCTGTTACGTACCTGCAGAAAATTCATTTCAGCCCATTCCCCATGAATGCATGAAAGCAGTAAATCTACCTACACGCTCTACACGAATCCCCAGATGCGTGTACAACGGTAGTAACTACCCAAACACATCGTCCTAGTGACGGCATCACCCCAACGGACGGAACACCCACACATGCGATACTTTCATAAAAACATGTGTAAAACATGTAATTATTCTAGTATCATATAAGCACTCTCCCTAGATCGGCGGTGTATCCGATCATGCTCTCACAGCTCACACTTACCGAAGCGTAGAGGTAACTGATCCATACATTACCACTCAATTAAGTGGCACTCATACAATAGCACGCCGTATGAGCAACGAAAAGAGAAATATGGTGCAAGAACCCCAAGTTAGTACTTAAATAGCCACCTAGAGTCCTTAACTGGGCATACAGGATATGATCACTGGCACACTTTTAGTTTGAAAATCACACTTTTTAAACAGAATTTTGTTTTAAATACACTTATGAACAGTAATCACGCTAAACCATGCTTCGATGCCAGCTGTAACAGAACCGCCCAATTATATGAGATTAAGTAGGAAAATCACCCAACGAGAGGACAATTTAACAAACTTAAGCCCGTATAACCCGGTAGTCCGTGAAATCTCGATGGATTTCAAACCATTCACATAACAGCCAAGATCGTACTAAGTTTAGCGGTCACCATCATAAGTTACATAAAAGTTCGTGGCACAAAATACATCGGAGTTTAAACATAGTTATTACAAACCAGGTTCGAATAAAAAGTAGCGGAAGCAGTAGTTCAAATCACGCACACACACAGCGTTTTGAAATAAAGTGCCAGCTTGTGATCATCTCCAGCAAAAGCATCAGACGAGAAGTAGTGAATGACCATTGCCCATGGTCCTAAGCTTCGCCCATCGCAGGGTAGAGACAGTTGATACAGTAACCATAGTACATCTGTCCATCTGCAACAAGTGGGAACAAAGCCCTGAGTACGAGAAGGTACTCAGCTAGACTTACCCGACAGAACTAAAACAAAATGACACCAAGGATCATGATAGGCTTTTTGGTGGGGTAGCTGACTCAGTTGCAAGAAAAGCATTTTAACTTAACAGTTCTTTTACAAAAGCATGCAGTATTTTAATCTTTATTACCCTGTCAGCTATGTTGCACTTATGCCAGAGTAACCATGTAATTAAGCAAGTAAGGATTACCATTGATCATTAACAATAATTACCATGTCATCTTCCACAAACTATCCAAGTGTTCATCATTATTACTACGATGAAGTAGCTCAAGTCAAGTGTTCACTATCCAGTGAACGATGGCGATTCGAATCGATTATTAACCAGCTGGTAATTTATTCCTCACACAAACCTCACTCACCCGCTAAAGTGAGGTATTGGTCACCGAGTCAACCATTCAGGTAAAGTCGCGAGCTTGCCAGGAACCACATGTACCCGGGGGCCGCCCGACTGCTCTTTGGCCTTATCATCGCGCCCCCGTTTCCTGCCACTACTGCTCCGGTACAGTGCGTTGCGGGCAATCCACTCGGCCCGAATAATCTCCCGGCTTCGCGGTCGAAAGGTACTTTATTCGGCCAGCTAAATGTGAGGCATGCGTTCAACATGACTCGAGGCCCAACAACGGACGGTCCTTAATCGACACAGACGGAAGACACTACAGTCCGAAACCCTGCAAGCTTCCGTCCGGTCTCAGGTTCATTTCAACACTTAGTTATTCTCATATGACATTCTTTCACATAAATTCAGGAAACCCCCTATAGCTCGCGGATGACAGACAATCACCCGACTTCTACCGGTCTAAGCAAACTAAGCAATTATTGACCGAGGACACCAGGGTAACAAGGATCGGGTAAAGCAAGGGGAAACAAGGTATAATGCAGCAACGTTTGCAAACAACTCCTAAACGTAATGCATCAAATTAAGTAAAGTCAATATTAAATTATTTGCAAACCGGGAGAGAAATGCTCCGGGGCTTGCCTCTCTCAAACGAGCTCGGACGGTGGTCGGGGCACTCCGAAAGATCTTCACCGACCTCCTCTTCGGCTTCGGTCAACTCCTGCTCTGGCACCTCGGACTGCTCTTCTGGGTCCTCGGGAACTGCTACCGGGGTCACTTCCTGCGATCCTGTATGATGCAGAAGTATAAGTGCTCATGCCTAGGTGCATTGCAGGGATGACATGAGAGGATGATGATGAATGCATGAGATGTAAATGAGCATGTTACTTTATTTGGATTACGGGGAACTTACAACTCTTCTACAAGGTAGTCTACGTCATCCAAGAACATGTACTCGAAAACTACCACCATTATTCTCTACCATGCAAAGGCACTTTGACACTCAAGATGCTTCAAAGATGCACCAAAGTATAGTTTACTAACTAATCTTGCATTAAAGAGTGAATGTAAACCCTAATTAGCCCTATGCTTGAACAACAACACATAGTTTAGTAGCACAGAAAAATCTTAGAAAATTACAGTGGGTTACTAATATCAAAACTAGCCTGCCACAAGATTTTCATTGCATTTGGATTACTAGAACTGTCTATACAAAAATAACAAGCTAAGGCCTACAAATGAATATTAAAATACTTTGCATTATGAAAAAGTATCAAACAACAGATTTAGAAATTTTCCTACTTTCTACTCAGTAAACAAACACTATAGAAAAATTATTACTTGCATGTTTTATTCAAATTTATTTAATTAACAAAAATAACAATTATTAGTGATAGAAAGCATTTGAACTACACCTACACAATTTTCTACAGAACAGACATGATATAAATTTTTCCTAGCAAGTACATGGCACAAAAAGATTAACAAACTTGGAATCACATTTTTCTGACTTTTCTAGGATTTATTAAGCATTTATCAAGAAAACAGTCATTTCAATAGTTAATTAAAAACTCTACAGGAAAGTATCTCAAATTTGACATGCAATAATTTTATATCATAAATCTGATTCCAATGAATATAGAGAAATTTATTTCACAATTTTTGGAGCTGAAATGACTACTAAAACATTTTCCAAAGCATTTTCATCAAGAATAATAAAAGGAAAAAAATAGAAATAAATTTTCATAACGGCACTGGGCCGGCCCGGGGAGTCAAGCGGCCCATAGCCGTTCTCGGCCTGGCTTGCGCGCGCGGGGGAAACAGCCAAGCCGGCCCGCTCGGGGCGCGGCCCACAGGGCGTAGCCCAGACCAGACCGAAGAGGGAAGGGGGACAGAGCGTCCTCGCCGGCGTCCGTGGCCTCGACGTCGCGGCGGTGGCCGAGGGCCAACGGCCAGCTCTGGCCAAGCCGAGACCAGTGACCTCGCGCGATCTTCGCAAATGAGTGGCGAACTCGAGAGGGAGACGCGGGAGGGCAGAGAGAAAGCGAGTGAGGCGGTGCGCGGGGCATGGGTTTGGCGGTACCGACGCGGTGGCGCGGCGGGGCGAGGGAAATTGAACCCTACCGGGGCAAACGAGGAGATGGCGACACCCGTTCGGAGGAGGGGAGAATGGGGCGGAGCCTTGTGCACGGCCAATCGGACGGTGGTGGTCCACCGGTGCCGGAACAGGGCGGTGAAGGTGGAGGCGCTCGGTGGCGAGCGGCGTTCCGCTGCGGTTTCACCGGAGGGAGGAAGAAGGGAAGCAAACAAGGTGCAAGTGGGAGGGAGACCAGGTGCCCGGGCGATTTTGAAGCGGAGCGCGGGCGCAGGGTCCACGGCGGCCACGCGGTGGCGTCGCCGGCATGCGGCCGCCACGCGGCGGGCGATTTCTGCCGGGGCGACAGCGTGTGCGCGCGCGAGCGGGAAGAAGGGAGGGGAGGCTGGCTGGGCCGGGCCGAGGCGGAGGCAGACGCGGGCGCGCGCGGGAGTGGCGCGGGCCGTTTCGGCCAGCGGGCTGAAACCGAGGCGGCGGCCTGCTAAGCTGGTTTTGATCTTTTTCAAATTTTTCATTTCAAATCAAATTCAAACACAGATTTCAAACCCTATTTTGAACAAGAAGAAGACATTTTCTGGAATTGACCCAAAAATAAAAGTTGCTTAGAATTTAATTCTCTACAACTTTGATTAAGGGGCCAACTAAAAATTCTCAATAGATTTTGAATTGAAGAATAAAAGCTAAAATAGGGAGTATTTTTGAATATTTTTAATTAATATTTTTGAACAAGTTTTTGACAAAACTTTGAGTCATCTAGTTGCTCCAAAAATTGAACTATAGTTCTAAGTGATATAAGATTTGTAGTTGCAAAATTTTGATGGAATGTGATTAGCACATTAATATATTACATCTCAAATACCACTTTCCAAGCTTTTATTTTATTCAAGTTATAATATTATCACACATGATTATGATGATATGAAATGCCATGCATATGATTGCCATGCAAATGCTTGCGTAACACCGGAGTGTTACACCTTGCTTCACTAGAATTGTATAGGTGGCTTGCATAGTGTAGTTGAGCTAGTGCTAGAATTAGCTTAGCCATCTTTTATACTAACGTGTTTATTTAGTGAAGCTTGTAAAATTTTAAATAGGCTATTCACCCCCCTCTAGCCATTTAGACCTTACAAGTGGTATCGGAGCCGAGGCACCGTTTATTTGAGGCTTAACAACCTACGGTAAAAAAGAAATGGCTCAATTAAGCTTGCACATCAACAACACCAAGAAGGCACCTCACTTTGATGGTATAAATTATGCATATTGGAAGGTTAAGATGACCGCACACCTCAAGTCAATCAATAGAGAAGTGTGGAAGGTCACCGAAACAAAATTTGAGGTTGCTAATCCGGAAGCACCTACACCGGTGGAAGAGAAGAAGCTCTAATGCAATGACATTGCCATTAGTGCTCTTCATGAGGCATTAGATGACAAGACATTTGAGCAAGTGAAGAACATAGACGTTGCACATGATGCTTGGGCCAAGCTAGAAGAAACATTTGAGGGGACCGAAGGCACAAAGACCGCTAAAGCATATATCTTGCAAGAAAATTTTTCTAGCTTCAAGATGCAAGAAGATGAGAGTGTATCGGAAATATTTCATAGATTGCAAGTCATTGTGAATGAGCTCAAGGCACTTGGTGAGGAGGTCAAGGACAACCAATTCTCTATAAAGTTCTTGAGAAGCTTGCCCAAGAGATTTGATACATTGATCACCGTGCTAGTGAGGACTACATTGAAGGATTCAACTCCTCAACAAGTATTCTAAGAAGTGATGACCGATGATTCATATAGAGAAGATGATGAGAAAGAGGAGTTGGTCAAAAAGAAGAAGAAGAAAGGTGAGAAGAAGGATGATGAGAAGAAGAAGAGTGTGGCATTCAAAGCCACCACATCCAAGGGCAAATCCAAGATTGAATCATCAAGTGATGAAGACTCAAGCTCTTGTGATAGTGATGACATTGATGAGAAGATGGCTCTTTTTGTCAAGCAATTTGCAAATTCATGAAGAAGAAGGGCTTTCATGCAAGAAGGAGGAAGAACTCATCCAAGAAGAATGAGCATACCATGAGATGTTTTAGATGCCATAGCAAGGACCATCTCATTGCAAAGTGTCCTTATGATAGTGATGATGAAGATGCTATCAAGAAGGAGAGGAAGAAGCAAAAAAAGAAGCAAGAAAAGAAGGAAAGTTCTCATAAGAAGAAGAATGATTCTCATGTTGCTACATGGTGGTGAGGACCGCCTCGGTTTCGGCCCACAGCCGGAAGCGGCCCGCCTCCGCACGCGCGCGCCCGCGCCCGCTCCCCGCCTCGGCCCGGCCCAGGCCGGCCTCTTTCTTCCCCCTCCCCCTCCCGCGCGCGCGGCTCGCTGGCGCCGCGGCAGAACGCGCCCGCCGCGTGGCGGCCGCATGCCGGCGACGCCCCCGCGTGGCCGCCCGTGGACCCCGCGCGCGCTCCGCCTCAAATCGTCATGAGCACCTGGTCTCCATCCCACTCGCCCCTCGCTCGCTCCCTTTTTCCCTTCCTCCGGAGAAACCGAGCGGGAGCGCCGCTCGCCACCGCACGCCCTCGCATCCACCGCCGTGTTCCGACGCCGGTGAACCACCACCGTTCGATTGCCCATGCACGAAGCTCCGCCACCTTCTCCTCTCCTCTGAACGGGCGCCACCATCACCTTGCTCGCTCCGGTAGGGCTCCATTTCTCCGTCCCCGCTGCGCCACCACGACGGGACCGCCGAGCTCGCGCTTCGCCCACCGTCTCGCTCGCTCCCTCTCCATCCCCCCGAGCCTCCCTCTCGAGTTCGCTATTTCCTCACGAACATTGTGCGCGCGCTCGCTGGTCGGGACGTGGCCGGAGATGGCCGTTGGCCGTCGGCCACCGCCACGCCGTCGCGGCTCCGAACGCCGACGAGGCCGCCCTGTTTCCCCCCGTCGGTCTTCACTGGGCCACGCCCTGTGGGCCGCGCCTCCGAGCGGGCCTGCTCGCTTTTTCCCCGCGCGCGCGAACCAGGCCGAAAACGGCCACGGGCCGGTTAGCCTTCACGGGCCGGCCCAGTGCCAATATTGAAAAAATTGTTTTCTGTTTTCTTTTATTATTCATGATAAAAAAATACTTTGGAAAATGTTTTTGTAGTCATTTCAGCTCCAAAAATTATGAAATAAATTTCTATGGACTCATTGGAACCAGATCTACAATATAAAAATATTGCATGTCAATATTTCATTACTTTTCTGTAGTGTTTTATTTAATCCTTGAAATTGGTGTTTTCTTGAAAAAAATTGATAATAAATTATAGAAAAATCAGAAAAATGTGATTCCAAGTTTGTTAATCTTTTTGTGCCATGTACTTGCTAGGAAAATTATATATCATGTCTGTTCTGTAGAAAAATGTGTAGGTGTAGTTCAAATGCTTTCTATCACTAGTATTTGTTATTTTTGTTAATTAAATAAATGTGAATAAAATATGCAAGTGATAATTTTCTACAGTGATTGTTTACTGTGTAGAAAGTAGGAAAATTTCTAAATCTATTGTTTGATACTTTTCATAATGCAAAGTATTTTCATACTCATTTTTAGGCCTTAGCTTGTTATTTTTGTATAGATAGTTCTAGTAATCCAATTGCAATGAAAATTTTGTGGCAGGCTAGTATTGATGTTAGTAACCCACTGTAATTTTCTGGGATTTTTCTGTGCTACCAAACTTTGTGTTGCTGTTCAAGCATAGTGCTAACTAGGGTTTACAGTCAATCTTTGATGCAAGATTAGTTAGTAAACTATGCTTTGGTGTATCTTTGAAGCATCTTGAGTGTCAAGGTGCCTTTGCATGGTAGAGAATAGTGGTGGTAGTTTTTTTTGAGTACATGTTCTTGGATGACGTAGACTACCTTGTAGAAGAGTCGTAAGTTCCACGTAATCCAAATAAAGTAACATGCTCATTTACATCTCATTCATGCATCACCATCTCATGTCATCCCTGCAATGCACCTAGGCATGAGCACTTATAATTCTGCATCATACAGGATCGTAGGAACCGAACCCGGTAGCAGTTCCCGAGGACCCGGAAGAGCAGTCCGAGGTTCAAGAGCAAGAGTCGACCGAAGCCGAAGAGGAGATCGGTGAAGATCTTCCAGAGTGCCCCGACCACCGTCCGAGCTCCTTTGAGCGAGGCAAGCCCCGGAGCATTTCTCTCCCGGTTTGCAAATAATTTATTATTGACTTTACTTAATTTGATGCATTACGTTTAGGAGTTGTTTGCAAACGTTGCTGCATTACACCTTGTTTCACCTTGCTTTACCCGATCCTTGTTACCTTGGTGTCCGCGGTCAATAATTGCTTAGTTTGCTTAGACCGGTAGAAGTCGGGTGATTGCCTGTCATCCGCGAGCTCTAGGAGATTACTTGGATCTATGTGAAAGTATGTCATATGAAAATAACTAAGTGTCGAAATGAATCTGAGACCGGGCGGAAACTTACAGGGTTTCGGACTGTAGTGTTTTTCGTCTGTGTCGATTAAGGACCGACCGTTGTTGGGCCTCGAGTCATGTTGAACGCATGCCTCACATTTAGCTGGCCGAATAATGTACCTTTCGACCGCGAAGCTGGGAGATTATTCGGGCCGAGTGGATTGCCCGCAACGCACTGTACCGGAGCAGTAGTGGCAGGAAACGGGGGCGCGATGACAAGGCCAAAGAGCAGTCGGGCGGGCCCCGGGTACATGTGGTTCCTGGCAAGCTCGCGACTTTACCTGAATAGTTGACTCGGTGACCAATACCTCACTTTAGCGGGTGAGTGAGGTTTGTGTGAGGAATAAATTACCAGCTGGTCAATAATCGATTCGAATCACCATCGTTCACTGGATAGTGAACACTTGACTTGAGCTACTTCATCGTAGTAATATTGATGAAACACTTGGATAGTTATGTGGAAGATGACATGGTAACTATTGTTAATGATCATTGGTAATCCTTACTTGTTTAATTACATTGTTACTCTAGCACAAGTGCAATCATAGTTGACAGGGTAATAAAGATTAAAATACTGCATGCCCTTGTAAAAGAACTGTTAAGTTAAAAATGCTTTTCTTGCAAATGAGTCAGCTACCCCACCAGAAAGCCTATCATGATCCTTGGTGTCATTTTATTTTGGTTCTGTCGGGTAAGTCTAGCTGAGTACCTTCTCGTACTCAGGGCTTTGTTCCCACTTGTTGCAGATGGGCAGATGTATTACGGCTACTGTATCAACTGCCTCTATCCTGTGATGGGCGAAGCTTAGGACTATGGGCAATGGTCATTCGCTACTTCTCGTCTGATGCTTTTGCTGGAGATGATCACAAGCTGGCACTTTATTTCAAAACGTTGTGTGTGTGCGTGATTTGAACTACTGCTTCCGCTACTTTTATTCGAAACTGGTTTGTAATAACTATGTTTAAACTCTGATGTATTTTGTGCCGCGAACTTTTATGTAACTTATGACGGCGACCGCTAAACTTAGTACGATCTTGGCTGTGATGTGAAATGGTTTGAAATCCGTCGGGATTTCACGGACTACCGGGTTATATGGGCTTAAGTTTGTTAAATTGTCCTCTCGTTGGATGATTTTCCTACTTAATCTCGTATAATTGGGTGGTTCTGTTACAAATCTTTTATCGGTGGCACAACTTTGTGATCTTGGCTTTAAGTGCATATTTGGTAGTGATGATGTTGAAGTCATTAGTGTTGATGGATCAAATTTGATATTCAAAGAATTTAGACATGGTAGTCTATACTTGGTTGACTTCAATGATAGTGAGACACAATTGACATCATGCTTGCTTAGTAAATCTAGTATGGGATGATTGTGGCATAGAAGGCTTGGTCATGTTGGAATGAAACAATTGAACAAACTTTTGAGGCATGACTTAGTTAGAGGCTTGAAGGATGTCACCTTTGAGAAGGATAAACCTTGTAGTGCTTGTCAAGCCGGCAAACAAGTTGGAAATGCACATCCTAGTAAGAGTGAAATGAGCACATCAAAGACATTTGAGCTATTGCACATGGACTTGTTTGGACCAACAACATATACTAGCATTGGTGGAAACAAGTATGGTTTTGTGATTGTTGATGACTACACTAGATACACTTGGGTGTTCTTTCTCTATGACAAGAGTGATGTTTATGATCTATTCAAGTCTTTTGTCAAGAGAGTGCAAAATGAGTTTGAAATCACCATAAAAAAGATTAGAAGTGATAATGGTAGTGAGTTCAAGAACACAAGAATTGAGGAATTGTGTGATGATCTTGGTATTGGACATCAATTCTCTCCAACCTACACTCCTCAATCCAATGGTGTAGTTGAAAGAAAGAATAGAACTTTGATTGACATGGCTAGATCAATGCTTAGTGAATACAATATGAGTCATTCATTTTGGAGTGAAGCCATCAACACAGCTTGCTATTATAGCAACCGTCTCTATTTTCATGGGAAGCTTGGGAAGACACCATATGAGCTATTGAATGGAAGAAAGCCCAACATTGCATACTTTAGAGTGTTTGGTTGCAAATGCTATATTCTCAAGAAAGGCACTAGATTGAGCAAGTTTGAAAAGAAATGTGATGAAGGATTCTTACTTGGTTATTCTACCACAAGCAAAGCTTATAGAGTTTGGAATCTCACAAATGGCACCTTAGAAGAAGTTCATGATGTTGAGTTTGATGAAACCCAAGGGTCTCAAAATGAAGCTCAAAACCTTGATGATGTGAGAGGAGATCAATTGTCAAATGCAATGAAGAACATGGACATTGGTGATGTTAGGCCAAGGCAAGTTGATGATGATGATATTCATGTGATCAATCAAAGTGTGCAAATTGATACAAATCAAGCAAGCTCTAGTGGTACTCATGATGAAGCTCAAGTTCAAGGTCAAACAAGTGGAAGCAATCAACTCCCAATACTCTAACCTACTAGCATTGCAAGAGATCATCCATTGGACCAAATCATTGGTGGAATTCAAGGTGGTGTTCAAACTAGATCAAAACTAGCATCTTTTTGTGAGCATTACTCATTTGTGTCACTTGAAGAATATAAGAAAATAGAAGATGCTTTGAAGGATTCTGATTGGGTAAATGCCATGCATAAAGAGCTAAACAACTTCACTAGAAATCAAGTTTGGGAACTTATTGAGAGGCCAAAGAACTACAATGTGATTGGTACTAAGTGGGTCTTTAGAAATAAGCAAGATCAAGATGGTGTAGTTGTGAGAAACAAAGCAAGATTAGTAGCACAAGGTTACACACAAGTTGAAGGTCTTGACTTTGGTGAGACATATGCACCGGTTGCAAGATTGGAGGCAATTAGAATCTTATTAGCATATGCTTGTGAACACAACATCAAGCTCTATCAAATGGATGTCAAAAATGCATTTTTCAATGGCTACATCAATGAAGAAGTTTATGTTGAGCAACCTCCCGGTTTTGAAGATGATAAGAAGCCCGACCATGTTTACAAGCTCAAAAAGACATTGTATGGTTTGAAGCAAGCACCTAGAGCATGGTATGAGCGATTGAGGGATTTTCTTCTCTCTAAAGGGTTCAAGATGGGAAAGATTGACACCACTCTCTTCACCAAGAAGCTTGGAAATGACTTGTTTGTGTTGCAAATCTATGTTGATGATATTATTTTTGGATCAACCAATCAAGATTTTTGTGAAGAGTTTGGAAAAATGATGGCAAATGAGTTTGAGATGTCTATGATTGGAGAGCTTAGTTACTTTCTTGGACTTCAAATCAAGCAAATGAAGAATGACACTTTTGTAAGTCAAGGGAAGTACATCAAGGACATGATCAAGAAGTTTGGACTGCAAGATGCTAAGCCAATGAGTACACCAATGGACACTAATGATCAATTGGGTGTTGATGCTAGTGGCAACATGGTAGATCAAAAGCAATACCGGTCTATGATTGGAAGTTTGCTCTATGTCACCGCTTCTAGGCCGGATGTGATGTTTAGTGTGTGCAAGTGTGTAAGATATCAAGCTTCACCTAGAGAAAGTCACTTGAAAGCAACCAAGAGGATATTGAGATATCTTAAGGGCACTCATGATGTTGGATTATGGTTTCCAAAGGGGTCAAATTTTGAGTTGATTGGATATTCGGACTCCGACTATGGTGGTTGCAAGATTGATAGAATGAGCACAAGTGGCACTTGTCAATTGCTTGGAAGGTCTCTTGTTTCATGGTCATCAAAGAAACAAAATAGTGTTGCACTATCTACCGCCGAGGCCGAATACATTAGTGCCGGTAGTTGTTGTGCACAATTGCTTTGGATGAAAGCAATTTTGAGTGACTTTGGAATCAAATTCAAGAATATGCCATTGTTTTGTGACAATGAAAGTGCTATCAAGATGACTCAAAATCCGGTTCAACATTCGAGAACCAAGCACATTGATATTAGGCATCACTTCATAAGAGACCATCAACAAAAGGGTGATATTTGTATACAAGGCATTGGCACCGAAGATCAACTAGCCGACATATTCACAAAGCCACTTGATGAAAAGAGATTTTACAAGTTGAAGAATGAATTGAACATACTTGACTTCTCCAACTTGAAATGAGTGCACCCCCACATTCTTATTTGGCATGCCTCTCCTCCAACATAGCAAGGTAAAGTTGTTTGACATATCATCCATACTTTGCTAAGGACATGATTAGAACATATAGACATGTTTGCATGACAAATAGGCTCTTTCATGAAAATCAAATGATTTTGATGTATATATGGTACCACTATTGCTTCTATGTTTGATTGATCTAGTGGTAGCATATGACATGTTTGTGGGCTTGCAAACCTAGTGTTGAATCTAGAAAATGAGCTCATGATGTGTAATTCAACATGGTCAAGATAACCCTTATACTTCATGAGGTGTGAAGAAGCTTGTCCTTGGATCAAACTGAATTACATATTCTAGGCAAGTGATCTAGATTGAACTATAATTTGGCCTCCCTCATATTGATTGACTTGACTCTCACTAAAATTAGCACCTTTTTGGTGATTGTTGACAAAGGGGGAGAGAAAAGTCACAAAGATAGAAAAGTCACAAAGATAAAAAGTTAAGTTGCAAAGGGGGAGAAAGATATAGTAAGGGGGAGAGAAATTAAAATTGAGCACACAAGTAGGGGGAGCAAGCTCATGAATGATTTGTTGCATTTGTATGTGCATTAACATGATGAATTGTTGCATTGTAAAGCTTAAATTCATATTCATGTTTGTATGGTGATTGTTAGAAATAGAACTTGAATGATGATTTGTTGAGAGTAGCTTTATAAGTGGTATCTAGACACCTTTGATTATAATGTTGATCTCACGGGGTACTTTAGTGTTTGTGATCTTTGCAAGTGATATATTACAAGTGGTGTCTAGCTACATCGATGCTAAGGATGGTATATAAAGGCAACTCCGATTGGTATCACGCTTCAAAGGTCTATTCTATATACCTTATGCATCAATTTGATAGTAGTAATTCTCTCAAAATTCGAATCCATACATATGTGCACAATTGAACCAAACTCATGGAAGCACATATGTAGGGGGAGCTAATACTATCGAAATTGAAAATTGATTTCATTTCATATCTTTGTGATGGTTGTCATCAATTACCAAAAAGGGGGAGATTGAAAGCCCAAGTTTGGTTTTGGTAATTAATGACACCAAGTTGCTAATGCCATGCGTTAAGTGTTTTGAGTTAGGCATAAGCAACACATGTGATGAAGGTGTATGTGGCAAGGAATGGTGGCCACAAGATCACAAAGAGATGGTGCATGGACATGAAATGATGATCATGGTGAAGAGGCACATAAAATGATGGACTTGATGATCAAGTGGAGGAAAAGGATCTAAGAGCGCAAGGCAAAGGTATAACCATAGGGTTTTCCTTTTGCCGGTCCAAGATGAGTAGAGAAGTGATTGACCGGGTTTAGGATACATAGCCGACTATCAAGAGGGGCAATCACGGTTAGCTCGGGAATCAAGTGCCACTAGATCATTGTCTTGAGCATATGCATTAGGATCTAGTTGAGAGCTAACATAACGCCTTGAAAATGTTTGTGAAATGCTAACACACATGCACATGGTGGTGTACACTTGGTGGTGTTAGCACTTTTGCGAAGGCGGTAGAGTTTAAGCGGTAAAGAGGGGTTTGGGTTCCTCTCTCCCTCCCGCTGAGCTTGCGAGGCGGGATTCGGTGCTTTTTGGGAAAGTGAAATGCCTATTTTCTACTGCGCCGGAAGTCGGAAAAGAAACGGAGGTGAACGGCGGTCACTGTGGTGACCGGACGCTGCACCGGACGCGGTCACGTTTTGACCGGACGCGTCCGGTCAGTTCTTCAGCTATCTGGCACGCGGGAATTAGGGTTTGCAACCGGCGCGTCCGGTCCCTCACGGAACTGGAGCGTCCGGTCAGACACCCAGAGGGGTAGAGCTATACGTTGAGCCGATCGGACGCGCGGCGCGTCCGGTCACGTGCGATCGGACGCGTCCGGTCGCGGTGGGAGCTTACTGGACTCCGACCGGACGCCAGGTGTAGCGCGTCCGGTCAAACGCTAGAGCGCGTCCGGTCACGGCAACGGTAACTTCTGACGCGTCCGGTCACCCTGACCGGAGCGTCCGGTCAGCTCGTTTTGAACTGTGTCGTCCGGTAACGGCTAGCTGCGTACCCCTTCGCTATAAATAGAAGTTGTCTGGAGTTTGAGGGCAACTCTTGCACTTTTTGAGACCTAGAGATATCCTTTGAGCTAGAGAACGACCCCTCCACTCATCTCTTTGCTTAGTTGCACATCTTGAGTGAGATTGAGTGAGATTTAGGTGCATTGCTTGAGAGTTGCATTCTAGAGGCACTTGATCTTCGAGTTGCTGCGGATTTCTTGTTACTCTTCCGTGTTTCCCGACACGGTAGACGGCTTGGAGCAGCGGAGGTGATTGAGCTCACAATTGAAGATTGTTGGAGCCCTCACCAAGTGTTGTAAGGGGTTCTTGATCCTTTCCCGCGGGAGTTCGCAAATTGGATACTCTAGTGGAGCTCGTGGCTTGGAGGATCCCCATCTTGTGTGTGGTTGTGCGGCGCCCGCTGAGGGCTCGACTCTTGATAGTCGATTAGCTCGCGAACCAACAAGTGGGTGCATCGCCACAATGAGGAGTAGCTTGCCGGGAAGCAAGTGAATCTCGGTAAAAATCTTGTGTCATCTCTTTGCCGAGGATTTCTCTTGTGGTTGATCATTGTGATTGATTCTTCGAGTGCATTACTTCTCTACATCGTTGGTATAAGAATCAAGTCACTTGCTCTTTACTTTCTTGTACTAATCCTAGTGCAGGTTGCTTAGTGTAGCTTTTATCACATAGGAGTAAGTAGCTTAGTGACTTAGTCTTGTTGGTGTGTATTAGAGATTATAGCCTTGCTTCACTAGAATTGTATAGGTGACTTGCATAGTATAGTTGAGCTAGTGCTAGAATTAGCTTAGCCATCTTTTATACTAACGTGTTTGTTTAGTGAAGCTTGTAGAATTTTAAATAGGCTATTCACCCCCCTCTAGCCATTTGGACCTTACACCGGCGGCGCATCTTCTTCCCCGGCGGGCCGGCACGGTTCCAAAGGGCCGTCGTACCGATGGGCACGACACGACACGGCTAATCCTCCATAGGGCTGCACTGGGCCGCAATTCCGGCACGGCGGCACTATCAGGCTGGCCGTGCCCGTGCCCGTGCCAGTGTTGTGCCGGACGGCCCGGTTGGCCAAGTATAGTGCCCACCCAGCTGGAGGGCTAAAACCTGTAGTTTTGAAGTTGAAATTCCAGCTTTGAAGTTGGAGTGCTTTAGCCCTTTAGTTTTGACTAGCAAACTTGCCCATGTGTTGCAATGGGAGACACAAAATTATCAAAATTTTCGACTTTCAGCTTGTTGCACAGGTGCAATTGCTGCAACCGCTTAAATTCCTATAGGCTACTTTTTGATGTTGTGAGTGGCTACTACACCGATCACAAACGAATAGACTCGTTATTGGAACAAGAGAGTGACAATGTTGCATATCTATTTACTTTTTTATCCTTTCTCTAAAATTTTAAAGTTGTTTTTTATGACCATGACATCCATAATATAATGATAATATTACACCAAGGGCGTCTGTCCGTCCGGACGGACCGACCCACCCGCGCCGCTCACCTGCGCTGCATGCCGCGTGCCTAAACCCGCGTCGCTCGTCCGCCCCACTCGCCTCGCTCCCTCCCTCCCATCGCACACACAACCTCTGCTTCCAACCGTTGCGCGTGCACCTGCCCGGCTGAGGCAAGGCCGGTGCTAGTGGTGCTGACGATGGTGGTGCTGGTGGCGCTCGCACACCACCGCTCGCCGCTGGCTCCCTCCCCGACGCTCAAAATTGACCGGCCCCTGGCCTTCCCTATGTTTCAAAACATATGTTTGAAGTGTTTTAGAGGTATGCTTCAGATGTTTCATATAGATGTTGCAATGGTAGTTTTCGGACGTTGCACATGTTGTAATTGTTATACACGTATGTTGTAAGTGTTTGTTCAAAATATTTTGTTTGCTTCAGACACATGTTGCAAGTGTTTTATCTGGATGTTGCATATGTTGTAATGGCTATGTTGCAAATGTACGTTCCAAATATTTCATCTGTTTTAGACGTATGTTGCACATGTTTCAGCTGAGAATTGCAAAAGCAAATCTGAATATAAGGTTGTCGAGCGATGAAAAGAGAGCTAGCGTGGGAGCCATAACGGCGTCGATGTGGGGAGGAGGCGCATGCCTTACAACGCCGGTGTGGAAGAGGCGGGGGAGTCGTCTAAGCGGTGTGGAAGAGGTGGGCACGAAGCAGTGTGGAAGAGACGGGGCCTGAGTCATCCGGACGACATGGACAGTGAAGCGGAAGGGAGCAGTCTGAACGCGGGCACGGGAAGCAGAGTTGGCGTGGGCGACGCGCGAATCTGAGAGACCAGGACGGAGAAGGCACGAGTGTCTGGACGTGCGCAACCATCCGGATGTCCGAGCGCTAGTCTTTCCGATAATTATAAGTAAATATTAGCAATAGTATAACGATGTCTTATTAGTTTTATATCGAATTAAAATATAATCTTTATATATTTTTTCTTTCGTTGACATCTATGATACCAAATAAGTATCATTAGTTTCTTCATTAATTATATTTTTATATTATACTTATTTGATTTTATAAATTATAATTCTCTCTATAATTTTGGGTTAAACTTGGAAGATTTTAACTCTCTAAGAAAGTTAAAATGACTTATAACTTAAGAAATTAGAATAACTTATAATTTAGGATGGAGGAAGTATAAAACATCGCACCTTTCTAAAAATCCAAAATTTCAATTACCCAGTTCGTGCTAACCTCCAACTCTAAGATATAACAGTATGAATGAAAGAGACATTACACAGCACGCCTCAAGCCCGTCACTCGATCCACACTCCTTTCTCCCTCGATCAGCTCCTTAAATACAACAGCATCTGTATAAAGAAGCTCATAATTCACAGACCCAACAAACACCAACCAGCGCCATCACCCCGCGCCGGCCATCCTGCTCCTCCCCCTCCCCCAGCGCGCTAGCTGCCAGTCGTCGCCACCATGGTGTTCGATGCGAGCGCCAGCCGCTCGCCGGTGACGCCGCCGTCGGGGAACCCTCTCCGCGTGATCCTGATGCGTGCATTCGCTCGGCAGGTGCTCCTGGGCCGGTGGTTCACAGTGTTCGCGAGCATGCTCATCTTGGCGGCCTCCAGCACGACATACATCTTTGGGAGCTACTACGGAACGCTCAGTCGTCGCTCGGGTACGACTAGTGCACGCTCAACACCGTCACATTCTTCAAGGAGCTCGGCGCTAATCTCGGCGTCTTCTCGGGGCTCATCAATGAGGTGATGCCGCCGTGGGTGGTGGTCGCCATGGGCGCTGCCGTGAACCTCTTCGGCTACCTCATGGTGGGAGTCACAGTGTGGCTCATGTGCCTCTACTTCTTGTGGGCGCCAACTCGCATTCGTTCGCCAATACGGGCGCGCTGGTGACCTACGTGAAGAACTTCCCGAATAGCCACGGGGTGGTGCTCGGGATCCTCAAGGGCTTCGTTAGCCTCAGCGGCGCCGTGTACATGCAGCTGTACCTGCCCTGTACAGTGGTGAGGACGCCGAGTTGCCGATTCTGCTCATCGCGTGGCTGCTTCCCGCGGCGGTGTCTATCGTGTTCGTCGACACCATAGATAAGATATAGGAAGGAAAAGGAAGGATTTTACCACGAGATTTATTGATCCGAGATGTTTTCGTTTTCGATTCCTCAAACTTGCCATGGAATATGGCCGCACCGACGGCAACGGCGGCAGGAGAAACTTCTTCGAAAATGCAGCTGTGAAGAGGGAATTTGTGGGCGACATTATGTCGGACACGGAGGGAAGCACGAGCGGCACTCGGAGCGGCGCGCGGCGTCTGGGGACGGTGGCGCGACGTGCGGGCGGCGCTACGTCGGACACGGAGGGAGGGAAGCACGAGCGGAACTCCGAGTGGGGCGCGGCGTCTGGGTACGGCGGCGCAGCGTGCGGACGACAGCGTGGCGTGCTTGCGGATTTGGAATAGAAAGAAGGAAAAAAAAAGGAAAGTCATGTGCAAGTGGATGATTGGGTTGGACGACTCCGAACAGAATTAGGCCCAACATGAGTCCAAGCGATTTTATGCTGAAACCAAGTGAAAGATTGGGTTGGACGAAAATATAAAGTGGTCAGAAATTTTATCTCTTTATTATTAGGGATAGAATCAAGAATCATCATCTTGAGGGCCTTGCCCGCTCAAGAACAAGCAAGGGATGAGCGCTTTATTACGTACGTATATATGTGGATACGTTTTCATGCTGGGGAAGGCTAGTTTGATCTCCAATCCTCAATCAAACCTCCTAAAATGTATCAACTCTCCTTTTTAAACACATGACCTGATACAAGAAAAAATGAGGCCTAAAACAGCCCGTGGGACGCTACCGGACATAGATTTAGGTTTGATCTAAACCGCCCTTTTGGCAGGTCCGGCCCGAGCCCGGCCTGAAAAATGCTCATGTCTAGGAAAGACCTAACATTTTTTAACTGTGCTAGCTCATAATTCGCGTACATTGCTAAAGCAAAATGCAAAACCAATAAGGGAAGGAGGACTGCTGCAACGTTGATTGAATGCAAACCTCGGCATTATGAGAGAAGATGCACACAGGATTAGGGCAGCTCCAAAAGTATTAAAATAGTTAGTTTATAAAATATTTATTCAATAAGGAGGATAATGATAGGCTAACTTTTCATGTGTAAGCATATACACTTTTCCTTTTTTTTTGAAACTGAGCTCACACACTTTTCCTTTTTTTTTGAAACTGGGCTCACACACTTTTCTATGTGTATATACTTACACGTTTTTATATACTAGATATATGCCCATGCGTTGCAATGAGGTTATGAAATTTTTCCCACCTCAAGGATGACAAATTTGATCATTTTTAGAAAAAAAGGAAAACGATTTTGCATTGGGGGTGCCAAACTGTTTCTAAATCCATTCAGGTCTTCTCTATTTTTTTTGTCTCTTTAGTTATTGATCAACTGGAATTATATTTCCCTTCTATTTATTCCCCACATCTTTCTCATCTTTTTTCGCTCCTAGCGCTCGTTCCGAGTGTCCGTTCTGATTTTTTCCCTTTTTCTGATCTGGATTTTTTTGAGTTTCATTCTTTTTCCTTTAGGAGTATATCTAAATTTGTCTATGTATATTAGCTGTCTAAAATATTTTAGCCTCTCAAAATAGAAACGTTTCGCAACAGCTTCTCTAAAATTGTTTCCCTATTTTTAAACCGGCTGCCATGTCAGCAAACTGGATTAAACTAAGGTGGCATTGCTTTGGAGCATATCTTCGATCACCCTCATGACATCCCAATTCATTTGAGCATACACTGAATTTGATTAGCAGAACTGCAGATCATTTGTGTCGCTGTCATAGAAGCATGCCAAAACCGGAGCTTGAGGTGAGCAGCTCAGCAAGCCAAGGTTTCTGGTCTGTGGATAGGCGGTTGTCAACAAGCTGATTTGACAAACTGAATTCAGTGCTCGACCATATAGAAGCAGTAGCAAACAGGCAACCGTTGCGCCGGCAGAGAGGCTGCCGCCGGGGCGGTAGCCGAGGACGAGCAGCTTCTCGTCCTTGGAGTAGTAGTACATGCGCACGGGCACCAGGTTATTGCGGTGCTCCACGGCCTCCATGCACACGGCGAACTTGCGTACGTGGTGCCCTCCTCCAGCACCGCCTTGTATGATGTGCCCAGGCCGCTCGTCCCGAGCACCTCCATCTGATTATGTGATCCTTATTGGAATTAAATAACACAAAAGTTTCTAGGTGACGGCCGCACGCGTGAGGCGCGACATGTGCCCACGTCGAAGAGGAAGAAGAAATCGGCGAGAAGGTTGCCGGCGTCGGAAACGAGGACCTCGCCAGTGTTACGGTTCCGGTGAGGTTAGGGATCTATTTGCCCGGTGGCTCTAGAAGGGATTTCGGAGGGTGACAGGGCGGAGCGGCGGGAGAAGGTGGTTGGGCGGGGACGTCGCGGTGGAGCTCGCCAGCGCCCTGATTATGGTGGGCTAGGTCGAGGGGTGGGGGCAGGAGGTGGGTGGCGTGGTGAGGCGGCGGGAGCCACTGGCTGCTGTGGTGGGGGCGGGGGCCGGGGCCGGGGCGAGGACGACGCTAGCGAAGGTGTCGTGGTGGAGCTTTAAGGGAGGGCAGGGTCGAGGGGCGGGGGCGGGAGGTGGGCGGCGCAGTGAGACAGCGGGAGCCGCAGGCCACTAGTGGTGGAGGGCGAGGGAGGGGAGGCGGAGGAAGGGTGCCAGAGAGGAAGAAGAATACAGGGGAATAGAGCGCGCGGTGGAGAAGACGGGTCGCACGTTTTCCATCCTTGTCCATTAAATAAACGACAAGGTGGCTAGCACCTGAGCCTTCCATTGTTGCGGACTCTGCTTCGGTTTCTAGCTTTGCAAACATACGCAGACGACGCGGACTTCGTACATTCCGTAGACGTGACGAGCAGGGCGAACGACGACGATAATCGTCCATATTTTAGGTGTAGAGAAGAGACTAACATGTTAGATTATTTTATTTTTACTACATATATGCCCTAACGTTGCACCGAGGTCATGAATTTTTTCCCACGTCAAGGATGACGGATTTGACCATTTTTAGAAAAAAGCAAAATAATTTTGCATTGGGAATTCTAAGCTATTTGTAAATCCATTTAGGTATTCTCTATTTTTTTTTCTCTTTAGTTATTGATCAGCTAGAATCATATTTCTCTTCTATTTATTCCCCACATCTCGTCTTTTTTTGCTCCTAGCGCTGTTCCGAGAGGCGGAGGGGCTGCCACCGGGGAGGTAGTCGAGGATGAGCAACTTCTCGTCCTTGGAGTAGTAGTACACGCGCACGGGCATCAGGTTGCGGTGCTCCGTGGCCTCCATGCACGTGGCGAACTCGCGCCGTGCCACGCTGCCGCCACATCCCGCAGGCACTTCACCACCACGGTGGTGCCCTCCTTTAGCACCGCCTTGTATGATGTGCCCAGGCCGCCCTTCCCGAGCACCTCCATCTAAGCCCGTGCATGATCCTTTTTGGAATTAAATGACACAAAAGTTTCTACGCGATGGGTCGCACAATGCGCGCCCGCGCCCACGTCGGAGAGGAAGAAGAAACCGGCAAGGTGGTCGCTGGCGTTGGAGACGAGGACCTCACCGGCATTAGGGTTCCGGCGAGATTAGGAATCCACTCCCCAGCGGGTCTAGAAGGGGGTCGTGGGGCTGCGGCTGTGACACGACGATGGTGGCGGGTGAGACGGCGACAGGGCGAGGCGGTGGGACAAGGAGGTTGGGCATGGCTGATGGCCGGGGTGCGCTGCGGAGCTTGCTGGCGCCCTGCTCTGGGATTAGGGTGGCAGGGTCTAGGGGCGGCGGTGAGGACTACGCCGTCGAAGGTGTCACGGCGGTGCTTTAGGGGAGGGTGGGGTCGTGGGGTGGGGCCGGGAGGTGGGCGGCGCCGTGAGGCAGCGGGAGCCGCCGGTCGCTGCCGGTAGAGGGCAGGGGAGGGGGCGACGGAGGGAGGGCGCCAGAGAGGAAGAAGAAGACTGGGGGGAGAGAGCACGCGACAGAGAAGACGGGTCTCGTCGCGTCCATTAAATAAACGACGAGGTGTCTAGCACGTGAGCCTTAGTAGTTGCGGACTTCGTTTCCGCTTCTAGCTCTACAGACGTATGCGGATGATGCGGACTCCGTACATTCATAGACGTGACGAGCGGGGCGAACAACAACGATAACCGTCCATATTATTTTAGGTGTAGAGAAGAGATCTTTATTTAAGTTTATATGAGCTGACAATTTGATTGTACTGTTAAATGCTGGGATTGACTGCAACTCAAAACAGACTCCCAACGCAAGAAAGTCTTCACTGCTCGTCTAATTACCATGCGCTCTGGCATTCGGCCGTGCTCTACCGCGTGACACCCAGGCGCCAGAAAACGAGAAACGCAGTGAACCCGTGTGGAAGATCCAAGCCACCCCCAAACGACGCGTGTCCGGTAACCGGCCCGTCTGGCCGGCACTCTTTGCTCTACTCTCCCACTTGTCTCACTAGCCTCCTGCACCGCTCCTACAAAAGGGACCTTCTCCTGTTCCTGTGTGTTCGCCTCCGTAAACTTCAGAAGTTCTTGCGGTCTTGCATTGCCTCCAGGCTCCAGGTTCCAGTCACGCCACTCGCCACCCTCTAGTCCAAGGACCGATCGAGGATGAGCTCTGTTGGGAGCCAGGACTCCATGGACAGCTTGGATTATTCCTACCTCTCGGATGGCTTTGTGGAGGCGCCCACCCTGACCTCCAAGGAAATCGACGATGCTAGGGTACTCTATGCTCCATCTTGATACTACATCCTCGCCCCTCTATATGCTTCGCCTTTCGCGCATTTTTGTAAAACTAGTATCAGTGCCATTTCTATATGTGTTGTTTGGATTTTAGAAACCTGACATCTAAATCTTGGCAGCTGTGGATGGGTGTTTTAACGCTGATTTTGTTCATATTTTCACTAGTTAACGGCTCCATGTTTTTAGAATTTGATTCACCTATAAAGAAAATCCGTATAAGGGTATAGCAATACGTAATACAAAAGTGTCTGTGTGTGTGTGTGTGTGGGGGGGGGGGGGGGGGGGGGGGGGGGGGGTCGTCGCGGGGTGGGGGCACAGACGCCACAAATTGGTGCTAATAAACTCTCTTCCAGCGGAACGAGCCTGTGGCTCGGTCATCGGGTCCGCTCAGTGGAGCGTTGCCCACCTGAATTCGATTTCCAGTTAGGAAGGCTCAGGTGTCGTACGAGGGTTTTTTCTCAGAAGGGGCTGAGCGTGTGTATGTGTGCCGTTCGGATAACCTCATTCTCATTTGAGCGCGCTGCCAACACGGGCGTCTATTCGAGTTCTTATATGTTATACCAGTGCTATGATGGTGTTAAAAAGAACTCTCTTGCAAGTGCAATTATT
The DNA here is from genome assembly GCA_038087645.1 of Saccharum hybrid cultivar R570. Classification (NCBI taxonomy): domain Eukaryota; kingdom Viridiplantae; phylum Streptophyta; class Magnoliopsida; order Poales; family Poaceae; genus Saccharum; species Saccharum hybrid cultivar. The sequence continues at coordinate 16,603,610 of JAQSUU010000534.1, read as the reverse complement.
TCTATTTTTGCAAAATTGGCAAGGGAAATGATCGGAAATAGTGAGGTAGTATGTGGAGGCACAAAAGTAAAATGTGATACGTATTCCTTTTCTGTTGCAGTCAAATATCGTATGACATGAGTACTGCATTGGCTTTAGTAGTACAGTATTGATTGACTCGTTAGGTTTCTTTTGGAGCATGTATTAACTACGGTTGACCCTCTTGGTTTCACTGAAGAATTCAAGAATCTACTCTATTTACCACGGTTTGACTCGTTTGGTACAGAAAGAGGCGTTGAAGATCATGAAAACCAGTTCCCCAGAAGAGGCCTTCAAGATTTTCACCGAGGTACCTGTACATGCACGTCATTCTAAATACAATCCAGCAGTTCAACAAAAAAAAAATTGATCACCGATGTTTTTCCACCTGATGCATCAATTCAAACCTGAAATAGCTTACGCACAACGATTTACATGGCGATGCAAGCCTTGTCGAAGTTGTCGTGTGCCATGCATCGATCACTGATGATACGTCCGCACTCTTGTTGTGCACCTGTCTTCACTGCAGGATTCAGAGGTCATCAAAGCTGACCTGGCGAGGGAGAAGGCCCACACCCCGGCGATGCCTCCAAACGGTGCTGATGCAAAGGCCAAAGGCACGGTGCAGCACCCACCGCCGAAGAACTGAGACAAAGAGGCCTGCCTGCCTGTCTGCTGCTCTCGTCAGGAGCAAATTAAAATAACAGCATAGTCTGCTTTTCATTCGATCCAAACCAATGGACGCTTCCTCTAGTGCATGATGGCTTGGGCCTTGGGGTCCTCACATCGCGTAGATGGGTTTCCCTGCTCGATCGTTTCGGATTCTTCGGCTTCTTCCTCTCACGTTCATCCCAATTCCCACCTGACCATGCATGTATATATTGTTCTCGCTAAGGGCACCTGCAATGGTATAAGTCAGTTACTGGCTCTAAGCTAACCTCTCCAATAGTGCTAGCTCTAAGCAATGACTCATAATATGATTAGGCCCACATAACACCCTTACATGATCTTGGAATGTGTGTATGAGTCTATTTCTTAATCAAGAGCTAGCTTTTCTCTCCATTCTATTAAAAAATAAAAAAATACTAAGAGCTAGCTCATGAGTCAGCCATTACGGGTGCCCTAAGGCCTCTTTGTTGTGTTCCTCAGAAATGAGGCCCAGATAATTTTTAGTTCAAATAGTTCACTAATTTGTATAATCTCGAGAAGCTAGAATTATTCCTGTAACCAATCCTAAAGAACCGAACGGACCTTGAACGTGTGACACCGTCATTCATTTCTGGTTGTGCAATTAATTTTGTAATTAGTCTATATTTAATACTCCAAATTAGCATCAAAACATCGATGTGACAGAGACTAAAAATTAGTCCCTGAAACCAAATGGTGCTCAATGCAACTGTGGGCGTCACGACGGCAGGCCCAGCCCAATACAGTGGTTTTTTTTTTCTCGATCGAGCCATTCACCCGTTTTTCATTAAGAGGAAAATAGTTAACAGAACAAACCGTGCGCGGTCACGCAAGCGAGGATCCTCCGTGACACAAGCACACCAAGCCACCTAGCTACTGGATTCACTAAGAGAAGATTACATGGTAAGGAGCTTTGCGACCAAATCGACAAGACAAAAGCGAACGACTATGCCCGATAGCTCCTGGCCGGGAAGAGAACCTGCATTGCTTCCCGCGTCGACGCCGACAGGGGAGGGTGAAAGCGGTCTGGAATTCCTCAAAGGAGGCCTCGTCAGGTAGCTCGGTCTCCACCTCCTCAAGCCCCAGACGTTTCATCATCACCTTCCGCGCCTGAGCCTCCGGCTTCTGTTCCCTGTGCTTGCTCTTGGCGGCAAGCCTAGCGCTCCTCTTGGGGACGAGCTCCGAATCGTCCAGCTCTCCCGCCCGCGCTCTCTCCGCCCGGGTTCGCCGCAGTCGTGGCGGCGACGACAATACAGGCGGTGTGAGCGGCTTCTTGAAAGCAGCAATGAAGTCCTCGATCGATGTTGTGGCCGTCGCGTTAGGCGCACCGCCATCGGCAGCCGGAGTTGCCGGGCCGCCTCCGCCGGCACCTTCCACGAAGGACGAGATGAAGTCATCCGTAGACGAAGTCGGCGCCTGCACATGAGCGCCATCGCTGCGGTGGGGAGAGGAGTCCACCAACGCCTCAGTTGCCGCGACAGAAGCAGGCCAAGGCGACAACAAGTTTCCGTCCCCCAGGAAGGTTGGGATGGCTAGGGGGCCAGGAGTACTTGGGCCGGAACCACACTCTTCTGGGACAGACATACAACAGACCACAGCATCCCGGACGCTCCAGTCGCAATCACCATGAGAGCCAAAATCAAAATGGCCCCCAAACTGGCAGTCCGGCCCATCAGCAGGCCCACACCGGAGCGAAGTTACACGACCCGCAAGCAGCTCAAACTCGGCGTCTAGGGCAATGCCCACCACACCCCGCTGACGAGTACGGGAAACCTGGCGGCCATGCGGGCAGAGGTCGATGGAGTAGACGTGTTCGGCGCTTGGACTGACACCTTTTCGCGGCATGCACAGTGCCGCCTCGGAGAGCATCGGGTCGAGGGCGACCAGCTTGACAGGAGAGGGTGAGCAGGCGCGCTGGAGCTGAAAGTCAAACCGTTCCTCCACGGCGACATCGACACGTGTCGACTGCTCAGCCTGAAACGCGCTAACGCCAGAACGACAGGGCATGGCGCCGCGCGGCTCGAGGATGGGACATGTCAGCTCGCCCACGACGATGGTGCGCCTCGTTTCCCAAGCCCGAAACGCAGGGCCGTGGCCAGGGCCCAGGCGAGGCTCGTCGTTGCCGCCGAACCGAACTGTCTTCGGCTGCGGACCTCTGCCGCCGCCGCTGTTGAACCCGGGGTGGTACCCATTAAAGTTGCTGTCCCCGCTATCACTGTCGTCGCCCGTCATCCGACGAGGGCGGCGGCGTATGCCAATCTTGAAACTCGATCAGCCGGAGACGAACCAGGTACCGGAGCGCAGGAACCTCATCATGGATGATCTCATGAGACCGCAAGAAGAGGAGCGGGCCGCCGTCATGTTCCTCCTCCGGCTCCGGCACCGCCATAATCTTCTCATCCGGGACGAGGTCGGGGTGGGCGCACCAAGCGGCGACGAAGAGCTCGCGCTCATCCTCCGGGTCGGCCACCGCCTCAGGATTGGCGATCTCGACATTGGTGCACGACGACCCGAGGATGATCTGCGCCGTATCCTTGGAGCACGCATGCGACGGAATCCCTTTGAGGCCGACGAGGACTCTGAAACGGAATGCCCCCGCCGACCCCATGATCAGCCGGCTCCACCTCCGCCACCGCAGGATGAAGGGGGAACCCTCCGGCACCGGAGAGCTAAGGACGAGCTCGAGATCCTCCGGGTGAGTAAAGCGGACGAGGAAATCGTCCGGTCTAGTACGACAAACAGACACCCGGTCCTCCGGGATGCCAAAGTGCTCACCAAGGTGGGCCAAGACCATGGCCAGAGTGACGGTTGGCCTGGTACCGAGTACAAGCGCCAGCAACGCCATGGTGGACAGCGCATCTTCGGCTGCCTGGATAGCTGGGCTGCGAGGAACGACGACGAGCTCCAGCAACTTGGTTCTTGCCTGCGTTCGTGGCGATGCCGGTGGCGACACCCCCCTCCAGGGCGGGGAGTGCGGGAAGCGGCGCGACTGTTCTGGCATGTCAGGAACCTCCCAGCCTGGAGGAGCCGCGCCAGTAGCATCATGGCCGCCAGCGTCCACCATCACATCCGACTCCTGGCTGTGCGGACCACCGTCCGCAGCCGCTGGCGCAGCGACGTCCTCGACCACCGCCAAGTGCTCAGGCGTGGGAGACTGGCACACCGGGGGAACAGAGGGCTCCGGCCCAGTGGATGCCGAACGGCCGGAGGCCGTGTCCGCCGGAGACGCAGGCCTGCTGCGCGAAGTCCGCCGAAGGCGCGCACCACGCCTGGCACCGGACGTCCTCCTCGGCGAGAGGACGCTCTTCCCAACCCAGCGACCAGCGACTGGAGGTAGAGGGCATTCACGCGCCTGATGGCCCGCGTCCCTGCAGTTGAAACACTTCGCCGGCGCCGTGCAATTAGCATGCACGTGACCACCGTCAAGGCAGTTGAAGCACTTGCCGACTAGGCTGGACAGCACCGGGCGGCGCGGCGACGGCGCGCAGCGCCAACGGCGCCAGCTCTACACCTCCCTGAAACCATCCGCATCAGGCGCAACGGACATCCTCGTGGGATGGACGACAATGGACGCGAGCCGCCGGGGCGGGGGCGGCGGAGCCTGGCGCGCCCCGTCCCTACGCGCGTCGGCCATAAAGCCGCCAGTCCGCGGGCGACGACGCCTCCTGCGACGGTGCGGACGAGACCGAATAACGGCCTTGCCGCGGCCCGGAGGAGGTGGGAGGGACGCGTCGGAGGCATCGAGAGATGCCTCCGAGTCGGAGAAGTGCAGCCTCCCCACAGAGGCCCCCGGTGACGCGAGAAAAGGCTCAGCCGAAGGGTCAAGCGAGCTCGCACGCAGAACGAACTCAGCGTGAGCCGCCGCGGCGAGAGGCGGCAGCTGAGGGAATGCAGACCTGGCAGTGCTCGTGGCCGCTTCCTCATCTTCAAGCTCGTCCGCCCAAGAGCGGCGAGAACAGAAGCCGGGCTCCATGGCAGAGCTGGACGACGATGGACGGCGGGGCCTGGATGACCACCGGCGGGTTAGAGAAGGTGGACGCCGGGGCCGGAGTGGCCGTCGGCGGGTCGGTCCGTCATCGCCCGCGTTGCGTTGCCCGAACGGGGTTAATACAGTGGTTCGGGAGCATTACACATCCCATATACGCTGTTGGTTTGCTAAAAAAAACGCTGTTGGATTACTTTCGCCCCAACCCTTTGCTCCTCGTCGCTAGGCTATCGTTGATTGTTAAAGGGCTAATAAGGTTCGCGATTGATTAAGACTGCTCTGCCGCGGGCATCGGCTCAGATGGAGGTTTTCTGGCAGTGAGGCGCCTCATAATGCTAGAGGTGGCTGTCACAAACCGTGCTATCAATGAGGCCCAAGAGTCCAAGACAAGGCTCTCAAGTGGGTCTAGGTTGAAGAAAATACTCGTCTTAGCTATAAAAGGATTGGATAGTGCTGACCAGAGACATCGAACAAAGCTACAAACTTAACTTAACCTCTGTTCAAGAATTGATGTCAGTCACACGCGTCAACAGACTTGTTCTCGAAAAAAAGAATTAATGCTACAGACTATGCTGAGTAGGTAAAATAATTGGCTTAGGGCACTCACAATGCAAGACTCTATCATAGAGTTCAAGACTATTTATTACATCTTATTTATGGTATTTTGCTGATGTAGCAACATATTTATTGAAGAAAGAGGAAGAAAAAACAAGACTCCAAGTCTTATTTAGACTCTAAATCCATAATATTTGAGGTAATAAATAGCTTTAGACTCTATGATAGAGTCTGCATTGTGAATGCCCTTATAGGGAAACAAATGCTGATGTGGAGGAGAGAAGAAAAGAAAGAGAGGAGAGCTTGGTTCTCATGCAAGTAACAAGTTGGGCACGAATATATATGCAGTGATGGGTCTATACATTAAGTGAATGTGAGGAGGATTAAGAAAGAGATGTGAGGTATGGGTAAAAATAATAACAAAAAGTTTTTTTATAGACAAATAAGAAACTACTATTTTATAGTTTGGCTCTTGCAACTTGGCAATAGCCAAACACTTGGTTCTATTATTAAACTTGGTCCAAGTAGGCGACAAGGTTGTCAAGGGTCTAGGCTAAAGAAAATGCTCTAGTTACAAATGGATTGGAGAGTGCCGAGCATAGGGATGAAAACATAGTCGGGGACGGTTGAAAAAAAAGGCTCTAACCAATTTCAATTTCATAATTTTAGCTAGAAACAAAAATAAAATCAAGAAAATCCAGTTGATAATATGAAATCGGGAAACTTGATGTCTAGAACAAAACAAGCCAATCGGGTACATACTGATAACAGCCCTTTAGCGTTAATAAGAATTCTAATTGGGAACATTGTTACATAACTGTGATGAGAGCAATAAGCCAATAAATATCATTATAAAAAGAATAATAAGGATATGATATGAACACAGGACATCAATATAAGGAATGCAATATACTATGAATGCAATATACTATGATAAGTATGCGCTCAGCATTTTTCATGTTTGCATTAGATGGTATGATTGCTTGAATGAGAAAAAGAAAAAAAGGATTATAAAATGCTTTTGTAGGTCCCTATAGTAGGAGGCTTTGGACGATCATTAGTGGTTGGTGGAATCTAACAACACATACAAATGTAAATCTATAGGGCTCCCTTTACAGTTGAAGGAGGAATTGGAGAAGAGGATTTGAAAAAACCAGAAGAGAAGACTTCGAAGGAATACTGATTCACTTCTGGTGGAATTTATGGAAAGAAAGAAAAAGAAGAACTTTTCAAAGTTTACAGCCAATTGAGGTAGCATACCTTATCAAGGAAGAAGTTGAGCAGCAACGCATATATAGCTTTGGCAAATGGGCAGAATGGAGGATGAAGCTCTGTAGGATTTTAAGTATTTAGTTTTTGAGCCGCCCTTCTTTTTCTCTTTTCAGGTTGTAAGTTTTAGTCTTGTCACCCCAATGGGTTGTGTTCTCAGTGCTTCTTTCATTTTTGCTGTTCTGTTTTGCTGCTTCGGAGGACAATGTTTGTAATTATTCTTGTTTCCTTTTTATTCTACTAATAAAATCTTGGCAAAGCTTTTGCCGACCCTTCCAAAAAAAACTTTTGTAGCCATGGCAAAAGAAAAAAAATAAAGAAAATGTTGCTGGCTCAATGGCTGGTCGCACAATGTCGATTTATGGCCCAGAGCATGGCTGTTTCTAATAGAAAGAAAGGCTCGTTGGGGCTGTTGTCATGCTAGCCATTAGGTCGTCCCCAACGGTGAGTACGTGATGTAGTTAGCTGATGAGGATTCAAAGTGACGTAGAGGAAAGAGAATGACCAAAAAGTAAGTCACTGGCGCTTCCTTTCTCGCTAGCTAGGAGTGTGAGAACAAAGGGCGGAATCATGCAAGCATGCAAGTTTGCCTGTGCTGCTCTCCTTTCTCAGTTATAGAATCAACAAACGATGAGCCCCATTGTAACACCCAAAATACGTTTTATGTGTCGGAAAACATAAAGTGGTAAAAAGTACGATGATAGTTTTAACATGTGGCAAAAAAAAGAATTTTATATGTCGCTCGGATGGATGATTTGAGACAATAAATGCGTAGAGCTCGTCGAAACATTTTCGTTTGACTACTCATATACGTTATTCCGGGTTTGGATCATAAAGGTACCTTTGGTTCAAGAGTTGAGAAAATTGCTACGTTGTGCTGCAGTAAGAGACTATCTCCAACAACATCACTCAAAATACAAGATTCATTCCATGTTTGGGTAGCGCTACAGGTAAAGGGTTCAATACCCATTTTTTTTGTCTTCTCCAACAACAAGATCTAAAAGAGAACCCTTTCTGCAAATGAGTCTCTAGGAGAGAGAATACTCATATTTGGGTTGTGCCTCTCCTGCAATCTAAAATAGGTCTCGCATATAAGTACTCTGTTGGAGGCCGAAACAGTACCATCCAAGACCCATTTTGTGTTTGGGTGTCCATATGGGTCACTTGTTGGAGACGGTCTAACCTGCCTAGAAGCCTAGGAGTCCTGCCGTGGTCGAGCCCATCTAGTTGGGGCTTTTCGTTTTTCTTTTCTTTTCCTATTCTTTTTCTTTCTTTTTGTCTGTTGTGATCCCATTAAACTAGCGGTACCTCCCTCCCATGGCCTTTAGTGCCATCCATTGTAGTCGCCATCGCTATCATCGTTGTTCCCGTTCTTCCCAAACTGGTTTGGGATCTTCTCATCTCTTCATTTTGGTCGCAATATCTTGTTCCCCCTTGCTGTCCTTGATGGTCGTACCATGATCAGCGTAGATTGGAATGGCAAGAGAGTCGTAGCGGCGGGGATCGCCGTAAGGTGGAGAAGAGGAAGTAAGGAAGAGTTGAATCGCTGGGGATTGTCACCGTGTTCATTGTGGTTGACCTAGGTAATATGCTAAATCTTAATCCACTAATTTTGGTCAAGATTTGTGAGTTAAATCGCTTGTCTAGAGGGTGTTTATTGGAAGTAAATCTCGAGATCAATTGTGTCCACGTTCTGAAAACTATCAGGTTGTGCAATATGTGTTCATCGAATTTTTAGAGTATCTTAGTGGCCTCAATAATTTTTGCCACTGTTGACAAAGTTGTGGAGGACTCCAATACCTTTATTTTGACTCAAAGATTAGACTCATATCCCCGATATGTTGAGAGATATGGTCATTCCAATATGACTGTTTTTACTGACAAGAATTTGTATGGTTTTATATCTAAACTATTTTTGAGCATCTTAATGAATGATTCTGAACTTATTGTTGGTATTTTTAAACGCACACAGATAAATCCGTAAGCGCACAAATACTGCTGTAGCTTTTGCCCAGGAGTATTCCAAGGTATCGTATCCTCAGGGAAACAATGGTTAAAGAAGTTGATAGTTCACTATCATGTATCTACTAACTAGTATACCAACTAGACTAGAGTAGGGGTGAGTGATGATAATGAAAAGAGTTATGAATAATAACACACACATAGGAGAACTCCATAAATGAGCAGTCTAGCTAAGTTGAGATGACAATGGTTGAGTTCAAGGTTCCTAGCTTCTATGTTACTTTGGATCTATTCTAGTTTAGACTAGAGGGCATAACTAAAGCACGGGTAGATACAACGATCACACACAATAACACTTTAGAGTAGCAGTACCTTTCCACCTCTTGAGGGAGATGAGAAAGCGTAGTCGGGGAAAGGTGAAATGTTTTGATGGCTAGAGGGGGGTGAATAGCCTTTTAAAATATTCTACAAAGACAAGCTAAACAAGTTTATCAATACAACAAATAGCGCGATGCGAGTTTTGCTTAGCCTACGGGGTGTTTGCAAGCCACCTATCCAATTCACAATTCTAGTATAATGGCACTCAACCGCACAAGTCAAACCGAGAAGGTAACTACAACTACAACTAGTAAGCTACACAAAAGAGCTACTCTAGCAAAGCAAACTAGCTAGCAAAGATAACTAAGAAAGTAATGCGGAGTTGAGTTAGGAGGGTTTCACCGAGGGACGAAGTATTTAGCCAACCAATATGATCAACAATGAATACCAAGATAACCGAACACCGGGATCAATCAATCACAATATGAAAGTGATGACATGAAGATTTATCCCGAGGTTCACGTGCTTGCCGGCACGCTAGTCCCCGTTGTGTCCCTCTTCACCACGTGGTTCGGTGGCTAATCGGTCTCACACCGAGCCTCTCAAAAGGCGCCACAAGAACCTACCAAATGGCAAAAGGTTGCAATGACACGAGCAATTCACTAATGTTGCCTTTGGCGCTTCGCCGAGGTAGGCACAAACCCCTCACAATCACCGGAGGTGGCCAAGAACAATCACCAACTCTTGCCAACGCCTCCAAGCTGCTCCAAGCCGTCTAGGTGGCGGCAACCACCAAGAGAAACAAGAATCCCGCAGCAAATCAACCACCAAGTGCCAACTAGATGCTATCTCACAATGCAAATGCACTTGGATCACTCAATCTCACTTCGAATATGCAAAGAAGCAAGAGAGATGAGTGGGAGGGGAGTTGCTTAGCTCAAAGTGCTCACAAGTATGTAAAATGTCCAAGAGTTAGAGCCTTGAGCCGGCCAACGAGTATTTATAGACGTACCCCTTCGAATATAGCCGTTAGGAACTTGAAACAGCCGCAGTCGCGCTGACCGGACGCGCTGGTCCAACTGACCGGACGCGCCGATCGCGCCGCGTAACTCGACCAGACGCGCCGATCCCAACCGACCGGACGCGCCGATCGCACAACGGCTACTTTCGCGAAACACCGACCGGACGCGCCGATGCGCACAGCACCCGCGCCCGCGAAGCAACGACCGGACGCGCTCCACGCAACGACCGGACGCGACAGTGCCAGCGTCCGGTTGGAGTCCAGTAAGCTCCCTCGATGACCGGACGCGTCCGATCATGTGTGACCGGACGCGCACCGCGTCCGATCGACCTTGCGAACAGTAGTTCCCTCAGGGCGCCTGACCGGACGCGCCGGTCCCGCGAGTGACCGGACGCGCCGGTTGCAAACCCTAGCCCGCGCGCCTGACTGCTGCGCTGTACTGACCGGACGCGCCGGTCACACCGTGACCGCGTCTGGTGCAGCGTCCGGTCACCACTGTGACCTCCGTTCGCCTCCGTTTCTTTTCTGACTTTCGGCGTAGTGGAAAATAGTCGTTTCAACTTCTCAAAAAACGCCTGAATCCCGCCTCGCAAGCTCGGCGGGAGGGAGAGAGGACCCCAAACCCTCTCTACCGCTCAAACTCCAACGCCGTCGCAAATGTGCTAACACCACCAAGTGATCACGTCATGTGTGAGTGTGTTAGCATTTTCACAAACATTTTTTGAGGCGTTATTAGTTCTATCCAAATGCATATGATTATGAAATGCACACCTAGAGGCACTTAGGAGTTCAATAGCCGCGTCATTCTCCTCTTTATAGTACGGCTATCTATCCTATAATGTAACCACACCCACTAGGTGTCTTGGTTACTAAAACACAACCCTTAAGCATATACCTTTGCCTTCATCACGTAGGGTTGCGTCCAAATCCAAGTGTGGCCATCATGATCACCATGTCCATCTTGCCACCAACCTTGGAATGTACTAATCCTCATATGCTACATACAACTTAGGCATAGGATTAGTACTTAGGCATTGTCACTAATTACCAACACCAAACATAGGACTTTCAATCTCCCCCTTGTTGGTAATTGGTGACAATCCTTTCATAAAGATATTATGATAAAATTTTGATTGAACCCATGTCACATTGTCCAAGTATATTACCATGTGTAAGAAGTATGGACAAGTAATCATGAATTCAAATTGATAGCAATGGCTCCCCCTACATGTATGCTATATGTTTGGATTTTGGAAGCATACATGTTAGATAGGAAAGATTAGGAGCATTGACTATCAATAGGTGCTAAGTGTTTTAGATTATAGACCTTTGAAGCGTGATACCATCGGAGTAGCGATAAACACAATCTTAGCACCTTGTGTAGTTAGATACCACTTGGAAAAGCATAAACAAAACTAGAAACCTCGTGAGATCAACATTATAAGCAAGGCTCTAGTACCACTTTGGAAAACATGAAGTAAGAGAAATCTAACTACTTCCTATTCATGCTAGTACTTCAATACACCATTCAATTGTATACTAGCAAAATACCACACAAGCAATGTATTGGAGAAAAAGAAATGCATAACTATGCATCATACATATGAAGTGCACATGGAAATGCAACATTCATGTTTAAGAGCTTGCTCCCCCTACTTGTGTGCTCGAAATTTTAGTTGATCCCCTTCTTTTATCAATTCTCCCCTTTAGGTTTTCTCTTTGTGAACAACATTTTTCTCCCCCTTTGAGTTCTATCTTTGTGAACAATATTTTCTCCCCCTTTGGCACCAACGACCACAAGGGACTAACTTTAGATAGATTATCATGTTGAATTATGGGGTGAGGATCAAGTTTGTGATTCAACCTAGATTGCTTGCATAGATAAAATGCTTCGGTTTGATCCAAGGGCAAGCTTCTTCACACCTCACTAGAAGGGTTATCATGCACCATGTTGAAGCAAATATTTAGACAAGTGATCTAGATGAAACACTTAGGATCACAAGCTACTTAAACAAGTTATATGCTACCACTAGATCATACAAGTCATGGAAACAATAGTGGCACCATATAAACTTCAAATTCATTTGATTTTCATGAATGAGCCTAGAACATGTAAATTATGACTAGATGCACTAAACAAGTCCTTAGCATAGAATGTATGACATGTCAACCAATTGTACCTTGGGGCTCGAAGGAGAGGCATGTCATATAGGGGGTGCATCAACTCATGTTGGAGAAGTCAAGTATGTTCAACTCATTCTTTAGCTTGTGAAATCTCTTCTCATCAAGTGGCTTGGTGAACAGATCGGCTAATTGATCTTCGGTGCCCACACTCTCAATAGCAATGTCACCCTTTTGTTGATGATCTCTAATAAAATGATGACGAACATCAATATGCTTTGTTCTTTGATGTTGAACCGGATTGTTGGTTAGCTTCACGGCACTTTCATTGTCACATAACAATGGCACATTTTTAAAGTTGATTCCAAAATCCTTTAATGTTGCCTTCATCCACAAGATTTGTGCACAACAACTACCCGCGGCGATGTATTCGGCCTCGGCGGTAGATAGTGTAATACTATTTTGCTTCTTGGATGACCATGAGACAAGTGATCTTCCCAACAATTGACAAGTCCCGGAAGTGCTCTTTCTCTCCACTTTGTCACCGGCATAGTCGGAATCCGAATATCCAACTAGCTCAAAGCTTGCACCTTTGGGATACCACAATCCAACATCTTGTGTATGCTTTAAGTACCTCAATATTCTCTTTGTTGCCTTCAAATGACTTTCTCTTGGTGAGGCTTGAAATCTTGCACACATGCATACACTAAACATTACATCGGGCCTTGATGCCGTCACATAGAGTAGGCTACCAATCATTGATCTATATAGCTTTTGATCCACCATGTTGCCACTCTTGTCACTATCCAAACTTCCACTAGTGCCCATTGGGGTTGTAATGCCCTTTGTATCTTCCATGCCAAACTTCTTGAGCATATCTTTGATGTACTTGGTTTGGCTCACAAATGTTCCTTCCTTCATTTGTTTGATTTGAAGTCCAAGAAAGAAACTAAGTTCACCGATCATTGACATTTCAAATTCCTTTGCCATCATTTTCCCAAACTCATCACAATAATCTTGATTGGTTGAACCGAATATGATATCATCAACATATATTTGCAATACAAACAAGTCTTTTCCAATCTTCTTGGTGAATAGAGTAGTATCCACTTTGCCCATGACAAATCCTTTGGTTAGCAAGAAGTCCCTCAATCTTTCATACCATGCTCTTGGTGCTTGCTTCAATCCATACAAAGCTTTTCTCAACTTGTAGACATGATTTGGTTTCTTGTCATCTTCAAAATCGGGAGGTTGCTCCACATACACCTCCTCTTGAATGTACCCATTGAGAAATGCACTTTTCATATCCATTTGATATAGCTTGATATTATGAGCACAAGCATAGGCAAGTAAGATCCTAATTGCTTCCAATCTTGCAACCGGGGCATAAGTTTCACCAAAGTCAAGACCCTCTATTTGTGTGTAACCTTGAGCCACTAGTCTTGCTTTGTTCCTTACTACTATCCCATCTTGATCTTGCTTGTTGCGAAAGACTCATCTTGTTCCAATGACATTGTGATCCTTAGGCCTCTCAACTAGTTCCCATACTTCATTTCTCTTGAAGTTGTTGAGCTCTTCATGCATTGCATTTACCCAATCCGGATCTCTCAATGCTTTATCAATGTCCTTGGGTTCTTCCATTGACACAAAAGAAGAGTGAGCACAAAATGATGCCAATCTTGATCTAGTTTGAACTCCCCTTTGTATGTCACCAATGATGGAATCCAATGGATGATCTCTTGCAATGTTAGTTGGTTGAAGCACTTGGACTTGATTGCTTGGATGTTGATGTTGATCATAAGTTGGAGATGATGAACTAGCCATTTGTTGATCTTGTTGCACTTGAGATGATGTACTAGCTTGATTTTGCATTAGAGAACCACTAGCTTGTGTAATTGGACTTTGGAGTACTTGATCTTTGTTGTCATCCACATCAATCACTTGCTTTGGCCTAATATCACCAATATCCATTTCTTTCATAGCATTGGTCAATTGATTTCCTCTCACATCATCTAAGTTATTTTCCTCATCTTGAGAGCCATTTGTTTCATCAAACTCAACATCATGAACTTCCTCAAGTAAACCACTAGCCAAATTCCAAACTCTATAAGCTTTGCTAGTAGTGGAGTAACCAAGTAAGAATCCTTCATCACATTTCTTCTCAAACTTGCTCAATCTAGTGCCCTTCTTCAAGATGTAGCATTTGCAACCAAATACCCAAAAGTATGCAATGTTGGGCTTTCTTCCATTTAAGATCTCATATGGTGTCTTTTCTAGGAACTTGTGGCAATAGAGGCGGTTGCTATAGAAGCAAGCCGTGTTGATTGCTTTGGCCCAAAATGAATGACTCACATTATACTCATTTAACATTGATCTTGCCATATCAATCAAAGTTCTATTCTTCTCTCAACTAGGCCATTGGATTGAGGTGTATACTTGGCCGAGAATTGATGTTTGATTCCAAGCTCCTCACATAGCTCATCAACTCTTGTATTTCTAAACTCACTTCCATTGTCACTTCTCACTTTCTTGATTGTGGTTTCAAACTCATTTTGTACCCTCTTGATGAACTTCTTGAATATGTCAAATACATCACTCTTGTCCACAAGAAAGAATACCCATGTGTATCTAGTGAAATCATCCACAATCACAAAACCATACTTGTTGCCACCAATGCTTGTGTATGTAGTTGGCCCAAATAGATCCATGTGCAACAACTCAAATGCCTTGGAAGTACTCATGATGCTTTTCAATGGATGAGTGTTGCCTACTTGCTTTCCGGCTTGACATGCACTACATAGCTTATCCTTCTCAAATGTGACATCCTTCAAGCCTCTAACTAAGTCATGCTTCACTAACTTGTTCAATTGCTTCATGCCAACATGACCAAGTCTTCTATGCCATAACCAACCCATACTTGATTTGGTGAGCAAGCATGTTGAAAGTTGAGTGTCACTAGCATCGAAATCAACCAAGTATAGATTCTCATATCTAAAGCCCTTGAAGATCAAATTGGAGCCATCAACACTAACTATCTCCACATCATCAACACCAAATATGCACTTGAAACCGAGATCACACAATTGAGCAACCGAGAGAAGATTGAAGTTCAACTTTTCAACTAAGAGCACATTGGAAATGCTATGATCATTTGAGATTGCAATCCTTCCAAGAGCCTTCACATCACCCTTGCTATTGTCACCAAATGTGATACTATCAATGCTACTATCATTTGATTTGAGAGAGTTGAACATTCTTGAATCACTGGTCATATGTTGAGAGCACCCACTATCAAGCACCCAATGCCTTCCTCCAGCCTTGTAATTTACCTACAAAACAATTTAATGTCTTTTAGGTACCCATACTTGCTTGGGTCCTTGGAGGTTAGTCACTAAACTATTTGGTACCCAAATGGCCTTCTTCTTTGGACCCACAATTGGTGTACCAACAAACTTAGCATGCACACCTTTCTCACCCTTGGTAAGCACATAACAAGAATCAAAAGGAATGAAATCCATTTTAGCATGAAACTTGTTGTTCTTGTTCATTTTATTACAATTAATCTCTAGATGCCCAACTTGCTTGCATTTATTGCAATAACGACCATTGCTCTTCACAAAGCGAGACTTTGGAGTAGCAAAGACCACCTTGCCCTTCTTGGGAGTATAGCCCAAACCCTCTTTGTTAAGAGAGAACCTTTGGCTACCCAAGCATTTTAGCAAGCGGGCATCCCCACCATAGGCATTGCCTAATGCGCGGGTGAGATCATCCACCTCTCTCTTGAGAGTTTCATTCTCAACCACAAGTGATGAATCACTAGTAGTAGAGGTAGAGTTGGTTGTGGTGGATGATGATGAGCTACATGAAGCATTAGTAGGACCAATAAATAAAGAATCATCAATAATATCACATGTTAGTCTAATATCACAAGTGACAATCACTTGCTCCTCCTTAGCTTCCTTCATAAGCTTCTCCAACTTGAGGTCCTTTTCCTTGATGAGCTCAAGTAGAGAGGAGTGGGCTTCCTTAAGCCTAGTGTGAGCAATTTCAAGGTCCTCGTGGTCTTCCTTTAGACACTCACGAGAGGCCTCTAGCTCATCAAAGGATTTCCTAAGAGCTTTGAGCTCTTGTTCAATTCCTTTGCACTCCTTACTCTTTTTGAGAGCAACAAGCTCCTCCATCAAGGCATCATTTTCATTGCTTTTGGCAATGAGCTCTTGTTCCAAGATTTTGTATTTCTTGGTTGTCCTCTTGTAGCCCTTGCTCATTTGATCTATTATGCCTAATAGATCATCCTTGGAGTAGTCCTCATCCTCCTCATCATCACTCCTACAACCATCACTAGCACAAGAATCATCATCACTATCATCATATTTTACCTTGGTAGGCTTGGCCATAAGGCATATCGATGTAGTGTCGAAGATGGATGACTTGTTGGAGAGGGCGATGCTTGCAATGGCTCGCCGAGTGGTCCTCTCATCATCACTAGAGCTTTCATCATCATCACTATCGGAGTTGTCACTATCCCAAGTGACCACATAACCACCACCCTTCTTCTTCTTGTTGATAGTGAAGCTCTTCTTCTCTTTCTTCTCCTTCTTGTCCTTCTTGTTCTTCTTCAACTTCAACTCCCCATCATGATATCTTTTGTCTTCATAGGGACACTTTGCCACTACATGATCGGGGCTATTGCAATTGTAGCAAAGCACCTCCTTTGCCTTCATGAAATCCCTTCTCTTCCTTGCCCCATATCCTTTCTTCTTCATGAACCTCCCCATCTTGTGCACTAGGAGGGCCATGGTCTCATCATCGAATGGATCATCATCATCACTCTCCACCTTGCTCTTGCCCTTAGAAGATGAAGCCTTGAATGCAATGGGCTTCTCTTGCTTGACCTTGGTCTCCTTCTTCTCTTCTACCTCATCTTCATCATTATTGTATTGGGCATCGGTCATTATATCTCCAAGCACATCGGTTGGTTTGACCTTGTCCAATCCCTCTCTAAAGATCATTCTTCTCAAGGTGGCAAACTTCTTGGGTAAGCACATCAAGAACTTATGTGAGAAGTCCTTATCCTCAACCTTCTCTCCAAGCCCCTTGAGATCATTGACAATGACTTGGAGCCTATAGAACATCTCCGGGATAGATTCATCTTCCTTCATCTTGAAAGTGGAGAACTTGTCCTTGAGCATATATAGTTTGGCACTTTTTACCGTTGAAGTGCCTTCATAGGTTTCTTCAAGCCTTATCCAAAGCTCATTTGCCTTTTCAAGATCTTTGATTTGCTCAAATACTTTGTCATCAATGGCACGGTAGATTGTGTCAAGTGCCGCTGTGTTACATTGTTTGTTGATGCGGTCATTTGGAGTGAGATTTTCTTCATCAAGAATGATGTATCCTTCTTTGGTCACATCCCAAACCTTCTCATGTATATTGCCTAGATATTGCTTCATCTTCCTTTTTCAATGATCAAAGGAAGAGACGCCATAAAAGAATGGAGGCTTGCCATTAACATGATTGAACATAACTTGAGCCATCTTGCACCGAGGTTGTTAAGCCTTGCAAACGGTGACCACGGCTCTGATACCACTTGAAAGGTCTTGATGGCTAGAGGGGGGTGAATAGCCTTTTAAAATATTCTACAAAGACAAGCTAAACAAGTTTATCAATACAACAAATAGCGCGATGCGAGTTTTGCTTAGCCTACGGGGTGTTTGCAAGCCACCTATCCAATTCACAATTCTAGTATAATGGCACTCAACCGCACAAGTCAAACCGAGAAGGTAACTACAACTACAACTAGCAAGCTACACAAAAGAGCTACTCTAGCAAAGCAAACTAGCTAGCAAAGATAACTAAGAAAGTAATGCGGAGTTGAGTTAGGAGGGTTTCACCGAGGGACGAAGTATTTAGCCAACCAATATGATCAACAATGAATACCAAGATAACCGAACACCGGGATCAATCAATCACAATATGAAAGTGATGACATGAAGATTTATCCCGAGGTTCACGTGCTTGCCGGCACGCTAGTCCCCGTTGTGTCCCTCTTCACCACGTGGTTCGGTGGCTAATCGGTCTCACACCGAGCCTCTCAAAAGGCGCCACAAGAACCTACCAAATGGCAAAAGGTTGCAATGACACGAGCAATTCACTAATGTTGCCTTTGGCGCTTCGCCGAGGTAGGCACAAACCCCTCACAATCACCGGAGGTGGCCAAGAACAATCACCAACTCTTGCCAACGCCTCCAAGCTGCTCCAAGCCGTCTAGGTGGTGGCAACCACCAAGAGAAACAAGAATCCCGCAGCAAATCAACCACCAAGTGCCAACTAGATGCTATCTCATAATGCAAATGCACTTGGATCACTCAATCTCACTTCGAATATGCAAAGAAGCAAGAGAGATGAGTGGGAGGGGAGTTGCTTAGCTCAAAGTGCTCACAAGTATGTCAAATGTCTAAGAGTTAGAGCCTTGAGCCGGCCAACGAGTATTTATAGACGTACCCCTTCGAATATAGCCGTTAGGAACTTAAAACAGCCGCAGTCGCGCTGACCGAACGCGCTGGTCCAACTGACCGGACGCGCCGATCGCGCCGCGTAACTCGACCAGACACGCCGATCCCAACCGACCGGACGCGCCGATCGCACAACGGCTACTTTCACAAAACACCGACCGGACGCGCTGGTCGCAACGACCGGACGCGCCGATGCGCACAGCACCCGCGCCCGCGAAGCAACGACCGGACGCGCTCCACGCAACGACCGGACGCGACAGTGCCAGCGTCCGGTTGGAGTCCAGTAAGCTCCCTCGATGACCGGACGCGTCCGATCATGTGTGACCGGACGCGCACCGCGTTCGATCGACCTTGCGAACAGTAGTTCCCTCAGGGCGCCTGACCGGACGCGCCGGTCCCGCGAGTGACCGGACGCGCCGGTTGCAAACCCTAGCCCGCGCGCCTGACTGCTGCGCTGTACTGACCGGACGCGCCGGTCACACCGTGACCGCGTCTGGTGCAGCGTCCGGTCACCACTGTGACCTCCGTTCGCCTCCGTTTCTTTTCTGACTTTCGGCGTAGTGGAAAATAGTCGTTTCAACTTCTCAAAAAACGCCTGAATCCCGCCTCGCAAGCTCGGCGGGAGGGAGAGAGGACCCCAAACCCTCTCTACCGCTCAAACTCCAACGCCGTCGCAAATGTGCTAACACCACCAAGTGATCACGTCATGTGTGAGTGTGTTAGCATTTTCACAAACATTTTTTGAGGCGTTATTAGTTCTATCCAAATGCATATGATTATGAAATGCACACCTAGAGGCACTTAGGAGTTCAATAGCCGCGTCATTCCCCTCTTTATAGTACAGCTATCTATCATATAATGTAACCACACCCACTAGGTGTCTTGGTTACTAAAACACAACCCTTAAGCATATACCTTTGCCTTCATCACGTAGGGTTGCGTCCAAATCCAAGTGTGGCCATCATGATCACCATGTCCATCTTGCCACCAACCTTGGAATGTACTAATCCTCATATGCTACATACAACTTAGGCATAGGATTAGTACTTAGGCATTGTCACTAATTACCAACACCAAACATAGGACTTTCAAAAGGCTACCTAAAGCTCTATGAACATCAACCCTAATGTGGTGGATTACAATGGCTTGACAGAGCTATCACCCCTGGGGCTACCATAACTAACCGTAGGTTTGAGCGCAATCTCAGGTAACTTATAGTCTAGACACCATGTCTATACTATCGATTATTACTCTAGTCATGTATGATAACTAGAGCACTTGATGCGAGTGGAGATCCCATGCTAAGGTATGATAACTATACTAACCATACACATGAAAGGTATAAAAGTAAATAGAGAAGATAACTATATTAAAGCATAAGTCTTGCAAAGGTAAGATACAAAGATATACCCAACCTCCGAAGATTTCTCTAGAACCTGAGCATGGCTCAACTCTTCCTAACTCTCAACTAGAGCTATTCTACTTCTACATCTTGAAAGCTTTGTGGAGATTTCTCTCTTGCTGTGTATCTTGATCTAAATGAGAGATAACTCTCTATGGGATGATGGCCTCCTGGAGTTGGTAGAGGGCACCTTATATATGAGAGATGGAGTAGGGGGCAAGGTATAGCCACGTCATCGATCCGTGTCAACTCCCTCGATCACCGTTGGATAAACCAACATAAAACCATCTTAAAATCAAGGGTCCAGATCTTAGAAAGGTGTACGAGGCGACGGAGGGCGAGGGGCCACCCTAATGGGCCGGGCTACCTCCCCATAATGCCAGGTGGGCCTGCTCCTCTGATGGTGGGTCTTAGGCTATGCCTTGAGTCAACTTTCGTAGGTTTCACGAGTAGAATCACTCGTTGATGTCGGTTTGCCTATTTAAGTGTATGACGGTGGTCCTGAGAGCTGTTTTCTAGATAAATCCTCCTGCATTCATATGTTCACCAAAACTTATGGAATTCATTAGTTTAAAACCTTATACCTATGTTTGGTGATGGAATTAAGTGTATATGTAGAATACATTAACAGTTTATGATTGACATTAACAACCGTCAACACTTATGATCTGAAAAAGTTGTAGTGTTTTTTCTTAAGATTTTTAGATTGATTAATATTATAATTTTTTGGACAAGTATAACAGCAGTTATGTGTTTTAGAAGTTTGCTCTCGTGTTTGAGTCGTCAGAAAAGTTTAGTTATGTTCAGAGGTTGTTTAATCCATCTTGAAGACCTCATATACCAGATCATATTATATGAAAGTTGTAGATACTTGTGTTTTCCATCTTCTGTAAAAGTTTCATATTTTTTGTACAAGTAATTTATCCACAATAAAAATGTAAAGAAGAGTTCTTGCTGTTGATTGCTTGTTTGGTCACTGTTTTGGGGGAAATGGTAGCACAGGCCGTAGAAGCATTTTATGTGTCATTTGTGAATGTTTTTATGAGTTTATATTCTGAAGTGATAATGTTTGAACAGGTGGTGCGCCTTTGGATCGTTCTTAGCTCACGTTTTTGCATTGTCGTCTCGAGGCAAGTAAACATAGCAGTTGTTTGCTATAGCTTGACATGTTATTTAATCTATCTACACTTTGTCATAACATTAACTAAATCAAAATAATATATATAAGTATGAATTCACTTTTCCCTTTATAAAGTAATTTATATATGATGTTCATTGCTGAATCTTTAGTCATTTTCCTATTATTACGAGGTAAGTGCTATGTTTTATATATAATGGTGGATGTATGCGGCATATGTGGTAAGTGTTTGTGTGGTTGCATCATATCATTGCATCATATTGTATTGCATAGCATTCATGGATGTCGCCGCTTGCTGGCCGCGACCGTACCAATATAGCATCATACGTTGCCCGAGGAGGGTACGATGCAGCTTCATACCTTGTTGGTTATGGAGGCAGTGGACATGCATATGCATTGCATCCACACTCTGAGGTTTACTTGTATTAAAGCAGTGGATATGAGGAGTTTTCCATTTGAAGAGGTGGTTTATTTCTTGAATATCATGATGTTGTTACTTCTTTATGCTGCTGACATTGCATATATAATTTGACTATGAATTATTAATTTCTTATACTATCATATCTTCCACATTTGAATCAACGCTTAATTAACTTGTAGTTTGAATGACATGAACAGGTAGTTTGCTTGCTGAGATTTATTCTCACCCCTTTATCTGTCTAGGTGCTTGTTTGGATGCTTGCTCGAAGGGATGGGATTAGCAGCACATCTTCAGTGTTTCACCCACATTTAGACATAATAATGACACTCTTGGCTTGTTATAATAAACTTAGTTTATCTTCATGTTGATCCTTCATGGTTTAATAAAAATATTTAAGTTGAAGCTTTACTTAATGGTGATCCTGTTATCGCTTCCGCGCTTTACTTTGGTGTTGGTTTTTGTTGTCAAGTTTTATATTCAGGCATGAGGGAAAGGACGTTAGTGACATCTTAGGCTTTTATGGCACCTGGGGTGTTACACCCACACATTGGGAAGAGAGAAGATGCAAAATAAAAAATCTTATAAGTGGAACCTATGTTGATGAGTTGACACCAAATAGCTATAAACTGGCTAGATTGTTGGGGACGCCCTTATCATGCTAGGAGTAAGACCAGGGCAACTAGCAGTAGGTCTCTAGCGTTATCTTGGGTTATTTGGATAGTGCACTGGCAGGCACAATGTGTAAGGGTGGGCAAAATACCCGATACCCGATTCCCGAACACAAATTACCCAAACCCAGACCTGAAGTACCCAAACCTGAAATACCCAATCGCAGTTTCAGATAGTGATTGTAAAAACCCAAAATTAGTTTGGGTAATTCGGGTAATGTTTCTTGGTACCCGAACTACCCAAATTACCCGAAATATCTCAAATATTTGCTCTTCTATTCCTCATATGAAGACATGAAGTATTTCAATGCCATATAAATATATTATTTGGTATGAATTAATGTAAATTTATGCTAACTTGATAATTGATTTGTTGGTAATTGATATGAAGACATGATGTGATTTATACGACTATTGTTTATTGCTTTAAAATGGTACTTCAATTCTTCTAAAATGGTTGGTTTTGTCAATTTCGGGTATATCGGGTAAAACCCGAACCCGAACCCGAATTATCGGGTACCCAAAATTTTGGGTAATGCTTTTTCAGGGCAAAAATCGGGTAGCAATTTTTAATGCCCAAATTTCCAACTACCCGAATTACCCGACCCGAATGCCCAACCTTAACAGCGTGGGCTCACAACCGGTTCGCGTCATGGGTCATGGCCTCAGTAGCGACGAAGGAGACACAGCCCCGCGCGGGGCGCTGGTGGGCATGTCTAGGGACAAACTCCATCCTGGGCTTGGTGGTGGCATCGACGGTGTTGTGGTGGTGCAGAGGGGGAACGAGATGTGGCTATGGACGCTCTCTCGAGGGAACCTCACAGCCGGGCACGGAGCTTGGAGGAGTGGTGTGTGGCCGGTGAGCAAGACAGGAGTAGGAGATGTGTCCAATGCCCTTACATGTGAGGCAATGAATGAGATCCCGGCACTGAGCAACCTGATGGTCAAAGGCTAGGCACTGGAAGCAGCGTTCGGTGAGGCACTTAATGAAGGCCTTACGGGCAGCTCCTGACACGCGCTTGGGCTTCGGCATAGGAAGTGGCATGATCTCTGTCCTTTGACAGTGCCTAGTCTTCATTCTTTGCCATTCTAATGAAAGAAGGTCACTCTGCATTTGCTTCACTCCAGATGGCTCTCCCTACTCCCAACGCGAACCAGTGTTGGAGTAAAGACACTTCCCAGTATGGGTGGTCGGCAACACGAGGCGAGGCAACATGGAGCCCAGGCATCCCGCAGCAGAAGGCCCGACGGATCCATCAGCTGCCACACCAGCATTCCAGGTGAAGAGGGCGTAGCAAGCTGAACCAGGGTTGGTGCCTTGTCATCTTCATGGGAAGGGGTGGAAGGATCAAGGACCTGATGGCGGCCGCATGTAGCAGGGGATCTGCCAGATCTGTAGGCAGGAGGGACCAAAGACGCCCCCAGCTAGGGGCATGTAGGGTCAAGATGGCAGACTAGAGGGGGGGGTGAATAGTCCTTTCTAAAAATTAATCACGCTGGCTAACCGAAAAAATGCGGAATTAAAACTATCGGTCTAGCCAAGACTACACCCCTCGATCTAAGTTCACAAGCACCTTATAAAGATCCTAATTAGGCAACAAAGGTGATGGGCTAGCTAGAGCTCACCTAACCAATTCTAGAAGTAAGATCACATAAACCTATGCAACTAGTACTTTAAGCACCAAGGGAGCTCCTACACAAACTAGTAAGCAAAAGCACAAAGTTCTTAAGCTCACTAGCAATGCTCAATAACAAGGCTACACAAGCCAAATTAGAGAGCACAAACTACTTAGCTACACAAACTAAACAATGTGACTAACAAGGCTACTCAAGCCAATTAGTCATGCAAGAGAGCTACTTCTATGCTACACAAGCAAGAAGGTAACTAGCAAGCTATATAAGCTAACTAATTACAAGAGCAACTACACAAGCACAATATATATGAAAGTAAATACAAGCTTGTGTATGAGGAATGCAAACCAACGGGAA
The DNA here is from genome assembly GCA_038087645.1 of Saccharum hybrid cultivar R570. NCBI lineage: Eukaryota > Viridiplantae > Streptophyta > Magnoliopsida > Poales > Poaceae > Saccharum > Saccharum hybrid cultivar. The sequence goes on along the minus strand of JAQSUU010000534.1, from coordinate 16,579,541 downwards.
GAACAATGTTGACACGGTGATTTTTCTCCTGAGGTTCACATGTTTGCCAACACGCTAGTCCTCGTTGTGTCGACCGCTCACTTGGTGGTTCGGTGGCTAATAGGTGTTTTACAAACCTAGCCCACATGTTGGGCACCGCAAGAACCTACCCCAAAAGTGAGGGTAGCTCAATGACACGTTCTACTAGAGTTGCTCTTCGTGGCTCCCACGGGGTGCGCACAATACCCCTCACAAATCCTTCTCCGGAGCCACGCACAATCTTCACGCGGGCTTCACAACGGAGACCACAATCCACCAAGACGTCTAGGTGATGGCAATTACCAAGAGTAACAAGAAATCCCCAATCACAAAGATTTTCTAGTGCCACCAAATGCAAATCCTCAAATGCACACACTAGGTCACTCAATCCCTCACTCAAATTAACACCAAGCTCGAGAGGGAGAGGAAGGGGAAGAGGTGGATCTTCAATCTCTCATCCACACCCACAAAGAGCACTCAATCTCTCATAGGATTTGGCATATAGCAAGAGAGAAAGAGAGGAGAGGGAAGAACCCTAGATCATGAACTCCAAATCTTAGAATGGGGAATGGGAGAGTAGAGGAGGAAGAAGGGAGGGGAGCCAACCTTATCCCCTCAACCAACCAGGATCCTCCCCACTCAGGTGCAGCCCCGCACTAGAATTTCTTATCTGCGCGGCCTAGAAATTCCAGTGCAGGAGCGGACCAGATGCCCTCCAACGGCTCTTTCTCCAATGGTAAGTATGGGAGGACTTCCGCACTGGAAATTCTAGGCGGTGGCTTGGAATTTCTTGGGCGCACGCTTCACAGACCATGGGCGCCTTTCGTACTGGGAATTCCAGCTTGGACCAACTAAATTTCTTGTTAATTCTAGCCAACCAACAGAGGACCCCTGTCTGGAATAATAAGCACTGCAAGCAAGAAATTCTTGTTTACAGTCCACAACTAGCCCAAAACAAGTGCTATCTCTTCCCAGAAGGCGCCAAACCAATTTTAGCACTTGAGATAGCTTTCACAAAGAATTTTTGCAGGCTTTCTCATGCATCTCACCATGTCACTAAGCACAATATATATGCAAATGAGACTCACACTTAGTGGCACTAGATAACCATTGCAACTAAAAGATTTCCCTCTTTATAGTATGGCTATATATCCTAAATCCGGTCAAGCACTTCTCTACTCAACTTAGATCGGTGAAATGAAATGCCCTATAGGTTATACTTTTGCCTTATGCATTCCATTCCATCTCCTCCAATGTTGATGCAACACATGCACCAACCTCGATCAATAAATGATATGATCCACTTCATATCATCATGTGACCTTATTGGTTCATCGATCTTGACCTCACTTGTTCTTCACCATTGTCTTGGTCCATCGATGCCAAGTCTTGCTCAAGCTTCCCCACCGCGCGGTTTATCACTTCAAAGCCTCTGACTTGCTCTTCACGCTTGCAACCGGTCCATCAAGCCAAGCCTTATATTGATCTTCTCCACCTAGTCACGTGACTCCGTGTCATGTTTCATATGCAATGGGCTCCTTCATCACATGTGTGAGCATTTCAACATATCCAAGCCATTTCCACCTCCATGGTATGTGTTGCTCACACAAGTGTACCTGTGGACTAATCACCTGTGTATCTCACATAAACACATATTAGTCCACCTAGGTTGTCACTCAATTACCAAAACCAAACAGGGGCCTTTCAGGGCGCAGTGCACCCAGCCCCCGGATCCACAAGCCCTGCCCTATCCAAAGTGTTAGAGGTGGTTAGGGAGGCGGCTTCGTTGTTGTCGGTGCCATCGTTGTCTCCCCAGTCCATGAGCTCCACCTCATCATCATCAACAAGCGAGGGAGCAGAAATTTGGAGGGCGCTGGGCGAAGAGGCCATCCGAGGAGGGGGTGGTGGGAGGCTTGGGGGAGGATGCCAGTGCTAGGGAGGTCACCGGCGGAGGGATAGGTGGGGACTCTCTCTCTCTCACCAGGGCACTCAACTATTGGGTATGTTTTCTCTCCCTGCTTCATCCATTTTTGTTTTCTTGTACAGAGGCCAACGGACGCTAGACCAGCTAGTCAACGCTTCCAGCGACACCTTCACACGCCAGGTTCAATCCCCCATAGGGACGAATTGGCTGGCCAGAGAAAAAAACCTCCCACTTGCCCCGCGTACCCAAAAACATAGGTTTATGGCACCAACCAACTCACAGGGTAACGGGTCCCTGTGTGCGACCGGGGTATAGGTTTCGGGGGTTTTTCTTGGACTAGGTGAGGAGTACTCTACCTTAAGCGCAATGCTTAGGAGACGCATGCTATCCCCCACGGTCCAAGTTTTTTTTAGTGTGTACAGAGATGGCAGAATCAGTGGTCATGGTGGAGGTCCCTCATAGTGACTTCATCACAGATCAATGTCTAGAGAGGCACATTCGTGTTAGGAGTTTCACCTATGATAAGGTGTGTACAGAGATGGCAGAATCAGTGGTCATGGTGGAGGTCCCTCATAGTGACTTCATCACAGATCAACATCTAGAGAGGCACATTCGTGTCAGGAGTTTCACCTATGATAAGGTGTGTGCGGTGACACATGGCTTCGAAGTAGGCCATTTCCTAGCATAGGGTTTGCGAAGAAAGTTAAAAAAGAAACAAAGACAAATGTGCAATATACATAGAGTAATAGACATATCATGCTATCTGAGTTTCTAGCACTGCAGCTAATGGTGTGCACTTCATATGTTGCTAGATTTCTATAAACCAATAGGGAGAAAGCTTTATTTTGCTCGATCCATCATCTATGGGAAAACTGATGCTATCATACCCATACTATCATACGAGTTGCTTTGCTTGTTCTGTTCTGTGTCAACTAAGTATATGTTTGCATGGACAAAAGATGCTATCGTATCCGCTTGTTATTTTGTTTTGTTCAGTCAATGATCCATTGATGTCAACTTCTGTATGTGCATGACACATTGTCCATGGATGTGTGTGTGTGCATGTGTGTCAGGCATATGTCAATGGACACTGTAATTTGCAAGCATCCACAACAACATATAAAGTTAAACTGTAACCAGGCAACAATAGATGACCAATAATTCCAAATCTTAAACCTTATAACTTCAATGACACGTTCTTGTTGGTTGTTGTCCCAAAATTTCAGAGTTTCATCTGACCATGACTAGCAATCTGGCACTCTCAACAGCAGCAGCTATGGTACAACACATACACATCTTCATAGCGGGGTTGAAGTAGCAGTCGATCGAAAGCAACACAAGCCTACCTGATCCTGACAGACCCAAACCAACAAACCAATAAAATAGCACCAACACAATAGCTACTTTAGGTATGGGAACCAAGTTCTGCAATCCTTGTAGGAGCATCATCTATAGTTTTGTATCATTCTAACACCAACCACCCAAAATATTATCTTGGGCTCGCCGAATGTAGGTTCGGGCTAAGCTACTGGTGCAGGTGGCGGGCTCTCAGGCTCTGGCAGTTCAGACCATGACTGCACCACTTGAGTCTGATCTCCATTGTAGAGGACCAGCTGCATGTTGTTCTCCGGTTTGTCATCCACCGGTGGAGGTGCCCAGGAGATGGGTTTCACTAAACCAAGAAACAAATCATGGGATCATATGAGATTAACGAGCATGCCAAAATTGATGTTGAAATACTAGCGCATGTTAGAAGCCATATGTTTGGAGGACAAAATTTATATACGGTTGAAGTGAGGACATAAATGTCCCAAGCACAACCGTAAAATGAACAACCACATCAACCAATTGCCGAGTAAGTTCGCACTAGAATTCTGGTGCCTACTAGAAAATACAAACATATAGATAGCTACTACTATCCACTTGGAAGATGTCAATCTAACCATGCAGCAATAGGCACATCCCAAACATGCTGGGAGTTGCTATATTTCATGTGTTTGAATTTTTAGGCAACAATCTTAGACAACCAACTAGTACAATTAAAAGGACAACTCACATGATATAATTCACATTTTTCTATAGTCAAACAATTACAAAATTAGATGTTGCCTCAAGAACAACAACAAAATCAGGCACCTGAAATATAGAAGTGAAAAGGAAAACTAGAAAACATTAAATGTAGGATGTTCAATTTATGTAATATACATTACCTTCTTCCGGTGGGAGAAGCTTAGCTGACCCTATTGGTGTAACACCACTTTGGCTTGTCTGGAACATTTCCTAACATAGTCCTTTTGTAGTGGTGCAGGTGACTTGAATGAAAAATGAGATAACTTTGCACCTTGTGTGCAGCATATTCTGGATGCTCTTCAAGGTGCCTATCCAAGCATGGAGTTCAAAGAATTTGAGAAAAGTTTTGATCAGACACAAGGTAACAACACAAAATACTAAAATGGAAAAGTTAAAAAATAACTATATCACTTAGCCAACAATTTTGGGAATAACTTTTTAGTCAACAATTTTGGAATAACTTTAGTTTTTAGATATCCATTAGTTGCTGTTATTCACAACTATATGCATGTAAAACTGAACTTGAGCAACAATGTGCTTCAAGTGAAGAGATGAAAGCAAGAGTTGACCAAAGGAACTTGACATACTTCTTCACTTCATTCCTTGATCTTAATTGTGTTCCGATAGGGGACCAATAGTACCTGAAAGCATGAATACAATGTTAATATATGGGCACTACCATATTTATCCAAGATGCTAGTGCTAGAACACCATGCAGCATGATATTAATATCAATATGGGTGATTGACTACAGTATAAAAACACTATATATAGGTATAAATATATTGAAGGAGAAATGTTTTGTATGATATTAAACTACAACACCAATTTTCCCATTTCTTTAAACAATTAGAACTTAGATTTTCTTTCTTTATTTGTTCATTGCCATGGACTAGGAACTTAGATCATAGGTTAGACATCAGCCAGGGGAAATACAACAGATAGCACACAAGTGTGCGTACAAGTTCATAAGATTGGACATATGTAACAACTACAATGCCATTTGCTAAGAGATAAGTGGTCAAACTAGGAAGGTTTTAAGGTTCGGCGAGAAAAATGTTACTCACACATCAGCAAATTTGGTGCTTCCTTTACCTCTTATCTTAACCAACCTTTCCCATCCTTGAGGGGCCCGTGCGATGTTAGGTTTATCAATTGCCCAAAGCTTACCGTTGTCCTGAGATACATCCAATGGGTCATCGCATGTCACATCAGGCTTTCACTCATGGGCTTTTTCACAGACAAAAGGATCCTTTAGAGCTTGCTCTCGAATTTCTTCATACTTCTCTTTTGTTGAAATAAGTCTCCATTTCTGACATGTAGCACATTGAGCAGCAAAGGCTCCAATTTGCTTTCCCAATGCACGCTTCTGTGGCTTTGATGGTTTTGCTGGTACAATTGGGAGATGGCTTGCACTCTGTTCATCTCGTCCCCTATCACTTTTGTCATTCTTATAGATGACTACTTGCTGCGATGCATCATCACATTGGTCACCCTCTTTACTAGATAATGTTTTCTGTCTCTTCCTAGATGATGGAGATACAAAGTTCTCGGTGGGATTGATCATATAATTTTCTGGTTTGAACCCCATATTTTTTAACGACCTATTGAAAGGACAGTAAATAAAATTTAAGTTAGAAGGTAAAGATAACTTCATATCATAACATAATCATACATAGGCATAATACCTTGAGTACAAAGATAGCTCCATATTTCGTGTGTGTGTGTGTGTGGTACATAGTTGTGTGGTGTGTGTCCTCTTCTAGTACCCAAAATCTAGGGAATTGTAGATCCTGAAAACCAATTTCCCAGAAGAGGCCTTGAAGATTTTCACCGACATATATATATACCGGTACATGCAAGTCCCCACCGCCGAAGAACTGAGACGAAGGCCTGTCTTCCTGCTTGTTGCTCGTCAGGGGAGCCCAAATAATAGCATAATAGTCTTTTATTCGATCCAAACCAATGCTCTTGCTGCATGAGCGATCCTCACACCGCATAGATGGGTTTGCTCAGTTGGCTCGATCGTTTCTGATTTTTCTTCGTCCTCTTCATGTCCATCCCACTTGACCATGCATGCATGTGTGTGTCGTTCTCGCTCAACGTGTGGCGCCGCCAATCGTTTTCCGCAGTGAACAGCTTGTGCAGGTTCGATGAGGCAGCCGTGAGACGACGACGACGCAAGCCGCGGAGGGGCATGTCATGCCCGCCTGCCAGCTACCTACCGCTAGCGAGTGTTCAGCACCCCAGTACATGCTGCCGCGGTTTGTCTTCATTCGCCCTTTGGTGCTCAACTGTGGGTGTCATTACGGCAAGCCCAGCCCAATACAGTGGTTCGGGAACATTACACATCTCATATACGCTCTTGGATTACTTTCGCCGGTGTAAGCAGTCCAACAGCAACATACTGTGATAAGCATGCGCTCAGCATTTTGCGTGTTTGCACTAGATGGTTATATGATTGCTTGAATGAGAAAGAAAAGGATGTGGCTAACGCAAGCGCGCTGCAGGGCCATCTCCTTCTTCGCGTAGCCTCCTTTCCCCTTCTTCCTCCTCGTCCGTGCCTTCTCCCTCTCCGGTGACCCTCGCCACCGCCAACCGTCCCACTGCAGCGAGCTAGGGTTTTGTCGGAGCTTTGTGGCCGCGGCCGCGGCTGTAGAGGTCCTGCGAAACCCTAGCTCGCCCACGGCACCACCTTCTTCCCCTCCCCCGCCCCTGTCCCGACTTGGCCCGGCTGCCTCCACCCCCGCCAGGGGCCCTAAAGCGACCACCAGCCTCCTCACTGTCTGGCTGGCCTTCCCTCCCCCAAACCCCTTTCCTTCTAAGGCCACCGAAGTTCAGGAAGATGAGAGGGAGAGCTCGTCGAAACCCTAAGGAGCAGATCCAGGAGGAGGAGGAGTCCTACCTCACCGGTGCCGCCGCCAGAGGGGAGAGATGGAGAAGCCGCATAGGGAGGAGGTGGGGTGCAGGCGTGGGCATGGGGAGAGGGGGAGGGGGTCATCGGAGGAGGTCACGGGGCATCAATGAGGACCTTGCCTGGTGCTAGAGAGAGAGAGAGAGAGAGAGAGAGAGAGAGAGACGTGCGCGTGCGTCTAGGCAGCGGGTGAGCGAGTGGATGCGGATAAGGTGGCCGTGCGGTCGGCCTAAGTCATTACCAAAAAATTGGATTATAAAATACTTTTGAAGTCATGGCAAAAGAAAAAAACAAAGGAAATGTTGGTCACTCTGCTAGTCGCGCAACGTCGATTGGTGGCCTGGCGCATGGCTTTTCCGGTAGAAAGAAAGGCTTGTTGGGCCGCAACATGCTAGGTGTTAGGCCGTTTCCAATGGTGAGTTGACGTAGCTAGCTGACTAGGATTCAAAGTGACACAGAGGAGAGAGAATGACCAAAAAGTAAGTTACCAGTGCTTCCTTCCTCGCTAGCTCGGAGCGTGAGAACCAAGGACGAAATCACGCAAGCACACAAGTTTGCCTGTGCTGCTCTCCTTTCTCAATTATAGAATCAACTAACAGTGTGCCCCACACAATGAGGAGAGAGAATATGTAAATAAAAAAAATATATAAGTGAAACCTGTGTTGATGAGTTGACACCAAATAGCTAGAAACTGGCTAGATTGTTGGGGCGCCCTTATCGTGCTAAGAGCAAGACCAAGGCAACTAGCAGCAGGACACTAGCGTTTTATAGGGTTGTTTGGATTGTGCACTGGCAGGCACGTGCAGCCAAGCAGCAATCTCTACCATCAGGCGCCCAAAATCCACGATCTAGGTTACTACCTAGCCAGACAAAAGTTGCATACAATCACATTCAAACAAGTTCTAGTCTCACTGCTCTCGACCTTAGTCGCACCTCTCCTAGTGAGCTTGGGGTGGCTTGCGGCCTTGTGTTTGGTTGCGGAGATTAGAAGTAAGTAGATCAAAAATAAAATTTAAATAAAAAGGGTATTCACAGTGGGAATTTTCCTAGATAAGGCCTCCTTTAAAATGTAGAAAATTTATTTTTTTGTGTCTTTCTTATAAAAAATAAACTGATTTATGTGAAATTCATGTATTTTAAATCGGCCCTAAATGTGGGATCTAAGAATACGGGCGGTCAGATTTTCCAACATTTTTGCTATTTTTGATTTATATCGAGAATACGTTATACATTTAGAGATATATGAGAAATGGTGTCGGCCATGACGGATTTTCCCGTCCATTTTTCACCTCTACCTGAAAATAGGCATCGAACGAATCAGAACCAAATATGGGGTGTCGGTCAAGAGGGGATTTTTCCGTCCGATTTTCATCTCTAGCCGAGAAGAGGCATCGAACAAAACCAGAAACTCGACTCATCCCTGTCCTAGTCACTTTGCTATCATTCTCATCCCTAATTATAACCAATGTGTGAGTTCAGGGTTCGCGTCCAATGTGCTGGCTTCTTTCATTTTTTCGAGAACGTGCTTAGCCCGTGAAATTAAATTCTGGCTTCTTTTTCATGAAATTAAATTCTTGCTTGGTATAGTACATGCACACATAGGTGCTTATAGTAAAACATGTACCCGTGTTGCATGAATATACTATGTCCGTGTGAGCGCATCTGCGCTTTGTGTGGTTTAGGAGCGTGTAATAATAAAAGAACAGCATCGTGAAACCCTCTTATTCGCTTACGTCAAACACCAATAACGAACAGATTTCCCCTTGTGATGCACCTATTAGAACGAGAACTTGAAGACCATGTCGTGCTTGTACTCCTGGCCGGGCAACAGGGTCTGCGACGGGAACTCGGGGTGGTTCACGGCGTCCACATACCCCATCGTCTCCAGGCAGAACCCAGCGTACTGGTCGTAAACCTCGCCGCCCTTCCCCTCGGTGTGGTTGAGCCAGTTCCCGGTGTAGAGCTGCACGGTCGGCTGGTTCGCCCACAGCTCCAGCGCCCTGCCGGACGCGCCGTCCCGGACCTGCGCCACCGGCCGCATCATCCCTTCCGCGCCGTCGACGATGTAGTTAGCGTCGTACCCGACGACCTTCCCGCCCGTGACCTGGCGGATGCGCGCGCCGATGGGCGTGGGCGTCCGGAAGTCCAGCGGCGTGCCGGCGACGGGCGCGACCCGGCCTGACGACGGGAGGAGCTCCGCGTCCAGCACGGCGTACCGCGACGCGTGCAGCCGGAGCGTGTGGCCCAGCACGTCGCGGCCGCTGCCCTCCCCGCCCAGGTTCCAGTACGCGTGCAGCAGGAAGTTCACCGGCGTCGCCTTGTCCCGCGCCGTCGCGTTCATGTGCACGCCCAGCGTGTACGGGCCCGACACCCGGTACGTCACGTACGCGTCCAGGCTCCCCGGGAAGCCTTGCTCGCCGTCGAAGCTGTGGTAGTACAGGGTGATGTACGGGGAGTCGCCGCCGCCGACGTACTCCTTCACCGTCCAGGCGCTTTTGCTGAACGCTGTGCCACCACCTGAATGAACGAACAGATACAGTTGCAGGTGAATGAATGATTGTTTCGTAGCAGAGTAATGAGCAATCCTCTGGCTCTGGGTGTAGGCGAACGTACCGTGAATCGTGTTGTTGCCGTCGTTTCGTTGCAGGTGGTAGACTTTGCCGTCGAGGACGAAGCGGCCCCTCGATATCCGCTGTGCTACGCGGCCGGTTATCGGCCCGAAGTAAGAAGTGTCGTTCTGCGTGGCAAGAGCGAAGACGCAGGGGGGGAAAAAGACTTGATGTGAGAGAAGGAAACACTAAGGACCAAGTTCAGTTCATCAGTGTGCCAATTGCCCATTCACATGATGCGTATCGACACTTGCACGATCTCGAGTATTTTTTTTTCTCGAAAAAAATGAAGCATGATCTCGTCTCGGGTATCTGCACGATCTTTGTCAGTTTTAAATTAGGGGCACAAATCACAATGTAATATTCATTTCCTTCCATCCCAAAGCTTGCCTGCCAGCTTGTAGCTAGTTGCCTTTTCTTTTCTAAAAGTTTGGTTGGTGGCCTAATATTCTAGCTCATGCATGCTTGATTTTCAAATCCTTGACCGCGTGGTGCTTGGGCTTGTAAAACTTAAGGAAAGAGAGTAGAATGATTGAGAATTGTAATCAGTTGGCAAAGAAAAGAAGTTACTAGGTTTGGAGAGCGACTGTGACTGCAAAATAAATCTGTCAATCTAGAGAAGTGGAATTCGTAGGCGAATTGAACCAGGCAGCCAGGCAGGGTGAAAAACGAAGAAGAAAAGAAGCAAGGTAAATGCAACACACTCGCTATGCAGGAGAAAGAATGATCATGGATTAGCTAGAAAAGAAATTGAGGAGGGCTTCTGCTGATCTTACAAAGTATTCAGCGAGGGTGTCTCTGCCCAGGACGACGTCAGCCAAATTCCCTGCAAAACCAGGAACGATCCTGAACTTTAGCCTGTGCTGGGAACCAATCGAAGAGAGAACTGCAGCGACAAGGGGCGAGGGCGAGGGCGATGACCACATCAAGCCATATATATGCAGAGGCGACACCGACAGCAGGAAGATGCTTAGAGAGGATTGCCCTGACGAACCTTTGCAGTCAGGAAGGACGACGGACATTAATCTGGCACCCCAGTTGGTGACCTTGACGGAGAAATCCCCCAGCTTGAGCTCGTACACGCCGACCCTCGCGTCGGGCCCTGTGGTGGCCGGCGCGCCCAGGGACAGGGAGGCCGCGAGGCACAGCAGCGCAAGGAGCTGAACCCTAGCCATTGCCGGGCCAACTAATGGAAGCTGTAGCTTGCTTGCTGACACAGATTGCTTGCCAGGAAGAGCCGAAGAGAGGAGGGGTGCACGACGTCGTACGTCGGTCGTCGTTGGCTACTGCCGAGGCAATGGGCTACATATATCAGGGCGCGTTTTTGGCCGGCCTCCTCCCAGCTCCGGCTCGGCGGCTGCACTGAACAGTATGTAAACACTAGCCGTAGCAGGTGGCGTCAGGTGGAGCCGAAGCCGGCAAGAGCCGCACAAAAAAGGCCCAAAGAAATTAGGCAAAGGAGAGGGAGAGCCGGAGGGTGTAGCGCGTAGCCGCGTACCAGGAGGACCACGAGCATAACGCCTGGGACTATATATATTATTATATAAATGAATTTATTTAGGAGGAACAGTTAAAAAAGTTACACAAATCTAAGAGCAGGTGAGCTCTCTCAGACGTGAATACCTAACAGATCGTCACAGGGTCCCTATAGGGTACGTCTTCATCATTTTTTTTATACAAATGTGCAGGTTGGACAGCTTTGAATCTTTGTTTTTTTGAGCAACTTCTGTTTTTGTTTTCTGTGCTAAGGTCTTGGTCAAAGTTGTGGGCTGGGCCAGCTAGCACGCGTGTGTGCTGTGCCATTGCCAATCGGCCTGCATGCCCGGCTGGCTTCTTTTTCGTTTAATTGTCCGGGCTGTCAATGGCTCAATGCCTGGCTGCCTGCCATTGTTGAGTACAGTACGTATCTTATACGTATAAAAGTCAACTATAGACTTTTTCAAGGCTTGTGTTACCTCGAGGGTATGCTGGAAAAAAAAAGAGAAAATATATTAACTTTGTGAAATACTATATTCAAATGTGGATGATCGTCTACACGCACTCTTATCAACTCAGGCACGCGCACATAATTTCTATGAGAATTTCTGAGAGATTGTGCTAATAAATCCTGGGATCGACAAAGTCACATTAATGCCTCAACTGTTAACGGCCACATTGTCTACTAGTAGAACAAGTGTTAAGTAAGTATATTTGTGAGTGTATTATATTTATACTATATGATTTAAAATAACAAGTAAAAAATACGGGCACATGTTTTGAGCCAAAGACTCAGGCCTAGGTTAGTAGGTTCCACTATAAAAACATGACCAACTGAGTTACACTCAATTCTCACATAGATACTTCTCTTCTAGCCTCACTTAATTTAATCTTCAAGGGGTTGTTCATAAGAAAATTATCCACCTATATTATTATGAAAACAATCTAAAGTTATAACCAAAGCAAGTATCGCAAACCACTGCCGTCCAACACTCTTGGCCACTTTGGCACTTTACGCTATGGAGTTGCCGCCACTCTACACCAAGCTTGGAGGGTTGACGTCACCATAGAGTCACTGAAATTCAAAGTGCTCCACCTTACCAAGATTACAAGTGCACAAAGCCCAACACTCAAGATCTTAAACTAAGGAGATAACACTCTCACAAAGATGTGAACTAAGCTTAGACCTAACATTAGATTTGATCTCTCTAAGTTCTCATACGAGGAATGGATTATTGCAACACTTGCTATGACCTTCCACCACTTCAAGGCACTGCAACACACTTCAGGTGGCCAATGGAACCAAATATATATAACACATCCACCTCAAATACACGTTTGCAAAATGATGGTACTAAACACTGTCCGAATGGTCTAATGTGTGTATTTTCTCTACATCAGATTGTGTGATTTGTGTAGCTCCTAGAACGCGTTCCTCGTGTGCTCATGTTATTTATCTGGCGCTGCCCTTCTTTTGGTTGCCAGACTCTCTGGTTAAGCTCTTCTTGTCCATCGTCAGATTTGGTCCTTGTAAATGCATAATGCTATCAGCCACTATGTTTTTTTGAAGGAATAGGAGGGGCGAATCCCCTACTGAAATTTATTAAAAGAAAACAGAAATTAAAGAGATTACAAGAGTTAAGGAAGAGAACACTAAACTAGGACTAAGAGGTCTCAGGGGACCAGAAAAGAGAGGAAGAATGGGGACAATTCCAGGCTAGGACAAAGAAAACCGTGAGCACTTTGAAAATTATAGGGACTCTAACCATTGAACAAAAGCAATTCTCAGCCCCCGTGTTCAGTGGACACATATGTAGATTCTCCAATGTTATCTTTTTCAAGACATGCAGACCCTCCGACCAGGTCATTTGCTTTTGTTTGCTCGATTTATTTGGTGTTTCTTCTTTAGACTTCACACAACTTGTTTTCTTGCATTTGGAGGACCTAAATGATTATGTATAACACATGTTAGTCTTTGCCCATGCTGCCATTGCAATCACCAAAACAACACTAGAAAATGGCAAAGTGCCTGTTTTCCTTACAATAGGATGAAAAACATATAGAGTAATTAGAACCAATGTATATTCCAACTAGATAAAGAATACAAGGTATCTAGATGAACATTGTGTTAGAATACAAACAAATTAGAAAAAATATAATCAGCTTTGATTAGATGTTTGTAGTCCCCAAATTTATTCAAGAACTTTAGAAATTTATGCCCCTTAAAATTACTAGCCAATTATCCAATGCAAGAACATGAGTTGGTGGAATAGTTTGTGCCAAATGTCCATACTTACCAAGAACAATTTAGCTTAAGTGTCGAACATAACATGATGCATTTGGCTGATGATTACCATTGTGATGGACAATGGATATTAATATTAGAGCAAGCCCTTCTCTCTTATACCTTATTTATGTTGAGTGAGTGAGAGAAAGCGTAGTGCCATGGTAGCAGCTGCATAGCACAATAACCGAATGGACAACCAAGCCAACAATAGAGGATAGAAAAAACCAAACAGTGCAATAACTTAGTTGCTAGAGGTGGGTGTATCTTCTATCCATGATATATCAAACATATGTTTGATTCTATGTATGTCTCATTAGTGTGGCCTTTCCATCTATTGCAGGCAACATCCCATCAATAGAGATGCTAGTATAGTGGCTTCTTGAATTTCAAGATTTATTGCTTATAAGTTTCTCATAGGAATTCATGAGGGTGGGGTGTATGTGTTGTATTGGGTGAGTGTACGTGTATGTGATCAATCATGTCTATACCATGTTTTTAAAAGAAAGAACAACAAATGAAAGTGAAGATATAAGGGACGAAGGTAAGAGGAAGCTTCTTTTTGTACATCAATATAAAATTAAGCTTGTGATTAGAGTTATAAACAATATTGGTTTTTCACCAAACTTGGTGAGGTTATTATTATTTGTCACAAAACTCGTGATTCACTAATTTGCATGGTTCATAGATGATTTGGTTAGTAGAGTGCTGTATTTGAGTGGGAGTTTGATAGTTTTGTTACCACCAAAATCACTAGTGCATAAATATGATACAAAATTTTGTATGAGAAGTGAAATGTGGTTTGATATAGCTGAAATTTGGTCAGCTAGCATGTGAATGACTTGTTGGTTTATAGTACATACTTGGATTTGGCTTCATTTCTAGCAACCCATTTCCAACTATGCCATCGTTACCCAACCATGTAACAGGTCACCTACCATACCTCGTCTCTCGCAGGTGACCCCAGCTCGCCCCCTTGTCTCACTAGTACCACCACCTCTTTTGCCCAGGTCTAGGGAGGACACAAAGAAGAGCCTAACACACCCCTCCTGACCTCCCCAAATAGAGATGGCAACGGGTACCCGAAACCCGAGTACCCGACGGGTATTACCCGATAAAGAGGCGGGTATGGGATGAATTTTCTATCCGTGGGTACGTTATTGGGCAAAATCCTATACCCATCGGGTATGGCGGGTACGGGTGCGGGTGTATACTACCCATACCCGCATACCCGCAAAAATAACTAGCCAACCTCAGTTATTTTAGCGCATATAAGTCATGAATTTGGCCCATTGAGACATCCACTATATTTCTAGTAGATTGCCTTTGTTGTAATGATGCTAATAATGTTTGTTAGCATGTTTGTAACTTGTTGGAAGCTTAGAATGATTTTATTTTTGCATGTGACTATTTGATATTTTTAGGTAATTTTTGGGTATGCTATCGGGTACGGGTTACCCGTCGGGTGAGAATTACTCGGCGGGTACGGGTATGGAACTATTTTTTTACCCGCATGCGGGTACGGGTAACCCGACGGGTAAAATTTTGCGGGTGCGGGTACGAATACGGGCACTGCCCGTCGGGTACGTACCCATTGCCATCTCTATCCCCCAAATGCTCCCCTCTCCAACCCCACCCACACACTAAAAAGAATCTTATCATGAGTTTGTAAGCTACTCCTAATGCATTTTATCATGTTATTCTTTTTTTAAATTGTAATGTGATATAAATTGTTTTAGCACATCCAATATATAGTATCATGACTCTAAGTTTGTGCTCTTCCATTTCTTTATCTTACACATCTTAGGACTAAAGAAATTTGATTTTTTTAGGATGTGTAATACTTACCAAGGATTTTATTTCTTAATGAAGGACACTCCTTAATTTGAAAGCTATGTAATTTGATATGATCATAATGTGCAAGGGAATAATTAAGCCTAAGAGCATAGTGAAAGTTGTTGGTTGTATATTATTACCACATCATCTACGTCCAATCTAATAGCACACCCATATAACAAGTTAGCTATAAATACACACTACACCATTATGTATGGCCAACCTCAATCTTTTTTTTTCTCTAGCTAAACTTGTTGGTGCCGTGTTGTAGTTGTTTATAGATTTATTTACACAGTCCGCTTGTCTTTTCTAATCTCGTCCTCTCTCTGACGACTCATGGATGGAAAATCTAATTTGTCAACTCTTACCGAGAAGAAAGGTCACCCATCCATCGTTGATGTGAGAGCACGAATTCGGCTACTCATCTCTTTGAGAACACCGAAGAAAAAAAGATGCCATGATCTTCTTATCCAAAGATTATTGATTGCCCTCCACATACCAACGGTGAACTGGTGTTTACATCGTGCTTGTGCACAGTACACCAAACGTCGTCGTAATCATCATCACCTAGAACGAGAACTTGTAGACCATATCGTGCTTGTACACCTGGCCGGGCCTGAGCGTCTGCGACGGGAACTCGGGGTGGTTGACGGCGTCCACGTACCCCATGGTCTCCAGGCAGAACCCCGCGTACCTGTCGTACACCTTGCCGCGCTTGCCCTTGGTGTGGTTGAGGAAGTTCCCCGTGTAGAGCTGCATGGTCGGCTGGTTCGCCCACAGCTCCAGCGCCCTGCCGGACGCGGGGTCCCGGGCCTGCGCCACGGGCCGCATCGTCCCTTCCCCGCCGTCGACGATGTAGTTGGCGTCGTACCCGACGGCGCGGCCGCCCATGACGACCACCTGGCGGATGCGCGAGCCGATGGGCGTGGGCGTCCGGAAGTCCAGCGGCGTGCCGGCCACGGACTCGATGCGCCCCGACGAAGGGAGCAGCTCGTCGTCCAGCACGGCGTACCGCGACGCGTGCAGCCGGAGCGTGTGGCCCAGCACGTCGCGGCCGCTGCCCTCCCCGCCCAGGTTCCAGTACACGTGCAGCAGGAAGTTCACCGGCGTCGCCTTGTCCAGCGCCGTCGCGTTCATGTGCACGCCCAGCGTGTACGGCCCCGACATACGGTACGTCACGTACGCGTCCACGTTCCCAGGCAAACCTACTCATTCGAAGAGACGAAACGGTTCAAATTAAATCCCGTCCAAAATCTAGTGAATTTAGACTGCAATGTATCTAGCTGCATGCGGTTGTACTTGTACCTTGCTCTCTGTCGAAGCTACGGTAGTAGAAGGTGATGTAGGGTGATTCGCCGCCGCCGCCGTACTCCTTCACCGTCCAAATGCTTCTGCTGAACCCTCTGTCACCACCTGAACAACAAGAATCCATTGAACGCGGTGAAGTATGTACAGTATCAATCATGGGCCGGGCTCTATCTGGATGTACCGTGAATCGTGTTCCTGCCGTCGTTCTTGTGCATGTGGTAGACTTTGCCGTCGAGGACGAACCGGCCGCGGGCAACTCTCTGTGCTATGCGGCCCGTTATTGGCCCGAAGTACTCGGTATCGTTCTGGTCGGACAGAGCAAGTTGCAGAAATAAACTTGAAATGAGAATATTACACAGAAGCAGGGGATAAATGAGAACAGTACAGCAAACATGTCACTTTCAGGCAGCTTAAAGCTTGATGAGATGATGACTCGTGGAAAAACGTTTCTGAAATTTGGTTGGTGGCGAAGGATTATCTCGTTCTCGGAAAGTTCTCCTTGAGTGATCAACTTTGACCAGTATGACCTCAGGAAAGGGACTGCAATAATTGCATATGATGCAGAGGTTCTGTGTGAATTATCCTGTTTGGATACAAAGTATTTTATTGTTTAAAAACACATCATGTTTTTTTTAAAAAATACTTTGGTTTTGAAAACTATAATGTGTTTGAATACAATGATTTTTGTAGTTCTGAAAACTATGGTAGCTAAAACTCTAGTTTTTTTTTTGAGTTTTAGAAACTTTACTCTAACCCTCTTTGGAGTTTTAAAAACTTTACTCTAACCCTCTTTTTTTAAAACTAAAGTTTACTATCTATACTACAGTTTCTGAAAGAAAAAAAAAACACAACATCCAAACTGAACCTAAAGCAGAGAATAGCTACAGATTACCTGTCAACTGTCGGTTCTTCATGATTTATCACGTTTCCCTTACATTACCATCTTGATGTCTTAAATATATTTAGTACCCCGTTGGGTGAAAAAGCCAGCATGACGTGCAATTAGATTGTCTTAAACATATTGTGTTGTCGTGGTTCAGGGAAAGAAAAGTACTACTAGTACAAAGTAGAGGACAAATTGATGGCACTACTATTTGATTTGAGTTATTGAATCTCGCTTGAAGACAACCTTATTATGTGGGTGGGTATATTTAACAGTGCATTAGGTCATGCTGACTAAGGATTAACTTTTGGCATTTACTAGATGTAGTAAACTTATTGGACTGCAGCTAGAACGGATAGGTTGTGTGCCTGCACCGTGCAAATTGTTCTCGCCCATAGCTGTTCATGTTCATCAAACGGACGGCAAATGCAGGCATATATACTGCTGAAGAAAGATGGAAGAACAGTGCAAAGATAAAAGAAAAAAAACATTCAGAGTGGTTTTGGTGAGCTTACGACGTATTCAGCGATGGTGTCTCTGCCAAGGACGACATCAGCCAAATTCCCTGCTTAAAGACACGCCTGAAATCATCAAGCTTGGTACCAAAGGAGAGAAAGGAGGCGAAGACAGGAGGCAAGGCAAGAACACTGCAGGTAAGGCACCTTTGCAGTCTGGGAGGACGACGGACATGACTCTGGCGCCCCAGTTGGTGAGCCTGACGGAGAAATCCCCCTTCCTGAGCTCGTACACCCCGACCATCTTCCTCTTCGCGTCAGCGGGGCCGGTGGCCAGCGCGCAGGCCGCGAGGCACAGCAGCGCGAGGAACAGCTCACGCCTCGCCATTGGCGGCCAGCGATGGCTAGCAGAAGCACGGGCGCACACTGGGGAGAAGGAGAGGGGAGGAGTTGCAGTTGCAGGCATGTGGCTGCCGAGCTCTGCCGCGAGTGATGGACACCGATCGCTTAATATAGACGGCTATCAGTTGGGCGATGCCGATGGTTTCCTCTCCGGATGTGTGGTACTGTGGTAGCTAGTCAAAATGGTTGAGCTGGGCCATCATGCACGCGCACGCTGCAGGTTGTGTTTTGTCCCTTCCCTACGAGTTTCTTCGTCCGATAGCGCCCCGTGACCATCGATCCATCGGTCATCTTTGTAGCCCCCGGCTGTGACTGTGAGCCGCGGTAGATAGAACTGTACGTGGTACTGGCTGGCGCTGTCACCATGACATGAGCGCCGCGGCCGTTGCCGGCGCATGGCGTCGATGCGGGCGGCGAGGCCAGCAACGGGCCATCGGTGAAAGCGGCGCGGTCGTCGGTTCCGCAGTATGTAGTTTGGACCACTCATCGTGGAAAAGCTGCCCAGAATGACGCAAAAACTAGAATAATTCCTCGTAGCATTAGGCTAATCCGAAAATATTGAATAAGCACGGGCTGTTAGCTCCAGATTTAATTTTCTCTTAAGAGAAACTCACAACCAGTCAAGCACTCAAAATACCAATTGATTCGAGTGGGGATTCGGAGAAAAATCACTTCTCCATTTACACTAGGAGCCGTACAGGGTTCAAAATTTCGGCCGAATTTCGTGAAATTCGGTAATTTCGGTGGTGGCCGAAAGAAAACTCTGAAATTTATAATACTTTAATACATGTGATGTATAACTCTAGACTTGTATTTTTCTATTGATTATATTGTATATTCTTCTATTCAATAGATGTGTAGTCATAAATCATACTAATATTTATTTAGATCTAAACTTTTTTAGAAACAACATACTTCATGTCCTAATCTCTAAAAAAACTTCGGCAAAATTTCGTCCGAATTTCGCGAAATTCGGTAATTTCGGTGGTGACCGAAATTTTTGCGATAACGAAATTAAAATCCTTGGCTGTACTTCTCTACTTACAGAGCTGGGAGCTAAAAAAAACCTCATTCACCATTCTCCCTGTTATATTCTGGTGGGAATTAGCAGAGAATCAATTCTTATCAGCTCCTAAGCCCGCTCCCTCATAGGAATCTAATTAAATTAGTACATCGAAGAATCAAGAAGCAGAGCAAAGAATTAGAGAGCAGAGCTCTCCCAAACAGGACCTACAAAAGCCAACTCTTTCAATTGAGCGACTATTGGGTGACTATTAAATCGGTTTCCAAAGTAACATAAGTATTGATTTTTAACTATGGCTGTACTTTTTATAGAGTAATATATATTTCATTCCTGCAATTATTAGGTGAACCGAGGACACAAAATGCATGCATAATCCAAGTGGCAGAGAAAGAAATTTTTAGTAGTCCGGACAATTTTTATTATATAAAAAATATTTATCGAGAAAAATACTCTTTTTCCTATACGATACAATACGAGGAAAGGGAAATAGAAATCTTGGTCTCATGCTGAGTTTTCAGTGACAAATAAGCATAACCTTTCACATATCTACCATCTACATCCTTGTGACACTCTGTATGATTGTCGCCCGTTTCACATAACCTCTAGATCGAGTCATCTAACAAGGGTCCACATATAGAGTGGGTAGGTAGCCACTAGGTAGACAGTATTATTTTCTAAATATCTCTTTTATGGTAGCAGACATGTGTAGCCCCTTACGTTTATGTTGTTTACACCCTTATAGCATCCGGTTTAGATAACCTCTAGGTTGATTTATACTAAGACATCCAAGGGTCCAAACATAGAGTGGGTAAGTAGAAATATCTAGATTGATTTAGGTTTAGTCACCCAAGGGTTCTGATATGGGGTGGGTAAGTAGCATTTGGGTCGAGTGCATTCTCCAAATGTCTGCATTGATTTAGATTGAGTCATCCAAAAGTCCAGATATAGGATGGATAAGTAGCCTTTGGGTGGTTAGTATATTCCAAATGTCTCACTCTTCTATAGTAGCGAATACGTGTAACCCTTAAGTTGTCTTTCGCACCCTTTACGAGGTCGTGGCCCCCAAATTGATTTAGATATAGATTGATTTAGGTTTAGTCACCCAATGGTCCAGATATAGGATGGGTAAGTACCCTTTGGGTGGATTGCATTCTCCAAATATCTTGATTGATTTAAGTTGAGTCATCCAAGAGTCCAGATATAGGATGGATAAGCAGCTTTTGGGTGATTACTATTTTTCAAATGTCTTAATCTTTTATAGCAGCGAATATGTCTAACCCATTAAGTTTGTCTTTTGCACCTTATGGGACTGTGGCCCTCTAATTGATCTAGATTTATGGGGTGTTTGGGACTGCTCCGCTTCTGTTTTTGCAGCTTCGCTCCAGCTCTGTATTGCCAAACACCCTCAGCTCTAAGAACTCCGCTCCAAGAAAAAAATGGAGCTAGAGGCTAACTCCACGTTTTTTTTCTGAAGCACCTCAAGGGGTACTCCAGATTTTAAAGTTTTGTACTCCCACGTGGAGTTGAGAGATAATTACTCACTTTGCCACTCATTAATCACTGATTACTTTTGCGCTAGTACCGTGGGTGCACGCGACACGTCGTCGTGTTCCTGTTGCCTTACCGGGCAGCTGCCCCAGAAAAGAACATTCCATTTCCTATAGATACTGTATAGACGAAGGAGGAAAATCACCTGATTCCTCACCGTGGCTTTGCCTATTTCGATGTGAAGTCTTCTGGACCCATGCTAGATTAGTGAAGTATTGTGCACTAGTAGCGGGGCGCGCGCATCCGCGCGCCCGTGCGGTGGTGAGTTTGGAGAAGCTAAATGCTCATATAGTATGGATGGTTTGCTGGCTAAATTGAGCATGGTTGTGAGGTGCAAGTGGAAAAGCTTAAACATATAAGGAAGCAATGTTGTGAGAAGCAAGAGTGAAAAAACAATTGGCTGCAGTCGATGCGAAAAGTTTAGACAAATAAAAGATAACATGCGGCATTTTTGGTAGAATAGATGTGACTACGCGCGCCCGTGCTGGAAAATGTGTGGGTGCTGCGGATCATGCTGTGAAGCAGCTAGTTAATATGAGAAAGTGCCGCTCTAAATACAAACATCATATTCATATATGACCTGAACCTTGCATAGTCTTGACACAGTAAAAAAACAAACCTAACCAAGTAATTCAGTGCAATAACTGACTATTAAGTTTGCAAAAGTAAGCAAAATGAAATTGTAAAGTGAATGGTTAATAATTAAAACCTTGGAGCTCCACCTCCGGCATCTCCTGGCTTGTTGCGCTGCACCAATTGAACTGAGTTTGAAGGCATAGCACCAGAAGCCATGGAAGCTTTATTTCCTACAATCCATCAAATATTTGAAATGGTTGCTATAATTTTATTCGGCCAGCTGAAGCAGAACATATGCAGAGGAAAAAAATGTTACATGCTTACAACACTAAAATGTGTAGGTAGTCACTACATGAATTTCCCTAAACAACATGTGGGAAGCTTTCTTTTTTTTTCACTTTGAAAACACAGAAGGTTAACTACAAAATGTGAGTTTCACTATTATTTAGAAAGCTGTAGAGTCATATTTATAAGCTAATGAATATATATGTATATACATTGAACATACTTGAATGTAAACTACAAATTCTGAGATAGAATCGGTAGGGGCTTCCGCTAAATAAAATAGAAGTGCATTGAGGCCAAATTGGATGGAGACACTAAAGTAAATGTAGAATTATCTATCCTTGTCGAGGCAGCATAAAAAGATATGGCAAGCAAGGTAGGTTATCTTCCACATTCAGAAGCTAGAGATTCTTTGATTCTGCTAAAATTTGCTTCATCTTGCTATTTCCGATGTCGAGGCAACAAACATATATAAAACAGGGTATAGGCCTGATATTGTGTATCAAACTGAAGAGAACAGTGACGGAAGCACCAATTAGGTAGCAACCATTAGAGATTTGTTTAAGGAAAAAATTAGGCACAAAATGGAAGGAGGTGAGCATCATTGGAAATTTGAAGAGAATCAGCGAAACAAATCGAACTGGATAAGCTAATCCTTCACTACTATACTATTTGTTGGTATCTTCATGGAGGTGCAATTTAGCAGAAGCACATAATCAATTTCAATTCAATAAATCGTAAAATAAATTTTCTGGAAAGAGGGGGATGTCAAACTGACCTTCATGGGCCAGTTATCCATTTTGCCTTTAAGGTGCGATGATGCGAAACAAATCGAACTTGTTAAGCTGATTTTTGACTACTATGCTATTTGTTGGTATCTTCATGGAGGTGCATTTTAGCAGAAGCACAAATTCAATTTCAATAAAATAAACTGTGAAGAGGAGGACGCCGTACTGGACCTTGATGGCCCAGTTATCCATTTTATCATGAAGCTGCGATGATGGGTATAATTTTTTACACATGATAATTTTTAACACTTAGGAAGACAGAATTTTGTGCAGGGATGGTAGAACAGGATCTTAAACCATAAACTGCAGGCAACGAAGCGGTAAAAATAGGCATAATAAACGTAGAACTGCGAACTTAAAAAAGGTAATGATGAGGAACATACCATGACGGGCGCAAACTCGAAAGTGATAACTGACAAAGAGGAAGGCTTCCTTAAAAACAGGCTCAGCTAATTTATACCTGAAATGGGAATGGTTCCACAAAAACACAAAATTCATAAATATGTTAGTCCGTGACAGGCGACCGCTTCAAGGCTAAAGCACGGCGTGATGATAGGAAAAGCAAGCCACGAAAAGTTGAAAAGAAGAACACTATGATTCGGAAAGGAAGCGACACATATGATGGCACTTTCCTTTCCCCAATATCTGCAAACAGCTGGTACGTGGTAGCAACATGGAGATTAATTACCTTACACTATTAAAAGGCAAGTGTAGATGACTAATTTTGGAAAACAGAAGAGAAGCTGCAAGCATCATGAAAGCATGGGAAGATCACACATGCTTCCATATTGTAATACGGTAGATCAAGTTAATATAAACAATTCAACCAATTACTTTTCTATTCTCGCACTTTAATTATACTAATATTACAATATCATCAGTGAGAGGCAAAAATAAAGAGCAGCAGCCAGCCGGCTTTCCTTACCTGGAAGGTAGATTAGCAAAAGTTCATCAGATATTTAACTATCGTTTTCAAACTGGCTTCCCATTAGCTTCTTCCGTGACTTTGTCCTATCACAATTTGGAAAATTAGCAAGAGACAATTTATGTCCTTTCAATTTACACTATCTAAACCACCAATCAACATTAAAAGTAGAGGAGAAAATATACCAGTTTAGAGTGTCTTAGACTACTACACCTATATATGGAACCTGCAGTAGCAGAATCTCGGAACAAGCATATGAAGCTAGGCAAAAAGGTACGGGAATTTCAAAATGTAGTGAAGGAATGGCATATTAATCAGTATGTAGAATAAACCCCATCAAATATACTTTGCAAACAACGAAAATGAAGATCAAGGAGAACAAATCTATAAGCTGACACTGAATATTTCACTGCGAATGAGGATGGTCGACATGTCCGTTGCATATAACTGCAAAGACGAAGCGATATTTAGCATCAAGCAGCGACAGAGAAACGAAATAAGTAGCATAAGCATATTTGTGCATAAAAAGACGGCACAGACATACATAAATAAATACAGAATAATAGTAGGAGTTAATCCGAGCTAAATCAGCATGCAACAAACTGAACCTTCAGTGAACAGTTCTTTCTAAAAAATGGAATTGCTTTGGTCGTCTATCACAAAGCTGTTCATCGTAATTAGCAGGAACACTTATGTAAACTGAACCTTCATTACAGGCAAAAAGTAACAGTAAGCATAGGTCACAACGGAAGAAACCACAAGAGGTTTGCTGGAGCATGAGAGTATAGTATATCACAACTACACAAAAGCATAAAGCTTAGCCAACAATTTTTAATAAGAAAGTGATACCTATGCCTGCATATTCTCATATGCCATAGTTCAGGGAAAAAAAGTATCTATTTTCAGCATCATTGGCATTGAACATAAGAGGCAAAACAACAATGGAATATAACTATGGTCAGATTTACCTGACGCACCTCACAGGCATTGTGATATATGCTCAAATCTGAATAACTACCTCATCATTAATGGCATATGTTCAGGATATATATCTATATAACATAATTACACAAAAACATAAAGCTTGGACACCAATAAATCTTGCAGATGACAATACATTTTTCAAATCAAAGTCCACACGTGTTCTCCTTGCAACAGAAGGAACGGATCTACTGATCTGTTCATCAATGCATAATAAATAAAGAGATGGGGATGGAGATTAGGGGCAAGCAGCTGTCTTTTCTTGGATGAATGGAATCAATCCCTCACTCCAGTGCATCAGAAGAGGGAGCAGCTCGCGGTGCAGCGGCGGTCATGAAGCACACGGAGTCAGGCACATACGGTAGTGCTTCATTGAATTATCAAGAACATAAACTGCTCATACCTATACCACACATGAACTCTGAATATTTGTGGGAAAAATGAGCTCGAATTGGTTAGTACCCGGAGATATAAGGGCATGGAGGGAGTCGCTGAGCATGTATGACGCAACTTCGGCGCTGAGCTGCTTCAGCCAAAAATTAGTGGGAGTAAGTTCAGGGTCTGGGTGCTTGGTTTGGCGAAGCAGGAAGGGAAGCAAAGGGGCAGGCATACCTGGGCACTCGTCGCCGGCAAAGGGCGTGACAAAGAAAAGGACCGCGTTCGGCAGGCCGTACAGCCAAACCCTAGGGTTTGGACGCCCAGAGGAGAGCGCACGGGACCCACCCGAAGAGGCATTGAGGAGGCTGCACGGAGGATGGGGGAGAGGAAGGGAGCCGCGGGGCTCCACCCGCGCCGCCGGCACGCCGTCTGCAGGTGGCGCCGGCGCCTGGCGCCCGCAACCGTCTCGGGAGGGAAGGCGAGAGGAGGAGGAGGAGGAGGAGGAGGAGGAGGTGGATGAGGAGGAGGGAGGCCGCGCGCGGCGCCGCCGCCGTCGCCCCTGTGGGAGCTGGAGAAGGAGGAAGAAAGAAGAACGACGGGAGTGAGGAGGTTTTTTTTGACTGGTGGATGGAGAGTAAAGCTGTGTATATATTGGTTTGTTCGGATTCTGAGGAGAAGCAAGAGGAAACCGATTCTCGCAGGGAGAGAGCAGGTAGAAGCTGGACGGTAAAAGCAGAAGCTGATCCGGTAGAATCTCGCGGGAGGAACTGAGGCCGCCGGATTCGAAGATCGAACGGTCGAAAAAATTGAGGTGACGTGGCGGGGTGCTCCTTCGGAGGAGCAGCCCATCTTTGTGGCTTTAAATGCATGACATTGCCATTATCTTGAAGGGACATTATCTTGCCTATTTTGAATTATGACCATTGTTTAATTTTCTATCATTTATTTTTTATTTTTCTCAGAAAATATCAAGTGCAATTTCAATCAGGGGCATAATAGACTATTTGCATGGAAACAATTCATTCCTAGAGCTGGAGCTAGACAGTGTGCCAAATAGTACTACCTGCTCCACAAACTCCACGATAGAGCTGCTCCATGGTGGAGTTGGTGAAGCGGAGCTGCAAAAATAGAAGTGGAGCAGTCTCAAACACCCCCTTAATCATCTTAAGTCCAAAGATAGGGTGGGTGAGTAACCTTTGGGTGGATAGTATTTTTCAAATATCTCTCTTTTACGGTAGCACACATATGTAACCCCAACATTTCTGTCGTTTAGACCCACGTGCCTTTGTTGTATTGCCATCCGCCCAAATAACTCTAAGTTGATTTAGATTGAGTCACGCAATTCCAAAATACATGGTGGGTAAGTAGCCTCTAGGTGGGTACAATATTATTCAAATGTATTGCTCTTTTATTATATTTTTTTAGAAAGGCACTACTAAAAAAACTTTTCAAGACGGTCGTTTTGGGTTAACGGAGGCAGGCAAGCGTCCGCCTCCATCTAAAGGTCTGTGTGTTAATGCAGACTGTCCACCTCGATTAATCGATTAACGAAGGCGGACGTCTTAAGGTGTCCAACAATTAACCGAAACGGACGCCTTAACATGCCCATGTCTGTTAATGTTCTCCATGAAACCCAAAAAACTTGCAACTTTGGAGAGTTATACCCATGACCTGCTATTTAATGGAACACCTCTCTACCACCACACCACACACTCATTTCTGATCATATACAATAGAACATTTTACCTGTATGACCCTAAAAAATATGCATCTTCCTTGTATGACCCTTTTTTTTTAACTTACCTATAGCCTCGAGACGAAATTACCTTCCTTTTATGGCCTTCCGTCCGATAAATATTTTTTGCATAATAAAAATTGTCAGGCCTATTAAAATTTTCTTACTCTGCGACTTGGATTATGCATGCATTTTGTGTGCTCAGTTCAGCTAATAATTGAAAGAATGAAATATGTATGACTCTAAACACACAGAAGTAGCTAAAATCAATACTTGTGTTGCTTCGGAAATCGATCATGATCGTAATTCGGTTGGGAGAGTTGGCTTTTGTAGTTTTGTTCTAGTTTTTGCGTCTGTCTGGGCCGCTTTCCTCCGATGACCTGCATACATTGAAACCGGCGACCGCATCGCTTTCACCGGTGTCCCGTTGCTGGCAACGACCGCGGCGCCAGCCAGTGCCACATTTCTACCGCGGCTCATAGTCACAGTCACAGCCGGAGGCTACTAATACGATACGACCGATGGATCGATTGTCACGGCCTCACGGGGCGCTATCGGACGAAGAAACTCGTAGGGAAGGGGCACGGTTTGCAGCGTGTGCGTGCATGATGGCCCAGCTTAAACATTTGACTAGCTACTACACATCCGGAGAGGAAAGACCGCTTCAAGCCGGTCCAAACCATGGGCATCGCCCAACTGATAGCCCCGCCTATATTAGGCGACCGGTGTCCATCACTTGCGGCAGAACTCGGCAGCCACATGCCTGCAATTGCAACTCCTCCCCACTCCCCTTCCCTCTCCCCAGCGTGCTGACCTGCTCCCGTGCTTCCGCTAGCCATCGCTGGCCGCCACGCCAATGGCGAGGCATGAGCAGTTCCTCGCGCTGCTGTGCCTCGCGGCCTGCGCGCTGGCCACCGGCCCCGCTGACGCGACGAGGAAGATGGTCGGGGTGTACGAGCTCAGGAAGGGGGATTTCTCCGTCAGGCTCACCAACTGGGGCGCCAGAGTCATGTCCGTCCTCCTCCCAGGCTGCAAAGGTGCCTTACCTGCAGTTTCCTGTCTTCGCCTCCTTTGTTTTCTTCATTTAGTACCAAGATTGATTTCAGGCGCGTCTTTCTGCAGGGAATTTGGCTGATGTCGTCCTTGGCAGAGACACCATCGCTGAATACGTCGTAAGCTCACCAAAAACCACTCTGAATGTTCTTTTATCTTTTATCTTTGTACTGTTCGTCCATCTTTCTTCAGCAGTATGCCCTGCATTTGCCGTCCGTTCGATGAACAGATATGGTCGAGAACAATGCACGGTGCAGGCACACAACCTATCTGTTCTAGCTGCAGTCCAATAGGACTGGTTCCATGCCGGACGGACTGATGCCGGACGTGATACTTCCACTGACCAAACACGCTGTTTGTATCCAAGCAGGCTAGTTCACACAAAACCTCTGCATCAGATGCAATTATTGTAGTCCCTTTCCTGAGGTCGTACTCGTCAAAGTTGCATCATTCAAGGAGAACTTTCCAAGAACGAGCTAATCCTTGGCCACCAACCAAATTTCAGAAACGTTATCCAGACCACGAGTCATCTCATCGAGCTTTCAGCTGGCTGAAAGTGACATGTTTGCTGCATTGTTTCTTCTGTGTTATATCCAATATCCTCATTTCGAGTTTATCTCTGCAACTTTCCTCCGTCCGACTAGAACGATACCGAGTACTTCGGGCCGATAACGGGCCGAATAGCACAGAGAGTTGCCCGCGGCCGGTTCGTCCTCGACGGCAAGGTCTACCACATGCACACGAACGACGGCAGGAACACGATTCATGGTACATCCAGATAGAGCCCAGCCCATGATTGGTACTGTACATTCATACTATACCGTGTTTAATTGATTCTTTCAGATGCTTATGCATATCAGTATTTCTTGTTGTTCATCAGGTGGTGACCGAGGGTTCAGCAGAAGCATTTGGACGGTGAAGGAATACGTAGGCGGCGGCGAATCGCCGTACATCACCTTCTACTACCGTAACTTCGACGGAGAGCAAGGTACAAGTAAAACCGTAACTACCTAGATTGCAGTCGAAATAAACTAGATTTTGGACGGGATTTAATCAGAATCGTTTCTCTTCGAATGAGTAGGTTTGCCGGGGAACGTGGACGCGTACGTGACGTACCGTATGTCGGGGCCGTACACGCTGGGGGTGCACATGAACGCGACGGCGCTGGACAAGGCGACGCCGGTGAACTTCCTGCTGCACGTGTACTGGAACCTGGGCCGGGAGGGCAGCGGCCGCGACGTGCTGGGCCACACGCTCCGGCTGCACGCGTCGCAGTTATAGATGGCCAACGGGCCGGCCCGGTCCGGCCCGGCATGGGCCCGTGCTAGGCACGGCCCGTAGGGAATCGGACCGGCACGGCACGTCGTGTCTCCCGGGCCGTGCCGACCTGGGCTTCGTGCCTGGCCGACGGTCCAAGCACGGCCTGTCGGGCCGCTTTTCGTGCCGGGCTGGCCCAAAAAAGCATGCCACGGCCAATGGGCCGATCTAGCCCGAGGCCCACAGAATGCCAACATACAGAGAGATGGGGGAAGGGGAGGCAGGGGCAGCTACGCGAGCCGCGGAGGCGGCGGCGGCCGCGGCGCGCTCGCCCCTGAGGAGCCTCCGACCCGGCGACTCGTGCCTCCTTGTCAGTTGTCATAGGCCAACAGCGTCAGGGCCGCACGCCACCGCCTCCTCGCCGCAGATGACGACACCAAGGACGTGCTACAGCAGCGCGAGGCCGTGCCCGCGCGGCCGCACGTGGCTCCAACCTGCTCCTCCTCGCGACTTCTCTGCAGGGCCGCACGCCGCTGTTGAGGTTGCCCCTGGCTGCTCATGCTCGTCCATGGTTTGCTCAGATATGAGAGAAATCAAAGGAGAGAGAGAACGATGGACATGCTAGTGCGGTGGACGGACGGAAATCGGAATGAACTGGAGTTGAACTGGTGAGGCGATGGAATCTGAAGTGATAAGGTTCGTGAACCCAGCAGAAAGAAATGAGAGGTGGAGACGTGAGGTGATAAGGTTCTAGTGGTCCCCATCAATAAGGAAAGAGTGTTCAGATTTTTTAGAGGAGTGCGAGGGTGCTGCCGGTCCTGTGTAACCTGTATCTGATGAGTATATTAATTAATAAATAGGGGATGCGGAGTGTTCAGATTTTTTAGAGGAGCGCGAGCGTGCTGCCGGTCTTGTGTAACCTGTATCTGATGAGTATATTAATTAATAAATAGGGGATGCGGGCCAACACCGGGCCGAAGTGAATTTAGCGGGCTGTGCCGTGCCAGCCCGCGTGCTTGGGGTGCGGCCCAGGCATGGCCCTATGCATCGGGCCGGGCCGGGCCGTGCTTGGGCCGGGCCAAAAAACCGTGTTTCGGGCCGTGCCGTCGGGCTGCGGGCTGCATGGACATATATAGTCGCGGTACGCCGTGCTGGACGACGAGCTGCTCCCTTCGTCGGGGCGCATCGAGCCCGTGGCCGGCACGCCGCTGGACTTCCGGACGCCCACACCCATCGGGTCCCGCATCCGCCAGGTGGTCGTCATGGGCGGCCGCGACGTCGGGTACGACGCCAACTACATCGTCGACGGTGGGGAAGGAACGATGTGGCCCGTGGCACAGGGCCGGGACCCCGCGTCAGGCTGAAGGACCGAAAACGGCGACCAGAGGGGGTTGAATGAGAGCCGTAAATTTTCTGTTGAAATATTTTTGGCCGCTGTCCCAAATCACATCCAAATACAAGCGAGTTCCCAAAACTAAATTACTCAAACCAAACGATGACAAAGCACTTAGAAAAGTTCCTCGCAACGGTAGAAGACCAACGCAACTTACGGAAATAAAAAAGGATCTCAAACGCACAAACGATAGATGAAATAGCGAGCACGAAAAAAATCGCCTATCACATAACAGAGAAGCTGCTGGCTTCTGTTAGGCGCTGGACAGAGCACAAGTGCTGGATGCAATACACCGGTCTCTGCTCACTGCTCACTGTAGACGATCTGTAAAGGGCAAATGCAAGCGCTGCTGCAGCTCTGCTGTGATAATTCTCCTGCAAAAATTCACTGAACCCACACTGAAGCTACAAGCTGACAATATTAGAAGCACACACGTTCACTTGCACATGACTAAAATTAACTATATAATCATGTAGTGATTGCTTCATGTAGGTGACCGACAACACAAGAAATGAAGAAGCAAAGCACGATCAGGCAAACACTACATGCAGGACAGAACCTGAAGAAAACTGACGAACTGCAATAGAGAAACTGCACTAGCAAGTGCTGAACAGAAACGAGCAGCAACTCTCTCAAAAAAAACTATCTGCAAGCAGCTCCTGCTACTACTGGATCTGATGCACGAGTACCTGAAATAGGAACAGCACTGCAGCTGGGCAGAGTTCGATTCAGCAAGGGCAAAGCAGAGGCAACAACTTGCGGCCTGGAGCTCACGAACGCAAAGAGCAGAAAGAGAAAGGCAGCAACGCTCGGCACACAAACGAAAAAGCAAGCGCTCGGCCTTGGGCTGTGCTCGACTTCAGCGCAGGAGCGCTAGGCGCTGCTGGTGGACTGGCCACCTGGGTTGCCTGCGACCGGCCGGTGCCTACGCCGGATGAACCCGGTGATACTCGGCTGTGCAAGAAGAACGAACGGAGGTGCTGCACTCCGACGCACACGAACCGAGAAGCAGCGAGCAGAAAGAGAGCAAGAGGCAACAGCACGGGTCTGCTCGCGCCGGCCAGGGGCGCTCGACGGTGGACTGCTTCTGTGCGAGACGGATGGGCCACTGGGACCTCACGGGTGAGCGCACAGCGCTAGGAGCCCGACTCACAGAGACGGAAACAGAACAGACATGTATGCAAAGTGAACTACCCCAAACAAAGTTCACATATCATGTGATGAGATAAACTTGTGATTTGATTAAATTTTCAATCAATTGAATTTTATCAGAGTTATGCAGCTTATCACCAAAGTTTGTCAAACAAATGTGTGCGAGAGATTATCGATGCCATCAAAACTTGACTTATCGATCATGTCAAGCCTATGCTAAAAGCAATCAAAAGCTTAAGACAGTGATCTCGGTATCCATTACAGAGCTCAAGTTCACCCTTAAGTGCAATAGGGAGCTGTCACGATACTCTGACATGGGATAACAAAGACCCATCCCGATCTTTTCATACCTTGCTTTTTTAAAGTTTTAGCACAAATTCAAGTTTCTCAAGCAAGTGTGTAACTCAAGGTATGAGCTGTAGCAACTAAGCATATACATATGAAGCAGAAAAGGGTTCTCGACACACCTACACATGCTAGTTGCCACAAGTAGTGGTGAACATGTTTCAAGTTTCTTCAAGTGTTATTCAAGTTCACAATTAAAAAAAATATTTTTAGCTCATATCAAGAGATCAAGTGAGCCTAAGCAAAGCACATCATATATATTCATAACATCCCCAACAAGAGCATAGTATCAATCTAGCTACTATAAGGATGAAGCTCAAGATGCAATAGGATACATGATGATATGATATGCAATTATGATACAAAAGTAAAATAAAAAACTAAACTAAAAGGGAAAATCAAAGACTAATGTACAAGAACCAAAAAACTTCATTCTTCTAAAAAGGAAACAAACTCCAAGCTCCCCTCGCAAGCGAGCAAACTAGGCTTGGTCAAGGGGTTTGGTGAAGATATCTGCGAGCTGGTTGTGGGTGTCAACATGAATAAGGTCAATGTCCCCTTTCTCATAGTGGTCTCGCAAGAAGTGAAAACGGACCTCTATGTGCTTGGTTTTGGAGTGGAGAACGGGGTTTTTGGCTACACAGATGGCACTGGTGCTATCACAGAACAAAGGCACTCGCCTAAACTCTAAGCCATAGTCTCGCAAAGTAGCAACCATCCAAAGCAACTGGGAACAGCAAGCAGCGGCGGCAACATACTCAGCTTCTGTGGTGGATTGGGCTACAGTGGACTGCTTGCGAGAAGACCAAGACACAAGAGAAGACCCAAGAAACTGACAAGTTCCAGAAGTGGACTTCCTCTCAGTACGACAGTCAGCATAATCCGCATCAGAGTAACCGCAAAGAGAAAGAGAGGAGGAAGCCGAAAACCAAAGACCAAATTCGGATGTGAAACGAAGGTACCTCATGATCCGCTTGACGGCTTGACGATGCGATGTGCGCGGTGAAGACAGAAAGTGCGTGCACAAGCAGACCGCGAACTGGATGTCCGGTCTCGTTGCCGTTAGGTACAGCAACGATCCGATCATGCTTCGGTACTCCTTCTGGTCCACAGCTTCTCCTTCCTTGTCCTCGTCCTGAGCCGTCGTGGTCAACATGGGCGTCGAAAGAGGCTTGGCCTCGCCCATATCAAACTTCCTCAGAAGATCCTTGGTGTACTTGCCTTGGTGCACGGATATTCCTTCACGTGTTTGCTTGATTTGCATCCCGAGGAAGAATGTCAACTCGCCCATCATGCTCATCTTGAATTCCCTACTCATAGTCGCAGAAAACTTTGCAACATGAGCGTGAGAGGAACCACCAAAAATGGTATCATCCACGTAAATCTGAACCAAAAGTGTGTCAGTGCCTTGCTTGAGGAGAAACAAAGTTTTATCTACGGAACCCATCTTAAAGCCCTTAGCAAGCAAGAAGGCTTTCAAACGTTCATACCAGGCTCTCGGGGCTTGTTTCAACCCATACAAGGCTTTGTGAAGTTTGTAAACATGGTTGGGATACTTAGGATTTTCAAAGCCAGGGGGTTGCCTCACATACACCTCTTCCTCTATGTACCTGTTCAAAAATACGCTCTTCACATCCATTTGATACAGCTTGAATCCTTTCGAAGCTGCATAAGCTAAGAGCATCCTTATAGCCTCAATACGGGCCACAGGAGCAAAGGTTTCTTCAAAGTATACTCCCTCTTTCTGACAAAACCCCTGAGCCACTAGCCTAGCCTTGTTTCTCACCACCACTCCATCCTCACTTTGCTTGTTCTTGAAAACCCATTTTGTACCTATAGGGTGACACTCAGGTGGAGGTGGAACTAAGACCCAGACTTCATTCCTCTCAAAGTTCTGTAACTCCTCGTGCATAACATTGACCCAATCGGGATCAGAAAGTGCGTGTCCAACATTTTGTGGCTCGAAATTCGCGACAAAAGCGGAATGAGCGAAATGTGAGATTTCATATGACCTTGAGCGTGTAACACGCTGATTGATGTCGCTGATCATGGTTTGAGGCGGGTGGCGACGCTGGATGTGCCGAGGGGCTTCCCTCGAAGATGTCGCCTCCCCCTCAACAGCTGCTGGGGCCTCCTCAGGTGCAGCCGGCGTAGGCTGAGGAGGCGGCTCGTGCGGACCCCATGTAGTGGAAGAAGATGGATCTGGTCCGTGAGCCGAAGTAGTTGTCGCAGACTCTACTAGAACAGCCGAAGAGGTCGGCTCTGCATCTCTCCAATCAGCATCTTCCTCATTCTCCTCAACGAAGATGCTCTCACCAATCTCCTGATCACCTGCACTTTCAAAGACAGGAACAAAACAAGGCATGGTCTCGTCGAAAGTGACTTCACAAGTCTCTACGACTCGGTTAGTTTCAAGATTAAGTACTCGATATGCATGAGAATGTGAAGCATAACCAAGAAAGACACCATCCGAGGATCGAGACTCAAATTTGTCTAAATTACCTTATTTCAGAATGAAGCACATGCATCCAAACACTCGAAAATGACTCACCTTGGGTAGTCGACTGAATCACGGCTCATAAGAAGTTTTCTTCATGAAGGCTCGAAGAAAAATGCGATTGGAAACATGACATGCAGTGTTGATCGCTTCGGCCTAATATCTCCTAGAAATCCTATGCTCATCGAGCATCGTCCTGGCCATCTCAACAAGAGTCCTATTCTTGCGCTCAACAACACCATTTTGCTGAGGGATATAAGGAGAGAAAAACTGATGCTCGAGACCCAAAGAAGCACAAAAGGTTTCAAAATGAGTATTCTTGAATTCTATGCCATTGTCACTGCGAATTGCTCTCATGGCATTCTTAAGGAACTCATTTTGCAACCGAAGAATCAAATCTTGAGCATGTGAAAAAGCATCTTGTTGACGATGGTTTGAAAGCGAGAAAACATGGCATCGATGGACTCGCCATCAAGCTGGGTGAAGTTCTCGTACTCCCTCTTGTACGTCTCGTAGAGTTTGGTTTTGACCTGTGCGGTCCCCTCGTGATAGCTCTGAAGCCTCACCCAGATCTCCCGAGCGGTAGTACAATCGGAGACTCTCTCGAACTCTGGAAGCGAAAGACTCGAGAAAAGAACTACGCGAGCTCTGCTATTAGCGTTGTGCCGATCTTTTTGATCTTGCGTGACACGAGCATGGGGTTCAAGCACAACGTAAGTAGCATCCTCGCAAATCTCCTAAACAAGCCAATCAATACCCTGGAGATGCGCGGACATGCGGATCTTCCAATAGGGATAATTTGTTCTATCGAAGAACGGTGGTTTACCGGAACCACGCTCCATGTCGCCTTCGTTGATCACGGACCGATTAAGGTGGAATGATCCTTAACCGGCTCCGATACCAATTGAAGAACCGAAAACGCCGACCAGAGGAGGGTGAATGGGAGCCGTAAATTTTCTGTTGAAATATTTTTGGCCGCTGTCCCAAATCACATCCAAATACAAGCAAGTTCCCAAAACTAAATTACTCAAACCAAACGATAACAAAGCAATTAGAAAAGTTCCTCGCAATGGTAGAAGACCAACGCAACTTACGGAAATCAAAAAGGATCTCAAACGCACAAACGACAGATGAAATAGCGAGCAAGAAAAAAATCACCTATCACATAACAGAGAAGCTGCTGGCTTCTGTTAGGCGCTCGGTCTCTGCTCACTGCCTGAAAAACCTGCAAACTGTAGACGATCTGTAAAGGGCAAATGCAAGTGCTGCTGCAGCTCTGCTGTGATAATTCTCCTGCAAAAATTCACTGAACCCACACTGAAGCTACAAGCTGACAATATTAGAAGCACACACGTTCACGTGCACATGACTAAAATTAACTATATAATCATGTAGTGATTGCTTCATGTAGGTGACCGACAACACAAGAAATGAAGAAGCAAAGCACGATCAGGCAAACACTACATGCAGGACAGAACCTGAACAAAACTGACGAACTGCAACAGAGAAACTGCACTAGCAAGTGCTGGACAGAAACGAGCAGCAACTCTCTCAAAAAAAAACTATCTGCAAGCAGCTCCTGCTACTACTGGATCTGATGCACGAGTACCTGAAATAGGAACAGCACTGCAGCTGGGCAGAGTTCGATTCAGCAAGGGCAAAGCAGAGGCAACAGCTTGCGGCCTGGAGCTCACGAACGCAAAGAGCAGAAAGAGAAAGGCAGCAACGCTCGGCACACAAACGAAAAAGCAAGCGCTCGGCCTTGGGCTGTGCTCGACTTCAGCGCAGGAGCGCTAGGCGCTGCTGGTGGACTGGCCACCTAGGTTGCCTGCGACCGGCCGGTGCCTACGCCGGATGAACCCGGTGATACTCGGCTGTGCAAGAAGAACGAACGGAGGTGCTGCACTCCGACGCACACGAACCGAGAAGCAGCGAGCAAAAAGAGAGCAAGAGGCAACAGCACGGGTCTGCTCGCGCCGGCCATGGGCGCTCGACGGTGGACTGCTTCTGTGCGAGACGGATGGGCCACTGGGACCTCACGGGTGAGCGCACAGCGCTAGGAGCCCGACTCACAGAGACGGAAACAGAACAGACGAACGCACAAACCAGAAAAGGGGCGACCACAAAATCGGATGGATCTCCATCGAATCAAAACAATTCGCTCCCAAACTTGGCACAGATGCAATTCAACCTAACACGAATTCATTCTCAAGAAATCATAGCCTGGGATGAACTCAAACTCCAGCAAATCGAGATCAAACCCATGAAAAAAATGGGGAAAAATATGAACGAAAATCACTGCTTCAAAATAGTAACCCCGGAGGACAAGAGGAGGATTTGGGCCTTCATTCCCACACCAAATCTCAACAAAATACACCATGTAAATCTCAGTTCATGTGATCTCTCTCATGTGCACTAGAAAACCTAACCCTAGAAAGAAAGGGGGAAAATGAGAGTGGGAGAGAGGTGAGGAGGCAAGGGGTCTGTCATCCTCTATTTAACAGAGCTATTTTACATTCCCCTAAATGTCCCTAGATACATAAGAGCTAAACCAATAAGACCAAGGGCGTAGAGGTCCAACCCGGTCTTCATGTTGATCCGACGGCCACCGCGCCTCCTCACCGGTAGCTTCGCCTCGACGCGAACTCCCCGATGCCACCACGTGCCGTCCATTCCTCCTCGGAACGTCCGCCCGGGTTTTGAGGCCCAAATCCGTAAACCCGCCTCCGATGGTTTTGAGACCCAAACCATCAAACCGCTACACGAGTAGCGTACTTCGTACGCGTCCCCCGCCATCCAACGCGTGTCACCTCCACGGTCAACACGGTCATTCTCATGTCTTCTCGCGCATGTCGATGTCCCAAGTGTCAGCCACCGCGGCTAGCCACCCGGCCTCCGGGTCTCTCGGTCCAAGCCTCACGTCCGTCCTTCACCCCTCCGATCTATCAACATGACACGTCCTCCTTGACCTTCACCTTGCCGTCGGCTACCGCCTCTGTGCTCCACACCTGCACAACACAAGCCAAGAGACATGTCGCACACAAGGCTTTCGCCAAGGTAGGGTTACTCACCACTCAACCTACTTCGTGGATCACATTGACAATCACTCATCACAAAACAAACACAAGGATACTTGTCAACCTTGTGTTCGCACAAACAGGGCGCTGGAGCTGTGGGCAAACCAGCAGAGCATGCAGCTCTACACGGGGAACTCCCTCAACCACACCAAGGGCAAGGGCGGCAAGGTGTACGACAGGTACGCTGGGTTCTGCCTCGAGACGATGGGGTACGTGGACGCCGTGAACCACCCCGAGTTCCCGTCGCAGACACTCAGGCCCGGCCAGGTGTACAAGCACGATATGGTCTACAAGTTCTCGTTCTAGGTGTACAAGCACGATATGACCTTTCTTCTCGGTAAGAATTCACAAATCAGATTTTCCATGAGTCGTCAGAGAGGAGATTAGAAAAGACAAGCGGACTGTAAATAAAGAGTTAAAAGAATTTAGCTTATGTTGATTTGTTGGGCGAGAAAACGGAAGAAAATTAGATGCATACGGTATGCACCCAGGCTACGTGTATGCACACATCCATCTTTTGCCACGTGGATAACCAGCAGCATGGACGGACGAGAGCTGGAGCCGAGCGGCATAGGAGCCGAGCGCATGAGAGCCAATCACAGGAGGATGGTTACGAACTGCCACCGGATGAGCACATGTCGTAGATGCTGTTGATTTGTCCACGTGGGAGCAGATTACCGTGTAGTCTGGTGCATCATGTATGCATGTGATTTTTTTTCCGAGAAAACACTACGGCTGAAGTAGTGCTGCAGAACAGGGTCTTAAATGCATCAGAGACCCATTAACTTATGTGAATGTTTCAGTTAGGTCCATTACCCCTAAACGTTGATTTTGTGATCCATGAACTTTTTATATTGGTCACGGGTCCATACCGGTCCACATATACATCTAGGGTGTTTGGTTCCCTTCTCCTTCTAGCCTGGCTCGCGCTGCACATACAGTCCCGCACTGGCCAGGTCCGCCTAACACATGGCCAGGTCCGCCTAACACATGCAACGGCCTTTCGCCTAACACATGCAATGGCCTCTTGTTTGGTTGCCCACACTCAGATAGCCGGGTCAGATGCAGTGTGTTTGGTTGCTTGCGCCCAGCCATCAGCCAGCTTTTCTCTCACTACATGCTTGGCCCTGCATGCTTGTCTGCACCATGCAAGCCTGCATCGCCAGGAACGCCAATTATTTTCGCATGGAGAGAGCCAGGCCGGAGGACAGCTTTTGCACCGGAGCAACCTAGCCCAAACCATAGATCAGGCAACCAATCACACGAAGCTTGCACCTATTGAGGCTCATGTGGACAACCAAACGCCCCCTAGTGATGACATGGCATGCTGATTGGGCAGCTCTTGGTTAAGGAATTTCATCGAACAAAACATGGACACGCGTGGATCGATATGGTCGTCAGTGCCACACACGCTAAAGCTGGTCTCTCTGCATGCACGCCGCTCCGGCGACCCAAAAGCCGACTGTGCGTGCCCCTACCCCCGTGCTCGCTAGACGCCACCCCCATGAGCTGGGCAGTAGCCACGTGCCATCCCCCACCCTCGTCGCCGCGCTCCTGCGCGTCGGCATCGATGCCCCTCATGCCATTCTTCCTCACCAGCGAGAGCTACGCAGGCAAGTACATCCCCATGGCATTTTTTATTTGAGATCGTTTATTATCCTAAATATGTGTTCTAAGTTTATAGATTTTGAAATTCAAAATTTAAAATTCCTAAATGATCTCAAATGTTCACAATGTTAATGTTAGAGTTGTAGTGGCCGACCTGAGCTATATGTTTATTGTTGACAAGTTTCTTATTTGAAGTCATTTAGAGTCTCAAATATTTGTTTTAAATTCACATATTTTGATATTTAATTTTTAAAATTTTTCAAACAATCTCGGATGGAGATACATCCTATACCAAAGTTATATATAGTACTTGACAAGATTTAAAACTATGTAGTTAAAAGCTTTTTCATTTGAGTTTATTTAGTAGCCAAAATATCCAATATAAGATTACGAAATATTAATATAAAAAGATAGCATATTGTGTAGAGCTTTTTACCTGTATGGCTTTGGAAAAAATGCATCTTTCTTGTATAGCCTTTTTTGAGCTTACCTGTATGACCCCAAAATGAAGTTTGCTTCCTTCTTTGGCCTTTTGTCAAGTCTGGTTGATACGCGAAATGTCTAAATTGCCTTTCTGCTCTTTTTGCCAATACCGCCGCATCCGACTGAGACCGAGACCGAGTGGGCAAAAAAGATCGAGCGTGTGAAAATAGAGGATGGGGGAGGGCGCCGACGCCACCGCCACCGGCCAGGGCACCACCGCCGAGATCTCCAGCCCCGGATCCGCTGGATCCACCTATGCCCGGCCCCACTACCAGCGTTGGTCGCCGTGGGGGAGGCGTCGCCGCCCGGCTGGTGGAGCGCGCGTGGCCTAGGCTGGTTCGACGCAGCCAGGTCGGCGCAGGACAAGGCGGCCACTCCCGCAGCCAGCCCGACGCGGCGGCCACCTCTAGTGGCCAGCGTGGCTCTGTAGTAGGTGGCCTCCCCCGCAGGCAGCCCAAAGCACTCTCTATTGCTTCACACGAAGATCAACCTGGTCAAGGTAAAAGGAAGCTGAAACCCATCAAGAAGAAGCTAGGCCTTCTAAGGAAAAAAGGCGTTGACATTCCGAAGGTGCCACTTGACAGCCCATCGACGTGTACAAGAAGCAAGACAGGACTTCCTAGCAACCCTGCTATGAGCACGCGAAGTAAAAGAAGGCTCGACCTTTGATTTGTGATATGCATATTGAATTCGTTCGTTGTATGTGAGACCAACGTATGTTTGAAATCGCACTTTTGTGTGACCTTATTTATGTGAGACTCAAACTATGGTGGAGTTGTGAACAATTTATGTGTCAACCTATTTTAGAAAAGAGAATATATTAGTATCCCGGCCTCTGCATATAGTTGTTCCTTATTACAAACTCTAGAACACAGGTCCACGCAATCTAAAAAACGAAGTTTTGAGGCAGAGCGCGCGCACACTTCCGGACCTAGTTGCCTCATCTAGGATAAAAGTGCCACACACGTCCTCCAGCTGCCAGTCAGAACGCCTTCTCACGCCGGAAACAGCCGCCGCAGTGCGGGACCGTTCGCCGCCATACCACGCAGGTCATCTCGGCAACTCAAATCTGCTGGCCACCATCTCCCACGCCGGCCTCCTCGCCAACTTCGTGGTCGCAACTGGCGTACGGCCCCACCAAATCGTCACCCTCCACTGCCAAGCAGATGCGAGGCCCTCCAATTGCCACGCCAACGCCCTCTTCCTAACTGCCCTCCTCCGTTGTCGACACCGCAAACTTGAATCCTCAACTAGGCCTTCACCTTCCTCGCCACGACGCTGGCCGTTGTAGCAGATTGACCGAGCACGAGCTTCCAAAATGACAACGCCACTGGCGCCGCCGTCGCCTGACCAGAAGGTCAAGGTTTTCACCCAGGGAAGACAAGCCGCACAAAGGGAAGATGACCGATCGATTGACGCTTCCAAGGAAGAAAACGGTGTCTCAAGACGTCGCCGTCATCGGCCCCTTGCAATGCATTTGTGCAAATTTGCATTTGATAAGCTCACTTTAATGCAATGTATTTGTGTACTTGATTATGTGTCTTATTATGTACTGTTACATGTGAACTTATTTATGTAATATTACTCTAAGTATATCACATTTTTTCTCTACCATACAAATAAAAAGGAAGCGACAGGTAAGGCAAAATAGAAATCTCGGTCCTATGCTGAAAAATAAGAACATGAGAGGGTTTTTAGTGACAAATAAGTGTGCCATTTTACATATCTACCATCTACATCCTTATGGCACTCTATATGACGGTCGCCCGTTTCACGTAACCTCTAGATCGAGTCATCTAATAAGGGTCTACATATAGAGTGGGTAAGTAGCTACTAGACACTAGGTAGATAGTAGTATTTTCTAAATATCTCTTTTATGGTAGCAGACATGCTCAGTCCCTTACGTTTCTGATGTTTACACCCTTATAGTGTCCGGTTTACGTAACCTCTAGGTTAATTTGTACTAAGACATTCAAGGGTCCAAACATAGAGTGGGTAAGTAGAAATATCTAGATTGATTTAGGTTTAGTCATTCAAGGGTTCAGATATAGGGTTGGTAAGTAGCCTTTGAGTTGCGTGCATTCTCCAAATGTTCGTATTGATTTGGTTGAGTCATCCAAGAGATGGATAAGTAGCCTTTGGGTGGTTACTACATTCCATTGTCTCACTCTTTTATAGTAGTGAATATGTGTAACCCCTTAAGTTTGTATTTTGCACCTTAGGAGGTTGTGGCCCACTAATTGATTTAGATATAGATTGATTTATGTTTAGTCACCCAAGGGTCCAGATATAGGATGGGTAAATACCCTTTGGGTGGATTGCATTCCAAAATGTCTAGATTGATTTAAGTTGAGTCATGCAAGAGTCCAGATATAGGATGGATAAGTAGCTTTTGGGTGGTTACTATTTTTCAAATGTCTCTCTTTTATTTATAGTAGTGAATACGTGTAAGAGCATCTCCGAGAGTATCCTAAATTTTCCTCCAAAAACTCCACGTTTTCCAACTCCCAAAAAGGTATTGGGAGAAAAAAAAGGTCATCTCCAATAGTACCCAATGTTTCACTTCTAAAAATCAAAGTTTGGTCCCACTTGAGTTTTTTTTGTGGTATTTTTTTTCTCGCGAAAGTCATCGTGATCGCACAATCCTATGCCACCGCCGCCTCCTTCCTTCGTCGTGGACTCGTGGTCGCGCAAAAAAGCTGCTGGCTGCCGGCCACCAAGACAAGCATGCAAGCCACCACCAGCACTGGCCGCAAAGAGGCCCTCATGGTCAAGGTGGCGGCGTCCCTAGTGATGCACGCCCTCTCCTCGCTCTTGCCCCAGAGCACGAGGAAGAGACCAGCGATGATGAGCACGGCGCTGATGATGCCGCCCAGGTAGAACTTCTCGCCCAGGGTGAGCGACG
Organism: Saccharum hybrid cultivar R570; assembly: GCA_038087645.1. Taxonomy (NCBI): domain Eukaryota; kingdom Viridiplantae; phylum Streptophyta; class Magnoliopsida; order Poales; family Poaceae; genus Saccharum; species Saccharum hybrid cultivar. Next base: position 16,537,352 of record JAQSUU010000534.1, on the reverse strand, counting down.
CCATGATGGCCACCACCAGCGTCTGCACAGGCTGATACACCGCCACGAACACGGGCCCCCCGTGGTGGCGTGGGGAAGTCCGGATCCACGCGACTTGGATGCTTGCATTTTTACACGTGGAGGAGGCCGGTTTGTCAAGTACTAAAAGATGGGGAAGGGATATGGGGTACTTTTGGAGATGAGTTTTTCTCATTTTTCCAAAAAAACAAAAAACATGGATGGAGAAGGGATATGGGCAACTCTTGGAGATGCTCTAATTAGCCCCTTAAGTTTGTCTTTTGCACTTTATGGGACTGTGGCCCTCTAATTGGTCTAGATTTAATCATCTTAAGTCCAAATATAGGGTGGATGAGTAACCTCACCTTTGGGTGGATAGTATTGTCCAAATGTCTCTCGTTTATAGTAGCACAGATGTGTAATCCCTGTATTTATGTCGTTTAGAGTCACGCGGCTGTGTCATATTGCCATCCGCCCCGATAGAGTCACGCAATTCCAAAATATATGGTGGGTAAGTAGCCTCTGTGTGAATGTGTGGGTACAATATTTTTTAAATGTATTGCTCTTTTATTATATTTTTTAGAAAAAATGGCAAAAACTTTGCCGTTAATTTTATTAGACGATAGAAAGAAAAAGCAAGGGCTTTAAAAAGTATTTACAGCTGGACAGTTGAGCCTCCACTGGGGGAGAAAAGAGCAACCTAGTAGAAAAAACCAAAAAGCCGACATAGAAACACCAACACAAGAGGGGACTCGCTAAGGGCGTTCTCAATAGCAAATTATAAATAGCTAGTTAGATGAGGCTTAAAAATAATAAACGAAGAACACTGTAGTGGAGAGTTATGTGAGCTATGAGAGAGTTGTTTATGAGAAATTGTGCTAGATAGCTATTTAGAAGTTGTTAGCTTTGATCTCTCCTTGATAGCCAATAAAATTCTTCTAGACTAGCTATTTGGGAACGGAGACGCACTAAATGTCCAGTAACTACTATGGGTCTGTGACTCACCGCAACTACCGGACAACTGCTATACAGCTGGATTTTGCATGGTGGCCATGGCTGCACGGTACCGGAGGATATCATCCTTGCACAAAAATGCAACTTGTCTTGGAGTTAAGGTTTTGTGCTGGAAGGTTCGTCTATTCTTTTCCTTTCAAATATTCCACCTAAAAAAGATTAGGATCCCATCGAAATCTCGTCTCTGGGCTTTGTCCACTCTCCTGAACTTCCACCAGTAGTTATAAAGCGATCCATTATTTTAGTGAACGGGCAGTCTTTACACAGATGTAATGGTGTTTCATGATCGCTTCCACATAACTTGCATTCAGGGTCGTTTAACCATCCGCGCTTCATTAAATTGTATGCCGTGAGGATTTTTCTTATGTAGCACGGTCCATCCAAAAAAAATGGCACTTCGATTCGGTTTTAATATTAAAGCATAAACAGAACTAGCAAAATGACTCGTGAATTTGATTTCAGATTGTGCATGATTCGATTGGATTGGTTAGTACATAATCTTGGCGACAAACATTACGGTTCGCAAATTGGCTTCGAATCATGAATTCTTGTGTGTCCAGTCCCAGGACCCAGCTGGTGGTAGTCACCTTCCGAGTCTTGTTGTCGATGAGGAGCTTTGCGAAACTGATGGAAATTAGTGTGGCTGCTGGCTAGAAGGAGAACTTGAACACCATGTCGTGCTTGTACACCTGCCCCGGCCTGACGATCTGGGAGGGGAAGTCCGGGTGGTTTACGGCGTCCGGGAACCCCTGCGTCTCCAGGCACAGCGCGCCGTACTGCCCGTACACCTTGCCGCCCTTCCCCCTCGACGTCCTGGAGGAAGTTGCCCGTGTAGAACTGCACCCCTGGCTGGTTCGCCCACAGCTCCATCGCCCGCCCCGACGCGCCGTCCCGCACGACGGCCACCTTCCGCAGCGCCCCGGCGTCCCCGTCCACGGCGTAGTTGGTGTCGTAGCCGTAGACGCCGGCCTTGCCGCCGGAGACCTGGCGGATGCGCGAGCCCACTGGCGTCGGGGCGAGGAAGTCGTAGGGCGTGCCGGCCACGGGCGCGAGGACTCCCGTCGGGATGAGGGCGCTGTCCACGGGCGTGTACCGGGACGCGAACAGCTGCACAGTGTTGTGGAGGACGTCGCCGCTGCCCTCCCCGCCCAGGTTCCAGTACGTGTGCTGCGCCAGGTTCACCGGCGTCGCCTTGTTCGCGGCCGTCGCGTTCATGTGCACGCGCAGCACGTAGGGCGGCGCCAGCTGGTACGTCACGTACACGTCCAGGTCGCCTGGGAAACCTGTTTCAGACACGCACAGAACGGCGTTTCGATCGGTAACACTCATTTTAGCGGATACACATGCATAGTGCCGTTTTCAGTTTCTTTTTCGAAAGGCAGCAAAAAAAGCTTTTGCCGGATTTTTATTAGACGATAGGAAAAAGATATAACTTTTCTACAAACTCCACTGCAGACTCAACTGCAGACTTAACTCTACTATACCCAACCAAAACCTAGAGGAAACAAAGGAAAGGAACAAACAAAAAACAAAACCCAAAAGGGAAATAAAACAAGGGAAAAAGCACTACTGTTGAGCTTCTGCGTCAGGTCTAGTAGCCAGCTGGAATTGATCAAAATCTTCCTTGCATAGTCGTGCCACCTCCCTTGGTTGTAGGCTTTTGTTTTGAAACGTTCTTCTATTTCTCTCCTTCCATATGTTCCACCAAAAATAGATCACAAGGCCATCAAAATTCCTCCTATGAGGTTTATCTATCCGTATTCTGCATCTACGCCAATATCCATGGAGTGACCCATTATCTCCCACAGGGTCGATGACCGAGAGTCCGAACCAATTTTTCAAAACGGACCATACTTCTTTTGAGAAAGGGCAATCCTTGCACAAATGCGTGGGGTTCTCCGGATCGAGTCCACATAGTTTGCATAGGGGGTCATGAGGCCAATTTCTCTTTAATAAGTTGTTTGCTGTGAGGATCTTCTTGTGAAGCAGCGTCCATGCGAAAAAATGGCATTTTGGTTCGGCCCTAGCCTTCCATATCGGCATAATCCGTAATTTGCTATATGACCCTTCAAATTGGATGCGGTATGCGCTCTTTGAAGTATACTCTCCATCTGTCGTCCATCGCCAAACTATGTTGTCCTCTCTACTCGCATCCAACTGGACCTCCTGAACAGCTTCCCATAATTGCACATATTCCTGAATCTCATCAGCCGTTAGGATAGGGCAGATATGGGAAATCCATTTGTTGGCCTGTAATGCCTTTTGCACCGTGATGTTCTTCCTCTTGGCTTTCTTGAATAAGTTTGGCGCAAAGCTCTTTGGCGCCATTCCTCTTGCCCACGATGAGGTCCAAAATTTGGCTGTTTTGCCATCTCCAATTGTAACTCTTGTTGATGCAGCAAAGAGGTCTCGGTCCCGGCTGTCGCACGGTAGTTCGAGTTTGTTCCAGGCCCTGTCTTTTTGGCGCCATTGGAACCATAGCCAACGGAGACGAAGCGCCCGTGCAAAGCGTTCCAAATCAAGGATTCCTAGCCCTCCCTTAATCTTCGGTCTACAAGATGTGGGCCAGTTGACAATTGAGTGCCCTCCATATACTTTGTCAGGAGTGTCGCCTCTCCACAGAAAGCTTCTTCTCATTCTGTCGATCCTCTTTATAAGCCATTTGAGCTCGGGGAAGACCGTCATATGGTAAATTGGTTGTGATGAAAGCACCGTTTTCACCAATGTTTCTCTTCCTGCTGAGGATAAGAATCTCCCCTTCCATCCCGGTAACCTTGCACCGATTCTGTCTAGGAGCGGTTGTACGTCAATTTTCCTTAGTTTTCGGACATGAAGGGGGAGGCCGAGATATTTGCCAGGGAAGGTGCAGACTTTGCCGGGGAAGTTCTGAAGTAGATGCTCAACCGTGTTGGTGTCTAATCTGATCGGGTAGATTTCAGTTTTAGATATGTTAATCCTTAGTCCCGAGCATTCTCCGAAGAAAATAAGGATTCTATGTAAATGCTCAACTTCCATATTACTTGGGGAAGCAAAGATCGCTGCATCATCTGCATATAAGGAACACCGGAGGTTTGCTGCTCTTGGTAAAACCGGGCTTAGGATGCCTTTGTTTGCAGCTACCTCGATGATTCGCTGTAATGGGTCGATGGCCAAGATGAATAACAATGGTGACAGGGGGTCCCCCTGTCTAAGTCCCCTCTCATGTCTTATGTCCTTTGTTGGCTGACCATTGATTAGGATTCTTGAGCTTGCTGAGCCGAGTAACGCCGCAATCCAATCTCTCCATTCTCAATTCAACTCCCGGCAATCGGTCAAACCTTGAATACCAGTACTGATGTTACAGATTTGACCGCGTCTGGGGTTCCAAAGTTTGGAAATTTTGTCGAAGAAGGGACAGAGGGTTGGTTAATCTGAAGATTGGTTGATTTCTGGAAAAAGATGTGTGTGTTTTTGGACTGAGGGAGTATGTATCAGTGTTACCTTGTTCTCCATCGAAACTATGGTAGTACAATGTGATGTAGGGCGAGTCACCGCCGCCGACAAATTCTTTAACCGTCCATATAACCTGACTGAAACCCCTATGGCCACCTGAACAAGGGTAAGATAAACTTAGGCATTGTTCATGGAGCATAATGGAGTTATGGAACATTTCAATTCACTGAACCCTGAAGCATACCATGAAGTGTGTTGTTGCCATCGTTTTTAAAAAGATGATAAGCTTTTCCATCAATCACGAAGCGTGCGTTGTCAATTCTGTTGGCTACTCGCCCAACAAGTGCTCCAAAGTAGCTTTTACCACTCTGACAGTAAAACGAATTAGGAGCTTTATTTACTTATCCATGGAGAACAAAACTGAATATACTACTCCATCTGTCCAAAAAAAGAGTCATTCTCGCTTCCCAAAAAATCAACAACTTTTAATTTTGACCAAATATATTTAACAAAATATTAATATTTATGGTATATAATTAGTATAATTAAATAGATCGTTGAATATACTTTCATAATAAACTTATTTCGAGATATAAATATTGCACGTATTTTCTATAAACTTAGTCAAAGTTGAGAAAGTTTGACCAGCACGATTCCCATAACGACTCTATTTTTAGGACGGAGTAGTACAACACACTGCAAAACTATGGAATAATGCAATTTGTTGAACTGTTGTTCTATTGGCAAAAGGTTGGCATAGTTGTTTTTTGAAAGAAAAAAATACATTTCAACTGTTTTCCTATTGGGTCTAGGTAGAGTTAATTAGCTTGGTCACTATGCTATCGTTTTTTTAGTGCTGTGACTAAATTGAAAGTTGCAACCACACTGGAAGTCGATAACTACAAAGTACTACATGACAAGTGAAGCTTCAGAAAAGAGGATAAAATGGTGGTAAGAAATATTTTCTAAATCTGTATAGTTAAAGCTGGGGAACAAGTGAACAAGTCACAGTCTTGGACAGAGATCAGTAAGATCACGTGGTGGAGGTTGCCTCACGGGTAACATGGCCACCAGCAATAAAGAAATTAAACTGCATCCAGCTAATCGCCTAATCGTTTTGTCGATTCTTCTGGTTCACAAGAGTTTCTTTTTCTTTTCTCTGCTCTCTTTTGTTTTTTCTCTTCTATTTCATCATCAAATATACTAGTATCTCGCTGTGTTTTAGAAGGTTGATGAGACGTGGCGAACACATCTCAGTTTTTGTGTGGGCCTGTGGGGGTTGTTTTCTATGCCTGGGACCTCCCCGCGTAGAAAACTGAGCTCAAACTGAAAGCGACGACATATGTCCTTGTGGTTATTTTCTATCTGATGACCTTCTCTACTTTTATATGCCTGAATGATTGACTAGTTGACAGAGGTTTTGCAAAACTAAAAATGATGAACACATGCGATCAGGAACGAATACGAAGTACTCCATGGAGCAAATTCGGAAGCTGGAAATGAGGAAGGAATGCATGTCGAAAGGCTCCCTACACTACGTTACGCAGGCCACATCAGCATGGGTCAGCGAGGTGCAAACTGACAAGCAGTAGTATAGTTCGTAGAATTGTTGCAGAGATGAACATAAACCAAGCGGAGGGCGCAACAAAGGCTATGTCAGTAAGAACGGGAGCAGTGTGATCCTGGAGCTTACCACGTATCCTCCAATGGTGTCATAGCCAAGCACGACGTCAGCCAAATTCCCTGCAAAGGAAGTTGGGGAGGCAGAGTAAATACGCTGGTGACGGTGGACTAGTAATCGCACACGCACAGCACATAGGACGGACGCCATGGATGGATTCTTGGAGAGAGGATCAGAGGAAAGTCGGAACGCACCTTTGGAATCCGGGAGGACGACGGAGGTGATGGTGGCGCCCCAGTTGGTGACGCTGACGGAGAAATCGCCCGTCTTGAGCTCGTACACGCCGACCATCTTCCTCCCCGCCGCATTGGCCGGGCCGAGGGCGGCGGCGCACCCGCACGCGCACAGCAGCGTGAGAAGCAGCGGAGCCCTAGCCGCCATGATCAGCCAACGCAGGCGTGGTGTCGCCGTGCGTGCGCGGCTGCGCCTTAAAGGGCGACGAACGAAGGCAGAAGCAGCAGCAGGAGGGACGACTCACTGACTGACTGGGAGGGCGACTGACGACAGCAGCTGGAATGGATACTCTAGCTGGGATGCGATAAGGTAGGCCAAATCCGAAGTGGTCACTCCTCCTCGGTTCCTGCTCCCAAAGGCCAGGCTCGAGGCCTGATCGAATTGTCGTCTCGTGAGCACGCCGCACGCTGGGGCCAGCCGGCCACCGCTTGTCTCGCGTTTTTCTGGTCCGGAATCGCAAGCTAATCTGCGCTACGTACGCGCCTGCCCATCCAGCTTTGTGAGCGGCAGAGCGCCGGGCGCCGGCAACTTGGCTGGCACATGGGCGGCGACCGGCGAATATTCGTCCATGAGACCTCGTGCAGTCGTGCTGCGCATGATGGTCCAGCTCCAGCGCTTGAAACATCAACATGTACGCACGCTCGCCGCTTGTTGTCCGTGCATGGTCCCTGCGCACACTCGGATCCACTTCCGATCGGAGGAAAATCGCTCGGCGTCTTTCGTCGCCCACAGATTGTCGTCGTTGTCCGGGGCACGTTGTGCGGAAATTCCTGTAGGCACGCGGCGGGACCCACGCACGAGCCCACGATCTGCGGGGACGATGGGGGAGTTTAAGGCAACCCGCTCGATCTTGGATCATCTGGTTCTGATTGACTTGAAACAGTGAGTGTTAGATTTTTTTTTATACCTCTCATATGGGTACAGCCGTAGAATCTGTTCATACACGTACACGCACACCCACCCAATGCACGCACACCTCACTCACACACACTATACGCGTACAACTACACAGAACCGAAGACCGCATCCTTATAGAGATAACCGAAATCATACAAAGACTCCATAGATGACGGACACGTCATAATTCCTTTGTTGCTCCACGCGGGAGAGGCTGCAGATTATTTGGGAAACACCGCTCCCGGTGAGAAACACCAGCGTTGAACCTGGGGTTCGAACGCTGGTGGGTAGCGTGCCCACTGGCCACCGCTACCAACCGAGCTAAAGCTCGTTCTCACTGAGTATTAGATTTGATGCTAAGGTCGGAACTACGGTTTAGATCAAGTGTGTCAACTCATGGTCGAGGGCCGAATTGATCTTGCTTGACGCACATATCAAGAAACGACAATGATACGAAGACGAACGCCAACCACCGGTGACTCCCGTACACGCTCGCGCTCCTCCCAATTCTTATCCCTTCCGCGCTCGCGCCCTGCCCCACCCCGACGACACAGCCATGGCGGCTTCTCTGGCCGGCGGCGACGTCCTCACCCACCCCGGCGTGCACGCTCTCCGCCTCTCCCACCCCAGTGTCCTCACCCACTGGGAGCGCCCAACGCCTGCGGATCTAGTGACCCTCTCCCCTACCCTAGCGAGATCCATGGAGCACGAGCGAGATCCAAGGAGGTGGCGTGGCGGTGTTGTAGGGGAGTGGGTGGCTCTCCCTCACCTTGGCGCAACGCCTTCTCTCACCTCGGCGACCGAGCTCCCTCCACCCGAAGGCCGGAATGAACCGGCCCAGCCTTCTCCTTCCTTATGTTGCATATATATATTTCACGTGTTTCAGACGTTTCAGATGTATGTTGCATTTATATATTGCAATTGTTTTAGAGGCATGTTGCAAGCGTATGTTTCGAGTGTTTCAGATGTTTCAGAGGTATGTTTCATCTGTGTTTCCGGACGCATGTTGCAAGTGTGCTTATGTGGATGTTGCATATGTTCCACACATATATTGCATGTGTTTTATTTAGATGTTGTGTATGGTTGCAATGGTTTCCAAATGTTTTCATGTGTTCTTTTTTAAGTGTTTCAGAAACATGTTTGAAGTGTTTCAATTACATTCAGACCTATGTTGCAACTGTTGTATTTGGATGTTTCAAAAGTAGATCAGGTGTTACATCCCTACTCTCCACCTTTTGCTGAATTATCTCTCCCAGCGCCGGCATGGTATCTGTCATGGCCGGGTCCTTCTGAATCGGAGGCGCCGCGCGCCCTTTCCCTCTTATCGCTCAGGCAGCACAGGCCTCGCGTGAAAAGCGAAACGGAGAACAGCATGCAGGCGTCCATCCGGACGCTAGTACTACCGATCAAGAAAAGGGAGGCTGAAAAGTGAAAAGCAAGAGTGCTACAACAAGGTCTCTGATTTCTGGGTACGGTATAGCATACAGAGATCTCACATCTCCAGCATATACCGATGATGTATACGTGATTCACATGTTTCTAATGTTTTTGTTATATATACACTTGTACCTCATCATTCATGAGACAAATGGATCCTATCACACGCTGCAACGTTTATTCAACGTTTGTTCAATATTTAATAAAAGTCAGTAAGGGCAACCCCTCCTGTATTCATAAAAAAAGAAAGTGTTGTGAACAACTATCCATCATAGAAAGAATACAATTTCAATTTTGTTGTGAGTCGAATCATCTTAAATGTCATCAAATTTATATAAAAAGTAGCAATATTTATGAGACGAAATAAGTATCATCAGACTCGTCGTAAAATAAATTTCTTTATATTGTACCTATCCAATGTTATACGAGTTAATACTTCTTTTTTTACATTCTAAAAAAACTTGATCTAAGGTAATTTAACATGAAAAAATTATACTACTTTTGGTACCTAAAATTGCTTTTCTTTTCTAAGACAGAGGGCGTATTCTTCTTGAACAGGCACTACAAAACAGGTGAGCTGTTCCCACCTCCCTAGAGGAAAGGTAGGAAACTGTAACATCCTAGATGTTACAAAATTAACAAAACCCTAATCATATTAATCATCATGCATAATTAGCAAGCATCATGGTTGTCGGTGTTCGGTCCCGTGGGGGTCCTAAACCGACGAGTGAGTGCTGCGTGTCCCTAACCTGGATGGTGATGCAAGGAGAACACACGGGGGTTTATCCTGGTTCGGGCAGAAGAAGGCCCTACGTCCAGCGGGGGGGGGGAGAGTTTTGTATTTCCTTGCACCGAGGTGCTTGTGTAGGGGTTACAAGCTTGCGAGAGAGGGCGGCGAGCCCAAGTCTCAAAGAGAAAAAAAAGAGTACAGAGATGATTGCTTGAGATGTTGATCTCTGTGTGGGGAGTCTTGGATTGCTGGTACTTGGCTTTGAACTTCGGTCAAGCCCGTTGTCCTCTGCCCCTCGTAGGGTCCTGGCCTGCCCTTTTATAGGGTGAGAGGAGGCCAGGGCACCGGGGAGCCTTGAGGCGATGTTTTGTCGATCCCTGTAGAGGTGGCTGTAGCGACGTGCCCTGGGAATGGCCGGCCATCCCTGGACACCATGGTGACGTCGGGGATGAGACGGCAAAATGACCCGGAGCACCGTGCCATGCCGGCCTTCCCTCCCTGTTGAAATGTGCTGGGCGTCGAGGCCGGGTCGAGGCCGGATGGATAAGGTTGAATCCCTGAGATTGCGGAATACGGACCTTGTCGTATCCTTCCTCGAGGGTGACTGGTGATAAACAATGCACGGTAAGGTGTGTATAGTGACAGGTTTCACCCCCCATCACGGGATGGGCAGTAAAACAGTGAGGACTGACACCGACGTTGCTCCCACGTCGATCCTGGTTGCGGCCATGTCGGTAGGTGGTAGCAGGTAATCGCATTAAATGCTTTGACTTTTGTCTTGGGGTAGGTGAAGTGAGGGGGCCGAGCGCTCCGACCCGGGGTCACGCGAGTCGGAGTTTTTCCGGTAGGCAAGCGAGCCTCGTGCGAGTCGGAATGCGGTCGAGGTGCCTTGTCGTGCGGGACGGGGCGCGGTCGAGGCGTTTCCGTCGAGGGTGCCTCGTACAAGTCGGAGCCGGAGCGCGGTCGAGGCACTCCGTCGAGCCGGCCTCGTACGAGACGGACCTGGTATGCGGTTGAGGCGGGCTGCCTTTTGCCGTGGCTTAGTCGTTTTGTTTTTTGTTATCGTTGGATGTGGGTACCCCCATACTGTTGGTACCGACAGTAGCCCCCGAGCCTTTGGGTGAGTGAGTGATCACTCTCCCAGAGGCTTGTTAGTTAATGAACTGGAGTCATAGCGTCGTGGTTTCTTCCTGTGGGGGCGCGCGAGCGCACCGCCGGGTGTAGCCCCCGAGGCCTCGGTGGAGTGTTGAGACTCCTCCGAGGTCTTTTATGCGTTCTATTGGGGAATAGTTTCTGGTTGTGGCGTGATCCGTGCTTTTTGTTTTTGAGTTTGGTTCGTTGCGGTCGAGCCCCCGAGCCTCGTACGCACGAGGTCGATCAGAGTCCCGGCCGTCTTTTGTCGTTCGACCCTCACGCTCCTCCTTTAGGAAAGAAGAGGAGGGGTGGGGAACGCCTGTGTGGGTGAGTTCCGATGATCTCCGGCGAGCTACTAGCGGGGAAATTCGAGTGTGAGCCCGTGCTCCAGTCGTTAGGAGTCGGCTAGTGGCCCAGAGGCGCTCTCAAAAATGCTAAGAAGTGGTCGTGTGGATCTCGATTCCCTGCGATAGGATTCGAGGGCTCGGTGCCTCCCTCGAGGGGATTCCTACGTCGACCTCCTCCTACGGCCTCGAATACGTCTTGGGGTGCCTCGAGAGCGCGGCTCGAGCCCTGGCCATGTATGGGCGCATCCCTAGTCGTCCCTAACTCTGTTACTCGAGGGCAGCTGTCGAACCCTAGTCGAGGGCCAGCTTTCGATCCCTCAAGGTTTAGGTTTCTGCGGTCGAGCCCCCGAGCCTCGTGCGCGTGAGGTCGATCAGAGTCTGGACCGTCTTTTACTGTTCGACCCTCACGCTCCTTTTCTAGGAAAAAGGAGGAGGGGTGGAGAACGTCGTACTACCCTCGTTTGGGCGAGTTCTGACGGCCTCCGGTGAGCTACTAACGGGGGGATTCGAGTGTGAGCTCGTGCTCCATTCGTTAGGAGTCGGCTAGTAGCCCGGAGGCGCTCTCAAGAATGCCAAGAAGTGGTCGTGTGGATCTTGATTCCCTGCGACAGGATTCGAGGGCTCGGTGCCTCCCTCGAGGGGATTCCTACGTCGACCTCCTCCTACGGCCTAGAATACGTCTTGGGGTGCCTCGAGAGCATGGCTCGAGCCCTGGCCATGTATGGGTGCATCCCTGGTCGTCCCTAACTCTGTCGCTCGAGGGCAGCTGTCGAACCCTGGTCGAGGGCCATTTTCCGCTCCCTCGAGACTCATACCGGGCTCGGAGCCCGTTTCCCAGATATCCGGGAATATCCGTCCGCGGATCCATCCCCTGCCCGTTAGCTGGGAGCGTCTTTTTAGGAGGGGAGGCGAGATCGGCACGGTAGTGGGCGACGTGGCGTACGGTTACGATGTGGGGGACGGCCACGCGCCCAACTCCTGCGAGATTCAGGGGAACGGTTAGGTAAGAGCATTAAATGCGAGAAACTGCTCCTACCTTTTTCGCACGGCCGTTGGGCTTCCACCGGGGCTATAAAAACAAAGTCTAGGGGTCTGCCTCCCCTACTGGCCCTTTGCGTTCTTGCCTCCTTTGCCTTAGACAGCTCTCCGTGCCCTTTGCGCCCTCCGCCTTCTTCCAGCGCTGTCGCGGTCGCACCCCCTTCGTCCAGACAGCTTTTCCCGGCGCCAATGGCAGGCAAGAGTCAGATCCTCCCCGCCGACGACTGGGCTGCCTCCTCGGCGACGAAGAGGAGGCTGGAGGAGCTGGTCGAGGATGGATTGCTGCGGCCGAGGATGAGCCGGTCGCGGCCGGAGTGGATTGCGCCGTCGCCCGACCACCGGGAGCCGACGCCCCCCGAAGGATACGTGGTTAGCTTCATCTGCTTCCACGAACGGGGGTTTGGCGTGCCGGCGACCACCTTCATGCGCGCGCTCCTCCACTACTACCGGGTGGAGCTGCACCATCTTGCCCCCAACGCCGTCGCACAGGCCGCCATCTTCGCGGTGGTCTGTGAGGGCTACCTGGGGATGGAGCCACAGTGGAATCTGTGGCTCCATCTTTTCAAGGCGGAGCTCTTCGCCAAGAAGGCGGGGGAGAAGGGGCTACGATGCGCAGTTCGAGCGGGGAGCTGCGTCCTGCAGGTGAGGTCTGGTCGGGCAGATCAGTATATCCTGGCCCCACCTCATCTCCTCGAACAGCGGCTGGCACGACGGCTGGTTCTACCTCCGCAACGATGAGAGTCAGTTGCCGAGGTATACCGGCCGGGTGCTGGTCGCCCGAGAGGAGAACTGGACCTACGGAGTCGCGGAGGCCGAGAAGCCGCGTCTGGACCCGCTGCTGGTGGCGCTGCAACAGCTTTGTCTGCGAGGCTTGACGGCGGCGGCGGTGGCCACGGCATTCCACCGGCGCAGGGTGATGCCGTTGTGCTAGCGCCGCCTTCGTCTCGACCAGATGACACCGGAGGCGCCACTAGAGGGGAGCCGGATGTCGCACGAGTCCCTCACCCTCGAGGAGGTCCTCCGGCGGGCGCGCCGGATGGTGGGGAACTTCAAGACGGATGAGGTCGACAAGGTGCCCATGCGACCTACCCAGGGGTTCGAGCCTCTGGTAAGTGTTTTTTGCTAGCACGTTCGTTTATTTCGTCTGTTTTTGGGTTCCTCTGATTTAGTCGAGGCCGATGCGCAGGATTTGTCTGCGGTGCGGGAGACGCGACCGCCAGTTCCAGAGGACCAGCCCGCCCGGGAGGCTCGACGCCAGCAGGTGTCCCAAAAATAGCAGACAAAGGAGACGGCCAAGAAGCAGCAGATCCGCAAGGCCAAGGAGAAGGAGGCGCTGAAGAAGCTTCGGCGCCAGCAGGCCCTCGACGGGCTCCCCCTCGCGGAGTCTCCCTCCGAGACGGTCTCAGGGGAGGATGATGATGGCAGTGATGGGGACGACGACGATGCCCTGTCGCGGTACGACGCTGTGACCGGCCTGGCAGACCTCCCCGACGTTCGTCCGCTCTTGGAGCCCATCGGGGGGTCGTCATCCCGGGCGTCGATGTCGGTCGAGGTGGTGGAGGAGGAGACGGAGGAAGAGGCGGGCAAAGAGGCGGGCCCCTCGATGGGAGGGGCCACCCCATCCCGGACCCCACAGGAGGGGTCGACGGGACCGCCTCCACAAGTCTAGGCCCCGCAGGCTCAGCCGGCGGCTGGAACGGCAGCGCCGGCGTCGTTATCGGCGGCGCCGCCGGCGGGCGTGAGGACCCGAGGCCAGCTGACCTCGGAGGCGCAGAGGACCCGAGGCGGCCCTCCAGCCAAGGCCCCAAGGAGCACCCGGCCCGCCGGGGGGCCGGCTGTGAGACCGCCGCAGGCAGCGCCGGGGGGTTCAGATCGGCCGGGGTCGAGGCCCTTGGTGCCCATTTCCAGGTAAGGATCCATGCTCCGCTTTGTCGCTTTTTATTGGTACCGTTTCTGATGCTTCTTCTTGCTTCACAGCCTCAAGCGCAAAGCGGAGCCGATGGGGCCGACCCCCGCAAAATCGCTTCGGGCGAGTGCCGTCGTCATTAATCGGATGGCGGCGGACGACGCCGCCTGGGTCGAGAGGCTTCAGGCCGCGAAGGAGCGCCTGAAGCAGCAGGAGGCGACGGCCCAGGCGGAGGCGGGCGTCTCAGCGGTCGCCGGTTCCGACCCCGCTGCACAGGGGTTGGGACCGTCAGAGGTGGCGGCGCCCAGCACGGGCGGGGCGGAGCCGGGGTCATCGTCAACCGCCGAGGCTGCCGTCGAGGCCGCAACGGCCGAGGCATCCGTCCGCGACGCGAGGCGGGCGGATGCGGACGTGGTGATGGAGGAGGTCCTGCCGGCGGCGGGACAGGAGGCGGCGCAGCCGGAAGAGCCGCAGCCGCAGCAAGACCTGCCGGCGGAGCTGGCGGCCACGGTGGAGGGCGGGGTCGTCGAGCCCCCGCCCGTGGTCCCAGAGGAGGAGGTGCCGGCGGTCGAGGGGCCGGCCCCGGCGGAAGGGTCGACCCCGGCCGTGGTCGACCTTACCCTCGACGACTCCCCCATCGACAAGGGGAAACAGGTGGTGGGCGTCGAGGAGGTCGAGGCCTTGGACCAGGCCGGTCCCTCGGCGGCGGTTGACGGGGCCGGAGCCACGGGTCAAGCCGGTCCCTCTGCAGGACCGGAGAGCGCCCCGGCCGAACCACCGTCAGGGTGGCCGGACATCGCCGCGCTGGCCCTGGCGTGGGCGGAGGAGGAGATACCGTGCTGGGGGGCCGTCCCTTGAGTTCAGGGACGCTTCCAACCCCGACGCGGACCCCGTCTTCGCCTTGAACGATGCGGACGAGGTGCATCACTGGGAATACCTCGAGGGTCTCCGTTGACACCTCAAGCGATCGCTTCGTGTGGCGACGGAGACCATGTCACGAGGCATTCGGGACGCCACAGAGGTAAGTTTGGTTTGGTGGTTCTTTTGCTATGCCTTTGCTGTCCTTTTGCTCCTTATTCTTTTGGTTCTAAACTCTCTGGTTCTTCGAACCGTGGTCAGGAGCTCAAGGAGCGCTCCCACCAGAAGTCGCTCTTCATCCGAAATGAGAGCGGCGTGTGGGCGGCGCTTGCCCGGCAACGGGCTCTGGTCGAGGAGGCCAACAAGCGGCTGTCCGATCAGAGCGTGCAAACGGCTGAGCTGCGCGTCGCCTATGCGGTGGTCAAGGAGGAGGCGGTGCAGGCCTGGGCGGCCAAGGCCGCGGCACGTGTAGACGCGACAAGGGCCCAGGAGGAGGCAGCCAAGGCCCGCGAGGATCTCGTGCCCCTATCGGCACGGGTGAAAGAGCTCGAGGAGGACGTCGCCCTTGTCGGCCAGCAACGTGACACCCTCAACGTCCAGATCGGGCAGGTCACCGCTCGCTTCGGGGCCCTGAAGGACGAGGTCGTGGCGCTGAGTGGTGCCGTTCAGCAGAAGGACGCGGCTCTCTCGAGCGCCCGCCAGGAGATCGAGACATTGAGGGCAGACGTTCGTGACAGGGACGGCGCTCTCCAAGGGCTCGAGAGGACATGCGGGGGGCTCCGTGACAAGATCGTGGGCTTGCAGACCCATACTGAGGGTAGGTACTAGTGCTACGGCCTTGACGTCGAGGCCGCGTGTTAGTGCTAATTTAGTTAATCGTGTTCCAGAGTTGGAGAGGGAGCAGCGGGTGGCCCAGGCGGCGGTGAACTCCTTCCAGAGCCTCTTCGAGGCCGAGGCCCAGCGGACCCAGGTGCTCCAGGGCGCGATCGCCTCCAAGTGTGATGGCCTGGGGGTCGAGCCCGACGCCGACACTGGGGAGGACGTCCCGGGGAACTCCTTCATCCGCCGGATGGCGACGCTGGGCCGCCTTGTCCAGGAAAGGATACGGGACAGCCTCCACCACGGCATGAAGAGAGCGCTGGCCGTCATTCGGTCTGGGTTCATGTATGATATGGAGCTTGTTGCTGATGGCTTCATTACCGTCCTGGACCGGACGGACGAGGAGAATGAGGACGCCTGCTTGGACCTGATTGGAGCCGCCGAGGGGCCAGGAAGCCGCTTGGCCAAGCTTTTCGAAGCCGAGGTGGTTCCACCTGCCGACGACAAGGGCCTGTGAGCCAAATCTGGGCACAGGGGCCCATGTAATAAGTTAGTGGTTTGAATTTTGGTCGTAGTGGCCTCAGAGGCCTTAAAAACTCGGAACATAAACCTGCGCTGGTTATTTAAGTTTTGTTCGAGCTTTTCTTCCCTTTATTGCTTGAATCACGTTTTTGCATGATTTACTTAGCACGCCATCGCGCCTTTGAGCGTAAGGGAGTGAGTGGAGGTACCGTAGCCCCGGAGGCGTGAGTGATCTCGCGGCTCGACTGCCCTCGAACTCTAGGGTGCTCTTGCGGCCTCGCAGATCATGTAAGAACCTGATTTAAGCGACGAGGGATGTACTCCTTTTCAAAGTTATGAACCGCCATTAGGTCTACTTAGCGTGTGGTCGTGCTCCTAGGCGTGGGGGGTGAGTGGAGGTACCGTAGCCTCGGAGGCGTAAGTGATCTCGTGGCTCGAGAGCCCCTTTGAGCCTTAGGGCGCTCTCGCAGCGTTGTCGACTTAAGCGGCAGTTCTTCAACTTTGAAAAAGAGTACAAGTTTTTCTGGGGACTGGGGGTTCCCCACTTGTAGCCCCCGAGGGAGGGTCGATTCTGGGGGAGCAGAGTCGATCCTTCCTCATTGTTTGTAAAATGAAAGTATGAACATTGTTGTATTCCTTATTGATGAGATTGAAAAGAAATTACAGAGCCTCGAGGCTTTTTAAGGGAAAAAGCGACGTAGTTGTTCAATGTTCCAAGCGTTGGTGAGGATTTCGCCCTTCTCGTTGGATAGCTTGTAGGTGCCCGGCTTTAGCACTTCCGCGACGATGTACGGTCCTTCCCACGGGGGCGTGAGCTTGTGCCGTCCCTTGGTGTTCTGGCTTCGACGCAGCACCAGGTCACCGACGTTGAGGTCACGCCTGCAGACATGTCTGTTGTGGTAGCGGCGGAGACCTTGCTGGTACCTGGCAGAATGTAACAGAGCCACATCTCGGGCTTCCTCGAGCTGGTCGAGGGCATCCTCTCTTGCGGCGTCGTTATTTCTCTCGTTGTAGGCTTTTAGCCTTGGGGACCCATATTCTATGTCAGTTGGGAGCATGGCCTCGGACCTGTAGACTAAGAAGAATGGAGTGAACCCCGTGGCTCGACTCGGCGTTGTTCTTAGGCTCCACAGGACCGAGGGGAGCTCGGCAGCCCATCTCTTCCCATGTTTGTTTAGCTTGTCAAAGATTCTGGGTTTCAGGCCTTGCAGGACCATGCCGTTGGCACGTTCCACTTGGCCATTCATTTTTGGATGAGCAACGGCTGACCAAAGCACACGGATGTGGTGGTTGTTGCAGAAATCCAAAAACTTTTTACTAGTGAACTGGGTGCCATTGTCCGTGATGATACAGTTGGGAACCCCAAAGCGGTGGATGATGTCGGTGAAAAAGAGCACAGCTTGCTCGGACCTGATGCTGGTGATAGGGCGGGCCTCGATCCACTTGGAGAATTTGTCGATGGCAACGAGCAAGTGGGTGAAGCTGCCGGTTGTCCTTTTCAAGGGTCCGACAAGGTCGAGCCCCCAAACGGCAAACGGCCACGTGATGGGTATGGTTTGCAGGGCATGTGCTGGAAGATGGGTCTGTCTCGCATAGTACTGGCAACCTTTGCAGGAGCGTACTAGCTTGACAGCGTTGGAGACCGCGGTTGGCCAATAGAAACCTTGTCGGAAAGCATTTCCGACAAGGGTTCGAGGCGCGGCGTGGTGGCCGCAAGCCCCCGAGTGTAGATCGTCGAGCAGGTTTCTGCCTTCCTCATTCATGATGCAACGTTGGAGGACGCCAGTAGGGCTGCGGCGGTACAGCTCCCTACTGTCACCAAAGATCACAAAGGTTTTGGCCCGGCGAGTGATCCGTCGAGCCTCGGTCCTGTCAATGAGCACCTTGGTGAGGCGCGTGATCCGTCGAGCGTAGATGATGTTGAGGCTGCTTCCGCCGTCAATGAGCACCTTGGTGAGGCGCGTGTTGGCGATGATGGGATCAACAACAAGTGGGTAGACTCCTGGATTGGGGACGTGGTCCGGATGATCATCACGGTCAAAAGTGATGGCCATCTTAGACCAGTCAAGGAAGTGGGGGACCGCCGGCTATACGGAGAAAACCTCACGTCGCTCTCGCTTGCGCTGACGCGTCGAGAGGCGGTCGAGGGTCCCCCGTAGATCATGAAGCAGTCATGGATCTCGGGGAACCCCCCATCCTTGTCGTCGCCCTTGGGATCTTCCTTCTTGTCGTCCTTCTTGACGCCTACGCCCTCAAAGTACCTGCGGAGCATGTGACAGTCTTCGAGGTTATGGTTAGTGGGTCCCTTGTGGTAGGGACACGGCTCTTTGAGCATTTTGTCGAAGATGCCCCCACCGGGGGGGCCTCGAGGTTTCTTGCGCTCGACAGCAGCGACAAGTTCGTCGGCAGGGGCCTCGAGCTTGCCCTGCTGGTTCTTCTTCTTCTTCCGGTTGTTCCTCTTGGAGCCCCGGCTGGAGCCCGAGGGATCGTCGACCTTCTGCTTCCCCTTGTCGTGGTCACCGCCAAAGATAGCGCCAACTGCCTCCTCGCCGGCGGCAAAGTTGGTGATGATGTCCATCAGCCCATTGGCAGTGAGTGGGGTGTTACGGCCCAACTCTCGGACCAACTCTTTGCAGGTGGTTCCGGAGAGAAAGGCCATGATCACGTCGGAGTCGGTGACGTTGGGGAGTTCGGTGCGTTGCCTGGAGATGCGCCGGATATAATCCTAGAGGGATTCACCCGGCTTTTGCTTGCAACTCCGGAGGTCCCATGAGTTGCCGGGGCGCACGTAGGTCCCCTTGAAGTTTCCCTCGAACACCCTCATGAGATCGTCCCAGTCGTGGATCTGCCGAGGCGGGAGATCCTCGAGCCAGGCTCGAGCGGTGTCGGAGAGGAACAGGGGGAGTTGTCGGATGATGACCCGGTCGTCGGTGGCCCCACCCAGCTGACACGCCAAGCGGAAATCAGCGAGCCAAAGTTCGGGTTTGGTTTCGCCGTTGTACTTGGTGAGAGTCGTGGGAGGGCGAAACCGAGCCGGGAGTATCGTCTCACGGATAGCCTTACTGAAGACCCGAGGGCCCGGAGGCTCGGGTGAAGGGCTACGATCTTCTGAGCTGTCGTAGCGCCCGCCCCTGTGCACGTGGTAGCCTCGAGCCACACCGTCACCGTGTTTGCGCGTGCGTCGCTCGATGATGTTGCCACGGGTGTCTCGAGGTTCGCGGTCGTCGGTGATGGGCTCAGGGGCAGGAGCCACCCGATTCCGTCGGGCAGGTTCGGGATGAACCGAGGCCTCTCTCTCCTATCGGGAGGGCTCGGTGAGCCGCTCTGAGGCAGGCTCGCGTCGCTTCGAGGCAGAGCTCTCGGCCTGCTGCATAGCAGTGGTCTCGAGGAGTTCTCGGATTTCATCTCGAGCTCGACGGGCGTCGGGGTTTGACGGCTCGGGCATGTTGCGAAGGAGCATGGCGGCGGCGACGATGTTCTGGCTAGCTCGAGCGAAAACCGGGGGGTCGACTACCCGGTCCTCGTCGATGCGACGATTGACGTCGCGAGCTCTCTCGCGAGCTCTCCCGCCAAGTGCGTGTGCCGCACGCTCACGCTCGAGGGTTTGTTGGAGTAGGTGTAGGTTTTCTCGTTCCTCGTCAAGCCTGTCCTGCAACTCGCAGATTTGCTCGAGCTGCATTCCTTGATCCGCAAGGAATTGAGCCTCGTCCCGCTCGGTAGGGAGCTCGACATGAGGTGGCGTGTGCCTTCCTTCAACCGGTTCCTCGTCCTCCGAATCCGACGCGGTTGCCCCATCGATGTTGAAGCACTCACGAGTCAGATCATAGGTGTCGTCAGCCGAGTCAGAGTCAGGAGCGCCGAAGTAGTAATATGACGGAGGAATGTGGGGCCGTTACCAGTCGTCTCTGGGGTTGCAACATTGAGAAGCAGTCACACGGGGCTCTGTTTCCGGTGTCTCCGTAGAGTCCAGATACTCAGAAGTCGGCCTGGATGCAACAAGGTCCAGAGCGGAGCGTAGATGGTGCTCGGGGAGTTCCTCGTAAGCGCTCATGCTAGTGCTCACAGAGGAAGCGTACGCCCGGGCAACCGGGTCTAGCCCAAACGGGAAGGGTGATGGAGATGTCGTCGTTCTCGCCGAAGCGGTTGGTCCGGGTGGCGGCGGTGTTTCACCGGACGGGGGAGCAGCGGAATTCTCCATCGGCATCTTACCCTCAGCCAAGCTCATCCTACCCAGACCCTCAACGAGGAAATCTAGGTTGGCGTCTGGCTGAGAGGCGCCGGATGGGGGAATCCCGCCACCCTCCGTGAGGTGAAGACGGCGGTTGCGCCGGGCTCGTCGTCGTCTGGCGGCTCGCGCCTGTCGAGAGTGATGATACCGGCGCAGTGCTCCCCCAGGCTGGGAGAGCTCATAATCCTCGTCGGTCGGGTGCCTGGGCGGGAGGAGGACCATATCGTAGCCATAGCCAAGCGACATGAACTCCAAACTCCCGAACCAGATCACCGTGGCCAACGGGATAGGGCGTTTGGGGTCAGCCATCCAGGAAAAATGGCGGGAAAATGATGTTGGCACGCAGCGGTCCCCTACCTGGCGCGCCAACTGTCGGTGTTCGGTCCCGTGGGGGTCCTAAACCGACGAGTGAGTGCTGCGTGTCCCTAACCTGGATGGTGATGCAAGGAGAACACACAGGGGTTTATCCTGGTTCGGGCAGAAGAGGGCCCTACGTCCAGCGGGGGGGGGAGAGTTTTGTATTTCCTTGCACCGAGGTGCTTGTGTAGGGGTTACAAGCTTGCGAGAGAGGGCGGTGAGCCCAAGTCTCAAAGAGAAAAAAAGAGTACAGAGATGATTGCTTGAGATGTTGATCTCTGTGTGGGGAGTCTTGGATTGCTGGTACTTGGCTTTGAACTTCGGTCAAGCCCGTTGTCCTCTGCCCCCTCGTAGGGTCCTGGCCTGCCCTTTTATAGGGTGAGAGGAGGCCAGGGCACCGGGGAGCCTTGAGGCGATGTTTTGTCGATCCCTGTAGAGGTGGCTGTAGCGACGTGCCCTGGGAATGGCCGGCCATCCCTGGACACCATGGTGACGTCGGGGATGAGACGGCAAAATGACCCGGAGCACCGTGCCATGCCGGCCTTCCCTCCCTGTTGAAATGTGCTGGGCGTCGAGGCTGGGTCGAGGCCGGATCGAGGCCGGAC
This sequence comes from Saccharum hybrid cultivar R570, assembly GCA_038087645.1. Taxonomy (NCBI): domain Eukaryota; kingdom Viridiplantae; phylum Streptophyta; class Magnoliopsida; order Poales; family Poaceae; genus Saccharum; species Saccharum hybrid cultivar. The sequence goes on along the minus strand of JAQSUU010000534.1, from coordinate 16,516,116 downwards.
GGATAAGGTCGAATCCCTGAGATTGCGGAATATGGACCTTGTCGTATCCTTCCTCGAGGGTGACTGGTGATAAGCAGTGCACGGTAAGGTGTGTATAGTGACAGGTTTCACCCCCCATCACGGGATGGGCGGTAAAACAGTGAGGACTAACACCGGCGTTGCTCCCACGTCGATCCTGGTTGCGGCCATGTCGGTAGGTGGTAGCAGGTATTCGCATTAAATGCTCTGACTTTTGTCTTGGGGTAGGTGAAGTGAGGGGGCCGAGCGCTCCGACCCAGGGTCACGCGAGTCGGAGTTTTTCCGGTAGGCAAGCGAGCCTCGTGCGAGTCGGAATGCGGTCGAGGTGCCTTGTCGTGCGGGACAGGGCGCGGTCGAGACGTTTCCGTCGAGGGTGCCTCGTACGAGTCGGAGCCGGAGCGCGGTCGAGGCACTCCGTCGAGCCGGCCTCGTACGAGACGGACCTGGTATGCGGTTGAGGCGGGCTGCCTTTTGCCGTGGCTTAGTCGTTTTGTTTTTTTTTGTTATCGTTGGATGTGGATACCCCCATACTGTTGGTACCGACAATGGTAATAATGTATTTCATATCCATATATTGCATGCATTTGTTGCAAATAGTGTGTTTTGATTGTTACATGAAATGTTGATATTAAACATAAGTTATAATGTTTTGTGCTTTTGTGGCGTGAAAATTTCTTAACTACCTAAAATTTAACCTGAAAGGATCAAGATGCCCAAGAGGGGGGTGAATTGGGTTTTTCTAAAAAATATTGCAAGAATTAAATCCTACTAAGCCATAATTCACCCCTAATGTATACAAGTGTTCCTAGTGATTCTACTGATAAAGATTTTGCACCCTAAGTTCCAATCCTAGTGTAGCATAGCAATTTTAGGAAAGTAAACCAAGCAATGAAAGTAATGCGGGAAAGTAAATTGCCTGAATGTAAAGGGTTAGGAACACGACGATGTTTTCTCGAGGTATCGGAGAGTCGCCACTCCTCACTAGTCCTCGTTAGAGCACCCGCGCAAGGGTGTAGCTCCCCCTTGATCCGCACAAGGATCAAGTGCTCTCTACGGGCCGATTCTTCGACACTCCGTCACGGTGAATCGTCCAAAACCGCTCACAAGATGAGTTGGGTCATCCATAAGCTCTGCCGGATGATCACCAAACTCCCAATCACCACCAAACAGTCTAGGTGTTGGCGATCACCAAGAGTAACAAGCAAGAACTCTCACTTGACCAAGGAAAACCTAATGAGAAGGTGGATGCACACTTGCTACTCCCTATGCACTAATGATGGTCCTTAATCTTGGATTCTCAAATCACAATCCTCACTAGGGCTCTTGCACTCCCTTGCACTTGAAAGGTGTTTCTCAGCTTAACAAATGAGCAAAAGACATAACATGGACGAGTAGGAGAAGTATTTATTCCCCCTCACTCAATCCCAACCGTTATGTGCCAACTCAGCAGAAATCGTGTTGACCGGACGCTCCCGTCGGGGTGACCGGACGCGTCCAATCAGTGGCCAACGGCTACTTTGATTCAAAAGCTGCTGAGTGACCGGACGCGCTCTGGAGTCCGATCGGTGATAACCGGACGCGTCCGGTCAACGAAGTCCTTCTTTGGAAATCGACCGGACGCACTGTGGACGCGTCCGGTCAGTTCCTTAGTCACGTCCGGTTGCAAAACTTGGCTCTCTATCTCTAGTTAACACGACCTGCACGTCCGATCCACGTGAGGACCACGTCCGGTCGATGGTGTTGTACCTGCTGCTGCCAATACTGACCGGACACGTCCGGTCAAGACAGGGACTGCGTCCGGTCAGGTGAGATGTACTCCATTTGACTCCGGATCGCGTCGCGATTTGAACCAAACTTGTTCCATTTGATCTTTGGGCTGCACCTGAGCTACCTAGTGCTAGTTTGACAAGTGTGCACCACACCTAAACCATTAGACTCACCTAGGTCAAGCTACCCTCTCATGCCCCCCTTTATAGTACGGCCAAAAGGAGAAAACAAAGTCCTAAACTACTCTAAATGCCTCTCCAAACGGCACTTAGAACTAGTTTGTCCTTAACCTTATCGTCAATCCTTTGAAAACCGAAACGATTTCCATCGATAGGGGCATGAAAACCATAGTGCCCAAACAATCACCATTACCATGACCTAACTTACCAAAGTTTCTGCAAAACACACGTTAGTCATAGTAATTTTACTTTGTCATCAATCATCGAAAATCATCGAAACCCACTCTAGGGGCATAGATGCTTTCATAACCTAAATAAACTTTGAGGTACAAAGTTTGAACTTAGTAATAGTAGCAAGGTTGGGTATGGTTTACAAGTCAAATATGTTTGAATTGGAGTTTCAAATTTGAATTTATAAACGGATTCCAAAGACTTGGTGTTTTTGATAAAGTGTTGAAAAATAATTATTAAATGAAATTTCATAAATAAAATTTTTGTCAAACTTTGATTTCAATAATTGGTATGGACATTTGTACTTTGAAATGGTAGTGATAGTTTGTTACTAATTAATGACCAAAGTTGCTAATTAACTATTTTATTAACCTTAATTGGATTTCAAAATGCCAAATTCAAAATCCTACTTTCAAAAATATTGAGAATTTGAAGATGGTCCAAAAAGCAAAGTTGGAGATCTCGAGAAGTTGAACAACTTTCGTTTTTGGAGATTTTGAAGTTGCTATGCAAATTTGGGAGTAATTTGAAGAAAACAGAAAAAGAAGAAATGAGGTGGTTTTAGTCACTACAGTGCTTCACCGGCGAGCTGCCTATCTGCCGCGTCATGCCGTGCACCGTTTGGCCGCCTCCACGATGCTTCTAGCGCCTGGACGCGCGCCGCCCCCATGGCCGAGCTCGAGAAGCCGCACGTCCCGTCCTTATTTTGTCGAGTCGGACGCCGTCCTTTTCTTTCTCTCCTCGCCGCCGCTGCCGGTAGAGCTCATGTCGCCAGCCGGATTCGCCGTGCTCGCTGCACATCTGCTCGATTGCTTGTACCTCTAGCTTCGCCTTGCCCTTGCGCACTCCCTTGGCCTCCTTGTGTCTGCTATAGCCGCCGAACTTGTCCCCGGTGCCGGTTGCCATTTCAGTCGTCCACCATGGCCGCCGCGCCAGGGCGGCGGTGCGCTCGCCCTCTCCGAGCTCCTCAGCCTATGCCGACCGCACCTCCGTTTGCCTTAGCTCGCGCTACACCTCCTCAGCCCTCCTCTGGCCGTCTTCTCATCGAAGCCGGCCAGCACGCTGCTGTGCAGCACCGCCGTACCACCATCGGCGCCTGTGCACGTGGCCAGGAGGCCACAGACCACCTCGGACTGCGCTGCTGGTGCCCACGGGTGTGGCCAGGCATGGCGTCGCCTGCACGCTGCCTCCCCGCCGTCGGCCCTGCCTCCACGACGGGAGCCGGTGGTCGGCCGATCTCCCATGCTCCTGCTTTGCTCTGTGATGAAGGCAAGGACGGGATGTTGTGAATAAGAGAAAGGTGAGGGTGCTAGGTGAGAAAGATGTGACTCGGTTGAATAGTGCTAAATAGTGGTTCGACTGTTTTGTAGTTTTGTATTTATGCAGACTGTTCTGCAAAATTGCCAAGCTAGGCCTGGGCAGGCTACACTGGGCCGGCCTGCTCTCGCGCGTGGGCCGACTGCCCACTCGCGCTGGGCTGCGCTTGGGCCTTGTTGAGCCGTTTTTGGCCTGAGGCGCCTTTTCTTTTTTATGTGTTCTGTCAATTTTCGTAAATGTGCTGATTCTTGTGAATTCTATAAGTAATTGTAGGAGCTTGCTAAATTTATGAAATTTTTTATGTAGCTTCTCTGTGATGATGTCTACCTAGAAAAAAATATGAAACCGAACATTTGGATAGTTTTGGCATGATATAAAATTCCCTATTTTAATTAAGAAATGAAACTTCTATGAATTTTATAGGCCAAAATAAATATCCTAAAATTGTGAAATTTGTTTTGCCACTGTTTCATGATGTAATCAACCTTCACAAAAAGTTTGGGATTAATTTGATGATGTTTAATTATATCCTTAATTATATGCTTAGTTAATTAGTTAATAAATATTAAATGATTAGCATAAATCCTAAAATGATTTGGGTGTATTTTGGAGTTGATTGTGGACCTTGGAACACCTTTACCTTTGTTTCATGGCATATAATTGTTTGTTTGGTATGCTCATGATCGATTGGAGATAATAGAAAACTAAAAATGCTTTTTAGTTTAATTATGTTTTCCATTAGTTGATGCATGTATGTGATGTTGATTGCCCTTTTTGAATGTAACCTTTTGGGTAAAAAGATTAAGTTAGTAAAAGATGGTACAAGTTGAGTTATGTATTTTCTTATACATTGCTTGTACATATCTTTTCATGATGTAACTTTAGTTAGTAAGCGTGTATGTTAAGTGAAACCATAATTTGTAGGTTTATCTTGATATGCCTTGTTAGCTTAGTATGATGAGTTAATGTAATCCTAGCTTTGCCTTGTTTGCCTCTTGTAATGTATGTTATGCATAATTCCTTGTTAAGTTCATCTTGATATGCCTTGTTGTAGGTTTATCTTGATATGCCTTGTTGTGCTTTATGTTGGGCCTGTTCATCCGGCTTATAATGCGTACTTTTCAGTTTGTTTTTTCAGCCGGAATAGTATTTTTCTCTCACAACAAATCAACCAACAGTGTTTTTCAGCCGGCTTATCAGCACAGCCGAACGGAGCCATGATTACTAGCAATTGTACCGTGAAGGAAAGGTGTACTCAAGTTAGTTAATCTTGTTATGCTTTCACCAATGCACTTCTATGCATCATGTCATGCATTCCATCATGCTAAAGCATGCATCATTTATTTACGTGTAGTACATACGTGAGTGAAAAGGTTCACAAAAAGGTTCGCATTGACCAATCTTCGGATGAGTGTCATCATTCAATGGTGCTCATGTTGATCAAGTGTTGGAGAAGTGTCGGTGTTCGGTCCCGAGGGGGTCCCAAACCGACGAGTGAGTGCTGCGTGTCCCTATCCTGGATGGTGATGCAAGGAGAACACAAGGGGGTTTATCCTGGTTCGGGCAGAAGAAGGCCCTACGTCCAGCGGGGGGGAGAGAGTTTTGTATTTCCTTGCACCGAGGTGCTTGCGTAGGGGTTACAAGCTAGCGAGAGAGGGCAGCGAGCCCAAGTCTCAAAGAGAGAAAAAAGAGTACAGAGATGATTGCTTGAGATGTTGATCTCTGTGTTGGGGGCTTTGGATTGCTGGCACTTGACTTAGGTCCAGTGTCTTGCCTCTTGTTCGTGTCCCGGTCCTGGCCTACCCTTTTATAGGGCGAGAGGAGGCCAGGACGTCGGGAGCCTTGAGGCGATGTTTTGTCGATCCCTATTGAGATGACTGTAGAGACGTGCCCTGGGAATGGCCGGCCATCCCTGGACACCATGGCGACGTAGGGGACGAGACGGTGAAATGACCTAGAGCGTCGTGCCATACCGTCCTCCCTTTTCCATTGAACTGTGCCGAGCGTCGAGGTTGGGTCGAGGCCGGGTCGAGACCGGATGGATAAGGCCGAATCCCCGAGATTGCGGAGTACGGGCCTTGTCGTATCCTTCCTCGAGGGTGATCGTCGGTAAACAGTGCACGGTAAGGTGTGTATAGTGACAGCTTTCACTTCCCATCACGGGATGGGTGGTAAAACAGTGAGGACTGACACCAGTATTGCTCCCACGTCGATCCTGGTTGCGGCCATGCCGGTAAGTGGGAGCAGGTAATCGCATTAAATGCTCTGACTTTTGTCCTGGGTTAGGTGAAGTGAATGGATCGAGCCCTCCGACCCGGGGTCACGCGGGCCGGGGCCTTTCTGGCGGGCGGACGAGCCTCGTGCGAGTCGGAGTGCGATCGAGGTGCTTCGCGGAGCGGGATGGGATGCGGTCGAGGTGTTCCCGTCGAGGGTGCCTCGTACGAGTCAGAGCCGGAGCGTGGTCGAGGCGCTCCGTCGAGCTGGCCTTGTACGAGACGGGCCCGGTGTGCGGTTTGAGGTGGGCTGCGTCTTGCTGTGGCTTAGTCGTTTTTGTTTTTTATTATCGATGGATGTGGGTACCCCCATACTGTTGGTACCGACAGTAGCCCCCGAGCCTTTGGGTGAGTGTGTGATCACTCTCTCAGAGGCTTGTTCAATGAACTGGAGTCGTAGCGTCGTGATCTTTTCCGGTGGGGGCGCGCGAGCGCACCCGCCGGGTGTAGCCCCCGAGGCCTCGGTGGAGTGTTGAGACTCCTCCGAGGTCTTTTGCATGTCTTATAGGGGAATGGTTCGTTGCGGTCGAGCCCCCGAGCCTCGTGCGCACGAGGTCGATCAGAGTCCCGGTCGTCTTCTGTCGTGCGACCCTCACGCTCCTCCTTCAGAGAGGAGGAGGGGTGGGGAACGCCGTACTACCCCTGTTTGGGCGAGTTTCGACGATCTCCGGCGAGCTGCTAGCGGGGGAATTCGAGTGTGAGCCCGTGCTCCAGTCGTTAGGAGTCGGCTAGGGGCCCAGAGGCGCTCTCAAAAAATGCCAAGGAGTGGTCGTGTGGATGTCGGTTCCCTGCGACGGGATCCGAGGGCTCGGCGCCTCCCCCGAGGGGATTCCTACGTTGACCTCCTCCTACGGCCTCGAATACGTCTTGGGGTGCCTCGAGAGCGTGGCTCGAGCCCTGGCCGTGTATGGGCGCATCCCTAGTCGTCCCTAACTCTGTTACTCGAGGGCAGCTGTCGAAACCTGGTCGAGGGCCAGCTTTCGATCCCTCAAGGTTTAGGTTTCTGCGGTCGAGCCCCTGAGCCTCGTGCGCGTGAGGTTGATCAGAGTCTGGACCATCTTTTACTGTTCGTCCCTCACGCTCCTTTTCTGGAAAAAAGGAGGAGGGGTGGAGAACGCCGTACTACCCCTGTTCGGGCGAGTTCCGACGGCATCCGGTGAGCTACTAACGGGGGGATTCGAGTGTGAGCCCGTGCTCTAGTCGTTAGGAGTCGGCTAGGGGCCCGGAGGCGCTCTCAAAAAATGCCAAGGAGTGGTCGTGTGGATGTCGGTTCCCTGCGACGGGATCCGAGGGCTCGGTGCCTCCCCCGAGGGGATTCCTACGTCGACCTCCTCCTACGGCCTCGAATATGTCTTGGGATGCCTCGAGAGCGTGGCTCGAGCCCTGGCCATGTATGGGCACATGCCTAGCCATCCCTAACTCCATCGCTCGAGGGCAGCTGTCGAACCCTGGTCGAGGGCCAGCTTCCGCTCCCTCGAGACTCATACCGGGCTCGGAGCCCGTTTCCCAGGTATCTGGGAATATCCGTCCACGGATCCCTCCCCCGTCCGTTAGCCGGGCGCGTCTTTTTAGGAGGGGAGGCGAGATCGGCGCGGTAGTGGGCGACGTGGCGTACGGTTACGACGTGGGGGACGGCCACGTGCCCAACTCCTGCGAGATTGAGGGAAACGGTTAGGTAAGAGCATTAAATGCAGGAAAACCGCCCCTACCTTTTCGCACGGCCGTTGGGCTTCCGCCGGGGCTATAAAAACAAGGCCCAGAGGTCTGCCTCCCCTACTGGTCCTTTGCGTTTTTGCATCCGTTGCCTCAGACCGCCCTGTGCCCCTTGAGCCCTCCACCTACATCCAGCGCCGCCGCTATCGCACCCTTTTCGTCCACACAGCTCTCCCTAGCGCCAATGGCAGGAAAGAGTCAGATCCTCCCTGCCGACGACTAGGCCGCCTCCTCGGCCACGGAGAGGAGGCTGGAGGAGCTGGTCGAGGATGGACTGCTGCGGCCGAGGATGAGTCGGTCGCGGCCGAAGTGGATTGCGCCGTCACCCGACCACCGGGAGCCGGCGCCCCCCAAGGGATATGTGGTCAGCTTTATTTGCTTCCACGAGCAGGGGTTCGGCGTTCCGGCGACCACCTTCATGTGGGCGCTCCTCCACTACTACCGAGTGGAGCTGCACCACCTCGCCCCCAACGCCGTTGCACAGGCCGCCATCTTCACGGCGGTCTGCGAGGGCTACCTAGGGGTGGAGCCGTAGTGGAATCTGTGGCTCCACCTTTTCAAGGCGGAGCCCTTCGCCAAGAAGGCGGGGGAGAAGGGGCTTCGGTGCGCAGTTCAAGCGGGGAGCTGCGTTCTGCAGGTGAGGTCGGGTCGGGTGGATCTGTATATCTCGGCCCATCTCATCTCCTCGAACAGCGGTTGGCACGACGGCTGGTTCTACCTCCGCAACGACGAGAGTCAGTTGCCGGGGTACACCGGCCGGGTGCTGACCGCCCGAGAGGAGAACTGGACCTACGGAGTCCCGGAGGCCGAGAAGCCGTGCCTGGATCCGCTGCTGGCGGCGCTACAGCAGCTCCGTATGCGGGGCTTGACGGCGGCGGCGGTGGCCACGGCGTTCCATCGGCGCAGGGTGATGCCGCTGTGCCAGCGTCGCCTCCGCCTCGACCAGATGACTCCGGAGGCACCACTGGAGGGGAGCCGGATGTCACACGAGTCCCTCACCCCCGAGGAGGTCCTCCGGCGGGCGCGCCGGATGGTGGGGAATTTCAAGGTGGATGAGGTCGACAAAGTCCCCATGTGACCTACCCAGGGGTTCGAGCCCGTGGTAAGGGTTTTGGCTGGTGCGTTCGTTCGTTCTGTTTGCTTTTGGATTTCTCTGACTTAGTTGAGGCTGATGCGCAGGATCTGTCTGCGCTGTGGGAGACGCGGCCGCCAGTCCCAGAGGACCGGCCCACTCGGGAGGCTCGACGCCAGCACGCGTCCCAGAAGAAGCAAGTCAAGGAGACGACCAAGAAGCGGCAGATCCGCAAGGCCAAGGAGGCGGACGCGCTGAAGAAACTTTGGCTCCAGCAGGCCCTCGACGGGGTCCCCCTCGCAGAGTCTCCCTCCGAGACAGTCTCGGGGGAGGAAGATGACGGCAGTGATGATGACGCCCTGTCGCGGTATGAAGCCGCGACCGGCCTGGGGGATCTCCCTGACATCCGCCCCCTGCTGGAGTCTGTTGGGGGGTCGTCCTCCTCGGTCGTCATGGTCGAAGAGGCGGAGGTAGTGGAGAAGGAGGCGGGCCCCTCGATGAGAGGGGCCGCCTTATCCCAGACCCAGCAGGGGGGGGTCGACCGGGCTGCCTGCACCAGTCCAGGCCCCGCAAGCTCAAGCGGAGGCTGGAGCGGCGGCACCGGCGTCAACATCGGCGGCGGCGCCGGTGGGCGTGAGGACCCGAGGCCAGCTGGCCTCGGAGGCACAGAGGACCCAAGGTGGCGCTCCGGCTAGGGCCCCAAGGAGTGCCCGGTCCGCCGGTGGGCCGGCTACGAGGCCACCACCGGTGGCGCTGGGAGGTTCGGACCGGCCGGGGTCGAGGCCCTTGGTGCCGCTTTCTGGGTAAGTGTCCGTGCTTTGCCTTTTTTGCCTTTCTCTAGAACCGTTTATCGATGTTTCCTTTCGCTTTGTAGGCTTAAGCAAAAGGCGGAGCTAATGGGGCCGACCTCCGCAAAGTCGCTTCGGGCGAGCGCCGTCGTCATTAATCGAACGGCGGCGCAGGATGCCGGCTGGGTCCAGCGGGTTGAGGCCGCGAAGGAGCGCTTGTGGCAGCAGCAGGGGGCGGCCTAGGCGGAGGCAGGCGGCTCGATGGTTGCTGGTTCCGACCCCGCCGCGCAGGGGTCAGGACTGGCGGAGGTGGTGGCGCCCAGCACGGGCAAGGCGGAGCCCAGGCCGTCGTCGACGACCGAGGCTGCCGTTGAGGCCGCAGCGGCCGAGGCACCCGCCCACGACGCGGAGCGAGTGGATGCGGATGTGGTGATGGGGGAGGTCCTGCCGGTGGCGGGACAGGAGGTGGCACAGCCGGGAGAGTCGCAGCCGCAGCAAGACCCGCCGGCGGCTACGGTGGAGGGTGGGGCCGTCAAGCCCCCGCTCGAGGCCCCAGGGGAAGAGGTGCCGGCGGTCGAGGCGCTGGCTCCCGAGGTGCTGGCGGTCGAGGGGCCGGCTCCTGCAGAAGAGTCGGCGCCAGTCACGGTGGACCTCACCCTCGACGACTCTCCCCTGGATAAGGGGAAGCAGGTGGTCGGAGTCGAGGGGGGCGAGGCCGTGGACCAGGCTGGTGCCTCGACGGCGGTCGGTGAGGCGGGAGCCACGGGCGAGGCCGGCCCTTCCGCGGGGTCGGAAGGCGCCCCGGCCAGATCGTCGTCCTCGTGGCCGGAGATCGCCGCGCTGGCTATAGCGCGGGCGGAGGCAGAGATACCGCGGTGGGGGGGACCGTCCCTCGAGTTCAGGGACGCCACGAACCCTGACGCCGGGCCCATCTTCACCCTGAATGACAGGGACGAGGTGCACCGCTGGGAGTACCTCGAGGGTCTCCGTCGACACCTCGAACGAGCGCTTCGCGTGGCAACGGAGACCTTGTCACGAGGTGTGCGGGATGCCACCGAGGTACGTTTGACTTGTCAGCTCTTTTCGTGGTTCTTTTGCTGTCCTTTTCCCTTGGTTCTCAATCTTGTTGGTTTTTCCGAACCATGATCAGGAGCTCAAGGAATATTCCTGCCGCAAGTCGCTCTTCATCCGGAATGAGAGTGGCGTGTGGGCGTCGCTTGCCCGGCAACAGGCTCTGGTCGAGGAGGCCCAGAAACGGCTTTCCGATCGGAATGCCGAAATGGCCGAGCTGCGCGTTGCCTACGCGGCGGTGAAGGAGGAGGCGGTGCAGGCCTGGGCGATCGAGGCCGTGGTGCGTGAAGACGCGAAGAAGGCCTGGGAGGAGGCAGCTCAGGCCCGCAAGGACCTCGAGCCCTTGTCAGCACAGGTGAAGGAGCTCGAGGAGGACGTCTCCCTGGTCAGCCATCAGCGCGACACCCTCAACGTCCAGATCGGACAGGTCACAGCTCGCTTTGGCGCCCTGAAGGACGAGATCGCGGCGCTGAACGGAGCCGTCCATGAGAAGGACGCGGCTCTCCAGACCGCCCGCCAGGAGATCGAGGCGCTGAGGGCGACCGTTTGTGACAGGGACGATGCTCTCCAGGGGCTCGAGAGGACGTGCGGGGGACTCCGTAACGAGGTCGTGGGCTTGCAGACCCATACCGAGGGTAAGTATCGGTGTTACGGCCTCGGCGTCGAAGCCCCGTGCTGGTGCTAATTCAGTTTGCTGTTTTTTCAGAGCTGGAAAGGGAGCATCGGGTGGCTCAGGCATCTGCCAATTCCTTCCAGAGCCTCCTCGAGGCCGAGACCCGGAGGACTCAGTTGCTCTAGGGCGCGATCACCTTGGTGTGTGACGGCCTGGGGGTCGAGCCCGACGCCGACACCGGGGAGGACGCCCCAGGGAACTCCTTCGTCCGCCGGATGGCGGCGCTGGGCTGCCTTGTCCGGGAAAGGATACGGGGCAGCCTCCACCATGGCGTGAAGAGGGCACTGGCCGTCGTTCGGTCTGGGTTCGTATTCGACATGGAGCTTGTTGCTGACGGCTTCATTACTGACCCGGACCGAACAGACGAGGAGAACGAGGACGCTTGCCTGGAGCTGATCGGAGCTGCTGAGGAGCCTAGGAGCCGCCTGGCCTCACTTTTCGAAGCCGAGGTGGTTCCGCCTGCCGACGACGAGGGCCTGTGAGCCAAATCTGGGCGCAAAGGCCCATGTAATAAGTTAGTATTTCGTATTTTGGTCATGGTGGCCTCGGAGGCCTTAAAAACTCGAAACATAAACCGGTGTTTGGTTTTTTAAGTTTTGTTCGAGCTTTTCTTCCCTTTATCGCTTGAATTGTGTTCTCACAGGATTTACTTAGCACGCAGTTGCGCCCTTTGGCATAAGGGAGCGAGTGGAGGTACCGTAGCCTCGGAGGCATAAGCGATCTCGTGGCTCGACTGCCCTCGAGCTTCAGGGTGCTCATGCGGCCTCGTAGATCGTGTAAGAACCTGATCTAAGCGACAGGGGGTGTACTCCTTTTCAAAGTTATGACCCGTTGTTAGATCTACTTAGCGTGCGGTCGCGCCCCTAGAAGGCGTGAGGGGTGAGTGGGGGTACCATAGCCTCGGAGGCGTAGGTGATCTCCCGGCTCGAGAGCCCTTTTGAGCCTTAGGGTGCTCTTGCGGTGCTGTCGATCTAAGAAGTAGTTCTTTTAACTTAAAAAAGAGTACAAGTTTTTTCGAGGACTGGGGGTTCCCCCCTTGTAGCCCCTGAGGGAGGGTCGAATCTGGGGGTGCAGAGTCGATCCTTCCTCATTGTGAAATGAAAGTTTGAACATTGCTGTATTCTTTATTGATGAAAAAGAAATTACAGAGCCTCGAGGCTTTCTAAGGGAAAAAGCGACGTAGCTGTTCAATGTTCCAAGCGTTGGTGAAGATTTCGCCCTTCTCGTTGGATAGCTTGTAGGTGCCTGGCTTTAGTACTTCTGCGATGATGTACGGTCCTTCCCATGGTGGCGTGAGCTTGTGCCGTCCCTTGGTGTTCTGGTTCCGCCGTAGCACCAAGTCGCTGACGTTGAGGTCACGCTTGCGAACGTGTCTGTCGTGGTAGCGTCGGAGACCCTGCTGGTACCTGGCAGAATGCAAAAGAGCCACATCTCGGGCTTCCTCGAGCTGGTCGAGGGCGTCCTCTCTTGCGGCGTCGTTGTTTCTCTCATTGTAGGCTTTTAGCCTCGGGGACCCATATTCTATGTCAGTGGGGAGCATGGACTCAGATCCGTAGACTAAGAAGAACGGAGTGAACCCCGTGGCTCGACTCGGTGTTGTTCTTAGGCTCCACAGGACCGAGGGAAGCTCGGCAGCCTATTTCTTGCCGTGTTTGTTTAGCTTGTCAAAGATTCTGGGCTTCAGGGCTTGTAGGACCATGCCATTGGCACGTTCCACTTGGCCGTTCATCTTTGGATGAGCCACGGCTGACCAGAGCACACGGATGTGGTTGTTGCCGCAGAAATCCAGAAACTTTTTGCCAGTAAACTGGGTGCCGTTGTCCGTGATAATACAGTTGGGAACCCCAAAGCGATGGATGATGTCGGTGAAAAAGAGCACAGCTTGTTCGGACCTAATACTGGTGATGGGGCAAGCCTCGATCCACTTGGAGAATTTGTCGACGGCGACGAGCAAGTGGGTGAAGCCGCCGGTTGTTCTTTTCAAAGGTCCGACAAGGTCAAGCCCCCAAACGGCCACGTGATGGGAATGGTTTGAAGGGCATGTGCTGGAAGGTGGGTCTGTCTCGCATAGTACTGGCAACCTTTACAGGAGCGTACTAGCTTGATAGTGTCAGAGACCGCGGTCGGCCAGTAGAAGCCTTGTCAGAAAGCATTTCCGACAAGGGTTCGAGGCGCTGCATGGTGACCACAAGCCCCCGAGTGTAGATCGTCGAGCAGGTCTCTGCCTTCTTCATTTGTGATGCATCATTGGAGGATGCCAGTAGGGCTGCGGCGATACAGCTCCCTACTGTCGCCAACGATTACAAAGGTTTTGGCCCTGCGAGCGATCCGTCGAGCCTCGGTCTTATCCGAGGGGAGGTCTCCTTGGATAAGGTAGTCGAGGTACGGAACGCGCCAGTCAGGCTCGAGGTCAGATGGTGGGGTCGAGCCCTCCACCTGCATGGCTTCAGCCCCGGTCGAGGGGGCCTCTGCCTCAGGTGGGGTGTCGAGGGATGTCCCATCGACCCCTTCGTCTGGCCCAAGGTGGACGGATGGCTGCTGGAGATCTTTTGCAAAAACGTCTGGTGGAACCGTAGCTCGACTGGACGTGATTTTCGCCAGTTCATCGGCGGCCTCATTATACCTGCGTGCGATGTGGTTGAGCTCGAGGCCGTGAAACTTATCCTCGAGGCGCCGCACCTCTTGGCAGTAGGCTTCCATCTTGGGGTCGCGGCAGCTCGAGCTCTTCATGACCTGATCGATCATGAGCTGGGAGTCGCCTCGAACGTCGAGGTGTCGGACCCCGAGCTCGATGGCAATTCTCAGCCCCGTAACGAGCGCCTCGTACTCGGCGACATTGTTTGACGCAGGAAAATGAAGCCGGATGACGTAGCGCATGTGAACCCCGAGAGGTGAGATGAAGAGCAGACCCGCGCCTGCTCCTGTTTTCACCAACGACCCGTCGAAGTACATGGTCCACAGCTCAGCTTGGAGCTGTGCAGAGGGGAGTTGGGTGTCGGTCCACTCAGCCAGGAAGTCCGCTAATACCTGTGACTTGATAGCTTTGCGTGGCGCATAAGAGAGGGTCTCGCCCATGAGCTCGACGGCCCATTTGGCAATCCTACCCGAGGCTTCCTGGTTCTGGGCTATCTCTTCCAAGGGGAAAGAAGAAACCACAGTAACCGGGTGGCCCTCGAAGTAGTGACGGAGCTTGCGTCGTGTCAAGACGATGGCATATAGCAGCTTCTGGATCTGCGGGTAGCGTACCTTAGTTTCCGAGAGCACCTCGCTAATGAAATAGACCGGCCTCTGGACGAGCAAGGTATGCGCTTCCTCGGCCCTCTCGACAACCAAGACCGCGCTGACTACTTGTGTTGTCGCGGCGACATAAAGTAGGAGCGGTTCTCCTGGGGTCGGAGGGATGAGGATCGGTGAATTGGAGAGTGTCGCTTTGAGTTTTGTGAGAGCTTCTTCGGCCTCGAGGGTCCATGAAAAATGCTCCGATTTCTTCAAGAGGCGGTACAGAGGGAGCGCTTTTTCGCCGAGACGCGAAATGAAACGGCTGAGTGCTGCGTTCCGAAGACCGAAGGGCATCGTAACATAGCAATACATGCCGAATGGGGTGATGAACGAAGTCGCGAGCTGGTCGGACTCCTTCATTTTAATTTGGTGGTAGCCGGAGTATGCATCTAAGAATGAGGGAGTTTCACATCCCGCAGTGGAATCAACGATTTGGTCAATAAGTGGCAAAGGAAAGGGAACTTTTGGACATGCTTTATTTAAACTGGTATAGTCTACACACATCCTCCATTTCCCACTCTTTTTCTTAACTAATACAGGATTAGCTAGCCACTCAGGATGATGAACCTCCTTGATGAATCTGGCCTCTAGTAGCTTGTGTATCTCCTCACCGATGACCCTGCGCTTCTCCTCGTCGAAGCGGCATAGGCGTTGCTTCACCGGTTTGGATCCGGCCCGGATCTCCAAGGCGTGCTCGGCGACTTCCCTGGGTATGCCTGGCATATTCGAGGGACTCCACGCAAAGATGTCGACGTTTGCGCGGAGAAAGTCGATGAGCACTGCTTCCTATTTGGGATCGAGGGTGGCGCTGACATTCAGCGCCTTTCCCTTGGGATCAGCAGGGTCGAGGGGCATGAGGTTGACGTCCTCTGCGGGCTCGAAGCTGCCGGCATGGCGCTTGGGGTCGGGAATCTCGTTGGCCAGACCGTCGAGGTCCGCCGCCAAGGTGGCCGACTCCAAAACCGCCTCGCCGTGCTCGACGCACTCGACGTCGCACTCGTAGGCGTGCTCATAGGAGGGCCCTACAGTGATGACACCGTTTGGGCCTGGCATCTTGAGCTTAAGGTAGGTGTAGTTCGGGACCGCCATGAACTTGGCATAGCACGGGCGCCCAAAGATGGCGTGGTACGTTCTACGGAATCCGACTACTTCGAAGGTGAGAGTCTCCTTCCTGAAGTTGGACGGTGTGCCAAAGCAAACAGGCAGATCGACCCGTCCGAGGGGTTCCGCCCGTTTCCCTGGCACGACTCCGTGGAAGCCCCCGACGCTAGGTTGGAGGCGCGCTCTCTCGACCCCTAGGAGGTCGAGGGTCTGGGCGTAGATGATGTTGAGGCTACTTCCGCCGTCCATGAGTACCTTGGTGAGGCGTGTGTTGGCGATGATGGGATCAACAACAAGCGAGTAGACTCCCGGGTTGGGGACGTAGTCAGGATGATCATCATGGTCGAAAGTGATGGCCACCGCAGACCAGTCAAGGAAGTGGGGGACCGCCGTTTGTACGGAGAAAACCTCACGCCGCTCTCGTTTGCGCTGGCGCGCCGAGAGGCGGGTCGAGGGTCCTCCGTAGATCATGAAGCAGTCGTGGATCTCGGGGAATCCCTCATCCTTGTCGTCACCCTTGGGGTCTTCCTTCTTGTCATCCTTCTTAACGCCTACGCCCTCAAAGTACCTGTGAAATATGTGACAATCTTCGAGGTTATGGTTAGTGGGTCCCTTGTGGTAGGGACACGGCTCTTTGAGCATTTTGTCGAAGATGCCCCCACCGGGGGGGCCTCGAGGCTTCTTGCGTTCGACAGCAGCGACAAGCTCATCGGCCGGGGCCTCGAGCTTGCCCTGCTGGCTCTTCTTCTTCTTTCGGTTGTTTCTCTTGGAGCCCCGGCTAGAGCCCGCGGGATCGTCGACCTTTTGTTTCCCTCTTTCCTGGTCACCACCAAAGATGGCACCAACCGCCTCCTCGCCGGCGGCAAAGTTGGTGATGATGTCCATCAGCCCGTTGGCAGTGAGCGGGGTGTTACGGCCCAACTCTCGGACTAACTCCTTGCAGGTGGTTCCGGAGAGGAAAGCCATAATCACGTCAGAGTCGGTGACGTTGGGGAGCTCGGTGCGTTGCCTGGAGAAGCGCCGGATGTAATCCCGGAGGGATTCACCCGGTTTCTGCTTGCAACTCCGGAGGTCCCACGAATTGCCGGGGCGCATGTAGGTCCCCTTGAAGTTTCCCTCGAACACCCTCACGAGATCGTCCCAGTCGTGGATCTACCGAGGAGGGAGATCCTCGAGCCAGGCTCGAGCGGTGTCGGAGAGGAACAGGGGGAGTTGTCGAATGATGACCCGGTCGTCGGTGGCCCCACCCAGCTGACATGCCAAGCGGAAATCGATGAGCCAAAGTTCGGGTTTGGTCTCGCCGTTGTACTTGGCGAGAGTCGTGGGAGGGCGGAACCGAACCGGGAGTATCGTTTCGCGGATAGCCTTACTGAAGACCCGAGGGCCCGGAGGCTCGGGTGAAGGGCTACGATCTTCCGAGCTGTCGTAGCGCCCGCCCCTGTGCACGTGGTAGCCTCGAGCCACGCCGTCACCGTGCTTGCGCGTGCGGCGCTTGACGATGTTGCCACGGGTGTCTCGAGGTTCGTGGTCGTCGGCGATGGGCTCAGGGGCAGGAGCCATCCGAATCTGTCGGGCAGGTTCGGGATGAACCGAGGCCTCTCTCTCTCCTGTCGGGAGGGCTCGGCGAGCCGCTCTGAGGCAGGCTCGCGTCGCTTCGAGGCAGAGCTCTCGGCCTGCTGCATGGCAGCGGTCTCGAGGAGTTCTCGGATCTCATCTCGAGCTTGACGGGCGTCGGGGTTTGACGGCTTGGGCATGTTGTGGAGGAGCATGGCGGCGGCGACAACGTTCTGGCTAGCTCGAGCAAAAACCGGGGGGTCGACCACCCGGTCCTCGTCGATGCGACGATTGACGTCGCGAGCTCTCTCGCGAGCTCTCCCGCCAAGTGCGTGTGCCGCACGCTCACGCTCGAGGGTTTGTTGGAGTAGATGCAGGTTCTCTCGTTCTTCGTCGAGCCTTTCCTGCAACTCGCGGATTTGCTCGAGCTGCATTCCTTGATCTGCAAGGAATTGAGCCTCGTCCCGTTCGACAGGGAGCTCGACATGAGGCGGCGTGTGCCTTCCTTCAACCGGTTCCTTGTCCTGCGATTCCGACGTGCTCTCAACGTCAACGTTGAAGCACTCGCGGGTCGGATCATAGGTGTCGTCAGCCGAGTCGGAGTCAGGAGCGCCGAAGTAGTAGTACGACAGATGAAAGTGAGGTCGTCGCCAGTCGTCTCTGGGGTTGTAACGTCGAGGAGCAGTCACACGGGGCTCTGTTTCTGGGGTCTCCGTAGAGTCCAGATACTCAGAAGCCGGCGTGGATGCGACAAGGTCCAGAGTGGAGCGTAGATGGTGCCCGGGGAGTTCCTCGTAAGCGCTCATGCTAGTGCTCACAGAGGAAGCGTACGCCCGGGCAACCGATTCTAGTCCAAACGGAAATGGCGATGGAGATGTCGCTGCCCGTGCCGGAGTGGTTGACTCGGGCAGTGGTGGTGTCTCATCGGACGGGGGAGCGGCAGAATCCTCCGTCGGCATCTTACCCTCAGCCAAGCTCATCCTACCCAAACCCTCAACGAGGAAATCTGGGTTGGTGTCTGGCTGAGAGGCGCCGGATCGGGGAATCCCACCACCTTCCGCAAGGTGGAGACGGTGGTTACGCCGGGCTCGTCGTCGTCTGGCAGCTCGCGCCTGTCGAGAGCGACGATACTGGCGGAGTGCTCCCCCAGGCTAGGAGAGCTCGTAATCCTCGTCGGTTGGGTGCCTGGGCGGGAGAAGGACCATATCGTAGCCATAGCCAAGCGACATGAACTCCAAACTCCCAAACCAGATCACCGTAGCCAACGGGATGGGGCGTTCGGGGTCAGCCATCCAGGAAAGAATGGCGGGAAAGCGACGTTGGCACGCAGCGGTCCCCTACCTGGCGCGCCAACTGTCGGTGTTCGGTCCCGAGGGGGTCCTAAACCGACGAGTGAGTGCTGCGTGTCCCTATCCTGGATGGTGATGCAAGGAGAACACAAGGGGGTTTATCCTGGTTCGGGCAGAAGAAGGCCCTACGTCCAGCAGGGGGGAGAGAGTTTTGTATTTCCTTGCACCGAGGTGCTTGCGTAGGGGTTACAAGCTAGCGAGAGAGGGCAGCGAGCCCAAGTCTCAAAGAGAGAAAAAAGAGTACAGAGATGATTGCTTGAGATGTTGATCTCTGTGTTGGGGGCTATGGATTGCTGGCACTTGACTTAGGTCCAGTGTCTTGCCTCTTGTTCGTGTCTCGGTCCTGGCCTACCCTTTTATAGGGCGAGAGGAGGCCAGGACGTCGGGAGCCTTGAGGCGACGTTTTATCGATCCCTGTTGAGATGACTGTAGAGACGTGCCCTGGGAATGGCCGGCCATCCCTGGACACCATGGCAACGTAGGGGACGAGACGGCGAAATGACCCGGAGCGCCGTGCCATACCGTCCTCCCTTTTCCATTGAACTGTGCCGAGCGTCGAGGTTGGGTCGAGGCCGGGTCGAGACTGGATGGATAAGGCCGAATCCCCGAGATTGCGGAGTACGGGCCTTGTCGTATCCTTCCTCGAGGGTGATCATCGGTAAACAGTGTACGGTAAGGTGTGTATAGTGACAGCTTTCACTTCCCATCACGGGATGGGCGGTAAAACAGTGAGGACTGACACCAGTATTGCTCCCACGTCGATCCTGGTTGCGGCCATGCCGGTAAGTGGGAGCAGGTAATCGCATTAAATGCTCTGACTTTTGTCCTGGGTTAGGTGAAGTGAATGGATCGAGCCCTCTGACCCGGGGTCACGTGGGCCGGGGCCTTTCCGGCGGGTGGACGAGCCTCGTGCGAGTCGGAGTGCGATCGAGGTGCTTCGCGGAGCGGGATGGGATGCGGTCGAGGTGTTCCCGTCGAGGGTGCCTTGTACGAGTCGGAGCCGGAGCGTGGTCGAGGCGCTCCGTCGAGCTGGCCTCGTACGAGACGGGCCCGGTGTGCGGTTTGAGGTGGGCTGCGTCTTGCTGTGGCTTAGTCGTTTTTGTTTTTTATTATCGATGGATGTGGGTACCCCCATACTGTTGGTACCGACAAGAAGGTTCATCCATCTGTGGTGTTGATGCCAAGTCTAACTCATGTGACCCTCTGTGGTAACTAACCTTCTCTGCAACGCAGGCAAGCCCCGGACATACAACCACTCTTCTATTTGATAAATGCTTTATTACACCTTAAGTCTAGTGTAATGTGCATTAAGTTAGTAGGAGTTGGTTGATACCATTTTGCATGATTACCTTGATCTACATTTATATCCAGATGATATCCCACTAGTATGTGTAGGTCGATCTCTTATGCTTAGTAATGCTTAGACTTCGGTAGAAGTCGAATGGTGATTTCATCGTTCACGAGAAACAGGTTTACCTTTGCTTCTCCCAACCCAATGACGGGTCATGAGAGCATATGAATATGAATATGGTAATATTAAGCGGAGATCGGGTGGGTAGCTTGCATCGTGGAATGAGTCGATGTAGTGCTCCGCCTGTGTCGGTTAAGGACTGTTCGTTGTAGGTTTGCTTGGTTGAGACTTTGCAACTGATCGCATACTCTGATAAGCCTAAGACCTCGGCTATTCTATCATGTGAACGGCCGACCGCGCACTGGGAGTGGAGAGATGGCGAGAGTAGTGTGTACCCTCGTGGCCAAGGGCTGGATTGGAGGTGTATTGTACTCTCATGTGGCGCTGGACCCGGTCACGTTCTGGAGGATCCGGGTGAAGGTTGGTATATGTAGGTTAGAGTCCTACATATGTCGTGTGGTTAGGGATCCCCAGCTGGGTATAATCGATTCGAATCGTCGTTGCTCCTCGGTTATAGAGACTTGATCAACTGCCCTACATCGTAGTTAACAATGGAACATGGTGATTATGGAAATGAGATGAAGAGGTGGATATGAAATGTGATGCTTAATACAAGTGATTGAGATAGAATAGGTGTAAATCTATCTATAATAAGCTTCACTAAAATTTATGCTAAAACTTGACTAAAATATTGAAAGTAAGGATCCACTTGTAGTAAGCTTTTCTGCAAAACTTTTCTTTTCTAGCTCCACTACTTTCTTTAAGCCAGCATATCCTTGTAGTCTTTTTGTTCGTCGGGTAAATCTTGCGGAGTACAATTGAGTACTCAGGGTTTGTTAACCCCTGTTGTAGGTACTGACTGGTGCTGCTAATCAGGTCATGTCGGTGGGCTCGACATGATCTAGTTGTCCTCTCCTGACTTAAATGCTCTAACTAAGTTGTCTTCTGTAGTTCTACTCGACTTCCGCAATGACAGGTGTATGTAAGTCATATTACTTAGGAGGTTCTGCCACAGAAATGGTACTCCAGACATCATTTCAGCATTTCAATACGGTTCAGGCCAAACCGAACGTCAGATACTTTCTCAGGCTGCGTTCTAATTTTATCTACAGATACATTGGGGTTCGGGGTCCTTCCTACGTTTGATGTCTCACAAAAAGGAGGCCAAAAGGACCGATGGCAAATTCAATCCCTGTTCGGATCCTAAAGGCCACTCCTAGATTCAACGACTGCTGAAAGCCTGAAACACAGAGAGACAGGGATCACGGCCTGGTGCAGGGCTGGCCCTGCCCTACACCGTACTATGACTTTGAGATCTTTGGCCTCACTTGGGATTTGTTTGGTACAGCTTATTTCTGTGGAGCTTTTCTGAAGAGCTGGTTGTCCTGAAAAGCTGTGGCCAAAAGAAGCTGTGGCTAAAATAAGCTACCAGTAGGTGTTTGGCAACCCTGATTTTTTGCAAGAAGCTTGTCTGCCACAAGTGTGCAATGACCTGTATGCCCCTGATGTGTGTGGCAGCTTGTTTTAATGCTGAATAAGCGTAGAATACATTTGCGATATCAGTTAATTGATATTTTCATTTGAATTTCCAGCGTAAATTTAAGAAAAGGAAAAAAAGGCACAATAGTTTAAGAAAAGGAAAAAAAGGAACAATAATTTAAAATTACATTCTTCAGGTTCTAGTACTATTCCTATCCGGCCAAAGCACATACGCCAATTTCTCCAAAATACCAAAAGTACCTAAGCCCAGGCAAGTCTCTAACCTAGCTAAAGCATCTACATCAGTGCAATAGCAATAGAATCACGAAAAGCACCCATGTCACTGTCATCTCTTAGCACACTTGAGTCATCCATGGAAGACTCTGAATCTCCTACACTATCTTCATTACTATAGTTTTCAAAGTCTGCATCATGTATGGCACTGTCTCTAATGAAATTATGAAGAGCCGTCATTGCGATTATGATTTTCGATTGCTTCTTTACTGAATACTTAGGCATGTTCAGCAGAATGCGTCATTTCATCTTGAGTACTCCAAAGCTACGTTCAATCACATTTCTAAGGGATGAATGTGCATAGTTAAACACCTCCTTTGATCCTGTTGGTTGGTGGCCATGTTGCCATTCAGACACATGATATCTTTGACCCTTGTAAGGTGCAAGAAATCCCTTTCTATTAGGATATCCTGAGTCGACAAGATAATACTTACCAACATTAACAATGTGTTAGTATAATAGATAATTTATACACAAGTACAAATAGTCTTTTATGCATGCAACTAAGCATACCTTCCGGGGCATGTGGAAATTGATCCTTGTATGTTACTAATGTATCCGAAGGGCAGGCCTGGTGCAGTTGGTGAGTGCTACCTCGCCGAGTCACCAGGTCCTGGGTTCGAAGCCCTCTCTTTGCAGAATTTCTGCGGGGGTAAGACTTTGCTTCGGTTATTCCCTTCCCCAGACCCCACTCGTGTGGGGGCCTCTGGCACTGGGTCTGCCCTTTTTTATGTTACTAATGTATCCACTAATATCCGGGTGTCATGTACTGATCCAGGCCAACCACTGACAACAAATGTAAACCTCATATCAAAGTCACAAACCGCCATGATATTTTGCGAAGGATATCTATGCCGACCAAAGTACTTAGGTTGTTCAAACAATGGTACTGTAACAGGTATCTGTGATCCATCAATTGCACCTATGCAATCCTTGAAATGAGGCCAAAATCTATCTTCTAGAAGTTTTGCATGCACAGTTGTAAACTGAGGACTTTGGTTTGATGATGTCAGCTGCCATCCTATTAATACTTTGTAGAACCTCACCAAACTTTAGCTATGGACAGGAGCGCTTGGAGACTGGCAATCAACGTGCCTGAACCGTGACCTCTTTCTGTCTTGTGTCATTTATGTCACTTTATGTGTCTCCCTGTTTATCGTCTCTTTTGGGTTTCATCTCTAGCCTACCCCAACTTGCTTGGGACAAAAGACTATGTTGTTGTTGTTGTTGTAGAACCTCACCAAACTTCCTACTAATAGTTTCCTTTGAATAATGAAACTTATTCTTAGCTTGCCTAACAGATTGTGGTGCACCACACATCCATAGGAACATTCAAGTGCTTCCATGCTACATACCTCTTTACTGGATGTCAAGCCATAATCATTCACCAATGTCTCATGAAGACGTCGAAAGACTGTCCTTCTCATTCGAAACATGTCATAACAATCATCACTGTCTTGAAGTTGGCGCTCAACCCACTGAATTCCAGTTTCAGGAGGTATAGTCCTAGGCTTGTTCATACCAGATCCACCATCCATGCACTGGAGAGCAAGGTACAGCACCATGAAATCATCATCATCATCCTCTGTATCTGTACCACCATCCGCAATGTCACCACTTGATTCGTTCATAAAACTGCTTTATAAGATTTGCATAGCCTACATTGTTCAAGCAGTGGTTTGGCCTATTATTGGCACGGACTTGTTCTACACAAATCTCGTTGAAAACCTTTGCAGCAAAGGAATCCCACTTTGCGTTACTTTTCTTTTGAAGATTTCTCCATCTAAAATACACATACATATATATATATATATATATATATATATACATATATATATATATATATATACATATATATATACATATATATATATATATATATACGGCAGCGCTAGAATATTATTCTACACCACAAGTCAAAATTGAACTGAAAAAATACTGAGTACTACTGAACCATGTTCAGTATCAGTTAGCACCCAGCACCTCGAAAATACTGAACAATACTGAAACACGAGTACTGAACAGTACTGAATTTTGTTCAGTATAACAGCTTGGTGTAGAATACTATTCTACACCTAGGGTGTAGAATAGCGCATGTATATATATATATATATATATATATATATATATATATATATATATATATATATATATATATATATATATATATTGTAATTGTAATAAGAAATTCATTGTTCCAACTCTGAGGTATTTACTGCAATAAATCCAAACATCGACTACAAAGCAAAGAATCCAGTATTGTGGGAACATAAAGGGAAATAGAAACAAATTTCACCCTTGCTACAGCCGTAGATGCTTAGTCCTGATGCCTTTTGATGCCTGTTGGGGGTGGGAGTCGCACCAGGCCTGGTGGGTCTCTCACGGAAGGTGCATCTGGTTGCGTCGAGATCTTCGTAGAGGAGGGCCGGATCTAGCAGCTCTGAGCGGGATACGGTGGTGGAGATTGGGATCCGGAGGAGGGGGCGGCGGAACCCTAATCGCTCGTCTCCCTCTGCTCGGGTCTCTCGCTCGCGTGAGCGTCGGCGCGAGGGGGAGGGGAACAATTCACAGGGGTAGGAGGGGGTAAGTGAGTGGTAGGCGGGTAATTTTTCGCCCGTGGCCGCAATAAGCTGGTGTCCGCCTGCTTCTACGGTTCAGTTGCTGGGAATAAGCTGAATAGAAGCGTGCCGTTTGATGTCCGTTTCTGGCTAGCAGCCTAGGAGCAGTTCCTGATCCTGAGGCGTCCAAGTATCTGTTCTCTGTAACAAAAGAGTTAAAAGGAAAAACTTGTTACTACCAGCTTCAGGATTTGTAACCATACTGCAAAACAAAGGTCAAGATGCATGAATGCACAAGCAAAAACGAAATCTTAATCTGATACCACCCTGCATCAAAAGCAGATTTGCACAAATTGCTCGAGATAAGGGGAAGGCAGGTGCAGGACTAAAGGCAGAGATGAATATTTACTGCAGCAGTGTGATCACAGTGAGATGACCACATGACGATCACTGGTATCATCTTCAGGGGATTCAATGACTGATTAATGAAGACATCCATGAAATTTGTAGGATTTGAGAGTAAGATGTACAACTAAGGGTCTGTTTGGTAGGGCTCTGGCTCCTTCAAAAATAGCTCCGGCTCTGGCTCCCCTGCAGAAGTGGCTTTTCTGAAAGAGCTAAAGCCCTTTTGAAAAAACTTTGGCAAAACGGCTCTTCCTATTCTTCTAGAATTGATGAAAGATAAAAATGTCCAAAGTGCCCCTACTTATTATTTGACTTAGCTGTACCAAATCTTGCATCAATTAATTATAATATTGACTATAATTTAGGTTTTGAGCAAAGGCAAATCATATTTAAAATAATTTCTAATGAAGAAATGAGGAAGGCACCCCTTTGGGCCTAGGCCCATACGACCTGCACCCCACCGCCGGCCTTCCCTTCCAAGGAACCAACTGCTCGCATCTTCTCGTAAAAAAAAGATTGCAGTGCCACCGCCGCCACTGCCGCCGCTCTCGGCTCCGACCTCGCTCTCGGCTCCGCTTGCTCAGGCCGCCGCTGCCGGCAGCAGGCTCGCACCCAGTGCCTGCGCCGCTGCTCTCCTACGCCGTGCTTGCTCTCTCCCATGCCACCGCCGCTCTCACACGGCGCTTGCTCGCGCCGCCGAAGCCTCCTGCCGTCCTGTGTAGCCGAGCAAGACAAGGAAGGGCATCAACGTCTTTGCATTCTAAACAGCAGGAGGAGCCGCGCGGAGCTACGTTTCTTGGCTCCTCCTCGTGCTATACGAAATGGCTCCGACTCCCAAAGTGCTCCGCCGGAGGAGCCGTTCTGTGAAGAGGTGTTTGGTGGAGCTCCTGCAAGAGCCGGAGCCGGAGCCCTTGCAGGAGCCCTGCCAAATAGGGGCTAAAGCAAACATGACAGAAATGCTCCGATTTCTAGTACCTTCGTGAGCTTGAGAAGGTCATATACTCATATGCAGTGGTCAGTGAGCTACATGTCCATGCTTGCTCCTGCAAATCGCTTGAAGTTTACTTAGTCTACTTTTATGGAACATTTCTAAAGACAGAAACTAAGGAAAAGAGGACAAAGAAAGATAGCAAAACGTTTTCCTTCCAAAAGAGACAATACAAGCTGTGAAAAACAAGAACAAGCTGCACCTAAAAAAGGGAGAGCACAAACTGGCCATACAGTACGCCACATTTAGCTGGAATTTATGAAATTAACTGAGTGAAGCCAGGCTAGTGTTAGGTTGATCTCCTCCAACTCGGTCCAACGACCGAGTCGGGCCTTGATCTGCCACCCTCATCGGGGGCGCCCAGCCGTACACTTGGCTGCTGGCCCCCGTCGCGCAGCGCTATATAAAGGAGGTGGGGGCCGGGGGCTCGTGCTATAGGCTGACCGATGCCGCCACAAATCCCACCAACAAATCCTAATCTGATCTAGAGGGTGGGCTGTGAGCGACGGGAAGTGCCGCCGCCTTCGCAGCCGTCGGGACGCCGCCGCCACTGGACTACGTCGCCCCTCTCCGTCGACCACCGACTCGACAGTGTCCTCTTCACTGCCATGGCCAGCTCCTCCACCAAGCCCAATGGTCAGCCATTGCTACCCCTCTCTCTACCCCCCCTCTCTCTCTAGTACACGTTCTAGGTCGACCTACTTGTTTTATCCCGAATAGAAGAGTAACCACCCACTGATCTACACCTAGATGATCCTAATGGAGTTCTAACAATGGTACCAGAGCCATACCCTAGCGTGTAGATCTAGGTTTGGGGAAGAAAATGGAAGGAGGTGATTCGTTTTTCGATTCGGATGAAACCCTAACCCTAGATGAGAGGACAGAGAGGAGTAAGGACCTACCTGGGTTCTTCCGCCGTCGTCGCTACCACCACCGCGTGGGAAGAAAGGCCTGAGCCGTCGGCTCGCCGGCGTTCCGCCGCGCCACGGGCTCGGCCTCAGAGCACCGCCGCAAGGCCACTCGACGGTGACGCGCTCACCCACGGGCGAACACGCGCGCTGGCGAGGGGGCCTACGGCGGCGCCGCCACCTTCCTCTTACCGCCACGGGCGGCCGCCGCCGCTCCTCCGCTCGGTGCAGCGCAAAAAGAGGAGGAGAGGGGAGAAATGAGACTAGGGTTCTAGGGAAGAGGCCGGCTCGCCGGTTTTTTGTTCCAGCCAAAATCGCCGGCCAACCGTCCGATGAAGATCGACGGCTGGCGGCAACCGGGCCGGCTCTAGGCCCAGGCGGGGAAGGAAAATCTAGGCCCAGGCCCAGGTTGCGGCCTGGGCGCGGGGGAGCGTGGCGTGCGCGGCTGGGCCGCGGGCCAAATTCGCCGCTGGGCCGCGAGAACAGTATGAGAAAGGTTAAATTTTATCTATTTTCGGAAGCACATTTTTGGATGAATTTTAGTCAATTTTGGAGGTTTAAATCTCTATCAAAATTTGAACCAATAGGATAATTTTCCAGAGAGCAGATGAGTACAGAAAAATGCTTCTGAAAAGTAGATAAATTTCATCTTAATGTTCCTCAGCTATGCTTATGTTTATCCTTTAATTAAATTGGAACCAACGAAAAAATTTAATTAGAGGAGTAATCATATTTGTTTAAGTTAAATTATGGCATTGTTATTATTCTGACCAACGTTCGTGATAACAAATATTATAAGTTTATTCATGAGTCTTTCCATGCATTAGTTCTATTTCTGCCCAACGGTGATGTAGAGTTAATGTAGAAGAATGTTGTATGTTTTAATTTTAACCAACGTTAAATTAAGGCATGCAATTATTATTATGTCAAACGTTTCTCACTTTCTCTAATGTTGTTTTCAGGATACAATCCAATGATGTTTATCTCGTTCATTTCGCCTCTCAATGGAAACAACTATAACATATGGCGAGAGAAGCTTGAGATAGCACTTGCGCTGTCCGACAATGATCTAGCGCTAACCTCTCCCTGTCCCACTAAGCCTGAGGACCCGGTGAGGCCAGAAAATGAGACTGATTCAGCTTTCGCTACTCCTGAGCATGACCATGCAACAGTAAGAATGAAGTACGACCTTGATCGTGCGAAGTGGGATAGTTCAAACCACAAGTGTTTGATGGTGATTAAGGGCTCCATTGAGGATCCAATAAGAGGATCAATCCTAGAATGTACCACTGCCACTGAGTATCTCAAGAAGGTGGAGAGTCAGTTTACTGGCTCTTCAAAGGCTTATGCAAGCACTCTTATTAAAAAGTTAGTCAATGAGAAATACACTGGTGAAGGGATTAGAGAGCACATATTGAAGATGAGCAACATGGCATCCAAGCTCAGACTAATGGACATGGGGCTCAAGGATGAGTTCCTAGTTCATTTGATTTTTGCATCTTTGCCCAAAGAGTATGAGACCTTTGTTGTTAATTACAACTTACAGCAAGATAAGTGGGACATTGAGAAGCTCATTGCCATGTGTGTGCAAGAAGAGGAGAGGCTTAAGAGCTCACATGGTGACTCCATCAGCCATGTGAAGGAAAATAAAAATAACTTTAACAACAAGAATGGTAAATCACAAGGGAAACCTTAGTGGGACAATAGCTTCTCTTTTAAGTCACAAGGAAAGGCCTCACAGACTTATCACCATCAGAAATTCAACAATGTTCAAGTAGACAAGGATACCTGCAAATGGTGCAAGAAGAAGGGACACTACCAGACGGATTGTCCAGAGTTCCTGAAGCACCTGATGAAAAAATGTGATGACATTATTACATTTATAGATGAGTCCTTATACTTAAGTTATGCAAAATCTACTTGGTGGATTGATTCAGGTGCAACTATTAATGTTGCAAATTCCCATACGAGGAGGGCCCTGCAAAGAGGAGAAAGACACATTAAGGTAGCAAATGGAGTCAAAGCTGAAGTTGAAGCCATTGGAGAACTCCCATTAGAATTAAATGATGGTTTTGTACTTAAGCTTACAGATGTCCTTTATGTACCCCCTTTGCGTAGAAACTTAATGAGTGTTTCACTTTTAGACGATGATGGATTTGATTGCCATTTTGGTAATGGCCAATGTAAGGTTATGTTTAATCATAAGTGTGTTGATCTTGTCTTCCGATAAGACAAGCTTTATTTGTTATCACTTTGTGAGAATGTGAATGTTGTAAGCACTAAGAATGAGAATGTCTCCTCGTCCATGAATGCAAGAAATAAGCAGAAGAGAATTCATGATGTATCATCGAAATTATGGCACTGTCGTTTAGGCCATATTTCGAGGGGGAGAATAGAACGATTGATTAAGAAATCAATTCTTCCACCATTAGAATTTTTAGACTTAGAACAATGTATTGATTGCATTAAAGGAAAGTATATTAAGAAAATAAAGAAAAACATCAAATGAAGCGCAGAAATTTTGGAAAGAATTCACACAGATATATGTGGTCCTTTTCCTGTGAAAAGTGTGGATGATTATGATTCATTTATAACATTTATAGATGATTATTCTCGTTATGGCTATATTTATCCAATTAAGGAAAGATCAGAAGCATGGGATAAATTTAAGATATTTAAGACTGAAGTAGAAAATCAACATAATTTAAAGATTAAGATAGTAAGATCCGACCTTGGGGGGAGTATTATGGTCGACATACCCCATATGGTCAAGTTCCTGAACCTTTTGCAAAGTTCTTACATGAAAATAACATGGTTGCCCAGTACTCTATGCCGGGCGAGCCTTAGTAGAATGGAGTAGCTGAAAGATGCAACCGTACCTTAATGGATATGGTGAGAAGTATGATAAGTTATTCCACTTTACCGATAAGTTTGTGGATGAAGGCGTTAAAAACTGCCATTCATATTTTTAATCGAGTACCAAGCAAGTCGATGCCCAAAACACCATATGAGTTATGGACAGAAAGGGAATCCTCACTTAACCACTTACGTGTGTGGAGCTGTTCAGCTGAGGCTAAAGTATTTAACCCAAACATTGGGAAGCTAGACTCCAAGACAGTAAGTTGCTATTTCATTGGCTATCCAGATAAGTTAAAAGATTATCATTTCTACTGTCCAGACAGATATACGAAGTTTGTAGAAACAAGACATGATGTGTTCTTGGAATCCTGAGATGGTCAGGGGAGCATGGTAGCGCGAGAAATTAACCATGAGGAGAAGCGGGTATACGTGCCCACTCCGATGGTTTAGGAGCTATTTTTCTCGCTACCTGTTGCTGCTGCACCAACAGTGCCACAATGTAGCGACATCACCTGTTGTTAATTCTCCCACGGCGACAATAAATGAACATGAGGAACCTATCCTTTAGGATCCTATAGAGCCCGTTGTCGCACATGAGGAAGAGCAACAACAGCCCCACATGGAACAAGTGCTAACTAATGAGGCCCCAGAAGGTCTCAAAGAGCCAGAAAATTAGCTATTCCTGCTGACTACGAAGTCTATGCTAGTGAAGAATTTCAAATGGAGGGTGAAGAAGAATTTCAAATGGAGGGTGATCCCACCTCATTTGAAGAAGCCATGAGAAGCGCTCACTCGTCGAAGTG
This sequence comes from Saccharum hybrid cultivar R570, assembly GCA_038087645.1. NCBI lineage: Eukaryota > Viridiplantae > Streptophyta > Magnoliopsida > Poales > Poaceae > Saccharum > Saccharum hybrid cultivar. The sequence goes on along the minus strand of JAQSUU010000534.1, from coordinate 16,486,026 downwards.
GCTTGAAGCCATGCAAGATAAAATGAGATCAATGAGCACCAACGGTATTTGGGACTTAGAAAAAATTCCTAAAGGAGCTAAGGCAGTAGACTGTAAATGGGTCTACAAAACTAAATATGACTCCAAAAGAAATGTGAAAAGATTTAAAGCATGACTTGTGGCAAAAGGTTTCACGCAAAGAGAAGGAATAGATTTCAATCAGGCATTTTCTCTAGTCTCATGCAAGGATTCTTTTAGAATCATAATAGCGTTAGTGGCACATTATGATTTAGAACTACATCAGAAGGATGTTAAGATGGCTTTCATTAACGGGGATTTGAATGAAAATATTTATATGGCACAACCAAAAGGTTTTGTCGTGAAAGAAAAGAATGTATGGGATGTCGCCTCAAGAAATCCATTTACGGATTAAAACAAGCCTCTAGATAGTGGTATTTAAAGTTTGATGGTACGATAAGGAAGTTTGAGTTTAAAGAGAACGTGGAGGACAATTGCGTCTATGCAAAGTTCAAGAATGGAAAATTCATTTTCCTAATCCTATATGTGGATGACATCTTACTTGCTAGTAGTGATGTTAATCCACTACTAGAGATGAAGAAATTCTTGTCCTCAAATTTTGATATGAAAGATCTCGGTGAAGTTTCATTCGTTTTAGGAATAGAGATTCACCGAGATAGAAGAAAGGGGGTTTTAGGATTATCACAAAAGACATACTTAGAAAAGGTTCTAAAGAAATATAGTATGCATGCGCATAAGCCTTCACCTGCTCCCATAGTCAAGGACGATAGTTTTGAGGAATTCCAATGTCCTAGGAACCAATATGAGATCGATCAAATGAAAGCGATTCCATATGCTTCAGCTGTCGGAAGCTTACAGTATGCTCAAGTATGTACATGTCTTGACTTAGCTTTTGTTACCGGGATGCTTGGTAGATATCAGAGTAATCCAAGAATAGAATACTCGAGAATGGTAAAGAAAGTTTGTGTTATGTGCAAGGAACAAAAGACCTCGTGCTAACGTACAGAAGATCTGATTCCCTACATATAGAGGGGTATTCAGATTCAGATTTTGCGGGAGATATAGATGATAGAAAGTCCACATCAGGCTATGTATTTACTCTCGCAGGAGGAGCTATATCGTGGAAAAGCTCCAATCAAACCGTCACTGCATCGTCCATGTGTATGCCGAGTTTGTAGCATGTTATGAGGCCACGGGGCAGGTAAACTGGCTAAAGAAATTTATGCCCGAGTTGAAAGTGGTCGGTGACATTCATAGGCCACTCAAGTTGTACTACGATAATAAGTCAGCAGTATGTTATGTTCACAACAATAAGTCAAGTGATGCTGCCAAATACATTGACATAAAGTTTTATGTTGTGAAAGACAAAGTCTAGGATCATTCTATTAGTCTCGAGCATGTAAGTACAAAGAAAATGCTTGCGGATCCGTTTACACTGACCATAAAAATTGCAACATGAGCTTCACATTAGTACAACCACATCTAGAGTTACCAAGTAACATATCACAACAAAATTCATGCCAGAGCCTGCTAATTACACCAAGCTGCTAAGCAGCTAACTCCTGAATGACTGGCCCCATTGTATCTCTTCTATGCAAAAAAAAAGGTGATAGTCAAAAGCAGTAGAAAGAAATCTATAAAACTAGCAAATGTTAATCTATTTTGCTCGATTACTTCAAAATGGCAAGTCAACCAAGGCAGACATCAATTGTCTTAGTCAACAGTCGAGGTTCCATTTGCCTCCACTGTTTCTGTGATCCCCTTTTTTTGACACGAGGAATCTCCCCATTTCCATTGATAGCAACGAAAATACCAGTTTACAGATAGTTTAAGGAAGGAAAAGAAAATTCTAGGAGGATATTAAAGACTACTCTTATCAAGTACGCTGCGTCAACACAGGACGACTTACGCATAGAACCAACTAAAAGAACTAAAAACAGAGTAGCAAACCCGAACAATATAAGCTACTGCACCAGATAGACAAAATATACGCCATCTATCTAAAAGATGCCAAATTCACCATCTTCAATTGTCTTGATTGTCCCTCTTGTTCTATGATCCCCCTAAAGAAGTTCTTTAGGAATAGCTGCTCGGTCAAGCTCATAACTATCTTTGGGAACATTTGGAGCTTCTTCACCTGACATCATATAAAAAGGCACTTGGTGTGAAAGCTGAAACATCTCTTCTTTAGGAATCTTCATGGTAGCATTTGGATCCTGATGGCGCTAAAATACTATTTGAAATCCGGTAACCTTAACTAAGGGAATAATGGAGATGCCATGGTCTTCATCATAGGCATCCAGTACCTCAACCATATTGTAGGCATGGAGCACATTATCTGGAGTATCTTCATCCCAGTCAGGGGACCAATTCTGATAAATAGCCCAGATGTCACCTTTTTGTGGATAAATTTTGATTACCCCATGGAGCCCTTTCTCCAATTTCATCTGGTGAGAGAACATGTTGACTATATCACAACTTCCATATTTACCAATCTTGAAATCACCACACGTCTTTACGAAGCCAAAAGAAACCCAATTCAAAGGCCCAAATTTGCTATTTGTCTTTGACGTGAGATAGCTTATTCTGAGCTTGAATGGTTTCAAGGAAAGAACTCTCTGAATAAATGCATAATAACGAGGCATACCATCTTCATCATCATATGAAGCCCAAATTTGATCACTTCGAAAACATTCCTCAGTGTGGTTCTTGTCAAAATCATAGAAATCTGGATTAGGAACATTATAAGATAAGGGGTCATCATCTTCATTTTCAGCGTCTGTGCTAGTATTAGAATTGGTTTCTTCTAGATCATCATGAGCACCTTTATTAGTTGTAGGATCTTCCGGTGCAAGAGCTTCATTATCCCCACCATTTTCCTTAACCACAACTTTCTTGCTCACTTTTTCAGTAGCAACAACTTGGGTTGTTTTACTTTTTATTACTGTTAGCTTGTTTTTAAGCTCAATTTTTGCTTTTTCTAGCAAAAGACCCCTAAGATCCATCTGAGAGAAGGTTTTGGCTAAACTTAAATGGATTAGAGGCCTAGGTTTCCAATTGGGTCCACCATCAATGCCTTGAAACTCATAGGCCCCAATGTTGTTTGGAAAATATATATTCACACCAGGCTCTCTAAAAAATTGCTCCTAGACCTGATATGATGGACGAAGAACCAACTTTAGCATCTTTAGCCATAATCCTTGTCTTCTTTCTAGATGTTGCATCACCTATTCCAAGATTGGCATTCTCTGACATTTTTCCATGCCTTTTTAGAGAATTGTACTTCTGGTGAAGAGCCTCTTCCCTTCTTACCGCTTCTTGTGCCTCCTTCCTCTCCCTCCTAACTTTTTCATATGTCTGATGAACTACATTAGCAGCTTGAGCAACAGCAGCAGACGATGTAGTGGCACTAGCTGCACTGCAACCCTTGAAAATGGACCCCACTGCAAATTTCTATTAGTGGTTCAATTTTGGTTAGCACCAGTGATGTTTGAATCTTGCACCACGTCCCCTGTTGGTGGCCTTTGTACTTCTTTTGCTAGGAACGTCTCACGGCAACTATGGCAGCGAAGATTGAGATTCAGATACATCCTAAGGTACTCATAGTTCATCTTGCATTTATTGCATGAGGCCCAAAATGTATTAGGCTGTGCCACAGATGCACGAGTAGCAATTGAAGGTGCAGCTAGGGGTGCATGTGGGGCATGTGTTGCTAATCCCGCTGTTTGCTTGCTTACTATCAGCTTGGAGGCAGTAGCAGCATTAGCTGCGAAATTATAGAAGCCATTGGATGCACCAGAGACCATGCTTGCTTTACTTGATTGCACTATTCTCTGTTGGAATATCCTTACATTCCTCTTTTGGTCATATACGGCTCGCTTGGTTCTATCTGATAGCACCGTGTATGCCTCTTGGACCATTTGGAAAGCGCCCTCAGCACCCACTGACTTGTTTTTGTTAGGGTGGAACTGAAGAATCAACTTCATGTACTGTTTCTTGATCTTTTCATCATCTGCATTCGTGGGAACAGAAAGGATGGAGTACCAATCCTTCTCCCCAGCAACCTTCCCTTATGAAGCAAGATAGATATCAAAGGTGGTGATCATTTGATCAATGTCCTCAAGCCTAGGAAAGAGTGTCTGAACCTTGAGGGCAAATTTCCTGGCACCCTGCAAGTCCCTAGCTTTGAACTTCTTCTTTGCAATACCCTTCGCCCTTTGGCCTCATCCTTGATGCATTCCATTTCTTCACACACCTCCGGAGGTACAAATAGCCACACCTTTTACAATTGATTCACAGAATTTAGGTCCTCAAAGTCGCAAAACTATTTTCATCAATCAGTGCCGAACATAGGAGCATACAAGAAGTTTCCAAACCAGCCTAGAAGGAAACAAATGTTACCTAAAATTGCAAAAACTTGCGACTAGTTAATAGGGGCAGACCTAGTATAGGACATGGGTGGCACTAATTTTGCAAAGAATAGAAGTTAGCAGGTGCAACACATGTATATGCTGGCAATTAGTTCAGATCCAAATACAAATAGCTTACATTAGGGTTTAGGGCAGGGGTAAATCCAGTAATGGACATGGGCGTACACTTGTAAACCTAATAATTTTTTGCAAAAAAATCAAAGTTTGTAGGCATGTATACACTTGTAATTAGATCGGATCCGAATACAAATAGCCAAATAACTTAAATTAGGGTTTGGGTGACCGGGTTTCACGGATCAGGAATGGGAACAAAAGAGTAAGGGTGCGCATACCTGGCGTGGCGGATGCTCGTCGCCAGTGAAGGACGCGGCGAAGGCCTCGAAGGGAGCGACAAAGGCCTAGGCATTTGGCACGTCGGTGGTCAATTGTTGCACTGGGGATGGAGAGACAGCACATGCCGTGTGAACGCCTAAATGGCAGAAGAAAAGGCTGATGGGTCATGGGGTGGGGCGGACAAATGGCGCAAGGAGGAGCCGTGCGGGGTGAGGTGGGAGGGCGGCGCGAAGAGTCACGAGGGGAGGGGTGGGTAGGCCGGCCGACGACGGCGCTGGAGATGAAGAAGCCGAATAAGCAGCCTCTGCTCGACTTCTAGGTTTCTCCGCTTTGCAGTTAGAAGCGACTGGGGATGAGCTCTCCTAAGGCCCTATTTGGCAGGACTCTGCTCTCTACTTCCTAGCAGTTTTTATTGTGAAACTAGGTTAAGTGGTGTACTAGAATAGTTCTTTGGAAGAAGTTCAAAGAAATCGGAGCGGTTTTTATACTAAGGAACCAGAACGTAGCTTCTCTTGCCTTCTCCTCACAATGGCTCCTCCTTAGGTGCTTCCCTGGAGGAGCCGGAGTCAGAGGGAGGAACAACAAATTATAGTTTTGACTTCTAGAAAAAAATGGCTCCGACTTCTCTTGTATGCACCAAGAAATGGATCCTCCTCTTGAGATGTTTGTCATGGCTCATTCGGCTCCTTTGTCGAAACTGATGTTGGAGCTAGAGCCAAAGCTAGAGTTGTGTCAAACATGCCCTTGTAACCAAACTATCACTTTAGCTATTTTTGGCCAACGTTGGTTTTAGTTTCACCAGAGCAGCTGCTTCATAAGAGGATCCAGAGTCAAAACCATTTTAGGACGAGTCGAAGCCCTGCTAAACTAACCATTTTCATGTTTGGTTTGTGTTAGGTTTGTTCTAATGAGAAGCTGCTTCATAACAGAAGCTAGAGTCAACCATTTTAGGATGAGTCAAAGCCCTGCCAGACTAACCATTTTCATGTTTGGTTTGTGATGGGTTTTTTCTAATGAAAAGCTGCTCAATAAGCACATCCAAACATGGCCTACATCCTAGTGTGATAAGGGCAAATGAGAGTGTTTTTCTCTTTAATTTGACAATTTTCACATATTTTTTGAGTTAAATGCATGAGGGGTCTATCTCCAGACTTGTTAAGAGATGCCACTTAAGTTCATGAACTTTAAAAATGCATTTCTATATCACTAAACTTATAAATGATACACCATAGAGGCGTAGATCCATACCGACCATGTGGATATTTTGTCCAACTTAACATTGCCACTGTGTTGGTAGGGGCACCACGGCGACGGGATCCTCGACGTCGACCTCTACGTCCAACAATAGGGTCATTGCTGACTCGATAATGCGAAGTGACGGACATAGTCACAGTGGTAATGCCACATTGGATAAAATGTCCACGTGGCCGATATAGACCTATAGTGAATCACTTAACAAGTTCATTGATCTAGCATTTTTAAGTTTGCGGACCATGCAAATCATTATGCTAAGGATGGATTCAATGTGGTATACATGCTACAAAGATACATTTCTATCTTGTATACCTTAACATCACTTAATAGTGGTAACCCACCAACAAATTCCATGCTTATGCATGTGTGTAAACTTGAAGCCAAACCATTTGAACACACGTGTATGGGGAGTTACCACTATCAAGTCAGATTTGGCGGTGCTTATCCAAATCTTAACAAGTTGTCTTAATGCTTGGATAAGCATTACAAAGTCCAAACCAAGTTAGCAACTTAGTTGCGGGTGAAGTGCTAGCTTGAAAGCTCTTAATTTCCATATCATTGTAGAGTTGTCAACAATTACTAAAAAAAGGAAGATTGAAAGTCCCAATTAGATGGACTATGAGTTTCATGTGAGATGAGCAGACCTTTAGTCCACATGCTATGTTGAGCAATACATGAAGGCCATGGAGGAGATATGGCAGTACATGTGTTGCGCTCAATTAGTGAAGATAAGAATGAGCTTATTGAATATAGGAATTGACTTAGTCTCATATGGCAAGATGGTGAAGATTGAAGTAAGGCTTGGTTGCGAAGGACCGGTTGCAAGAGTGAAGGGCAAGCTAGAGACTCAGAACACGATGGACCATCGAGGCGGTGAAGTGCAAGTAGAGGGCTTAGCACCGATGGACCGAGTCAACGGTGAAGAGCAAGCAAGGCTAAGGTCGATGGACTATGAAAGCCAGGTGAAGCTATGAAGTGGATCATATCATTACATGAAGGTCAAGTCAAGTGAAGATAATTGTTGATATTAGGTGGCTTGGTGGAGTGAAGATGAAGGAGCTTCATTTCTATGGAAATGATCAATGTGGCGTTGTTGGCCACATATGTTGATGATCATTGTTCATGATGTTGATGATGAAGATGGAGGTCGGACGTTTGCATGGCATCACCAACATGGAGATCGAATAAAATGCGAAAGGCAAAGGTATATTTATAAGACATTTTATTTTACCGGTCATGGGTGTGTAGAAAAGTGCAAAACCGGATTTGAACAATATGGGATGACTGTGTCTGTGTATATACCAATGCAGTAACTAGAAATAGTCTACAACCTAGAATCAAGTTTTTTAATAAAATATATAAAAGAAGTTGAATAAAATATCATAAGTGAGTTTGAACAATATGGGATAAAAAATTACAACTAAGAAGATGAAAAGGTTGAAAGCTAAAATAAAGTTTGAGATGTAAAAAGAAAGATGCAACAAAATCTGATAAAATTTAATCTTAGGTTTCATATAATAAGTCATATTAAAATCCAAAGAGATGCAATACAAAAGATGAAAAGGTGCATTGAGTAATTGGTAAATTTACCACAGCCCAATAGAAATTATAGAGTATCTAAATAAATGGTTATTTTATTAGGAAATGAATAGAAAGAAAGAAAATAAAGATAATCAATTTTAATTTAATGGATCCACGGAACATTTAGTATTTATAGAACATAAAATTCTAGGTGGTCCTAGAACATGGGGTGATGGGCTAGTAAAACTTAATACAGTTGGATATGGCAAAGGATCACAAAAACCTTGAGTGCTTTTAGATGATGAAATGAAACAAAAAAAATTGCTTGTTGTAATTAACAAAGAACAAATTAAGTTCGATTCAAATACCAAGTCTTAAAGGAATAGGAGCAAGGAGCATCATATATAGCACCGACACTACATTTTGGGTAAGCTGGTGTTATTAAAGCTCACTCATATGAGACAGCGGATCTGATCTGCTGGTCAAATAAAGAGGGCGTTAGAAGGAAAACTTGAACAGCATGTCATGCTGGTACGCCCCGCCGGGCCTCAAAATCTCTGATGGGAAGTTGGGGTGGTGCACGGCGTCCGGGAAGGCCTGCGTCTCCAGGCACACCGCGCCGTACTGCCCGTACACCCTGCCGCCCTTGCCCTTGACGTTGTTGAGCCAGTTGCTGGTGTAGAGCTGCACCCCGGGCTGGTTGGCCCACAGCTCCAGCGCTCGACCGGACGCCGGGTCACGGAGGTACGCGACCTGCCAGAACCCGTCGCCGTCCAGCGCGTAGTTGATGTCGAACCCGGCCATGCCGGCGCCGGAGACGTGCTTGATGCGAGCGTCGGCGCGCGCAGGTCGTACGGCGTGCCGGAGACCGGGGCGATCTCCCCAGTCGGGATCATGGACGCGTCCACGGGAGTGTACCGCGACGCGAACACCCTGATGAGGTGGCCGAGGGTGTCGCCGCTGCCGTCGCCGGCCAGGTTCCAGTACGCGTGGTTCGCCAGGTTCACCGGCGTCGCCTTGTTCAGTGCCGTCGCGTTCATCCGCGCTTTCAGCTCGTACGGGCTGCAGCCAAGCTGGTACGTCACGTACACGTCTAGGTCCCCCGGGAACCCTGCAAAATATAAATCATTATAGTTGCATCGTCAGCTTGCTCGTTGCTGTATTGGTACGACGACTGAACTGAATCTATCACCCTGTTCAGAGTTCAGACTTGGGACTGATTTCTTGGACTTGCCAAACTACTAGGAGTAATATATATCAGCGAGGTTAGCGTGTCACGAAGATTCACGTGAAAGAATTTAGTATCAAATTTTTTCGGACCTTGCTCCCTGTCGAAGCTGTGGTAGTAGAGCGTGATGTATGGGGAGTCACCGCCGGGCACGTACTCTTTCACCGTCCAGATAACTCTGTTGAACCCCCTGTGCCCACCTTTGTGATTTATATACAGTGTGGCAGCATGATCAAACCAGTGAACGATTGGTCATATATATATATATATATATATATATATATATATATATATATATATATATATATATATATGCATGGTGATTCACGCATGATGTTGAAGAAAGTAAGGTGAATTCACAGTGCAAAATTACCGTGAAGTACGGTGGTGCCGTCTTTGTTCAGACGGATAGTTTTTCCATCGAGTACAAAGCTGCCATTGGCGATTCTATTGGCTACTCGTCCGACCACAGTTCCAAAGGCGGAAGAAGCGTCCTGATCATATATATTTGCTAAATGATATCAATTAAATGGTATACAGTTAAAACTTCGTGGTATAAAATCTGAAACAAGAATGAGATTCGAATAAAAAAGGATTAACTTCGTGATATAAACAACATTGCAACCGCAAACTGACAAACTAACCCAAGACCAAGAGGAATGCGTAATGTTTTAACATCAATTAGCATCCGCTGAAAACAGTTTCAGCTGTGTACTGTCCTCGGATGATAGAGGCTGCAACTTTGTTCCATTACCTGAAAAATCTGCTGAAAACAGGAGGAAGAGGAACAAATATATTTGTGACCATACCTCATACTGTGCAAGCTTGTCATACCCAAGGACGACGTCGGCCAGGTTTCCTGCAGCAAGAAAGTATGCCAACTTGTTTAATTACAAGCATTGTACTGCCACAAAACGTTACACAGATGCATGGATTCTCTGGAAGCAGTGGAATCATACCTTTAGAGTCAGGCACAATGACAGACATGAGGGTGGCTCCCCAGTTGGTGACCTTGATGGAGAAGTCCCCCTTCTTGTTCTTGAGCTTGTACACCCCAACCGTCTTCTTCGCAGCATCCGTGCCGCCGGCCAATGCTAGGCACAACAGGAGCAAAGAACAGGCGAGCAGTGCAGCTCTAGCCATTGGTCAACACTGTTAGCAAGCACAAAGCAGTGTGCAAGTTTACAAGGGGGAGAAGATACGGCTGGTGGAAGGAAGATGTGTACACATGCAGATGACTAAACACTCTCTTCTATCGAAGTCTTGAACCTTGAGTAAAATCAGAAGGTCAAAACTCTCCGTTCAGAAGTTGGCATCCAAATGCGTGTTTTTGTCTAGAGATTTGAGAATTTACTGGTTCATGGCGGTTAATCTCAAGATCGTCCGGACTTTCCAGCTTCTCTCCTCAAGAGTCAATGCATACGGCATCTTTGGTACAGAGGTTCATATAAAACTCAGAGACGCATAGAAGTATAGAACCATGCCCGTGGTACCAATAAACTACGAGTGAACCCGAATGAGAACCTACACAATGCACCCGTACTTTCGACCATATTCCAACATAAGCAATGAAATAGTAACAGCCTGAAATAATAATAGGTAAAAAGAGAGAGAGAGAGAAAGACGTCTTATCGTACTATTATTAATAATTAGAGCACCGACAACACTCGGTTCGTTTCGCTGGTTTATTGTAGCTGAAAGTATTGTTCGCTGGTTTGTTATGAGAGAAAAATACTGCTGGATGGCTGCTGATTCCGCTGATCCAGCGAAACGAACAGGGTGAAAGGCTCTATTTTAATTCTCACCAAATGACTAAAAAAAAGATAAAATCTTAGAAGTTCTTACAATAATCAGAAACATTTGGTCTTCAATTCGATAAACTTTAATCATTATATTGTCAAAAATATACAGCTTGGTCAGACGTGTTGCTCAACCCACCTAATAAATCCTACTACACAGTTGGATGTACCAGAGGGTCACAGAACACTATTATTTTTGGATGACGAAACAAAAGCCTGCTTATTCTAATTGACTACAAAAGACACATATATATCTATATTTCATACTTAATACTAAGGAGTGATTTTTTTCTTCCACCTCTCACTCACTCCCTCGTCCATCCATTACTCATCTTCGTCTCCCGTTCTGTCGTCCCTCACTCTGACTAGTGTCGGAGGATGGATATAAATTAAGACGTGGAACAACTATATAAATAAAGCTTCACAACTCAATTTTGTGGTGAAGACATAGGAAAAAAAACAGTAGAGAAACTAAGATATAAAAGAGGAGAAGATGATGCACAAAAAATCAAGGGTATGGTGGAGGCCCTACCTAGTCATATTGAATCCTCCGCCACTGACTCTCATCATTCTTGTTTTGATTTTGGAGCTACAAAACTTTTGTCGACGCTATATCACTCATGCCATGGCTTCGCCACCCGAGCCTATATTCATGTCGCGCTGCACGTGAGTGTGTGGCTCGCCTTCCATCTTTCTTAAATTCACTACAGATACAAACAATAGCCGCATATTTAACTTGAGTCAATCTCCTATCAAGTCTTATATCAAATTAATTCTTTATTGCACTAGTATTTATTATGGGTCATAGAATTTATTTGATTTAAAGTTTGGCCTAGCACAATTAAATCTAACTAAAATAGCTAGTTCACTATCATTGGCACTAACACCGCACAGTAAATTGTGTGTCCTGTTTTGCAACGTGCGGGAATGTTTGCTTGTTAAGTTAAAATACAACAGCTCGTTCGGCTGCTGGTTGGGCTGGGGCTGTGGCTGCCTTAGCTTTTGCTGCAGGATTTTATAACTGGTTGCTGCTGCAGCCACAGCAAGAAAAATACCAACCGAACACGTCACAAGTCTTTGCGAAATGAGAAACAATAGCGCCCGGACATCCGGACTAGGGCTAGCGTCCAGATAGGGGCTAGCATCCGGACGCTCGTGCCTGCCCGCGCCTCCATGTATGCATGCCGCTATGCTTGCTTCATGTGGGAGCCCGTGTCGCTCCGTTCCCCGTGCCTGCGCACGCCCACATGGGGCCACGTCTCGATCTACGCTTGCACCGTTTTCCCGCGCCTGCTGCTCGCGCCCCCTCCACACCCACGCGCATGCACGCGGGCCCAGCAGCTGTAGCAGGCGGCTACAACAGATTGGTCCCATTGCGACATGTGCAACACCAGATCTACTCTTGCAACATCTAGACGAAACACTTCAACATACGTCCAAAACAGTTGAAACAGTTGCAACATACGTCTGAAACACCAGAAAAACACGTGTGTAGCCATTGCAAAACATATGCAACATCTAGATAAAACACTTGCAACATATGTGTGAAACATATGCAACATCCAGATAAAACACTTGCAATAACATACGTCTGAAACAGCTGAAACATTTGGAACAATACACTTGCAACATACGTGTATGGTCATGACAACATATGCAACATCCACACGAAACACTTGCAACATGCATATGAAACACCTGGAACACTTGAAACATACGCTTTTAGCGCAACATCTTCTCGCTGCTTGGGCGAATCAAGGATCGTCGACGTGGAGCTTGACGCCGAGACCAAGCTCGATGCCACGAAGGTCGCCAGTGTAGAGCTCATCGGCGGTGCGGATCTGGGGCGGCGCAGAGCTCACTGGCAACACGTAGCTCGCTGGCGGCAGCACGTGCAGAGCTCAGGGATGACGTGTGGATGTCGGCGGCGCGGAGCTTGCCGGCAACACGGGGCTCTCCGGCGGCAGCGCTCGCGGAGCTTTTCGACGGCGTTCAAAGAGCGAGTGGGGTATGGCCGTGACACGCACGGGGCGGCTTGCTGCGCGAGTTCAAGGCATGGAGGAGATATGCAGGCTCCACGACATCCTTCCTCTTTCTTTTGCATTGAATGGAGAACGGAGGAGAGAGACGAGATGGAATCGAAGAGGATAAGTCTAAGTGGCCACTTGATGGAAATATTAGATATTTGTGTAGTGGAAAAATACGTGGACCACGTGAGGCCACGTAGCGTCCGGTGTCGGGGCGCGGGACGGACACCAGCATTGGAGCATTACGGTTGCGAAATACTCCATTTAGCACCGACGCTACATCTTTGTATGCTGAAGTTATTAGAGACGCTCGCTTGAGATGACTGATCTCATCTGCTAATCCAAGTGGCCTTAAAAAGAAAACTTGAACAGCATGTCGTGCTGGTACGCCACGTCGGGCCTCACGATCTCCGACGGAAAGTTGGGGTGGTTCACGGCGTCCGGGAAGGCCTGCGTCTCGAGGCACACCGCGCCGTACGGCCGGTACACCCTCCCGCCCTTGCCCTTGATGTTTCTGAGCCAGTTGCCAGTATAGAGCTGCATCCCGGGCTGGTTGGCCCATAGCTCCAACACCCGCCCAGACGCCGGGTCCTGGAGGTACGCGACCTGCCGGAACCCGTTGCCGTCCACCGCGTAGTTGATGTCGAACCCGGCCATGCCGGCGCCGGAGACGAGACTGACGCGTGAGCCCAGAGGCGTCAGCGCGCGTAGGTCGTACGGCGTGCCGGAGACTGGCACGATCTCCCCTGTCGGGATGAAGGAGCCGTCCACGGGCGTGTACCGCGACGCGAACACCTTGATGAGATGGCCGAGGACGTCGCCGCTGCCGTCGCCGGCCAGGTTCCAGTACGCGTGGTTCACCAGGTTCACTGGCGTCGCCTTGTTCATCGCCGTCGCGTTCATCCATGCTCTCAGCTCGTACTGCAGGGTGCCCAGTTGGTACGTGACGTACACGTCTAGGTCCCCCGGGAACCCTGCAAAATTAGTCATTACTTTACTTGCATCGTCATCGCATTTTACCAAAGTATACGTTACGACCTGACTCGTGGAAATAAACAAGTGACATGAATCGTCAGCTCGTTGCAGCATTGGTAACATTGAACTGAATCTATCACCCTGTTTCAGAGTTCAAACCTCAAACTGACTTCTTGGAGTTGCCGTACATATCAGCGAGGTTAGTGTATCACGAAAATTCACGTGGAAAAAACTTTCTAGATGTATGTTTCGTTGCCTGCATAACCATACAAGCATTCATAGTGCAATTCGTTCCTATTTGGTTACCTATAGGTCTATATGCAGGCTAGCACTATCCTCAAACCCGCATCCCACTATTTGGCCAAATTTTGTGTACCCAGCTATGCACCCTTCCTCCTGTATCCGCTCTTAATATTGTACAACTTTCTATGTAGGCAAACTAAACAACAATAAATTGCATTGCCTTGTACAAGTTAAGGATATGTTATATAACCTCTAATACAATATAATAATAATGCGAGTAACCAACGAGACCCTATATATACGTGTGCATTGGTTTTCACCTTCCTCCCCGTCGAAGCTGCGATAGTAGAGCGTGATGTAGGGGGAGTCACCGCCGGGCACGTACTCCTTCACGATCCACATGACTCTGTTGAACCCCCTGTGTCCACCTTTGTGATTTAGGTCGGCAGCATGATTAATCTAGTGAACAATTTGTCAGATATGCATCGTGATTACATTCATGCATGAGGTTGAAGAAAGATGAATTCCCAATGCAAAGTTTACTAGTTACCGTGAAGTGTGGTGGTGCCGTCTTTGTTTAGATGGATGGTTTTTCCGTCAAGAACGAAGCTGCCATTGGCGATTACATTTGTTACTCGTCCGAACACAGTTCCAAGGGCGGAAGAAGCGTGCTGATTAATCCATGGTAAACTTAGTGAATCCAAATCGAGAATGAGATTCGGGTTAGCAAAAAAAATATAAACTAGGGCTAGTTTGCATTGGAAGGGTTTTTTTCTCACTTCTGGGTCTAGAGTTGATCTTGATCAAATGAAAAAAAAACAAGTCCAAAAGAGTTAAAACCACTCACCTAGTTAAACGCTTGTTTGGCTGCATTCAGATCCACCCAAATCCATATAGGTTGGAAGGAATTGAGATGAAAAGTTAGTGATGTGATCGACAATCCTCTACACATCTCTAACTACCTGGAATTAGTCCCAGTCTACACCTGCTACATGAGAGGTGTCCCCCAATGTTATGGACTAACCAAAAGGAGACCGATACACTCATACACCCACGACAGTAGATTGAAGGCCTAGAGCCATCGCCGGCCATAAATGCTGGCATCAACATCCCTACACCGACACAATACCAACTGAGGCATCACCAACAATATGCTTGCGTCGCGAGCTCCTGGTGTTGGGGCATTTGCTAACTGGGCCAATATTTAACATTTAATATTCATGTGATTAGTGTGTTCATCTGATTAGACTAGTGGATCTCATGGGTTAAACATGTTCATAATCTAACATCTTACACTACTCGGAGAAGTTAGAGTCAGAGCCAATGAAGCTAGTTTTCCTAACATCCGGCTTTCTGTTCATTTCAAGAGAAAAAAGCGCTTCCTAGTATATTGTATATAAGATCGATTCCCTAAAAGTCAGAGCCAATTTATCTTTGGTACAACTCTTTGACCAACTTCAATTCTGTCTTCTCTGTGGTTCCACGTGAAAGCCTTGCCAAACGCAAACTCAAGAAATTACTTAGCAAGCGAAGATCCATAGAAAAGGATTTCTACTACATGGGCAAAGCTGCCTAAACGTGGCCTCTACGGCTCCTCTGCCTCCTAGGCTAAAGTTGGGTGCCAGCTCCGGTTGCCAAATGAGGCCACAAGAAGAAGCCATCTCAAATGGGACATTGGACTTGTTCTATGTTGCATCAGCTTACTAGTACATTTTGTTGGATCTCGATGTAATCATCTTTTAGGCCTATCATTCTATAGTCTTTCTGAACAAATAGTACTTATTGTCTAACAGATTGCACATATCACAGTGGCACAACACTGCAATCATAAACTCACCCAGGAGGAATATGCATGTAATGTTTTGGTATTAATTTCTGTTGAAAGCAGAGGAACACATATCTACTGCTAACAGATATTTGTGAGCTTACCACATATTTTGCAGGAGTGTCATACCCAAGGACGACGTCGGCCAGGTTTCCTGGAGCAAGCAAGAAAGTATGCCCAACTTGTTTACATTACGAGCATTGCATATTACCACAAAACGGTAATGGTTTCTTTTTTTTTTTTTGACAACACGGTAATGGTTTCTTTGGAAGCGGTGTAACCATACCTTTAGAGTCAGGTACAATGACAGACATCAGGGTGGCTCCCCAGTTGGTAACCACGATGGAGAAGTCCCCCTTCTTGTTCTGAAGCTTGTACGCCCCAACCGTCTGCCTCGCTTCATCTGTGCCGCCGGCCAATGCAAGGCACAACAGAAACGAAGAAATGGGGAGCAGTGCAGAGCTCTAGCCATCGGCAACACTGTTAGCTAGCACAGAGCAGTGTGCAAGTTACAAGGGGGGGAGGGGAGAAGATATGGCTGCTCCAACGAGCAGGCAGGTACGTATACATGCAGATGACTAGCCACTCTCTTCTATCCAAGTCTTGAGCCTTAAGTAAAATCAGAAGGTCAAAACTCTCAGTTCACAGAATCACAGGCTGTCGTCCAATGTGATTCTCTCTCTCTCTCTTCTCTAGAGATTTGAGAATTACTGGTAGTTTACGACGCTAGTCTTTAGATTACCTATTTGATCATTCCACTTTCCCGCTTCTCTCAACATTCAATGCATATGGCATCTTTGGAGCCAGAGAATCGATATAGAACTCGACCCATGGAAACCATGCTCATGGTACCAATAAACTAGCTGAAATGCTGGGGTCAGGCCCTCGATCGTCCTCTGTGCCACCACTGCCGCGCACCGCCTGCCCTTTTGCGCCGCCACCGCCCATGCCACCCCCACCCCGCTCTTGTCACACCCATTTAAAGACCAAATGGAATGCATACTCTTATGTGTGCCCAGAGATCAATCACACATAAGTTAACAAATTATAACGGAAGTATCATCACAAATGTTATTACATCACGATATTTAACACATAGTCTTAACACAAATATAGCGGAAGTAAAAATATAAATCTCTCGTGGTAGCTCCAATCACAGGCACATTGACTGGTTGACTGCAAGTCTAGTAATCTTCAGGGAAGTAGGAGTAGTAGTCACTATTAGCACCATCTGTTACCCATTTGGGATTTTTATCCAACTAAGAAAAATAAACAAGCGTAAGTACATCTCGTACTCAACAAGTGTAACATGTGGTTCATGAGGCTCAAAGGCATAACATTAGTTTATCAGCATATAGCTTTTAGTTAGCATAATTTTAGCATATCAATAGCATCAAGATGTCTCAAAATAAACAATAAACATATGATCCATGTGAAATGATTGATGAATAGCAAAAACATAACCATTAATAATTATCAACTATTCCATAAGGGTCCAAGGTCACTCGTGACCATAAGCACGGCTGTTATAACAGTTTTACACTCTGCAGAGGTTGTACACTTTCACTGTGAGTCGTGTTGCCTATATGCCCGGGTTAATTACTCCCAAAACACTCCCAAGGTGAGCAGGCAGGGAAACACTATGAAGTCTTTCGAAGGTTCGTCTAACAAGTTAGGGCCATTAGATTCACTCGGCAAACAGATGTAGAGCCCCCCTTCCAAATGGCACAATAACACGCAGCCTATACACATAAGAACAGATGCCGCACTATACCCGATTCGTCAAGTCATTCTTACACCAAAAAGGTTACTACTAACAAGCTAGAAAAGGTCCTTCTATATGACTAAAGCCAGAGCCATATAGCCCCCACAGTTATACTATAAATCCCGGATGTTCGCTTATAGATGAGTCCTTATGGAGAGTAATTAGAGCATCAAAAATAACCCCATGCTCTAATCCCCTTTAAACATTAATCAAAATCATCTTTTAATGTTTGTTGCATATTCCATTAATCAATTTACATGATCATAGTCCATGTTTAAGCACTAGCCATACTACTCAATGCAATATAATGGGTATCAAGGTATAAGATCAACACTAAGTCATCCTTAACAAGGGAATAGATGCATAATGATATTATTTGCATATTGTGAATAGGACAACAAGGATAATCCTATGCTATACTTGCCTTGCTCAAACTGGTCCTGAAGATCTTGCTCGTAGATAGACTCTTGATCCCCAACGAATTGCTCACCGTCTATACTCGATCAACAACAGCAACAACATACATCCAGAGGCAATCATGCATAAACAAACAAGACTATAATTAGAACAGTACACCAACAGTAAGAAAATAAGATAAAAAGTCTTTTAAACGAATCTACAACTCGCTAGGATCACACAGACGCAAAGATCACGAAAAACGGAGCTAAAACGACGAAGTTATGAATTTACAAAGATTTCCTATAGAAAATAAATACTTTAATATAAACTCGAAAATAAATTATCACAAACCTACTGTACAGTACTACCAACATGTAGAGCTCGCAAATATGAACCTAACGCAATTTGAACGGGTCAAATCGGAGTTAAAACGGAGATTCTACGACTAAAACAAGATTAGTGGCAAAACTGTAAATATCAGAAAACGTATTTTTGAATTACCGAGACCAAATACGCTTTCAAAAGAATAAAACGGACTCAGGTTTTTACGTTTTGGACCGCGGGTTAAGAACTTAAAAATTACAGGGTCTTTTTAGCAAAGTTGCCGGCCGAAGGGGTATTGATCATTAACAGCCGTCGGATCTCGATTGGACGCTCCAGATTAGATCAAGGGAGAGGTCGGGCGGCGCTCCGCCGGAACAGGAGCCCGACGGCGAGTCCCGCGGCGGCGCCATGATCGGAAAACACCAAACCTCGCTTCCGAGCATCATTCAGCAAGCGGAGAGCACGGGGAGGAAGAACGGAACATGGCGAACTCACCTAGGGTGAAATCGAGAGCGTGGGATGGATGGAGGCGACGGTGTGCTCGATATGGCGGACGGTGGTGGTGAGGTAGGGTTTGTGCTCGCGGTGACGATGCTCACAAGGCCACAGCGGCTTCTAAAGGGCGAGATGGAAGCGGAGTGGTGCGGGGGCTCGGCTTATATAGCCTGAAGGCAGCGCGAAAGATGGAAAGAGGAGATTGAGCCACGGATTCGGCATCGGCAAGGAAGGAAAGGGAGATCTGGCGTCGGCGTGAGGAAGAAGGCGACCTGACATGTGGGCCCGCGTCGTCAGCGACTGCGCAGAGAGGGCAACGCGCGAGCGGCTAGCTGGGCCGGCGGCCGCGGCTCGGCCCAAGAGCGGGAGCGGGAGAGGGGAAGATGGGCCGCGCGCTGGCAGGCCGAGGCGGGCGAGAGGGAGTAAGCGGGCCGAATTCCGAGAAGAGAAGAAAAACCTTTTCTTTTTCTTTTCCAATTTTTCAAAGCCATTTTCCAAAAGATTTTGAAATCCATTTTGAATTTAATTCAAACCACTCAATACAAAATTTCAAATGCGGCAGCATGAATGCTCAATCATGTTTCTACCCTTATATTTGATTTTAAATTTATAAAAATTATTGTTATTCTAAGTTTGCATGCTCACAAAAATACATAAAAATCATATTTTTCCTATTTTTAATTCTTTCAAAATTTTAGGGTGTTACAATTCTACCCCCCTTAAGATGAATCTCGTCCCGAGATTCGACTGATGCTTACTCAAACAGTTACGGGTAGGTTTTCCTCAGATCCTCTTCTCATTCCCAAGTAGCCTTTTCTGCAGTGTACCGATTCCACTGTACCTTACACATTTTGATTGTTCGACTCCTCGTGACTCTGTCAGCAGTCTCTAAAATTTTAACCGGAAACTCTTCATATATAAGATCCTCCTTAACAGTGAGTTCCTCTAACGGGATCTGTTCCTCTGGTACTCGCAAACATTTCTTAAGTTGGGACACATGGAACACATCATGTACACCTGCCAAACTCTCAGGTAATTCCAACTGATATGCCACTTCACCACGTCCCTCTGTGATCTTGAAAGGTCCAATATATCTTGGTGCAAATTTACCTTTCATGTTGAACCTTTTCACACTCCTCATGGGTGATACTTTCAAGTAAACATAATCCCCTACCTCAAAAGTCAACTCTCTTCTACGAGTATCAGCATAACTTTTCTGTCGGGACTGTGCTATTTTCAGATTATCTCTAATCATCCTCACTTTCTTTTCAGCATCCTTGAGTACATCAGGCCCAAACACTTGACTTTCCCCTGTCTGATTCTAAAACAATAGGGTCCTACACTTTCGTCCATACAGAGCCTCAAACGGTGCCATCTGAAGACTCTTCTGATAACTATTGTTATAAGAGAACTCTGCGTAAGGCAAGCTCTTATCCCAGCTAGTACCATATTATAAAGCACAAGCTCTCAACATATCTTCCAATATCTGATTAATTCTCTCCGTCTATCCATCTGTCTGTGGATGGTAAGTTGTACTAAAGTTCAGCTTGGTTCCCAGTGATTCATGTATCTTTTGCCAATAATGAGATGTAAACTGAGTACCCCGATCAGACACAATTTTCTTAGGAACTCCATGTAGACTCACTATTCTTTTCATATACAACTCAGCCAACTTTGCACTACTATATGTAGTCCTCACTGGCAGAAAATGAGCAACCTTAGTCAGACGATCCACTATCACCCAAATTGAATCATATCCTCTCTGAGTCCGTGGCAACCCAACTATAAAATCCATACCAACTTCTTCCCATTTCCACTCGGGTATCTGCATAGGTTGTAACAATCCTGCAGGTCTCTGATGTTCAGCTTTCACCCTTTGACAAGTGTCACACAAAGCAACATATTCAGCAACATCTCTTTTTAAACCATACCACCAATATTTCTCTTTCAGATCCAGATACATCTTAGTACTCCCCGGATGTATGGAATAAGCTGACTCATGAGCTTCACGCAGAATTGCCCCTCTGATATTCTTATCCTCAGGCGCACACAACCTTTTTTCAAACCATAGCGTACCATTATCATCCTTACGGAATCCTGGTGATTTGCCTTTCGCTATGTTCTCCGCTATCTCTCTCAACTTTTCATCTTTTAACTGACCCTTGCGGATTTCTTGCTCCAGAGTAGGCTCTAGTACTAATTTCACTGCATTGGTGGTAAACCCTAAGTTCAGATGCTTACATTCAGCACACAACTCTTTTGGCATAGGCATTACTTGTATTTCATTAGCGTAGCTTTTCCTACTAAGAGCATCAGCAACGACGTTGGCCTTTCCTGGGTGATAATGCACCTCTAGATCATAGTCCTTTATCAACTCCAACCATCTACGTTGTCTCAAGTTCAGATCTGTTTGAGTGAAGATATACTTTAGACTCTTGTGATCAGTGTATATATCACTCTTGTGTCCAATCAAATAATATCTCCATATCTTTAGTGCATGAACCACTGCAGCTAATTCCAAATCATGGGTAGGGTAATTCAATTCATGCTTCCTCAACTGTCTCGATGCATATGCCACAACTCTACCCTCCCGCATAAGAACACATCCCAAACCCAATCGAGATGCATCACAGTAGATAGAGAAGGGTTTATTCAGATCTGGCAAGACTAAGACTGGTGCAGTAGTCAATCTTTTTTTCAGTTCCTCAAAATTAGCCTGGCACTTCTCAGACCACACAAACTTGGCATTCTTCTCCAATAATGCAGTCATTGGCTTTGCAAGCTTAGAAAATCCCTCTATAAATCTCCTATAATAGCCAGCCAATCCCAAGAAACTACGGATCTCACTTACATTGATTGGTGGCTTCCAGTTCAATACATCTTTTACTTTGCCAGGATCTACTGGTATTCCTCCATTTGAGACAATATGACCCAGAAAAGAAACTTCCTTCAACCAAAACTCACATTTACTCCTCTTGGCATATAATTGGTGTTCTCTAAGCTTTTGCAAGACCAACCTCAAATGTTCAGCATGTTCTTCCTCAGTCTTGGAGAATACCAAAATATCATCAATGAATACCACTACAAACTTGTCCAGATATTCCATGAACACCTTATTCATTAAATACATGAAGTATGCAGGGGCATTAGTCAGACCAAAAGACATCACTGTATACTCATATAAACCATACCGTGTGGTAAAAGTTGTCTTTGGTATATCACTGGCATGAATCTTCAATTGATGATATATAGAACGAAGATCAATCTTGGAGAATACACAAGCTCCTCTCAACTGATCAAACAAGTCATCAATTCTAGGCAATGGGTACTTATTTTTGATAGTACCTCATTGAGAGACCGATAATCTACACACATCCTCTGAGTACCATCTTTCTTGTCCACAAAAATCACTGGTGCTCCCCACGGTGAAGAACTAGGACGAATAAAACCCTTATCCTGCAACTCCTTAATTTGTTTCTTAAGTTCTTCTAATTCATTTACTCCCATTCTATATGGACGCTTAGCTATGGGTGCAGTTCTAGGTAATAATTCAATAATAAATTCAATGTCACGGTCTGGTGGCATACCTGACAATTCCTCAGGAAACACATCGGGGAACTCCTCCACAACCGGGTCCTCCTGATTGGCACCATCATTAAGCTGGTTCACTGTAGCGGTCTCCTGTCTCTGCACTTTCACCTCAACCTTGATTCTATCTCCCTTTGGCGTTGTCAGCACTACTGATTTGTCTTTGCACTGAATCTCTGCTTGTTGTTGCATCATCCAATCCATTCCCAATATAAGATCAATCCCAGCTGTTCTCAATACTATAGGACTCACTGTAAACTCTACCCCTCGTAAATTGAGACTAATCGGGAGACAACGATAGGATGCTGGCATGCTCCCACCAGGTGAGTTTACTAATATAGGGTTCTTCATGGCACACAAATGGATTCTATGTATTCTAACAAATGATTGTGATATAAAAGAATGTGATGCTCCAGAATCAAAAAGAACAGTGGCGGGAGTGGAATGGACATCGAACGTACCAAGCATAACTTCTGGCTCCTCCACTGCGGTCTCTTGGGACAAGTGATTCACCCTTCCGGTGTTAGGTGCTGGCTTCTGGTGGCTGCTCTGCCTCTGGGGAGTCTGCTGGTTGGGCTTCTCAGGACAATTGTAGGACAAGTGACCTTCTTTCCCACATCGGAAACACCTGTTGGGAGTATTGGGAGCACTAGTCTTCATGGGAGTATTATTGGAAGGACCCTGACGCTGTGCTTGATTCCCACTCTGCTGTGGAGGACGTTGGTTGCTATTCTGCGGTTGGAATGGGGGACGTTGTGGGAACTGACCGCGGAAAGGGACCTGACCACGATTCCACTGACCAGAAGGAGGCCTCTGTTGATTATTCTGCTGAAAACCAGTACGTGGACGAGTGTTGCTACCAGAGGCTTGTCCCTGTAACCTTTTCCTCTTAGCATCCATCTCCTTGCGCTTGTTATCCACCACGATAGCGCGGTTCACAAGCATCTAAAAATTAGGATAGGTATTGGACATTAACTGCAATTGTAGCCCATCATACAATCTCTTCAGGAAGCGGCGCTGCTTATCATTGTCATTAGCTACTTCATGTGGAGCATATCATGACAATTGAGCAAACTTGTCACGGTACTCAGCTACAGACATTGACCCTTGGGTCAAGTTCCTGAATTCTTCCGCCTTTAGTTCTATCATTCCTTCAGGTATATGGTAAGCTCTGAAGTTCTCTCTAAACTCCTGCCAAGTGATTGCAGGAGCATTGGCGGAGCGTCCATACTCATATGATTCCCACCAATCCTGAGCTTCTCCCTGGAGTTGTCCAGAAGCAACTAACACCTTCTGCCGGTCATCACATTGTGCAATATTAAGCTGCTTCTCCACAGCACGAAGCCAATCATCAGCTTCCAAAGGATCAGCGGCATGTGTGAACACTGGGGGACGACCCTTCAAAAATTCACCACGCTTATCACGTGGTTGAGCCCCAGTAACTGACTGATTTTGCTGATTCTGCACTAGTTGTTGCATAAGCTGCGTCTGCACTGCCAGCAGTTGCTCAATAGTTGGTGGCGGCGGTGGTGGTGGGTTCGGGGGAATACCTCCATGACCCCTGCCTCTTCCTCTTCCGGCCATCTGCCATCCATAAAAATGCAAACTTTGAGATTTCCATGTTATCAACCACTTATAAGATAAAGAATGAGATCTGAAAGTTTTCTGGGCGAGCATCAATATTGATAGTTCAGTAAATCAATCATATCTCGAGCTACATAAGTCCAAAAGAGGCGTGCTTTATATGGTTGGAAAGCTTATGAAATTATCCACAACTTTTATTCAGACCTCAAGATCAGCTTCTGTGGTTAAGTTAATGAAAAATAAGGCGCAACAGAAACTATTCCAGATTCCAGACTGTGCAGAAACTTTAACTTGTGACAATTATATCTCTCGAACCAGATCAGATAAAAAGGTGATTCCAGTGGCATTTGAAAGATGCTTAAGTCTAGTTTCTCTCATAAAAATTTCATAAATATTGCACGAACCGTTTTTGAACCATAGCAGAAACATTGCAGACTGCTCCAGAAAACAGCAAGGACAGAAACGTGATAATACCAAACCCAACTATTATTCCCTTGACTATTAAACTTATTATTCTTAAAAATAGAACTTGTAGACATGCCTACAAGCTCCAACACTCATAACAAAAATTCAACTCACACATAAGCATAATAATAAAGCAACTAACACACCAAAGTTCAAACCACACGATAGACTCGATGACTCAACTGACGTTACTAAGAACGTTTTTATTACATAAAGAACTCATATTTCCTAAGGACATGGCTCATGCTCTAATGTCTCATAAATCTTGGTCATGCCTTGGTTTGCTCGGAGTTCATCAATGGTTGCCTGACACCTCTTGATGGTCTTCCCCTGTGCCTTCACCATCTCCTCTAACTGCAGCTTTCTCTCCATCATATCATAGACAAAGTTTACCATCACCCGAGGTAGTGGTTCTAGCTGCACTGGATCCGTCATAGCTCATCCAAGGTCGGGGTGTGCACGAGGGAAGTAGCGATGAATGTCATGCTTCATGCTGTCAAAGCGAAGGTAGCGGAGGCCCATACATGCTTCAAAAGCGGCATCTTCAATGCTATCCTCCATGGTAGCTCGACGACCCATGTGAGAAAACATCCTATCCAGCTGGTACGCCCCTTTTCTTGTTTATGTGTAAAAATACTCGCCCTTGCCTTCCAGTATGTGTCCTTCAGCGGATGAGTGTACTCCCAGCAGACGTACTCCACAGCTGGATGCCAATCAGTGAAGTAGGCAGTGAGCATCCCCACAAGTCGAAGATGAGAGACAGCATTCCCTCCATTCTTGTGGTAGATCTTCACAGTCCACCCCATTGGAGGAGGTGGCACATCTCCAGCAGCTTCATGATGTGGTGGAGACGGGGGTTGCCCTCCTCCATTAGCCTCATCTTCATCATCTTCAATCTCAATGATCTCCTGATCTTCTTCAGGCTCGGGCTCTTCCTGGGGAGGTGCTAGTGCTTGGATTGGTGCTTCAGGGGCCTGCTCCTGTTCCTAGGGTGCTTGCTCTTGTGGCTCTTCAGGTGCAAGCAGAGCACGAGGTGGGTAGTATCCTCCAGAGCTGATGCGGGCAGTCTTACGGCCACGAACCATCTACAGAATTTTTAGATGTAGTTAGAATAGAGGCAAAATTTCATAATAGAATGAGACATAAGAAGCATAAAAATTTATCAAATAACAAGAGCAAGATAATAAGCATAAAAATAGTGTAAAGAAAATACTAAATCGATCATTTCTAGCTAGGCTTGCGTCCTACAGTCAACAAAAGCTCCGATACCAATTTGTCACACCCATTTAAAGACCAAATGGAATGCATACTCTTATGTGTGCCCAGAGATCAATCACACATAAGTTAACAAATTATAACGGAAGTATCATCACAAATGTTATTACATCACGATATTTAACACATAGTCTTAACACAAATATAGCGGAAGTAAAAATATAAATCTCTCATGGTAGCTCCAATCACAGGCACATTGACTGGTTGACTGCAAGTCTAGTAATCTTCAGGGAAATAGGAGTAGTAGTCACTATTAGCACCATCTGTTACCCATCCGGGATTTTTATCCAAGTAAGAAAAATAAACAAGCGTAAGTACATCTCGTACTCAACAAGTGTAACATGGGGTTCATGAGGCTCAAAGGCATAACATTGGTTTATCAGCATATAGCTTTTAGTTAGCATAATTTTAGCATATCAATAGCATCAAGATGTCTCAAAATAAACAATAAACATATGATCCATGTGAAATGATTGATGAATAGCAAAAACATAACCATTAATAATTATCAACTATTCCATAAGGGTCCAAAGCCACTCGTGGCCGTGAGCACGGCTGTTATAACAGTTTTACACTCTGCAGAGGTTGTACACTTTCACTGTGAGTCGTGTTGCCCATATGCCCGGGTTAATTACTCCCAAAACACTCCCAAGGTGAGCAGGCAGGGAAACACTATGAAGTCTTTCGAAGGTTCGTCTAACAAGTTAGGGCCATTAGATTCACTCGGCAAACAGATGTAGAGCCCCCCTTCCAAATGGCACAATAACACGCAGCCTATACACATAAGGACAGATGCCGCACTATACCCGATTCGTCAAGCCATTCTTACGCCAAAAAGGTTACCACTAACAAGCTAGAAAAGGTCCTTCTATATGACTAAAGCCAGAGCCATATAGCCCCCACAGTTATACTGTAAATCCCGGATGTTCGCTTATAGATGAGTCCTTATGGAGAGTAATTAGAGCATCAAAAATAACCCCATGCTCTAATCCCCTTTAAACATTAATCAAAATCATCTTTTAATGTTTGTTGCATATTCCATTAATCAATTTACATGATCATAGTCCATGTTTAAGCACTAGCCATACTACTCAATGCAATATAATGGGTATCAAGGTATAAGATCAACACTAAGTCATCCTTAACAAGGGAATAGATGCATAATGATATTATTTGCATATTGTGAATAGGACAACAAGGATAATCCCATGCTATACTTGCCTTGCTCAAACTGGTCCTGAAGATCTTGCTCGTAGATAGACTCTTGATCCCCAACGAATTGCTCACCGTCTATACTCGATCAACAACAGCAACAACATACATCCAGAGGCAATCATGCATAAACAAACAAGACTATAATTAGAACAGTACACCAACAGTAAGAAAATAAGATAAAAAGTCTTTCAAACGAATCTACAACTCGCTAGGATCACACAGACGCAAAGATCACGAAAAACGGAGCTAAAACGACGAAGTTATGAATTTACGAAGATTTCCTATAGAAAAATAAATACTTTAATATAAACTCGAAAATAAATTATCACAAACCTATTGTACAGTACTACCAACATGTAGAGCTCGCAAATATGAATCTAACGCAATTTGAACGGATCAAATCGGAGTTAAAACGGAGATTCTACGACTAAAACAAGATTAGTGGCAAAACTGTAAATATCAGAAAACGTATTTTTGAATTACCGAGACCAAATACGCTTTCAAAAGAATAAAACGGACTCGGGTTTTTACGTTTTGGACCACGGGTTAAGAACTTAAAAATTACAGGGTCTTTTTAGCAAAGTTGCCGGCCGAAGGGGTATTGATCATTAACAGCCGTCGGATCTCGATTGGACGCTCCAGATTAGATCAAGGGAGGGGTCGGGCGGCGCTCCGCCGGAACAGGAGCCCGACGGCGAGTCCCGCGGCGGCGCCATGATCGAAAAACACCAAACCTCGCTTCCGGGCATCATTCAGCAAGCGGAGAGCACAGGGAGGAAGAACGGAACATGGCGAACTCACCTAGGGTGAAATCGAGAGCGTGGGATGGATGGAGGCGACGGTGTGCTCGATATGGCGGACGGTGGTGGCGAGGTAGGGTTTGTGCTCGCGGTGACGATGCTCACAAGGCCACAGCGGCTTCTAAAGGGCGAGATGAAAGCGGAGAGGTGCGGGGGCTCGGCTTATATAGCCCGAAGGCAGCGCGAAAGATGGAAAGGGGAGATTGAGCCACGGATTCGGCATCGGCAAGGAAGGAAAGGGAGATCTGGCGTCGGCGTGAGGAAGAAGGCGACCTGACATGTGGGCCCGCGTCGTCAGCGACTGCGCAGAGAGGGCAACGCGCGAGCGGCTAGCTGGGCCGGTGGCCGCGGCTCGGCCCATGAGCGGGAGCGGGAGAGGGGAAGATGGGCCGCGCGCTGGCAGGCCGAGGCGGGCGCGGGGGTAAGCGGGCCGAATTCCGAGAAGAGAAGAAAAACCTTTTCTTTTTCTTTTCTAATTTTTCAAAGCCATTTTCCAAAAGATTTTGAAATCCATTTTGAATTTAATTCAAACCACTCAATACAAAATTTCAAATGCAGTAGCATGAATGCTCAATCATGTTTCTACCCTTATATTTGATTTTAAATTTATAAAAATTATTGTTATTCTAAGTTTGCATGCTCACAAAAATACATAAAAATCATATTTTTCCTATTTTTAATTATTTCAAAATTTTAGGGTGTTACAGCCTTCTGCGCGCCGCTGCCCAGCTCCACGTTGCTGGCGAGCTCCTCGCCACCGGCGAGCACACCGGTGACCTTCACGCGCCGCCGGCGAGCCTCCGTTCACCAAAGAAGCAAGGAGTGTTGTGCTGAAAACGCATGTCGTTGCAAATGCATGTATGTTTTAGGTGTTTCAGTTTTCCAGAGGTAGTTGCAAGTGTTTTATCGATGTTGCAAAAATAGATCGGGATGTTGCACATGTTGCAATGGGCTATACACCTATGTTTTAAGTGTATGTTCTAAATGTTTCATCTGTATCAGACGTATGTTGTAAGTGTTTCATCTGGATGTGGCAAAAGTAGATTTGAATGTTGCATATACATGAATGTTGCAAGCGTATGTTTCAAGTGTTTCAGGTGTTTCATACATATGTTGCATATGTTTGCAATGGCTTTTTAGTGTTTTTCAGGTGTTTTGCAAGTGTTTCAGATGTTTCGGACGTATGTTGTAAGTGTTTCATCTGGATGTTGTAAAAGTAGATCTGGCGTTGCACATGTTGCAATTGGACCCACCTGCCGCAGCAACCTTCTGTCGCTGCTGGGGCGCCGCGGAGCGGTGCAGACAAGTGCATGATAAACCGAGCACAGGCGTGGGGCCCCACGCGGTGGGGCGCGCGAAAAACAGATGGCGCGGGCTCCATTTCTCTTGTGCGCGCAGCAACATCCGACGCTAACGCTCGGAACGCTCGGGCGCTAGCAAGTCCGATAAATTAGTCCCGTTTGGATCATTGGTGCTAGGCAGTATGTCAAAATTGGCAAGCAAGGATCAAGAGGTAGTGCTAATAGTCCACATTTTCAACTGCATAGATCTAATAGCGTCTTAGCAAGAATTACTCAATCCTCTCTAAATTGTAAGTTGTTCTTGCTTACATAGCTTTTACTACGTAGATATAATGTATATCTAGATGCGTAGCAAAAACCTAGAAAAAGCTTAACAAATTATAATTTCAAATGGAGGAGTACTGAAGGACCAAAAACGGCGACCAGCGGGGAGGTGAATGGGTGCCTCAAATTTCTTTCGAAACTTTTGTCCTCGGCTCAAGTCACAACCCCAAAATGCAAATCACACCAAAGTTGTGAGATACACGTGCTAACACGTAGCAAGATATCCCACAAGAACACTTGAGCACACTTGAGAACACCCGGGAAGCAAAGGATGCAAACACCCAAAGAGACAAGCAAGAAATGTTTTTTCTGCCCAGTGCCGAACTGTCCGGACTTGGGTGGCGGACTGTCCGAGTCACCCTAGCGGACTGTCCGGCGGCACGTACCAGACCGACTACAGTGACTGATCAGAGCACACGACACAGCGGCGGACTATCCGCGGTTCAAGTTCCAGAAAACAAACAAAAACGCACAAGTTCTGGACTCACTTCGACGGTGAGCGGCGGACTGTCCGCAACCTGGTGCCAGACTGTCCGCAGGCAAACTTCCAGAAAACACACCAGAATGAACATGTTTTGGACTCTGTGCTCACGGCAACGGCGGACTATCCGCGGTAGACTACCGGACTGTCGACCGGTCAAAGAGCAAAAATCAAACAACGAAACAGAAGCTCTGGACTTGTTGAGCCCCGATCCGCGGACTGTCCGTGGGTATACGGCGGACTGTCCGTGAATCGCGCAGAAACAAGAACAGAGCGCCCCCAAAATCGTCACCTTCCTTCGATCCACGAATTTGTGGCCAAATCTTCACCAACTGCCACGAAACTTGGTGAGCTTGATCACAAGGCAGTAGGGGAGCTACCTCTAAGAGGTCATCGCCCAATTTGAAGACAAACAACAGGAAATCGAAGGGGAACGAAAAACACTAATTCTTGAGACCTAAACCAAGAAATCGCCCGATCTACGAGCTCGTGAGGAATTGGTTGATTTCCTTCGGTGAAAAGGCTCAACTCACGTCATAGCTCAAATCAATGCAAAAAGAACAGATCAAAATGGTCTAGAAACGACGAATCAACTCAAGAACGAGAGGAGGAAGGAGAAGAACGCGAAGAACACATCAAGAACACAAAGAGTGATTCTTCTGCCGAATCCCGGAGGACACAAAGAGAATTCGGGACCTTCTTTCCCACTTGAAATCTTGGTTCTTACATAAATCACAAGGATTAGTGGACCTCTCTCTCACAAGCACCTAAGGGGAGGGGAAACCCTAACAAGGATGAAAGAAAATGCAAATGGAGGAGGTGAGGGAGATGGGGGCTCCCTCATCCTATTTAACAGGGCTGTTACACAATCCCAGTTTTGTCCCTGAATACAATTGAGTCAAACCACTTAGCTAAGGGCGTTATGGTACAAGCCGATGTCATCTTCATTCGACGGTCACCGCGCCTCCTCATCAGTAGCTTTGCCTCGACGCGAACTCCCCGATGCCGCCACGTGTCGTCCGTTCCTCCTCGTAACCTCCGCCCGAGTTTTGAGGCCCAAACCTGTAAACCCGCCACTGATGGTTTTGAGGCCCAAACCACCAAAACCGCTCGCGAGTAGCGTACTCCATACGCGTCCCCCGCCGCTCGACACGTGTCACCGCCGTCCTCGACCGGCCGGCCGTCAAGTCCTCCGAGCCCCGCTCTACTTGCACGTCCTCCATCTTGACTCGGTCAACACGGTCACTCTCATATACACTTGCGCTTGTCGATGTCCCAGATGTCAGCCATCGCGGCTGGTCACCCGGCCTCCTGGTCCCAAGCCTCGCGTCCGCCCTTCACCGCTCCCGGTCCATCGGCACGGCATTCTCTACTTGACCTTCACCTTGCCGTCGACCACCGCCTCCGAGCTCCACACCTGCACAACACAAGCCAAGAGACATATCGCACATATAGCTTTCGTCATGGTAGAGTTAGTCACCACTCAACCTCCTTCGTAGATCACGTTAACAATCACTCATCACAAAACGAATCACAAGGACATATTTTGACCTTGTGTTCCCAAGTACTTTGTTAGTTGCTGCTACAAATTAACATGCTACAACTAAAAGATTCAAACAGGGCCCAATAAACCTGAAAAAGAACCGATACCATGGACCTCTACTTTCGATCTCATACATCATTCCAACCTCAGCAATACAGTAGTCAGAGCAACTCCGATCGAAGAGTCCATCTAAAAATAGATGCTAAATTCCTTGATTTAGTTAGTCTGTAAAATAGAAAACACCATAAAAAATAGAGTCCTACGACAGTCTAGCTAAATTTTTCTTTATCCATGTTTAAAACTGCCTCGTCATCACGTTTAGTTAAAGATTGGATCACTGGTCCATCCTTTATTCGTCCGCCGCCGGCGTGCTTGCACCATCTCACATAGAGATCCAATCGGTGGTGGGCATTGCAGGCTGGCCGCTCGGTGCACCAGGACGCTCGGTCCCTTGCCCCTAGAGGCACACAGCCTGCTGGAACCTGACCGCTCGA
The DNA here is from genome assembly GCA_038087645.1 of Saccharum hybrid cultivar R570. Lineage (NCBI taxonomy): Eukaryota > Viridiplantae > Streptophyta > Magnoliopsida > Poales > Poaceae > Saccharum > Saccharum hybrid cultivar. Next base: position 16,454,320 of record JAQSUU010000534.1, on the reverse strand, counting down.
TGCAGAAGCTGTGTCCATGGACAGCCGGCCGCGGCCTGCAACTGACGCCGGCCAGCCGGTCAAAATATGTGCACGCACGTTTGATTTACATGTATTCATTTTAATTTATATATATTGAAGTGGATTGAAGTAGAATTGAACTAAATTCCATTCCATTTCACTCCAACGCACGACTGAACAGAAGCTAATAAAAAATACAAAATTATTCTCGCCAAAAAAAATAAATAAATAAACTATGGATGATACCGCAAGGTTGTGATTTGTTTAAGAGAAGAAGTAGAGATGTAAGGTGGGTTATCTACAAACTCGTAAATTGACTTAATTTTTTCGGATTGTCCGATAACCCTACAAGGGTCTCAATGCCGTTCAAACGGCCTTCGCTGAAGCCCCTATGCCAACAACGATAACGAGATTAAACTAGCTATCCGATGGGATGGATGACAGCGCGTCGCGATCCATGCACTAGTGACACGAGAAAGCGTACAGTGGCAAGGGCGGAGGATCCGATATGGCGAGGTATGGCGCTCGCCATACCTCGAATCCTGCGTGCATCTCCTCAGCGAACCACCGGCAGGTCGTCCAAGTTCGGCGTCCGCCATGGACGAGTCTTTGAGAAGCCTTGTTCTGTTCTGTAGGACTGCTGGAGGAAGAGGATGAGATAGGAGATAAGCGAATCGTTATTGTAGTTGGGCTTCTATCTGGGCCGACTAGTGTTTCTATTTCTGTAGCCCATGTGAGTCACGTATTGATCAGGCCCTGTCGTTGTTGCCTGTCGTGGTGCCGTCGTATCCTCTACTAGTCCATTTCCACTGGTCAGGCAAAGAGTTGTGGTCCTTCTTATTTCTTCAGCAATAAGTTGTTCATTTGTTCTTAGTTTATCACTATATACTCTATTTATTTAATTCATTTGTTCAGTTGCTCTATTTATTTATTTGATTGTTAATTTGTTATTTTTATTGGTATTTAGGAAGCACAACAGAAGTAAATATGGATGCATAGCAAAGGGCAAAGTCAATTGCAAAACGAGAGGTACGTATTGAACTTTGTAAATTTTGCATGACAAATTTTAATACAAAATTATGTCTTTGTTGTTTTTATAAACTTTGGTGAATTGGTGGCCATCGACTATAAATTTAAGGACCATTTGGACTTTAGATGTTACTTTGACATTATTGTCATTGACATTATTGTCATCTATCTTGCCATACCTTAATTTTATTTCTTCCTCCGCACTGTACAGTGGAGTGTGTTCTTGCCATCGTTGATACTAGAGGACTGGACATAACGTGCTAATAAGAGCAGCTCCAAGAACGCACTCCATTGCGTCTCCTTACCACATACTCGTCTTATCAAGGATGACATCAACCAAGTTCCCTACAGCAAGTATATAACATACTAAAAAGAGCAGCTCTAAGGGGCTCTATATATCTTCCTAATTAAAAGAAATAAAGATTTTGTGAAAAAAATGATCTCCAATAACTTTGATATAGATATCCTCTATTCCGGATTTTTCGCTAGCTAAAGATGGAGAGCGAGAATGACTCTCTAGACTAACCACAAGATATAAAAAAAATGTTGGATAATACAAAGATATAGAAAACGATTTTTACTCGAATGACTTTTCAAATAGTGATTTAGAGAGTAAATTTTAGAAAGACTTTGAGAGATGCTCTAAGAACAAAACCTTACGCAAACTGATGCTAAACAAAGGGAAAAAGTCAGATCTTTCCACTCCCATGCTCGCATCCAGCGTTTCTTTTCTTTCTAGAGATCAGAGATCTAGTCATAGTTTACGGCGGCCAATCTCGGGCTAGTTGCTCGATCGTAATTTTTTTTCACATCATTAGTCGCATGGTGGACCTTTGGTTCACAGATTTACAGCGTGTTTGGATTGCGTCACGGATAGACTCTAGAGGCATCCGAACCTACCAGCTCGTTTGGATTGAGGAGTGGAGCGATGTCATCCGACACCAAACGATTCTGTCTAGGTACGGTTGCAGTTCAATTCTGAGAACCAACTCAACCCCAAAAACAAAGGGCCGCCTCATCCGGACCCATCTTAACCCGAACCACCTGACTACGCAAACCAAAACCAAACAGCATGTTAAGTTTGTGTCAACCAGATGACTACTACACCAGAATCAATCGTACTATATCGTAGACCTTTTAAGCTCGGATCTGAGGATCTGCCTCTGGTTGACCCATTATGGCAAGTGGTGATTGTCTCAAAATATTTTGTTCACTGAGAACTGAGATCTATAAACCTTCAATTGTAGTTAGAAACGCTGCCAATTTGAAATGGGTGGTCTGGTCTTTTAAGTAACAGGATATATGTTTTTCGAGTGACGGGGAACATCTCCAAAACTGTTCGGACGAGCTAACAAAAGATCAACTGAAGAACGAACCCTACAAACCTTCTCATTTTTGTACGAGATATCAGATCCACTAATAATTTATGGCCGTTAGTCTCAAGATGCTCATTTAATCATTTCTTTTTGGACTCACTTTTCAGATCCACTAATAATTTATGGCCGTTAGTCTCAAGATACTCGTTTATCAATTCTTTTTTGGACTCGCTTTCATTCAGATCCACTAATAATTTCTGGCCGTTAATCTCAAGTTTAATCATTACTTTTTGGACACACTTTCATTCCATCTCAACGTTTATATAGATCTGTTGTAAAAAAAACGTTTGTATAGATCTGAGGTGGTGTAAGATGTTAATCGTGTGCAGCTCCTAGATCTATTAAGGGTTTGTATGGTTCAGCTGTGAGCTGCGGAAAAACTCATATGTCGTGGAAAAGACGTTATGTGCTGTGAAAAAACTGAAGTTGTCTGGTTAAAACAACTATAAAACCTATTCTCTTTATCTCCCTTGAAACAGCTGCTAAACATCTCTTTTATTTCCATCCGTCGGAAAGAAGAAAGCTGGAAGTTAAAAGCAGGATCCAATGTGCTATGAAAATTGTACTATACAAGGGTCGCTGCTTGGTTCTATCCGTTTAGTTGGCTTTTTGCTTTTCGGCTGCAATTCCAAAAGCTGAACCGAACAGTCTAAGCATGTGGTTAAGGTTGCACCTCTTCTTTACCAAATTCGGCAAATTTTTTTTGAGGAAGGCAGGCATACTATTTATTAATAGACATAATGTTCTGAAGTACATGCAATATTTTTGGCCGCTCAAGGAGCCAAATATATCTCCCTGGCGTCATATTACATACACTTTTAGCAATAGCATGAGCCTCATTGTTGGAACACCTACTTTCATGCTTGAAAATTACATCCTGAAACAACGTACTCCTAGCTTTAATATCCCTTAAAATGGAGGAGTAAGCACATAGATTTTGCTTATGAAGATTCACAATGACTTCCGAACAGTCTGAAGCTATTACACAGTTGCGTGCGTCAACATCCAGCGCCAAAGATATCGCTTCATTGCATGCCATTGCTTCCAAAGAGGGTGGATCAACAAGCCCATTAATGACATTAGCACTAGCCGCAATGTAGTTCCCTGCACTGTCCCTACAAATCACTCCAACCGCTCCTTTGTCACCAGTTCGCGCCACTGCACCGTCAGCGTTGAATTTCAGGAAACCTTCAGGAGGAGCTATCCATTTGAGAGCATGTTGTTTAGTCTTCACTGGCATTGTTGCTGTACTTTTCTCGTAGATCCCAGCTAGTTCCAAATCATCAAGATACTTTGAAATGAAACCAAAAGTTGACAGCGGGCTTTGGAATACATCCTCATATAAAGCCTTCCTCCTAGCACCCCATATTGCCCAACATATGACCAAAAGTTTCTGAAAATCCTTTGCATGTAGCGTTTCTTGCATGAAGAACAACCATAGCTTTGGATTATTAATTTGAACTGCAGCAATATGTTCAGTGAGATCCTCATCTACCAGAGCCCAAACACATCTTGCCATAGTACACTCAAAAAGAGCATGCAGCCAAGAATCAACATCAGCACCACACAGTTTACATGAGCTCTGTTTTGTCATTGATCTTTCTTTAAGCACTTCCCCAGTTGGTAAGGAGTAGTGAATGAGTCTCCAAGCAAAAATGCGAATTTTTTATGGCACTTTAACTTTCCAAAATAATTTCCACCTCCTTTTATACCCTTCAGTATCAGAGTTTCCAGCGTTAGAGTCTAGCCAATCATTCGGCAAATAGTCAAGTTTTTTTGTTCAATGAAATATCTATCTATAAATTAACCTTTGTAATCACCCAATTCAATCAAAATAAAACATGGAGGTGATGAGTTATTGCAGGAATAAGGTTATCCGGTTAGCATTTTGCATCATTATTTTATTCATTATAAAACTATATATAGTGCCAAAAAAGAACGATAGATCAGGAAAAAGGCAGGATTCAGGTATATGGGAATTCATCACCACCGCAAAAAAAAAAAAAAGAGTCGAATATAACTTAATAACAATGCACAAACAGATAAGAACAGAGAACAAATATAACCTGGACCGACATGCTGAAAAATTACAGATTTCAGAAAATTGGCATCCAACACTTTGCAATGGAAAATCCAGACGAGTTTCTTAAGAATGCGCACAAACAGATAAGAGCAGCATAATAAGTACACGAATTTATTGCAGTACTGACTAGAACTGAACCAACAAGCCAAAAAGCGTTCACAACAATTGCTAGTCACCACTTTACAATGGACTTAACCAGTACATGAAGGTTGAAATGTTTATCTAGACAAGAAAAGGCACAATAAGAATTCAATAGGCGGAAACGCGCCCTGTTTATGTACAAACAAATTGACCGAATCTGCAGATGGAAAAGCACTAGCTTCAAAGCTTTTCCACATCGGCATTCCTGAAGCTGCCACCAAGAAGTGACAGGAGGCCACCACCATGGACCCTCCCCTCAGGAACAACATGACCTCCCTCTCTGCCTCCATCTACAGGCTCAGACGACCAAGAAGGCATCATAGAGCGAGGAACCAGCACCTGCGGAGGAATCATTGATTGGCTCCTCACGGTACCGTCGCAGTCGGAAGCGGTGCTGACACCAGAGGACGAGTGCTCGTTCGTCATGCTGCTTGCTACGGTGGCAGATGACACCACAATGCCGCTGAAGAGACCTGGTCCAATCATGCTTCCTACATTCTTCACCACCTCTTGTTCTCGCTGCCTGGCCATCAAGGTACCATGTGCCGCACAGAAGCCACTCTTGCCACGGGAGAACTTTTCACAGCCTGTGCTCCAAGTGCACCGCTTTCCTCCACCATGGGCTTTGCAGAATTCTGTGCTCCCCTGGGCGCTCTTGCCACAGTTGTCAACCTTGCACCGCTTGCCCCCACCGTGCTTCACACAGCAGTCAGTGCGGCCACGAGCACTTTTGGTGCAACCGGGCACGGAACAGCGCTTCCCTCCTCCATGTGCCACGCAGTATTCAGTAGCCCCGTGCACACTCTTTGCACAGACACCACCTCCTTCAAACATGCATCGCTTCCCACCACCATGTGCTTTGCACAGAGGTGTGCTACCCTCTGCGCCTTTGCTGCAACCATCAAAGATGCACCTCTTGCCACCACCATGTCCCTTGCAGTACAATGTGCTCCCCTGTGCCCCCCTGCCACAATCTGGATACTGGCACCGTCGGCCACCGCCATGAGAAATGCACAGTCCAGCCTTCCCCTCGGCACTCCGAATGCAACCTTTAACCGAGCACCTCTTCCCGCCACCGTGCTTGATGCACCGCCCAGACTTACCCCGGGCAGCTTTAGGACAGCCAGGATGTTCACAGCGGCGGCCTCCACCATGAGCAATGCAATAATCTGTTTTTCCTTCTGCACTTTTGGTGCAACCAAGCTCCTCACACCGGCGACCGCCACCGTGGGCTTTGCAGTATGCAGAACTGCTCTCAGCACCTTTATGGCATCCAGGTTTATGACATCTCTGCCCACCTCCGTGAGCAATACACAATCCTGATGCGCCTCTTGCACCTTTGGAACATCCCTTAAACCTGCATTTCTTAGGATGTCGGGAATGGCTACGTTCTGATGTAGTTGTTGCAGTGACAACATCAGAGCTCACACCAAATGAAGACTCGGTCATTGCAGAGGGTTCAGGGCTGAGCTGCAGGTGATGTTGAAGATGCTGACTATTGTTGGTGCTGTGCGTGAGGTCTAGAGAATCTGGGGTTTCTACTTGTGTCTCATTGACAGTAGAATTGGCACGGGGAGCAAAGAGTAGGGATGGCATGTAACCACCCATGTTCCTCACAGTAGCAGATGTTGAAGCCTCGTCAACAACACCTAAAGAATGGAGTGCTCCATTCGGTGCTTGCAGATATTGAATTGCTTCCCCACCATCCATCTGAAGACCAAGCCTCAGCATCCCTGAATCAGTGAAAGTAGAACTCTGGCCGGACAACCTCTGATCTTGTTTTGAACCAGTGGACACTGCAGAATAAAAATTCGGTGTTGGACCCAAACCAAGGACTAACCTGCTGCCATCATCTCTCGCTGTTATGTCATTCATTATCTGTGCATTTCCATTAACATGGCTGCAACTAACCATTGCTGGGTTCAGGCCGTCCATACAGAGTGTGCTTTGACCCATGTTCTCCATTGTGGAGCTTGGCGCTGAGCATCCCACGAACACAAAGGGGTCATTCATCAGAGGCGGATGGGGGAAGTCCATGAAGCCGTTATCCATCACAGTTGAGATACTATCACAATGGCGGAAAGAAAATGAGATAAAACAGTAAAGAGCTCAAAGAACAGGGGCCTGATGATATTTCTGCCCAGGCAGCTCAAGGGTTCTTGACGATCTTTCAGACACGGACTGTAGAATAGACGAAATGGAAGAATATCAGCAGGAGTGTAGTACCAAAGCAACCACCACTGACAAACCCTGATGTGTCTGCACGGTCCATAATTATCTTGTTTCTGTGAAATTTATGATCCAAAACTGCACAACTTTCCCAGCACTAAACAATATCTCTGGTGGTTGACATCATGCATAGGCAGGAGCATCCAGATTCTGTGGTTGCACAATCTTAAAGTTACGAGAAAAAAAAGCAGTGTCAGATAAGATTCAGTTATAAAAATATATAGTAGACATGATCTTATAAACTAACTCTCAGTAGTAGAATTTGCCAAAGCTCAAGCAAGTAAAAAATGTGGTTGTATTCTTTACAAAGCTTAAGTCAATGCAAGGTGACCAACACATGATAGAAGAAATAGTTGCTGAACTAAAGTAAGCAAAGTCAGAACCCTGAGACCATGAGTAACAGTATTCAACAGATTGATTTTTTTTTTGTACACAAAATCATTTAACAGAGGTAACTAACATGAGTGCATCTTTCTCGAGCATATCACCAAAGCCCTTGAGATACCTAGAACAATAATTTGCACAAGTGGAATCCTAAGGATTATGATCTTTGACAGAATTTGTTTTGTATTCAGCACTTGGATGCTATCGTGATTCGTGAGTAGCCTAATCCAGAAAGGAGTTTTAGCTAGCTCTATCTAAGTGCCGTATGCGCATATCACATCTTTCTCAAAAAAATTGGAATCACACACATGACAGGTTCATCTGAAATAGCAGAGTTGAAGATAGCTAACAAACAATTGAAGCTACCTAGAATTTAGTACACAAAATAAGGTTCTCAATTCTCCATAAGAAACATATAAAACAAGAGAAACCATAAATCCATCAAAACGCAAAGCTAACAGGTTGACTAGTTGTGTTCAAATGACTACTTAAGCGATGACCACGCTGAAACTCTTGGGATTTAGGAGCCACTGAAAAAAATCCCCAATAAGATGAACAGCCCGTTATAAGAAGACAACCTTCTGGGGGCTGACAATAGGATTTGCTGGCAAAAACGGAATTTTTGACCAGAGAGTATATAGCCAGCTAGGAACAAAAGCAGTACAAACAGGGACGTAAAAGGAATTAAAAAAGGAAAACAGGCGTCCTTTCTCTATGTAGACATGCTTCATAGCCCCGTACTGTCCGAATTGCAGAACACCCCCAAAAAAACAGAGGCCGCCTACTCCAGCCTAGGGCCCCTAAATCTCGCAGGCTCGCAGCTATCGTTCTCCTCGCAGAAGTGTAGAACGAGAGGGAACGGACAGAACAGATCTAACAGCGCCACCACCCACCATGAGATGGGACGCGGGGAGGGAATTCCCCAACCGCATGAGGTGCCCCGAAGAAGGACTCGACACCTTAATCCCCAAGGCTCTCATACCCGTAACACCCTGGCGTTGTAGCATGCATGCACATCGTGGCCGAAGGAATGAAAGAGTGAAGGGAGGAGGGACTGGGACGAGAGGAGGCGGGAGTAAAGCATCACCTCGCGCGGGGACGGAGGACGGGCGGGCTCGCTGCGGCCTCGGCGGACGACGGGGAGGGCTGGAGGGGGAGGAGGAAATCGCTGGGAAGAGGGGAGGGAGGCGAGACGGAGTAGTGTTTTGTTTCGGTGGACTGCCTGCGGTGCGGGCGGCGGCCTGCCTCCTGTATTCTGGATTTCTGATGAACAGAGCAGGGGGACCACGAAGGCTCTCTCTGCTTACAGACGACACCCGGTTCGTTTCGCTGCATCAGCGAAATCAGCAGTTATCTAACGGTGTTTTTCTCTCATGACACATCCATAAACAGTATTTTTAAGCCACCGTAAACCAGCGAAACGAACAGGGTGGAAACCAGTCGAGATTGGTAGGGTAGGGTAGGGTTCCTCCGGTCCTTCTCGGTGCAGCCCTGTTCATCCGAACTTATCAGTCAATCGATCATTCAGCAGTATATCAGCGTTAGCAGCAGCTTCAGAAATAATCAGCCGTACAGGACCTGGCGGGCGGCTCGGCTTCGCGGCATCAACGGCTGGCTTGGCAAGCCAAGCGGCGCCCAGCTGTGAGCATGTGACTGCCAGCATCAATTTTTTATTATTATTATTATCGCTTTTTCGTTTTGACTTGGCTTCGTGCTCTGACAACAGACTGCTAGGTCGCCTCGTCTACGCCCGGAAAAATACTGCTCAACGAAAACAATTCTAACACGATACAATTAAAATATTTCAAAATAAAAAAGATATCGATATTTATTATATTAAATAGTAATATTAGATTTATTACAAGATATATTTTTATAGTATATCTATTTGGTGTTATAAGCATTACTATTTTAAAATATGTATTTGATCAACTATGGACACCTTTTTAACAAAGAACACATATATAATTGTATTTTTTTACGGACGTAGTACATACATCAAAAAGAGTATATCTCTTGTTTTTTATAAGTCAAAAACAAGTTTAAATTTGATCAAGTATATAAAAAAGTTAATCTTTGTAATATTATAAATTAGTATCATTAGCTTAGTAACAAAATATATTTTCATAGTAATCTATTAGAGACATTAATGTTTATATACTATTTTCTACAAATTGATTCAGACTTAGATTTTTTTTCCCTTGCTTAAAATCTAGAATTGAACTTTTGTTTAGGACGGACGGAGTACTCCCTTCATACAAAAAATGCATATGGTTCCAAATATAATGACACTTATTTGATGTCAAAGTCAAAATATTTTAAATTTTAATAAACTTATAAAAGAAAATAGAATCAATAATTATGGTTCCAAATAAGTATACTACAAAATATATTCCTGATCAATATAATCACATTTATTTGATGTCATACATTTTAGCATTTCTGTGAAAAAAGATAGTCAAAATAGAGATTAATTGACTTGGTACTGTAGCTAAAAATGCACTCATTTTGGAATGCATGGAGTACTACCTCCATCCTAAAATAGTATGTAATTCTAGTTCCCCTTTGATCAAATTTGAAGACATTAATAACTATAGCACTAAATAAGTATACTATTAAAATATAACTAATATATAATCTAATGATACTTATTTGGTAACATCGATCGGGGTAGAGTTTTTATTTGATCACGGTCCCATGTATATGGTTGATTTAGGCCTTTTACATTGTAGTAATGAAAATAGTTAGAGGCTACTATCACAAGGTCCACTTACATGGACTACCCCATCTATATAAATTGCTCTTGCCGGCCATTCCCATAGAAGTGTTTTATAGCATTCTCTCTTAGATTATAGAATGCAATAAAACATGGATAAAATAATTACTATTAATGTATAGTTTTATTTTTTTATTTCATGGACATTTAATTATATGGCTTATTTAGAGTTGCAAATTGAACTAAGAGAGTTTCATCTATATGAAACTCACATATTCTCTCTTCTTGAAAATGTGTGTCATTATCATGTCATAAAAAAATGCCTACTACCTTTGTCTCCAAAAGAGTGTCATTTTCACTTTTCGATGAGTCAATAAGTCTTAAGTTTGGCCAAATATACACAAAAAAGAACCTATATTTATGAGGTGTGACAGGTATCATCAGATGAATTATGGGATATATTTATATTAAATCTATTTAGATATATAAGTGTTGATAATATTTTCTATAAATCTAGTTAAGTTTAAGAAAATTTGACATAGTCCAAACCTATAATGACACTCTTTCAGAGATAGAGGTGTATGTATATTAACCTAATAAATCAACTCTCATATAAAACTCATGTTGACACTAATATAGATTTAGTCAAACTTAAGTTTAAGTAACAAGTGGAAGCAAAGGGTCTGTTCGCTGGTTTTTGCAGCCACTAATGTTGCTGCTTCATCAGCTACATCTCACAAATCACTGTGCTAACAGCCAGCAACAACTGCTTTTACAAGCAGCTGGACAAACTGAAAATTTGATTTCCACTCCACGGGTAACTCGGTGACAATGAGGTACTTGAGGTTAAAAAAAATATACACATCACTCCCTCGGTAACTACTGATTTTCACTTTTCCAGCGTAAAAATTCTCGAGCTCCAAGCTCCTCCTACTACAGTCCTACGATGCACATCCCGGATGCGACTAACTGGCATGCGCAGCCACCAGCCAGAACGGCAGCAGATCTGAGATCTGCGCGAGTTTTTAGGCCGCCTGTGTTTGTCAGTGGGGTGAGCCCCATCCCCACCCATCGCTTTCGCCAAAAAGCTAGTGTCGGTCTCGGTGGCAGGGCACGGACCACCCTCCGCCGTGGCGACATGGCCAAGCTACGGTCCTCCGGCTCCGGTGGTACACAAGTTGATCCCTCGCGGGGCCCGGACCGAGTTGTTGTGTTGCGCGGCTGCCGCAGGACGTCTGCCGTGCTGTGCACATGCGTGCCGCGCTCGTGAGTCGGAGCTCGTTTTTGCACTTCACCTGGCTTGGGGGCCTCGCTCTCGCTCGTCGCTCGCCCAGTCTCCTGCACCGTCCGTTGGAACGGACTTGCCCTTGCCCACTTGGGGGAGGGAAGGGCGGGGCCGGGGCACACTTGTCGCCGTCCCACGGGTGACGGGCCGCAGCTCCGATCTTTTTTAAGGCTGCCGTTCGCGCGCCCGAGACGCGCCTCCCTCGGTGCCGGTGGAGATGCCCCCGCTTCCCCCGCGCCCTCACGCCTCCCAGACCGCCAGGTAGGCCCGACGAGTCTTTCGGGCCCAACCGTCATCCGCCTCGACTGTGACTCTGGCGGTGCGTATTCGAGGTGTAGACTCGGCGGTCCCGAGGACCCCACGCCCCGACGACGCCCGGCCTCTACGACGACGACACGTAGCGCGCCTCCATTCGTTGGCCGGTGGGCGCGGCCGCGCGGGCAAGTTGCCCAAAACCGTGGAGCCGCGGCCTCTACGCAGAAGCACGATGTCGATGTTTTTGTAGTTTTGCCAAAGCGAATTCGTGTTGGTAACTGCTAACGCTTAGAACTACTAGTAGTATATACTGCCCTCGACCACTCGAACGAAGCCGAATGGATTTGTTGAGATGGAGGGCGGAGATGAGAGAGGGGGTTCGGTAGCCTCGTGCGAGAGCCAATCGCGCGCCGCGTTTTGCCCCTCGCGTCGACGGTGCGTTCGTCACGCCGGAAAGGCTGTTGGTGTGGAGATCTTGCACGTTTTGGTCCCCGAGATAACACATGCTTGCGTCCCGGATGAGAACTCTTTGCACTATGCACGCGAGGGAACCTGAACTGCTCAACAACGTGCCATGTCAGTTGTCACCCACTTCAACACTATCACTAATTAGGATTTGTTTAGTTCTCATGCCAGAACTTTACACCCTATCACAATAGATATTTGGACATATATATAAAGTATTAAATATAGACTAAAAAATAACTAATTACACATATTGCGAGTACTTTGCGAGACGAATCTTTTAAGCCTAATTAGTCTATGATTTGATAATAAAGTGCTACAGTACACACATGCGCTAATGATGGATAAATTAGGCTTAGTAAATTCGTCTCGCGGTTTACTGACGGATTCTGTAATGTGTTTTTTTATTAGTATCTAAACACCTCATGTAACACCCCATGTGACACCCGATATGATATCTCAAAACTTTACGCCCTGAAATTAAACAAAGCCTTAATAGTGTGCATTGTTGGCTAATAAGTAGAAGTAGCAGCAAGAGCGCAGGTTTTATACTCTTCTGGAGGAAAACAACATCTGGCATCTGGCGTGCCCTGTGCCAAACATCACAAAACAAGATGAATAGTTGCTAATACCCTCTTTTCCATGTAAAGGTGAGACGTGAGATATATTTTTCGAGTGAAATGCATTGTGAGTCTCTATTTTTTTTCTGTTCTCATTTGGGTCTATGAACTATCAAAGAGATTAGTTGTGTCCTTCGACTTGATAACTTTTCAAGTAGTTCATTCGAAGTATAAATTCAGGTCCATGATTAGATCCAGTGAACTTAGAATGAACAAAAGCTAAAGAATCTATATAATCAGTGTGAGAGTTCATGGGTCTATATGAGAATGCAGAAAAAGTTTAAGGACTCACAATGTGTTTCACTCTTTCTTGTAAGGACCTAAATATATACTCGCTCTGTCCCAAAAAGAGTAACGTTTTTTACTTTTAGAAATCGTATTTGACCGTTTGTCTTATTCAAAAAATTTATGCAAATTATAAAATGAATAAATCATTATTAAAGTATCTCTAATGATAAAATAAGTCATAACAAAATAAATGATATTTATACAAAAAATTTGAATAAGACGGATGGTCAAACAAGTTGTCTGAAATTCTAAAACGACACTCTTTTTGGGACGGAGAGAGTATATACAAAGCTTTGAAGCTGGATTTAGACTTTATTTTCCGAATTACAATAGCTTCCTAGCTACGAGGACAAAATCAAAACAGAAAGTCATATAAAGATGCTCATAAACAGAGATACAACACAACTAAGAAGCTGAAATCCACATATCTATATATGCAAATACATGTGATGTTTTCTCAAGGGCGCTCGGCTAAAAGAGAGAAAAATGAACACAACAAAGACATCCAGGGTTCTCATTCACGCACTCCAATAATATAGTCGTCATTCTCCTCAACTGTCTGACCGGCCTGTGTCTTCGAGGAACTAAAATCTTAGCCCATAAACATAATGCTGGTTCGCCTGGCTCAAGAAATTGGCTTCACATCCACCGGTGTCAAATATGGACCAAATTGGATGAATTCTGGAGGTCAACCCAAACATCACTTTCGTTTCCATATAATCTGCGGCGATGTAATTTTTTTTGCCTCCTGTTTACTTTTAGAATTGCTTTTTAATGTGGAAACTTTTAGTAAACTTTGGTTATGTTGGAATGGCGTGTGTTACTGTCTCTAATAATTTAGACTGATTTTTAAGAGTATTATTAAAAAATTGTTCCCGTGGGGAAAAAAAGTGAGATATATAAAGTAGCAATAACGCAATGCCACCGAACACCGCCACTAGTAGCAAAATGGGAAGGTGCAAATAGTAGGCCAGTAGGCCTGAGACCCAAGAACCTTGCAGCTTGTTCGTTTGAGTTTATCAGCGGAATCAGCAGCCATCCAACAGTATTTTTCTCTCACAACAAACTAGCGAACAGTACTTTCAGTCACAATAAACCAGCGAAACGAACAGGCTGTTGGCGATCCACCAAAACCGCGTTACCGTCGCCCCGCACATCCTGCAGCGTTCAGATCAGAGAACATTAAGCAAATCAGATACTCCTACTCTTCTGTTCAGCTGCAAATCAGGCCAATCGTTCGGCCAGGCGGCCTTATTCCGCGACAAATTTAGGTCGCCGAGATCCCACCAGAGAGCACCGGTGCAGCAAGCAAGCTACTCCTACCACGACCACGACGACGGCTGACGAATCAACCTATCTTTGCAGCCAATGGCGTCAGGTCAAACTTGTTTAGTGGGGCCCCAAGAGATAAAACTAGCGGCCTACCGTGGACTAGAATCCTGGCTCCAGAAGAAACGAGGGAAAAGAAATGGGAGGAGGAGAATCCTGGGCTGGCTCGTAACTCCCAATTATTGGTGCGTCGTGCATTGCCAATTGCCACTGATTGCTGAGCTCGTCAGTGATGCCGTCACCCGTCAGCTCTGCATCTGCTATGCCACCACCTGAAAAGATGCCCTGAGTTTTTATTTAAGGCGATGGACGGCGACATAGACTGTGATCACTTGAAAAGTGCACTATGTAAAAAAAGATTCTCTGTCACATCAAACTTGTGATACATGGAGTATTAAATATGGATAAAATCAAAACTAATTGTACAGTTTGGTTGTACTTTGCGAGACGAATGTTTTGAGCCTAATTAGTCAATGATTGGACAATTATTACCAAATACAAACGAAATGCTACAGTGAATTTTGGCGCTCCAAAATTTGAAACTATACACAGCCATAGAATGGAATCCGTGCTCCCAGAAATGCACGCACGTCCCCAACCTAGCACTGTACGTATTTAGAGATAGTACTTCGTACAAACATCACTCGTGAGCAAATTGGGCATAGGCTAAGCAAGCTTGAAGCTTCCTGTCCTGTTTCATTTTCTTTTTTATTCCACTGGTTATTAAGCGAGAAATGGAAGAACATAACGCAACTTAGAAACACAGGGCCTGAGGGCCGGCAGCATGGGTTCAGAATTTCTAGTTGGGCCTTAACGAGGCCTAAAACAGCTCCTCCAACATGTCTGTTTCGAACTCGGCCCGGCGGCCATTCTTGACGGGCCTGGCGTCATGGTCCTGAAATGAATCAGGTTTCCACTCACCTCATTTCCATCCATGTCGAAAAAAGTTCATGTGACGTCCCTCAGGGCCCCAACTATCCCATAGGTCCGATTTATCTCCTTCAATAAAAAAACTAGATTTTTAGACTGTCTTATAACTTTTAAAATTGTCTGATTTGCGTTTACCTCTTGCACGACTTTAAAAGCGGTTATAGCTGTTGTGACGTTAGCCGTCCTACGTGTCACCACGTCAACTACGAGGAAGAGGAAGGTAAATCGAACTTTTACAATAGTGTGGATCAATTCGACTTTATCAAAAAAAATAGAGTGTCCAATTATTTTTCTAGAAAATATGAATTTAAAAACACTAGAATCTGGTTTCACCTTAGTAAAATAATAGAAAATTGTTTTAACTCGGTTTTATATTTTTTATAAAATCATGCTTCATGTTTTTGTTCTTGCTTAGAATTATTTGAATCTTATAAGAGCATGTAATTCGCCCATGGTACTTCCGCAAGGCCATCAGTTGCTTTTGGTTATATTATTATATGTAAAACAACAACACCTAGTCCTAATTTCTTAATTACTATTCACTCACAAGGGCACAATTTCTTAATTCCTATGTACTTGCATAGGCCTAAATTTTTCCAGACGTTTCCTTATATATATTATGCATACGTACTTGTTGTCTACTGTTCGGCTGATGGTTTTTGCGGTCGATAGGCCGGTTGATACTGTTTTGTTGTGAGAGAAAAAACATTGTACCATAATTGATAAGCTGGGCTGGTAAGTTCAAGCGAACATGGAAACATCTATGCAAGGGATCCACAGTCTCTTTCTATGCAGGGGATCCATAGTCTATTTCTATGCCTCCCAGCCAACACCCAATTTGTAGATAAAAAACTTTGACTCTTTGAAAATACGCGAGGGCGAAGTAATCAGAAAAGCCTAGAGGCTAAAAACTTCGACTCTCCGAAAATACGTGAGGGCGAAGCAATCCAAAAAGTCTAAGGGTCCAAACTTCGACCCTCTTACATGAGGGCAAAGCGATCCCAAAATCCTAAGGGCTCAAAACTTCGATCCTCAGAAAATACGTGAGGGCAAAGCAATCCGAAAAGCCTAAGGGCTCAAAACTTCAATCCTCCGAAAATATGCGAGGGCGAAGCAATCCGAAAATCCTAAGGGCTCAAGACTTCGAACCTCCAAAAATACATGAGGGCGAAGCAATCCAAAAGGCTAAGGGATCGAAACTTTGACTCCTAAAATACACGAGGGCGAAGCAATCCGAAAAGCCTAAGGCCTCAAAATTTCGACTCTCCGGAAATGCGCGAGGGCGAAGCAAACTGAAAAGCCTAAAGGCTCAAAACTTTGACCCTCCAAAAATACATGAGGGTGAGGCGAACCTTCAAAATATCTTCAATCTACTTTCTCTTGTACTACAGGTTCTAGTTCAGTTATTTTCTTCTGAGCCATACAAAGTTTTCTGAAGGCAACAACCTTCCATGTGAAAGCCCAAGTTTGGTTTTGGTAATTAATGACACCAAGTTGCTAATGCCATGTGTTAAGTGTTTTGAGTTAGGCATAAGCAACACATGTGATGAAGGTGTATGTGGCAAGGAGTGGTGGCCACAAGATCACAAAGAGATGGTGCATGGACATGAAATGATGATCATGGCGGAGATGCATATTAAATGATGGACATGATGATCAAGTGGAGGAGAATGATCTAAGAGCGCAAGGCAAAGGTATAACCATAGGGTTTTCCTTTTGCCGGTCTAAGATGAGTAGAGAAGTGATTGACCGGGATTAGGATACATAGCCGACTATCAAGAAGGGCAATCACGGTTAGCTCGGGAATCAAGTGCCACTAGATCAATGTATTGAGCATATGCATTAGGATCTAGTTGAAAGCTAACATAACGCCTTGAAAAATGTTTGTGAAATGCTAACACACTTGCACATGGTGGTGTACACTTGGTGGTGTTAGCAATTTGCGAAGGCGGTGGAGTTTAAGCGGTAGAGAAGGGTTTGGATTCCTCTCTCCCTCCCGCCGAGCTTGCGAGGCGGGATTCAGCGCTTTTTGGAGAAGTGAAACGCCTATTTTCTATTGCGCTGGAAGTCGGAAAAGAAACGGAGGCGAACGGAGGTCACTGTGGTGACCGGATGCTGCACCGGACGCTGTAACAGAACCGACCAAATTATAAGAGCACAAGTACAAAAACAAGCACCGAAGCGCTCAAATTTTCGAACTTGAGCCCATATAATCCCGGTAGTCAATCGAAACCACGAAGGATTTCAAACCAACTTGCTTACAACTAAGATCGCATCATTCAACACAACACACCATACGTTACATTTCACAAGTAGTTCCGAAATCCACTTACACACACGGAGTCACAAATTATTACAAACCAAGTTCATAAAGTAGCAGAAGCATAACACACACTAGTTGTTCAAATACTACTGCCAGTCTTACTGATCAACATCCAGCAAAAGCATTAAGGAAAGTACATAAAGGATGATCACGCCCGAGTGATCTAGTCTTCGTCACCCGTAGGGTGGAGACAGGTCTTGTAGAAGCCTTGGTAAAGCATATCATCTGCAACAGGAGGGAATAAACCCTGAGTACTGGAATGTACTCAGTTAGACTTACCCGTCAAAAACCAGAAATAAGATGACACCAAGGATTATGCAAAGGCTTTCATAAGTGGGCTAGCTGACATCACATTTTATAGAAAGGCATAAGTAATTGAAACTCTTTCAACCTGTACTAGCAGTTATTTTTAGCATTCACCTGTTATCTATCTTAGCACCTGTACTAAACATGCACTTGATTATAATCAAACAATTAATATCATTATATCCATAGCAGGTATAAATTGTGGCAACATTGTATCATTCACTTAACCATCTATTCAATTTAATGAGATCTACATTGCCGTTGCCCAAGTCAAGTGCTCACTAACCGGGAGCGACGGCGATTCGAATCGAATTCCTATCCAGCTGGAGGGGTATTTCTAACAATCACCGAGTCACGCCTGGTGACGGCTGCTCAGGTCACCTTTCATACAGTTCAGGAATCACGGGTGTAAGGTCCTAGATGGCTAGAGGGGGGTGAATAGCCTATAAAAAATTCTACAAATGACACTAAGCAAACTTGTTAGAATAACAAACGGCGTAAAGCGAGTTTTGCTTAGCCAAAGGTTGTGATGCAAGCCTCCTATCCACAAGTCTAGTAGATTATGATCTCTAGTTCACACAAGAGCTATGTCACTAATTTTACACTAGATAACAAGCTAACAACACTACTAGCAAAGCTACCACTAGAGCTACACAAGATAATCTAGTAAAAGTAAGTGCAATAGAGAGGATTGTGATTCTTATACCGACGGTGGAGTGAAGGTGTTGCCAATCACCAAGATGATATACAAACAATCAATATTGACAACAACACAATATGAAGACCAATCACCGGGAGACAAGAGACACAATATTTTTGTTCACCCGGTGTTCACTTGTGCACCGACAAGCTACGTCACCGGTTGTGTCGACCAACACTTAGATGGTTTCCCGGTGTGACCCTCAAGTCACTTGCCCCTCAAGGCACGCCCCACAAGGCACCGCAAGACACCACTCTCAAGTGAGGTAACTCAATGACACGCGCATTCCACTAGAGTTGCTTTTGGCGTCCCGCCGAGGAAAGCACAAGAACCTCTCACAATCAACCGGAGGTGGCCAAGAACAATCACCTTCTCTTGCCAACGCCTCCAACAATCTCCAAGCCGGCTAGGAGCGGTACTCTCCAAGAGTAACAAGAAATCCACCGGCTAAACCACCCACAGGTGCCACTAGATGCCCTCAAGCTATGCAATACACTTTGGGATCACTCAATCTCACTTTTGATTTGCAATCAAGCAAGAGAGATGAGTGGGAGGAGAAGCTTTAGCTCAAAGGATGCACAAGAGTGTTAGAAATGCCAAGCCCCCTCACCAAGGGCCAGCCAACGAGTATTTATAAGCATCCCATACAAATAGAGCCATTGCCACTCCACTGAGCGTTTTTCGGGACGACCGGACGCGCCGGTCGAAACTGACCGGACGCGCTTCACCGCGTCCGGTCGCCCTGCGCCGTCCACGTGTCCCTCGAATTCAAACGCGGCTGCCAGATCTTCCAACGGTCACTGCGCGCCAACGGTCAAACACGACAACCGGACGCGCAGCTCAAATGACCAGACGCGCCGATCGCACAGCGCCTGCGCATGTGACACATCGACCGGACGCGCTCCACGCAACGACCAGACGCGACAGTGCCAGCGTCCGGTTGGAGTCCAGTAAGCACCCTTCGCGACCGGACACGTCTGATCGCGTGTGACCGGACGCGCCACGCGTCCGCTCAGCCCTTCGCCACGCACTGTTCCTCTGGGTGCCCGACCGGACGCTCCGGTCCCGCGAGTGACCGGACGCGCCGGTTGCAAACCCTAGCCCGCGCGCCTGACTGCTGCACTGTACTGACCGGACGCGTCTGGTCAAACCGTGACCGCGTCCGGTGCAGCGTCCGGTCACCTCTGTGACCTCCGTTTGCCTCCGTTTCTTTTCTGACTTTCGGCGTAGTGGAAAATAGGTATTTCATTTCCCCGAAATCGCCTGAATCCCATGCTCACACGCTCGACGAGAGGGAGAGAGGAACCCAAACCCCTCTCTACCCGCAAACCACAGCGCGACCAAGGCCACCTTTGCAAATGTGCCAACACCATCAAGTGTACATCTCCATGTGCTTGTGTGTTAGCTTTTTCTCAATCATTTTCAAAGGTTTTCTAGTTAGCTCACTAGGCCCTACATACAATGCACTTCATGAATTCACCTAGTGGCACCCGTGCATCGAATAACCGATAAGACTTCCCCTCTTAATAGTTCGGCTATCGACCCTAAACCACTCACACCCTCTATGGTGTCTTGAGTGTAAAACAAAACGGCCCTATGGTTATACCTTTGCCTTGAGCCCATTTTATTTCTCCAAATGATATGATCCACTTCATATCATCACATGACCGTCTCGATCCATCGACCTTGACTTCACTTGCTCTTCACCGTTGCATCGGTCCATCGGCGCCAAGTCTTGCTCAAGCTTCACCATCGCATGGTCCTTCGCTTCGAAGCCTTGACTTGCCCTTCACCTTCACAGCCGGTCCATCGAGCCAAGCTTCATCTTGGTCTTTACCATTTTGGTCATATGAGTCAATGTCATGTCTCATATTCAATGACCACCTTTATCTAAATCATCCACTTAGATACAAAGGTTAGTCCTAGGTTTCATCAATTAGCCAAAACCAAACTAGGGACTTTCAATCTCCCCATTTTTGGTAATTGATGACAACCCTCACAAAGATGATTTTGATAATAAAAGTTTTGAACTTGTCATACTTGTCCAATCATTTTGCTCATAAGTAAAGTTTGGACAATTATCACAAGCTCAGTTTTGGTAGCATTAGTTCTCCCTACATATGTGCATAGAGTTTGGATTGAAAGCTTTGCACATATGCATGGATAGAAGTGTTGAGAGAGTAATTCTACCAAAATGATGCTGAAGTGTAAGAAATGGACCTTTGAAGCGTGATACCAATCGGAGTTGCCTTTTACACCATCCTTAGCATCATGAAGTAACTAGACATCCATCAAAACTCAAGAACCCCGTGAGATCAACATTATATGTAAGGTTCTTGGACCAACTTGTAAAGCTTTAGGCAGTCTAGATACCACATGTAAACTATTCCTATGCATGCTAGTAGATCATTTCATCATCCAAGTTATATACTAGCATTGCACCACACAAGCATGTATATTGAATTTAAATACATGTGCAGTGAGCAAGTCATATGAAAATACACAAGCAAATGCAACAACTTTGTTTATGAGCTTGCTCCCCCTACTTGTGTGCATCAAAAAGTTTATTTACCCCTTTATCATGTTGAATCATCTTTTTCTCTCCCCCTTTGTCAACAACTTACCCAAAAATGGGATCAAATTGTGGAGAGAAGAAAAAATGTTTGATGGAGTAGGTTAAGATTTATCAAATTCGGTTCAACCTAGAACACTTGCCAAAGATATTTAATTCGATTTGAACCAAAGACAAGCTTCTTCACACCTCATAATAAGGGTTATCTTGCCTATGTTGAATTAAATACTTATAGCAAATCTTCTAGATTCAACACTAGGTGTGCAAACTCACAAACATGTCATATGCCACCACTAGATCAAAACAAACATAGAGACAATAGTGGTAACATATATCCATCAAATTCATTTGATTTAACATGAATGCTCATGCATACCACTTATTATGTCTACATGCTCTAGCAAGTCCTTAGCATAGGATGAATGACATGTCAATCAACTTTACCTTGCAATGTCGAAGGAGAGGCATGTCAATAAGTGGATGGGGTGCATTCAACTCATTTTGAGAAATCAAGAATGTTCAACTCATTCCTTAGCTTGCAAAACCTCTTTTCATCAAGTGGCTTAGTGAGAATATCGGCAAGTTGATCATCGGTGCCAACACTTTCAATGGCAATATCTCCCTTTTGTTGATGATCTCTAATGAAATGATGCCTTATGTCAATATGCTTTGTTCTTCCATGTTGAACCGGGTTTTGTGTCATCTTGATTGCACTTTCATTATCACATAGCAATGGCACATTCTTGAAGTTGAGGCTATAATCCTTTAAAGTTGATTTCATCCATAGTAATTGTGCACAACAACTCCCCGCACTCACATATTCGGCTTCAGCGGTAGAGATTGCCACACTATTTTATTTCTTTGAGGACCATGACACAAGTGATCTTCCAAGTAATTGACATGTGCCACTTGTGCTCTTTCTATTGATCTTGCAACCCCCATAGTCGGAGTCCGAATATCTAATCAATTCAAACTTTGACCCCTTGGGATACCATAGTCCAACATCTCTTGTTTGCTTCAAGTACCTCAATATTCTCTTTGCGGCCGTGAGATGACTTTCTCTAGGTGAGGCTTGATATCTAGCACACATGCAAACACTAAACATGACATCCGGCCTTGATGCGGTGATATAGAGTAGACTTTCAATCAAAGATCGATATTCCTTTTGATTCACCATTTTGCCATCAAGATCACTATCCAAATTGCCATTTGTATCCATTGGAGTTGAAATTGACTTTGCATCTTGCATTCCAAACTTCTTCAACATGTCCCTTATGTATTTCCCTTGACTCACAAATGTTCTATTCTTCAATTGCTTGACTTGGAGACCAAGGAAGTAGCTAAGTTCACCAATCATAGACATTTCAAACTCTTTGGCCATCATAGTACCAAATTCTTCACAATAAGCTTGATCAGTTGATCCAAAGATGATGTCATCAACATATATTTGCACTATGAATAGATCATTTCCAATCTTCTTGGTGAATAGAGTTGTATTAACCTTGCCCATCTTGAATCCCTTAGAGAGAAGGAAATTCCTTAGCCTCTCATACCATGTTCTAGGTGCTTGCTTTAAGCCATATAAAGCCTTCTTCAACTTATACACATGGTTGGGTTTCTTGTCATCTTCAAATCCAGGCGGTTGCTCAACAAAGACTAACTCATTGATAATCCCATTGAGAAATGCACTTTTGACATCCATTTGATATAGTTTGATGTTGTGTGCACAAGTATAAGCCAATAGAATCCTTATTGCCTCCAATCTTGCCACGGGAGCATATGTCTCATCATAGTCAAGACCTTCAACTTGAGTATAACCTTGAGCAACTAGTCTTGCTTTGTTTCTTACTACAATGCCATCTTGATCTTGCTTGTTTTTAAATACCCACTTGGTTCCAATCACATTGTAGTCATTTGGCCTTTCTACCAACTCCCAAACATCATTTCTTGTGAAATTGTTAAGCTCTTCTTGCATAGCCATGATCCAATTGGCATCCCTCAAAGCTTCTTCTATCTTCTTTGGTTCTATGGTTGACATAAATGATGCATGCTCACAAAACATAGTCAATCTTGATCTTGTTTGCACACCACTTCTAATATCACCAATAACACTAACAATGGGGTGATCTCTTGCAACATGTTGTGGTTGGAGTACTTGCACTTGATTGCTTGAGCTTGGTTGATCACTTGATGTATCTCGATGAGAAGAACTAGCACCATGATCTTGCACTTGAGAGTCACTAGCTAGCTTGAATGGAGAATTTAGCACTTGATCTTTATCATCATCTTGAATATCAATTACTTGCTTTTCTCTAATGTCCCCAATGTCCATGTTCTTCATTGCTTCCACTAATTGAGTTCCACCAATATCATCTAGATTCTCTTCTTCATCTTGTGACCCATTGGTTTCATCAAATTACACATCATGGACTTCTTCTAGAATGCCACTTGAGTTGTTCCAAACTCTATAAGCTTTGCTTGTAGTTGAATAACCAAGTAGGAACCCCTCATCACATCTCTTGTCAAACTTCCCTAATCTAGTGCCTTTCTTCAAGATATAACATTTGCAACCAAACACCCTAAAATAAGAAATATTGGGCTTTCTTCCATGAAGTAGCTCGTATGGGGTCTTCTCTAGCAATGGATGACAATATAGTCTATTGATGTAGTAGCAAACGGTATTGATTGCTTCATCTCAAAATAATTGTCTCACATTGTACTCATGAAGCATTGATCTAGCCATATCAAGCAATGTTCTATTCTTCCTCTCAACTAGGCCATTTGATTGTGGAGTGTACTTGGCCGAGAATTGATGTCCAATGCCATAATGATCACAAAGTTCTTCAATTCTTGTATTCTTGAACTCACTTCCATTGTCACTTCTCACTTTCTTGATTCTAATCTCAAACTCATTGTGAACTCTAGTGAGAAATGTCTTGAAGGTGTCAAACACTTCACTTTTGTCACTAAGAAAGAATACACATGTGAATCTTGTGAAATCATCCACTATGACAAAGGCATACTTGTTGCCGCCTATGCTCGTGTATGTTGTTGGTCCAAATAGATCCATGTGCATCAAATCAAATGCTTTGCATGTGCTCATTGTACTCTTCTTTAGATGTGAGCTTTCAACTTGCTTCCCGGCTTGACATGCACTACAAAGCTTATTCTTCTCAAATTCAACATCTTTCAACCCATTGACAAGATTGTGAGTTGTAAGCTTCCTTCTATGCCAAAGCCAACCCATGCTTGATTTAGAAATTAAGCAAGTTGTCAAAGAAGTTTCTCTAGCATTGAAGTCAACTAGGTAGAGATTCTCATATCTAAAACCCTTGAATGCCACATTTGAACCATCCACACTAATAACTTCCACATCATCAACCCCAAAGATGCATTTGTAGCCTAGATCACATATTTGTGCCACGGATAGAAGATTGAAATCTAAGCTTTCAACTAGCAACACATTGGAGATACTCATGTCATTTGATATTGCAATCTTGCCCAAGCCAATAACCTTGCCTTTCTTGTTATTGCCAAATATGATAGAATCAACACCACTATTATTGTCATTGATTGAGTCAAGCATTCTTGATGTACCGGTCCTGTGTTGAGTGCACCCACTATCAATAATCCAATGCCTTCCTCCGACTTTGTAATTGACCTAAAATCAAGTCAATGAAGCTTAGGTACCCACTTTTGCTTGGGTCCTTGTAGGTTAGTAACTAAGCTCTTTGGTACCCAAATAGCCTTCTTCTTTGGGCCCACATTTGGTGTACCAATAAACTTAGCTTGTACACCCTTCACACTCTTGGTAATCACATAGCAAGAATCAAAAGATATAGCATTAACAAGGTTCTTGGTTTGGTTCTTTTTATTGCAATTATGCTCTAGGTGCCCAACTTGCTTGCATCTATTACAAAACCGACCATTGCCCTTCACAAAGCTAGGCTTAGGAGTTGCAAAGGCCGACTTGCCTTTCTTGGGAGTGTAGCCCAATCCCTCTTTGTTAAGAGAGAATCTTTGGCTACCCAAGCACTTAAGCAAGTGGGCCTCACCACCATAGGCCTTGCCTAGGGCGTGAGTGAGCTCATCCACCTCTCTCTTTAGAGTCTCATTCTTAACCATTAGTGAGGCATCAAAAGTGAAACCATCACTAGTAGTGGAGGTAGAGTTGGTGGTGGTGGATGAAGAGCTACAAGAAATGTTAGCATTTGACATGATGATAGGTTCATTAAAGGATTCATCAATTATATCACATGTAACACCTATATCACATGATACAACAACCTCCTTCTTTGCTTATTGCTCAAGTAGCTGTAACACCCTAAAATTTGCTTATTTGAAAATAGAGCTAAAATGATTTAATTATGAATGTTTTGTGCTCATGAAACATAGTAAAACAAAATTTTCATTGAATTAAAATTCAACTTAGGATGTAGCAACATTGTTGTGCATACATGCTAATGCATTTGTGTTTTTGTATTGTTTGGTTTTGACCAAAGATCAAAATGAATTCAAGTTGTTTTTTTAAATGCGTTTAGGTCGATTTTCCTTCTCTGATATACATATATCATTTTTCTACAATCAAATTCCTTGTTTCTCATCCGCCATTCAACCTCTACAAACCTCTTGGAAATTTTTCGACTTTTTATGTAGCTTGTTTCTATTTATTTGTGAGCATAATCTAATTTTTAGATGCTCTAAAATATCTTATCATGAGCTCCAAATACTTTATTTGGGTTCCTCATGTTTCATAATGTCTCTGGAAAATTTGCCCGAATTTTCGGAGCTTTCGGAGTATTTTTCGCGGCTTAAATAATAATTCTGGACTTTTCTGAAATTATTTTATCCATGAAAATAATTAATTCCGAAAATAATAAATCTCTTATTTTCCCCAACGCTCAAAGCCCATGTGCAATAATCCTAGTAAATCTCAAAGGCCCATACATTTATTTACTAATGGGCTTAAATGATTACTTAGGCCTATTAGCGGAGGTGGATGGTGCAACGTCAATTAGCACCATATCGTTAGTTGACATAGAGGTGGAGAGTTTTCCTCCATATATATATATATATGTACCTACCCCTTGGGCAAAGCACACCAAAACTACCGTAGAGAAGCCCCTAGTTTGAGAAATCTCTCATGTAGTAAAATATAATTTTCTCTCTTCTTGTCACCGTCGGCAGCCCTATCTCTCGCTCTCTGTTCTGCGTTCGGCTTCGCCAAAGCGGCGCCGTGATCCCGGGCCGCTGAGCCTCGTCGTCGTCTTCCTTGACAGGAAGCAGCCTCAGCCCAGCGTCGCCTCCCTCCGTCCGTGCGAAGTGCCGAGGTGAGAATATTATCACGTTCCCAATCATTCTGATTTTCTCTTTTAGAACTCATCTCAGGGCCGTGCCCCATGGGCGTGCAGGCCGTTCGCTCGTACAGGGCTCCAAATTCCGAGGGGCCCTAAAAACTATGACCTGACCCTATTGACTTCAAGATTAGCGTGTCTCTTGGTATTCAGCACTCGATGAATTCATCTACACCCATCCGTCTCCCTCTGGCTCTCCCGTCTAGGTTTCTCCGTCTCCCCGATAAGCAAGCAAGCCAACGCTGGGTAACTGAATCTCCGTCGGCAAGATGCCCTAAAGATCTGAAATCAGAAGGTACTAATTGCAATAAATTGGTATTTATCAATGGAAACATTTCTTTGTCTTAATCAATACAATAACTACTACTAATTGCAGTAAGTTGGTGCATAATTGTTGTGCTGTGCAAAGCACTCACGTAGTCACGTCCGACAAAAATCTCAAATTATTACTACTCACAAGCCAACAAGGTTGCCTACAGACGTGCTGCTAGCCTAGCTCGCGCCGCCTCGCGTCCAGAGCTGTAGCTCCGCCGCGATCCTAGATAGCCGTCGCTGCCGTACGTGCTCGCCGTTTGCTGCTCCAGCGGCGCCGTGCTCAACCCACAGTTGGGACGAGAGCGCAGCCACCTGTGCATGCATGTGCAAGAAAACGCAGCCATGTCGAAGCATTGATCGATTCCTTGCTAGCTTGATGACGCCATCATGATGTCATATAAACATTATGACCGTTTTCCTTTAGAAAAACAAATCCCGAAATACAATAAAAATATGTATACACATATAATCTTGTTTAGGTCGTATCATTTATGTTTTAATTCTGTTTCGAGTCATTCCAGTTGCATTAGATTTGCGTCATCGCGCTCTATGCAATTTATCATGTCACTTGATTATAAATTTATTAATTATAAATAGTGATTAGATTAATATATTTATTTAATAGCTTACCAATTAAAAGCAATCTAATTTTAACTCAGTTCTTGTTGCGTTACGACCGTGCCGACCATAAACTACAGGTTAGGGATGATGTTTACCATGTCACATGTATTTTTCCATGTATAGTCAAATATTAAATTGTTTAATATGCATGTAACCAGTTTTCCAAATTAAAAGCAACATAGGTGATGTACTTAAAGATTTTTCTATACAAATATTAATATGATTAATTGCTACATAAATGCATTCTTAATTTCTTATTACTTAGTTTAAACAAGTTGTATATATTAGGCACTATTAAGTATGCACGTGTCTCTTTTCATATTGCGAACTTTAAGTTGAACTTGCTTAATCCCTACGGCAATATTTATAAAACAAGATTGGTCTTAACTCAGCTTGGAATTAGAATATAATTTAAGTAATCTGAGTTAATAACTATCACGTGGTTTTTATTCAATTAAGATAATTAAGCGTGTAATTGTTTCTTTTATAATATAAACTCTCGGTAGTTGTTTCTTTTCCTTCGTAGTTCCGTTATCGGCGTTTCTTATGTTCTTGTGACCGTAGCCGGTAGTTCTCTTTTAGTACGATGTTTTATCTTGTGTGGTGTATTGTTCTTAGTTGTCCCTATTTGTTTGCTTGTATGCCTGTTAGTGTGCTGGGTTGCTATGATCTATGAGTAGAAGAAAGACTATTCGTGAGCGTCGAACATCCGAAGATGAAGACCAGAAGCTGAGTGCCAGAAGTTGCAAATGAAAGATTAAGTTGAGGTTTTTCAGAGCAAGTTGCTTTGGGCATAAAGCAAGTTCTAAGGCAAGTATAGCATGAGATCATCCTTGTTTCCTATTCACCTTTAATACACTTAATTCATGTGCATGTGTCTACCTTGTTACTACTAAGGATATCCTAACTTTTGTATCTTTTACCTTGACACCCATGGGACATTGTATTGGGTAGTATTTACGCTAGTGCTCAAGATAAATAACCATGATCTGTAACTTGACTAATGGTATATGCAATAAACATTTAAAAGATGCTTTAAAGCAACATGTCTCAAGAGGGCTAGAGCATATTTGGTTGTTTTTATGGTGCTCTAGTTTCTCTCCTTAAGGACTTATCTGTAAGCGAACATTCGGGACTTACAGTACAACTGTGAGGGCTATATGGCTCTGGCTTTAGTCAAGTATGAGGACCTTTTCTAGTTTGTTAGTGGTAACCTTCATGGCGTAAGAATGGCTTGACGAATCGGGTATAGTGCGGCCTCTGTCCTTATGTGTATAGGCTGCGCGTCATTGTGCCATTTGGAAGGGGGGCTCTACATCTGTTTGCCGAGTGAATCTAATGGCCCTAACTTGTTAGATGAACCTTTGAAAGACTTCATAGTGAACCCTGCCGACCTTCCTTGGAAGTGGGTCAAGAGATTAGCTACCTCGGGCGAAAGGGTAAATCACGACTCACAGTGAAAGTGTACAACCTCTGCAGAGTGTAAAACTGTTATAACAGCCGTGCTTACGGTCACGAGTGGCCTTGGACCCTTACAGAATAAATGATGAACACTGATGATAATGATAATACTGATGATATTGATGCTCACTAATGATTATTGTTTCTTGCTATACATTATTCTCGTTTACATGATCATGAGGTTATTTGGGCTTATGGTAAACTTGGTGCTACTCAAATGCTAAAAAGATGACTCACTAAAAGCTATTGCAGTAAACCCGTGTCAAACCTTTTGAGCCTCATGAACCCCATGATATATTTGTTGAGTTCGACATGGACTCACTCTTGCTATTTCCCACACCTCAGGATAGTCTCTGGAGTTTTTAGGCTTATGATCAACCAGTCAGTTTGTTCCTGGAGTGAAGTCTACACCCGGTGTTCGGAGTTGTCTTTCCGCTGTGTTGCTCTCTAAGGTATATTTTATACTATTGAGTTATGTATATTAAGCATTTGTCTCTTGATATTACACTTATCTGCGGCTATATGTGAGATTTGACTTCTTTATTTCACATATAGTGTATGTCTGGTTTTGTCCTTAAAACCGGGTGTGACAGTAGCAATGAGTGAGCCTTTTCAAGCTTGGAATGAGCCTTACCAAGATCCTCATGGTCTTCCACTAGACTCTCATGAGTGGTCTTAAGCTCACTAAGGACTTTCTCGAGTATTGCTACTTTCATTGAAAGCTTCTTACACTCCTTGTCCTTGGCAATAGCTATGTCTCTAGTTTGTTGCATTAAGTCATATAGTTGTTCTTTAGTTGGTTCATCATCATCCTTTTCATTTTCATTATCACTATCATGAACATATTCCATTTCACTTTCGTTATCACTCTCATCATATAATACCTTAGTTTCCTTGGCCATGAGGCATGAAGAGGATGAACCAAATAGTGATGGCTTCTTGTTGATAGCAATAGAAGCAAAAGCCTTGTTAGATGATGATTCTTCATCCTCTTCTTCATCACTTTCCTAAGTGACCACATAGGCACCATTTTTGCCTTTCTTGAATGCCATCTTGGCTTCTCTCTTCTTCTTCTCGAACTTGTCCCTCTTGTTATTCTTCTTCTTGTCATAGGGACATTCGGCTTGAAGGTGTTCGGTGCTATCACAATTGAAGCACTTCCTTTGTTGCTCATTTCTTTTGAAGTTGTCATTTCTCTTCTTAAAGCCTCTTCTCTTGATGAACATGTGACCCATCTTCTTGACTACAAGAGCAAGTGCCTCATCATCAATTTCAAATTCTCCATTTTTATTGTTGTCTTCTTCTTCTTCAATGATGGTAGCTTTGCCCTTGGAGGAGGTGGCCTTGAATGCCATGGTCTTCTTCTTCTTCTCATCTTCCACCTTCTCCTTGTCATCAACATCTTGATCATATTTGTCATAGGTCAATACTTCACCAAGCAAATCATTAGGCTTCATTGCTTCAAGCCCATCTCTTTGCAACATCATGATCAACATCTTGAATCTTCTAGGTAAGCTCAATAAGAACTTGTGACAAAAATCTTGATCTTGAGTTTTGTGCCCTAAGCTCTTGAGATCATTGACTATCACTTGCAATCTATGAAACATTTCAATGATTGTTTCATCATCCTTTTTCTTGAAGTTCTCAAACTCACTCTTGAGCCCATATAGCTTGACACTCTTCACAACCTTAGTGCCTTCATATGTCTCACTCAACCTTGTCCATACTTCACTAGCCAATTCCAAATCCTTGATGCCCTCAAACACTTTTGTGTCAATACCATTGTAGAGTGTATTGAGAGCCATTCTATTGCATGTTCTATTTGCTCTATCCTCATCGGTGAGATGATCGGGATCAATGATAGCAAAATCATTCTCGGTGACTTGCAATACTCTCTCATGAATAGAACCAAGGTACATTGTCATTTTTCTCTTCCAATGAGCAAAAGAACTAACACCATCAAAGAACGGTGGCTTGCCCCCAACATGATTGAACACAATTTGAGCTATTTTTCACACCGAATGATGTTAAGCCTTGATTAAAACGGTGACCACGGCTCCGATACCACTTGTAAGGTCCTAGATGGCGAGGGGGGTGAATGGCCTATAAAAAATTCTACAAATGACACTAAGCAAACTTGTTAGAATAACAAACGGCGTAAAGCGAGTTTTGCTTAGCCAAAGGTTGTGATGCAAGCCTCCTATCCACAAGTCTAGTAGATTATGATCTCTAGTTCACACAAGAGCTATGTCACTAATTTTACACTAGATAACAAGCTAACAACACTACTAGCAAAGCTACCACTAGAGCTACACAAGATAATCTAGTAAAAGTAAGTGCAATAGAGAGGATTGTGATTCTTATACCGACGGTGGAGTGAAGATGTTGCCAATCATCAAGATGATATACAAACAATCAATATTGACAACAACACAATATGAAGACCAATCATCGGGAGACAAGAGACACAATATTTTTGTTCACCCGGTGTTCACTTGTGCACCGACAAGCTACGTCACCGGTTGTGTCGACCAACACTTAGATGGTTTCCCGGTTGACCCTCAAGTCACTTGCCCCTCAAGGCACGCCCCGCAAGGCACCGCAAGACACCACTCTCAAGTGAGGTAACTCAATGACACGCGCATTCCACTAGAGTTGCTTTTGGCGTCCCGCCGAGGAAAGCACAAGAACCTCTCACAATCAACCGGAGGTGGCCAAGAACAATCACCTTCTCTTGCTAACGCCTCCAACAATCTCCAAGCCGGCTAGGAGCAGTACTCTCCAAGAGTAATAAGAAATCCACCGGCTAAACCACCCACAGGTGCCACTAGATGCCCTCAAGCTATGCAATGCACTTTGGGATCACTCAATCTCACTTTTGATTTGCAATCAAGCAAGAGAGATGAGTGGGAGGAGAAGCTTTAGCTCAAAGGATGCACAAGAGTGTTAGAAATGCCAAGCCCCCTCACCAAGGGCCGGCCAACGAGTATTTATAAGCATCCCATACAAATAGAGCCGTTGCCAGTCCACTAAGCGTTTTTTGGGACGACCGGACGCGCCGGTCGAAACTGACCGGACGCGCTTCACCGCGTCCGGTCGCCCTGCGCCGTCCACGTGTCCCTCGAATTCAAACGCGGCTGCCAGATCTTCCAACGGTCACTGCGCGCCAACGGTCAAACACGACGACCGGACGCGTAGCTCAAATGACCGGACGCGCCGATCGCACAGCGCCTGCGCACGCGACGCATCGACCGGACGCGCTCCACGCAACGACCGGATGCGATAGTGCCAACGTCCGGTTGGAGTCCAGTAAGCACCCTTCGCGACCGGATGCGTCCGATCGCGTGTGACCGGACGCGCCACGCGTCCGCTCAGCCCTTCGCCACACACTGTTCCTCTGGGTGCCCGACCGAACGCTCCGGTCCCGCGAGTTGTAACACCCCGGTGTTACGCAAGCATTAGCATTGCAATCATGAGCATACCATGTCATTGTATTATAATCATATGTAGTTAGAGGGTACCTTTAGTGAAATCAAAGTTTGGAAACTAGTATTACATAACATGTTGTGATAATCCCACACTAAATGTGCTAGTTATATTAAGCAAACTTGTGCAACTATAAAATTTGGATCACCTAGAATTATTGGTGAAATTTTTGGAGCAGCTTAATTACCCAAAGTTTTGTCAAAAACTTGTTTTAAAAATGTTATTTAAAAATAGTCAAAAACCCTCCCTAATTAGCTTTTATTCTCCAATTCAAAATCTGTAAGAATTTTGAGATTGGCCCCTTAATAAAAGTTGTAGGAAATCAAATTCTAAACAACTTTCATTTTTGGGCCATTTTCAGAAAAGGTCATTTGCTTGCCCAAATTTGAATTTGAAAACTGCAAATAGATTTTTATTTGAATTTCTCTGGAAAATAAAAAGGAAAAACAATTTTCAGCGCTAGCAGGCCGCCGCCACCCTTTCGGCCTGTCGGCCGAAGCGGCCCACGCCTCCCCGCGCGCGCGCGCCCGCGCAGCGCAGCGGCCCGGCCCGCGTCCGCGCGGTCGTCTCCTTCTCCCGCCCGCTCGCGCGCCTCGCTGTACGCCGCGGCAGACCGCGCTCGCCGCGTGTCGTCCATGCGCCGTCGAAGCCGACGTGCGTCGCCTTCGCCCTGCCGTCCCGTCAGCTCAGGCGAGATCAAATCGCCTGGCTGACCCCCTCCTCGCCCCCTCACTCGCACTCCTGCTCCTCATCCGCTCCCCCTCTCCAAGAACCGAGCGGGCGAGCGGCTCACCGCCACGAGCTCCACCTCCGCCCCCTCGTTCCGGTGACGACCGTCCACCACCACCAAATCACTCTTGCACAAAGCTCTGCCGCCCCCTTTCCTCCTCTGAACAAGCTTCGTTGTCCCCTTGCTCACTCCGGTAGGGCACCGATTTGCCTTCCTCGCCGCGCCACTATGAACGGAGCCACCACGCTCGCGCTCCGGTCACCGGCACCTCCGCCCACCCCCTTGTCTCTCAACCGCGCTTGCGTGTTCACTGTTTTCCCGTGGCCGTATTGCGCACTTTGCCTCGCTCGCTCGGGCACGGAAGCGGCCGCTGGCCGTCGGCGGCCACCGCACCGCCGCGGTGTCGAGCACCGGCTCGGCCGCGTGCTGTCCTCGCTCGCCCGCGGGTGACGCGGGTGACGCGGGTGACTGGGCCGGCCTGCTCCAACAAGAGCCGGCCCGTTTTCTTTCTCCCGCACGCGCGTGCCTTTGGGCTGAACCGGACCGGGCCGTTTGCCCCGCACTGTGTCGGCCCGTTTTCAAAAAGATGATTCCAGTTTTCTTTTCTTTTATTAATTAGAAATAAAAATGCTTTAGAAATTGTTTGTGTGATTAAATTAGCTCCAAAAATTGTGAAATAAATTTTTATGAGCTCCTTAGAAATAGATCTACCATTTAAAAATATTGCATTCAAATGTTGCACTACTTTTCTGTAGGGTTTTTATTGAACCTTGAAAATTGCTGTTTTCTTGTTAAATGTGTAGTAAATTGTAGAAAATTCAGAAAAATATGATTCCAAGTTTGTTAGTCTTGTTGTGCCATGTGCTTGTTAGGAAAAATATGTATCTTGCATGTTTAGTAGAAAATTTTTGAGGTGTAGTTTAAGTGTTCTTCATTGCTAATAATTGCTATTTTTGTTGAATAGGAAAATATGAATAAAACATGCAAGTAATAATTTTTGTACAGTGATTATTTACTGAGTAGAATCTAGGAAAAATGAGAAATCTGTTGTTTGATACTTTTCATAGTAGAAAGTATTTTATACTCCTTTTAGGCCCTAGATTTGCTATTTTTGTGTAGGTAGTTCTAGTACTCAAATTGCAATAAAACTTTTGTGATATGCGAGAATACCTGTTAGTCATCAATAGTAATTTTATTAGATTTTTCTGAGATACCAAAATAAGTGTTTCTGTTCAAGCATGGTACTAACTAGGGTTTAAATTCACCCTTTTATGTAAGATTAGTTGGTAAACTTTGCTTTGGTGTATCTTTGAAGCATCTTAAGGGTAAAGGTGCCTTTGCATGGTAGAGAATAGTGGTGATAGTTTATGAGTACATGTTCTTGGATGATGTAGACTACCTTGTAGAAGAGTCGTAAGTTCCACTTAATCCAAATAAAGTAACATGCTCATCTACATCTCATTCATCAGCATCATCTCATGTCATCCCTGCAATGCACCTAGGCATGAGCACTTATGTATCTGCATCATACAGGATTGCAGGAAGTGACCCCGGTAGGAGTTCCCAAGGACCCGGAAGATCAGTCCGAGGTGCAAGAGCAGGAGGCGACCGAAGCCGAAGAGGAGGTCGGTGAAGATCTTCCAGAGTGCCCCGACCACCGTCCGAGCTCTTTTGAGAGAGGCAAGCCCCGAAGCATTTCTCTCCCGGTTTGCAAATATTTTATTAAATGCTTTACTTAATTGATGCATTACGTTTAGGAGTTGTTTGCAACCGTTGCTGCATTATACCTTGATTACCCTTGCTCTACCATATCCTTGTTACCCTGGTATTCGCAGTCAAGAAATGCTTAGTTTGCTTAGACCGGTAGAAGTCGGGTGATTGCCTGTCACCTGCGAGCCATAGGTGGTTACCTGGATCTGTTTGAAAAAGTATGTCATATGAGGATAACTAAGTGTCGAATTGAATTTGAGATCGGACGGAGACTTGCAGAGTTTCGGACTGTAGTGTTTTCCGTCTGTGTCGATTAAGGACCGACCGTTGTTGGGCCTCGAGTCATGTTGAATGCATGCCTCACATTTAGCTGGCCGAATAAAGTACCTTTCGACCGCGAAGCTGGGAGATTATTCGGGCCGAGTGGATTGCCCGCAACGCACTGTATCAGAGCAGTAGTGGCAGGAAACGGGGGCGCGATGATAAGGCCAAAGGGCAGTCGAGCGGCCCCCGGGTACATATGGTTCCTGGCAAGCTCGCGACTTTACCTGAATAGTTGACTCGGTGACCAATACCTCACTTTAGCGGGTGAGGGAGGTTTGTGTGAGGAATAACTTACCAGTTGGTTAATAATCGATTCGAATCGCCATCGTTCACTGGATAGTGAACACTTGACTTGAGCTACTTCATCATAGTAATATTGATGAAACACTTGGATAATTATGTGGAATATGACATGGTAACTATTGTTAATGATTATCGGTAATCCTTACTTGCTTAATTACATGTTACTCTAGCACAGATGCAAACCTAGTTGACAGGTTAATAAAGATTAACTTATCGCATGCCTTTTTGGGAAAAGAATTGTTAAGTTGAATATGCTTTTCTTGCAAATGAGTCAGCTACCCCACCAAAAATCCTGTCATGATCCTTGGTGTCATTTTATTTTCGGTTCTGTCGGGTAAGTCTAGCTGAGTACCTTCTCGTACTTAGGGCTTTGTTCCCACTCGTTGCAGATGGGCAGATGTATTACGGCTACTGTATCAACTGCCTCTATCCTGCGATGGGCGAAGCTTAGGACCAAGGGCAATGGTCATTCACTACTTCTCGTCTGATGCTTTTGCTAGAGATGATCATAAGCTGGCACTTTATTTCAAACACTGTGTGTGTATGGTTTGGACTACTGCTTCCGCTACTTACATTTGAACCTGGTTTGTAATAACTATGTTTAAACTCTGATATATTTTGTGCCGTGAACTTTTATGTAACTTATGACGGTGACCGCTGGACTTATTACAATCTTGGCTGTTATGTGAACTGGTTTGAAATCCGTCGTGATTTCATGGACTACCGGGTTATACGGGCTTAAGTTTGTTAAATTGTCCGCTCGTTGGATGATTTTCCTACTTAATCCCGTATAATTGGGCGGTTCTGTTACACGAGTGACCGGACGCGCCGGTTGCAAACCCTAGCCCGCGCGCCTGACTGCTGCGCTGTACTGACCGGACGCGTTCGATCAAATCGTGACCGCGTCTGGTGCAGCGTCCGGTCACCTCTGTGACCTCCGTTCGCCTCCGTTTCTTTTCCGACTTCCGGCGTAGTGGAAAATAGGCATTTCATTTCCCCGAAATCGCCTGAATCCCATGCTCGCACGCTCGGCGAGAGGGAGAGAGGAACCCAAACCCCTCTCTATCCGCAAACCACAGCACGACCAAGGCCACCTTTGCAAATGTGCCAACACCATCAAGTGCACATCTCCATGTGCTTGTGTGTTAGCTTTTTCTCAATCATTTTCAAAGGTTTTCCAGTTAGCTCACTAGGCCCTACATGCAATGCACTTCATGAATTCACCTAGTGGCACCCGTGCATCGAATAACCGATAAGACTTCCCCTCTTAATAGTTCGGCTATCGACCCTAAACCACTCACACCCTCTATGGTGTCTTGAGTGTAAAACAAAATGGCCCTATGGTTATACCTTTGCCTTGAGCCCATTTTATTTCTCCAAATGATATGATCCACTTCATATCATCGCATGACCATCTCGATCCATCGACCTTGACTTTACTTGCTCTTCACCGTTGCATCAGTCCATCGGCGCCAAGTCTTGCTCAAGCTTCACCA
Source organism: Saccharum hybrid cultivar R570 (assembly GCA_038087645.1). Classification (NCBI taxonomy): domain Eukaryota; kingdom Viridiplantae; phylum Streptophyta; class Magnoliopsida; order Poales; family Poaceae; genus Saccharum; species Saccharum hybrid cultivar. The sequence continues at coordinate 16,417,489 of JAQSUU010000534.1, read as the reverse complement.
TCGCATGGTCCTTCGCTTCGAAGCCTCGACTTGCCCTTCACCTTCACAACCGGTCCATCGAGCCAAGCCTCATCTTGGCCTTCACCATTTTGGTCATATGAGTCAATGTCATGTCTCATATTCAATGACCACCTTTATCTAAATCATCCACTTAGATACAAAGGTTAGTCCTAGGTTTCATCAATTAGCCAAAACCAAACTAGGGACTTTCAGCGGGTCCGAATGATGTCGTGTCCCCAAGGGCGACACTCTGCCAGGTGATAGGGACTCTAACCCCCCTTGGTCTCACGCCAATGTCCCCAAGCACATCATTTCTCTCCTCCAAGATGCAACCCACCATTCGATTCCCGGCCTGAACCATACTACTCGACTTCGCTGTCGGAACAACTTATCCGGCCAACTACTCGACTTCGCAGTTTGGTGAGGACAATACACAGATGTTCAGCATGTTCTTCCTCATTTTTAGAATATATCAAGATGTCATCAATAAACACCACCACAACCTTCTCGTACTCAGGGCTTTGTTCCCACTCGTTGCAGATGAGCAGATGTATTACGGCTACTGTATCAACTGCCTCTATCCTGCGATGGGCGAAGCTTAGGACCAAGGGCAATGGTCATTCACTACTTCTCGTCTGATGCTTTTGCTGGAGATGATCATAAGCTGACACTTTATTTCAAACACTGTGTGTGCATGGTTTGGACTGCTGCTTCCGCTACTTTCATTTGAACCTGGTTTGTAATAACTATGTTTAAACTCCGATGTATTTTGTGCCGCGAACTTTTATGTAACTTATGACGGTGACCGCTGGACTTATTACGATCTTGGCTGTTATGTGAACTGGTTTGAAATCCGTCGTGATTTCACGGACTATCGGGTTATACGGGCTTAAGTTTGTTAAATTGTCCGCTCGTTGGATGATTTTCCTACTTAATCCCATATAATTGGGCGGTTCTATTACAGCTGGCATCGGAGCATGGTTTAGCGTGATTACTGTTCATAAGTGTATTTAAAACAAATTTTTTTTAAAAAAGTGTGATTTCCAAACTAAAAGTGTGCCAGTGGTCATATCCTGTATGCCCAGTTAAGGACTCTAGGTGGCTATTTAAGTACTAACTTGGGGTTCTTGCACCATATTTCTCTTTTCGTTGCTCATACGGCGTGCTATTGTATGAGTGCCACTTAATTGAGTGGTAATGTATGGATCAGTTACCTCTACGCTTTGGTAAGTGTGAGCTGTGAGAGCATAATCGGATACACCGCCGATCTAGGGAGAGTGCTTATATGATACTAGAGTAATTACATGTTCTACACATGTTTTTATGAAAGTATCGCATGTGTGGTTGTTCCGTCCGTTGAGGCGATGTCGTCAATGGGACGATGTGATTGGGTAGTTACTACCGTTGTACACACATCTGGGGATTCGTGTAGAGCGTGTAGGTAAATTTACTGCTTTCATGCATTCATGGGAATTGGGCTGAAATGAATTTTCTGCAGGTACATAACAATGTTTCTCGTGTAGAACGTAGTAGTTACGTATATGAGAGATCGTTTGTATGCCACCGAATTCATCATTAGATGTTCTTATTTTCTAAGTTTGTGAGAACGTAAGATACGTGCATACATCATATTGTTTGTGCATTTCATTCATGACATGCATTCCTCCCCTTATAAAAGGATTATCCCATTTTGATAAAAATGATACTGACTTAAAATATGTTCTCACCGGGTAATTAAAACTTTGCTACAGATGGCCCGCACGAAGCAGACTGCCCGTAAGTCCACTGGTAGAAGAGCACCTCGTCACCAGTTGGCCCCGCGGGAGCACCGCAGCACGGACACTTTTATAAGCGAGTTTGGCATGCCCACCTTGCTTTGGAGAGTGCTCCATGATGTGGGGTACCCGGAGGGTCAGGAGCCGGTGTACTCTTAGAGTGAGAGCCAGCTAGCTGAGGATGAACTTGCAGTAGTGGAAATCACCGTCCCTGCTCTTGGTGGTGCACCAGAATGGGATGGTTGGCATTTGGAGTTTGAGGGACGCACTCCAGTTGAGGGTGCAGAGGTAGCAGCCTTTCATGTCATTCGAGACATAATGAGCAGATTTCCCAACGAGTTGGCAACAGCTTTGGCTGGTACTTTTCCGAGAGATGATCCTCGCGATGCCATTTGGGTGCAACCGCAAGGAAGTGCCCTGATTAGAGGCCCAAGTGAAGGACGGGCTAGCGACAACCACGCTATGAGTGCCATGTATGCAGCCATCAGAGCATACCAGGGTCTTGAGAGTACCTATTGGACTTTGACTGGTCTGTGTGGTGATGACCGGCTTGAAGCAAGAAAACAGAAGAAGAAGCAAGCACGTGCCATAGCTAGCTTGTAGGAGCAGTTGGCCGACATGAGCTTGCAGCGAGACCGTGCCCTCGAGAGAGGTGATAGTGCTATGTAGCGGGTGCAGACGTTGACTCAGGCCAACAGAAATGCAGACCGCATGATGGGACAACTAGTTCAAGAAAGGAATAAAGCCTGGAACGAGAGGGACCTTCTGAGGCAGAGAGTCGAGGAGCTAGAGGAGTATAATGCCAACTTGCATGAAGAGTTTCATGCACTCTACAATGGGGTAGGCCCGTATGCTCCTCCGGCCGCCGCCGATATGGACGTCGACGACGACGAGGATGAGCCTGTAGCAGCACCTTCTGACGACGACGCCGCTTTTGATGGTAGCAGCGGTGACGTCTCTGACCCCGACGATGGCCCCGAGGAGTAGGCTAGTGCCCTGCGTTAGTAGCTAGGCTCTGTTGCGGTTGCCTTCTTTTAGTTTCCTGTATCTTGTTGTATCCTGTTCGATCTTGAGACTGGCGATCTTTTAGAACTTGGTTGTGTATGCGATGCCGAACGCATAAAAGTCCAGTGTATGTATGCTGGCAACGTGGTTGTATTGGACGCAATGTTGCATTCGAAGTAACTTGATTAGTGATGTTGTTTTAATTGGAATGCAATTATTGTGCCTCTGTTTTATTGTATGACTTGTTCTCTCCAATGAATTCAGTATGGCATGATTGTTCATTCAATTACAATTACTACAACTTCGCTTAATTATTACTTGTTGCTGGATATGCAGATGGCAAACACTCGCCGTGCCACGTATGAGGCCGCCGAAACCGGTGGTAACGGTGCAGGGGCTGGTGGGAGTGGTGCAAACAACGTCAACCACCATGAGCCACAGCCAGAGCCACAATTGCCCCCTCCTCCACCGCTCACTGCAGAGGTATTCTTCGCGTAGTTTCTGGGAAGCCAGCGCAATGTCGAGCAATCGCAGAAGAACATGGAAGATTTTCTACGTACCATTGCCGAAAATGTTCAGAGGGGTAATAATCAAGGTGGTGGCCATGGGGTGAACCAGTACAACAACTTCAAGGACTTCATGGATACTAGGCCACCTATTTTCAAGGAAGCAACAGAGCCACTTGACGTGGAAGAATGGATCAACACCATGGAAGATAAGTTCTGCGTGTTGAGGCTGACCAAAGTTCTGAAGACAGAATATGCTGCACATCAGTTACAGGGGCCCGCAGGGATGTGGTGGAAGCATCACCGCACCACCTTTCCCCCAAATGTACAGATCTCATGGAGAGAGTTCACTGAAGCTTTTTGTGGGGTCTACGTTCCACCAGGGCGGGTCGAGATGAAGTTAGGAGAGTTCTTGGCTTTAAATCAGGGTACCAAAACCGTGACGTAGTATTTGCATGCCTTCAACAACTTGTGCCGTTATGCTCCCGACATGGTCGACGCAGATGCCAAGAGAATTGCTAGTTTCAAGAGAGGTTTAAGCCCAAAGATGATGAAGCATGTGGGTACCAATACCCGCGCCAGATTCAATGACTTTGTCAGTGATTGTCTGAAACAAGAAAAGAACAACAACGCCTAGACTGCATCCAAGACTCGCAAGAGGGTGTTTGAGTCTGGACCATCACAGCCCAGAGTCCTCTCTGCGAATCGTTCTTCCTATCGTCCGTCCGCACCAGGTGCAAGGTTTAGGCCGCCACAGCATAAGACCCAGAACTACAAGGGACCACAGAAGCCGTACAAGATGGCCGTGCCGCCAGCAAAGATCACCGTAGCTATGGAACAGAGCAATTCCAAGGGAGCTATAGGATCTGCTAGTACAGTGAAGGGGCCCTGCTACAATTGTGGTCCGCCAGGCCACTTTTCAAAATTCTGCCCTTACCCTCCCAAAAAGAAGCAACAGACTTATACTGCTCGTGTACATCACACCACTGTGGATGAGATTCCTGAGGGAGAGCCTGTAACTGCCGGTAAGTTTCTTGTTAACCATCACCCTACAGTTGTTCTATTTGATTCTGGATCCTCGCATTCTTTTATGAGTCAAGCATTTGCACGAAAACATGAACAACTATGCACAGAATTGAATTATGGTTATCGCATAAGTTCAGCAGGGGCTGATGTTTTAACCAATCAGATGGTTAGAGGGGCAACCCTTGAGTTAGGTAGTCAAAAGTTTCGGGTAAACCTGATAGTTATGCTTGGACTAGTTTTGGATGTAATAATAGGAATGAACTGGATGAAGAACTGGGGAGCAGTCATAGATACAGGCAGTCGAATGCTTACCCTTAAGGATCCCCAGGCAGAGGGTACTTTTCAGGTGCCATTACCTAGGAGAACGGACCTTGTAAGTATAACCTGTGCCATGGAAGTTATTCCCATTCACCAGATTCCGGTAGTGTGTGAGTTCCTAGATGTGTTTCTAGATGAGTTACCTGGTCTTCCTCTAGATAAAGATGTTGAGTTTGGAATTGAGTTGATCCTCGAGATAGCTCCTATTTCAAGGAGACCCTATCGGATGCCTCTGGATGAGTTAGCTGAGCTGAAGAAGCAACTGGAGGAATTATTTAAAAAGGGGTTTATCCGACCAAGTAAGTCTGAATGGGGATGTCCTGCCTTGTTCATGAAGAAAAAGAAAGAGGGTACTCTGAGAATGTGTGTGGATTATCGACCTCTTAATGCTGTAACTATCAAGAATAAGTATCCCTTGCCTCATATCGATGTTTTGTTCAATCAGTTAGCTAAAGCCAGAGTGTTCTCTAAGATAGATCTAAGATCAGGTTATCATCAGATAAAGATTAGGCCATAAGATATCCCAAAAACCGTCATTTCTACCAGATACGGGTTGTACGAGTATCTTGTTATGTCTTTTGGCTTAACAAATGCTCCTGCATATTTTATGTATCTGATGAATACGGTTTTCATGCCAGAGTTGGACAAGTTTGTAGTTGTCTTCATTGATGATATTCTAGTATACTCTGAGAACAAGAAAGATCATGAAGAGCATCTGAGAATTGTCTTGACCAGACTGAGAGATCATAAGTTGTATGCTAAGTTCAGCAAATGTGAATTTTGGTTAAAGAAAGTTCCTTTCCTTGGTCATATTCTATCCGAGAATGGAGTTTCGGTAGATCCGAGCAAAGTGCAAGAGGTTATGGATTGGAAAACTCCAACCACAGTGTCAGAAGTCAGGAGTTTCCTAGGATTAGCTGGTTACTATCGCCGTTTTATACCGGACTTCTCAAAGATTGCCAAACCGATGACAAGTCTGTTACAGAAAGACCACAAGTTTGTGTGGACAGAGGAGTGTGAGATAGCTTTCCACACCTTGCGGAAACTGTTGACCACTGCTCCAGTTCTTACGCAACCGGACATTGAGAAACATTTTGATGTGTTCTGCGACGCATCGAAAACAGGATTAGGCTGTGTTCTTATGCAAGAAGGAAGAGTCATTGCTTATGCCTCCCATCAGTTGAGAAAACATGAAATCAACTATCCGACACATGATCTTGAGCTTGCCGCTGTAGTGCATGCCTTAAAGATTTGGAGACACTATTTACTTGGTAATGTATGCAATGTTTTCACCGATCACAAGAGTCTCAAGTACATTTTTACCCAACCAGAATTGAACATGAGACAGCGAAGATGGTTAGAATTAATCAAAGATTACAACTTGAATGTACAATATCACCCTAGGAAGGCTAATGTAGTGGCAGATGCTTTGAGTAGAAAGTCACACTGCTTGAATGTGCAACCCTTGCTCGAAGATGGTTTTGATTTGATGCACCCTGCTGTGTTACATAGTATTCAGATAAGTTGCTCCTTGGAGAGTAAGATAATAGAAGGCCAGAAAGCAGACAAAGGGATATTTCACATCAAAGAAAGAATTAAAGAAGAACCCTCCAAACACTTCAGAGTGGACGAACAGGACATCTTGTGGTTTGACAACCGTCTTGTTGTTCCAAAGGATAGAGAGCTTAAGAATAAACTTATGGATGAAGCTCATCTCTCTAAGTTATCCATTCATCCTGGCAGTAGTAAAATGTACCAAGAACTAAGACCTCGCTATTCATGGACAAAGATGAAGAAAGAAATCGCAGCTTATGTGGCCAGATGTGACACATGTTGTAGAGTGAAAGCCATTCATATGAAACCTGCCGGATTGTTACAACCCTTGTTCGTACCTAGTTGGAAGTGGGATGATATAAGTATGGATTTCATCACAGGCTTGCCCACTACTCAGAAAGGCCATGATTCGATTTGGGTAATCGTGGATCGTCTTACAAAGACAACCCACTTTTTGCCTGTCAAGACAGATTATCGGCCACCTCAATATGCCGAAAGGTATATTGCTGAGATTGTGAGATTACATGGAATACCGAAGACTAGAGTGTCTGACAGAGGGTCACCGTTCACTGCTCACTTTTGGGAGCACTTGCACAAAGGTTTGGGGACTAGTCTTATTCGTAGTACTGCCTATCATCCTCAAACAGATGGTCAGACTGAAAGGGTTAATGCTGTCCTAGAAGATATATTAAGAGCCTGTGTGTTGTCTTCCAGAGGTTCATGGGAGTCATGGTTACCCTTAGCAGAGTTTGCTTACAATAATAGCTATCAAGAAAGTATCAAAATGGCACCTTTTGAGGCTCTGTATGGCCAAAAGTGTAGAACACCTCTAAACTAGATTGAGCCAGGGGAAAGGAGGTATTATGGTATTGACTTCGTGGAAGAAGCCGAAAAGAAAGTTCATATCATTCAGCAAAATATGAGAGCAGCTCAGTCATGTCAGAAAAACTATGCGGATAAGAGAAGAAGACCACTTTTGTTCGAAGTTGGTGACTATGTTTATCTAAAAGTCACGCCTATGAAGAAGAAGCGGTTTGGAGTACGCAGAAAGCTTGCCGCTAGATTTGTAGGACCATACAAAATTTTGGAAAAAAGGGTCCAGTGGCTTACAAATTGGAGTTACCTGAAGCAATGGGTGCTATATTACCAGTTTTTCATGTATCGCATCTCAAGAAGTGTTTGCGCGTTCCAGAGGAAAGAATTGAACCCCGAGGCATAAAACTCAAGTCAGATTTGGTGTATCATGAGCAGCCAATTCGAGTTTTGGATTCTAAGGAGAGGGCTACTCGAAACAGTATGGTGAAAACATATAAGATACAGTGGAGTCATCATGATGAGGGGGATGCATCTTGGAAAACGGGTGAATACCTACAAAAAGCATACGAAGATTTTTATAATAAATGGTTCGTAACCCAAATCTCGGGACGAGATTTTTATAAGGGGGGAGGGCTGTAACACTCTGGTGTTACGCAAGCATTAGCATTGCAATCATGAGCATACCATGTCATTGTATTATAATCATATGTAGTTAGAGGGTACCTTTAGTGAAATCAAAGTTTGGAAACTAGTATTACATAACATGTTGTGATAATCCCACACTAAATGTGCTAGTTATATTAAGCAAACTTGTGCAACTATAAAATTTAGATCACCTAGAATTATTGGTGAAATTTTTGGAGCAGCTTAATTACCCAAAGTTTTGTCAAAAACTTATTTTAAAAATGTTATTTGAAAATAGTCAAAAACCCTCCCTAATTAGCTTTTATTCTCCAATTCAAAATCTGTAAGAATTTTGAGATTGGCCCCTTAATAAAAGTTGTAGGAAATCAAATTCTAAACAACTTTCATTTTTAGGCAATTTTCAGAAAAGGTCATTTGCTTGCCCAAATTTGAATTTGAAAACTGCAAATAGATTTTTATTTGAATTTCTCTGGAAAATAAAAAGGAAAAACAATTTTCAGCGCTAGCAGGCCGCCGCCACCCTTTCGGCCTGTCGGCCGAAGTGGCCCACGCCTCGCCGCGCGTGCGCGCCCGCGCAGCACAGCGGCCCGGCCCGCGTCCGCGCGGTCGTCTCCTTCTCCCGCCCGCTCGCGCGCCTTGCTGTACGCCGCGGCAGACCACGCTCGCCGCGTGTCGTCCATGCGCCGTCGAAGCCGACGCGCGTCGCCTTCGCCCTGCCGTCCCCCCAGCTCAGGCGAGATCAAATTGCCTGGCTGACCCCCTCCTCGCCCCCTCACTCGCACTCCAGCTCCTCATCCGCTCCCCCTCTCCAAGAACCGAGCGGGCGAGCGGCTCACCGCCGCGAGCTCCACCTCCGCCCCCTCGTTCCGGCGACGACCGTCCACCACCACCAAATCACTCTTGCACAAAGCTCTGCCGCCCCCTTTCCTCCTCTGAACAAGCTTCGTTGTCCCCTTGCTCACTCCGGTAGGGCACCGATTTGCCTTCCTCGCCGTGCCACCGTGAACGGAGCCACCGCGCTCGCGCTCCGGTCACCGGCACCTCCGCCCACCCCCTTGTCTCTCAACCGCGCTTGCGTGTTCACCGTTTTCCCGTGGCCGTATTGCGCGCTTTGCCTCGCTCGCTCAGGCACGGAAGCGGCCGCTAGCCGTCGGCGGCCACCGCACCGCCGCGGTGTCGAGCACCGGCTCGGCCGCGTGCTGTCCTCGCTCGCCCGCGGGTGACGCGGGTGACTGGGCCGGCCTGCTCCAACAGGAGCCGGCCCGTTTTCTTTCTCCCGCACGTGCGTGCCTTTGGGCTGAACCGGACCGGGCCGTTTGCCCCGCACTGTGTCGGCCCGTTTTCAAAAAGATGATTCCAGTTTTCTTTTCTTTTATTAATTGGAAATAAAAATGCTTTAGTAATTGTTTGAGTGATTAAATTAGCTCCAAAAATTGTGAAATAAATTTTTATGAGCTCCTTAGAACTAGATCTACCATTTAAAAATATTGCATTCAAATGTTGCACTACTTTTCTGTAGGGTTTTTATTGAACCTTGAAAATTATTGTTTTCTTGTTAAATGTGTAGTAAATTGTAGAAAATTCAGAAAAATATGATTCCAAGTTTGTTAGTCTTGTTGTGCCATGTGCTTGTTAGGAAAAATATGTATCTTGCATGTTTAGTAGAAAAATTTTGAGGTGTAGTTTAAGTGTTCTTCATTGCTAATAATTGCTATTTTTGTTAAATAGAAAAATATGAATAAAACATGCAAGTAATAATTTTTGTACAGTGATTATTTACAGAGTAGAATCTAGGAAAAATGAGAAATCTGTTGTTTGATACTTTTCATAGTAGAAAGTATTTTATACTCCTTTTAGGCCCTAGATTTGCTATTTTTGTGTAGGTAGTTCTAGTACTCAAATTGCAATAAAACTTTTGTGATATGCGAGAATACCTGTTAGTCATCAACAGTAATTTTATTAGATTTTTTTGAGATACCAAAATAAGTGTTTCTGTTCAAGCATGGTACTAACTAGGGTTTAAATTCACCCTTTTATGTAAGATTAGTTGGTAAACTTTGCTTTGGTGTATCTTTGAAGCATCTTAAGGGTAAAGGTGCCTTTGCATGGTAGAGAATAGTGGTGATAGTTTATGAGTACATATTCTTGGATGATGTAGACTACCTTGTAGAAGAGTCATAAGTTCCACTTAATCCAAATAAAGTAACATGCTCATCTACATCTCATTCATCAGCATCATCTCATGTCATCCCTGCAATGCACCTAGGCATGAGCACTTATGTATCTGCATCATACAGGATTGCAGGAAGTGACCCCGGTAGCAGTTCCCGAGGACCCGGAAGATCAGTCCGAGGTGCAAGAGCAAGAGGCGACCGAAGCCGAAGAGGAGGTCGGTGAAGATCTTCCAGAGTGCCCCGACCACCGTCCGAGCTCTTTTGAGAGAGGCAAGCCCCGGAGCATTTCTCTCCTGGTTTGCAAATATTTTATTAAATGCTTTACTTAATTGATGCATTACGTTTAGGAGTTGTTTGTAACCGTTGCTGCATTATACCTTGATTACCCTTGCTCTACCATATCCTTGTTACCCTGGTATTCGCAGTCAAGAAATGCTTAGTTTACTTAGACCGGTAGAAGTCGGGTGATTGCCTGTCACCTGCGAGCCATAGGTGGTTACCTGGATCTGTTTGAAAAAGTATGTCATATGAGGATAACTAAGTGTCGAATTGAATTTGAGACCGGACGGAGACTTGCAGAGTTTCGGACTGTAGTGTTTTCCGTCTGTGTCGATTAAGGACCGACCGTTGTTGGGCCTCGAGTCATGTTGAACGCATGCCTCACATTTAGCTGGCCGAATAAAGTACCTTTCGACCGCGAAGCTGGGAGATTATTCGGGCCGAGTGGATTGCCCGCAACGCACTGTACCGGAGCAGTAGTGGCAGGAAACGGGGGCGCGATGATAAGGTCAAAGGGCAGTCGGGTGGCCCCCGGGTACATGTGGTTCCTGGCAAGCTCGCGACTTTACCTGAATAGTTGACTCGGTGACCAATACCTCACTTTAGCGGGTGAGTGAGGTTTGTGTGAGGAATAACTTACCAGTTGGTTAATAATCGATTCGAATCGCCATCGTTCAATGGATAGTGAACACTTGACTTGAGCTACTTCATCGTAGTAATATTGATGAAACACTTGGATAGTTATGTGGAATATGACATGGTAACTATTGTTAATGATTATCGGTAATCCTTACTTGCTTAATTACATGTTACTCTAGCACAGATGCAAACCTAGTTGACAGGTTAATAAAGATTAACTTATCACATGCCTTTTTGGGAAAAGAATTGTTAAGTTGAATATGCTTTTCTTGCAAATGAGTCAGCTACCCCACCAAAAATCCTGTCATGATCCTTGGTGTCATTTTATTTTTGGTTCTGTCGGGTAAGTCTAGCTGAGTACCTTCTCGTACTCATGGCTTTGTTCCCACTCGTTGCAAATGGGCAGATGTATTACGGCTACTGTATCAACTGCCTCTATCCTGCAATGGGCGAAGCTTAGGACCAAGGGCAATGGTCATTCACTACTTCTCGTCTAATGCTTTTGCTGGAGATGATCATAAGCTGGCACTTTATTTCAAACACTGTGTGTGTGTATGGTTTGGACTACTGCTTCCGCTACTTACATTTGAACCTGGTTTGTAATAACTATGTTTAAACTCCAATATATTTTGTGCCGTGAACTTTTATGTAACTTATGACGGTGACCGCTGGACTTATTACGATCTTGGCTGTTATGTGAACTGGTTTGAAATCCGTCGTGATTTCATGGACTACCGGGTTATACGGGCTTAAGTTTGTTAAATTGTCCGCTCATTGGATGATTTTCCTACTTAATCCCGTATAATTGGCCGGTTCTGTTACACGAGTGACCGGACGTGCCGGTTGCAAACCCTAGCCCACGCGCCTGACTGCTGCGCTGTACTGACCGGACGCGTTTGGTCAAACCGTGACCGCGTCTGGTGCAGCGTCCGGTCACCTCTGTGACCTCCGTTCGCCTCCGTTTCTTTTCTGACTTCCGACGTAGTGGAAAATAGGCATTTCATTTCCCTAAAATTGCCTGAATCCCATGCTCGCACGCTCGGCGAGAGGGAGAGAGGAACCCAAACCCCTCTCTACCCGCAAACCACAGCGCGACCAAGGCCACCTTTGCAAATGTGCCAACACCATCAAGTGTACATCTCCATGTGCTTGTGTGTTAGCTTTTTCTCAATCATTTTCAAAGGTTTTCCAGTTAGCTCACTAGGCCCTACATGCAATGCACTTCATGAATTCACCTAGTGGCACCCGTGCATCGAATAACCGATAAGACTTCCCCTCTTAATAGTTCGGCTATCGACCCTAAACCACTCACACCCTCTATGGTGTCTTGAGTGTAAAACAAAATGGCCCTATGGTTATACCTTTGCCTTGAGCCCATTTTATTTCTCCAAATGATATGATCCACTTCATATCATCACATGACCGTCTCGATCCATCGACCTTGACTTCACTTGCTCTTCACCGTTGCATCGGTCCATCGGCGCCAAGTCTTGCTCAAGCTTCACCATCGCATGGTCCTTCGCTTCGAAGCCTCGACTTGCCCTTCACCTTCACAACCGGTCCATCGAGCCAAGCCTCATCTTGGCCTTCACCATTTTGGTCATATGAGTCAATGTCATGTCTCATATTCAATGACCACCTTTATCTAAATCATCCACTTAGATACAAAGGTTAGTCCTAGGTTTCATCAATTAGCCAAAACCAAACTAGGGACTTTCAGCGGGTCCGAATGATGTCGCGTCCCCAAGGGCGACACTCTGCCAGGTGATAGGGACTCTAACCCCCCTTGGTCTCACGCCAATGTCCCCAAGCACATCATTTCTCTCCTCCAAGATGCAACCCACCATTCGATTCCCGGCCTAAACCATACTACTTGACTTCGCGGTCGTAACGACTTATCCAGCCAACTACTCAACTTCGCAGTCTGGTGAGGACAATACACAGATGTTCAGCGTGTTCTTCCTCATTTTTAGAATATATCAAGATGTCATCAATAAACACCACCACAAACTTGTCCAATTCGGGCATAAACACCGAATTCATCAAGCACATGAAGACCGTATCTTGTCGAGAAAGTTGTTTTTGGAATATCTTCAGGACGGATTTTAATTTGATGGTAACCAGACCTCAGATCAATCTTGGAAAAGACTTTAGCTTTAGACAACTGATCGAACAAGATATCGATGCGTGGTAGAGGATACTTATTTTTGACAGTGACTGCATTCAGAGGCCTATAATCTACACACATCCGCAACGACTAGTCCTTCTTCTTCACAAAGATAGCAGGGCATCCCCACGGAGACGAACTAGGACGAATCAGCCCCTTCTTCAAAAGTTCATTCAACTGCACCTTAAGTTCAGCTAGCTCATTTGGAGGCATCCCATATGGTCTCCTAGAGATGGATGCCGTGCCAGGCAACAGCTCAATTTTAAATTCCACATCCCGATCCAGAGGGAGTCCTGGCAAATCATTGGGAAAAACATCAGGAAACTCACTCATTATGGGAATTTCAGCTAATGCCTTTGCTTGCACCGCATGAACTTCACCAGACAAATCAATTTTTCTAGGAAGTTGCACTAGAAAAACCTTTTGATCAGTAGGATCTCTGAGCATAACTACCCGGGTGGATGTATCAATGAGTACCCCATTCTGACTCATCCAATTCATGCCCAAAATAACATCTATGCCTAATCCAGGCAAAACCACTAAGGCAAGCGAGAACTTTCGCCCTTCTATTTCAAATTCTAGATTCCTCACTGCTTGATTTGTGGAAATATTCCCACTTGCCGCACTAATGCAATAACCCCCACCTTCAACAATATGTAATTTGTATGCAAACTTTCATGCAAACTTAGGACTGATAAAGGAATGCGAAGCACCTGAATCAAATAGTACCACTACAGAATGTTGGTCAACTAGGAACTTACCAGCAGTGACAACCTCACCAGATGGGATTTCCTCAATACTGTTATAATGAGCATGCCCCTGACGGCCACCTTGATTGACATTCTTCTTAGGATAAGGACAGTTCCTAGACCAATGGCCTGGCTTGTTGCAGTTCCAACAAGGCATGTTGCTGGGAGAGACACTGGAGCTGCTCTGACCAGAATTACCCTTTGGCAGAGCTACTGTGTATGCCTTGCGAAACCCAGTCTTAGCGGTAGACTTCTTCTGCGATGGACGGAACTTAGCATTTGGGGTAGGTGGGCGAGGGGAAGCCCTCGGTGCAGCTGGAGTCCGGGACTACGAAGCACTCGCCTCAAGGGCCCTCTTACGGCTCTTAGAAGCAGTATAAATAGCATTATTATTTTCTTGAGTCAAAGCATCACTGATAAAATCATTGAAGGTAGTACACTTGCTAGTGCCCATGGTCTTCATCAGCTTTGGGCCGAGGCCACGTTTAAAGCTAGCAATTTTCTTAGCATCGGCATCCACAAACTTTGTTGCATACCTTGCCAGATTGTTAAAAGATTACAGATATTCAGTCAAACTTTTATTTCCCTGGGACAGCCTCATGAATTATGTGTGCTTGATAGCCATAAGACCTGGAGGAATATAATTCCCGCAGAACGCTGCTTTGAACTGGTCCCAAGCAATCGGGACATTTGGAGGCAATGTGGAACGGTAGTGGCTCCACCAAATACCCGCTGGACTGTGCAGTTGATGGGAAGCATATTTAGTCTTTAGCTCATCAGTCAAGCGAAACAGACGGAACTTCTGCTCAATAGTGTTCAGCCACTCGTCAGCTTGCAGCGGTTCCTCCGCCTCCTTAAAGAGCGGGGGCTTAGTGTCAAGAAAATCCTTGAAATTACTATATTGATTTGGTTCCGGGCCCTGGCAGCCATGTCGAGCCTCCCGGTTGGCGAGTTAGCGCATGGCGTCTGCCAACATGCGCTGACCTTCCACCATGGTCTGCATCAGCTCAGCCGGGGTGGGTGGTGGCGGAGGGGGTGGCTGTTCCTCATCCTCCACGCCATGACCCTGACGGAGGTTGTACGACATCTGCAAAACGCATAGCCAATAAGCATTGACGATGTGGGAAATTTGTAGATGAATTATTGTAAAGATGTCAAACTGACTTCATTAAAATGACTTCGCAAATAATCAAGGCACAATAATTCATCACAACCGCACAATCCATTCAAGCGCATCAATTGACACAATCATGCGAGGGGCATCCAACAAGATGTATTCTGATAAAAGGTGAAATTTATTAAAGGCTCACCCACAAGGAGCACAGCTGTGACTGAACCGTTTACTTTAATCTCAACGTGACTTTTGACCTTACGTACAGGTTTTCGGATTCGATCCAAACTTCTAGCCGAATGAGAAAGGCTACTACAAACTGACCGCACAAAGACTTCTCAACGATAGAGTTCTATGGTGGATCATGACTAGCCACCTCGATACCAGCGCGTGTCAAGCAGCACAGCCTTATGTCGCGCGCCACAGGAGGCCCTCGGTTTCGTCGCGGCACCGAAGGGTGCTAATCATGACACCATCATCGAACGCCACACAATAAGACATCCATTTGTGATCGAAATTAACAGGTTCAAACTAAACATCCAGGAGAACATAGGGTTCAACATTACATCCCAAAAGCCAAGTTATTACAAAGCCTCACTCCAACACATGGAGGGCACAAAAGATGAGTCTAACATCGTAGCTACGCGATGACTACACTAAGCATCGTCCTCGGAGTCGGTGTCGAGGATCTCCCCACCATCCTCGTCGCTAGCAGGCTCTACCTCCTCATCCTCTTCTTCTTCTTCTTCTTCTTCTTCTTCTGGTGGGGCATTCTATGGCCCATTGACCTCCACGTCGTCCTCATCTTCAGCCATGAAGACTCCAGAGCCCATCTCCTTATCCTCGTTATTGTCCTGAGGCAGCAGAGGATTGAGCTGGTTGTTCAGGCGGTGCACTTCTTCATGAAGATTGTCATTGTATTCTTCTGCATTCTCCAACTGTTGCTCAAGCTCCACCTGACGAGCTCTCAGGATGTTCTCCTCGTGCCAGGCTTCATCCCTCTGGTTCATCACATGGACCAGCATGCGTTGACAGTTGCGATTGGCTACTGTCAACCTCTGGACCGCAAGTGTTTCCTGATCTCGGTCATGGATCACTTGCTCCAGTTGCTACTGCGCCGCATTTCTAGCGGCAGTCACCTCAGCCAACTCAGCCCTCAACCTTTCCACCTCGGTTGTTCTCAGGGCGGGGCTCACGTGGAGCGAGCTGGTGGCGAGGGGCCCAGCCTCCGGTTGACTTGCGAGCAGTCCTCTTAGTGCGTGCCATCTGTAGCAACAAGATATGACTTAAAGTGAGGATAATTTAGGGGATACGAAATTTAATTTAGTAGGGACTATTGAAATTTTTAAGGAGGGAGTAAAATGACATGTATGACATAATTTAAACATGATGCATGCACGTTCCGTACGCCCTCTCACCCTAGTAGAAACCTAAATTTCTAACGCTAGGCGGTGGCATACATACGTTCTCTCATATAAGCGAAACTATCGGTCTACTCGTTACGCTATTAGTGTACCTGTAGAAAATCTCATTTCAGCCCAACAGTTTTCCAATATAAGCACACATGAAAGCAGTAAACTAAATACTTTCCATATACACATCCCCGATGTATATACTTCAGTATCAAAGCTACCCGATAGATATTCCCACAATTAAGTACTTCCATAATTACATGGTTTGAACATATAAGTATGCAAGTTACCAAAACTACTCTCCCCTAGATCGCCGGTTGGACGATCATGCTCTCACAACTCACACTTACCAGAGCGTCGAGGTAATTGATCCATGCATTACCACCCAAGTGGATGGCACCCATACAATATCACGCCGTATGGACGACGAAACAAAAACAAACAAGGCCCCCAAGTTAGTCTTTTTAATAAGCCACCTAAGAGTCCTTATTTGGGCTAAGGGATGTGATCACTGGCATACTTATAAAAAATAATTTGCAGAGTTTTAACCCTTTTCATAAACAAATACTTTTGTTTTTAAATACTCGTACGATGTGTTTAATATTGAATTATGCTCCGGTACCAGCTGTAACAGAACCGACCAAATTATAAGAGCACAAGTACAAAAATAAGCACCTAAGCGCTCAAATTTTCGAACTTGAGCCCATATAATCCCGGTAGTCAATCGAAACCACGAAGGATTTCAAACCAACTTGCTTACAACCAAGATCGCATCATTCAACACAACACACCACACGTTACATTTCACAAGTAGTTCCGAAATCCACTTACACACACAGAGTCGCAAATTATTACAAACCAAGTTCATAAAGTAGCGGAAGCATAACACACACCGGTTGTTCAAATACTACTGCCAGTCTTACTGATCAACATCCAGCAAAAGCATTAAGGAAAGTACATAAAGGATGATCATGCCCGAGTGATCTAGTCTTCGTCACCCGCAGGGTGGAGACAGGTCTTGCAGAAGCCTTGGTAAAGCATATCATCTGCAACAGGAGGGAATAAACCCTGAGTACTGGAATGTACTCAGTTAGACTTACCCGTCAAAAACCAGAAATAAGATGACACCAAGGATTATGCAAGGCTTTCATAAGTGGGCTAGCTGACATCACATTTTGCAGAAAGGCATAAGTAATTGAAACTCTTTCAACCTGTACTAGCAGTTATTTTTAGCATTCACCTGTCATCTATCTTAGCACCTGTACTAAACATGCACTTAATTATAATCAAACAATTAATATCATTATATCCATAGCAGGTATAAATTGTGGCAACATTGTATCATTCACTTAACCATCTGTTCAATTTAATGAGATCTACGTTGCCGCTGCCCAAGTCAAGTGCTCACTAACCGGGAGCGACGGCGATTCGAATCAAATTCCTATCCAGCTGGAGGGGTATTTCTAACACTCACCGAGTCATGCCTGGCGAGGGCTGCTCAGGTCACCTTTCGTACAGTTCAGGAATCGCGGGTCCGAATGATGTCGCGTCCCCAAGGGCGACACTCTGTCAGGTGATAGGGACTCTAACCCCCCTTGGTCTCACACCAATGTCCCCAAGCATATCCTTTCTCTCCTCCAAGATGCAACCCACCATTCGATTCCCGGCCTGAACCATACTACTCGACTTCGCGGTCGAAACGACTTATCTGGCCAACTAAGTGTTAGACTATGTTCAACATGACTCAAGGATGTACAGCGAATCGGTCCTTAAACGACTCAGACGGGCATAGCTCCACACCCAAGACGTGAAGTGTCTTGCGGCTGTACTATCGAACTCCCGCCCGGTCTCAATTTCATTTTAAGGCATGGTTCCATCCACGATAGCCATATAGCCACTCGTGACCCATTCCTACATCTCGCGGATGACTGGAAATCACCCGACTTCTATCGGACTAAGCAGGGCTAAGTATTGACACATGCCTAAACCTAATTTAGGATTAAGTACGATATCTGGACAAGGACAGGTATAAGGCAGCAAGTGTTTTCATACAACTCCTACAACTTAATGCAGTAAACAAGTAAAAGTACTTAAGATTGATTTATAAAACAATAGGGTCAGCATGCACCGGGGCTTGCCTTTCAGAAAGGTGGACGGCCGGTGATATGGGCACTCCGGCAATTCCTCAGTGGCGCCTCCTTCGCTGACTGCTTCTTCGGGCTCCCCTGGCTGCTCCTGGATCTCCTCCGGGATCACTCCCTCGAACTCGAGAAGAGTCACCCCCTCCGGAATACCTATTGCATGAGTGCATAATAAATTTCATGGATGCATAATGAAGGATGCAGCATGCTCGGGATGAAATGCATTACAACCACTCCTAAAGCTCTATTCAAATCACTTCAATTATTAAGTACAAATTTCCTCTCCGGTAGAGAAGTACTCACCTAATCTACTCAACCTAAGGTATAGTTGTTCCTCCTCTGTTAAGGCCCTAACACCTAACAATCACAAGAACAACTTTACTTAAGTTACCACATCCAAGCACAAAATATCAAAGCAAGACATTCTGGACAGCAGCTAAGTGTTTTTATCATAATTGGAGATTCTTAAATCCAAAAGACATGATCCAAGACAATATGGAAAGTTTATAAAATTCTCTACAAATCATTTTCAGACTTCAACACTTAATTCCTAAGTTTTCCTGGTCGAATTTCTAGAGTTCCAGAAATCTGTCCTCTCCAAACAGAGAGCAGCCATTTCTGGATAGTCACTTAAAACAGCAATAACTCCTAGATTACTAAGCCAAATGCCCCCAAATTTTGACACAAGCTAGTTTATCAAATTTACTACCACTTTGTTATTCACAAGTTTTCCAGCAAACACTTTTATTAAGAGTCAAATCCACAAATGCTATTAGCTGTCCAGAAAAACCTAGAAATATGAAGATTAAATATTTCTTTATGTGTCGAACTTCCTCTATGACTAAACTAATGATACCAGTAGTTCACACATATCATAAAAACACCAGAAAGTAAGGTGTGCCAACCTAGAACATTTATTTTCACCCCTTTCTTAATTTACTTAATTAATTAAGTGGAAAATTAACCCTATATGTAAACTACTCATAAAATTCTACAAAAATTACAGGACACTCTCTGACCTAAAAAGAGGCTACTGTAAAAATTTTAACTTAAGTTAGTCAAAGAAACTCCCTACACAAAATTCACAAGCCAAAAAGGCTGATTTTTGCATAATTAACAATTCATATTAAAATATATCAAAGAACAGAATTCTTATTTTTCTTAAGCACCTTAGGGCACCAGGACACTCTCCACAAATTTATATGAACATTGCACATGTAGAAAAATTACTAAAATTCATTCAAGTATTTCTTAACATAACATGATATCACCATAACTTGAAAAATACTCAAGCACTAGTACCCAAATTTTTACCAGAGCGAGTACATGCATAAAATAACCTTCCCACCAATTTTCACAATTTTTGGGACAACACAACTCCAGTTATTCATTTAACAAGTTTGTATCTAACTTAAGACACATTTCAAAACCCTAATTAATCCTTCCAGAAAATAAACATCACATACTTATTTTATATTTTTCTTAAATACTACACTTCATGCAGAGCCCAACAAAATTTACATCATAATTTTTGAGCAAGTAAAACCCTAGATATGAAATTTCTAAACATCATCTAAATCTGTGACAGAATAAAAGAAAAACAAAACTAAATCCTAACTCGCTACTGGGCCGGCTACCCAAACACAGCCCGTTATCCCGCGCGTAGTTGACCCGGTCGACGCGGCCCACTCGCGCGCGTGGCCCGCGACGGTCT
This sequence comes from Saccharum hybrid cultivar R570, assembly GCA_038087645.1. Taxonomy (NCBI): domain Eukaryota; kingdom Viridiplantae; phylum Streptophyta; class Magnoliopsida; order Poales; family Poaceae; genus Saccharum; species Saccharum hybrid cultivar. The sequence goes on along the minus strand of JAQSUU010000534.1, from coordinate 16,397,458 downwards.
CCCGCTTGCGCGCGCGCCTGACAGACGGGGTCCACCCGACAGAGAGAGAGGCGGACGGGGATGAGCTGTGGTCGCCGGAGCTTGCCGTCGGTGAGCCGGCCGGCGAAATTGAGTGAACGAGCATGACCACGACATCGAGCTACGTCGATTGGTGGCAAGAACCGGGTGGCGGAGCAAGGGAAGGGTGCTCGCCGTCGTGCATGGCGGACCACCGGGACGGTGGTGGCGCATCTCGCCGTCGGCGAGCCCGACGTCCTATACCTAACCCTCGGTGAGCATCCCCACTCTACCTCGACCCTAACGCACCCACTAGCAGGCGACGAAGACGCCCAGAGACCCCTAGCCACGGAGAGCCGTCGTGCGGAGGGATGCCGGCGAGGCACCGCGGCGGCGGGAAATGGAAATATGACCCTACCACTGCTCGGCTGGCTGCGTGGAGCGGACGATGAGGTAGAGGGCTTCAAGGTGGAGCTGTGGATGAGTTTTTGTGGGCAGTAGTGCGGTGGGGAGTGCGCGCAAGCTCGCCAGAGTGGAGGCAACAATGGCGCTCGGTTGTTCCGCCCGGGCGAGGAGAGAGCGAGAGAGAGGAGACTGTGGCGCGAGTGAGGGCGGAGATCGACGTTGTGGCGACCTTGAAGACCCGGTGGCCTGACGGGTGGGGCCGCGGCCGGCGTACGGCTACCACCGCGCGGCCACGCATCGACGTCGGTCTGCGACCGGTCGGCCACACCAACTGAAGACCGCGTCAGAGTTACTGAATGGAGCCGGCATTGGATGACTGACAGCGTGATTTCAACGATGATTATCTCCTAAACCAGCTCGAATTAGCAGAAGGTGAGAACATCAAAGTTGTAGAGCTACATGAGGGCTACAACTTTGCCAATTGGAGCTCGGTCTAGTTCGGCATGGTTTGTGAGGTATAAGGCGTCAAAGTGAGGTACATTGAAACTCAAACTTCAAATCTCAGACTCAGAATTTTTCTAAGTGTTGACAGCCCTTCAAACTGACTTGTGGGCCATTTTTGAGAATGTTCTGATCATTTTCATGAGATGGCCATATTGAGACTTTTGTTCCCTAGGAAATTCTCTACAACTTTGCTTAAGGTTGCTCCTCCATGCAAGGTCTCTAAGCTAGACTTTTTAATTGGTCAACCTAAAGCATTCCAGGGTCTAATTTTGGTCAATAGCACATTGGAGGGCATTTTGGTAATTTTGGTCAACATGAACATTGCTCCACTAGTTACCCTAAGTGCAATTAAGGTGTTGTAGGGTATAATTAGCCACTCTACCCCTTAGTTACACAAAAACACTAGTGTCACATGATTGGAACAAACCAAAACCCTAATACACCCAAAAATGTTGCATGCCATGTTGCACATGTTGCAAGATTTTGTTGCATCCAATGATCCCAACAAAAATGTGCTAACCATATTGTCATATTTCAAAAAGTGTGACCCCAAAGTTGTATCTACACTATGCACCACTCACATTTCATAAGCAATCATTTTATGAAACAAACACATAAGGCATGTGGCATACTCATGTTGCAAGCAAAATTAAAACATAAATGAGATGATGATTGCTCATGCTTATGAAATGCAATGCAATTATGGAAGCTAAACACCTGAGGTGTTACAGACACGGTCCTGGTTTGACCGGACGCGTCCGATCAGTTCAACGCAGTGCAACTAGGGTTTGTGACCGGACGCTGGTCTGGCCTGACCAGCGCGTCCGGTCAGTTCACCTAGGCGCAGAAGAAGAGCGCGCAACCGGCGCGTCCGGTCCCTCACAGAACCGGAGCGTCCGGTCAGGCGTCCAGAGGAGCAGAGTGCAGTGGAGTGCTGATCGGACGCGCGGCGCGTCCGGTCACGTGCGATCGGACGCGTCCGGTCGCTAAGGGAGCTTACTGGACTCCGACCGGACGCCAGGTGCAGCGCGTCCGGTCACGACAACGCTAACTTCTGATGCGCACTATTCATGCTTATCCTGTAGTGACTGGACGCATTCGGTCACCCTGACCGGAGCGTCCGGTCAGCGCGATTTGAACTGTGTCATCCAGTAACGGCTAGCTACGTACCCCTTCGCTATAAATAGAAGATGTCCAGGGTTTGAGGGTAACTCTTGCACATTTTGAGACCTAGAGACATCCTTTGAGCTAGAGAACAACCCCTCCACTCATCTCTTTGCATAGTTGCACATCTTGAGTGAGATTGAGTGAGATTCAAGTGCATTGCTTGAGAGTTGCATTCTAGAGGCACTTGATCTTCGAGTTGCTGCGGATTTCTTATTACTCTTCCGTGTTTCCCGACACGGTAGACGGCTTGGAGCAGCGGAGGTGATTGAGCTCACAATTGAAGATTGTTAGAGCCCTCACCAAGTGTTGTAAGGGGTTCTTGATCCTTCCCCGCGGGAGTTCGCAAATTGGATACTCTAGTGGAGCTCGTGGCTTGGAAGATCCCCATCTTGTGTGCGGTTGTGCGGCGCCCGCCGAGGGCTCGACTCTTGATAGTCGATTAGCTCGCGAACCGACAAGTGGGTGTATCGCCACAACGAGGAGTAGCTTGCCAGGAAGCAAGTGAACCTCGGTAAAAATCTTGTGTCATCTCTTTGCCGAGGATTTCTCTTGTGGTTGATCATTGTGATTGATTCTTCGAGTGCATTACTTCTCTACATCGTTGGTATAAGAATCAAGTCACTTGCTCTTTACTTTCTTGTACTAATCTTAGTGTAGCTTTTATCACATAGGAGTAAGTAGCTTAGTGACTTAGTCTTGTTGGTGTGTATTAGAGATCATAGCCTTGCTTCACTAGAATTGTATCTGGCTTGCATAGTATAGTTGAGCTAGTGCTAGAATTAGCTTAGCCATCTTTTATACTAACGTGGTTGTTTAGTAAAGCTTGTAGATTTTTAAATATGCTATTCACCCCCCCTTCTAGCCATTTGGACCTTACACCATGGTCGTACTAACTCTGTAGAAATTTACAGAAGATTTGTTTATCACATATATCAATTGGCTTTCTTCTCATGTAAATGCATCCCTCATATGCATCACGACATTCATTCAAAACATTCATCCACCGCATGAGCACTTCGCTTAAGCCGAAAAGGGCATCTTAGCATCGTAAGGCTCCCCAGTATTGGTAGAAACACAGTTGATGAGATCAAAACTAGACAACAGTCGCAGAACACCGCTTGCATCCATTTTGACCTCTAAATATACAAATGAAAAAGAGATCAGTCACTTCGCATTGCCAAAATACATGCAACCAAAGTGCAATGATTTTACAAGAGCTGAGAGACTTCCCATTCCCAAAAATATAGGGAACCCAAGCTGAGTGATTCGATAGATCTCAGTAACAGCGCGTTGCCAAAAATACATGCAACAAAAGCAAAATATGAATCGACATTGACTATGAGGGTTGGTGCTAAAACTATCTAAAAGCGTCGAGAGGGTCATTTCGCTGATTCTAGCTCCCTCGCCAAAAAAGGTATGGGGCTAGCACTAAAATAATCTAAAAACGCAAAAGGGGCTCATTTCGCTACTTTTCACCCCACACCTCAATGTTTGGAGATCGGCGCTAAAGTAAACCAAAAGTGTCGAGGGGCTCATTTCGCCGCTACTCATCCCCTTGCCCGAAAAGGTATGGACTATGGGGGGCCAATGCCAAAGTAATCTAAAAGCAACAAGGGGCTCATTTAGTAGAAGTAGATATTGGTGATGGTGATAGGCCAAGGCCTACTTTTATTAGTGCTAAGTTAGATTCCAAGTGTAAACAACAATTAGTCAATTTGTTAAAAGAGTATAAAGATTGTTTTGCTTGGGATTATACTGAAATGCCTGGATTAGACCGATCGATAGTTGAACATCGGTTGCCTATTAAGTCTGGATTTCAGCCACATTAGCAGCCAGCGCGTCGATGCAATCCTAATATACTTCCTGATATTAAGGCCGAAATAACTAAATTAATTGAGGCAAAGTTTATTCGGCAGTGTCGATATGCGGAGTGGATTTCTAATGTGGTTCCTGTTTATAAGAAAAATGGGAAACTTCATGTTTGTATTGATTTCAGGAATCTCAATAAAGCCACACTGATGGATGGTTATCCAATGCCGATTGCTGATTTGTTGATTGATGCTGCAGCAGGACATTAAATTATCAGCTTCATGGATGGTAATGCGGGCTATAATCAAATATTCATGGCTGAAGAAGATATTCCTAAGACTGCTTTTAGGTGTCCAGGTCATGTGGGATTATTTGAATGGATAGTTATGACGTTTGGTTTGAAAAATGTCGGTGCTACTTATCAAAGAGCTATGAACTTTATTTTTTATGAATACATCAGCACATTAGTAGAGATCTACATCGATGACATAGTGATTAAGTCTGGAGATATCACAAAGCATCTAACCGATCTACGAAAGATACTGGAGTGCACAAGGAAGCATGGACTAAAGATGAATCCTAATAAATGTGCATTTGGTGTATCGGCAGGACAATTCTTGGGTTTTATGGTGCATCAGCGGGGCATTGAAATTAGTAGAAAGTCTATTGAGGCAATCAACAAGGTGGTTAATCCTGCCAATAAAACTGAATTACAATCTTTGATCGGTAAGATTAATTTCATCAGGAGATTCATATCTAATCTGTCGGGTAAGATCAAGGCTTTCAGTCCATTACTGAAATTGAAAGCCGATCAGGAATTTAGATGGGGAGATGTGCAGCAATTAGCCCTAGATGAAATTAAGAGCTACTTAACAAATCCTCTAGTGCTAGTTCCACCTCAACATGGGAAACCTTTCAGATTGTATTTGTCAACTGATGATACTGTTATCGGTTCAGCTCTTATTCAAGAATTTGAGGAGAAAGAACATGTTATTTATTATTTGAGCAGACGGTTAGTGAATGCTGAAACCAGGTATTCAGCTATTGAGAGATTATGTCTGTGTCTATACTTTTCTTGTATTAAGTTGAGGCATTATTTGCTATCGGCTGAGTGTACTGTCATATGCAAAGACGACGTGGTCAAATATATGCTGTCGATGCCGATACTAAGTGGTAGAATTGGCAAGTGGATTTTAGCGTTATCAGAATTTGACCTATGTTATGAATCGGCTAAGGGAGTTAAGGGGCAGGTTATGGCTGATTTTGTCACTCAACATTGCAACACAGTGGACTCTCTGGAGATTGCTCCTTGGACACTTTTCTTCGATGGGTCTATATGTGGTGAAGGAGCAGGTATCGGCATTGTGTTAATTTCCCCTCAGGGGAGGAAGTATGAGTTTTCATTGCCGATTGTTGCTACATCAATAAACAATCAGGCTGAATACCAAGCTTTGATAAAAGAGTTAGAATTGCTTAAGGAGATACGTGCCGATGCTGTTGAAATTTTTGGTGATTCTATGCTAGTTATAAATCAGTTGGCTGGAATTTATGAATGCCGAAGTGAAGTTTTAATTTTATATTATGAGAAATGTCTGCAATTATTGAAAGGGTTTAGGAATTTTCATCTGGAACATGTTTCTCGATTGCATAATGAAGAGGCTAATCGATTAGCTCAGCATGCTTCAGGGTATCAGCCTATTCAAGAAGTATTAACATCGGCAGTCGATACCGATGACTGGAGAAAGGAAATTGTTGATTATCTAAAGGATCCATCTAAAAAGGTTGAAAGACGTATAAGATTCCAAGCTACCAAGTATGTGCTCCTTGATGATGAATTATATTACCGTACTATAGATGGAGTTTTACTCAGATGTGTTAGCATTGATGAATCAAAAAGCTTGATGGGTGAGATTCATGAAGGAGTGTGTGGGGCTCATCAGTCGGCTTTCAAGATGAAATGGATGATCAGAAGAAATAGATATTATTGGCCGACTATTCTCGAAGATTGTTTTAAATATTTTAAAGGATGTCAGGAATGTCAAAAATTTGGTAATATTCAAAGAGCACCCGCATCGGCTATGAACCCCATAATTAAGCCTTGGCCATTCCGGGGTTGGGCTATTGATCTCATCGGTCAGATTTATCCACCATCGAGTAAGGGACATAAATTTATTTTGGTTGCTACCGATTATTTTACAAAATGGGTTGAAGCAATTCCTTTGAAAAAGGTGACATCGGCTAATATGATTGATTTTGTGAAAGAGCATATTGTTTACCGATTTGGTATTCCTCAAACTATCACTACCGATCAAGGTACCATGTTTACATCGGGGGAATTTGATGAGTTTGCTGTGAGTATGGGGATTAAAGTTTTAAATTCTTCTCCATATTATGCCCAAGCTAATGGTCAGGCTGAGGCTTTTAACAAAGGAATTATCAAGCTCATTAAGCGCAAAATTAAAGAAAATCCTAAGATGTGGCATACGGTATTAAATGAAGCCTTGTGGTCGTATCAGATGTCGTGTCATGGTGCAACCAAGGTAACACCTTATCAGTTGGTATATGGAAACGACGCAGTGTTGCCTTAGGAGATTAAAACTGGCTCTAGGCGAATACAATCTCAAGATCAATTGACAGCCGATGACTATGATACCCTTATGAAAGATGAGTTGGAAGATGTGGCAGGTCATCGGTTAAAGGCTTTAGCTAGCATCGAAGAGAATAAGAAAAGGGTAGCCAGATGGTACGACAAAAAGGTGAAGATAAAGGAGTTTGTCGATGGGGATTTGGTTTGGAAGTTGATTTTACCGATTGGGACTAAAAGTTCAAAGTTTGGCAAATGGTCGCCTAATTGGGAGGGTCCATATCGGATAAATCAATCTGTTCCTGGTAATGCATATATTCTCAAAACCCTCGAAGGGGTTATGTTTCCCAGAGCATTAAATGGAAAATATTTAAAGAAATATTACCCTAGTATCTGGATAAATGCATAAAAGTATAATTGCCGATAACAATCCTATCGGCTAGAGTTAAACAAAGTATCAATGTGTCATTGCTGATGCACTAGATGAGAATTACAGATTTAACAAAGATTGGATAGCCGATATTGCACGCAGGCGAATCTCATCGGCTTCCTTCAATTCTTTAGCGTCTTCATCGACAACCCCCTCCACAGGCTTGAGTTTCTTTTACAAGGCCAAGGCCTTGCGAGCTTGGACATCCCTTTCTTGCTGAAGGGCTTTGATGACGTCAGGAAGTTGATCTTCTTCTTGCCTGGCGTAAGTTAGGGCTGTTTCAACTTCTTCCAGTTCAGCTAGAAGAGCTGCTCTCTTTGCCGATAGATCTAGGATCTTCTGCTTAAGATCAGCACCTGAGGTCTGCAAGTTGCTGATGCTTTTGTGCTTCTCATCGGCAGTTTGTTTTAGCTGCATCATCTCTTCCTTGAGCTGGGCTTAAGCTGCTCTATCGGCGATACGGTGAGCAGCCCGTTGATATTATAGTTGTCGGCTCTCTAGATGGACTGCTGGGAAGAGAGTTTCTTCAACATCGGCAGGAACTTGACCACGGATTGTCTTGAAGATGGTTTTTGCAGGATCTAAATCGTTTACCAACTAAGCAGTATCTTGTTGTAACAGATTCAGAAGGGCTTCTAGCTTGGCATAAATTTCTGTCGATATCGTCCCCAGTGCTAGGAAAGAACTTGCTTCTTCTCCATCATCATCGGAGATGTCGATAGCGAAAGAAAACAAGCTATTGGGAGAATCTTGTTCCTGTGAAGAGGAAAGGAAGTCAGAGATCCTACCTAAGGATAGATATGGATATTATAAATCGAATAGGTCAATCGGTTTACCTGCTTCAAGGCGATTTCTTGGGCCTGGCTGGAAGGAGCAGCTTGAAGGGGGCCATGTGAAGGATCGGCAGAGCTGGCCGATGGGATGTCTTCTACGACTTCATCAATAGTTGGCCCTTGGGGTATGATGGCCGATGATACATTTTGTGCAGAAGGGTCAACTTGTTCAACTACATCGGTTGGCTGACTAACAGGTGTTGGAGCAGATGCGGGGACTGGCATAGATTTCTATCATTTTTGCTGAGCCTCGGCATCAGTTAAAGCTTTACGCTTTACTTGGGTCTCAGCGACAGTTGGCTGGGGGGCATCGGCACTTGTTGATCGTAGAGCTTGAGCGCCTGGTATGCTTGCCGATGTGCCCATTTCCTGTTGCAAAACAAGTGTAAAATTGGATGTTTAACAGATAAAATGTAAAGTTAAAAGAATACCTCTGAAGGCTAACTGGAGGTAGTGGTGCTTGGTGTTGGAAGAGTTGTCGATGATGATCCAGCAGCGGCTCTTACACCCTGATGGTTACATGATTAATATAGTTTGTATCGGCATGAGTAAAAATAAACGAGGTTATTACCTTGAAAGCTTTGATTAGGCTTGAAGCGGTAGCTAACGGAGTAGCCCTAGCTGTTGCTAGCTTTGATCTAGAGGTGATGGTCTTGGCACGGGTCCTCTGGAAAGTCAAAGCGGCTAAGGTGGAGGCGTTGTAGCCGATCGCTGAAATTAGGAAAATAGGTTGGAGGTTGAAAGGTTTCCCACTCTTGCTTATGGATGGAACTGGGTCATCGGCCTGTCACAAGAAAGATTAGCTGCCGATATATGAAAAAAGGAGAAACAAAAGGAAGTTAAAAGAAACTTACTGCATCATCAGGAATGGCGTAGTCGGGATCGATCATGTGCTGATATGTATGGACGGATGTTGCGAATAATTGTTCCTTCCATTCTCGCCACCATTGCTTATATGATTCGGTAATAAAAGACGCTGGTGACCAGATGGAAAGATCAACGTCTGAGATATCGGCATCGGGGGCGAGTCTCACTACCCTGCTCCATTCTGTTCCGCTAGTGATTGTTTCTCTGGGCTTGATCACATCGGCAAAGCACAGCTTGATTGGCAGTTGCCCAAAATCCAGTTGACGGGATACTGCCGATGGATTGTAGAACTCATAGGTGGTATTGGAATTTTTCCCACTACCAAATGTGTTCACCGGGATTGCCCTGGGAGTGATGATGGCCATCATAAGCTCATTGTCTTGGTTCAGCTCGTCATCGGCAAAGTTGAAGAGAAGGGAGAACTTGTTCTCTTCATCGATATAGGGTACCCAAGCCCTATGATCGTGAGAGAGACCATTGTAGAAGTTCTGGAAAAATCTGTCGATTTGATCTTCATTGGCCTCTGTTCCAGGGAGGACAATTATGGCTTCACCGAAGTTGAGAGGGGGGCGTGTTGCCGATTCCTCATCCCCAAGAACGTAATCTTCGGCGATTTCTCGTGGGAATTCTTGGGTGAAGAAATCCCACTGCAGACGTTTGTGCATATGGGCATTTAGCCACATATTGATAAACCACCATGGGCCTCCCAAATTGCCGATGGGTTCACCAAGCAAAAGCTTCTGGGATACTTGGTGGAGGAGGTGGTAGGTGGAGCTCAGAAGGTATCGACCGAGTGGGAACCTTACACCGTTGGCCAAGAGTTCGGCTGTAGGATGGAAGGCGTTGGTTGGTCCTACCGATCGGCCACAGAAGATAAATTTCTCCAACCACATATTCAAGAATATGGCGTGTTCCCTCTGGTTAACAGTGCCAGTACTTTGGTATTCCTAGATATATCCTGTCCAACCGCCGATGTTGCGTGTGTTCACTCTATGTTTGGTTCTCCTACCATAGATGGAAGCCTCATCGACAGTCGAGATGTCCAAGCCAGTGAGCATGTATACATCGGCAAGAGTAGGGGCGGATGGACCATGGCCAAACATGAAGGTGTTTGTTGTATCTGACTAGAAGTAAGCGGCAGCAATCATCATGGATTCATTCTTCTGCATATCGGCAATAGATAGCCTAATGCATTGGTCTATTTTCCGCTCTGCCCAGTACACCTGCATCGACCTGTTAACCCTCAAATACCAATCTTTCTACCCTTTGGTGGGTTTGGGCCAGGATCAGAATGTATCTTTCCATAGATTCAAAGAAAAATTTTGGGCTTTGAAGGGAATTCTGTTAGCTTCTGCGTTGATCAAATCAGTTGGATCTGGGTCGCCCATTGGACCTAGGCATTGGAAGTGTGGTTGGTTGGTTGGAATAACCAGTTTGTTGCGTACTTCCTAAGTTTGGAGGATCAAAAGAATGAGAAAAAAGGGAAAAATTACTAACTATATGAACTCGCAAAGATCAAAAGAATCAAGGTAAAAGTAACAGAAGTAAAACGAACCGCGGGGACATTGAAGTTGATCGCCATTGCTCTGAGGAAGATGAAGGCGCAGGCTGGGAACTTAAAGGTGATGCTGGAAGGAGCTCTTGTTGGTTGAGGTTGCGCGGTTGTTCGTTGAGGTCGCCGCCGGAGAGAGAGAGAATACCAAAGGTTGGAGTCTGAGGGTAGAAGATGAGTATTCCGGAGAAATCTATTTATAGGCTGCTTGGAGTAGGGGTATTCTGGACTTATCTCTATGCCACGCGCGTGTAGGTCGAGGTGGTTCAGATGGATATGGTAACTGTTCGCACGACAATCAAGGGATTGTACTGGGGATTTGATGGCAAGTGATCATGACTTGGAAAAGATCTCAGTACAAAATCTTTTGATTCTAAAATGGTGATGTTAATTATGTTAAGATCTTGCCGATGGATTGTTATTTCGGTTAACCATAATTAGGGCAAGAGTAGTTGGGGATTGTGCGATATTTGCTGATATGTGTGAATCAGAACTAGATTTGATTAGATTCAGTAACGGATTATGTCATGCCTGGAGAATGGGTTGAGAAAAATAGGTAAAGGCCAGCATTGTCTGGAGTAAATTTCGGAGCATCAATGTTTTATACTCCGAAATTGGGGGGCATGTGTTGACACCGTTTTTTGGCACGTGTCAAGATAGTCAGAGTGGGCTAATCGGTAGAAGAAAAGTTATTGTGTATGTTGATAGCCGATAAAAGACAGCTTGTGAAGAAGCCTGCCGATGGATGGTGGCGGTGTATGGAGAAGCTAGGTTGGATTGGGGTGTTGCCGATAAGGTTAAGGGTATTATTGCCGATGTCGATAAAGGAGGATTGAAGACTGCTGCTGATGAAATAGGAAGTGTGCCGATGAAAGAAGGCTTGAAGGCTGCTGCTGATGAAACTGAGAGTGTGCCGATGGAAAGGAGGTCGATGGGAATTCCATCGTAATTTAGGCGGACAAGGGAATAAGATAGGAATTAATTTTCTTTTCTATGTTTATTAGAGTCTGATTTGTATAAGAGTCATATGTTTCCTTAGATTTAGATTTAGTGTCCTAGTCGTATTTGGTTACATTTCTGTAGATCAGGGTATAAATATAGAGTGAAGGGCAATGTAATGAGGATCAATCAATATCAAAAACCAGTTTTTACTCTTATTTACATCTATTTACTTTCCGGCAACTTAGTCAATTTGCATATTTTTCCTTTTTTACGAGTTCTCATCGATTCGGCGAGTTGCATTGCTTCAGTGCGATCTTCGATGATCCTCGAGTTCCGCGTGAGTACCTCTTGGCCGTGACTTCCGGGCGTATCGCTGTTGTCAGGACCAAAGTGCTCGTATCTTCATCCTTGTCGATTAACAGGTCAAATCGACTGGCACGCTTTGGATATCGATTTCGGGTATTAGCCCTTTGTGTTTGCAGATCCACTTTTGCATCAACAGCTGGGTCTTTAGATGGGCCTTTTACATGGGCCTTGCGCCCTGGCCGCCTGGTGGCCGATGCCTGCTGCTTGCTTCGCGGTGCGGGGCGACAGTGATCGGGGTTGGGGACCAGTGAACCATCCCCGTCCCCGCCATCCCCGATGAGGATAGTTTTCCTACCAATCCATCCCCGTGGGGATCAATTTTTCTCCATCCCCGTCCCCTAATGGAAGAATTCCCCACGGCGAATTAGGAATCGGGTCCCCATTTCCATCTTTAAGTCCACTGAGCCATCGATGACCCATACTCTGACACCGACTCGAACAACAATGCTTGTCGCAGTTCTGACCCCATGACAAACTCCCTCTATACAAGCTCCTCTACAAGACGCCAAACTAGGAATGGACCCAAGAAGTCCAAAAAGCTCTCGATGACCTCAAGGAATTCCTCATGAACCCTTCTATCCTAGTTGCTCCACTCGATAATGAGCCACTGCTTCTCTACATAGTGGATGCCACCCAGGTGGTCAGTGTAGTGATAGTAGCCGAAAGGAAGAAGGAAGGGCACCTCTATCCCGTTTAGTGACCGGTCTACTTCCTCATCTAGATGATCAGCTAGAGCAAGACACACTACCCATAGATTCATACAGGGTCTACATGGAGAAGAAGAAGAAGCTAGTCCACTACTTTGTTACACATTCAATTATGGTGGTCACATCCTACCCCCTCAAGGAGATCATCAACAACAGAGATGCCACCAATCGAACAACCAAGTGGGCGATGGAGCTCATGGCATTGCTTATGTCCCATTAATTGCTATAAAGTCACATGCCTTGGTCAAATTCATCGTAGAATGGATCAAAGCCTAGACTCCTCTGGTTCCAATCGATTTAGAGTATAGAACATGTGCTTCTATAGATCCCTGATGCTCAATGGGCGTGGGGGCTGGCATCATGCTAGTCTCTCCTCATGGGGACCGGATGAGGTATGTATTATAGTTGTGCTTCGAGGGAGCTACTAACAATGTCATCGAATATGAAGCCCTCCTCGACGGCCTACGATCTGTGATACGCTAGGCATTTGAAGACTTGTCGCCTTGGGAGACTCCGAGATGGTAGTCAACCAAGTGATGAAAAAGACTCGGCGTGCAAGTACCCGAAGATGGAGAATTCTTATTTTTCAATGAGTCAAATGATTTGAACTTTTACCAAAGTTATACAAAAAAGTACTAATATGTATAATACAAAATAAGCATCATTAGTTTAATTACATAATGTATTTTTGTAATAAACTTATTTGGAGACATAAATATTAATATTATTCACTATAAATTTGGTTAACCTTGAGCTTGTTTGACTGACACGAATCTCATAATTGTGTTTTTTGGGTCAAAAAGATCAGTAGTATAAACTATAAGCGAATGAAGCTTGTGTTTTGGAGGGCATTAGTTTGTGTAGAGTGCGTGTGAAGGTGGACAGGGTGTGGAAGACACTAGTTCGCATGTGCCTAAGCTTCTTGCTAGTGGTTACCATAAGAAATCTAGAGTTACCACCAAGTCGACCTTTTCTCGTAATCCTCTTGCCTTTTGACCACAATAAAATCAATTTATTTCACTTTAGCTTGTTGGTGTTAATGTGCTCTAGCCCTCTAGCACAACTCAACATGAGCAAGAGACGATACATGCAGGGGAACCGCACATAGTTGATGTCGCCCTTGTGAGGCGAGCATGCGGGTTGCTAGTCAATATCGCACGTGGGAAACACATGGCCACAAACATAGTGAGTATGTGTGTGAATGGTTGTAGGGTGGCATGCAAGGAGCACCATGAGAGTAATAGAGAGTCGTTGGTATCGACAAATTTGCTAAGAGTATAGGAAGAGAGTGCTAGTTTAGCAAAACCCATATCGAATATGGAAGTTCGGTAGTGACAACAATAAATTTTTTCTCCAACAAGACTGTTGTGCCAATCCAATCAATGTTGATTGGGAATACGATGAATCTTAGTTGACCACTGATCCAATTAAATAGATGTATCTTTGGATAAACTCGATCTAATTTGGATTAGTACTTAGGGTTCATGGATAACACCTAAGCTTCGGCCAACTTTAGTTTCCTTTCTAATGGAATATAAATAATTTTCTCAAAATTACGTTCTTTTATCCTTACTTTTCATATTTCTTAAATCATATGATAGATAACCTTTGACACGGCTTTGCTACATGTAGACAAGGTTACAATTCAAGTGTGGGTTAGATTGAAAGAGTTGCACTTCTACAATGCTTGCCCTAAAGTTGTCAGGGGAGACAAGTCAGCTAGTGATAGCAACAATTTGTTGGTAAGATAGTGAGGTGGAAGGCACCACTAGTTAAAGTCATGGAAAACATGACAATAGAGATGGTCATGGTGGTTAAAGTAAAGTAGACCTAGTTTAACCAGGTGGGGTAATGTCATGGACTTGGCGCTAAAAATGTTGTCTGATACAGAAAGAGAAATACGGTTGGAGGAAATTAGAGTAGGCCCAACATGAAAGCGTTGGTGGTGGTCTCATAGGACATATGTTGGTAACCGTTGATGAGATACAGGCCCGATCTTCCGAGAGGTAACCGGTAAGTTCGATTTGTGGAGACCTCGACGTTGGCGATCCGGCTTCAAATCAGACACGATTCGAATCCTGCAACCGTTACACCACTGCTCCGTTGGTTATCAACCAAACACAACTTGATTGATCTCGCCAAGAAGGCTTTTCCTGCAAGCGAATCGAAGAACACAAGCAAGAAGGTAAAAACACACAATCTGAAATTGTAAATATAAATGATGCGATTATCAATAGGGTTCAAGAACTCGGTTCCAAAGGACTAATCGACACAGTGGAGGAGATCAAGAACAGGGGCCCTGGATCACTGTAAAAGGATTTGTCACCACAGTTACAATGAACGATTCAGTTTCTCGATGGAAAACTAAACTCTAAACAAAACCCAATTGTCTAACAAAACTAAACTCGACCTAGGGTTGAGGACGGCCAGGGGTTGGGCGCCCACAACTTGGATTTAAGGTCCGACACGATACATGGCCAAGTTGGCCCAAATAGGTGACGCAGCACCTTGTCGTGGTCACACAGAATGATCCACGGACCTTCTGGAGCTGGGACCAGATCCAAAACGACGGCGTCGTCATCCCCTTTCCAACGCATCCAAGAACGCCCCGTTTCGATGTCGTATGAGAGAGTTATGACCAAAACAGTGACGATGTGTCTGCTGAATCCGAGGGTGATGTGGCAGCTGAGTTGGGGACGAATTGCAACTTGGAGAAGACCATAGCGTCGGTGTGTCCAGCGTGGCGATGTCCTCATCATCCTCCCCTTTTTGAATTGGAGTCGTCCTCGACTCCATCTTGGCGATGTCCTCATCATCCCCTCCTTCTAGAATTAGAGTCGTCCTCGACTTCATCCCATCATCACCGAACTCCTGTAAAAGGTTAGTGACAGCAGGCAATGCACCAGACATAATAGGTTGACAAAACATAGTATAACATGGGGCATCAGGATTATCACATAACTTAGCAGTAGCAGAAGTTGTAGCAAGAAAAGTACCTCCTTTTAACTTAATCCCATTATTTTTAGCAATGTCAGTTGGAGGTTTATTTTTAATCTCTTTAGCATGTTTAATAATTTCCATAGGAGACAAAGGCAGCAATGTAATTTTCTTGTCCTTATGTATGATAGTGTATGTATTAGTTCTACCATGGTGTAAAGCATAATTATCAAATTCCCATGGACGACCTAACAAAATGGAACAAGCTTGCATAGGAACAACATCAAAATCAGCAGTATCATGATAAGAACCTGTGAAAAAACTAATGCGTGCTGATTTAGTTACCTTAGTCTTACCACTATTATTGAACCATTGAAGTTTATATGGATACGAATGTTGTCGTGTGGTCAAGCCAAGCTTCTCAACCAAATCTGAACTCACCAAGTTATTGCAACTCCCGCTATCAATAATAGTGAGAACACGACAACCCTGCACAATGAAATACATGTGGAACAAATTGTTTCGTTGGATCTTCATCTCTTCTTCATGTCCCACTCGTGTACTCAACACACGCTGCACAAGAAGGCTAGGGTAGTCCGCGGCAGCAGCCACAGAGTCAATGATGATGGCCTCCTTGTCTTGATCGCCCTCGGTAGAATCTGCATCAACGTTAGTAGCAAGGGCTAAATCATCTTCAACATCACTAGCACTTACATATCCATCCTCGGTAGCAATGAAAGCACGACGACTGGGGCAATCCTTCATGACATGTCCCATGCCTTTGCATCGGTGGCAAATGATTTTAGCGCTGGACGAGGAGGAGCTAGTAGAAACACCTGGAGTGGCACCTTTCTTCTGCACATTAGACAATTGACTTACTCCGGAAGACAATGGAGGTGTAGATGGCTGTGATGCAACAGGAATCTTGGGTGTATCCGGCGTTGAACGCTGCTGAAAATTCCTTCCATTGTTAGACCTGAAAGGCTGGTGTTGTTTGTGGCCCTGTACTTCACGTTCTGCCTTAATAGCAAGATGATACAATTGGGAAAAATTGCGCCATTCTTTGTAATCAAGTATGTTCTGGATATCATAATTTAGACTACCAAAAAATCTAGCACTAGTATCATTATCATCTTCATTTATACCACAACGGGCTAAACCAATAAGCAATTCTTGATAGTAAGCTTCTACTCCTTTATCACCTTGTTTTAAAATTTGCAGTTTCAAACGTAAATCACGTTGGTAATAAGGAGGAACAAAACGAGATTTCATACGTTGCTTTAAAGCATTCCAAGTTTGAGGCACAGCAGCAGCATTATTAGCATTGCAAAGATCACTCCACCAGAACAAAGCAAAATTAGTAAACTCACTAGTAGCAAGTCTAACTCTATGTTCAGCAGGAACATTATGAGAATCAAATTTTTGTTGAACAGCAAGCTCCCAATCTAAATAAGCCTCTGGATCAACATTACCAGCAAAAGGAGGAAGGCTAAATTTAATTTTAGCAAAAGGATCATTATTACCATGATTATTACCTCCCATACCGCGACGGTTGAAGTTGAGGCGGCGATGGGCATAACCGTCAGCATCCGCATCGTCATCACCAAAATCACCGGCATCGTCATCATCAGCACGATGAGGTGGAGGGCGTTGCTCGAGTTGTTCAATGCGGGTGACCAGATTGTTCACATTGCGCGTCAGCTCGGTCATAAGATTGCGTTGTTCAGTCATGAACGTTGTAAGCTCGCCCTTGGACACGCAATCATTGAAGTCCGTCGGAGATCCTGCCATGGTTAGAAGATAGAAAAAGACAACACCAAAGTATTATCCGTATCAACTAAAAGGAACCAAGTGGTGGTGGTGAAAGTGGAATGCAAAATCACAAGCGGCTTACCACCGTCTTGCCTGTATTCTTACCAACGCCAAACAAGAGCAAAACCAACGTGGCGAAGCAATCTGTTGTTAAGCATGGGTAACAATTGCAAGATGAACCTATGCTGACAGAAGAATATGTGGAACTATGGGTAGGCACACAATATGACAGCAAGGATTAGCAATTAACGAAAACAGATTAGCGATTGTTCAATCCAGATCCAAAGTATAAATCACAGCTGCTGGCTAAGACGTGTCGAGACGTAGAGCAACAAGGTGAAAACAAAGGACGATGGAAAGAACGCACAGAACAAGCAAATAACCTGAATTTTTCCTTTTTTCCTGAATTTTTTCCTGATTTTTCTAAAAGGCACTAGTAGGAATCAAACTTTTTTTATTTTTTCACTATTTTTTTTATATTTTTCTCTGAACAAGGATCACAAAAGATGCAACCACAAAAATTGGCACCTACAACTGAGGTGGGATGTAGTCTACAGAAAAACAACACGTTCTCTGAAAAGCGTGCAAAAGCTTTAACAATTTTTTTTCTTTATTTTTCTAATTTTTTTTGGCAATTTTGACGAAACCAAACAGGGCGAAGCCGAGTTTGGGTCGGCTCCAAACGGTGTCAAGAAGCTGCTGTAAAAATTTCAGATTTTTCTGATAAACGAGCGAAAAGTTATACCTGTTTTACCAAAGATATCTCAAGTTATATTTTGACTGGAGGCACAACACGAAAGCGGCAGTTAGGGCAAAGCGTCCCTAAACTCCAACACCGATCACAAGATCGTCCCTGTGACTCCAACAGCGACAGTAGGTATGCGCCTGATGATGTAAGGAGGGCTGCGATGCAGGCAAAATAAGAGCGGCTTGCAACCTATCTAGGGTTTGCGCGGCGGCGAGAAGTCACACAAAGCGGTTAGCGGGGACAAGTCGAGTAATGTGGTGGCTTCGACTTGTTATTTAGGAACGGTGGATGGGATAGCGGCGGAAAACAAAAATCACAGCAATGGGCGATTGAACTACGACCACGAACACAATCCTAAACCAGCAACAAGACTCGACCACGGACACAAACTCAACAACGCGAATCTGAAACGAAATTGCAAAGGCACAAAGGGTGATAGGACAGCGGAAATTGAAATATTTTTTGGGGCTTTTTGTGGACTCTAGGTAATGAACAAATATGAATCTAAGGCAAACGAGAATATACCTCGCGGTAAACCTAAAATCTCTGATACCAATTGATGAGATACAGGCCCGATCTTCCGAGAGGTAACCGGTAAGTTCGATTTGTGGAGATCTCGACGTTGGCGATCCGGCTTCAAATCAGACACGATTCAAACCCTGCAACCGTTACACCACTGCTCCGTTGGTTATCAACCAAGCACAACTTGATTGACCTCGCCAAGAAGGCTTTTCCTGCAAGCGAATCGAAGAACACAAGCAAGAAGGTAAAAACACGCAATCTGAAAATACAAATATAAATGATGCGATTATCAATAGGGTTCAAGAACTCGGTTCCAAAGGACTAATCGACACAGTGGAGGAGATCAAGAACAGGGGCCCTGGATCACTGTAAAAGGATTTATCACTACAGTTACAATGAACGATTCAGTTTCTCGATGAAAAACTAAACTCTAAACAAAACCCAATTATCTAACAGCGGCGGCGGCTGTGTTTATAGTCTAAGACTCGACCTAGGGTTGAGGACGGCCAGGGGTTGGACGCCCACAACTTGGGCTTAAGGCCCGACACGATACATGGCCAAGTTGGCCCAAATAGGTGACGCAGCACCTTGTCGTGGTCACACAGAATGATCCACGGACCTTTTGGAGCTGGGACCAGATCCAAAACGACGGCGTCGTCGTCCCCTTTCCAACGCATCCAAGAACGCCCCGTTTCGATGTCGTATGAGAGAGTTATGACCAAAACAGTGACGACGTGTCTACTGAATCCGATGGTGACGTGGCAGCTGAGTTGGGGACGAATTGCAACTTGGAGAAGACCATAGCGTCGGTGTGTCCAGCGTGGCGATGTCCTCATCATCCTCCCCTTCTTGAATTGGAGTCGTCCTCGACTCCATCTTGGCGATGTCCTCATCAACCGTAGAGGTTGTTAGGGAGGTAGGAGAGAGAGGTACGAGGGAGGGGGATGGAAGCCGGTTAAAGTACCTCGACATAGTGGGTAGAGAAAAAGAAGATGTTGTTAACATTGGATAGACAATTGTCTTAATTTATAGTCTAGGTAGAATCATTCTTTTTGAATCCACCATTTTCTGATACATGTGTTGTATGTGCTCTTATCGCCGCTATTTACAATTGTATAAAAGGTAAGAAGCGATGTTCGAGGAAAAACCAAATCAAATATGCTATGCTAGAATTCCAGTCGGCTGAAAAGGGTATCTCAGGTTTTTTCCAGCCAACTCTTGCCAGTTGCCTCATACACTCCAATCCAGTTTCAGAAAAAAAGCTAACGGTGGATGTAGACCGCGTGGTCCAGCGTTTTGACCGAAATCCTCGCTGGCCCCTCGCTGGGCCCGCAATCATTTGGAACAAAAATTGTGGCTCTCCGCGCGCTTGGAGCAAAATCCCTGCGTCGTCACTCAGCCGGAACACACCCGCCTCGACCTCGACCCTTTGCGGCCGGGGCCCTGACAGGACGGAGCGCGCGGTGGCCAGTGGGCCTGCCGGCCTGGTCACGCCTGTGGCTGCAGCCTGCCGTGGTACGGACGAGATTACGGGTGTTGCACCGGACCCCGTCACGACCGAGGGGACGGGACGGTTCTTTGACCGCGCCGCGCCCACAGGCTGGACCTCTGACTGGCGGGTCCGAGGGCATTGCGTTGCAGTACGAGTTCATGGACCTGCCGTACCGGCGTACAGCGTACTGCTGCTCCGGGTCGTATGGGACCGGTACGCCTTCTTTCCCGGTGACAACGTACTGTACGTTTCTTGTTTCTTGGACAGAAAAACAAGGGCAGTGACGTAGAGTAGTATGCTGCTAAAATGCATGTAAGTATGCAAGTACTGGAGTGCATTTAAGCTGTACATTAAAATACTGCCAAAAACGATAAGCTGGACAGTAGGAGTAGAACGGAAACTGTTATGCTTGCGGGCACTGTCCATGTTATGCTAGTAGGCCTTTTATGTTGTTGACCCGGATTAAACCTCATTTTGCATAAGAGTCCCCAGAAACAAGTACATGGTTTGTGAAAACAAGATATACAAGGGCCATGAAGGAAAAGAAAGTACTTCTAAAACATGTATGAGAATTAGCTAGAGGATTCCATTCATCAAAACCCAAAACAATCAGTGATGTCTTGGAAGTTTAAAATTTAGTAGGCCTCTTGCTAGTGTACTTTTAAGGATGGAAGAAAATTCGACATAGTTAATTGATTCATAAGGTGTAATTTGGCAAAGTCAGGGTCGTATCTATATTGTCCGTTGTGGATGTGGCGGCATCCAAGCTTAAACCAAAGTTTTTAAATTTTTGTCATATATATTATTGTTGGCGGCTATACACTCATATAATGTCGAACCCTCTATTTTTGCTCTAACTACCCCGAGCGAAGTCCAATATATGCGTTCACAAAATGTCCATGAAAGGCTCTAGATGATATGTTTGCAATTGGTAACCAGGGTTCTGTATGAGTGCGTTGCTACACGACATGTTCTTACCCGATAACCGAAGTTTTGTGAGAACCCCATTTACACGGTGCTAAATCTGCATGGTGATACAATTTGTGTCCACGTGTGTATGAATGCGTTGCTACGTGGTATGTTCTCAACCGATAACCGAAGTTTCGTAAGAACCTCATTCACAGAGCTACTAAATCCGCACGACGATACAATTTGTACCCGCGTGCGGATGAATGCGTCTAAAAACATGGTTTGTTTTGGTTTTTCCAATTACGTTCGCATTTAGTAACCCGGTGGTTCTCATTGAATACGATGCTACATAATATGTTGTCAATCGATAACTGAAGTCTCGCCCACGTGTGGATGAATGCGTCTAAAAACATGGTTTGTTTTGGTTTTTCCAATTACGTTTGCATTTGGTAACCCGTGGTTCTCATTGAATGCGATGCTACATAATATGTTGTCAATCAATAACTGAAGTCCCGTGAGAACCTCATCCACGTGGTGCTAAATCCCGCACGACGATACAATTTGTACCCGTGCACGGATCATTGTGTGTGAAAACATGCTTTCTTTCAGCCCTTCCAAATTAATTAGATACCGACCAGAAGCCAGGTGTTTGAGGCAAAACTGATTCAAACAATCAAACTTCATGGACAACAAATCATACCCAAAGATATATCAAGCCCATACAACTCATTGTTCATCGTTGAGAGAAAAGAAAAGAGGACATGTGACGATCGCACCTTCATCACTTTTCCCCTTAGAAACGGGGAATTGATAGCAAAAAGAGAAGTGGATTTTCTAGATAAGCCATTCAGAAAAAGACACAAGCTTTCTCAATTAACTTACAAGTGACTATGTGCCCGTGCTAACGCTACGGCGACATTTCAGCGACGCACATGAGATCAACCAAACAATTAAATTTAAGGGAAAGAAAGCTTATAAAGGAGGAATTATGGCTTACATTAAACTTTTGACTTTTTTTTGAAGTGGAATATTCCATTACTCAGTTACCGGTGCCAAATTGACACCAAATGCTCTGAACATTCCGAGTTCCAAATGCTCTGAATATTCATACACACCGATTATTCATAGTTTCAAATGCTCTGAACAATCAGACCTGAAAAGTCTTAGCAAAATTATTCTAAATATCCAGGCTTGAGTGTTCTGGGGACGAGTGTACGAGGACCGCGTCCACGAAATCCCCAACACGGCATCACGCCCACGTCAGCGCCTGTGCCTTGCCGCAGTCCTCATCGCACTCGCCCAAAGGAAACCCCTGCACCGGGCGAACAAGTTTCTCCGGCCGACATGTGGGACCTACCTCGTTGAACCCACCTGTCAGTAAAGTTACCCGGATAACGCGGCGTAACTTTGATCCCCCCTCGCATGTCCCTCGTTCACCAGTGGAACAATTTTTGGGGTCGGACTCCACACGCAAGCCTCGCCAAAGTTTTTAAAACCCCCCGAGCTTGAAAAAACACAGGCCTGGTTTAGATGGCGAACTTTAGAGATAAAATTTGCATAGTAAGTGTCTCGTTACACTGTAGCAATTTTGTTTTTATTTGGTAATAATTGTCCAAATATTAATTAATTAGATTTAAAATGTTCGTCTCGCAAATTATAACAAAACTGTGTAATTAGTTTTTGATTTCATCTATATTTAGTACTCCATATATGTGCCGGTATTTTGATGTGACGGGGAATACGAATTCTGCACAGTAAATTTGGGAGGCAAACTTTGGAATCTAAACGAGGCCACAGGTAAAAAAATATACAAGAGAGAGAAATCTCTCGCTTCCCGTCGGAGAGGAGCGGTGGCCGAGCTGTCAAGGCGGCGGCGGCGTAAGCTGAGCGAGGTCTTGGCGGCGTCGTTCAGCTCAGGGCTGGCGCTGCCGTAACCTGGGTGCGCGCGGTTTCGACCCCCGAGAGGCGGGTCGGGCGCCGGAGGGATGGCGGCGTCGCTGAGGTGGTGGTGGTGGTGGTGGTCGGCGGTGGTATTGTCGGTGGTGGTCGGCGTGAGCCCGGTTGTCGCCAACACGGAGGGTATGCGTATGCCACTGCTTCATGATATTTGTGGTTTATTTTCTTCATAGTTTGATGAGTAGCCCGCAGCGGAGCGAATTTCCTTCTAGGGGGGATAATGGCTGAAAATCTGGGGATGGTGTCCAGAAATCTAGTGTTTGTTAGCGTTCTACAGGCCTCTGTTGATGGGCTGGGACTGAACAGGGGATGAAACGATAGCCTGTAGTTCCTATTTCCAGCGCTTTGACGGATTGCTTTGGGGGGCGCGGTGTTTGTCTCTCCTAGTGTTTTTGTCATTTTGTACTATATATACGGCAATGTTTGTATGACAGGCGTTGTTTTGTTACATCTGGAAAGGTTGGTTGCACAAACCTGGAAGGGCAATTCGTTCTGGAACAAATGCGGTCTATGCACAGAAGTGTAGATTCTGGTTTCTACTCGTGTCACCGTCTAGAACTATTTTGGGCCTCAAGGTTCCAAAGGAACTATTTTAGGCTCTGTCGAAATTGTTGTCTTTAAGTTTTTTCTATGAAGGTGCATATGCAGGGCTTATTTATTTATTTTTTTCTGATGCAAAACTTTGGTCTTTGATTCACTACTACACAGTAAATTTTCATTCCATTTCACCATCCAATCTGAACTAAGATGATTGTTTTTGTTTATTTGGCTAAAGATAGAATTAGTACTCATGGAAGCTGGCGGAAAGAAATTCTGATTACTGAACCTTTTCTGTTGGGTTGGGAGATGGGGAGATCACTATACTTAGTTATAATTGTCTCATTAATTTGTTCAGGCATCATATATGGACTAATATATTAACAGTACGTTGTTAACGAACAACCTGTACTTTCTATCTAAATAAAGCGGTGTCATTTAGAATGAACTGAAGCTACATAATGAAAAAAATGAATGCGTACGTTACTTTCTTAAAACTGAGCATCCTACGGACGTGCAAACTAATTGCGAAGAATCGGAAAGCATGGCTTAATCATTAAGAGTGCATTGTTTAGAGTGTTTTTTTTACCATTCTTCCTAGTACACATGTGGAAAGAAACCGCATTGCCTTAAATGCTAGTGATTTTTACATGGTGGCTGTATCCTTGAAATGGATAGTAACGTTTGGGTATGCACTCATGATTAAAAGATGATACTACCAAGGTAACCGAACCCGTATAAGAGTAATTACTACTCTAGATGCTAGTCATATTGTGTTGAATCCATGATGCTTTACATTTGATACGCTTTTTTTACCTATTGAAAAAGGTATTGTCTGCCGAAATAAAAGATGTGCATAAGTCAAAATAAAGACAAGCGTTTAACCACATATAAGAACATTACTATATTAACGGCATATTAATGAAGGGCAAAGCTTATGCATCCTCTTAAATTTCTAACGGGTACATTATTGCTTGTGATGATACCTCAATGGCAGGTGATGCTCTATACAGCCTACGACAAAGCCTGAAAGATAACAACAATGTGCTGCAGAGTTGGGATCCAACTCTGGTTAATCCATGTACATGGTTCCATGTTACTTGTAACCCTGATAACAGTGTCATCAGACTGTAAGTTGATCAAAGATCTTTTTGTTTATTCTCCCTTTGAGGTGAAAGACTGACCATTTGAATATGTACTGTCTCCCTTTTGCTAGTGATCTTGGAAATGCACAACTATCAGGTCCATTGGTGCCACAGCTTGGGCAATTGAAAAATATGCAATATCTGTAAGTTTCCACATCCATGATTTTGATAATTGAGCTAATAGTTTCATGATGCCATATAGGTGCATCTTTCACTCCCAATATTGGTTTAGCATAATTGCTTAGTTTTTGTGGAGTTTCTGAAACATGTGCGCATGCTTTTGGGTGCATTATGTCTCCTTTTGTCTGACGCCCAACAGTTCTCACTTCTCTCACTATTTCTTACCATATATATTTTCCAATAAATATTGTACCCTCCAATAAATATATAGGTCACCTTCGTGTTGAATTTATGTTTCATCATTTTGCAACAGAGAACTTTACAGTAACAACATAAGTGGGCCAATACCACCTGAACTGGGGAACTTAACTAACCTGGTCAGTTTGGATCTGTACCTCAACAACTTCACTGGAGGCATTCCTGACACCTTGGGCCAACTATCAAAGTTGCGGTTTCTGTAAGTTAATTCAATTGCCCTGGTTACAGAAGTGATATGTTCATGTGGCATTGTCCATCAATATATGTTGATCCTGTTAGTATAAATTATCTGATTGTTATTCGGTCATGATTTATCTGACAATGATGTGGAGAAATAGAAAGTTCTTACAGAACAGTAATATATGCATGATGTGCCCAACAATAGGTTTGCACAAAGTTATCCTCCAAATGCACTCTTCACTTTGTGATAGTAGATACTAAGGTTTTCATAACATCAATCATCCACTTGTCCATTTGTGTCTTTTTCTTTTGATTTTTAAAATGAAAGGCAAAATCCATTGTCTAGTTCTTGCCTTGTTACTTATTACATTATCTCTAAGCTTATCTATTGACTATTGGAAAGATTGTAACGTTTTTATTTCTTTGGATATCTACTTGCAAGGACAGCCGTCTTAATAACAACAGTCTTTCTGGCCAAATTCCGGAAACGTTAACCAATATCAACACTCTCCAAGTTCTGTAAGTTACCTGTTGCCCTTTTAGCTGTTCAGGATGTTAGATGACAGCAAAAAGTGTTTTGAAAATCTTGCAGGGATCTCTCAAACAACAATCTCTCAGGAGGGGTGCCATCAAGTGGTTCATTTTCTCTGTTTACACCTATAAGGTAATTTCTGGATGAATTTGGATGCTTAATTGCATCTTCTGATGCAGTTCTCCTGCCAGTTGAAAACAAAAACCTGTGTCTTCTGATGTTGACAATTCTAACCTTTGTCACAGTTTTGCTAACAACCCAAATCTTTGTGGCCCTGGTACTACAAAGCCTTGTCCTGGGGCTCCTCCATTTTCTCCACCCCCTCCATACAATCCCCCATCACCAGCTTCATCAAAAGGTACGGTGATTGGCTGTACATTCTGTCATATCATGCTACTGTTTGAGATATGCATAAGAGCGAAGCACTGACATGATCAAACTATGGTGCATGACATATCCTAACTGTGTTAATTCTGTTCCCTCAGGCGTGTCCAGCACTGGAGCAATTGCTGGAGGCGTTGCGGCTGGCACTGCATTTCTGATTGCTGTGCCTGCTATTGGATACGCATTGTGGCGGAGGCGAAAACCTGAAGAGCAATTCTTTGATGTCCCTGGTCGGTATTATATACCACTGTGCGGTTGTTGTCATCTGTGCTATTCATTTCATTTATATGCTCTCGTTTCGATTCAGCTGAGGAGGATCCTGAAGTTCACCTTGGACAACTCAAGAGGTTTTCACTGAGAGAGCTTCAAGTCGCCACAGATAATTTTAACAATAGGAATGTCCTAGGAAGAGGTGGTTTTGGAAAGGTGTACAAAGGGAGACTGTCGGATGGTTCACTGGTAGCGGTGAAGAGATTAAAGGAGGAACGCACCCCTGGCGGAGAGCTCCAGTTCCAAACAGAAGTTGAATTGATTAGCATGGCAGTGCACAGGAATCTGCTTCGGCTCCGTGGATTCTGCATGACTCCTACAGAGCGGTTGCTAGTATATCCATACATGGCTAACGGGAGTGTTGCATCGCGCCTTCGAGGTACCTGATTCTTTCTCACCGCTCAAATCTTTTCTTCTGCATTTAATTGGAAACAAAGTGCTATAAATTTGTGCCAAAAGCATATAACCATTTTTACTTCCTTTGTTTTCTAGTCCCAGCTTAGTTTGGATAGTTCTGATTTCATTCCTGATGCTTTGATTTTGTAGAACGCACGCCAAATGATCCCCCTCTTGAATGGGAAACAAGGGCCAGGATCGCACTGGGATCAGCCAGAGGTCTCTCTTACTTGCACGACCACTGTGATCCCAAGATCATTCACCGCGACGTGAAAGCCGCCAACATCCTGTTGGACGAAGACTTTGAAGCCGTGGTGGGTGACTTTGGCCTCGCCAAGCTCATGGATTACAAGGACACCCACGTGACGACTGCTGTACGTGGGACGATCGGCCACATCGCCCCCGAGTATCTGTCCACCGGAAAGTCCTCTGAGAAGACTGACGTCTTCGGCTACGGGATCATGCTCCTGGAACTCATCACTGGGCAGAGGGCGTTCGACCTCGCTCGTCTCGCGAACGATGACGACGTCATGCTCCTTGACTGGGTAAGTAAAGTACTGTACACCATGCGCTGGCTTCGTCAAATGCTTGAAAGTACCTGTGACAGGAATGGAAAGAAATGAAGAAACTGGTGTTATTGTTGTGGCTGCACAGGTGAAGGCGCTGCTGAAGGAGAAGAAGCTGGAGCAGCTTGTGGACCCGGACCTGCAGGGCCGGTACGCGGACCAGGAGGTGGAGTCGCTGATCCAGGTGGCGCTGCTGTGCACGCAGGGCTCCCCGATGGAGCGGCCCAAGATGTCGGAGGTGGTGCGGATGCTGGAGGGCGATGGGCTGGCGGAGCGATGGGAGCAGTGGCAGAAGGTGGAGGTGATGCGGCAGGAGGCGGAGCTCGCCCCGCGCCACAACGACTGGATCGTCGACTCCACCTACAACCTCAGGGCCGTCGAACTGTCTGGCCCGAGGTAGGCGATGACTGATGCGGAGGTAGATGATCGTCGTGAAAATTCCTTGTCTGTGAATATGACAGCAGGTAGTTTGGTGGTTGGTCCTGAATGATAGCTGCGAAATTGTAGCTGGAATTGTGCACTCGTGTCCTCACCTGACTTCTGTAAGTTTTGGTTTTTCTAATTAGAGAGCAGTATGACACCAGCCTCTGTTGAGCTCAGTAGTTTAATAGTAGTAGCTGCTTTTCGTTTTTGCGATGGCGTCCATAGCAGCCAGCAGCCCAGCACGTCGTTGTGGTAGCTGCGCTTGGTGACGCTCCGAACAGCGGGGTGACGAGCGTACGAGTTAGAGAGCAGTGGCCTGCCGACTGTATCGTGCTGGGCGGCAGGCATAGCGCAGCACTGCTGCGGTGGGCGCGCGCGCTCAGGCTGTCAGGCACGCATCGGTGGTAGACCCCGCTCAGCCGCTCACCGATAAACAAGTCGACTGCTAACATCCATGCTGTGCGCTGGTCAGGCTACACCTGAACGTGCTCGATTTACCGTCACAATTTTTTTTTCTTCTCATAAGGTACGGCGGCCAGGACCCAGGATCAGGATGAATAATGCAACGTTGTTTCCCCAGAGAGATGGACCATGCAATTAGCAACAGCGTCTTGCAGCGCAGGCAGTCATCACAAGACACAACCTACAGGCTACAGATAAGGTCCTGTTCGCAGCGTGAGAATTCTTGTGTTTCCAACGGGCCTTGAGCAAGAGTAAAGGTAGAAGTAGAACCAAACAAGAGCAGCATCACAATCACTACTTATTTAACCACTAGCAGTCTAGCGCTAGTATCACACTGACGGAGAACAACGGCTACTCATATACACTTATACAGTACAACACCGACGAGCGCCCCTGACATCACATAGGTAGGTTTAACATGCCAAGCAACAGAGAACGAGAACGAAAGGTTGGCTCCAAATGCCTAGCTAATTAACTGCTAACCAGAGGGGCTGAGGGGGGCAAAAAGAGCTGGGGATATGATCCATCCATCCATGTCCATGCATGACATGAGCAGTCCTGAGTCGTGTAGGCTAGAGGGAGGGCACCCGAAAGAACCTGCCGCGGCACATGCAGCGGTAGGCGATGGGGCAGGACTCGGAGGCCAGCGCGCACCTGAAGCTCACGATGACGCGCCGGCACGGGGAGCACGGCCCGCACGCGTGCGCGCAGTCCGGCAGCCGCGACCCCGTCGCCGCGCGCTCCTTCAGCCACCACTGCTGATCCTGATCCTCCTCCTCCAGCACCACCAACGAGCCTTCGTCCTCAGTAGTCCGGTCTGCTGGTTTGTAGGTTGCCCTGCTGCTTGCGTGATGAGCACCAGCAGCAGGCGGTGCCTCCACGTCGTCGACCACGCCGGCGTCACCTGGACCGGACGCACCTGCGCGGTGCACACGGAGAAGACGAACCATTGTCAGATCCCGGCCTGTCTGTTGTTTCAGTTACCCAGGGAGTAAACAGGTTGCATTGTAGGAGTATGTGAACAAGAAAAGAACGTCAGCGTGTTTTCAGATGCCACATGTGCTGCCATGCCATCTGATGGTAACGAAGGCGCGCGACGTCGACATGACACGTCAGTACCTAGGAGTACTACGGTGCATGTACTCTACATTACTGTACGTCGAACGGACACTGCTGCAAGTTAAGTTGTGCAAGCTTTCCCAAGTTCTGAAACATGAAAGCTGACAGCATTGAACTGACAGAGGGAAAATTAGTTAGTACAGCTCAGATCATCAACTTACGTGGTGTGGTTCTGACGCCGTCGGCAACGTGCGACGACGACGAACTGATGACCAGCAGGAGCACCAACACGACCGCTGCTGCGGTCGGAGTTGGAGCCCGCCATCTCCGGCAATTACCAGAGGACTCCCGCGTTCTCATTTCTCGCTTCCTAGTAGGAGCTCTGGTTCGACGAGCTAGCAGAAAGGCAAGAACACAATACGCCGATCTTTCGAAAAAAAAGAACACAATACGCCAAGGAGGACACAGCAGGCTACGGATCGAGTTCGGAGGGGACGCCTGTGCTTGCATGCGGATATATAGGAGGACACAGCAGGTGCATCAGAGCTTGGTGGAAGTGGCCATAAATAACTGGATGCATGCGCATGCGCCGGGCGGGCGCTCGATCACAGGATCCCCGGTTGGATTCACATGGAAACCCTTGCGTGCGCCGGCCCAGCCAGGGAAATCGACTGAGCACACGAAGACGATGCCGACAGGCGAACGAACGAGGGCGACCAGGAGTTGTATTAGATGTGGCCGTATGAAGGTCGTGCGTGATCGCACGCCTGCGCGCGAGGGGAAGCAATGGCGCGGCGGGGCATGGCTGCCTCGCTGCATATTATTTATGGCTAGCTTGGCTTTGCCTCAGCTCAGAATCGCCGGGCCTCGCAGCGCGACGCAGTTATTACGGCTGGCGCGCGTCATCGTCATCTCGGAGCGTTCTCTAGCTCGGTGTGTACAAAAAAATATTCTTCTGCCACTGCCAGCACGGTTTGGTTTGGTTTGGTTTGGTTAATGAACAGATCCATTCAAGCTGAATCACTCGGCATCAATGCATCTGCGAGCTGCCATTGAATAGCAGCAGGCATGCAAGCTGCATACATACCACTGTCCGCACTCATCCATCCTCTGTACATCCTGGGCATCAAGATTCTCTCCTCTATACTCAATTCTCCCGCACTCATCCATCCTCTATATCATCCTCTATTCATTGTGGGACCCACTTGTCACTTTATCTAAATATATCCATGTGAGATCTTGTTTTGAAGAATTTATTGAAACGAATTTAATGGTGCAATCGGAATTTAATTTGATTTTTTGGTTTGTGGGTTATAACATTTTTTTAGTAACTTGAAAACGTGGGGTCCATGGCTGACGCTCCCCTCTCTCCTCTCCTCTCACGCATGCGCATGGTGAGGCCTGCATACTGTGCAGCCGGCTCATCCTCTATGACGCTCCAGCTCCTTTATATTTGACGTACAGGCACTAGATACCGGAGCATATGTAATTTTTGCAGAATGAGTTTGAATCTCAAATTTTGTGACAATGCACATCTACAGATGCAATATTGGTGTGTATAGTTTCAATTTTTTTGAAAATTGCTAAGTATGGTTTTGCAAAGGGTTTTCACAATTGCACCTAAGATATGGTTGGCACTGAATGTTTTGCCCATTTATAGTTTCCCTCTTTGTCGATTCTTCTTGTGTCTTCAATATGTGCATCTAATTGAAACCTTATTAGAGCAACTCCAAGAGATTGTGTAAAATAAGAGCTTAAAATCTATGATTTAGCCATTCTCTAAAAAAGAACATTCTCCAAAAGAGTAGTGTAATGCAACAGCCTTCCTAAATTTCTCATTATCTATTTTTTAAAGCTGACATGTCAAGCTGAGATTGGTTCGCTGCCCCATTTCCTGTACTCCCACCATTTGCATGCACACCACCAGGCAAATGGCGAGCCTCCATGGCATGCTATTTTTACCCAACGAGAAGTGCGGGATGAATGACTTGTTATTTTGAAAAACATGATAGAATAGCTGTTGGAGCCGTGATTCTTCCAAAAATACCTAAAATAGCATTTCACAACACAAATGGCTACTCTCTTGGAGTTGCTCTTAGCTCATGTCAGCTTTTCTTGTAACCTCTGTCTAGATATTGACTTTCAAATATTTATCTTTTAGTTTATGTTATTTTCGATCCACATGTTAAGTTAAACATCTGAAACCCTAATAATTATTATATCTTTTATTAACCCTCCTTTTGTATTTTGTTAAAGAATAATCCTAAGTTCTAGACTATACTCTTTTGGCAAGGCAGCGAGAAGTGTGCTTTTGTCACAATAAGACAATTAAGCATATTTTCTTTGAATGCTACTTTGCACATGTAATTTGGGGTTGCATACAAGTTGCATTAAATCTCTCCTAACCCTGTAGTAATTTGAGGTTGCATACAAGTTGCATTAAAGACTAGAACGGTCAAGCTTAATTTGGTAGTTCTAGGATTAAATGAAGCCTAAAATAAAAAAAATGAGGAATGAAATTGTCATTTTGAAAGTGCATGGACTAAACTAAACCTTAGACGACAGTTGGGGGACAAAAAATGACTATTCCGTCAAATTAAATAGTTGATGTAAAATTTTAGAACCATTGTAACAGCTCAGACACCTTTGAGAAACTCGAACAGTTGGGTACCCAAAAATCATAGTTTTTCACTGAAATTTGGCTTATGCTGCTACTTATGCTGATTTGTTGTGAGAAAAAAAAAACAATGTTTCTTCGCTGAAAAGTACTGCTGAAGTAGTGCTGAAGAACAATGCTGAAAAGTACTGCTAAAGTAGTGCTAATTTGTTGTGAAAGGAAAACATTATTCCTTCGCTGAAGTACTGCTAAAAAAATACTAGCTTCTTCTAGCTTTCTCATCTTTCCTGAGAAGTTGTTTACCAAACATCTATAAAAATAGCTTTAGCTTCACTAGTGAAGCTGCTTTAGGAACAAAGGCAAGAAAAAAAAGAAACCAAAAAAACCCCGATAGTATCTCACCCATCCTGCAGCCAAAAGTCAAGCAACGCGCCATGGCGTCAAGTCAAGCTCACCGCAACTACACGCAAATTTACCTTCCTTGCATACCAAGTTTGCACTAAAGAACTGGGGCCCTTCTCTCTAACTCTCTCTATATAGGGCGTCCTCAACAATATGAGACAATAGCTAGCTTATACATGCCATGTCATTGTCACCTCATTATGTGAACCCCACATGTAAATAATTTTTTATTCTACATCTTATCTCCTCCCTCTCTCATTCTTTTTGAATAGGGCCACAAACTACCTTGTTTTCTGAGCGAGATAGGTGTTGAGATAAAAGATATCATCTTCTTTTTTTCATCTTCTCTCTTCCACATTAGAAAAGTGCTGACATGGATTTCTATGGGCTGAAGTGGTACTGTTGGGGACGCCCGTATATACATCCTCTCGCTTGCCACTTCTTTCTATGCATTTAATACACAAACGCAACTAGTACAAGAGAGACAGGCAAGGGAAAAACACTCTCTATAGCTAGGAAGGCTCTCGAGGAACCCATGGAGAGAAGAGCACGAGAGAAAGAGGAGACATGGCATCCATGATAACAGGAGATTTCGTGGAGGCCAACGTACGAAGGAACGCCTGCAAAGAGGAATTTGGAAGGCAGAAGCGAGCACCACTGGTGGGGCGGCGGTGGTGCAAGGAGAGAAGGCCGGCCTTGTTACTGATGGTTACACTGAGTTTTGGTGGAATATCTTTCTTTTCTCATGAGTAAATTGTGGTTGCTTCTTGAATGCATCAGGTGGCATCTGTTTTCTTTGTTTGTTTGCCATCACCATTGATTCTGCATTGTTTCCCAATAATTTGTGAAATGAAAAAAAATGTGCTTCTTGAATACATTTTTTGATGTAAAAGTTAGAATGTTACTATTCCATTGTCTTAAAATAATGCCACATAATTAAAAGAAGTTTAGGTTAGTGAATGAAACAAACCCCCTATGGCGTGTGCACAAACAAGTAACTGGTGCTTATGCTCCAAATTTTAGCCTAACACCTGTCCAATAACTTTACTCTTTACTTCTTTCTTTTTCCTCTTCCACCACCTTAGCACGCATGGACGGAGCTACCGTAGGCGCGTGGTGGGGCGGCCGCCCCAGCTACCAGCAGTGTAGCCTCAAACCCCTGGACCCCCGCTTGTTCCCAATCTCCGGCTGCCGAGGTGCCGACTGTCGAGGCGCCGAGCAGAGCTGCGTGCCTGCACCATGGCGAGGAACGAGTAGAGCCTCTGGCCACACCGCTGGGACACTGGGTCTTTCTTTGTCAGTTCAGTTTAAACCCAGTAATAAGAACCCAATTTTTTCCCCATTTCCCCAATCGCAATCCGCTGTCATCCGCAACTCCGCATCAAGCGCAGCCGCACCATATGCCCGCACTTCCACATCGAGGTTGTGACTGCGCGAGGTCGCTGCTACCCGCCGCCACAGCACTACCACTACCCCATCTGCCGGCCGCCACTAGGCACTAGCAGCCACCGCCCGACGCCCATCTGTCCGTCGGCCGTTGTGGCTGCGGACAAATTAGCGGCAGAGCAAGGGCAGCAGCTCCACTACATCTGGATTTGACCGAGGTTCAAGCAGAGGTGTCCCCGGGAGTGGCATTGGCAAGAACAAAAAAAAGGGTCTGGACGCTAATTTATCAGCAAGACGCTAATTGATATTCATTCAATCTACGGGTTCATCCATTCTTAGTTATTTGTATTTTGCAATGTATGGATCGACTGATCAAGAACTACTAGTTTAATCTTCAAACTTAAGGTAACATCTTGTGTTTTTCATCTACTTTTCGTCATATTATGTGATTGCAGTATTTTTGCTATGATTTGTGTGATTGTAATATGTGAATGCGGTACATTGTGAATACGATACCTTTTTCATTTCCTCGTTGAAATTCGTCCTATCTATAATTTTTTTCGGCTCCAGTCACTGTTAGGACGCACATTCTGTAGTCAACAGGGTTCAGCGGCGTCTGCACTAGTTTGCTCATTTTTTTTTCTCTTTGTTATCCTGAAATCCTCGACCTCGTGCTGTTCTTCGGTCTTGCCGTCGGGCGGGCTCAAATCTGACGCACGACTGCACGAGAAACCGGTGCGGTAGGTCCGAAAAGTAAGAGCATCCGTTCCTATCTTTTTTGGCCGGACGCTGCAAAGCTCTGACGAGTATGAGATAAATGGTACTTCTGCCATACGGAGTACGGAGTACATCACAAACCGGATCCGTGGCGCAATGGTAGCGCGTCTGACTCCAGATCAGAAGGTTGCGTGTTCGATTCACGTCGGGTTCAAACCCCGATCCTAAATCCGGATATTTTTTATATTTTTTTTATTCCCAACAGCATGGTACTATCAAATACGGAGTACTCCGTAATTAATTGCTTTTGTGAACAATGCCACTCATGTCTTGTGTGCTTAGTTTAGGTGTTGTTAACAATGCCCCTTGTGTGCTTACATATGTGCTTAGTTGTTTGATTCAGCCGTCCTTTTGTGAACAAGGCCCCTCATCTCTTATGTGCTTATAAATTAATTTAGATGTTGTTTGGTTCAACGCCGGGAGAGAACAATGCCCTCGTCTCTTATGTGCTTACTTATGTGCTTACAAATTAGTTAGATGTTTGATTCAGCCGTCCTTTTGTGAACAATGCCCCTCGTCTCTTATGTGCTTACAAATTAATTTAGATGTTGTTTGGTTCAGTCCTAAGAGCGGCAACGACAATGTAATTAGAAACAACTAATTTAGGTGTTGTTTGGTTCAGCCCTGTGAGCGGCAACGTCAAATGCCTTACAATTTGCAATGGAGTGAATATAGTATGAAATAAACAGGTTCTGAGATGTCAGCCCAAAATAAAACCGTAGCTCGTGCTTCCAATCAAGTCACAGCTCTTATAACACTTTCTATATCTATGTAGGAATATAGGCAGAAGAAACCAGGCCTCGGAGTCAAGAGGTTCCCTCGACTCTCGTTCTCCCGCGCCATGGCTGGTAAGGAAATCTTGTGGCTTTCCTTCTGACGGTGTAATCAAAACACTATCCATTCGTTTTGCTAAGCTTCCCCCATCCTTCCTGAGCTCTGCAGCCCGACCCCGACGTCTCCAATGGGAGCCAGAGCCACTGCGAGTCACCGCCGCTCTCGTCCTCTTCCTCCTGGTCGCCGCCGCGGGAGGAGCTGCTGCGGCTGCGGCCTCGGCAGCGCCAGGAGCAGCAGGGCGCAGGGAGGTGGTGACGTCGCCGCACGGCGCCGTGGCGGCGGACGACTGGCGGTGCTCGAGGATAGGCCGGGACGCGCTCCGCGAGGGCGGCAGCGCCGTGGACGCGGCCGTCGCCTCCGCGCTCTGCCTCGGCGTCGTCAGCCCGGCCTCCAGCGGCGTCGGCGGCGGCGCCTTCATGCTCGTCAGGCTCGCCGACGGCACCGCCGTCGTGTACGACTCCCGCGAGACCGCGCCCCTCGCCGCCTCCAAGGTGAGTCAATCACTCAAGCTAATGCCGCGTGCCGCGCGCGGTGGTCAAATTAAGCATTGTCGACTTGTCGTACAACCTGGAATTTGCGAGTGCTTTGCCCCTTGGATTCTTCTTTTCTGGTCTTTGTCACATAGCAGTTCATCGATCGATGACAAAGGTTGTTAGATATATAGTACAGTACTAGCTCCCGATTGACCAGGACTCAAGCACGGCGGAGATCGAGATCAGATCACAAGAAAATTTATTTGTGAAAGGATACTGCAAAGCCGGATGGAGTATAAAGTAATCATGCCAAATATAATACGACTTACCAGTAGAGTAGGTGGTTGATTCACATGGTTGTTGCTTAAGCAAATTATCTTTCAAATTAAAACAGGATATTATTGTAGTTACTTACAAAGTGCCGGTATTGGTGATAACTGATAAGACTGTGGTAAGGCATTGTCTTCGCCGTAGCAGTCATGACAGTGCTATTGCTTGTGTGAGGATGTGCCTTGGAGTGGTGGGAAGAACAAGAGGAGTCAGAAATGCAATTGTTTACAGGACCAGCAGTATAAATTTCTTTAAAATTTAGTCAAAGTTAAAAAAAAAATCAATAGAAACTGTAGAGATTCAGGGGGTGTTGCCCCCCTATCTCTGCCACTGGGAAGAAGAACCATGAGCGGCGGATTTATCCATGTTAGCTACTTAGGTAGCTACACTGAGCAAGTAAGATCAATCAAAGAATAAAACGTGTCCGTGTCGTTGTTCTCCTCTCTTGCCGTGTGGAAAGTGCTTCACGCGCGCTTTCGTCCACTTCTCGGTGTCCCCTACAGTGTCGCTGCGCTGTAGTGTCTGGACTCTGGACCGCCGGTGAGCAACGAGAATTGGGAAAGCCGAAAGCCAAAAGGAATCCAAGTCATATAGGGTTGATGTTTACAGTACAACAATCGTGCCAAGATCACAACCAGCACTCCTTTCATCACTCCATCCATATGCACTAGTGCACAAGCACAAAAAACCGCGTGTTGTTGGGGGCATGTTTGGGACTCACATTCTATCATAGCACCATGCATACCAGAGGCTTCCTTCCCTGAAGTTATTTTTTTAGCTCAAACACATATATTTTTCACATCTTTCTGAGGAACAATGTATTTAGAAAAACCAAAACGTCTTATAATTCAGAACGGATGGAGTAGTACCTAACCCACGTGATACTGAGTTTGAGCCTTGAGATGAGAACAGTCGCAGCTTAATCAAAGAATAAGACATGCATAAAGTTTGCTACGCGTATTCCAAATTATAGTTTACTTTAACTTTAGTCAAACTTGTCTAGCTTTGACCAAGTGTATAGAAAAATGTATCAACATCAACATCAACGTCATCAAATTAGTTTCATTACATTGTTTTCATAAAATTCTTGATAGTACATTTATTTAACACTTCTCCTGTAATTCAGGTGCCTGAATTTTAAGATAATTTAGGCAACACTCTTGTACTACTAATTAGTACAAGTAAATTATCACTTTTGTGATTTGTTATTTGTCTTTGTGTCATAACATACTCCAAACTTTTGTCTTTGTCTAACTATAAAAATAATTGTAACTTGTTAAATTATCTTTGTGCCAACATATATCAGATTTTGTTAGGTTTGTGGTTTTGTCTTAACAGGTTTTTTACTCTCGGAACAAAAAATTGCAGATTGTGTCTACAAAAATTGCAACGAACTAAAACTGCAATTTTAGTATAAAATATCTGCAATAACCATCGCCCGAAAGAAACCTAAAATTTAGGCACCTGAAATTTAGTAAATCCCTTTATTTAAACTTGGAGATGTTGATATTTTTTTTCTAAAAAAAATTAGTCAAACTGCAATTTTAGTATAAAATATCTGCAATAACCATCGCCTGAAAGAAATCTAAAATTCAGGCACCTGAAATTTAGCAAATCCCTTTATTTAAACTTGGAGATGTTGATACTTTTTTCTTAAAAAAAATTAGTCAAAGCAGGAAAGTTTTAATTAGGACAAGACTAATGTAAGCTCTAATTTAAAATTGAATGCTAATAATAAGGCACCTAAAGAAAAATGAGAGAAGGCTAATCATAGTGATCTGTCGAGAATATTTGCCAACGTCACGTTAGAATCATAGTGCACATGCCATGTTTTTAGCTCTATGCCTGCCCCTCTTATTTATAATTCAAATTAAGTCAAATGATTTCTGTACAAACAATGAGTGGATTTAAAATATCTCGTTTCCTTTTATTCTAAAGTTTCAAATGGGGACAAAGAGAGATTGTTTTCTATTTATGACCGTATTACCTCGCAGGAGGAGGTAATAGGTCACATCGACCTTATACCACGGGGATGGTTCAAAACTCTTTTGGGAGTACCGTTAAAAACAAGTATCTGTTTGTCTAAGTACCTTCTATAATCATATAGTCATAGGTGTCTGGAAATCCCCATAAATAGCGACACAAAGGTGGTCGGTGGATGGGGGTTAGGGCTTTGGGGTGTCTAATAAAATGGGACTAGTGGAAAACGCGCGCCCCTGCGCGCGATCGGAAAGGATTTTGCTAATTCTTGCTTGGACAAGATGGACATGGCATGAGTATGGATATGCGTATATGTACCATGCATTTGGTGGTACACATGTGCATTATATCAAACCAGGGTACAGACACATAGTACTGCAGACAGGAAAGGTATTTATATAGAGCAGCTGATGCGACACTGATAGATATTAGGTTTGTGATATCTGAAATTCTGCTGGTCATACGAAAGCATTATAGAGTGCTAGGTGATGATATTACACAACATCAGTAGGACGTGGAGGCTAATTTCTGCTAGATGCAATGTAGAAAAGGATCTGACAGTGCTAAGGCTAAATAAGTAAATATTACACACGGTACAGAGGCCGTTGACTGAAGCTTTTGTTGGGCTGTGATAGAGACGGTAGGATCAGCCAAGGTTCATGATGCGATCAGATTCCCGCCCAGCTTCATCATCGTCTGAGATGCTGATCGTCTGAGATTAAGCCATAAATTTTACAAAGAACTTGGCTGTTGGAAATATTAAAAGCAACAGCCATGAAGGAAAACAGGAAAAGAAATAAAAATAGGTGGAAATGAAAAGGCAATGGGAGAGGGGGTGGATCAGTGTGCGCGACATATTTTTGCCAGGTCAATAACTGTAATAAGTAGATAGGTAATCGTACTGTTATCATGTATCTTGGACCAAATCATAGTAACTATATTCATTCATTTGATCTAATCCTTTAGCACAGTCTTAGGCATAGGAGCACAGTACATCGACATATAACCATATATGATTATGTAAGCTTCAGTTTTTTTTCCCAAAATAGTAGCTCGCTTTAGTTGACAAGTTGTATCAGTATTTAGAAACAAACCAACTTAAAATGCGTACATAGGTAGGAGGTTACCAATCTGACAGCAGACGACACCGTTGTCTTCATAGGGCATGTGGATCAGGACCTGACATCATCATCATATAAACCTGCCAGAAATAATAATAGACTGAAGGACGTGATGTGTTAATCATCATAGCATGAATAAATTCTTAGAAGTCAGGGAGCACTGTATTTTGTTGCTGCCTAATCTATTAGGCACACAAAAGGTAATGCCGTTCCAAAACCTAATAGAACTCCCATAGAAATAACCCTTAATAAATATACTCTGAATAATTTATTTTGAGAAATAACCATTAATACTCTGAATACTCCCTGTTTCTCGTCTCTTTTGGGTTTCATCTCTAGCGTACCCCAACTTGTTTGGGACAAAAGGCTACATTGTTGTTGTTGTTGTTGTTGTTGTTGTTGTTGTTGTAAATAACCATTAATAAATGGCAATTCCGTATTGGGCAATAAGCTAGTTTGTCAGGACACATTTTAGGTCGTATGTGTGGCTGAAATAAATATAAATACTTAGAGCACTCAAATACTGATTACTTCACCCCCTCTCCCATTCCTTTTTTATTTCCACCTATTTTCTTTGACTACAAAGGTTATGTTCATATGCTTGCAGAACTATAATCAAAGATCGAAGAATAAGTACTTCGCCTACTCTTTTGCTCTTCATGCTTGCAGAACTTAAGTATAGTATATGTATGTATGTTTTCACGTTGGTACGGAGACAAATCATATACCAAAATAATCCTAACGCTACCTCTTTTTTGTTACGGTGGTACAGAGCAGCAGGTAGCTTGCAATGACCTAATTGATCTCCATTTTATGTTTTAAAAAGGTTAGCGGTATATCATAGTAAGCATGAGAAAAAGAAGTAGTAGTACTTTTATACAGAAATCGAAGGGGGAGGGGGCCTAGGGACAAAGCTGACCCTAAAGAGTAGAACCATCATTGTTATATATACATACGAACAGCACTTTCCTATTCTTAAACAAAAACATGTAAAGTCCAGTAAGTAGGTACAGGTCAGAAATCAACATGAAAGGATAGCAGGTTCAACCAGGCCACACCCAACAAAACGGCAAGAAAATTGCAGAGACCATGTCGATCAGTAAGAGAAAAGCTGCATATGTTTACCTTGGTCTCACTTTCAGTTGGTTCAATTATGAGTAAGCCAGAAACATGGCATGGAAATACAATTGCAGCGCCTATATAATTCAGAGGAAACGGTGAGATAAATAATAGCAATTCCCAGTGACATTTGGCTTTGTAAACTAACATGTTCTTTTAAAGGTGTACAAAATTTCTGCTGCCGCAATGAAAAGGGTAAGAATTTTTTCCCAACGAAGACAGGATTTTTAGAGGCCTCAGAAACATACCAATCCTCATTTGTTCTTCAACTCGGAGCTTAAAGGCATGCTGACAACTGGGTTACTCTCAGAAATTGCATAATATAAGTAGCAGGTCATGCCTAGTAACTCACAAGCGAGCGAACATCAGATCATATCGTTTGAACAATGGGTATGGAATTTTTCATCACAGGCTCAAGAAGAAGAAAATGGCAGATGTCAAAATTTCAGAGTAGTCTGCCTATGCAGAATATTACTGGAGTTGAAGATTGCTGTAGCAATTCAAATACAC
This sequence comes from Saccharum hybrid cultivar R570, assembly GCA_038087645.1. Classification (NCBI taxonomy): domain Eukaryota; kingdom Viridiplantae; phylum Streptophyta; class Magnoliopsida; order Poales; family Poaceae; genus Saccharum; species Saccharum hybrid cultivar. Next base: position 16,357,038 of record JAQSUU010000534.1, on the reverse strand, counting down.
ATATCAATGTGTGCTTTGTTGACAAGGGAAATAATTGACCACCACTTTGAAATTGTGTCAAGATAAGATGGCAAGCAGAGGCCTCAGAAACATAGCAATCATCATTTGTTCTTCAACTCGGAGCTTAAAGGCATGCTGACAACTGGGTTACTCTCAGAAATTGCATAATATAAGTAGCAGGTCATGCCCAGTACCTCACAAGCGAACGAACATCAGATCATATCGTTTGAACAATGGGTATGAAATTTTTCATCACAGCCTCAAGAAGAAGAAGAAAATGGCAGATGTCAAAATTTCAGAGTAGTCTGCCTATGCAGAATATTACTGGAGTTGAACATTGCTGTAGCAATTCAAATGCACATATCAATGCGTGGTTTGTTGACAAGGGAAGTAATTGACCACCACTTTGAAATTGTGTCCAGATAAGATGGCAAACAGTAGTGATAAGAAGTACACTATCTGTTCTATCCTCTGAAGGCAGGAAGTTTGTGGACAAATATTACCGTGGGCTTATGGTGGAGTAAATTGGAGGGGTTAAACGGAGATCAAGCGTTCAAATTTTTTTACTAATGTGTCCACCGTTGCTGCTCGGCAACGCGCTCCAATTTAAAGGGGTTAATGCAAATCTACCAACATTCAAAATTGCTGTGGATGGGCTAGATGGCGAGGAACATGTTCCAATTTGCAGAGCTAAATGCCCACGCACTCATATGGAGCTAACTTGAGAGAGATTACATAACCTTTGTAACAGCGATAGTGATGTGGCAACTGGCAATTGGTGCCGTCCTCCCAGAGATGAACGCAGAGAAGGCAAACCTTGAAGCTGCAGGCATTATAGGACAAACAGTAGAAGACGATTCATATTCACCGTAGGGAGATATAAGAGAGATTAAAGGAAAATCACGAAATAGGAGGAACTGGGAGCACCTGAGATGGCGGCACCGTCGAGGCGCATCCGTACCAGCTGCGGGCACCATGCGCGGCCACAGTAGGAGAAAGGGAGAGGGGGGGAAGATGAGGACGAGCGGCTTCCAGGCCATGCCTCTGGCCTGTGCCGGCCACGGCATGGCCGGGACCCATCCGCAGTAAGCCACATCGGGAGAGGGGGAGAGGGAGATGCTCGCGGGGGAGCGGACGGGATAGCGACCGTCTGGTCGCGGTCGCGGCCACCGCCGGCTGCTGCGCCGCCACATCGGTAGAGGATAGGAAGGGAGAGAGAGAGAGAGAGGGAGGGAGGGGGAGGCGTGCATGGCGCGGGGGATGGGATCCGCCGCCGCCCTGGCTGTGGCCATGGCCGAGATCCGCACACGCCGATGTGCCACCGCGTCGGAGAGCGACGAACCTAGGGGGCCAACTGGTGCACCGCCGCATGGGGAGAGAGAGAGAGAGAGAGAGAGAGAGACGGCGGCACAGGCAAGGGCCGGCGTGCGTGGATCGTGGAGGGTTCTTCGATGGGGGTAGCAGCGGCGCAAGAAATCGAAGAAAAAGGCACACGAAAACAGCGCGCCACCCCCAAAGCCGGCCAGGAGGCCGTCCCGCGGCGGTGGCGCCGGCAAGGAGATGCCGCTAGGGTTGCAGCAGCACGGAGACAAATGCACCTCCGAAGGAAGGCGAAGGAGAGAAAATAGAGGGCTGCAACAGCAGAGATCCAAGCACGGAGACGTCACCGGCGAGGAAGCCGCAGCAGGCCGGCGGCGCCGCCACGGAGGGCAATGGCAAGGCGAAGCAGGCGGAGCCGGAGACCCCGAGGATATGTTCGACAGCGACAGTGGGCGCCCCCCCCCCTTCCCCCCCCCCTTTTTTGTTCGCCGGACGCGGGCGCGTGAGGGACACCGGGCGCACCTGCGGCGGCCGCCGGCGGGGGCCGCTGGCGCCGTGCCGTGGCCGAGCACGACCGCCGCCAAGGCCGCGCGGCACGCCGCGGCCGCCCCACCCGCGCGCAGCACAGCTGTGGCCACGCCACCACCTCGGAAGAGAGGGAGAGGGCCATTAGAGGGAGAGGGGGGTAGAGGAAGGGGCGGCGGCGACGAGGGCGCCGCCGCGGTGCGCCGGTGCGTGGGGAGGACGGAGGGAGGGACAGAGAAAGGGAGAGGAGACGGAGCGGAGGAGGAGAGGCTGATATTTTTAGACCGGTGAAAACAGTTCGCAGTGAAGAATCTCACCGTGAAAGCGCAGATCAAACGACGCAAAACGAATTTGCTAACGTGGATAGCGTGGGTGATCGGCGAGCGGTTCACCTTTGTAGGTTCTAAATTTGGTCTTGCCTTTTGCGATGAAGTTGAGCCAGGGAAAGCAGTGCGTGGGACGGCAAGGCAGAACGCTACAAATAGTTGGGAGGGGGTGGGATGACCTGGCAACATGACATGAGCACATGACAGGGCAAAACGCGATTGGCTGGCAAGGGAGGAGTGTGATATAGAGCGTCCGCAGTGGGCGCTCGTAGCTCGCTCCTATACAGTAAATGCAAGATCCCGTTTCAAAAAAAAAAAGCAAGATCGAACCGACTATCACTGTGAACCCGTTCCATGGAGAAGCCGGTCCCTTCCATAGAACCTGGCTCCATAAACAAAAGAAATCGCACTCTCTCTTCCACCCTTCTTCTCTTTCCTACCGTTGACGCATCTGGGCGGCAGGCTCGGGGTCAGGGCGTGTGAGAAAGGAGGAGGCGCGGAAGCGCCATACCAGCCGAACGAGGAGAGAGAGGAGGTAGAGGAAGTTGCGCTAGCCGCTTGACGAGGGAGGAGGAAGAAGTCCGTGCGGTTCGCCAGATGCGTGGACGGAGAAAACGAGTAACCGTCTGACGGGAGATAGATGAGGAAGGACGACGGTGTTGAGGAAAGAGGCTTGAGATTATTAGTCAGCCATTCAACAATGTTTTTCTAAAATAAATCAGCCAGATCAAGCGAACAGGCTAGTAGTTGGGCTTTAATGTTGTGGGTCCTACGTATGGAGTCATCCCCGGTTCTATACATTATTGGTAGTGTTAAACAGGTGACGTCTAATCGATCGTGGGACCCAACTAAGACCCAGGTGGGTTCTATACGCTCGACGGGATGACGATGACAATGGTAGGGGACTGACCAATGATGTAAGTATGGATATGGATTAGAGCACAAAGAGAGAATTTGACTCCTAGACAAGGGGGGAAAGTAGAAAGTGATGGATAGAGACGCGACCAGAAGGAAATGTCCAGGCATAGACCCTACGTGTCGCAAAATAATGAATTTTGAGTTGTTCTATAAATCAAATCCAAGTTTAAAAATATATATAATAGAATATTAATATATATGACACTAATTTACTTCGTTAGATATACGCACTCTGGAACGAGCTAAAATATTAGAAGAAATAAACATTAGTTATTGTTACTAATGAAAAATCTACATTAAATTGTATATTTTTCTTCTTGTTTATTTCTTAACACAACCACCCCGCCCACTATAAATACATGGCAAGCTCGCAGGTGTCGTCCTCGTCCTCGCCCCCTCCCCCACCCCCACCCCCACCTCCACCACCGGTGACCGGCGGCGAGCCGCCTCGTCACGCCACCCACATCCACCCCACCTCTCGAACCCGCCCACGCTAACCCCAGGGTAGCGCGCCGGCAAGCTCGCCGCGACGCCCCTGCAACGACCTGGTCCGGCCGTCTCCACCACCGCCAGGGCCCCAAACTGCCCGGCCGCTATCCCCATCGCTTGGCCGGACCCGCCGGCGACCTCCTCGCCTTCTTCCTCTCTCGCGCGGGCGACGGCGGGCGCGAGGTGGAAGACGGTGCGGAAGAAGGAGGTGCAGCGTGAGATGGAAGCGTATAAATAAGGGTCAGGCTAGCGCCCGGACGTTCGGCTCTGGGCCCTTGTCCGGACGTAGCTCCCCACGCCCTGCGTGTGCTCTGCACCGCACACCCCATCTGCTCAGATTCCGCGCCGTTCGGACGACTCGCCCCACCCACGCCGCCCGCCCCCACGTGGGCCCACGTCACCCGAACATCACTAGCATCGAGAAGCGGAGGTGGCATCGAGGCGAGACAGCAGAAGGTAAGGAGAGAGATACAACACCCGATCTCTTTTGAAACATCTAAATGAAACATTTGCAACATACGTTTGAAAATAGTTGAAACACTTGCAACATACGTCTGAAACACTTATAAAAACACCTGAAAACACTTGAAAAACCATTGCAAAATATATGCAACATACGTCTATATGCAACCCGATCTAAATATATGCAACATATGTGTGAAACACGTGCAACATTTAGATAAACATACTTGCAACATACGTCTGGAAAAACAATTGAAACATTGGGAATAAAGCTTGCAACATATGTGTACAACCATTGCAACATATGCAACGTCCATATAAAACACTTACAACATCCGCATGAAACATCTAAAACACCTGAAACATACTATTGCAACATGCGTTTTCAGTGTGCAATATCACCTTGCTGCTTAGACGAACCACGAAGCTCGATGCCGCCGCGACGCATGGTGCTCGCCAGTGCACCCCTGGGCGAGGACCTGCTCGGCTGCCTGGGTGAGCACCTGCGTGAGGCGCGCGAGCACCTGCTTCGCTTCCCGAGCCAGGGCACCCTGGGCGCGGCAGAGGACGGGCATGGCGCGGCGGGGGATGGCGGCGGCGGTGCGTCGGAGTGTCCTGGCAGGGTCGGCAGTCAAGCGCTGCGCCTCGGAGGCGGTCGCGCGCCGCACTTGGCGGCTGAGTGCTGGAGACGCCGGGCGAGCGGATGGGAGCAAGTGAGCGGATAGAAACGAGTACGTGGATGAGCGGTTTCTTTTTTTATTTAGAAATAGAGGAGCGGGGTCTTGAGCTAGCGTCGCACGGCCCACCAACGGTGTCCAGTGGACTGACGTCCGCTTAATAGCATTAGCGTATAAATAAGTAATGACTTGGGCACGTCTGTCCCGGGGGGGGGGGGGGGGGGGGGGGGGGCGGGGGGGGACTGCAGCTGGTTTCAATTTTGAATTTGAGTCGTGAGTGCTAAGCAGAGTAATGACGTTTAATAAGGAATTAGAAACGGCACTCGATCGGCTGCCCACTGCCTAGCGTTTTCTTTGCCACTTCCTCCATGTTCGAGTGTTATTCCTGTACCCATTGTTCTCCCAACTTTCAAGGACTAGAGAATGAACACCAGAAACGTCAACCATGCATTCAGGACATGTACGGCGGCAATGAGTCGCTGAAAGCACGGGGCGCGCTCTCCATAGCAGTTCCCGGGGAGATCGCCGGCCTGTACGAGGCGTGGAAGCACCACGGCAAGCTCCCATGGAAGCGCCTCGTCCTGCCGGCCGCGCGGCTGGCCCTGGCGTTCAGGATCTCGCCGTACCTGCGGATGCAGATGGAGGCGACCAGGGACGGCATCCTGGGCAACAACGGGACGCGGGCCGTGTACGCGCCGGGCGGCGACATCCTCAGGGCCGGGGACGTGTGCCGCAACGCGAGGCTCTCCCAGACGCTGCGGGCCGTCGCGGAGCACGGGCCCGGCGTGTTCTACGGCGGCGCCGTGGGGGCGCGGCTCGTGAGGGACGTCCGGGAGGCCGGAGGGATCGTGACGGTGGAGGACCTGAAGAGGTACCAGGTGAAGGTGCGGCGGCCGCTGACGGGGAACGTGATGGGGCTCCAGGTGGTGACCATGCCCCCGCCTTCCGCCGGCGGTGCCGGGATGATGCTTGTGAGTTGTCTTGCTAGCTCTCTGCATTCTTAGCACCGATCAATTCCTTTGCCATGATTTTGGCTCACTTGTTCACTTATGGATAGGTCCTGAACATCCTTGATCAGTATGGCATTCCTGCTGGTTTCGCTGGCTCTCTTGGGATTCATCGCCTCATCGAATCCTTGAAACATTACATGGCCGTAAAGATGAACCTTGGCGATCCTGACTTCGTCAATGATAGCGAGGTTGTGTCTGATATGATTTCCCCCAAATTTGCTGCTGAACTGAAGAAAACCATTTATGACAACATGACATTTGCACCTAAACATTACGGTGGAAGGTAAAGACTTTCTGAATGCTATCGGTGATCGATGTTCATTACCTCACAGGTTCAGCTCCACGTCCCATTGCCATCTTGAAAATAGGGTGCTGATCCTGATCAACTTGTGTTTTTTCAGGTGGAACATCCTTCAGGACCATGGAACCAGCCACCTGTCCATCGTCGACAGCGAGCGAAACGCAGTTTCGATGACGAGCACCGTCAACGCGTACTTCGGATCACTGATCCTTTCCCCACGCACGGGTATCCTGCTCAACAACGAGATGGATGACTTCTCCATGCCGGCGAACACCTCGGAGAATTCCCCACCGCCAGCACCTGCCAATTTCGTCAGCCCTTTGAAACGGCCTCTCTCTTCCATGAATCCGACCATAGTTGTCAAGGTAAACTATACATATAGCGCGTAAAAGAAGCTGAGACGATCTGAAATGAGCTCATCAGACCATGTTTCTGATGATAGCTTGACTGTTTTGTCATGTGCTGCATTTGCATAGGACGGGAAGCTGATGGCTGCAGTTGGTGCCAGTGGTGGCAGCATGATCCCCGCTGGAACGATCGAGGTGTTCATCAACCATTTCGTCAAGAACATGGATCCATTGGCTTCTGTCATGGCGCCAAGGGTGTATCACCAGGTTTGATACTTATATTTGAAACAATCATCAGTGAAAAATAACTTACTCCTGTATTCCACGCACGGCGCTGATGCCGTCAGGTGTCACCCTGAGATTGAGAGACATGTCACCGACCGGCTAGATAATCTTTCTTCTGAGCTTGGTTTTGGTTGCCATGTCCGCAGCTGATCCCAAACGAGGTCAAGTACGAGAACTGGACGACGGTGACCGGCGACCACTTCGAGCTCGACGCCGCGACGAGGGCCGACCTGCAGAAGAGAGGCCACGTCCTGAAGCCGCTTGCCGGGGGAACCATAAGCCAGCTCGTGGTGCACAACGTCGGGCGGCAAGGCGACCTGACCGCCGTCAGTGACCCCAGAAAAGGCGGTGTCCCGGCCGGCTACTGAGCAGGATCGAAGCACGGTTAATTAGTCCTCTGCTGATGTGTGTGTGATGTGTGACGGAGCCAGGAAGAGAATATGGATAGCTCATCTCGTTAGGCTCTTGTGGTGGGACATGACAACTTGAGTTAATCATCAATTCAGTTATTCCTATTTATTCCAGTATTTGATAATTTAACAATGATATATTTTTTCCCGCAGCAGGTAACTTTTTTTTATATGGTGACTCATGAATCTTGAAATATATCAGTTTAGTATTTTATATGTTTGTTCATAAGAATGGGTGTGCATGCATATATGAATAAATCATTGTGACACTTGTTCTTTTAAGACAAAAGAAGGAAACATCTGCTACCTCTGCGACCACACACTGTCAAGTTCTTAAAATGTTTTCAGCTTATGAACTGCTCAATATGAAGGGAAAAAAGAATATACACCGAAGAGAAAATCATAAGCAAATTATTTAAGAACTATCACCATAGCTACGGCCCTGCTTGCCATGTGAACACGTACTCTAGGTCTCTAGCTCCATCCATTCTTGCTGAAACTGCCCAAAGCAACGAGGTCTAGTGCTCTGCTTGCCCAAGCGAACGGTCTTCGTTATATTGTTGCCACTTGTGCATTGTCTATTAATTATTCCCTGTCGAAATTGTCCTCAGAATTCATCTACCACAAGATGAGAGAGTGGTTGTGCATTATTAGTGTTGCTCGTTATTCCCAGCACATCTCAAATCAAATTCTTAAAAGGGCCAATATCGCCCAAACATCCAGACTTCTGTCCCTGATTGATGCCCTTCTTCCTGGCTCCACGGATTATTAGAGACTGAGACGTTGAGAGCCACCGAGACCAAACCTTAGCAGAAACAACTTCCAGACCGCCAAACGAGCGAGCGAGTCTCCTGAATCCTTATCAAAACTAACCACCACGCCGGACAGGCGGACACGTTTCTACAGCGACTGGCCTAACTACCGGAACATATATCTTTGCCGAGTGTTTTTTCGCTTTGCCGAGTGTAATTTTTTTATACTCGGCAAAGACCCTCTTTACCGAGTGCCAAAACAAAAATACTCGGCGAAAAAAAAACACTTAGCAAAGAGGGTCTTTGCCAAGTGTCAAGTGTTTTTTTTTACACTCGGCAAAGAGGGTCTTTACCGAGTTTTTTTTTTGACACTCGGCAAAGACCCTCTTTGCCGAGTGTTTTTTTATTACACTCGGCAAAGAAGATCTTAAAAGCACATTTTGAGGCCCTAAATGACTTCAAATTAAAAAGTGTTCAACTACAAAGTTGTATAACTTCCTAAGATCTACAACTTTTGTATTGATCATTTCTTTATTTGATAAAGTGATATTAACGTTGTTCATAAAATCTACATCTCTCGTATATAGTTTCAGGAAAACTAGAAGATAGATCTCTAAGTTTTATAAACAATGTTAGTATCGCTTTGTCGAACGAAGAAATGACCAAAATAAAAGTTGTAGATCTTAAGAAGTTATACAACTTTATAGTTGAACACTTTTTAATCTGAATTAATTTTGCCAGTGAAAAGTACGTCTGAATTTCAAAAAAATTAAAATTTGAATTTTTCAAACGACCTCAGATGGAGAAACGGCCAAAACGAAAGTTGTAGATCTCGAAAAGTTATGAAACTATGTAGTAGAAAACTTTTTGATTTAAAATCATCTTGTAAACGACCTCGGATGGAGAAACAATCAAAACGAAAGTTGTAGATCTCGAAAAGTTACGAAACTTTGTAGTAGACAATTTTTTGATTTGAATTCGTTTAGAGCCTCAAATAAGCAATTTACACTCGGTTTAGTATAATATGTATAGAACGAAAATGAGATATAGACACAAGTGACAGTGTGGTGCAGTGGTAGAGAGGGTTACGCGTGAGAGAGAGGTCGCGGGTTCGAATCTCGTCGGCCGCGTTAGCCGTGGCTTGCTGAAAAAATACCGCGAAAAATGCGGGTTTGAAGAGACCGGCGGGCGCTAGCCGGTGGGGCCCTCCTCCGATTAAAAAATTTTTTCTGTTTTTTTCGGGATTTTTTCGATTCACGACTTTGCCGAGTGCTCAGTCTTTGCCGAGTGTTTTTTCAGCACTCGGCAAAGTCTTTGCTGAGTGCTCGATAAAAAACACTCGGCAAAGAGCCTTTGTCGACGTAAATTTTACCGTGTGTTCTTTGCACTGGATTCCCGTAGCTAGTCTAGACTACAACTATACAGAAGCACCATCGACGATTCGACGGTAGGGCTCGGTTGACGTACTGCAGGCTGCTACCAGAGTAGTACCAGAAGTCCAGATCCAGAGCGAGTGCATGATACAGTAGTCTCAGACTCTCAACAGTGTCGTCTCACTGAATCACGACGTATCGTAATCGCAGTGAATTGAGTAGGAAGTTTCTCCCGTGCAAGACTGACAGGGACAGGCATGAATCGATCAGCAGTATGAAAAAACCGTCGATAGGTCTCGATCGGCTGTACGGGGCAAGAGTAGAATTCCTGTCTGCTGTTCACTCATCGAGCACACAGCTGACGACCCCTATCCGATCCTTCTTGACTAGCAGCCACAGGTGGCTGAGCGTTTCGTCAATAATCAAAATCATGCCGTGGTGGCAGTGGCATACTGATACTGGCATGTGGCATGGTATCTCACCAATCCTGCAGCCAAAAGCCAAGCAAGGCGTCAAGTCAAGCTCACCGCAACTACACGCAAATTTACCTTCCTTGCATACCAAGTTTGCGCTACTGAACTGGGGCCCTTCTCTCTGACTCTCTATATATACGTACTGCATCCTCTCGCTTGCCACTCCTATGCATTTAGTACACAAACGCAACTAGTGAACTAGTAGAAGAGAGACGGGCAAGGGGAAAAAACCCTCTCAATAGCTAGGCAGGCTCTTGAGAAGAGGGGAACCCATAGAGAGAAGATCAAGTGAGAAAGAGCAGATATGGCGTCCATGATAACAGGAGATTTCGTGGAGGCCTACGTACGGAGGAACGCCTGCAAAGAGGAGATGAGGAAGGCAGAAGCGAGCACCGCTGGTGGGGTGGCGGCGGCGGCACAAGAGGAGAAGGCCGGCGCTAGTGCATCGTCGGAGAAGAAAGCGGCCAAAGAGGCTGCAGCTGGTAGTAGCAAGGGAGAAGGAGGCAGCAGCCTCTTTGGGCTGGTGAAGAAGAAGGTTCACCCCAAAGTTGGCGGAAGCACAGGAGCTTCTTCTTGAACTCCTGTAGTATTATGCAGCAGTAGCAAGCTACTAGCTGTACTGCACCCGGTAGGCACTTGCATGGCTGCAGGCATGCATGGAATTTCAGAATTTTACTCCTGTCCATCTTGAAGTCAAGTGGTTTATTTCAGTTCAGACTTTCCTTTTTGTTACTTTCCCTTTCCTCCTCCTTGCTTGAATAAGAAGCTTGCAGGGGAAACCATGCAGATGTATACACCTGTTTTGTTTGATAAAAAGATAGACGGAAAATGTTTATGGGAAAGGAAACGAAGCAGTTCCTTCTCTCCATCTCTCTTTTACTGATGAAAACAGCTTCAGTATTTGGCTCTACAAAGTCCAACGAAAAAACAAAGTCATGTCTATGTTCGGATGACTGTATTTTTGGCCGATGCTGATGCTGATTTGTTGTGAGAGAAAAACACTGTTCCATAACTAGCTGATTTTGGTTGATAAGCTCACGCGAAAAGAGCCTTTGCTACTGATATTTCCTCCCTACTAGTACATGCTAATTACAGATTCCAAGTCTTGCTCCTCTTTCCACGCTGCGCTAGGCTTCCAAAGTTAAGGTTTAGCTGACAACGCATGCAGTGTCTCACAGGTTCCAACCAGAATATGAATATGAATATGAATATGAATATGAATATGAATATGAATATGAATATGCAGAGTGTTTGACACTTGGACAGCGCGAGACAAAGGCTCAACGCGGCAACATTTGTCCTCTGCGCCTTGTGATCTTCTGGACGAGGACAGGAAGTACTTAAACTACGCTTATATAGGAGGAGACTAGTAGTATTAACAAAGTCATCCGTCAGGAAATCGAGCCCAGGTGGCTGTCGGCCGCTTCATACAACGCTTACGACAGTCGACGATAAATAATTATGAGTGCCTAATTAATGGTCATCTACGTTAATCTACTCGATCGTGTCTGCCGAATTCTGCGGAACCCCCGTCGCGTTGGCTTTTGCAGCACCAGGTCTGCAGTCTCCCCATGCAAACGTTGGATTTTGCTCTATCTTTTTTTTTTTTTTGAGAAACTAGGTTCGTGCCCGTGCGTTGCTACGGGACAACTAAACTTTTATACTAAAAATACACGTATCACATTATAAGATAACAATATTATGAAATTAAATACCGACGTTAAAGTAACATTTAATCTAAAAAGCAAAGTTCGTGAAATGGAGTCGCACGACGTTCTCCTTCCATTCCGCCCGACGTTCTCCTTCCGTGCCGCTCGGCTCATCTGCAATGGAGTCGTCTCCCCATGCAGGAGATGTTGCGAGCAGCAGTACACTCGCTGAGGGAGGGGAGTCGATGCACGCGTTGATATTGGCAGCAAGTAAAAGTCAAAAAGACTAATTAATACCATTTACTTACATTACAAAGCATTGACATATATAAAAGGACCAGTAGTTACCTTCGTTGATCTGGTTTGTCAAGTCTTTAAATAGCGTGCGGCAACCATTATTTTCAACGGGTTCCATGTACCTAAGAATGACTAAAACATAAAAAGATGAATCAGGTCTGAAGCTTATAAAACAAGGTTGATTATATATAGTTTCGATGACAACTTTATTTATCTTTTAATCATAGAGATTTTTGGCTTTTTAATCCCCGCTCCGATCACACTCACTCTCACACAGCCTTAGGACATTAGCAAAGTAGTCCATATTGCTGAAAAAAAAACCTAATGGGCTGCTCACCCCAACGCTCACAAAGACCGCCGCGGCAGCCGAGGCAGCAGTGCCTTGAAATGCCGAACGGAGCTGTAGACTCTAGTTCTTTTTGGTTGAATGAACTTGTAGACAGTTGTTGCTATGCCGAACGGTTTGGGTTCAAGTGGGGCCCACGTTCTTTTTTTATTTTTATTAAAAAAAGAACAAAGACATTGTTGCTTTGCCTTATCCATTCCGCAATCGAGCTAGGCGGAGGCCGGTGAGCAGAGAGCCTGCTCCAATTGAGCAAAATAGTGAATCGAGCTTCGCGATTGCTCCACTCGAGCGAAATAGCGAATCGAGCCGGGCCGGTCGCTCCAATCGAGCAAAGCGGTGGAGTGGAAGCCGCGGCCGCATCGGCTGGCGGCGGTGGCGGCTGGCGAGGCTGCGGCGGAGGGCGAGGCGGGCGGCGCCTAAGGCAGCGCGGACGTCGTGGCGCTCGCGGCCCGCGACGCAGTCTCCTTCCAGTTCCACCGCTCGCTGTGGCAAGTCGAGACGGGCTGCCGCAACACCCGCCACGGACCTGCCAGCCCAGAGCTAGTGTTCCCGCTCCTCATGGACGCCTTCGCCTGGCGCGGGCACGGCGTCGCCGACCTCGTCGCGCTCTCCGGCAAGAAGGGCAATCCACTCCGACCTCATCCTCTCCCCCATCTACGTACCACTACCACGGCGCTAGATCCCCAGGTCGCCGCACCTGGCACCCTCACTTCAGGGTATGGCTTCTCCTTCCTCCCAAGTCGGAATTGCTAGGTTGATCTCCACCAAGTTGGTCCACTTGGGCCTTTGATCCGCGCCCTGATCGGGGGGTGTCCAGCCTAATAGGGTTGGTGGGCCCCGTTGCACAGTGCCATATAAAAGAGGAGGTGGGGGACACTAGAAAAGGTTACGAGGTTCACTGCCGCCAGAGCCCCCATTATCCTAACCCTAGTCCGATCCTGAGGATGGCACTGTCAGCGGCGGGAAGCACTACTAGCGTCTCCACGCCGTCACTGCACTCTGCCACCCCGACGGGATGCCGCCGCCAGGACGCCTCTGCTCCGACCGTCACTGCCCGTGTGCAGCCTCCTCCAACGATTGTGACGCCCGGCAACATCTCCAAGCTCGATGGTCAGTCATCCCTGTCCCCATCTCTCTCTCTCTAGATCTATGATATTCTATGTTGTTTGTCCCATATGCAAAAGTTTATACCCACTGATCTACACCTAGACGATCAACTGAAAAGCTAACAATGGTATCGGAGCCTAACTAGGCGTAGATCTGAGCTTTGGGGTAAGAGATCCAAAGAAATCAGAAAGAGATGAACGGATCGGTTTTGATTCGGAAAAGAAAATGTTGAAACCCTAACCCTAAAAAGAGAAAGGGGACGGTGAAGATGGGGCTTCCTACCTGGGGGCCCGGCCGTCCCGTCATCGCCACCGGCCGTCTCCATGGCTGTCACGCGGGAAGAACAGTAGAGCCACCGCATGGCGCCATTTTCACGACGCGCGGGTAGGGGCTCAGGGCACCGCCACACGGACGCTCGACGGCGGCGTGCTCAGCCTCGGGAGAGCACGCACGCCAGCGAGAGCCCTCGTGACGGTGCTATCCCCTTCCTCCGGCCATCTCGGGCACCTCGAGTGACTGCAGCTCTGTGCTAAGAGAGAGAGGATGGGGAAGGGGGAAAAGAGAAGAAAGAATCAAGGAAAGGGAGCTGCCGCGGCACTGCTCCGGGGCTCCATCCTCTCTCCGCCGCCACGGGTGGCCGTCATCGGCCACCGGCTGCTATCGCCGCCGCTGCGTGGGGCTAGAGGAAGGCGGAGGGAGAGGAGAAAAGTGTGCTAGGGTTTCGGTTGAAGTGGCCGGCACCCGGTTTTTTATTCGGCCGAGATGAGCGGAAGGCCGTCAGATCGGATTGAACGGCCAGAAGCACTCGGGCCGAAATCAGCCTAGGCGGGCAGGTGAATTCCCGCCCCAGGCCCAGGTTGCGGCTTGGGACGCGGGGGAGAGGCCGCGTGCGGCTGGGCCTGCAGAACAGATGGGCCGCAACGGTTTGCTGAATTGCGCGCGAGCGGGCCGCGAGCTGTTTTTGCGGTTGGGCTGCGCTGCGCAAGCATGCTTTGGGCCGAGCGGGCTTTCCGGCCGAAATGCAAAGTAACGTTTATAGTTTTCCTTTATTATTTTTAAAAGCAAAATTTGAAGTTTTTTGTCTAGTTTTCACCTATATTCATTTTGAATCAACGGGATAATTTATTTAGAGAGTAGTTAAGTACAAATGATGCTTCTGAATAAGTATTATTTTAAGAGTATTTTCGATGTTTTCGTTGCAAAGTTACAGATTATTGTCTTCTCATTAAATTCGAATCAACAGGAGAATTTAATTTGAAGAGCAGTTATAGTTATTGAGTAAATGATGAAAAGTTTATCCTCCAGTTAAAATTGGAACCAACGAGAAAATTTTAATTGGAGGAATAGTCGGTTTATAGTTAAAATAAATTATAATATTGTTATTTTTTACCAACGTTGATGATAACAATATTATAAGTTTATTTATGAGTTTAAGTTTGAAGTTTAAATCTCTGATAAATTTTGCATCAAAGTGACCAATTTTTCAGAGAGCAGATAAAGATCAAGAAATGCTCCCACAATAGAAAAATGTATTTCCCTGTTTCCGCTGCAATGATGATGATTATCTTCTAATTAAATTCGAACCAACGAGAGAATTTAATTTTGAGGAGTTTTCAAGTTAATTGAGTTTTCCATATGTTAATTCCATTTCTGCCCAACGGTGATGTGGAATTAATGTAAAAGAATGAATGGTTTTATTCTATTTCTGACCAACGGTGATATATAATAGAACTTAAAGATGTTAAAGTTCGATGCACATGTTTTAACGAGACCAACGTAGGGTTATTTTCATGTTCATTATTGTTGATTATTGTTGAATATTTTTCAGACAGAGATCTTCATGCTTTCATTCTTGAAGGCAGTAAGAAAAATGAGTTGAGTACTTGTGACTCAGAAGATGATAAAGAAAGAAGGCCATTGCATGAGGGACTGTGTTCTCTTTAAAGAATGGCTTCAAAAGAAAAGAATTCTAGGATATTGATCAGTGAGAGTCTTCATTGAGAAATGTCTTTTATATACTCTCTATGAAGAAAAATTTATTTCCAGTTTCAGTCATTATGATGAGAATTGTAAAGAGTCATATGCATGTAGTTTGGCCAACGTCGGATTAAGCATGTGTGTTAAAGAGTATTCAGATTTATTTCTGAATTTGATAATTAAATATGCTGAGAGCCAATTCTGGCATTTATGTCCCTTATAGGGAATTATCCCGCATGGCGGGAGAAGTTTTGGCATAGTACTTATCCTGCATGGCGGGAGAAGGATGTGATGACTCATGTGCTCTTAACGTATCCCGCACAGGGAGAGAAGTTTAGGGTAGCTCTTATGTTATCCTAGCATGAGTTTAAGAACAAAAGGAAGTTGCAAACGAACCTTATGATAAGAATGGCATGCAAGCATGACTTGCAGGAGTACTAATAATAAGAGGACTCTGTTGAGTTCTTGAAGTGGAATGAGAAAAATATACTCCCATACGTATTGAGAAATAACTTTGTTCTGCATGACATAATCATATGGATGAAGTAAGTAATCAAAGTTTCCTCATTCACAAGAGTTCTGGATGGTTTTCGAAATTATGGCAACAAACGTTATGCCACATTTCGAGGGGGGAGGAATGTGACATAAATCAAGAAAGATAATTGAGAAAGACAATTGAAAGAGATTCCCCATTATAAAGTCTGCATTTAGAGCACGAGTGATCTATAAAAGATGAATGTGATCGCTGAGGGAGTACAACAGTCATAATAACGATACCCCAAAGTAAAAAAATAGCTAAATTTCTGGACTTTTTATGGTTTCGATAGGAAGATAGCATAGTCAGAGATACTAAGACGATGCTCAAAGCGTCGTAAGAAGTTACAATAGATTAAACCCAAATAAAAAATTTAAAGATACACCATCTTTACAGAAGATAGAGTAATCTGGGGGAGCATGGTATATAGATACCTAAGACTTGAATAGAAGTGGGATTGCATGCCCACTCCAGTGTTTTAGGAGCAACAAATTGCTCAATACATGTTGATGTTGTATGACATATACAACACATGTTCTTAGCTCTTCAAGCAGATGAATAAGTAAACAAGGATCTTGTAATACATGAGCCTATAGAATCAATTGCCTCTTGGCAATGAAAGAGCAACAACAACCCCATATGAAAGAAGTGCCAGTACCTGAGGCCTGAAAGGTCTTAAAGAATAAGAAAATCAGTTTTTCTGATGACTATAAAGTCTATGTTAGTGAAATTCAAATGGAGGGTGATCCCACCTTATTTGAAGAAGCCACGAGAGACGTTCACTCGTCTAAATGGCCAGAAGCAAAGGAAGATGAAATGAAATCAAAAGTTACCAATGATGTTTGGGACTTAGAAAAAATTCCTAATGGAGCAAAAACAGTAGGTTGTAATGGGTCTACAAGACAAAATGTGACTCCAAAGGGAATATGAAAAGCTATAAAGCACCACTTGTGGCGGAAGGATTTACACAAAGAGAAGGAATATATTATAATGAGCATGCAAGGATTCTTTTAGAATCATAATGGTGTTAGTGGCACATTACGATTTAGAGTTACATCAGAAGGATGTAAAGACACATTCCTCAATGGGGATTTGTATGAAAAAGTTTACATGGCACAACCCAAAAGGTTTTATCGTGGAAGGAAAAGAACGTAAGGGATGTCGCCTGAAGAAACCTTTTATGGATTAGAGCACGGCTCTAGACAGTAGTATTTAAAGTTTAAAGAATCAATTAGAAAGTTTGGGTTTTAAAGAGAATGTAGAGGACAATTGCATTTATGCAAAGTTTAAACATGGGAAATTCATTTTCCTAATCCTGCATGTGGGTAGCACCTTGCTCGCTAGTAGTGGTGTTAATCTACTGTTGGAGAAGAAGCAGTTCTTGTCCTCAAGTTTCAATGAGAATGATCTCGGTAAAGCGTCATTCATCCTAGGAATTGGAACTTACCGAGACAAAAGGAAAAGGGTATTAGAACTATCTCAAGTGTATACTTAGAGAAGACTCTAAAGAAATAAAGTATATATGTGAGTAAACCTGCGTCTGTTCCTATAGTCAAGGGTAATAGTTTTGGGAACTTTCAGTGTTCCAAGAACAAATGTGAGATCGATCAAATGGACGTCCTATATGCTTCAGCTGTTGGAAGCTTAATGAGTGCTTATGAGTAAGAACTTACCCTAACATAGTTCATGTATCCGGGATGTTTTGGCAAAAGTCCAGTCCAGATATAGATCACTGGAATGGAGTTGAGAATGTCTTGCAATTGTGCAAAGATTTATAGGCCTCATGGTGAGTAAGAAAGAATAAGTACTCTCAAATGGTTGTGGGTACAAATGTTAAATTTTAGCAAGATGTTTAGTGAAACCCACGTAGTAGCTAACACTCGCAGTTGGAGTTTTATTGTGGAAAAGCTCCAAAGAAACAGTTGTGGTGTCATCAATGATGCATACCCATAGTATAGCTTGTCATGAGGCTTAAAGGACAGGCGAAATGGTTAAGTGAACTTATACCCGGAGTTGATAATGGTTGACAACAACAATAACCATTTAAGTATTTTACTCCTATGATAACAGGTCAAGTGTGCTGCCAAACACATTGACATTAAGTTATTCGTTGTAAAGGAGAAAGTCTGGAATCATACTAAAAGTATTGAACATATAAGTAACAAGCAAGTGCTTGCGGATCCGCTTACAAAAGGCTTACCACACAGTGTGTTCAAAGAACATACATTCAACATGGGTTTACGGGAAAGCCTATGATTTCCGGACAATAAAGGGCCCAAAAGTTAAAGAATCTGTTTCAGAACAGAGACGTGTATTGTAGTTGTTAAATCTATCGACGATTGACTGTGACGATGAAGCATGCTCTATGCACTAATCTGTGATGGAATGGTAAAAGAAATAAGTGTGAAGTAAAGTCTAAAGTTTAAAGTATAAGATGAGATCAAGGTGGAGAATGTTAGGTTGATCTCCACCAAGTTGGCCCATGATCGGGGGCGTCCAGCCCAATAGGGTTGGTGGGCCTCCATCGCACAGTGCCATATAAAGAGGTGGGGGACATTGGAAAAGGTTACGAGGTTCACTGCCGCCAGAGCCCCCATTGTCCTAACCCTAGTCCGATCCCGAGGGTGGCACTGCCAGCGGCGGGAAGCACCACCAGCGTCTCCACGCCGTCACTGCACTCCGCCACCCTGACGGGACGCCACCGCCAGGACGCCTCTGCTCCGACCGTCACTGCCCGTGCGCAGCCTCCTCCAACGATCGTGACGCCCGACAACATCTCCAAGCCCGATGGTCAGTCATCCATGTCCCCATCTCTCTCTGGATCTATGATGTTCTATGTTGTTTGTCCCATATGCAAAAGTTTATACCCACTGATCTACACCTAGATGGTCAACAGAAAAGCTAACAGAAATGCACTGCCATTACTTAGTTTAATTTGTTCACTGCTAGTTTTTGTGCAGGTTAATGATGCCAGATTGGAGTACAGAAGCTTTATTTAATTCATTTGTGATAGTCAGTAGCCGTTATTTGTAGTTATTATGATAATTAGTACCCTACAATCCCGATCCCGCTTGTTGCCAATTCGTTGTTTTATCTATTTCTTGTGCTGCCAGTATTGCTTGTTGGTTATTCATTTATGATGGCCTCTTGGTACTGCTAATCCTTGTATATATAGAGTGTCCAACCTTGTGTGTGTGCAATTTATTGTGACTATGCCCATGTAGAGAAGCAGATCGCGTGGGAGGCGCGAGGGTAGGAGAAGCAGGTTGCCATCGATGTTTGGTGTCCACGGCGATGGCACCATAGAGGCGGCAAGGGAAGGAGAAGCAGATCTTTCTTACTGCACTTCTAGGATTTAGCTGTCACCGAGGTGAGCCATATGATGAGCTCGCGGGTGTTTTCTTTCTGGGAGAATTTAGCTGCGAATTTCTTGTATGTTGTTTGAGCTATATACTGTCAATCTATCTCATATGCTCACATTGTTCCACAATTGCATTCATCAACACAAGTGCAGAAATTTTTGAATCCCAGTTAATAGGCAAAATTTCTTAGATGTTTCATAAAGGAATTTACGGTGTTTCAATCCTAGGACTTGGCTGGTTTTACATGTTACCACCCACTGCGAAAGAGGTAAAAAGACACAGATTTGTACATGTGACCATACAGGTGATTAAGAACATTCAATAGCCTACTGTGAATTATAGTTTAGAAATTCTAATCCACTTGAAACCTGAACGTGAATTTTAAGAATTTCACACTTCACATTACTACAATTTGAAGAAAAGAAAAATCTAAAGCTGTTTTTCGCAGTTTGGATTTTAAGATTAGCACGTGGTCCATTACATTTGGTTTAAATGTTGCTTTGGTCATCATCCCGAAACTTCAACAGGAGTACGGTACTTAGGTTTTGGAATATGTCATTAAGGTTTAAGCGACTTATGAAACTAATATGATTTTTTTCTAAAACAAAACTCACCTTTTTCTAAGATTCCACTGAAATTAATATGCCTTTTCTTACTATATATTGTTTCCTTCATGTTCACAGCATGACTGAATTAAGAAACACTCTTCATGGCGAATGGAAACAAAATTTGAAATCATGTTTCCTTTATGCTGACTAAAAGACGGATAAATGATAAAGTGATTTTACATTATCAGCAGCTGCCCCCTTTAGCCATCTAGTGATACTTTTAAAAAATTGTTCTCATGAACTGGTGGTTTATGTTCTGTTTCATCTTTGGTAGAATGCGATGTTCCATCAGCTTTATAAAATTATATTAGATGCAATCTGGCTAGATTGGCTTTTCTGCAGGTAGTCATCATAATCTTTGGTTTGCAACAGCTGATTTTGTCACAATTGGTTTATAGATGCATCCACGTTTATAGACTAAAAAAACCGTTAATTTTGGGTTGATGGTTTGGGACAATGGATTAAAACTAAGAGTATACAAAATGGATGTCAAATGTTCAGTTTAGTTGCTGCTTTGGCCTCACTGAATATCATCACGAATACTGCAGAAAAGGGTCTGTTGATGAGTGACCTTTCTGCATCTGATGAAATGTTGAACTGAATAAAAAGATTTTTTTTGAGGTCAACGACGGGGGGAGGGGGGCGTTAAGGCAACCCCCACCTGAAATATATTAAGCCACAGATGCCGGCAATCAGCCGGTGATGGCTGGGCTCATGGCCCAAACAAAGTTTCAGAGTTACAAGGGATGAGGAGAGACTTAAATGGGCAGACAGTTACACCAAAAAGAAGAAAGATGAGAATCATTCTTGGGCAGACGGCACCTCCACTGTCTTGCTGAGTCTCGACAGGCAGCGATCAGGCGGTGGTGGTCCGGTGGCATATTCCCGAAGACGACATCATGCCAATGCTTCCAAATTTCCCAGCATATGAGTAGGAGTAGCGAGGAGTGAGCCACCTTGGGCATGTCTATTGGGGCAGCAGACTCCCACAGGCACCGAACTTCTGAAATGTTCTCAGCTCACCAACCGATTTGACTCCAGAAGGATTGGACAAATGGGCACCCTGATATGATGTGGTCAGGTGTTTCTGCTGTTCGGCCACATATATCACAGACGTCTTCTTGCAGCACCCTCTTGGTGAGCAAGTTGCTCTTGCAGTTTATTCTGCCCTTTGTTAACAGCCAGCCAAAGAATTTGACTCTGGGGATAGCAAAGTTCTTCCAAAGGAACTGGTAGGATGGGCAGGTGTTATCACCTCTTATGGAAGCCCTGTAAATCATCCCGGACAGGAGACGTTGATTGTTATCAGCGAAGAAACATGATTTGTTGTCACTGGAGTTGTTGAGGAGACATCCTGTATTAGTGCTTCTAGTTGTTGTAGCTCGTCGACCGCTTGCTGACTAAGGCGACGCTGGACCTGTGATGATAGCGGCCGCGCTAGCGCCTCCTGAACTAAGGTTCCTTGCTCGGTGCAGTGGCTATGCAGTGCAGGGAATTGGTCTACAAGAGTACAGTCCCCTAGCCATACATCATCCCAGAATGTTGTGCTCCTGCCATCTCCAATGTCCACTCTGGTAATTCTTCGATAGGCCGGCAGCAGCTCACGGAGAGTGTCCCAATGTGTGCCAGCTAGCCTCCCTTGCAGGTTGTCTAAGCGTGCTTGTGATTGAACCCAGCATGCCCATGCAGACCCTTCAGAGTGGTGTAACCTGTGAATGAGTTTGAGCAGCAAGCTTGCATTCTGCGTGTCCAGTCTCCTGATTCCTAGGCCGCCATCCTCCTTGGGTTTGCAGACATTCTCCCATGCCACTAAGCATTGTGCACCATTGACTTTGTCTGCAGCTGTCCACAGGAAGGCTCTCCTCCGTGCATCAAGCGCTTCCATGATCCCCGGGGGCAGCATCAGGGCCCCATGGCATAGGAGGGTAAACCATCCAACACGGAGTTGATTAACACCACCTGGCCTGCCGTGCTTAGCAGGGTTGCCTTCCATCCAGCCAAGTAGCGGTCGGCTTTAGCGATCATAGGAGCGAAGGCTGAGAGCCGCAATTTGACATTGGATAGAGGTAGGCCGAGGTACACCTGTGGGAAGGAGCCTTCTTTACATTGCAGCACTTGGATCATATCAAGAAAAGCCCCTCTGTCCACATGCATGGGAGTGACAGTGCTCTTGTGGAAATTTATGGCTAGACGTGTTGCGGCGGAGAACATGTCCAAAGCCGCCTTCAGCCTGACTACATCGTCTGCATCTCCTCGCACGAGGATGATGGTATCATCCGCGTACTGTAGTACAGGGCATGGCCCTTCCATCAGCGGGTGTCTGATGCCTCCGTCAGCTTTGATCAATCTTTGTAGAACATCTGCCACTAGCAGGAACAAATAAGGGGAGAGCGCATCACCTTGGCGGAGGCCACGGCGACAGCGAATCCAGGGGCCAGGAATTCCATTGACCAGCACTGCAGACCTCGAGCTTACTAATAGCTTTTGCATCCATCTACACCACAGCTCAGGGAAGCCTCTTGCCCGGAGTACTGCATCTAGGCTGCCCCAGTCGACAGAGTCGAAAGCTTTGGCAAAGTCAAGCTTGATGACAAGTGTTGGGGCTTTTCTTTTGTAACTGCTTTGCACTAGTTCCGTTGCATAGACAAAATTTTCTGATATGGATCTCCCCTTGATAAATCCTGTTTGGTCGACATCAATGAGCTTAGGCACCTGCTGCTGCAAGCGAGTAGTAAGAATTTTTGTTAGTATCTTCACCGGGCAGTTCTGAAGCGAGACCGGCCGTAAAGCATTTGGCGAGAGCACGGGTGTCGTCTTGGGGATGAGCACGATCATTGCCCGGTTGATGTGCTCCAAGTCCACCATCTCGGAGTGGAAAGCTTGAAGGAACTCCATCACAGCATCCATGGTTGTGTCCCAAGCCGCAGCATAGAAGCTGGGGCCAAGGCCATCGGGTCCAGGGGCACTGGCAGCATTCATTCCCCGGACCGCCTTCTTCGCCTCGCCTTCAGTGAAAGGGGCAATCAGCGGGTCGCCATCAGCCCCTTCCTCCTCGGAGTAGAGAGCTTGGAGGTCGAAGCCCCATGCTGTGGTGGTTGCACGGCCCAGGATGTCGGTGTAGTAGCTTGTGAGTGCCGTCATCTTGTCATCGTGCGTGACCAATGTTGCCCCATTGATCTCTAGGTGGTGAATCTGGCTGCGCCATGATCGCATCGTCGCCCGAGCGTGAAAAAACTTGGTGTTCGCGTCCCCCTCCTTGAGGGCGCGAAATTTCCCTCGCTGCTTCCAATAGGCCGCGCGCTGGCTGATGAACAGAGCCAGGCGATCATGGCAGAGCTGTTGTAGACATCGCTCTCCTGCAGAAAGAACTCTCCACTCTTCGAACATGTCAAAGAGCAGAATTAGGAATGAACAGTTATGGTAAATTGCAGGTGGTGTGTGATGTTTGCGCACCCAAATTTTTGATTCATGCCTGACAGCTTTGATTCGGGCCACCAAGGCACCGGCAGCGTCAGTAGCGTTCGTCCAACAATTCGACCAGGCAGACAGGACCGAGGGGAGAAAGGAACTGTTTTTCAGCCAAGCGTTTTCAAAGCGGAAGAGGTGAGTTTTGGGAAGGGAAGTTGGGATGGACACCATGAGGGGGATGTGATCAGAAGGGGCGCCCAGCCAAGAAGAGAGGGAGGTGTTGGGGAACTGAGAACCAAACTCAGTATTAACAAAGGCCCGGTCAAGACGGGCCAGAGTGGGAGAGTCCCTCTTGTTACTCCAAGTATACAACCTGTCGAGGAGGGGGAGTTCAAGGAGAGCAAGCTCATCAATTAGGCCATTGAACCTGTTGGCCAGTGCCCAGTTGAAGTTGTCATTGTTTTTGTCCGAGGGGGAGCGGGTTAAGTTGTAGTCGCCGATCGCTATCCAGGCACAACTGGACTGAGGCTGAATGTTCCTGAACTCAGCGAAGAATGCGTTGGTTTCGGTGTGGTTCGATGGGGCGTAAACATTGGTTAGAAGGAAAGAGTAGGTAGAGGTGGTAGATGAGAAGGGGATGGTGAGGGTGTAAGCCCCAAACGAGGGGGTGCCAGCCGGGAGAATTGAGGAATTCCAGGCGGTGATCAGTCCTCCGCGTGATCCGTCCGCTGGTACAACAATGTAGTCATCGAGGGAGGGAGGGAGGAAGGATTTGATCTTCGCGGGGGTCACATAGTCTAATTTAGTTTCCTGCAGACAGACGAGGATGCGAGACCGAGATGACATCACGAACAGCATCACATTTCTCAGATTGGCCAAGGCCACAGACATTCCAGGAGAGCAAGGAATAAACGAAGCGCTTTTGATTGTGATTCATTCAAACAAGAAGTACAACCGAAAAAGAGATACACGGGGGAACAGGGGAAACAGAGAACCAACGAACCTAACAACCCAACAGCCCTAATGGCTAAGACACAACACTTAGACAAGGTAGTCACCACCGCAGCCAAAGCCGCAGATGGTGAAGACAATGTCCTGCACGCGGACAGGCACTCAGCTACCTGACGAACTAAACTGAAGATGGAGCACTTCGGGTGATGGCGTCACCTGCGTAGCAGACGCCGCCGGGTAGATGGAGCGGAGCTCCTCATGGGGCCACCGTGGAGGCAGCAGCAACCGCGACCGCCTGGCGGTCGGAGCAGGAGAGGCCAGCGGCCCTGGCAAGGCGCCCCAGATCCAGCGCCCCCAGAGCATGCTTCCTCTTGAAGATACGGCGATCCTTGATCTGCTTCTGTAGCGCCGTCGAGCATGCCTGCAGGCTCTCCCAGATGGCCTTGCGCTGGATGGCCTTAGTAGCCATGGGCACAAAGGAGCCGTCCTCCTTCTCGGCAAGGCGGGTACTGGCCCTGGATGGGATCAGGCATCTAGGGCGGCGCCCACGACGGGTGGGTTTTGGGGGAGAGGGCACGGCATGGATGGGAGAGGAAATTGAGGTGGGAGGCAGGGCAAGAGGGGAATCATCCTAGTCATCGTACCAGGGGAGGGCGAGGGTGGGGGAGGCGGGAGGTGGAGGAGCAGGGGGAGCAGTGGAGTTGGGGGGTGGGGGAAAGGGTGGAGTCAACGAGGGGGATGAGAGTGCGGAGGATGTGGAGGAGGAAGGAGAGCGGTGGGGTGGTAGAGGCCTGGTGGAAGTAGCCGGGGTACCCAGTATAGGGGCCCAGCCCATCCCAGCTGTAGCCTGGGAAACCGACGACATTGCCATGGAGGACCGGCCCAAAGAGAGGGGGATCAGCAAACCGGCCCGGCCCTCCCTGCCCGCCACCGTTGCCAGGGGGCCGAGGGAAGAAGGGCCTGAGTCGGCCCGAGTCGTCCACCTGCTCAGCCCTAGGCCAAACGCGCAACACCTCGATGTTGAACATGGACCCCAGGACCTGGCCGTTCGCGCCATGCCCTGGGTTCCCCAGAAACTCAATCTCTGGGATACCCATGGTCGTCGTCCTCGCCACCATGACCCGGATGGAGGTGAAGTTGCCCAGCATGCAGGCCTCGTCGATCTCCTCCACCGTCTCGATCTTGGTGAACGCGGCGGGGATGCCGTCCAATGTGCAGTGCTCGGGGGGGGGGGATTTGGTGGTGGAGATGGCGACGAGCCAGGGCTGATCAACGGTGAAGCGGTTGGAGGAGGCCTCCAACCTCTCCAGAGTGAGCTGCGCGTCGCCGATGATGATGGGGCACGTGTCCACGACGAAGTCTCGCTCCCCCTTGGAGTCGAAGAGCAGCATCATCTGCCTCAGGGAGGAAGGAAACATGCGGAAGTGACAGCCAGGGGCAACAGAAAAGATGGCGGACTGGATGAACGGAGCCGAGGAGAGCAAAGGGCCACCGTCATTGATGTGGCCTAGGCGATCTTGTGGGCGTGCGCCATGTCGCCCTCCGGCATCCACAGGATGTCCCGATCGGCCTCCTCCGAGTCAGTGCTGTTGGCCACGCGGAACGGGTACCCGTCTGAGTCGACCTCCTCCTAGGAGTCCTCCACGTCACTCTCCGAGACATTGTTTGCTTGGAGGGAGAACTCATCGATGTCGTCCATGCCCCGGTCAGATGAGGGGGCAGCAGCGCGACGGGGAGGCGAGGCGGACGAAGGGGGAGCGCGGTTGTCTTCCGGAGGAGGGGTCACCGCGACCCGAGAGGGGTGAGTTGGAGAGCCCGCGCAGTGCACCTCGAGGCAGCGAGTGGGCGTAGGCGTGAGGCGTAGGCGCCCAGCTGCGACCGCCGCAGTAGCGGCAGCAGACGGGGGCCCAGGCGGCAACCTAGCCACGACCGTGGGAGGGCTGGAGTTGGTGGAGGAGAGGAGGTAGTACGGGTGGAAGGCGCTGGTGATGGATGGAGTGGATGAAGGCGTGGAGGCAGGGGGTGCATCCAGAATAGAGGCAGGCGATGGGGCGAGCGTGAAGCCGGCCTAGCCGTCGGGTGAGCCAGCCAGGGGGTGGCGCGGCGCGGCATCCTCCGAGGTGACCTACAGGTGCGCTCCATGTGGCCAACCGCTCCGTACCGCCGACACCGAACGGGGTCTCGGCAGTCCCGGACGAGGTGATCAGCACCAAGGCACTTGAAGCAGGCAATGGGAGGAGGGCGGAAAGGCTTGGGGGTGGTTTGCCTCGGTTGAGGGCGGCCGGGGGTTAAAATAGCATCCTTGTAGGAGCGAAGGGGAGAAATAATTCCGACGTTGGGCTCAAGGGTAGGGCGGACAACGCTGGTCATCTCCACCGGCGAGGGAGCAGTAAAGCTGGCGTTGGGCTCGACGAGCGGCCGAGTCCCATCAGTGTAGTCCCTGGGGGAGTACGTATTGAGAGGAGGGGATGTGAGCAGAGGGGGGAGAGGAGGGTTGGAGTCAGAGGGGAGCAGAAGGAGATACACTGACCGTTTAGGGGGGATCATCCGCCGCTGGGTCAGAGGGGGCCTGTTGGGAGATACGGCGCAGCGACAATTCAGTGAGGGAACATTTGACGTTCCAGTGGCGGTAGCAGAGGGAAGCGCATTAATGGTGTTGCTGGCACCGCTGGCAAGCAGGGCGAGCCTAGCCAATTTCGACTCAGCCCCGCAACGGCTACTATGAAGGGAAATTTGAAAGTGCCCGCTCCCAACACGCCTGGCGAGGCTGCAGAAGGCGGCCACCGATCGGTTGGCCATGGGCGCCGTGAAGAGCATCGGCTGGGGTGATCAGACTTGAACAACGACAGGCGGGGCAGCTAGATGGAACGAAAAGATGGCAGCGACATGACTGCAATTCAGGGCAATTGGGTGAACCGGCGTGACCCAGAGCGTTCCGCGGCCTTCGCCGGAGACATCGGGGAAGAAGGGGGCGGCCGGGGTGTAGAAATCACGGAGGAGACGGCCCTGAAAAGAAAAGCCTGGTCGGATCGCTGGGACGGGGACGCGTACCTGAGCAGCTGACGGCGAGAAGGGGCATCGGCGAGGAGCTGTTGCGACTTGGGCCTGCGTAGGGACATCTCCGGGGGGCTTTTTGGGGGGCAGAGCCCGGGGGCGCCAGGGCTGGGGACGAGTTAGGGCCTGCGGCGGTGTGGAGGCTCTGGCTGGTAGGGGGTGGGGGTTGTTGGACGGCGACATCGGGGATGGGAAGGGAGTCGCCGGCGTTGGGAGGGGGGTCGGGGGAGAGGGAAGCCATCGAGCTCTCCAACATAGTAATGTAATGAATGAACAGTAAAAAAGAAATTAAAAGGAGGCCCGAGCTGCTGAGCCTGATTATGCATTGCTGCTGAAATTAAAAGGGCTTTTTGGATTCACGCCATTATAATTTTGCAAGTTTGGACATACGTCATTACAATTCACCTATTTGGAGAACTGCCATTATAATTCTCTCTCCTTCATCCATACCATTTTCTACACCTCCCATGTACATGGCCCACTGTCAGGTATGTATACCTACAGCAACAATACGGACGTCGCTTCCTCCGTTAGAAGCCCGCCCGCGACGGAGGAGCGCAAGCCCGCGGCGGCCAGCGCGCGTGGTGGAGCGGCGGCTCGCCCCCGGTGGCCTGCGCGTGAGCGGAGCGGCGGCAAGCACGCTAGGCAGAGAGTACGACGAGCGTCCGCGGCGGCTTGCGCGTGAGCGGAGCGAACCAGGCGCGCGTTCGTGCGGATGCGTCCGGCGGTGCGGGCAGCCGTGAGGCGGCGAGGCTGTCCGCTGGGGCGGGTCATCAGCGTCTTTCAGCTGCGTGTGCCTGGAGCCCTTGGGGTCTGGTTGCACTGGCCGCGGATGTGGCAACACGCGGCCATGGCGTCAAGTGCTAGCTGCAGCCAGTTTGCGCTGGCGTAATGGCGCGGCGGCAGGGCGCAGCATGGAGGAGGTCGCCTGTGTTGGCTTGGTGGTAGCGCGGGAGTTGACCGCGTCCGGCGGTGCTGACTGCTGAATGAGGCCGCGCGCTTGTTGGTCCGTCGGCAGCGAGCTTGGCTGCAACGCGATGTTCTATTGGTGAATGGTGACTGCGGTCATCATCTTGGCTGCACGAGGACGAGGAGTACTCATTGGTCATTGGCAGTACAGGTGCGGCGTAGGTGTTGGCCATGTGCGGTGGCGCGGCTAGCCCCGAGCCGAGCTGCTATCTTGAATTCTGAGTAGAGACCCTCGGAGCAAGTTTTTGTCCATGGAAAACCATGTCTGGCAGCTCGTGTAACAGAGATTGAAGAACTAATTGGCCTGCGCGCGAGGCGGAGGGCGGGCACGGTGGAGTTCTGCGACACCACGTCCATGATGCCCTGCTCCGTGCCCGAGCACGTCTTGCTGTAGTAGATGGGCACCAGCTTCGCCGCGGCCACGGTCGCAGCCACGGGGAAGAAAGAGCAGCAACCAGCGCGTGCCTCGCGTGCAGGCCGCCGTGGCCGCTCGTCGCGCTATACGACTAGTGCGCTCGCTGCCGCTCGTCGCGCTCTCCGCCTCGCGCGCTCGCTGCCGCTCCGCTCGTGTGCTCGCCGCGCGCGGCCGCTCCGCCTTGCGGGCTGGCCGCCGCGGGCGAGCGCTCCTCCACCGCTGGCGGGCTTCTAACGGAGGAAAGCAACGTCCGTATGTGTTGATGTATATATACATGCCTGACAGTGGGCCATGTATATGGTAGGTGTAGAAAATGGCACGGACAAAGGAGAGAAAGAATTATAATGGCAGTTCTCCAAATAGGCGTACGTCCAAAGTTGCAAATTTATAATGGCGTGGATCGAAAAAATCTAAATTAAAATAGGAACTCTGCACGTGCAGACACTAACATAATGACTGTGCATTGCTGCTGATCTTGTGCTCTATAAGAGAATGCTTGGGTAATTATTGCTGCTCATTTGTTGTCGTGTCCAGTTTCTTCTTGAACGCTTCAACCTTGCAAGTTAATTTTTGTCAAAAAAAAACCTTGCAAGTTAATTATTGCACCTCTGTTCGTTTATCCAGCTTCACTTTGTTCCACTCAGTCATCATAATCTTTGGTTTGCAACAATTGATTTTGTGACCGTTGGTTTATAGATGCATCCATGTTTATATAGACCAAAAAAACTGTTAATTTTGGGTTGGTGGATTGGGACAATGGATCAAAACAAAAAGTAACAAATAGGTATATTTATAGATTATAGGCATAAAAATATTAGTGGATAAGAGAAAGTAGTTGCTACAACGACATGTCATAAAAGTAGGATTAAATTTCCTTTGCATATCGTCACTTACCTGTGACTTTCGTGCCTTGTGTACAACCAGACCGAGAAGCAGATCGCAGGCGAGGGCAGGAGAAACTGATTGCCGTCGATGTCGGGTGCCGCAACGGCACCAGACAGACGTCGTCTGACCCAGAAGCAGAGCACGAGGAGCGGCGATGGAAGGAGAAGCACATGAGACCGTTCGTTTCGCTGAAAAGCCATGGATGAAAGTACTATTCGCTAATTTGTTATGAGAAAAAAAAACACTGTTTCGTCTGAAAAAACAAGCTGAAAAGTACGGATTATAAGATAAGCGAACAGGGTTGGCCGTCAATGTCGGGTGGCCACGTGACGGCACCAGACAGGCGTCAGATTGCTGCTGACGTCGAGTGGCCACGGGACATGGGCGGCTTGGTGCAGGAGATCGCTTGGTGCTGACGTCGATAGGTCATGGCGGTGGCACAGTAGCTGACAGACAGGCGTCAGCGGCTTGGAGTAGGAGATCGCTGTTGACATCAAGTGGCCACAGGGAGATCTGTTGGTGTCAAGTGGCCACGGGGCGCCGGAGGCTTGGGGTAGCAGAACGCGGGTGACGTCGCGGTGCCATGGCGACGACGACGGCACCAGACTTGGCATCGGCGGCTTGAAGTAGAGATCGCTGTTGACGTCGACGTCGAGTGCGAACGGCGATGGCAGTTTTACCCCTTTTAAGTTTTTTCACGTGTGCATTAAGCTGGGGTCGCGGGAGGCGCTAACTGCGATCGCGTGAGACCGACGCGTTGATTGTTTGTTTCCTTTTTTTTGCGAGTCAACGTTCTGCCGGTTTTTTGGAACGGATTGTCGGTTTTCTTTTCTTTTTGGCGAGATTGGCGAGACGTGGTTTGTTTTTTTTTTGCGAGATTGGCGAGATGTGGTTTCTCGGAAACCTTCTGGGCACTGGGTTTTTTTGGAAAGAAGGGATTGCGCCGTGTTTGCCGGACGATTTGCGGTTCGCAGGCACGCGGTGATTTTGCCTGGCGAGTCATGTATCTCAGGCGCGCGGCGATGCAAGGGGCAGCGAGGGGTGCTGGATCGTAGCAGGGAGAACCATGGCCCAGAGGCGGGGCCAGCAACTTTAATTAAGAGAGACGGACAAATAAGATGACACACATAAGTGTATATTTCAATAACTTTTTTAGTACTTTTACAGGTGTAGTTAGTATTCATAATGAAAAATAGATGAATTATCGTATTTTCGCAATACTATGATTAAAAATAGATGAATTGTTGTGGATTTTTGCCATAAATTAACAACATTTATAGGGGTACTTAACTAACTTTGACTGTGTTGGGGGGGGGGCAGGCTCCGCCTCTGTCATGGGCTCACGTTAGAATGTCGCACAAAAAATATTCACTCCCGGGCTGTCGGCTTGCCGAAAACTCCATGGGCCTGTCCCGGTTACGTACGGGCCTCTTTCAGCCCAAGTCTGGAAGCGAACTAAGTCCGTTGTTTTAATTTGCCAAGAAGATTTATTTTTTTCGGAGTATTAAAACTCGCGCAATTGCAGCATGTGACTAGTCTACAATTTAGCATGCACTGCATCTTACAGTTTTACTTTCTTTCTCATGCTTTTATACCAATGGCATTAATAATATTTATTGTTACCAAAACTAAATTTTGTTCGACAATCTAAATTATACATCTTATTACTTTGTTGCTTGGTCAATGCCATAACTTTCGGGTTATATTTTAGGCAAAATACTTGCACATTAGCTTGTATTATTCACTCATGTATCTTGACATATTGATATATTATTATCTTGATGAGCTAAGGGTCAAGTGTGGTGAACCAAAAATAACTCTTTAAGCGACCATTGTCTGCATCTCTCTGTCTACTGTCTGCATCACATTAGATTCACAGACTATCTATCTGTATAAAGGTCTTAGTTTGGATCCCTCCAGTTTTTAGAAATCTGACTTTTGGAAACTAGGTGTGATCCAAACAGGCTAGTTTTACCTAGTTTCTTGTGTCAGTCTTTGCTAGATTCTTAAAAACCAAGAAGCTGTTGACATCCAGTTTTTGCCAGTTTCTTGTGACTCTGTGAGTAATAAATGAAGTTAGGTTCTTAAAAATCAAAGGATCCAAACACTCCACCAATTTTTGTCCAGAATCCATATTTTAGAAACTAAAGACAAAAACTGATTTTTAAACAGAGCCCAAGTAACGTCAATCTTGGTCACGATTCACCGTGAATCATTCATCCACATCTCATTAATTGGGACGGTAGCATTGTGTGTAAATACAGGACTCGGATCGTCCGTGCGTGTGCCTAATATGGACAGACATGGCATGAAAGCGATCAGAAAGCTTGAAGGGATACACATAGGAGCTGAGGCATGCATGCTCCCTTTTTGTAGTTGTGCAACCAGTACTGCGTTTATGTGGTTTTACACATATCATGTGCTTATGTGCAGTCTGGTTTCTTATTCATACTTCAATGAGCCTTCCCGATTATTTTCACTATGAAAAAGTTGTTTTGGTCTAACTGGGCTTCGCTGGATTTAACCAGATTTGCACATTACAATTCCAAAAGGTCATGCTCTAAACTTAGCTTAGCTCTAGGATCCAAACATGCACGAATGGTATTTTAGTTTTTTTTTGCGTAATTGCAATGTTGCGTGATATATCTTCTATCCACACATTTATAGGGCACTTTAATTTAATTTAATTTTATTTTATTTTATTTTATTTTATTTTATTTTTCTAGTAATAATTTATATATAGAGCTTGAGAATTAACGTGGCGTCTGTCGGCTCTCCCGTCGCTTCCCAGTTCCCAATTCGTTCCGTGTCATTGTCAACAAGTAATCCAACGAGGACTCCACTGTAAACACTGCCTAATGAAGCAATGAGTCTACTTCTGCCGGCTGATAAAACCACGGAAATTTGGCGTCTGGTACGGCTACGGCAGGTCGGCGAATGGCCCTTTTAGCTGTAAGCCATTACAAAAGATCACAATTTCTTCTATGCCACTAAAAAAATTTGACTTATTTTTTTCTCTCTTAGCCACTTCCGTCAAATTTGACTCTAATGATATCAAATTGTAGGTATGAAAAGTGAAAAGAAATATACCATTAATTTTTTGAGCATCTTAACAATTTCAAATGAAAAAATCATTTAAAAAAACCCTAGAAAGATATGATTTGATATGACCAATATATCTTAGAAAAAATCATTTTTTTTTGTCCAGAGAGGCAGATACAAATGATTTGATATGATCAATATGTCTTAGAAAAAAAATATGATTTGATATGAGCAATATCTTTTTTGATACGATCAATATGATTTAGGCTGTGTTTAGTTCCTCATGGAATGCAAAATGCAAAATGCCAACTACTTTGGAATGATGAAATGCAAAATGCCAAAATTTTCATAGGTGTGTTTAGTTTCATCCAAAATGTCAAATTTTTCATTAGGTGGGTGAGAGTTTTTTTTTTTGGCTTTTTGGCTTTTTTTTTTGGCCTCTTGAGGCCAAAATCCAAAATGGAGAATGGATACTTTTTGCTAAAAATTTTGCATAGTATTTAGTTTCATTTTGCAAAATAATAAGCTAAAACCCAAAAAATTTTGGGTGAAATGGAACTAAACACACCCTTAATTACACAGGCCGTCCTGCGCTGAACCCACAGAGGCAGATACAGCGAGACACAGACACCGGATCCCGTCCGCCCCCGGACCAAGAATCCAACCTCGCAGCGATGGCAGTGGCAGCGTCCCGCCGCGAGGACCGTGATCGGAATCAGCCAGTGGTGCTTGTCACGGGGTGCTCGGAGGGCGGCATCGGCCACGCGATGGCGCGCGCCTTCGCGGCGGCCGGGTGCGCCGTCGTGGCCACGGCGCGGTCACGCGGTTCCATGCGCGACCTCGACGGCGACCCGCGGTTCCTGCTGCTGGAGCTCGACGTGCGGTCCGACGAGAGCGCGCGCGCCGCCGTGGCGGATGCGCTGCGGGAGCACGGCCGCGTCGACGTGCTCGTCAACAACGCCGGGGTCCACCTCGTCGCGCCACTCGCCGAGGTGCCCATGGAGTCCTTCCACCAGGTTTTCGACACCAATGTCTATGGTAGGATTAAAAAAAATGTTTTTTTGTTCTGCTTGCTGTCTACTGCATTGTTTGCTGTTTTGGCGTAATTGACTGATTGTGATGTTCTCCAATAAAGACAAGATTTTGGATTCTGGAATCTGAATTAGGCAATTAGAGGTTAATAAAGGAGTTGAGAGGTTTTTTATTAGATCTACCAAATGTCATTGTGGTTTGATAGAGAGAAAACCAGAGAATTAGGAATAGCTTTATGGACGTTGTTTGTATGAATGATTCAAATTTCTGCAAACAGCGAATTTTATGTCCTAATTCGGGGAACTGGGCAGAGTGCTATATCAACTGGGTGCTTGTTAGCAAGATAGTTGGCTTAGAAAGTTATCCTCGAGTGTGTTTAGTTGTGCATGATTCAATGGTAAATCATATACAGCAACGTGTAATGTAGTCAGATTCCTATGATTGTGAGAAGGGATCTGTTGCATCCAGTAAAATCTGCTGAACCAGTGAAGTCAGCAGTTCAATTAGAACCCTTCTTCAGTCATCATTGGCAATACATTGTGCTTAAAATGCGTGATCACAGTAACAAGTTCAGGTTTGATATGAAGATGCTTGATAGGAAGGTAAATGGAGCAATGAAAATTGTCTCGCGCATTCTTTCTCTCAATAGCTACTCTAGGTGCTCCCACGTAATCTCATATCTGAAAATTCGTAGATTATGCTTTTCCAACTCTCTTTCCTGGTTTTCAACAGAAGAGGACAATGATCTGATCATCAGGAGACCATATGGTGAAGAGTAATATCCCCAAACATATCCCTCCAACCTGTGTCTGTCATTGCTCTATCTAACCCCACCTTTACATTTGCGTACCAATCTCGACTGTTGTCTTATGTAAGAAGGAGTCCCACTTCCACAAACCCCAAATCAGTAAGGGCGAAAGGCCGCCATCTAACTCTCTGGACGGTCACAAACCAAAAAGTGCTCATAGCCCCACATAACTTCATTGAAATCACTGATCAAAAGCCAAGGGACCAAAGATGCATTCCTGAGGCGCTGTACTAAATCCACGTGTTGTGCCAACGTCCTGGGCTCTCCATATACAAAGGTGATTCTGAACCAAGGGGATGTAGAATTCTCACGGACATGTACAGCAATAAAACGTCTGTGTTTTTCAATCAGAAACACCTCCACAGACAGACAGATTCATGCCAAAACAAGGCCAGGCCACAACCTATACCAACATTGTCAACAGTAATACAATGTTTAATACCCAATCTCCACCTCAAATTTGCTACTCAGTCACCTTTAGTGCGTGTTTCTTATAAGAACACCAAACTCAGTTTTTTTTTCTTTGAACAGAGCGACAAGCTCTTGAACTGTCCGAGGGAGCTCTACGGCCCTACCCCTCAGCAGTTTCAGCAGTTCCGAGCAACAAGCTCTTGAACCGTCCAGGGGGTTAACTGGGTTACTGAACACTGAGTTCCTGCTACGTTTAGACACATTCACAGATATTCTTGAATTGACACTCCCTGCTCATCAATGTTGAATTCCAACATATCACGCTTTCCAGAAAAGATCAGATTGTCCCTCACTATCATAGTATTCTGCTGCTCAATCTTTCGGAGACTTGGCTCCAAAATGTCTTCCCGGTAAACAGCAAGTCTTTCAGTTCATCCACTGTTCCACATCCATATTATATCGACATACCTGTACACTTTCCATTCCACAAATAGTTTAGTAATAGGTTTCTCCCCATGCACAAGCTCTGTGAGAACCAGGAGGATATACTTCCCAGCGAATATGGTTTATCTGTAACTTTCACTATTTCCTGACCCCTCATATAGATTATTACCTGAGAACCCTGTAACTCCCTCTTTAACTTTAGATTATTACCTGTAAATGCCTGTACCACCACCTTCTCAAGAGGCATCTGAGACGTGAAATTCGCTCTCTTCATGACCTTGACTAATCCTAACAGTGGAGCTAGATTCTGAAAATCTTTCCTGAACCAGATCAGGCGGTTCCTTGTATCCATCATTAGCAAGAATCGGTATATTAACCTTCAGATTATGTAGACTCTGGCGAGGAGCTTGCATGCAGACTGCAAGGTTGTATGCACTGCTGGAGACTGCTATGACTCTGGCTCCGGTTTCACTTTGGATTAGGATCTTTGTGTTGCGACGGGGGATGCTGGCTTCTATTGGCCTGGATTTCTGTAGGATTCTTGTTTCATGGATTACGGGGAATTGATTTGTGGAAGGGGAGTTTCAGTTTGTTGCAGAGAGGGCTTGGTTGCGGAAGCGTCGTATTCATTTGTGTTAGTATTGAAAAGGGAATTGTCTGACTCTCACAAGTTCTGTTACAGTATTGGCTTTGATGTCAAGATAACCCCTTTTCACTATATATAGGTGCAATGAGGTTGATTCAAGCTGTTATTCCTCACATGATGGAGAGAGGGAAAGGTACAATTGTGAATGTTGGAAGTATTACCGCTTTGGCACCTGGACCATGGGCTGGTGTGTATTCAGCATCCAAAGCTGCTCTTCATGCATTGAGTGACTCACTAAGGTTTGTGAATTGAACTATTACCTATTTTTATATCGACATTTTTGTACTTGCTTAAATTCTATAACTTGGATTGGAAGACATCAGAAAAGCTTCCAAGTTCCAAGTGTGAGTGTGTAGCTAGCTTTAGGGGCAATAGGTAAGTCGTATATAGGCTTAAGAATTAGGACATCACTTCTAAATACCCTGTTTTAAATGAATTAGGATATTACTTCTAGATACCCTGTTTTTGAAGAATTAGGATGTTGTTTCTAAGCACCCTGTTTTAAGTGAAAAAAACTTTGGATTTAACTGTTGTGAAATACAGAACAGCTAATAGCATCGCATATTCTTTAGTGTTTATGTGTTGATGCAATTGCTTCATCTCTGGTCTCAAGTATCACATCAGATAATTTGATCATGTGGCAATGTACTCAACAAGTCAACAACACATGCAACATATGTCAGTTTCCAAATTTTGTTTTTTTTTACTACAACATGTCCTGTTCTTGTGCTGTTAAGTCTTTTCAATTTGTTACCTTAAGGTTTGTGGCTTCTTTTTCCTTATTTCTTTCTTTCATATTTGCCATCCTCACTTGATACAAACTCACTTCACTGCAGGGTTGAACTAAAAAGCTTCGGCATAAATGTCGTGACTGTCGCCCCAGGAGGGACAAAGTCGAATCTTGGGAATTCCTCTGCAGCCAAGTACGATCAGATGCATGAGTGGAAGTACTACAAGAAATACGAGGAAGGGCTCCGAGCCAGGACAGAGATTTCCCAGGGCCCCGGGTCTACTCCAGCAGAAGAGCTTGCAAAGAAGGTGGCTGCATCGGTTCTAAAGAAGAATCCTCCAGCTTGGTTCGCTTACGGCCAGTTCTCTGCTATTCTCTCCATTTTGTATTATGCACCACTATGGTTTAGAGATTACTTCTATAGGCTTGTAATGAAATGTTAGTCCCTGGAAGAACACATGGTTGTATGGACCAAAGAGAGAGCTGGTCAGGCCCAGTTCTGTTCATTATACTGACAGCCTGTTACTACGTACTCCTATATTGGTAACCACAAAAAACCATACACGTTATACGGACAGCTCTTTTTTCAAGTGGAAAAGCTCTCATGTTGGTGTATCATATCATGCCTGTGACAGTTGTGAACCAACGATACTGCATGTGCATAACTAGCTGCTTTGTTATTATTATTATTATTATTATTATTGCCATAGAACTATACCTGTTGGCATACAGCTTCTTTGCAAGTTAGAATTATCCATGGGCCAAGAGCCCAAGAAGGCCTGATGTGGCTGTTTTCTCTCAAAGGAATCACGAAACTCTGTCAAAGACTCAAAGTGATCTGCCATCACCGGTTAAACAGACCACTAACCGCCACTCTGCTACAGGAGAGGCTTGACACCAATAATTATATGGTAATGCTACAAACAGGACGTCCGACGCCAGACTCACCTCCGGACGTGTGGCGTGACGTGCACCATAACTTTACCTCACCGCCGCACGCGTCGCTCGCCTAAATAAATAAAAAAACAAAATCAACTCCTGGCCGCCTCACCTCGCTCTGCACGCGCCGTCTGCCCAACGAGCTCCTCTCTCTTGTGCTTCCCTGCTTCTCCGCTCTCTCTCGCTTGCCCACCCCGGTGCACGTCCTCCCCCACCCCAGCGGCTCCTTCCCCCCACCCCGACGTCCTCACCCATCGAGAGCCCCCCAATGCTGCAGATCCGGTGCCCCTCCCCACCCCCGGCGGCGCCCTCTCTCACCCCGACAACCGAGCTCCCCCCACCCCGGTGGCCATGGCGCTCCTCACCCCCCTCCCCCTATCACCCACGTTGCCACCAAGCCAAGCCCAGTACTGGTGGCGCTAGTGGCGGCGGTGCTCGCGCGCAGCCGCTCACCGCCGTCTCCGACCCTGACGACCGAAATCGATCGGCCCAGCCTTCTCCTCCCCTATGTTGCATATATATGTTTAGTGTTTTAGGTGTTTCAAATGTATGTTGTAATTATTTTATATAGATGTAAAAGTAGATCGGGAGATGTTGCAAGTGTTTTTAGAGGCATGTTGCAAGCGTTTATTCAAAATATTTCATTTGTTTTCAGACGTATGTTGCAATCGTTTTGATCTGGATGTTGCATATGTTTTCACACATATGTTGCAATAGTATGTTCCAAAATATTTCATCTGTTTCAGTCTTCTGTTGCACCAAGTGTTTTCATGTTGCAAGTTGCAAGTGTTCTATCTGGATGCTGCATATGTTTTCATACAGGTTGCAAGTGTATGTTACAGATGTTTCATCTATTTTAGACGTACGATGCATTCAAGTGTTTCATGTTGCACGTGTTTCATGCTGTTCGGAGAGTCAGGGGGCGCAGGTGAAGGGTCGAGATGGCGGACTAGAGGGGGGTGAATAGTCATTTCTAAAAATTAAACACGTCGGCTAACCGAAACAAATACGGAATTAAACTTATCGGTCTAGTCAAGACTTCACCCCTCTAACTAAGTTCACAAACACCTTAGAAAAAGATTCTAATTAGACAACAAAGGTGCTGGGCTAGCTAGTGCTCTCCTAAATAATTCTAGCTTGCAAGGTCACACAAACCTATGCAATTAGTACTTTCAAACAAAACGTGGAGCACCTACACAACTAGTGAAGCAAAGCGCACAAAGCCTAAGCTCACTAGCAAAGCTCAACAACAAGGCAAACAATGCCAAATTAGAGAGCGCAAATCAATTAGCTACACAAACTAAGCAATGTGACTAACAAGGTTACATAAACCAAATTAGCCACGCAAAGAAAAGCTTCTAGCTACACAAGCAAGAAGACAACTAGCAAGCTACACAAGCAAACTAGTTACGAGAGCAACTACACAAGCACAAGTATATATAAAAGTAAATACAAGCTTGTGTTGCACGAAGGCAAACCACCAAGAAGATGAAGAACAATGTTGACACGGTGATTTTTCTCCTGAGGTTCACTTGGTTGCCACCAAGCTACGTCTCCATTGTGTCGACCAACACTTCGTGGTTCGGCGGCTAATCGGTCACACACCGAGCCTATCAAAAGGCGCCGCAAGAACCCACCATCAAGTGTGGTAGCTCAATGACACGCTCAACTAGAGTTGATCTTCGCGATCCCCGCGGGGTGAGCACAATCCCCCTCACAAAGCTTCTTCAGAGCCTCGCACAATCTTCTTGCGAGCTTCGACGGAGCCACAAGCTACCAAGCCGTCTAGGAGGTGGCAACCTCTAAGAGTAACAAGCACCACCGGCTTGCAACACGATCCCCTAGTGCCACTCGATGCAATCCTCACGATGTAATCGCACTAGAATCGCTCTCTCACTCGATCCGATGAACACTATCAAGCATGAGTGAGTTAGAGGGCTCCCAAGCACCACAACATAAGCCACTAAGGCTAAAGTGTGCTCAGCTTCTGGCCAAGGCCGGCCATCACTTCTATTTATAGCCCCACGAACGAATATGGTCGTTACCTCTTCACTGGGCGAATTTTCGCATCGACCGGACGCGCCGGTCGAACTGACCGGACGCGCTGTAACGCGTCCGATCGCCCTACGTCATCCACGTGGCCTCCCGGATTCAACCGCGACCGCTCAATCCTTCAACGGTCACTGCGCACCAACGGTCAAATGCGACGACCGGACGCGCTGCTGCGCACACCACCCACATGCGCAATGACATGACCGGACGCGCTCCACGCAACGATCGGACGTGATAGTTTCAGCGTCCGGTCGCGGTCCAGAGAGCTCCCATCGCGACCGGACGCGTCCGATCGCATGTGACCGGACGCGCTGTGCGTCCGATCAGCTCTTCGTCATGCACTGCACCAACGGGTGTCTGAGCGGACGCGCCGGTTCCGCGAGGGACCGGACGCGCTGGTGGCAAACCTTAGCGCTCCGCGCCGCGCACACACGGAGCACTGACCGGACGCACCGGTCGCGCCGAGACCGCGTCCGGTCTAGCGTCCGGTCATACCAGTGACCACTTTCGCTTCCGTTTCTTTGCCTCCGGCGCAGTGAAAAATAGGCGTTTCTCTTTCACAAAAACGTCGAATCCCACCTCGCAAGCTCGGCGGGAGGGAGAGAGGAACTCAAACCCCTCTCTACAGCTCAAACTCCACCGCCTTCGCAAATGTGCCAACACCAACAAGTGTTCACCACCTTGTGCACGTGTGTTAGCATTTTCACAATCATTTTACTGAAGGAGTTAACCACTCAACTTGCCACGCCACTCGATCCTAGCAACGATGCATAGTTAGATCACTCGAGTGGCACTAGATGACCGATATGCAAACAAGTTTGCCCCTCTTGATAGTACGGCCATTTATCCTAAACCCGGTCATCAACTTCTCTACACACCTATGACTGGTGAAATGGAAATGCCCTAGGTTATACCTTTGCCTTGCGCATTCCACTCCATCCCTCCGATGTTGATGCAACACATGCACCAACCAATCACCAAATGATATGATCCACTTCATATCATCACGTGACCGTATTGGTTCATCGATCTTGACCTCACTTGCTCTTCACCGTTGCGTCGGTCCATCGGCGCCAAGTCTTGCTCAAGCTTCACCGTCACACGCGGTCCCTCGCTCCAAAGCCTCCGACTTGCCCTTCACACTTGCAACCGGTCCATCGAGCCAAGCCTCATCTTGATCTTCTTCACCTTGGTCACATGACTCCATGTCATGTCTCATA
The DNA here is from genome assembly GCA_038087645.1 of Saccharum hybrid cultivar R570. Lineage (NCBI taxonomy): Eukaryota > Viridiplantae > Streptophyta > Magnoliopsida > Poales > Poaceae > Saccharum > Saccharum hybrid cultivar. The sequence continues at coordinate 16,316,483 of JAQSUU010000534.1, read as the reverse complement.
TGCAATAAGCTCATTCATGACACTATCACCTGTGGACTAATCTCCTGTGTATCTCACATTAATCACAATTAGTCCACCTAAGTTGTCACTCAATTACCAAAACCAAACAAGGACCTTTCAGCAGGGGAATGGGGCGCGGCAAGCCGGTGGCCGACGGACATGGCGCGCGGTGCGCTGGGGCCGGGGGGGCACGACGGGGCGGGGGTGCGCCTGTGGGGGCGAGGCGAATGGATGGGGATGGGGGTGGGTCAGGCGTCAGGGGGGGCGTGTTAGGCGGGCAGGCGGGCATATAGATAAGCATGGTGATGTGGGGGATTTTTTTATTCGCAGATTAATGTTTCAGCGGAAATTTGCACCACCCGACGCTAAGCGCCCGGATTGGACGTCCGGGCGCTAGCAACTCCGATAATTATATGGCGCTCGCATCCACCTTCTGCTCTAGATGTTCTATGGAAACTGACCTTTTGGGAAATGATTCTCTGACTGGAAATATTTCTCCAATAATTCTTTATGATAAACTCTATGCATACATTGACTCTATATGTAGAGTGAATTAGAAGAAGCTAGTTTTTTTCCTATTCCTTGCCCCTAATTCATTTTAGGGAATCACTACATAAAATCAGTGTAGGATTATTCTAAATAAAATTGTTTTGTGTTCCTGGATTTGGCCTACCCTTAAACAGATGGGTGGAGTACTATGAACCTGTGAGGTAGCCAGGTAGGGATGAAAACAGAACGGATATTTACCAAAAGGGTTAAAAAATCTATATAGATAGTCCGTATCTAAATCTGAACATTTGATATCCGTGTCGTATTCGATTTCGAATACTCAAAATTGAATTCTTAATATGTATATAGGATAGATATCAAATATCCGACGTATCTGACATGATCTATATCCAATTTTGAGATCCGGGAAACAAATACGAGAAAGAATACGGAATTCATCCCTACTATACTGCTACCAGTACTCTACTAGTTGCATGTATACGAAAAGTTTGGTATGTATGAAGCGTCATCCTTAAATGACCAGCAGGAGTATAGTCGATCACGAGCAAGATTATTTATATTGTTTATTTGATCGCACTGAAGCCAAGAAAATGTGTCAGGGTGTACCGAACAGGTACTCTTGACCAAAACATTCAATAATCCCTACGGCAAATTTTCCTAGAATCTCTAAAGAAGCGCTTGCGGTAATTTTTAGTACCTCATCAAGTTGGTCAGCCGGTGAGCCGTATGCTAGCATCTGGATTGCTGCGGTACACTTCTGAAGGGGTGAATGTCCCTCCCTACCAGCTGCATCAGTTCTTCGGTAAAATAAAGATCCCAATTGCTAAGAGTTTCCACGATGCGCAGGAATAACGATTTATTCATCCGAAACCTTCTACGGAACATCTCATCGGTGTAGATAGGATTTGCAAAAAAGTAATTAGCAACAAGATTATCATGACCTGCTTCTCGCTGCCTTGGTATGTACCTCCTTGGTCCACTCTGCTGGAGAAAAAGTCATCGGCTTCTGGTAGATCATCTTCATCATCGGCTGGTGGAAGTGGTTCCATAATACTGGAGAAAAACAACTATAGATCCTATGCCAACTGAATGGAGTCAAGCCACCTTTTTATAATCTGCAACCTACGACTGGATGGAGATTCATACAGTCGGTGGACAGTTTCACAAGGAGACATGCAGACAGTGGACTGTTTCACAAGGAGACATGCAGACAGTGGACTATTTCACATAGGATACATGCAGATAGGTGACACTACGGGAACTGAAAATTCAAGTGACATGCAGGTAACTGAAAATTCAAGAGACATGAAAATTCAAGAGACATGCAGTTTGACACATTCACACAGGGAGACATGCAAACATTTGACAGGTTCACACAGCAGGTTCCATACGGCAGGTTCCATACAACTGATTACTAACAGAACTAGCAGAATGTTTCAAGGGACAGGACACAAGCAAAAGACAGGATTCAAGCTGTCCTGTAACACAAGCAAAAGACATTGGTTCTGCAAAAGACAGAATTTCCCTGCTGTCCAGCAAAAGACAACTCATCATGGCTTCCTCTTGAAAAATTATCAGCTATCCTGTAATTGAAAACATTCAGTTATCAGTTATCAGCTGTCCTGTAACTGAAAAATAGAATTGCTGAATGTGTGCATACCTGACTAGATCATTTCAGGAAATAAAGTGATCCTAAAACACTTCATGGCAGCAACATGCTCAGCTTTTTCTTTATCGGACATTGAACTTGTATCTTGAGAGATGAGAGTGTTGTAAACCTGCATCATCTTTGATTCCTTCTCAAGCCTTTTTGCCTCTGTGGTCTCCTTAGCTGTAAGATGTGCCAGTCTCGTGGTTTCAAGCTTCTCGGATGATAACTTCTGTTGCAGTTCTAGTACCTTCATGCGGTTTACATTTAAATCTTCCTGGATTTTGCTAAATTTGTCAAGCTTCTCCACATCAATCGCCGATTCCTTTGATTTTCCATCATATCCAAATTTGATCCTTTGGACTTCCCTTTTGCAGCAAGAGCGGCCTTTTTGGCCGCCTTCTGTCCAATAGGTCGCTCTGGCATTTCTTCAATATCATCATCTTCATCCACTTCTCCTTCAATGTGATATGACTTCCTTTTACGTGCATTCCTTAGGTCTTCATTGTATGTTTTCCACTTTGGCACCTCTCGGCATATTTTCCAAACATTCTTTAGGACAAAGGGCCCTAGCTTTGCCTTTTTGTTGTCTACCAAATAGAACTTGTCTGCTGCATCAATCCACATCTGATCAAAATAGCCACTTGTGAATAGTCTGTGAGCCTTTAGATATGCACATTCATATAGATCAGTCCACTTATTAATCTTATGCCAGCGATCCTTGGCTTGCTTTGAATTTCTTTTCCTATGTGACGGGATAGTCCTGTTGTATGACTTAACAACATCACCCCAATAGTGCTCGTTGTTCCTATCGGCTCCAACAAATGAGTCTGTTGAATTTTTCAACCAAACACTCATCAATTTCTCATCTTCTTCTGGTGTCCACATGATCCGCTTCTCAGTCCTGACATTCTCAGTATCGCTATCAACGTCAATAGCCTGCTGGTCAAATAAAACTTTCACTTCTTGAGACGAACTTCCACCGTTGTTAGGCTGTGGTGCATCCATTGAGGCAAAACTGATGCCAAAATCAACAGGCCTTGGTGCCTTGAAAAGTGCATAATGAGATGGAGCACCAACAAAATGAGAATTCTGTGATAATTGGGGTTGGTTGTTGAGTAAACCCATAAATCCACCAGGGGGATGTGTGCTGGTCCCTGCAAGAGTTTATACACGAACTCAGTAATACTCATAGGAAACTAAGCAGTATATATTTCTTATCAAATTTCTTACTGAACTTATATCCATTTGCTGGATATGTATTTACTCCCTCCATCCCAAATTATAAGATGTTTGACTTTTTTTACCCCAAGTTTGACCACTTGTCTTATTCAACATATTTGTGCAAACATAGTCAAATTTAAGTCATTCTTGAAGAACTTTTATTAATAAAGCAAGCCACGATAAAAGAAGTGATATTTTACAAAAAAAAATTTTGAATAAGACGAGTGGTCAAACTTGGTGTCAAAAAAGTCAAACGTCTTATAATTTGGGACGGACCTAGTATCAAACTAACAGACAAGTAAAACAGTAGCTTCCTTTTAAAACTCCAAATGTCATATTTTAAGAAGAGATAGAATCAGCTTTGTTCTATTTAATTTTGTGAAACCAGGAAAAGTGACAATTGTCTTACTTCCTATTTATGTGCAGGAGAAACATGCAGCTCTATTGACTGAACATTCAGTACTACACCAAATACACAAGTAGAAATAATACCACCTCCTGATTGACTAAACACATTCAGTTATCCATTCAGTGATCATGACTGAACACATTCAACATCAATTCTATTAAACTGAAAACATTCAGTAGCTAGAAAAAAAATCAGTGATGAGTGATTGTACACATTCAGTTATCAATTCTATTGAACTGAACAAATAGATCTTGCAGTTGCTATCCCAAAATATATTAGCACTATCAGTAACTGAAAATAGTATCACAGTGCATACCTAATTACATACTTTCAGCAAAAAAAACAAGCAGCAATACATGTAAACATATGAATTGGAAAATTAGCAAATATTTTTTGGAATTACCATGCAGGATCCCAACTGGATTGATGCCCAAATGGAGGGGAACTTGGACTGATGGAGCCACCACATCTGCCAAGTGAAGAGCCAACTGCGCCAAATCCGACTGGGAAGCCTCATCTGCCATGGATAGGTGAAGAATCGAAGCCGTCTGCCATGGTTGAGGATGAATTGAACCTGCAGAGGGGTTGGGTGCTGGGGACGACCTGCTTCCGCAACCGACGAATGCCACTGTCGCGCCGTTGCTGAGACCGGCGAGGTTGGGTGCTGGGGCTGAGCCGCTTCCGCAAGGAACTCTGCTCGCAACCGAAGCCGCCGCCGCCACAACCGCCCCCGTCGCTGCTGCCACCACCGCCGCTGCCGTCACCTTGTTCTTTGAAGGAATCGCAACCTTCCTCTTTGAAACCGATGACATCTTGCTAGACATCGCCGGAGAGGGAAGGGGCGGCTCCCGGTGAAGACGCGCAAGGGCGGCGGAGACTGTTGAGGTGGGGAAAAATAGCAAAGACGAAACATATATGGCGGGAGATTTGGCAGGCAATCTTCACCAGCGCGCGCAGCAGGATCCGCGCGGCGTCGACTGGAGACGGCGGCTCCGTACAACGCGCGGCCAGCCGTCTTCTTGGCCTGGGAGCACGAGCGCTCGCTGTCGTCTCACCACACGATGGCTTCGTTATCTCTCCTCATTTACTGTAGCAAACTGAGGGGGTTTCTGCAGAATTCGCAGCTCGGAGACGACGGCCAGCACGCCGTTGTACGTGCCCTCAGGCCAGTGTCATAGGAAGTTTCATGTCCCAGTTTTTAACACACCCAGATTTTGAAAACAGTGCAGAAGAGTTTCATCCCCATGAAACTATCTCTACTCCTATGAAACTCTTATCACCTCTCTCTTCATTAATACAGTGATATATCACCATATTTAATGCCCATAAAACTCTATGAAATCTCCATTGAGATTGGCCTTAGTTCCTTCTCTAAAGTTTAGTCCATATTCCATAAGATGTCTCACACATGCATGGAGTATGAAATATAGGCTAAAAATAACTAATTACACAAATTGCGTCTAATTTGCGAGACGAATCTTTTAAGCCTAATTAGTCCACGATTTGACAACGTGGTGCTACAGTAAAGCTACCGTAAACATGTACTAACAATGGATTAATTGGGCTTAATAAATTCGTCTCGCGGAGTACTGAGGACTTCTGTAATTTGTTTTATTATTACTATTCGAACACTCTCACGTGACACCCCGATGTAACAGTTGATGTGACACCTCAAAATTTTATACCCTAGATTTAAACGAGGCCTAGATAATAAAATATGGTGGAATGTTTATCCTGTTGAACCGACTAAAATTTGATTATATACCTGCATAGCAGCGATAGGCATGTTGCATGCGAAATCACTCGCTTTCCCTTTGCCTTCACTAGTCTTCAGTCTTCACACAACCAGTATGTACTCCCTTTGTCCATAAATGTTTGTCTCTAGAAAACCGTGTTTCCCTCACAGACACGCTTTCCGGACGACACACAAATAGGGACGGAGGGAGTACTCAGTAGCCTCTGAACTTATTCACTGGCTGTGTACAGACCTGTTTAGTAGAGCTTGGTTTTCTGATTCTTTAGCTCTAACCTTTTAATTTCTGGTGGAGTGATTTTAGTTCATTCTTGTAGAGGGCAGGTAATATGCTGATAAAAATTGCTTTTATAGTGATTATGTGTAACATCCCGGGTTTTTGACCAACCAAAAATGCGAACTTTTTAAATTTTTTCTTGTAATTGTGTGAAGCATGTAGCTTCTAGGATTAACCGAGACTAACTAACTAATAAATCGTGGCATGCATATAGAATTGCTTGTAGGAGTGTGTCGGAGTTCTTTAGTTGGTTTAGGGTCTGTGCCGGAGTGCACGAATCCGTAGCAACTTCCTTTCAATCCTTTGTGAATTCTCTCGTCACCTTTTAATTTCTCTCGAATCTCCATTTACATCTCTCAAAACTCCCGGGTCCAAATTCATTAGATCATATCTCAAACCCTTTTTGAATTTCCTCCCAAGCATCTTTGAATTCATCTTAAGAACTCTTTTGAATTCCTCTCACATCAATTAGCAAAAGGGGGGAAAAACCAATTTCTTTTCTCTTGGGCCAAACTCCCTCCTTTCCTTCCCTTCCCTCCTCCAGGCCCAACTGGCCTCTTCTTCTCCAACCCGCGCCAGGCCCGGCCTGCCCCTACAGTCGCCTAGCCCAACCCGCGCGGCAAGCCCAGCTCGCTGCTGCTCCCTTGCCGGTCCCAGACCAACCCGCCTAGCCCACCTCCTCCTCCCCGCTTTGGCCCATGCGAGCAGAAGCACAGCTGGCCCGCTCGACGCCCCACAGGCCTGAGCACCGCCCACGCGACCCACCAGGCCCAGCAGCCGCGCACCCCCTACGCCTGAACCCTAGGGACGCCTCGTGTCCGCTCCCTGGAGACCCGTAGCCGCCGCCCGATGCGGAGAGCCCGCGCCCCACCTCGACGTCAGCGCCCACCAACCCCGCGCCTCCCCACCGCAACCGGATGCGCACCGCGTGCCAAGGGTACGAACGCCGAGGCCATCCACCGTCCACTCGGGGAAGCCCTAGTTGGCACCGCTATAAGAGCCGCGGCAGCCATCGCCCTCATCCGTCTCCCATCCGCCGCCGCCACTCATCTTCCTCGCAGCGGCCAACCACGTCCACGTCGCGCCCTTCCTCCTGCCGAGCACCTTGCCGTCGCAGCCGCGCCCCGCCATGGAGGAGCCCGCGTCGAGCCCCTCGGTGCCCTGCTCCGCCTCCCTGTTGCGGTGTCGCCACGGAGTCACCAGCCGGCCGTGGCAGCCAAGAACCACGCCAAGCCGACGCCGTGCTCCACCACCATCTCGTCTTCGTCTTCGCCACGCCATGATGTCTTCATCTGTGGCGTCGGCGACCGTGACACCGAGCCGCATCCCTCTTCCACGTCACGTCTACGGGTTCACCGTGACGTGCCGCAGCCGCGATGCAGCACATCCATCGCGTCCACCTCCCCATCCCCGTCGACCCGAGCTCCACCGTGAGCTGCCCCTAGCTGAGCCGCGTCCACGATGGGCGCGCACGTTGCGTCGTCTCCGTCGAGCCGCCTCGATGTCACGGCAGGGATCTACGAACCCAAGCTCCAGAAGCGCCGCAACCATGAAGAGCTGTTGCCCTCGCCGAGCAGCGGGGCAGGACCTCGACCAGGAGCTCCTTCATCGCCATCTCGCCCTCTTCTGCCTCGCCTCAACATCGCCGGAGCAGCAGCAGCACCCTCACAGTATGGGTAAGCCCCCTTCCCAGTCCAAGTTTCCACCTCTGGTGCATGATGATATCCCTGATCCCCTTTCGTCCGTGGTGCGAGGTCGACCTGAGGCCACCACCGCGTCGCATGTGCCACCATGGCGGAGAACGGGCGCTGCACCGCATGCTGACTGTGCCGGATGTCTTGATGGAGGACAGCAACAACACCACTTCATCGTTGTTCGCCATCTGTGTCCAGCCTTCGTGTCGTGATTTCGCCTTGCAGGGAAGTTGCGACGCTGCCGGCCCTCATCGACTCTTCCGGCCGTGTCCAGCCCACAGCAGCCTTCCGCCCCAAGGTCGACCTTTTTAACCTAGCCGACGCTATCCTTGGCATTGGAAAACCTCCGCTTTTCCTTTTATCCACTTGTTCATACATCAACTTATTATCTATCATCTATACTTGCTTACGCACTGATACTTGATCTATCAATATCCATTGTCTATTCATGATCATGATCTTTATCTATTCTATGCCTGTGCCGTGCCATCGCCGCTGGTCTGTCTATTTATTTATCCATCTATCTCTTGTGCCGCTATGGGTATGTGCTACTCCACTCCGCATCGATGTGTGTTGGTTCTCGTGTCTTGGTGTGTTGTTGCGTGTTGGGATGGTTCTTGGTTCTTGTGGTGTTGTTTGTGTCTCGTCTGTGGACCGAGCCTTTGAGCCGGTCGAGGGATCGTACTTCGTTCGGTAGTTTCGGTCATGGGTTCACCCCGCCATGGCCGTAACACCGAGTGTAACTCGATCTCTCGCTTTTAGTCAACTTCGTAGTTCCGTGATCGACGGCCCCTTCTATGGCTCTAGGGCATGGCCACCATGGGCTCGACATTGGTGCGCTTCCTACCCGCACGTGAGGAACCCATCGTGGCTAGTCTATGGGAGACAAACCAGGGGACGACCATAGTGGAACTTGTGGAAGTCAACTCGTGTAGGTCTAGCTTATGGTCGCGGGTTCGCTCACCATGACCAATAGGCTCTACTTCTTTCACTTTTGCCCCTTTTGCTCTTCTCCTAACTACCTTGTATGCTGGCACCACCTAGACCCGGGCGTCTCACTGGCCCTTGCGGTGACAATCTCATCACTATGGACCATAGGGACAGTCTTGTGCTAATTCTGCACCTAGGTCGTGGAGCACTGCGAGTTGGTTCGGAATCGCGGTACTGTCCCTCTTTTCTCTCAATCTTCACCTGTTCCAGGACGAGTTGGTCGAAAGAGTGCGGGTTCCATTCTTTCTTCTTCCTCTCTTGTTCTCGGTTCCCGTCGATCCAGAAAGATGTGGGTTGAGTCCCTTGCTTGTTGGTGTTTGTTTCTCTTTTGATTCCATTCCTTCGATTCCCGTCGTTGCTATGGCGTGTGGATCAAAGGTGGGTGAGTCCTACGTCTTTACCCATCTTTTGGTTGTTGTGTTGGACCCTTGTATGCTTGTACCTTCTAGACCGTAGCGTCTCTTTGGTTCTTGCGGTGACAACCACACCGCAAAGAACCCTGGGGATGTCCTAGTGCATTTAGTGCACCTAGGTCGTGGTACCCTACAAGTCGTTTGGGCACTCGTGTTCTTTTGCGTGTCTCTTCTTTTGATGCCCCGTCTCTTACCATGGCATGTGTATTGGAAGTAGACCACCTCTCTTCTTTTCTCCCCATTCCACCGTCTCTTGGTTCCCATCAATTTCAATGGCGTTGGGATTGAGAGAGAACGAAACTTCTCCTGCTTGTAGTCTGTTCGGTTCTCGTCAGTCTCCATGACGCTCGGATCGAAAGTCGTGAGCCGTGGTGTTTGCTTAGGATGAACTAGAGTCTATGCCATTTTATTTAAGCCGTACAGGTCGACACGGTCGACCCAGGAAGTACTGGCTAGGCTAAGACCTAAGTTTGTGTTTAGCAAATCACCACTTGCGTTTCTTTGGCCCAGGGATCGGACATCCACTGAGAGGGCTAAGTCGTTCTCCCTTTTTGTGTTTTTCGATGTAGTTGTCTTTCTGTGCCTTGTTGCCTCTCCTTTCGCAGTCTTTCTAGGTTTAGTGGTCTGATTGCTCTTTTGTTTGTCGCTGTATCAAGGTAGTTGCGTCGAGGTTAGCGTTGATCGGATCAGAACCCATTGGAGGAGGGACAAGCGGATGGAGGAAAGACCATGGAGGAGTACGACTACAAGTGCACCAAGGATCTCGGATATAACATTTAACAGGTGTTCCACGTCCAACCCAACCTTGTAGAACCTATTAGACATACTACATGTAGATGCTAGTGCTTTACTTTTATGCAAATGAACTGTGATAGGTTGCATGGTAGATTGCTTGTGAGCCATTACCTTGTCGCAACCTATTCCCCTGCACACCTGCTGTTAGGCTAGACGCTCGCATTCTACTTACTGCTTTACTTTTCACTACGCATTATACTTGTGATGTGATGCTTGGTGAAGGGATAACGTGAGTGGATAAGGCATGTGGTGCCGATAACTTGGAAAAAAACTGGATAATGAACTTGTGGAGATCTTGGCGTGCATCTTGGGTGTGTGATGAGGGTGAGTCGATCGGACAGGATTCTATGACGAGTCTTTAGGGCAAGTCATGCCGGAGGGGTGTGACCTGGGCATCCCTCGTGAGAGGTACCTATGGCAGGTGCATGTGAGAGCAGACGGGGTGTTGGTTATCCCCGGTGGAGGTGCCATCGAGGCATGGGGTGTTGGTTATCCCCTTGAGAAGATATCATGTCCGGTCCCCTTAAGGACTAGTATGTCTTGAGAACCGAAACCATGGGACCCTTCATGCACACCACTCGCTCCTGATGGGCGGGAGACGATTACCCGACTGACTAGGGCGGTGCCACTACTACTAGGTTGGAAGGTGATAGTGTAGGGAGGTACGGGCATGGGGGCCCACACCCTCCTAAGACAGCGTAGTGACATTGGGGGCCCAGTACTACGTCTCATAGTCTCAGCGTTTCGGTGGACTCCGGGGTGACCCAGGGCTGAGTGGTAGGGTGGTACCGCACCGGTTGGGAGGCAGTCGGCATCAGCCTAGGCGGGGCACCGCCGATGATGGCGATCTTGTGGGTTACCAAGTGTACACGCTCTACAGAGTTGATCGATCTATACGTATAGCCGCGTCCGCGGATATAGACATTCCCATGACCTACGCTTCACTTGATTAGAGAGAGGAGTCCTTTCTACCTTCCCCCTGGGTTTTGGTGTTGGAACCAGCCTTGGCCGTTGAGGCAAGGTACGAGCGGGAGTCGTCCTTGTCGCCTAGAGAGTAAGAGAGTGTGGTGAGATGTGTGTGATGGGATGGGAGAACGTGTGGTGGAGATGGATTAAAACTTGATAAACTATTATTATAAAATCTTGTTGAACTTGCATAGGAAACCTACAGCCATATATAGGCCTTTTCATCTACCCTTGCATTCCACTTACCACAAAGCATACACAAAAGCATAGGGTGGGAGACAGTGGCCAGTACAAATCGTACTGATAGATTTTGGACAGGTTTGGACGAAATCTACGACGACCACGAGGACTTGGATGAGAAGTAGATGGCCTCGTGCCTACGCTCAAGTGTGGTTGAGAAGATGGAGTCTACGCCCGCTGACATTCTACGCCAACTCTGATGACTGCCGTGAAGGAGGAGCCTTCACCCGCCAAAGCGCTACAACGACTCTGATGAAGATGTGTGTGCGTTTCCGCTAGATTAATCTATGTAATAGGTGTGTTAACCAGTGTTGTAAAGCCTTGTAACTTGTAATTCTACGATGTATGACTATGATATCAGCTGATAATTGATAATGTGATGGATTGCTCTCGTGATCCACTACATTATAAATCGTATCTGTGGATTTTCCCTTAGAGGAAAATCGAGATCGTTTCATTATGGTAAGATGATTAAGAAGGGAAAGTTCAGAGCGGATTTTTTAAGCTTCTTAAGTGTAAATAGAAAAGTGATTCTTGTACACTCTCCACCAAAATCTGTTTAACTGAGGATAAGTGATTCTCATGCACAATCTGCTCTGAACAATGCTGCCAAACGACCCCTGCATATGATTCAAACGCTCCAGATCAGAAGTTCTTCCATCATCTTGAAAATACAACTACAAATAACCGGACTTAGTAGATTGCTTATGGCTAACAAACCAGACAGAAGTCGTGGGAAATAATTGAACAGGCAAAAGTAATCAACATAGCACATCACTTCTAGACTTATAGATTCTAATAGCTGGAGTAGTTGCTAATCAACTCACCACTCTAGTCAACCGTAAGGTCCCTGATCTTGATATCAACCTCATCCGAAATATCCTTATAATTTTGCAGGATAACCCATATGTTCATATTTTTAGGAAAAATGGTACTTTTTCCAAACTTGGATGACTACCGGATTGGACTCAATACAAATGTCACGCCTGACCAGAGAAGGTACAATGCCCCAACGACATCCCAAGTTGCTGCTATCTGGATGGAGGGGAACGATCCACATAGATGTTTTGATAGGAGTGTGGATGTACATGGAAGGACGGATTGTCGTCCGCAATATATCCGAGCATACCATGGTTGTTATGACCCATTAGCTTATCCTCTATACAACCCACGAGGGGAAACAGGCTAGAATAAGTTTATGCCGTATAGTGCTAATCCAGTCACTCAATCATCTGCACCCCCGGCTTCTACTAATGTTAATTACAGGGATGAGGGCACTACTGGTGCTTAACAAGGTATTATTTCTGCTATAATACTCCTATGGAATAATTATATTGTAGAATAATTTTTGCTATAATATTCCTACTATGGTGTAAATATATATTAAAATAGAGATATGACATTTTTCATATATGTTGTAGCTGATAATTATAATGAAAATCAAGCAGAAGAAGGTGACAATGACGTACAAGAAGGTGACTGGCTAAGTAGAGTTGCTGATGCAGCACAATCTTCAAGATATGTGACTACACGAGAATACTATTGCTTCAAGCTGCAAGTTAGACGGGGACTTTTTAACATTTTATTATTTGAAGGACGTCTTTTCCAGCAATGGGATGTAGATATGTATATAAAGATCGAGTCCATGAGGCTAGATTGGTACTCTAATCCTGAGAACCAAAAGCTTATACGGGCAGAGCTATACCAGGTAATCACTCAAATTATTTTGTTTATTTGTTTATGAACTTTGCAACCTTATTACTATCTTTTTTCTAATGTTGTACGTACTTAATTGTATTTTAGGGACTGGTTGATGTTATCTCTGCTGGAGAGACCCAGGGTTCTAAGGTTGACAAGAGAATTGTGCTACCAAGATCATTCCCAGGATGTGATCGAGACATGCAGCAAAGGTTCCTTAATGCTATGGCTATTGTGCAACGTTTTGGAAGGCCTGATTACTTCATCACCATGATATGCAATCCCTACTGGGAAGAGATAACAAGCAATCTCAAACCTGGGCATAATCCACAAGATAGATCAGAACTGGTTGCAAGAGTGTACAGGGCAAAGTTGAGAGATCTAAAAGATCTTCTAATCAAGAGAAAGTATTTTGGTGATGTTGCAGCATACGTTCATGTTACCGAGTCCCAAAAAAGGGGGCTACCACAGGAGCATTTCCTATTGATCATGAAGTCAGGGAGTAAGTTAACAACCCCAGATGCATATGATCGAGTAATTTCAGCGGAGATACCAGACAAGGATAGATACCCAGAGTTGCATAATCTGGTTATCAATCATATGTTGCATGTGAAAGCCCTAGTTTGGTTTTGGATAATTGATGAAACCTAGCATTAACCTTTGTCATGAGTGGTGATATGAGCTAGGTTGGTGCAATCCAAGTGATGGAGCATGATGAGGTCCATGGAGTTGAAGATGGACATGAAATGTTGATGAACAAGTGCTCAACTTAGAAAAGAAGAAAGAGAAAAACAAAAACAAGGTTGATCAAGGCAAATGTATCAAATAGGTTTTTGTTTTGCACTCAAGACACCATAGAGGGTGTGAGTGACTTAGGATCGATAGACGTACTATTAAGAGGAGAAATTCTTGGTTAAAACGGTTATCAAGTGCCACTAGGTGAATTCATATGAGCATATGCATTAGGACCTAGTGTGAGCAAACATCGATCCTTGTAAAATGTTTTGAAAAATTCTAACACACGTGCACACAAGTTCTACACTTTGTGGTTAGCAAGTTGGAAGCAAGGGTGAAGTGCTCATGGAATTAGAAAAAGAAAAGGGCGAGTTGCACGCGACCGGACGCTGAGCAGGCCCTGACCGGACGTTGGCTCAGAGTCCGGTCAATTTTAGCCGAGGCGCGCTAACTGGCCAAAAGGGTCACGGAGCGACCGGACGCAGGGACCGACGCGTCCGGTCACTTTTCGGAGCGAGCGGACGCAGACAGCGATGCGTGACCGGACGTGTAGGGGCCGCGTCAGGTCAAGCATGACATACACTGACGCCAGCGCTGAGCAAGAGCCATGTGAGGACCGGACACAGGGCGCGTCGGGTCAACCCTGACCGGACGCGTCCGGTCAATGAAAAGCAGCTCTGGACCTTTACTAGAAACAAACGAATGCCGCATTGCTCAGCGTCAGGTGCGTTGGAGCGGCGCGTCCGGTTGAACTTTGACTGAGGCGCTGACCATTAAGTTACTGTTGAGATCGAACGGGCAAAATTCGTAGCGGTGACACGTGGCGTGATCCACGCAACTGGACACTGGCGCGGGCGCATCCAGTCAGTACGCAGAGTGGCCTCCTTTGGCTCTAACGACTCTATTCGTTTGGGGACGTCTATAAATAGTATTTGGCTGACTCCAAGGCATTACTCTTGGACTTTTGACATTCTTGACATCCTTATGAGCTGAGCAAACTCCCTCCCACTCATCTCTCTTGCTTGATTGTGAATCCAAAGTGAGATTGAGTGATTCCAAGTGCATTTGCTTGAGTGATAGCTTCTAGTGGCACTTGGGGATCGTTGTGGCTGTGGATTTCTTGTTACTCTTGGTGGTTGCCGCCACCTAGATGGCTTGGAGCAGCAATGGAGGTTCGACACGTGTTGGTGATTGTTCGTGGCTGGCTCCGGTGATCTTGTGAGGGGTCTTGCACCTTCCCCGCCGAAGCGCCGTAAGGTAGCTCTAGTAAATTGCTCGTGTCATTGAGTTACCTCACTTGTGGGTAGGTTATTGTGGTGTCCAATTGTGTGGACGAGGTTCGTGCAACACCTCTTAGCCGCCGAACCACCAAGTGTTGGTCGACACAACGGGGACTAGCGTGCCGGCAAGAACGTGAACCTCGGGAGAAAAATCACTTCTTTCTTGCCATTGGATTTCTCCTAGTATTCATATTGTGTTGATTGATTGATTGGTTCTTCTCCTCTACGCAACGGTATAATCATCTTGCTCACTCATTTACATTCCCGCAAACTAGTTGTAACAAGCTCTTTAGTGTAACTAGTTTTGAGAGCTTGTCCTACCTTTGCTAGTTTAGCTCTTCACCTAGTTGAGCTCTTTAGTGTAGCTAGTTTTGAGAGCTCTTAGTGACTTAACCATTGATTGTGTTAGAGACTATAGCAACTAGAATTGTTGGGATATGAGGCTTGCAACACTTGTTAGAGCTAGTGCAAAAGGCTTTATAGCCGATTAGTTGTCTAACAAGTTTGTCTAGAGATTTGTAGTTTTTAAAGTAGGCTATTCACCCTCCTCTAGCCATCTCGGACCTTTCAACATGGACCATGTGTCATGCTAAACAAAAACTGCACATGCATGGTGGATGGAGAGTGCCGCTTTCACTATCCTCGACAGTTCTGTGAGGCAACCCAACAAGGAAATGACTCATATCCAACATACAGGAGAAGGGATGATGGATGTCGAGTAAAGATTAGGAGAGCAGAGTTAGATAATAGGTGGGTGGTGCCCTACAACCCTGGTCTGCTCATGAGATACAACTGGCACATAAATGTTGAAGCATGCTCAAGCATTAAAGCAGTGAAGTATCTATTTAAGTACGTATATAAAGGCCATGACCAAGCATCATTCTCGGTAAATGAAGATCAACATGATAGAGATGATGGTGTCATCAATGAGATACGACAGTACAGGAATGCTAGATACATATCTCCACCGGAAGCTGTGCATAGGATATTCGGTTTCCCAATGTTTGGAGTCTATCCTGCTGTATTGCAGCTCCAACTATATTTGCCTAATATGCAATCTGTGACATACAATGAGGAGGAAAACCTTGAGGATGTTATTAGTCGCCCAGGTTCTAATAGGACCACACTTACCGAGTATTTCAGTAAAAACCGTAAAGATAGGACAACAAGAAAAATATTATATAGAGAATTGCCAGAACACTACCGTTAGATCAAAGGGAAAAAAGTGTGGCAAATAAGGAAACAAACGTCAGGACAGATAGGATGGATTGTCTATGCAAACCCTGCTGAAGGGGAGAGATACTTCCTAAGAGTTCTACTGAATCATGTGAGAGGTGCAACATCATATGAGGATTTGAGAACAATGGCTGGTGTCACCTACTCTACTTTCAGGGAAGCATGCGAGAAAAGAGGGCTTATCAAGATGGACAAATTAATCGACGACTGCTTGACTGAGGCCACCACTTTTCAGATGTCGTGTGCCTTGCGAAGATTGTTTGCTACCATTCTTGTCTTCTGTGAGGCCACTAACATACGTGGACTATGAGACAAGCATAAGGACGCTCTCGGTGAAGACTTCAGACGGGACAACAGCAACACGTCTGTAGTAGAGCAAATGGTGCTCAGAGACATACGGGATATGGTTCACTCAATGGGGAAGGATATCAGAGATTATGGTTTGCCACCTATTTGCGATGAGGGTCGAAGCTCCAATGACATGATGAAAGAGGTTAGAGAGGAACAGAACGTCTCTATAGACCAAGAACACTTAGATATTTATGAATCTCTTAACAAGGAGCAGTGTGAAGGGTTTGATGAAATCCTTCAGCATGTCCGTGCTAATAAGAGCCAAGTTTTTTCGTAGATAGTCCTGGAGGCATGGGCAAGACGTTCTTATATAAGGCCCTCCTTGCTAAAGTTCGGTCCGAAGGATTAATAGCCATTGCAACAGCCACATTTGGTATAGCAGCATCGATATTGCCTGAGGACGCACTCACACTCAAGGTTTAAAATTTCAATTAAAATTGGGGACAACTGCATTTGCAGCTTTACGATGCAAAGTGGCACTGCAGAGTTGCTTTGTAGGACATGTTTGATTATTTGGAATGAAGTTGCCATGACCAAGCGTCAGTGCGTCGAGACACTTGATAGGTCCCTAAAGGATATTATGGAATGTGGTTTGCCATTTGGAGGAAAGGTCATGGTATTTGGTGGAGACTTCAGACAGGTCCTTCCTGTGGTCACACGTGGCACAAGAGCACAGGTAACTAGTGCAACATTGCAAAGATCCTATTTGTGGGAGAAAATAAGGAAGATAAGATTGTCACGTAACATGATGGCGCAGTCTGACCCTTGGTTTTTAGATTACCTGCTACGAATTGGAAATGGAACTGAGGAAACGATTGGAGATGATTATGTTTGACTCCCTGATGACATTGTGATTGGTTTTACTGACACAGAGCTGGCTGTCAACAAACTCATTCAAGATGTTTTCCTGTCACTTGTAGAACATGCAACATCAGCCGCCTATATGAGCTCCCGTGCCATTCTATCGACCAAAAATGAACATGTTGATAGACTGAACACAATGATGATTGAGAGGTTTCCAGGTGAGGAAAAGGTTTACCACAGCTTTGACACTACTGTTGACGATCCTCGGAATCACTTCCCTATTAATTTTTTGAACTCAATAACTCTAAATGGCCTCGCCCCGCACGAGCTGATGCTAAAAATCAATTGTCCTGTGATTCTTCTCCGCAACCTAGCAACAACGGGTTGTGCAATGGAACAAGGCTTATGGTCAGAGCATTGCAAGTCAATGCAATTGATGCCGTATCATTGGTGGACAGCATGCGCAGAAAAGGGTTGTCATACCAAGGCTCTCATTGTCTCCCAAGGATGATATTTCTCTTCCTTTCAAGTTCAAGAGAAAATAATTCCCAGTACAGTTAAGTTTTACCATGACGATAAATAAATCACAGGAACAAACCATTCCTAATGTTGGGATCTACCTTTCAGAACCCGTGTTCTCTCATGGACAGCTCTATGTTGGTTTGTCAAGGGGAGTGTCAAGATCAACAACAAGAATTTTGGCTAAACCAAAAGAGGAATTGAATCCTACAGGGAAGAGCATGAAGAATATTGTTTATAAAGACATCCTAAACTGGCAATTAACGGTGGATATACTCAAATCATTTTATCAGTCCTCATATAAATATATATTGCTGGGCAGGTTCTTGATTTTTTATATATATTTTTGGGCATATTGGTAAACCATTTTACTCACTGTGCATATTCACCTAAAATTTATTATTTTTAGGTGCAATGGAGGGGCCACTCAGGGTTGTCGGGCACGCTTCAATTTCCTCATAGGTCAACACTGACTTTGCCATTAACTTGATGCCTGAAAGGCCAAAGTTGAGCGAGCGCACTTCAATTTCCATGTCATGTTTAAGGACTTAGGCAGAATGTAACTTAAATGGTTAATGCGACAAATAACTTTATTATGCCTTCTTATGAAAAAGTGTTTCCCGGATTGTATACATGCTCAAATACAATTATATAAAAGTTGAACTATGAAAAAAAAATAATTGCTTGACTGTTTTCATGTGCATCCCTAAATAAAACCGTCGTGTTAGTACGGGCATTATACTAGTACAACTCTAATAGCTGGAGTAGTTGCTAATCAACTCACCACTCTAGTCAGTCGTAAACCCCCCACTGCCAAATCGGGCTGTTTGTGAAGTCACTCGTGTCCACGACGTCAGCGATTCCAAGAAGACTTTGGAGCATCATGTCGTCGTCATGCACCGCCGCCGACCCGTCGGGCGCGGTCCCGCAACCACGCTGTAAACCTCCTTGGAGCATGATGTCGTGCGCCATCGGCGCAGCCTGCGTGGTCACACTGACGGCGCCGACACCGCTATTCTGCCCTCCGTCTGGGACTGCCACCACTGCGCCCTTCGCCTCTGCTCGCCATCGTTGTCGTCGGTCCCCTGCAGGCAGCGGTAATAGAGCTTCATGAGCTCGTCGATCGAGCTGCGGTCAGCATCGGGCACGCAATCTATGTCCGGCAGCGCCAGCAACTCGTTGTCGACGTCGACGCCGCCGCTACTACTACCCGTGCCCCCCTCGCCGCCGACCTTGCGCTTGCGCTTCTCGACGTGCACTGCAGCCGCTAGCGGAGAATCGCCACCAGCAGCGTCGTCGTCGTCGTCAACGCGGATTTTTTATAACCGGTGTTACGTACCCACCTTGATCGGACGGGGAGGAGTAATGGATTGCTTGGAGATTGGTGGAAGGGGAACATGGCTGGATGGTTTGTCTCAAGGAGGATCAGTACTAAGAAGTACAGCGTGGCACCGACGTGGAGCAGAGAGAAAACGTATGCATGTGTGTAGAGGTAGTTGGCGGATGGGGTATTGAGGGTGTGTTCAGTTAGGGAAAAGTGGGTGAAAAGTTACTGTAGCATCTTTCGTTGTTATTTGACAAAATTTGTCTAATCATGGACTAACTAGGCTTAAAAGATTCGTCTCGACATTTACAGACAAACTATGCAATTAGTTGTTTTTTACCTACATTTAATGCTCCATGCATGCGTCCAAAGATTTGATGTGATGGGTGAAAGAGGAAATATTTTGGGTTTGCAGGTGAAGTGAACACACCCTGAATGCGAGTCTTCGTGCGTACGCTGGCTTGCTTCTGTGATTCTGTCAAATGGGCGGGCTAGTGTGAGTTGGACATAAACTTGTAGTTCTTTGGTTGCAGCCTATCGCCCCTATCGGCATACTCCCTCTGTCCCCATTTATATGTCATTTCTGGTTTTCATGCCACAAGTTTGACTCGATTTGTAGAAAATGCGTGCAACATTTTTATCTCTAAATAAATTTATTAAAAAAACTAAATTCAAAGATCTTTCCAATGATACCAATTATATACCATAAATATTAATATTTTTTAATATATATTTTGTCAAAGTTATTTCTCGGAAAGCGTAAACGATAGATATTCAGGGACGGAGGGAGTAACATATTGTAGATTCCGCAACAATCCCTACTTAACATTTATGGCATGTGTGGTTGCGGATTCATTTATGTAATGATTCGGACCGTCAATGATTGGGTGATATATGAAATTATGAAAACAATATGTAGATTCCGGTGGTGTTTAAATCCAGGGGCTAAAGTTTAGGGGTGTCACCTCGGGGTGTCATATAGAAGTGTTCGGATAATAATAATAAAATAAATTACAGAAGTCCTTAGAAATCCGCGAGACGAATTTATTAAGCCTAATTAATCTGGCATCAGCGAATGTTCACTGTAGATTTACTGTAGCACAGCATTGTCAAATTTTGAACTAATTAGGCTTAAAAAATTCGTCTACCAATTTATTTTTTCGAAAATGTGCTTGGCACGTGTTGCTTTAAGAGAGAATTAGAGTACGGATACACGGCTCACTGCCTCTGACGGTGAGGTACCACAGAGGGGCAGCGAGCAAACACTTACAAGAAGCACCGGCTTTACGGTGGAGCAGCGATGATGTACTTAAAGGAAACAATTGAGCGACTAAGGAGAAGAAGCGTCGTAGCTACGTCACCGCGGCGAAGAGCTGCGCGAGTCCCCAGAAGCCTGCGGCGATCCAGGAGTCGCCCTCGTCCCGAATGACGCCTAGCAGCTGAGCCGGAGTCTTGCTGTGGCCGTCGAACGTCCTGCGGTTACGTTCTTTCCAGACCTCCCATGAGACGAGCAGGACGAGGGAGTCGAAGCCGCGGCGATGGTGTTCCGGCACCATCCCGCGGGTCTGCAGCCACCAATCTACAATGCGGGAGCCGCTGGCAGGGCTCAGGTGCTGAAAGCCGACTAGCCCTAGCAAGCGATGCCAGACCTCACGATTGAACATGCAGGACGCCAGGAGATGGTCGGAGGTCTCGTCGTCCTGTCCACAGAGCGCGCAGTCGGCCGCCGGCTGAAGCCCGTGGCGCATCCTACGCTCAGCCGTCCAAATCCGTCCATGCAAGGTGAGCCAAAAGAGGAATTTCACCTTCGGCGGCGCTGAACATCGCCACAGCGCGCTGGCGCCCAACAACGTCGTCGTCCCGAAGAAGAATGCGCGGTAGGCTGATGAGCTCGTGTACTCGCCGGTCGCTGCCCATTTCCAAACGAGGCGATCAGGAACGTCGTGCAGGAGCTGTACTCCATCGATCATTTCCCATAGCTGTATGTATTCGACGAGGACCGCAGCGGTGGGCGCCCCGGTGATGTCCCTCGTCCACTACCGGTTCGCCAACGCATCACGCACCGAGCGTCCCCTCCTGCGGCATCCGACCGCACGAAAGAGGTTTGGCGCGAATGAGCAGATGGCTCCAGTAGGCAACCAAGCGTTAGTCCAGAAGCGAGCAGTCGCCCCGTCGCCCAATGTACTGTGACGGATGTCCGGAACATGCTGTCAACGAGGCGCTCCGGCTTGCTCGGCAGTTGCGCCCAAGGAGCTTCAGGCTGCGTTCGCCTGAGCCACACCCAGCGAAGCCGGAGCGCAAATCCGAGGATCCTCAGATCCGGTAAGCCCAGTCCGCCAAGGTCACGGGGGGAGCAGACCACGGGCCACGCGACCCTGCACTTCCCACCAGCGACAGAGTCGGTTCCCGCCCAGAGGAACACGCGTCGATGCTTGTCAATTTCTCTGATGGCCCAAGGCGAAAGATTGCAGCAAATGGAGATGTGGATCGGGACTGCCGAGAGGGTAGTCTGAGTCAGTGTAGCTCTCCCCGCATTTGTCAGGAGACCGGCCTTCCAAGTTGGGATCCGGGCGGTGACAGAATCAACGAGGGCTTGCTCGTTAGCACGGCACAGCCTTGTGATCGACAGGGGTGCTCCCAGATATCTGGTGGGGAAGCCTAGTACACGGCACAGGAAGACCTGCGGCACAGTGCGACATCTTCCTCGGAGCATCGAATGGGGGAGATGGCGCACTTATCCAGATTAGTGGCGAGCCCCGATGCACTGGCGAATAGGCTGAGGATTTGCCGGATGCAGCTGAAGTCGACGGCCGACGGTGCGAGGAAGATGACTAGATCATCAGCATAGATGGACGCCCAGAATTTGATTGCATTTCTCGGCAGTGGTGTCAACTGCGCCCAGCGGTCCGCCTCCGCGATCAACGCGTTTAGTACCTCCATCACGATCACGAAGAGGAATGACGAGAGCGGATCGCCCTGCCGGAGGCCGCGTGCATGGTAGATGCGGCGCCCCGGCCGACCATTGATCAATACCTTGGTGGACGCAGTGGCAAGCATAGAGGAAATCCAGTCGCGCCACCGTAGCGGGAAGCCAATGTGCTCCATCACCTCAAGGAGGAAAGGCTAGGCCACCGTATCAAATGCCTTAGCAAGGTCGACTTTGAGCATGATCATCAGGATATGGCGGTCATGGAGCCAGCGACATATAAGCTGTACCGCGCGGAAGTTCTCATGAATTCTCCGGCCACGGATGAAGGCGGTTTGGTTGGCCCTGATGATCTCTGGCATTCTCGGTGCGAGGCGGAGGGCCAGAGCCTTGGCGAACAGTTTGCCGATGGAGTGAATCAAGCTGATCGGTCTATAGTCCCGAAGGCCAGTAGGCGCTTGGGTTTTATGGATGAGGACCATGATCGCCTCATTGAGGTTGTTGAAGTTTCTGAAATCCATGTCCCAAAGAGCATGGAAGACCTGCACGACGTCAGCTCCCACAATTTCCCAGGCGGCTTTATTGAAGCCCCCACAGAAGCCGTCCGGCCCGAGCGCACGGTCCGCCGGGGTCTCACGCATGACCTTGGCCACCTCCTCGACCGTGAAAGGAAGTACCAGCTCGCTGAGGTCCAGCCGTGGCAAGTTGAGCTGAGTGAGGTCGACACGGTGTGACCTGACAAAGGCCGTGCCGAGCAGGTCGTTGTAGTAGGAGTAGACGACGTTTGCCTTCGCCTCGTTCCCGCTGAAGGTCTGGCCATTATGAGAGATTGCGAGTAAGTAGTTCTTCCGTCGACGGTGGCAGGCCATGAGATGGAAGTATCTGGTGCAGGCGTCACTCTCACGAAGGTGCCTTGTCCGTGCACGTTGCCGGGCCATGCATCTGGCCATCAAGGCGAGGCCCGGCACATGGGCCTTGAGCTCGCGGTGCAGCTCAAGCTCCCCCGGCGAGAGCGAGTGGGACTCTTGCGCGACGTCAAATTCGTAGATGATGAGCCTAGCGGCCGCCAGCTGGAAACGGATGCTGCCGACACAGTTGGCGTGCCAGCTCCGTAGCGCTCTGGCGAGGGAGCATAGCTTCCGGTCCAAGTTTTTGCAGGCGTCGACGTCGAAGTTCTGGGGGCCCAGGCGGCACTGACGGTGTCGAGGACGCCGTCAATTTTGGTCCAGTACAGGTCGAACCGGAAGCACGGTCTTGCCCAAGGTTCAGAATTGAGTACTAGCAATAGGGGCGCGTGATCAGAGCAGTCAAAGGAGAGGCAACGGAGGTGGTGGTTCGGGTATTGCTCGAGCCATTCAACGGTGGCGAAGGCTCTGTCAAGACGCTCTAGAGTTGGTTCGTCTCTCCCGCTTGACCAAGTGAAAAGACGGGCAGAGAGGTGTAGCTCGTCCAGCTGTAGGTCGTCGATGACGCTGCAGAATCTGCGCATCAGGCCACGGTGCAATATGCCATTGTTCTTGTCGGCGGCCTGGTAAATTAAGTTGAAATCACCGCAAATGAGCCACGGCCCGGGGCTAGCGGCGCGTATGTCACGCAGCTCCTGGAGAAAGGTGGCCTTGTCGGGTCTCGTGGCCGGACCGTACACATTGGTGAGCCACCATGGCACACCCTGACCGTCTAGGGGCGTCAGCATGATGGTGACGGAGAAGCGGCGTACATAGGATGAGGAGACGCTCCATAGGTTGCGGCGCCAGGAGGTGGTCGCGCCTCCGGCCACTCCAGTCGCGGGGAGATAAGTGAAATCAAAATCTGCCCCCGTTATGTCGGTGTTCATTGAAATAGAGAAGTTTGCCACTTTGGACTCTTGCAGACAAGAGATCGACGCGCGTTGTTGAACGACGATGTTGCGAACCACGCTACGGCGCGCCCGGCTGTTCAGCCCGCGCGTGTTCCAGACTAGCAGGTGGTTGTTACTCATGGCAGAACGGTTGTGCGACTCACCGCAGCCTGCGTCCGACGGGCACCGCGCGTGGGGAAGAGCTGACGCATGGCCTCGCGCTTGGCGGAGGACACATCCCCGCGAAACGTCTCGTGGAACTTGACAGCAATCTCCGGGTCCGGCGTGCAGGTCACCGCGTAATCAGGGCGGCCGGACCACTTGTTGAGCATGACTCTGCGTGCCTGCCTCTCAGGCTGTGGGTCACGGTAGGCTGATTTAGCAGCCAGGCGGACACTGCGCCTTATACTCCAGTCATCGTCCACGGCCCGAGAGGACCGGACACGTGGTGGGCTGCTGAGCAGTGGCTCCTGCAGGGGCAGCATCATGGTGTCGATGAAAGAAGCGACCAAGGCCATGGTGGGCGCCGCAACCTGGACCGCGGAAGAAGCCGGATCAGGTGCCACGACCGTAGGAGAAGCATCGTTGGCGGGGACCGGCGAGGTCACGCCTTCGTCCGCAATAGCCGCGGTCACCACATCGTTCGGAGGGATGTCAGTGGCAGGAGCCGTCGGGGCGGCCAACACAGGAGCAACAGAGTCCTCCGGAGTTCCGACGGGCGGCCCTGTTGGCTGTACCGTAGTCTGCTGAGTCCCAGGCGGCCTTGCGGGCAGGGCCGGAGTCTGCTGTGCCACGAACATGTCATCGATGATG
Source organism: Saccharum hybrid cultivar R570 (assembly GCA_038087645.1). Classification (NCBI taxonomy): domain Eukaryota; kingdom Viridiplantae; phylum Streptophyta; class Magnoliopsida; order Poales; family Poaceae; genus Saccharum; species Saccharum hybrid cultivar. The sequence goes on along the minus strand of JAQSUU010000534.1, from coordinate 16,292,041 downwards.
GCTGAGACGCCGCTGTAAGTATCCGAACCCAGGTCTCGGAGCACCGCCATATCGTCAAACGCTGGGGCAGAGGGGGCCGCCGCCGAGGGGGGGCGACGCGCTTGAGTGGTGCCTCCAACGCGGAGAGGTCGGAGCCCAGCAGGGAACCAATGAAGCCGTGTTGTAAAAAGGTACGAGTCGTTTCATTCCAGGAATTGAGCGTCGTCGCCAGGTCCCCATGGCGGGTGGGCCTCGGCGCCTAGCAGGGCCGAACGGCGCTCATCACAGTGCAGACGGGAGGCGTGGCCGCTCAGGCGCTCCAGATCCCTGACGATCGCGTGGAGCGCATCAGTCAGCGCAGTGCAGCAGCGCGCCAGGTCCGTGGCCACCTGGGTCACCTCAGCGGAGGGCGGGCGGAGCACCAGTTGCTGTCCCACGGTGAAGCGACCGAGGGGGCAAGCCACCGATCCAATGACGACCGAGTGGCGTGGCATGAAGGTCGTACCCCGTCGGCCTCCTAGGCAGGGGGTGTCATCATCTTTGGAAGCAAGCCTGTAGAGTCACGGACCCTGAGGGGGGTCGCCGCCGCCATCGAGACCCGGATGGCGGTGGTTGAAGTTGCTGTCGTCAGAGACAAAGTCGCCCCTATTCCCGCCGCCGTAACCACCGTCATCAGAGGAGGGGGGCGGAGTGCGCCAGTCTTGGTATTCGACGATGCGGAGGCGTACCGAGTAGCGCAGGCCCGGAAGGCCATCAAAGACGATATCGTCGGCTTGGAGGTAGAGCGCTCTCCTAGGAACGCGAACATCAGGCTCAGGGATAAGGATTGTCTTCTCCTTAGGAACGAAATGCGGGTGTAGGCACCAAGCAGCAACAAAGAATTCACGGTCATCCTCCGCCGAGGTGACCTCTGGCAGGGCGAGCTCAATGTCGGTGCACGCTCTGCCCAGAATGGCTTGAGCGACCTCCCTGGAGCGTGCATGAAGGGGCACCTGCTGCATCCCCACCAGCACCCAAAAGCGGAAGGAGCTTGCCGAAGCAAGCGAGGTACGCCTCCAGGGATGCCAGATGAGATGGAAGGGTGCCGTAGGAATCCTGGAGCGCAGCACCGCCTCGCAGTCCTCAAGGCGGCCGAATCTGACGATGAAGTCTTCGGGGTCGTGGCGCCGCACCGAAGCGTCCACGATGCCAAAGTACGTTGCGAGGAAGTCGCGTATCATGGCAGGGGACACTGCGGGTCGGGTGCCGGCGACAACGGCAACCAGGGCTAACCCGAGGTCCCGCTCTGCCGCCTCCAGCTCGGTCGAGCGAGGCACCACGACTAGCTCTGGGTGGCGCGCGGCAGCACCGGCAGACGCCTCCGGCGCGCCCACAACAGGAGAGAGATGGGGGGCAGTGGGAGGCCTGCCCGGCGCCGGCGGCTCCGGGGAGGGTGGCGCGCAGCAATGTGGCACCGAAGTGGATCGCCCCTTGGAAACAGACCTGGCGGAGATCGTGTCGTCGGAGGCGCCGTCATGGCCCCGGCGCCTCGGGCCGAACCGCGGTGCGACGCGGTGAGCCTGCAGCTCCGGGGAACGTCGTCGCTTCCCGGTCACATGCTTCCCCATGGGAGGGAAGGGGCAGCCCCATTGGCGGTGACACTCGCTCCCACAGTTGAGGCATCTGGGGCTAGAAGTGCATTTGGCCCGGATGTGGTCCTCACCGCCGCAATCGAAGCATCTGCCATTCAAGTGGGGCGGCACCGGCTTGGGCTGGCGGGGAGGCGCACGCCGGCGCCAACGGCGGCGGCTTTGGACCCGGTGGAAGCCCTCAGCATCCGAGGGCCCCGTGGCACGCGCCGGGTGGGCTACCGGGGACCGTGGCCGCCGGCGCTCCGTGCTGCCGTGTCGAGGCCGGGGCGGCGGGTCGTCCAGCGCTGGGTGGGCCCGGCGAGCATCAGCCATGAAGCCAACCGGGCATGCCCGACGGTGGCGGCGCGGGCGGCGGGGGCGCCGGCGGCGGCCCGCAGCCGGAGCGACGGCCTTCCCCTTCCCCACCGGCTGGGGGGAACCCGGCTCCGAGTCGGAGTCCTCGGAGTCCGTGAAGGACAGCCGCTCTCCGTAGTCAGCGACCAAGGGGGAGGCGGAGCCTGGGACGCTGGGGCTAGCAGGGCCCGAGCCCGTCGGCGAGGCGAGCCCCCCGGACGTCGCAAGCTCCTCTTCCTCAACCACAACGGCCCACGAGCGGCGGGAGGAAGATCCATGCTCCATAACGCAGATCCGGTGGGGTCCAGGCGGGGGGAGCCCGCGGAGGAGGCGGACGAGCAGATCTGGGGAGGGGGAGGAGGTGGGGAAGCGCCGCAGTCGAGTTCACTGCGGGCGCGCGGATGTGGGCGGCGGGGCTAGGGCGGCCGCCGGCGCGGGGGCTGTGGACGCAGGGGCCGGGGTGGCCGCCGGCGGAGGAGGGGAGCTCCAGATGTCTATCTTTCTATTTATGTATCTGTTCAACACCGTCTAGCAAATTAGTCGCAATCTGTGTAATTAGTTATTTTTTAGTCTATATTCAATACTCCATGCATGTGTCTAAACATCCGATGTGATAGAGACTAAACTTTAAGGGAATGAACTAAACAAGGCCACGTGCTAAGCACATTCTCGAAAAATAAAATCTGTAGATTTTGTTGAGAACATGATATGTACCGCCAAATTCATAGATCAAAATCAAGTGCTAAGCTGTAGTAAAAAAATCAACCAGAAAAGTATCAAACAAGAGGTTAAAAACATAATCATTAAAGGCTACTACAATAATTGTGAGTCATGGTGTTGACTCCACGAACCAAATACACCGTAACTTTGTCAAGCTGTTGGTTACTTCTGCACCACACACACGGTTTCTTCCTTGAACAGAACTGATGATTCTCTACTGGAGAATGGAGATGCATGTTCCCCTTCACCTCAATGGATAGGCTCGACGTCGATGAGAAGGCCCTGAGATATGGGCACGGCATTGGGTACCTGGAGAAGCTGCCATCGCAGCCGACGGCGAGCTTCCACCTGAAGCGCGTCACAAATGTGGTGCAGGGCCACAAGTGTCTCCGCCCTGGCGAACTCATTCCCAGGGCAGAAGCGCGCGCCGCCGCCGAATGGCACGAAGTTGAAGGGCGGTATCGCCGACTGGTCCTCGAACCGCGCTGGGTCGAACCGGCCAGGGTCTGGGAAGATGGTCGGGCCCCAGAGCGTCATGGTCATCGCGTTCATGAGGCTCCACCCTTTGGGGATGAGCCGATGAGGTACCCGCCGTACTTGACGTCGTCGAGCGCCTTCCTCAGGATGCTGAACGACGTCGGTATCAGCCGCAGCGTCTCCATGGCCACCGCCGAAGGTGTACCTCATCTTGCAGAGGTCGTCCCACGACAGGGCCTCCCCGGGTGCCTTGCACCGCGCGATCTCTTCTTGCTCTGATCGATCCCGTAAATAATCCTTTAGCACGCTGCCGGGCGGACAGCCAGAGGTGAACTCATGGTGGAATGGGAGTACTGTGAACTACCTACCCTGTACAACTTTGGCGTAGGCGTCCTTGTTAGCGTCAAGCTGCCGGAGGAGGAAGGTGATGAGCGCGACAGTGGTGTCGAGGGCGGCGACAATGATGAATATGACGTTGTCCGTGATCTCCTCCCGGGGTAGGCCCTCGGCAAGCATGTGGATGACCGCGGCGACGGCGTGCCGCCCTCGCCGGCTCGCGGCGAGGCACCGGCCGAACGTGGTGAAGGGAAGGTTGACAGGGACCACCCAGATGCCCCGCGCCAGCTGCTGGAACTCCATCGACAGCTCCCGCCTGACGGCGGCGGCGGCGGCGGCGGCGGCCGTGTCTCTCCCCAACCCGAAGAGGATGGCGCACACGAGGTCGAACGTCAGCGACTTCATCGACGGCATCACCGCCACGGTGCTCCAGCCGTGCCAGCGCGTGTCGAGGTGGCGTCGGACCTCGGCGTCCATGCCGACGACGTGCCTCCTGACGGCATCCAGCTTGACCGCCTGAGGAACCGCGCCATCACGCCCTGACGCTGGCGTGCTCGTCTGATGGCACGGGGCTACGAACTGTTGGCAAGGGGAATTCATCTTGAGGCAAAAACTAAGAGAACGCAAGTGGCGCTGGGGAATGAGAGCATGTCATCCAAACCTTCTAGAAACAGTATGATGTATCGAGGGGGAAGATGAACCAAGATAACCATGGAGTGTGAACAGGGGTAAGAATGTTGTAGAAAAAAGGAACATCCATCGCTCAGCTTACCGTGCAGAGTGTCGGGGAAACAGCGAAAAGTCAGTGAGCTACCCAACCACCGCATTGAATATGCCGGCCGTTTCAGTCCACGTCAGCGTCCTACGTGTTTAATCCTGCTGCTAATTGATGAAACGTAACCAACGGATGGGACCAATGCACGAATCTTAGCGAAATATCGGACGGCTACTAGTAGGGTGGGTACGTGACGCGGGTGGCAACTCATTATTTTCGTCGTCGGCGTCGGGCTGTTAGAACTGATCTCCCATCCTCAGGCCCAACCGCCCTTGGGCCTTGTTCTCGCGTCTTGATCGGGGATGTCTAATCTTACATTGTTGGTAGGCTCTCGTCGCACAGTGCTAAATGGCCATAAAAACAGTGAAATGCGATAGTTTATCTCCTTTTATTTTTTCCAGAAAATGATAAATGAATTTTCTTTTTGAATGTTTTGAATAGATTTTTGAGTCAAACTTCTGTACAAATTTTGTCCAACGACAAGTTTGTTCAGAGAACGGTACAATACCTCATTATTTCTGGGAAAATAATTATGAGAATATTTTATGTTTCTGCTGCGAATAATGAACACTCTCATTGATTAAATTTGAACCAACGGAATAATTTAATTTTTGAGAGAAGTTATGAATTTCTAGTCAATTTTGATGAATTATAGTGTTGTTATTTTCTGACCAACGTTGTTAATAACAATATTATAATGTTTGATCCATAAGAAATTATGCATTAATTTTACTTCTGCCCAACGGTGATGTAAAATGTTTGCTTAGATGAATTATATGTTTTAATTTGACCAACGTTGAGTTAAAGCATGTGATTTTATGTATAAACGTTTCTCACTTGCTCTGGTGTGGTTTCAGGAGGCAAATGCATTGTGAACATCGCGAACATCCCGACACTCAATGGGAGCAATTACCGCGTGTGGCGGGAGAAGTATGAACTGGAACTTGCGTTGGGAGAGGTCGATTTTGCCATCACCTCACCGTGTCCTACTGATCCAGAGGACCCGGTGAGAGGTGAAAATGAATCTGACGCTGATTTCGCTGCTCGAAAGCGTGATCATGCTGAGATAAGAATGAAATTTGACCTTGAACATAGGCAATAGACTCTCTCCAACCGCAAGTGCCTGCTGGTGGCCAAGGCCACCATAGAAGAACATATAAGGGGCTCAATCCCTGAATGTACTACTGCCACAGAATATCTTGATAAAATCAAGAGTCAGTTTACTAGGTCTACCAAGGCCACAACAAGTTTACTGATTAAGAAGCTTGTGAATGAGAAATACACTAGTGGTAGCATAAGAGAGCACATTTTGAAGATGAACACTACGGCATCTAAGCTGAAGGAAATGAATTTGAAGGAAGATGATTTCCTGATTCATTTGATTTTTGCTTCTTTGCCAAAAGAATATGACACCTTCATTGTAAACTACAATATGCAGCCTGAAAGATGGGGCATATAAAGGCTTATCTCAATGTGTGCTCAAGAAGAGGAGAGGATAAAGTCCTCACAGGGTGAATCCGCTCATTTTGTGAAGGATAACAAAAGAAAGAACTTTAATGGTAAGAATTCTAAACCACAAGGGAAACCTAAGTGGGATAAGGAAAAGTCCTCTTCCTCCAATTCACAGGAAAAAAAACCCCAGGATTCTGAGAATCAGCAGAACAACTCCTATGGTGGAGCTGAAAAGGATCAGTGCAAGCATTGCTTCAAGAAGGGACACTACAAGAGGGATTGTCCAGACTTCCTGAAATCTCTGCTAAAGAGAGCTGATGAATTTATTACATTTGTAGATGAATCTCTGTATTTATGTTATGCAAAATTCACTTGGTGGGTTGATTCAGGAGCAACTACTCATGTTGCAAATTCTTTACAGGGGTTAAGTGGGACGAGAACCTTGCAAAGAGAAGAAAGAACGATTAAAGTTGCAAATGGAGTGCAAACCAATGTTCAAGCCATTGGAGATTTATCTTTAGAATTGAATAATGGTTTTGTACTTAGTCTTAAAGAAGTACTTTATGTTCTCTCTTTGCGTAGAAATTTGATAAATGTTTCGAAACTTGATGATGATGGAATTGATTGTCATTTTGGTAATGGCAAATATAAGATACTTGTTAATAATGAATGTGTTGGTCTTGCCTTCCGACAAGACAAGCTTTGTTTATTATCTCTTGATGAGAATGCGAACAATGTATGTGATGAGAATATGAATGATTCCCCATCTGCGAATGTAACTAAGAAGCGGAAGCGAATTGATGATGCCTCTTCGAAATTATGGCACTGTCGCTTGGGCCATATTTCGAGAGGGAGAATAGAACGACCGATCAAAGAATCAATTCTTCCGCACTTAGAATTTTCAGATTTAGAATAATGCGTTGATTGCATCAAAGGAAAGTATGTCAAGAAAATTAAGAAAGATGCCAAACGAAGCACTGGAACTTTAGAAATAATCCACACTGATATATGTGGTCTATTTCTTGTGAAAAGTGTGGATGGTTATGATTCGTTTATAACATTCACAGACGACTACTCTCGTTATGACTATATTTATCTAATTAAAGAAAGATCGGAAGCATTGGATAAATTCAAAATATTTAAAGCTGAGGTTGAAAATCAGCACAATAAGAAAATAAAGATAGTACGATCAGACCGAGGTGGGGAGTACTATGGGCGACATACCCCATATGGACAAATTCCTGGACCGTTTGCAAAGTTTCTACAGAAAAATGGCATAGTCGCTCAGTACTCCACACCGTGGGAGCCTCAGCAGAATGGAGTGGCTGAAAGACGTAACCGTACCTTAATGGATATGGTAAGAAGTATGATAAGTTACTCCACATTACCGATTAGTTTATGGATGGAGGCACTGAAAACCGCCATTCACATACTTAATCGAGTACCAAGCAAATCGGTGTCTAAAACACCGTATGAATTATGGACAGGAAGAGAACCCTCACTTAACCATTTGCGTGTGTGGGGCTGTCCGGCTGAGGTAAAAGTGTTTAACCCAAATATAGGAAAGTTAGACTCCAAGACAGTCAGCTACCATTTTATTGGCTATCCAGAAAGATCGAAAGGATATCGCTTCTATTGTCCTGACAGACATACGAAGATTGTAGAAATAAGACACGCTGTGTTCTTGGAGGATAACATGATCAGGGGGAGCATGGTAGCACGAGAAATAAGCCTACAGGAGAAGCGGGTACATGTACCCACTCCGATGGTTGAAGAACCATTCTTCACGCTACCTGCTGCTATTGCGCCGACAATGTAAGACACTATAGTGCCAACACCTGTTGCAAGTTCTCCCGTGGCGACAATGAATGAACATGAGAAACCTGTCCTTGAGGAGCCTATCCTTGAGGAACCTATAGAACCAAATGTCGCATATGAGGAAGAACAGCAACAGCTCAATGTGGAACAAGTGCCAGAGGCACCTAGAAGGTCTCAAAGAATAAGAAGATTAGCTATTAATGATGACTATGAAGTTTATGAAATAGAAGAATTTTAGATAGGGGATGATCCTACCTCATTTGAAGAAGCCATGAGAAGCGACCACTCATCAAAGTGGCTTAAGGCCATGGAAGATGAAATGAAATCAATAAGTACCAATAAAGTTTGGGAATTAGAAATTATTCCTAAAGAAGCCAAAACAGTAGGTTGTAAATGGATCTACAAAACAAAATATGACTCCCAATGGAATATAGAAAGATTTAAAGCGCGACTTGTGACGAAAGGCTTTACGCAAAGAGAAGGGATTGATTACAATGAGACGTTTTCTCCAGTCTCATGTAAAGATTCCTTTAGAATTATAATGGCACTTGTAGCCCACTATGATTTGGAGTTACATCAAATGGATGTAAGGACGACATTCCTTAACGGGGATTTGGAAGAAAATGTTTATATGGCACAACCAAAAGGTTTTGTTGTAAAAGAAAAAGAAAATATGGGATGCCGCCTAAAAAAATCAATCTACGGATTGAAGCAAGCCTCAAGACAGTGGTATTTGAAGTTTGATAGAACGATAAAAGGTTTTGGGTTTAAAGAAAATGTTGAGGACAATTGCGTTTATGCAAAGTTTAAGAATGGAAAGTATATATTTCTGATTTTGTATGTGGATGATATCCTACTTGCAAGTAGTGACATGAATCTGTTAATGGAAACAAAGAAATTCTTGTCCTCAAACTTTGACATGAAAGATCTTGGTGAGGCCTTGTTCGTTTTGGGAATAGAGATTCACCGAGACAGAAGAAAGGGGTTTCTAGGATTATCGCAAAAGGCATACATAGAAAAGGTTCTGAAGAAATTTAGTATGCATGCGTGCAGTCCTTCACCTGCTCCTATTGTCAAGGGCGATAGATTTAGGGAACATCAGTGTCCCAAGAACGAATATGAGATTGGTCGAATGAAGCGGTACCGTATGCTTCAGCAGTTGGAAGTTTACAATATGCTCAAGTGTGTACACGCCCTGACTTAGCTTTTGTTACCGGGTTACTTGGCAGATATCAAAAGAATCCAGGAATAGAACATTGGAAATTAGTAAAGAAAGTCATGCGTTATTTGTAGGGTACGAAAGGCCTCATGTTAACGTATAGAAGATCTGATTCCCTGCAGATAGAGGGGTATTCAGATTCTGATTATGTGGGAGAAGAAAGAAAATCCACGTCAGGATATATATTTACTCTCGTAGGAGGGGCTATATCGTGGAAAAGCTCTAAACAAACTGTAACTACATCCTCGACGATGTATGCCGAGTTTATAGCATGCTATGAGGCAACGGGGCAGGTGAATTGACTAAAGAAATTCATACCCAGATTGAAAGTGATTGATAATATAAATGAACCGATGAGGTTGTATTGTGATAACAACCCAGCGGTGCAGTATGCTCACAACAATAGGTCAAGTGGTGCTGCCAAACACATTGACATAAAGTACTATATTGTGAAAGATAAAGTTCGGGATCATATAATAAATCTTAAGCATATAAGTACAGATAAAATGCTCGCGGATCCGCTCACAAAGGGCTTATCACCCAACGTGTTCAGAGAACACGTAGCCGGCATGGGTTTAAGGGAAAGCCTATGATTTCCGAACATATGAAGGGCCCAGAAGAAAGTTTCATTCCAAAATAGAGAAGTGTGTTGTGGCTGTTAGTCCAACGGCACTAATTGCTATGACGATAATACAGTTCAATGCACTAATCTGCAATGGAATATGATAGAAGCAAGAAAAATAAATTAAAAGTTTTGAGTAAGAAATTAAAGAACGAAGAAAGTGATAAGAGATCAAGGGGAAGAATGTTAGAACTGATCTCCCACCATTAGGCCCAAAGGCATTTGGGCCTTGTTCTCACGCCCTGATTGGGGGCGCCCAACCCTACATGGTTGGTGGGCCCCATACCGACATCCTAACCCTAACCGATCTAGAGAGGGGCGCTGCCAGCGACGGGAAGCCTCACCGACGCCGGCAACGCCACCCCGACGTCACTGCATCGACCTTCTCCTCCACCGAATCGATGGCGCCAGCGAACGACTCCAACACCGACGCCTCCAGTGGATCGGCCACTCCCGCTCTGACCGCTCCGACCACGACACTCGATGGTATGCGACCTCACACTCCTTCACCTCTCTCTGTTTCCCTCTCTCTGTCTCTGTAGTTCATGCACTAGGATTGGCATATATACTGTGAATCATCAACTTATACAAACCTATTGTATGAACCCCGACCTAATGAACCTAACAAGATTGAAATTTAACAGGGGCCACCACCGTCATCGTCCTCCTCGTCGAGCGGCGTGATCTGCAGCGCGCGCTGCGCGTGGCGGTCGAGCGCCTCCTCCCAGGTGATGACCTAGGACCAGGTGTCGGCGTCCCTGGCGCTCATCTTGTGCTGCAGCCGCTTGGACTGCCACACGAGCTTGCGCATCTGGTCGAAGCGCGGGGCCTGGTGCTTGATCACCGCGCTCAACAGCGAGATCTTCCAGGCCTTCTTCAGGTCGTGGGGCTTCCGGTACGGCGGCGGGCCCTGGTGCGCCTGCGCCACGCCCTGCATGCCCCACCAGGCCTCCCGCCCCGTGGGCCACCACGGCGGCGCCAGCCCGCGGTCCAGCGGGAAGCTCCGCTGCGGGGGCTCGCAGTGCTGGATGAGCGCCGACAGCAGGGACCCCAGCGTGCTGTCCTGGATGTCGTGCAGGCCGTGGAGGAACGACGCCGCCATCGGGCTCCCGGGGCCGCCCTCCGCCTCCAGGCCGGCGGCGGCGGCGGCCACGGACAGCGCCATCGGCCCCGTCCGGTCGATGCCCACCTCGTCCTTCCACCAGCCGCGGAGGCTGTCGGAGGAGCCGGACACGGGCACGCCGGACTCGTCCACGACGCCGTACACGAACCCGCGCGCGTTGCACGCCTCCATCATCTTGAGCATGTGGCGGATGACGCCGTCCTGCGCCCGGAGCATCGCCTTGCGGCGGTACCGGCTCTCGGGCGACTCCTGCTGATCCTTGTTGGCCTGCTGGACCTGCAGGGCAGCAGCAGCAGAGGCCCCCAAGTGGTCGTCAGTGCCGGGCTGGAGCTGGAGATGGGCCTCGCCGTCGTGGGCGGCGCGGTCGCGGCCCGAGCGGCCCTCGAGCTTCATGAGAAGCAGCTGGTCCTTCCACATGCGCTTCTTGAGGTCGGCGATCTCGATGGACTAGCTCGGAGCCCGACTCGGAGTCGCTGAAGAACTCCTGGCTTTCCGGTTGTTCCTGGTCAGCGGCGCCGGCATGGTGGTCGGCGGCAACGGCCTTTCCCTTGCCCTTGCCGTTGTCCTTGTTGGGTTCGTCCATGGTCGTCGGCTGTTTGGGAGCATGACAAGGCTTCTGATAGTAGTCGACGCTTTCGCAGTAGTTCTCCATGATAATGTGGCTACCGTGTACGTGTAATGATGCTTAGGGGTCGGATTGGAGTACGTGAGTGGTGATGATATGACGGAGAAAGGTGGTGGGGCACCGGCAACACTCGTCGAGGTCGCCTAAAAAGGTCTCGCGGAATCTCTCCGTGTGGCGCGGAGAAGGTTGTAGAAGAACGCTCGCCGTGGCAGCCTCTCGGAGGCGGAAGGCCGGGCTGCCGTGCGTCGCCTTGTTAGGTACGCACAGCAAAGAAGGAGCTGCAGTGACCAAAGAGAACCATGCATGAGCACCAGAAGCTTCCTTACGGTCGGCGCAGTGTGGCAAACATCCAACGACTATATTACGATAACAACGATAATATATCATTCATGTCCCGCCGTCCCGCGTGCATGTTTCCGACGTACGTAGCACGGTTGTTGCACGCAATTTTGAGACGGAGCTTATAGCATGCAGATGCAGCGTAGTAAGGCATGGACGTGACGGTCGACGCGTGGGCACGACCGAGCTTAGACTCTGTGCATGCGCGCCATTTTGCGACGATTCCATGCATGCCGCATTAGCGTCGTCGCTGACGTAAGGAAGAAGCTTCTAACAGCGGCGTTGACTATTCCATGTTAGCATTGGGTTTCGTGAAAACATCACGAACACACAATGCACATGAACGTTTGCCTTTGAGATCTTATCGGACGGCGTCGTGTACCGATTCTTTTACGCCATGATTGATTGGTTTGTAGCTCATCACCTAGGCTCGCGAGGTGCAACATATCAGGTGCCCGGTTTAGTTGCCAGCATGAGTAATTGGATCCAGCTCACTAGCTGCAAAAGGTACGTGCTTCCACAGAAACGATCGACAATGGTGACCATTTCCGAGAGCTATGCTCGCCGGCGTCGCCGCAAGAAGGTACGTACCTAGCTAATGTTTGTTGTTAAATGATTTTAGATTATTTCAAATAATAATAATAATAAGACATAATAGGATTACTTGGGAGCTATAAGTAGGACAATAGTTGTACATAATAAATACTATGATGATGATTTGTTTACCTATTTTTATATCAAGTGTCCATCTATGAGTAACCAAACACCTCAGCTAAGCTAAGCGGATACAAGCAACCGAAGAAAGAAACATTGAACACGTCTTGCCTGGCTGAGATGAAAGCATCTAGATCATTAACTCAGTTTCGGTGATTCGTAACAACAAAAGTATCATGACTAACGCGTGTTTGCAATGGCGTTACTATTTGAAGGCACAATATTGGTTGTATGGTTTCCTTGGCACTAATAATGGATTTTATTGGATCGGTTAGAAAGATATTCATGAAGGCTAAGAGTCTACTAGTACAAAGTGTGGCATTTGGAGTTTGGATATAGTCGGAGTAGTTTAGGGGTTTGCTTTTCCTTTCATCGTACTTTAATTAAAAGGTGGATAAGATGAGTAGCTTGACGTAGACTTGGCTTGGATGCAATGAGTGATGCACACTTGTGAAAGTTGGATGAGTTTCGAGTTGAGAACACTCGCTGGATTATTTCATAATGATCATCATTTCAATTGATCAAGGACACCATATATTCAGTGATACACTGTGCAGAGGATGAGAAACTTGGTGCAATTTTTGTTGATTGTATGGTTTGGTGATGGACATTTGGATGCAGCAAACGATCGATGCTGCACCAGAGTATTTGATCATATAGTAGTCATTAGAGTTGTCAGTGCTCACAACATTATCCGGTCAAGAATTTATGCAACCACCAGATAATCCCATGACGATTGCATTTGCACAGTCGCTTTGCAACGACAAGCCCTCCTTGGTGGACTCTCTTTCTCTCTCTAGGTGTGTTCTCTAGCTCATTTAAATTTCATCTCTCTCTAGTGCTTGACTTGGATAGACACCTCTTAGGATATGCTTTGCCATAGGATTGAGAACATATTGGAGATTAACAAGTAGTTAATTATAGGATTAACGATTCATTTAGTGCAAGTGAGTAGAAGTGTGCGTCTTTGAGTTCTTGGCTTCGTCATATGGGCCAGGGAAAGTCGAAGCTTGTTACTTGGTGATTGCCATCACCCAACTGATGCCTTGGTGTTTGAGGCTTAGTGATCCTTTCTTTGTTGAGATTGTTGGAAGGCCCAAGAAGCTTTGTGATTGGTTTGAGCCTCTCTAATCTAGAGATAGAGAAGCAATACTCTTACGGCTTGTTGGGATGCCTATGTACCCACCTCGATCCATGTGCGTTGGGGTGGGTTGGTGTGGAATTTAAACTAAACTGGCATTGGGTTGGCTATTGCTTTTTTCTCTAAGAAAGAAATAGATGGCAATGAGTGCTCAGATCAAATATTGCAGAAAGTCATTAGTGGATGTTTAGATTTTTCGATGTAGCAATTGCAACTCATCGACTGCAAAAATGTTGAATTTCCTATTACCTCAAACATAGACTCCTTTTTTCCTAACGATTAACGAGCTGGCCCACCAAAGCAGTGCCACATGTTTTTCCTAGTAGTAGTATCAAATAGCCTGTGAAGGGCGTCATCCAGTAAGTGTCAGAATTTATATACTCTGAAGTCCGAACCCCGATGACAGGATGCACAAAGTGTAGGAAATGAAAACATTTAATTTGTAAATAAATGATTGGCAGCTACAGTATATTGGACTTAACTTCAGTCGATTTTTACAGCCAAGATAATTTTGAGGTTCGATAGTTCATTTACCTGTACAGAAAAAAAATTGTTAACAAGGTGGTTCATGGGCCGATTTCTTAATCTTGTCCTCATTCTTGTCTCATTTGGCCCACTTATGTCTGGGCCATTTTTCTCGCTTTTTACGGCATTTAACAGGCCAACAGTTGAAATCTTATTACGGTATGTCAGCCTAATCTAGCTATATATGATCCTCTTTTTTTCTTTTCTTTTCCGGATGTCTATGATCCTTATTGCTCAGCAGCCCGTTTCGCCGATGTGCCCACATTTCCTTGCGCTAAAGTCAGCCCGCTGCTCGACGCGATGGTGGCGCTGCTGGCCCAAGAGGGCGTCGTGCTCGTCGCGCAGAATCACGACCGTACAGCGTCGTGCTCGCCGTCGACCTTGGCTTCCGGTGCGCGTCAGCTTCCCTTCCCCGCATTTTTAATTTGCCAGTCCTGAGCAAGGAGCGTAGGCTACGCGGTTTCTGTTAACCTGACACATTATGGTTCGATCGATAGAAAGGTGGCCGAGACCAACGTAGAAAAAAAATAGCTAGTTTGTCAACTAGTCCTGATCGAGCCCCGAAGCAATGCCAAGGCTGTGTACACCACATGGTCTGCCGACACGGCCTTCTCTGTCACGTTAGACTACCCGCAGTGGGTACTCTAAAACGATACTTTAAAGCTTTAGAGTATGAATATAGAGTAAAAACTGCTGTATTGGGTACTCTAAAACGATAATCTATTCTTTCTCTCACTCTATATTTAGAGTAGTACAGTGCTTACTCTATACTCTAGAGTGACGGGCCCCACTAGCTAAACAAAGAGAAAAAAATGCTATAACTCACAAACCAAAAATCCAAATTAAATTTCGATTGCACCATTAAATTCGTCTCAATAAATCCTTCAAAACTAGATCACATATGGATATATTTAGATAAAGTAATAAGTGGGTCCCACATTGGATAGAGGATGATATAAAGGATAGATGGGTGCGGGAGAATTGAGTATAGAGGAGAGAATCTTGCTGACTAGGACGTATAGAGGATTAATATAGAGATCCATGAGTGCGGGTAGTCTAACGCTAGCTAGGCACGGAGAAACCAATGCCAAGTGGCAAATGAGCTGACGCAGACACGTAACATAACCAAACTTACCGCACCCCACCAGCCATGGACGAAGCCAGCGGGGGGGCTGGGGGGGGGGGCTCCAGCCCCCCTACTGCTGCTAGTCTATTGGAATTTTAGTGTTTTTCTTCTAATTTTAGACGCAGATATATAAGGTAGGGTGGGCTAAGACATTTATTTTTTAGATGTATTTTGTGAATTTCATTGTTAATTGACGTTTTAAATATAAGACTACTTCAAGCTATTATACTTTTTCTATTACGAGGGATTATAGTAGAGCTAAGTTACTGTAGCACTATTGTTCAGCCCCCCTAAATTTTTTTCTGGCTTCGTCCCTCACCAGCTAAGTCAAACTCACATAGGAATGGGATAGACCTTGAAGGCTTGGACAGCAGCAACAGCCAACAGAAATGCGAGCTTGAAGAAAGAAACGCTGCTTTTATTCTCCCCGTACTACGTACCAGAACCTCGTCGCTCGTACAAAAACAAGGCAGCGAATCACACAGCGTCTCCACAAGATGGACGTAATCCGATGGGATCGGTCACATAATTACATAGGGGCATGGGTCACGGTGGGCTCGGCCTCCTGCCGGCGCTTCGTGCTGCACTTGTCGACGACAGCGTACAGGCGGTAGGGCGACGCGTCGGTGGCGAGCCACTGCTCGACGGTGAAGAGCGTCTGCGCGCAGCCCAGGTGGGGCCCCGTGACCGTGACCTCGAGGTAGTTGCAGTACCAGCCGTGGTGCGCGCCGGTGCCGTCGGAGGTGAGGTTCATGGCGCAGGGGCGCTGGCTCATGCAGGGCCCGCGCCCGCTGAAGATGTCCAGGTTGCCGCGCTCGTAGTAGTCGTGGCCGGCGCCCATGAGCCCGCCCCACGCCGCCAGGTCCCGGATCCGGATCCCCGTGCCGTCCGCGCCCAGCAGCGTGACGCCGATCGTCGAGTCCGTGCCGCCCTTCCAGATGGACCCCGTCCGCACGTACACCGTGTACACGCACTGGTTCTCCGGGTCCGACTGCAGCGGGGAAGCGCCCGAGCCCGCGGCCCTGACGACGGCCGCCGGCGCCGCGTACGCCTGATGATGAGTTGTGTATGTATCGAGTGATGAGTCGAGCAAAGGCGCGCGCGGGGACAGAGCGAATCGATCAAGAAACGATTTCAGACGCGCGAGAGCTAGCGCAATAGCATGAGCTTACCGCGGCGGCAAAGAAGGCGAGGAGAAGGCAGGGGGAGAGGAGCTTCGGCTTCATGGCGCCCCCCGGAACGCGGAATCCTTGGCTGCTTCGATCTGAATGGACGGCTGGACGCTGTCAAGCTGTGCGCGGCCTGGTGGGGAATTTATGGGGGTCGGCCGGGGACGACCCCACAGGACAGTGACTCAGTGAGAGTTTTGATTGGGGGAGGAGGAATCCAAAGGCAGCATATTCCACGGCTTCAGTTCAGCAATGCCAATACGACAGGCGCGAGTGCGAGGCTGCGAGCCCCGTGGGCGAAGCCCGATCGACCAGATGTCCAGATCTGAACTCGAACCAAGTGCAAGCACTAGCACTGGCAGGAGCAGGAAAGCACGGCCGCGTGGCGCGTGCACGTGAAACACGACGGAAGCCCGGTAGGTAAATTCTGCGGTTCGCTGATGGGTGCCTCGACATTACTTTGGCCGGCCGGGTCGTGGACGTGACAGCAACGCTCGGTTGAGCACCACCACCACCGTAGACCGTACGCGCGCGATCAATAATGTCGCGGCCAGTGAGTTTTCAGCGATCAAATAATAGGGCTATGTGGCGATTGGTGGCGAGGCAGTACCGCAGCACGTGTCCTCTGATACACGCAGCCGCAGCGAAAGGAGAATTTATGCACACCCCAGAATACCCACCGCGTATATAGGTATGGTTGTCAAAATGTCGGGGATATATATGCGTTTTGATCTGTCGAACGGAGAGAAAAAAACGAGAGAGACACTTGGTACTCCCTCCCTTAAAAAGGAGACAATTAGGATCGGTTTGGATTTATCCTTCTAAACTTTATACCTCTAAACTTTAGAGCTAAAGTCTTAAAATAGATGATCTAAAATTAGATCTAAACTTTAGCCACACCTCACATTATAGCTTTAGAGCTCAAAACTCTCTAAAGTTTTTTAAAGCAGCTCTCCCGAGCGACTTGGGCGGCGCCTCCCATCCCCAGCCGTCGGGACCGCCCTCGCCGCCGCTGGAAGCCCGTGCAGCTGCTAGGATGGCGGCGACCGGGCCTTTCTCCTCCTCCTCCTCTCTCTTTCCCTGAGGATGGCGGCCATGGCGCGACGGCCGTCGGCGGATGGCGGTGATGGTGGCTTCCTCCTAGCCGCCAGAGCGCAGATCCACGGCCTCGTCGCCCGGATCCGGCGAGGCAGGGAGCGGATCTGGTGAGTCCAAGTCCGAGTGGCACGACTTCAGGGCGTGGAGGCGCCTGTACGTGCGGCATCAGCGAGATGCTCGGCGGACCGGGCGGCGGTGCTTCCGTGTGATGACCACGGTTCAGGTGGTAGCGGAGGCGACAGGAGGTCGCGCGGGTGCAGCGGCGCGGAGGCCGTGGGTGTGCAGTGGCCGTGCGATGACGGTGCGGAGACCACGCGTGAGCGATGGCGATGGGGAGGCTGCGCATGGGCGGCGGCGGAAGCAGGCAACGTGTGTGCTGCGGCGGCACGGTGACGGCGCGACAGCGAGTCTGCACTGCTGTGGCAAGGGGGGCTGCATGTGAAGCGCGGAGGCTCACGGACGGCGAGTGCCGCATGGAGGCGGCGAGGAGGCAGAAGCAGTGCAGGGATGCGAGCGGGTGGTGGCCAAGTCACGGATTCAAGGTGCAAGAGTCTAACTAGTGTGGAAGACGGCCGAGGGCTTTCGCACGGTGATTCGGGACTTGACTTCTATGTGGCTGTTGTTCGGCGACGGATTCGACTGTGTGGCGTGAGTGTCCGCGAAGTTAGCAAGGAGGCCGGCGCGGGAAGTTGGGCCAGTAGAAGTGCAATGTCCGATGATTTGTGTGGTGTCTAATGGCAGCTAGATGCCCTGCTTGACTTTTCTGCTATCATGATGAAGCGGCTTGGTTGCTAAGGGTGGCGGGCGGCTTGGCGATGACCAGAGACAGTTGTTTGTGCTTTCGGCTTGGTAGCTTGTAGCGGACTGCAGTGGCTAGCCTTGTGTTGACATCTCTAACATGATTACAAATAAGGTAGGTCAAACCCTACCTCAACAAAGACATTAAAAATATTCGGGACATCTCTTAGCATTGCTTAAGTCAGGTTGTCATCTCCAACACAATACCAAAAGATGTGATTGTACTTATGATCATAGCACTTATAAAATATGAATAAAGGTTATCCGTAAGCGCACAGATAAAATACACCCGTTGTAGCATTTCACCCAGGAAAGTTTCAGGTATCGTTATTTATAATTCTACCACTGGAAAGACACTTAGAGGTATAAAGAATAAAAGCTATAACTTACACTTCTAATAAGAGTTCCACTAGATCAATCTCAAAACAGGGATCAATCATATCATAATAAAGGATAATTAATAACAGTTCATGGTAATCCTAAAAGGGGTTCCACCGAGCATTTTCTTACTTGGGCGTGACTCTAGAAAGAACTAGAAAATAGAGACTAACTTCTAGGGTTATTCTAACTATAGGTCATTGAGCATCATCAATTAGTTCAATTACATTAGCAATCATGGTCAGGGTAACCTTGTATTCATACTCAAGAGACATTGCTAAGGTGGATTAGGAACAGAGCAAGATATCACCCCGCAACTCAGCCTTACTAGTCCTATATTCGGGGAATGGACTACAAAGGACTCAACGAAGCTATAATAGTCACCTTCGCGATCTACCACATGGCCCGGAACATAGGGAGCACTCGCAGATAGATATTGTCTAAGCACCACGCTTACACAACTTCTACCACCCACCCCTTGATCATCGGAATGAGCGCTATATGAACAAGGGTATAAACACAAAACTACTCCAACTATACTAAACATATAATCAACATAAACAATGAACATTATAATTATGAATCTAGAATTATACCAAGTCCTATCAAGTATTCGACTCATACACAAACTAGAACAAGAACTAGAGGATCAACACAAACTAGACAAGAACACGATGAACTAGACGAACTAGAACGACGAACTAGACGAACTAGACAAGAGTATGATGAACTATAAGATGAACAAGATGAATTAGAAGAACAAATAGACGAACTAGAAGATGAACACAATGAACTAGAAGACAAATAGCACAAATAGATTAATAATGTTGAATACAAGAGAGAAGTACAAGGCTGTACCTAGCCTCCTCACGACTAGATCCGGAATCCAAGCGTTGCTTGCCTCCTCTAATTCCTATTCTTATGTTCTAGCTATGCCCTAGCTGGTGGAGCTCTAGGTTATCCTTTCGAGGGACTACCCTGAACTGAACAATGATGGATGATTATGAGATTATGGATTGATTGATTGCCTTAGGGGGGTCTGCCTCTGCTTATATAGCCCGATGGGATGAACCGCAGCCCTCGGATCAAACCGACATGAAACAATGGTCAAGATACGTCGTAGAGATCGGTTGGAGGCCACCACGCGAAGGGAGACCCACCTGGCAGGGGAGCCATACCGGCCGACCTGACATGTGGGGCCGGTCGGCCTTACCTGGCAGCCACCGGGCCTCCGCTTTCGCTTCGATCCCGTGCCTTCTGGTGTCTTCTACATCCTTCTAGTGCCACTTTCCGATCCGTTCACGTAATGAGTCGTGTCTTGAGTGGATTCCTTCCTTCCTAGCTTTTGGATAAATCCCTAGAAAAGATTATTTTGCAAAGCTGTGGAATCTTATCGGTTTAGTCCCTGGTCTTGTGATGATGATGGTTCTAGGGTCGTCTAGAGTCTTTCGAGTCGTATTTATCGAGGACTTCCTCTCCGGTGCTCCAAATATGGCAAATGATATATCCGTTTCGATCGTCTCGACGAGCTCTCCGCAACGGTGTGCTCAGATTCTTCACTTGAGATACTTTTATATGACAAAATATTAAATATCCTACAAGACAAGTGAGAACAACGCAACTCGTGGAACTCATTAGAATAAACCCCTATAACCCTACTTTACACATTATTTTAGACCTTTTCCTAAAGTAGTTGACGGTTAAAGATTAGAGTTAATTAACGTCAACACCTTGCACGACAAGGTTTAGTCCAGTGCGGGACAGCGTTGACAGGTGGCACAAGCGGAGGCGATGGCAGGATGACTACATGGCTTGCAGCGGATCATGGTGGTTAGCGCGCCCTACATGGCAGTGGTTGACTCGGTGTGGTACATCGTCGGTAAACGACGACGCAGGCGGTGATAATGGTGTATCTTCATGTCGCTTTGTCGCCCTTTGTTGCTATCGCATTGGGGCGGCCAGTTGTGGTTTTCAGTGGTGTTGCTCGGCGCGTGTTAAGCTCTCAATCCAACCGGCCAATGTCAATAGTTGAGTTAGTTGCTTATTGTTTTTTTAGGTTTCGTGCGTTGATGTTGTTGTAGCTCTGTTGTATTACCTGATCTGTGTTCTTCTTCTTTAATAATATAGTTAGCAGCTCTCCTGCCTGATTTGTTTCAAAAAAGTTTTTAAAGCTTTAAAGTTTAGAGAAGTGGATTCAAACAGGGTATCCATGTCAGCTGCTGGTCATCGTCGTGTCTATTTTGGATCAGGATGGAATCACTAACTTAGACTACCCACAGCGTAGTCAATGTTGTTTTTTTCCCTTCTGCCATCTCCACCGATGCCAAGATGTAATATGTTCTTACAGTGTCGGCATCGATGCCTGTCAAGTATGGCCTGGTTTAGTTCTCAAAAATTTTTGCCTCCACCCATCACATCGAATGTTTGGAGACATGCATGGAGTACTAAACGTAGACAAAAAAAATTAATTGCACAGTTCTCGAGGAAATCGCGAGACGAATCTTTTAAGCCTTAAGCACTACAGTAACCAACATGTGCCACTCCGCGCACTCGCGCCCATCGGCGTGGCCCATCACTCCTCCTGCCATTCTCCAATGCCGGTTCGCGGCCTAGGCTTGCGCCATCGGCGCAGCCCCATTGCTGCTACTCCAGTGCCGTTGCTGCTCGACCGCATCCTCCAGCGCTGTCCGCTCGCAGGGGTTGGGGCACAGCGCGACCAGTGATGGGGTGTGGCACGGTGGGGGAAGGGCACGGCGTGACGAGGGACAGGTCACCGTAGGGAAAGGGAGCATGGCGGGGCGGAGTGGGACAGGCAGATGCGTGGTGAGGCCACGACACCGATATGAGTGCAAGTGGGAAAAAAATTCGAAAGTAGAAGAAACGTAGAGGTGAGCAGCCTTCTTGGGCCTGTCTGCTGCGAAGGTCCAATAAGGCAGTGTGAGGATGGGACGACCGTGTGCCAGCATTTGCGTATACAATAATGTAATTTACATGTACACAGAAGTGGCAAGATCGGCCAGGTAACAACAATTAGACAGGACGATCATTTACATAGTAACTGAACATGAGGTTAATGTAATAATTTACATGGGATGGCCGGATGAGTCGCCGGTAAGCTAGCTGGGCTACATAGTAACATCGTTATACCCGGAGGAAACTCTAAGTGAAAATGAAAATAAAGTATATAAGATGTCCATGTCAGATCAACATGAATAAAGTAAGCACGAACAAAGTAAGGAAGAGTGACTTGTTTCAAAGTAAAAGAGCGGCAATATTCATGATACAATGGCATCATGTTGCATATCTAGTTACTTTAGGGGACCCGTTGCATGTGAGCTGTCATTGTGCTGCATCTTATGGGGGATGACACTATTCATGATGATGCAATGGCATCATGTTGCATATCTAGTTACAAATTAGGGGACCCGTTGCATGTGAGCTTTGCCATTGTACTGCATCTTATGAGGGACATCAACATAACTGCATGTATTGGACGTAATGAAAAGCTGACCTAAATGGAATGACATTTTCTAGAGGGATGGTATCGAAAGGTATTAGCCAGGGATCAGATATATAAGCAGTATAAGTATACCCTTAACCTAACAGCATGTCCTTGTAGGAACCGGCGGTGACCGTCGATTCCTGATCTTGCCAGCGACGAACACAGGCGAGCGCAGAGCGCGATCACCACACACAGAACGCACGCGACAGTGGAGAACGAACACATACAATTTTGTGCTACCCAACTTCCCGCTGCTTTTTAGTTTTTCTCATTCTCTTTTATGTGAATGGAAACATTCAAGCATGGGCTTGGAGCCCGACATCCCTGCCACGATGCAACACTGCACGGTAGTCCATTTTACTCGGTCCTTCGTGTGACATGCACGGTGCAACATTATGGCGAGGCCATGCCTAAAAGAGCGACCATGGCGTGGACTGAGCACGTCTTCAGCCACCCATGGTTCTACGCTATGCAAACACCAATACTAGCACAATACTTACAACAGAATTACAACTGAATGAGAAATGAAATGAAACAAACTAACAAATCACCCCCTTAATCCTATTGTACCTTCACGACGCCCAGCTTCTGTCTTAGCTCGACAAATCTGATCCTGCCAAGCCCTTTGGTCAGAATATCAGCAAGCTATCCATCTGTACTGACATGGTCGACATCCACCATTCCATTGTTGATGCACTCTCTGATGTAATGGTAACAGGTGTCTATATGTTTTCTTCTCTCATGAAAGACTGGATTCTTGCTGGGTTCAATTGCTGACTGATTGTCAATAATAAGCAGTCTAAATTTTTGGACCACTCCTCCCAACGATCAGCAACGAGCTTGCTCAGCCAAACCCCCTGACAAGCGCTTGCAGCAACTGCCATATACTCGGCCTCGCATGTTGACAAAGCAACAATCTTTTGTTTGTGTGAGCACCAAGTCACCAAGTTCTCACCAAGAAAGAACACAATCCAGTGGTGCTCCTGCGATGCACAATATCACCATCATGATCACTATTGGTATAACCCAACAATTTTAGTCCTACATTTCCCCCTTTGATGTACTTGCAGCCATAGTTTGTTGTCCCAGCAACGTATCTAACTATCCTTTTCACTACAGCCCAATGATGTTTCGTTGGTGACTCCATGAACCGACTTGCAATCCCCACAACATAGGCAATATCTGGTCTTGAATTTACCAACTAGTATCTCAAGCTTCCAATTATACTTCTATACTTAGTGGCATCAATTGTATTTTCCTCTGGGCCTTCTGCAAGTCTAATATGCTGTTATATTGGAGTGTCTACATCATTGCACCCTGTCATCCCCACACTGCTCTATAATCTTGGAGGCATATGCACTTCGGCAAATTGTGATTTCACCAGGCTTTTGGACCACCTCCAGACCCAAGTAGTAGCTTAACAGACCAAAGCCACTCATGCTAAAGAGCTGCATCATTTGTTGTTTAAACTCTAAAATCTTGATGTTGTTTGGACCACAAATGATGAGATCATCCACATAAACTCCAACTAGAAGAAATGACTTCCCCTCACTCCTCTTGTACACAGCATGCTCCACCTCACTCTTCCTGAAGCCAAGCTTGCACAACTCCTGGTCAAGTTTTATATTCCAGGCTCTTGGTGCCTATTTAAGGCCATACAGTGCCTATTTTAGCTTCAACACTTTTCCTACTGATTTAGGATCAGGGATGCAACCGAAGAGATTGTGAAACACAAGGCTACATTGGTTGCCAAGGGATATGTCCAGAAAAAGGGGGTGGATTTTGATGAGGTGTTTGCACCTGTAGCAAGGCTAGAGACAAAAACCTGCGTTATCAATGGGGACGCTAACTTTGAGCTTAAACTAGTGTTCACATCTCTAACACGATTACAAATAAGGTAGGTCAAACCCTTTCTTAGCAAAGGCATTAGAAATGTTCAAGACATCTCTTAGCATTACTTAAGCTAGGTTGTCATCCCCAACACAATACCAAAAGATGTGGTTGTACTTATGATCATAGCACTTATAAAATATAAATAAAGGTTATCCGCAAGCGCACAGATAAAATACACCCATTGTAGCATTTCACCCAGGAAAGTTTCAGGTATCGTTATTTATAATTTTACCATTGGAATGGCACTTGAAGGTATAAACAATAAAAGCTATATCTTACACTTGTGATAAGAGTTCCACTAGATCAGACTCAAAACAGGGATCAATCATATCATAATAAAGGATAATTAATAACAGATCATGGTAATTCTAAAAGGGGTTCTACCGAGCATTTTCCTACTTGGGCGTGACTCTAGAAAGAACTAGAAAATAGAGACTAACTTCTAGAGTTATTCTAACTTTAGGTCATTGAGCTACCTCAATTAGTGCAATTACATTTAGCAATCATGGTCAAGGTAATCTCATATTCATACTCAAGAGACATTGCTAAGGTGGATCAGGAACAGAGCAAGATATCACCCCGCAACTCAGCCTTACTAATCCTATATTCAGAGAGTGGACTACAGAGGACTCAACGAAGCTATAATAGTCACCTTCGCGATCTACCACATGGCCCGGAACATAGGGAGCACTCGTAGATAGATATTGTCTAAGCACCATGCTTACACTACTTCTACCACCCACCCCTTGATCATCGAAATGAGCGCTATACGAACAAGAGTATAAACACAAAACTACTCCAACTATACTAAACATAATCAACATAGGCAATGAACATTATAATTATGAATCTAGAATTATACCAAGTCCTATCAAGTATTCGACTCATACACAAACTAGAATAAGAACTAGAGGATCAACACGAACTAGACAAGAACACGATGAACTAGACAAGAATATGATGAACCATAAGATGAATAAGATGAACTAGAAGAATAAGTAGACAAACTAGAAGATGAACACAATGAACTAGAAGACAAATAGCACAAATAGATTAATAATGTTGAATACAAGAGAGAAGTACAACGCTATACCTAGCCTCCTCGTGACTAGATCCAGAATCCAAGCGTTGCTTGCTTCCTCTAATTCCTATTCTTATATTCTAGCTATGCCCAAGCCGGTGGAGCTCTAGGTTATCCTTTCGAGGGACTACCCTGAACTGAACAATGATAGATGATAGATTGATTGATTCAGGGGAGGTCTGCCTCTGCTTATATAGCCCGGTGGGATGAACCGCAGCCCTCGGATCAAACCAACATGAAACAATAGTCAAGATGCATCGTAGAGGTCGGTTGGAGGCTGCCACGCGAATGGGGACCCACTTGGTAGGGAAGCTAGGCCGGCCGGCCTGACATGTTGGGCCGGCCGGCCCCACCTAACAGCCGTCGAGCCTCCGCTTCGTTCCCGTGCCTTCTGGTGTCTTCTACGTCCTTCTAGTGCCACTTTTTGATCCGTTCACGTAATAAGTCGTGTCTTGAGTGGATTCCTTCCTTCCTAGCTTCTGGATAAATCCCTAGAAAAAAGATTATTTCGCAAAGCTATGGAATCTTGTCGGTTTAGTCCCTGATCTTGTGATGATGATGGTTCTAGGGTCTTCTAGAGTCTTCCAAGTCATACCCATTGAGGACTTCTTCTCTGATGCTCCAAATATGGCAAATGATATGTCCGTCTCGATCGTCTCGACAAGCTCTTCGCAAGGGTGTGCTCAGATTCTTCACTCGAGATACTTTTATATGATGAAATATTGCATATCCTGCAAAACAAGTGAGAACAACACAACTCGTGGAACTCATTAGAATAAACCTCTATAACCCTACTTCACACAGTACTTTAAACCTTTCCATGGGTTAGTTGATGGCTTAAAATTGGAGTTAATTAACGTCAACAAACTCCCCCAAGCTTACCCTTTGCTAGTCCCTTAGCAAACAGTGGTTTGGTTTAATATGATAGATCAGGAGTTGCTACAATGCTTTCACACCTCAAGAGTACACAGATGTTCAAACAAAAATTCTCCTCTGAGTTAGAATAAAGCATTTCAACTTCTAACTTACCCATATTACCTTTAGCCATGGGGCTTGTAACCTTTACTTGGGTCTTGAGTAGTTGAAAAGCAGAATGATCAAGTCAAGCACTATGTCTCAAGCTCTTCGATCACCTTTATTTCAGAGTTTTGCAAGGTTTTCAAAATAAAACTCAGAGATTCCTTCGTATGATCCTTTTAATTCTCTCATATGTGGTATTTGTGGATTCCTCTATAAGGCAACAATGGTGTTCTGCCTTCTCTCCTCTCAAGATTTGTGGTATTTTTGGCATAAGGCAAAGTAGCATCATACCTTCCCTCTTCTCTTTCTATAACTATCAAGCTTATATGGAGCTGAAGGTATTTCAAGGATGTAACATACTTACCTGGTATGTATTGCCTAATTAAAACCGGGATCCTCAGAGGGGAAATCATACCCTTAGATCATGATGTGCATGTGTGTGGACCTATATATGTGGAATGGGTATGTATGTGGTGGTGGATATATGGTGAGGGTGAAAACATGAAACCTTATCTTACTTTGCTCCTTGAGGGGATACTTCTCTCTTTTGAACTTTGAAGACTTTAAAGAATACTTGGGCTCGATACTTTTTCTTTTCTTTTCTTTTTTTCTTCTTTTTTTAGAACTAGAACCCAGGCTTCTTTTGCTAGTACATAACAAGAGATAAATAACAAGGACTGTTGGAGCAATTTACTGAATGACAATGACAAGGTTTAATGGATAAAATAGAAAAAAGAGAATTTTTTTGGTTGTTCATTCCTAGGGTAGGAATAGAATATTTTTTGGTGGATCTAAGTGGAAAGCATGTTGTTGCGTACTTCTAGGACAGAAGTAGCATATTTGGATGGAGTGTACGTGATCTTGATCTTGGGAGTATGATGAACCTCTCAACAAGGGTCTTACACGGGTTGATCAAACTCAATACAAAGCAAGTAGCCTATGAGCTGGTTTTCCTAGTCTAAATATATAGCCATGGTAGGAATTTAATCACTCATCATACAGGAACTCATTATGTAACAATTTTAAGTTTTCAAAAGATAAATCTCCAGAACTCTAGTATCACTAGGAACAAGATAAATAGCAGCTCAAAACCTTCTCATGTCATACTCATCAAACACCTAGACTTAGATCAAGCTTTTGCAACCCACAAGTTTCAGGTCTAAGGCAAATCCTCATGTCAAAATAATCGTATCCTAAAACTTAGGAGAATTTAAGGTTGAACGCTAGGCACTTGAAAGGAATTACGGCAGAGCAACTATTCATCATTTCCATGCAAACAGATTATCCAGAGCTCAATTCTTTTAAGGACAGGTTAAGCAGACTTGTACACTCTCTTTTTATTACCCAATCAATTAATAACTAATATAGATAGTAGACTCTTTTTGTTTTGTTTTCTAAATTATTTATCTTTTTATTTTTTTCTAAAATAAATCACATATAAGGAAAGAAATACTTAGCTAGATACATGGGGGATGCTCCTCCCCCAAGTTGGATGTTGACATAGTCGTTCATCTTGAATCTTGACAGTGTAGATGTTTCTTGTCCCTCTGGATCTCCAAAGTGGATGATCGATGAAGAGGTCCTTCCAGAGTGGATAAAAACTTCTGGCTAATCTTCTCGTTGAATCCTGCTTAACTCAAAATAGGCAACAAAGCTCGTGGAATAGATTAAGCGTTAGTGGTAAAACCATTTATGTTTTATCCATTTTTGAACCCTATAGACTTCCAATTAAGCAATTTTCAACAAGATCTCAATATTTTTAGATTTTTTGTTTTTGTATGCAGATGCAAAAATTATTTGTATGCCTCCACAGTAAACAGCCGAGACTTATTCACATGGGGCTTAAGTTTTTTTAGATGCAATGATATGATGCAAAATAAATTAATTTTTATTTTCTTTTTAATGCAATGGAGGGAATATAAATATGCTAAATGTTTATGACTAGATGCGAAAAAATAAATATACTAAAGTAAAACTATGCAGCAAAGTAAATATGAGGATAACTACCGATGTAACCTTTCGGCGAAGGTTCAGAGATTTGGGTCCATCGAACTGGACCTTCTAGCTCCATCACGCACTTGAGGGGGTGTTTGAGGGGATAGAGTCCTCCCCTGATTTCTCCTCTTCTAGTTGTACCTGAGTATATGGTGAGTCGGGAGATAGCGATTCTTCTTCTTATGCGGGAGTGCTTAGTGGTGTTATCTCTTTCTTTCTCCACACTTTCTCGGTCTTCTGTTTCTCTTTCTATGGTTCCTTGTCTAGAAACTTCTCTTCTTCTTTTGCCTCTAGGGCAAATTCTCCTTCAACAGCTTCCTTTTCCTGATCAGTCCCTTCTTCCTTGATGGCTTGCTGTCTTAGACGCTGTGAGCGGCGTCTCCTATTCCTGTTTTTCTTGGGCTTCTCATAAGTAGTATAGCTATTAAAGTAACAACGTACCTTCTCCCCAGGGAAGTGGAAATGGATCTCCCCTTGCTTCATATAGATGATCACGCTGGTGGTATGAAGGAACGGTCTCCCTAGAATAAGGTGGACGTCATCTTCTTCACCCATGTCTAGAACCATGAAGTCGGTGGGAACTTCTTGATCCCTGATCTTGACTGTTACATCTTTGGCTATTCCTTTTGGAAATCAGAATGATTGGTCCGCCAGCTGCAGCTGCAAATATGTTGGGCACAAGGGTCTATCACAATATAAATGTTTATATGTTACCGTAGACATGATGTTGACGCTTGAGCCAATGTCACAGAACGTCTTGTAGAAGGTACTTCCTTTGATCATACAATCGATGGTAGGTACTCCAGGATCTTCCTTCTTTTCAAGGTGTGATGGAGAAAAAGCAGGATCAATAGGTGGTTCAATAGTGTTGACCATCAAAATTGGCTCTTGAACATGTTGCTTTGCTTTGCTCTTCCCCTTCTTGTTGTTGTTCTTGTTTGGAGTAGGCAAGATGCCTTCATAAGTGTAGACGTTCTTCTTGACTAGAACCTTCTTTTCTAGAACCTTCCTTTCTGGAATCTTGTTCTTCTTTTCTAGGATCTTGTCAAAATCCAAGTAATCGTACGGTTACTGAGGATGGACTCATGTTGTGAGTGCATTATTCTTGAAGCTGAATCTCTCCTTGGTGTCTCCAATGGTGAAACAGATCTTAGCAGTGTCAGCGTAGATGATGGCTTTGGCTGTGTTGAGGAATGGTCGTCCCAAAATGATGGGTGCTCTATCATCTCCTCCTGTTTCTATCACCACGAAGTCTACTCATAGAGTTGAGTGTCCAACTCCCATGAGAACGTTTTCAAGGATCCCCTTAGAGTAGCACAATGTCTGATCTGCAAGCTGCAAACACATGGTTGTGTACAACAAAGGTTGACCATGAATTTTCTCATAGATTACCTTAGGCATAATGTTGACACTTGCTCCCAAATCATAGATGGCTTTGTCGAAAGTGTGAGCTCTGATATGGATGGGGATGATGGGTCTTCCTGGATCTCCTTTCTTTTCTGCCTTGTCCTCTTCTCCTCATACCGGTCTCAGTGGTCTGGGTGATGCGACGAAGTATTCTCCTGCATTGAAGATATCTACAAGATTCGCAGTTTCTAATTCTTCCATCCGGAATCTTACCTTTTTAGCCATAGGTATTAAAGCGGCTAGCTGAGAGATTTGTGATTCTATCATCTTATTAAAACTGAGTTGATTCTTTATGGCAGAAGTAAAGCTATCCTTCTATTGTTTATAATTTCAATCACTTTATCATTGGAAGCTATCTTTCTAGATATATTATCAATAACTTTATTTTGATTAACAATCATCTCTCTCAAAGGTAGTTGGTTGAAATGGTTACCTTGGTAGTTACCTGAATAGTTACCTGGGTAGTTAGGTCTTTCTTGCTGATTCCACCCTTGATTCTGCTGGTTCCATCCTTGATTCTGTTGAGGACGATAGTTGGTGTTGTTGTTGATATAGTTGACATCCTCTTGGACTTCAGGACAGTTGCTTCTTGTGTGGCCAGTGCCTCCACACTCTTCACAAGTCATGCGAGAATCATGGATGTGCATGACTTCCTTCTTCTGTTGATCACGTTCGTCAAGCTTCTTCATGAGCAAGTCCATCTTGGCAGACAGCATGTCCACCTCCTTAACTTGATGCATTCCTCCTCTCTTGCGTGGTTGAGTGCATTCTTCGTTCCATTCCTGGTTTGAAGCTATCTTCTCAACAAGAGTGGTGGCTTCACGAATATGAGTGACAAGAACGATCCTCCAGCAGCTGCATCAATATTCTCATGGGCACTTGTGGTGAGCCCATGATAGAATGTATGCATGAGTAACCAATTCTCCATCCCATGATGAGGGCATTCTGATATGTAATCTTAAAAGCGTTCCCATGCCTTAGGGACAGACTCATCGTACTGCTGCTAAAAAGTTGAGATCTTTGCACGTAGGGCATTGGTTTTGCCTATGGGAAAGAACTTTGCTAAGAAAGTAGTGGAGCAGATATTCTATGTAGTGTTTTTCTCTCTGTTGGCATAGAACCATTGCTTCGCCCTTCCCAAGAGTGAAAATGGGAAAGGCGGAGTAGTATGGCATCTCTTTCAACTCCTTTGATGGTGAATATGCTGCAGATCTCCAGGAAGTGTTGGAGATGGGCACTTGCATCTTCATGTGCTTTCCCACAAAACTGGTTGGCTTGCACCATGTTGATCAAGGCTGGCTTGAGCTCGAATCCTTCTTCTTCCACATTGACTGCTGGTCTAGTCCTGATATTGGCAGTGGTTGGAGCGGAGAATTCACAGAGAGTCTTGTTGACCATGGCTTCGAACACTGGTGTCAAACTTCTTCTTGGCTAGTCTTCTTCTGACAAAGTGGTTGGGGATTTCTTTTTCCTGAGCTTGGCTCTAGCTTGTCTAATTATTTCCTCAGGATCCTCAACGTAGTTTGTCGGACGAAGATATCCAAACATACATTACCCTGTAATGAGATATTCACAAATAGACAAAAGATAGGGTAAGCCTGTTTGAGTAAAAGATCAATAGTGTGTCTCAATTATCACATGTATAAGATTATTCCTAGATATTCAATATGTATTATTCTAAACCTCCTTTGCCTTCTCCGGTAACGACGCTAGAAATGCTTGTTGACATCTCTAACACGATTACAAATAAGGTAGGTCAAACCCTTCCTTAGCAAAGGCATTAGAAATGTTCGGGACATCTCTTAGCATTGCTTAAGCTAGGTTGTCATCCCCAACACAATACTAAAAGATGCGGTTGTACTTATGATCATAGCACTTATAAAATATAAATAAAGGTTATCCACAAGCGTACAGATAAAATACACCCGTTGTAGCATTTCACCCAGGAAAGTTTCAGGTATTGTTATTCTAGTGCCACTTTCTGATCCGCAAGCACACAGATAAAATACATCGCGTAATGAGTCGTGTCTTGAGTGGATTCCTTCCTTCCCAGCTTCTGGATAAATCCCTGGAAAAAGATTATTTCGTAAAGCTGTGGAATCTTGTCGGTTTAATCCCTGGTCTTGTGATGATGATGGTTCTACGGTCTTCTAGAGTCTTCCAAGTCGTACCCATTGAGGACTTCTTCTCCGGTGCTCCAAATATGGTAAATGATATATCCGTCTCGATCATCTCGACAAGCTCTTTGCAATGGTGTGCTTAGATTCTTCACTCGAGATACTTTTATATGATGAAATACTGCATATCCTGCAAAACAAGTGAGAACAACACAACTCGTGGAACTCATTAGAATAAACCTCTATAACCCTACTTCACACATTACTTTAAACCTTTCCATGGGTTAGTTGATGGCTTAAATTGGAGTTAATTAATGTCAACAACCAGCGTTAATTATGATAGTGCACGCTATTCCGTTTTGTGGGAAAGCCCATGAGGATGCAAATGTTCATCTCCAACACTTTTTGGAGATTTGTAGCACTTTTAGGGAGTGACCCAAGCGGCCATACGCCTTCGCCTTTCCCCTTCTCTTTGTTAGGAAATGCAAAGCAGTGGTTTTATTCAAACTACAATGTTGTAGACACCTAGTATAAGTGTTCTAACGCTTTCCTTGTCAAGTTATTCCCTATGGGAAAGACCAATGCTCTTCACAATAAAATCTCTAGTTTTCAAGAACTAGCTGATGAATCGATTCCTGAAGCCTGGGAATGAATGCAAGAGTACATTTATGCATGCCCACACCATGGTATGGAAGATGCTGCCGCAGGAGGAGCATTTTTTTTGCAAAATGTCACAGATGCTAAGGCATTGATCGAGAAGATCTGGATTGACTAATGTCTTTTTAGTACACTTGAGGATTATCTGTATAAGGAGCATATGACACCAATTAGTGATTGAATCAATATCTTTGTCGAGTAGTTTTCTGGAGTAAGTTATTTGCATGCGCAAGACATGTCCATCGAGATATCAAGTGTAGCAACATATTTCTTGATGACCATGGCTGTGCGAAGATTGGAGATTTTGGCCAAAGTAAGTATCATAGCTACATGCTTTTAATTTCATGCAATTAAATACTTATTATTATTGTAATTTTTGTGATAAGGTGGATTGATTTCCTCACACTCATGTTCTTATGGCAGCAAACTATATGGTACAAAGCTATATGGTGCACCTAAGTTTCTACGGAAGCAAAGACATGATGTAAAGGTACTTTCGCCTTAGCATTTTACTACGCAGCACATGAAGGTTCCATATATTGATCAAGGTTTGGATTTTGATTCATGTTCAATATAGCGATATATTCAACATTGGCATGGTCTATGCTGAGCTCTTTGGCTTCTCAAGCTAGGATTTAACTAAGTATCGACAGTGGAAGAGAAACCCAATTTCAATCAACCTAGAAAAAAATCTAAATTGTCCAAGGACTGGACTGGGGATGCGTATCTAATGATAAAGATGTTGGAATCATCATCAGAAGAGCGCCCATCATGTGCTGATATACAGGTAGAGTCAAAAGATCAATATTTCCCCAAGTATTTTATATGTTCTTGATTTGGGATCTCACTCAGTACAAACTTAGGGAAAAACAAGATCAGAAACTAGAGCCTAAGACTAAAAGACTAAAACTGGAGAGATGTAAAATTGAAGACATGTTTGGTTAGGGCAGCCTCCTATCTTATTTATAGAGTTATTACACATTCCCAACACGACATTACATATTTTGGCTGAACTTCTTAACCTAGGGGCAAAATGGTCCTACTCAAGATCTGTCCATCTGATGGCCACGAGCTCTTCATGACTTTGCTTTACCTCAACGTAAGCTTTGCGATGACACCACATGCCTCCTCTCGATCCCACCGGAACTCCAACTGGGTTTTGAGAACCAAACCTTTGAAACCGACCTACCGATGGGTTTTGAGGCCCGGACCACCAACCCCCTAAGAAGCATATCCACTACGCCTTCTCTACGATCTTGACACGTGTCATTGTCGTCCTCGATCCCTGATCATCAAGTCCTCCAGCACCTCCCCTTGACTTGGTCATCAACCAATGTCTTAGCTTGGTCAACACGGTCTACTCCTCCGCATGTACTCTTACTTGTTGATGCCCCCAAGTGTCACTACTACGGAGGGCTTAATAGAGGTGGGCCTTTTGGGTTAATGGAGGCGGGCATTGCAACTGCCATGAATCAAAGGTCACCGTTAATGGTGACCTACGGAGGCAGTTGCTTTGCCCCGCAATGGTCAATCGATTAACCGAAGCGGGCACCTTATGGCAACCACCTCGGTTATTAGTAGGTGATTAACCGAGGTGGGCTGGTTATGTGGCATGCCTCCGTTAATCATTAACCGAGATGGTCGCCTCACCGGCAGCCCGGCCACTGATTAACGGTGGCGGCCGCCCACCCTGCCCGCCTCCGTTAATTAAAGTGCAACGCCATGCAGTACCAATCCTGTAGTAGTGTCAGCCACCAATTAACGGCGGTGGCCGCCCAGCCTGCCCACCTCCGTTAATTAAAGTGCAACGCCAGGCAAAATCAATCCTGTAGTAGTGTGTCAGCCACCACGGTCAGTCTTTCAACTATCTTGGTCCCTCGATCCAAGTTTCACGTCCGTCCTTCACCCCTACCAGTTCATCAACATGGCATGTCTCTACTTGACCTTTTTTGTGTCTATCGACCGTCTCTGTGCTCCGATCCGCACCTGCACACCAACACAACCAAGAAACATGCTGCACACAAACTCATGCAATGGTTTTAAACTCAACCCAAGCCGATCATTTCTTGACAATCACTCATCATAAACTCGACACACAAGGGCACATACCAACCTTATATTCGCAGAGCGGGTTGGACTCGCCGTTAAAACAGGAAAACCATGTTCGTTTTGCTAAAATTTGACTTATACTGATTTGTTGTGAGAGAAAAACATTGTTCATTCACTAAAAAATACTGCTGAAATAGTTCAAGCCAACAGGGCCAGTGAATCTTCGGCGGCCGGGGTCGATAGTTGCAACCACCGCGGTCGTCGAAGTCGTGGTAGCCGTGGTAGTCAAACCGATCACGACGCTGGTTCCGGTAGAGCAGCTGCTGGCTGTCCATATGTATTAGTAAACTGCTAGCTACCTAGTGACCCTGGCCTACATATGTTTTTTCTCTTCTGCGATGCTCGCGTTGTATTGTAGCTAGCTGCATGGATGTAGAAATTTTAGGTTACATGATGCAAATATGAATGATCTGGACATGCATGTTCCACGTACTATGCAACAAGCCAACCATAGCTAACCGTTGAAAATATATGTAACGTGCAGACGTATTTCTGAACAGAAATAGGTAATGTTGCAAATCGAGGAGAAATCTAGTACTTCTACGCAATCTCTTTGTTTCAAATCATAAGTTGTTTTCATTTTTTTAGATTCATATAAAATTCTAGAAAAACTAGAATAACTTATAATTTGGAATAAAGAGGGTAACATTGTAGTTGGAAGTTACCAAACACGAAATGAGTATCCGAATTATGCACGTATATACTAACCAAATAGAAAACTAAGACGATCCTGTAACTTATTTGAAACAAACAAGGTGTGTCGGGTATCAAAATACCCAGGGTACCCAACAGGGGGTAAAATACGATACCCTGCACGTTTGTTAAAGAACCCCATCGTAGGGGGACCCAAAAAGCACTGATAGCATGTCAGCCGCTCAAGGCGCGAACGACAAACTCTATCTCGCCCGAGCCTTGTGGACAGGCCTCGGGCATGATAGGCGTCTCGGACGATATCTCTCCACCTCGCCCGAGCCCCCCGATGTCATCAAAAGCGCCTGACCCCCCATGGCGCGTTTCCGCCTCACCCGAGGGGCACGTGGAACCCTTAGGCAAGACGGGGAGCCACGGGGCCCCCAACTATGGCACTCACTCCCGTCGATGGGATGGACGTGACCGTGCACAGTCAACAGGAGCACAGGAACCACGCCTTGACTCGATATGACCCTGGTCATTCTATCACGACGACATCCATACCTCCACAGCGACGGGGTAACGGCAACTATGCCACTGTTGACGGTCCTTAAGTACCAAATATAGTTATCAAATAAATAAAGAAAAGGATCCAAATGCAACCAACACCTAGACTTAGGGTTTTATCTGACAGAATTCCACGAGTTTTGGTGTTTGTCTGTTTCTGCAGGGGGTTATCAGAAAATACGGAGGAAAGGCCCATACGTCGGGTTTACATAGAGATAATAACGTGTTCACTGATTTTCTATCATCTAGAAGACTCCAGAAGCTACAAGATCGAACGGGAGGCCGAACGGGCCCGGAGGCAGGGCGCCCGCCCTGCTCCCTAGGGCGCCCGCCCTGGTCTGAGAGCCAATCAGGCTCCGTCTCGCGGATTATGCTCCATCGACCTAAGGGATCAAGGAAAACCGTGCGATTAATGTCGGTTTGATCCGACGGCCCACGTTCACTTGAGGGGGCTATATAAGCAGGACCCCTGGCCCCTGGAGGAGGCACTCCCTCATTCTCAATTCCTCAAACCCTAATCTCAGGAGGAGAGTCTCTGATCAAGCCCTAGAGCCACCACATCAACTAGATCTCTAGTATAGCATAGCTACATAGGATTAGAACTAGAAGGAGTCAATCTTCGATTGGTTTCCGGATCTGTCAAGAGGATTCTTGGTAATTCCTTTACTGTTCTTCATTGTTCATCTTTGTTCTTCAATATTATGAATACAACTTTGTTCTATTTCAATATATTGATTATGACTATGCTCTACTTGTTTATGTTTGCAATTATATTGTTCTTAGTTTATCGTAGTTATACGCTTGGCTTAGTTAGATTGGAATTATATACATGTTTAGGATCGTATAGCGTTTATCCATTGGATCCATGGGTAAATGATAAATATTGTGTAGGCGTGGTGCTTAGACCATATTTATCTGCGATTGCACCTTATATGCCGGATCGTGGGGTGGTCCGCGATGGTGACAGCTTCGTTGGTTCTTATATAGTCCCCCTCCCGTGTGTAAGGCAGGCAGAGCAATATTATTACGGGGGAGTGATTGCTATGTTTCTCATCTTCCTTGATAATATCACTATGCATGGGCGTAGTCCTTTCTCGCAATGATTGCCAAGTGTACTTGCACTAACTATGATATGCTAGACTTTATAGTTAAGAATAACTTAGGAAATATCCTTGTAGTTCGTCCTAATACCATGCTAATGACTGGTTAGAATATCTGTTGAGGTGCTTATCATTATTATATGTGGCTAGCTGATCAGATTAATTATCTTTGTCACCATTCATACTTTATCTATATTTTATGTGACACTTACCCCTGTATGCAAGAGATAGATGAATGCTCTCACTTATACATGCAATGATTGATACTCATTCCTATATTCCATTCCATAATCAACATTGATGTTAGTAATCCCTTCCCAGTGGTAAAAATATAAATAACGATACCTGGAATACTTCCCGGTTAAAATGCTACATCGGTATTAATCTGTGCGCTTGCAGATCTTATTTATTATTTATTTAGAAGAGCAGTTGCATATTTCAATACCGCGTCTCTCATGTCATGCTGGGGATGACAACTTGGCTTAAGTGGCATGAGGGATAGGTTCGGCATTTTTGGCGCCGTTATCAGAATTAGAAAACTAAGTCTACTTTTGGTAATGACGTTAAGAATGCCCAACAAGCATTTTTGGCGCCGTTGCCGGGGAAGGTTGATTTACTAACAAGGAATGAATACGGAATTTGAGTCATCATTCGCATCATTAAGTGATTGAGATCATCAATTCTCCCATACAGATTTACCCCTGTATTTTTCCATTCTTATTATTTTGCAGGGTGATGTATGAATAGAGGACATCTTCCAAAAAATTTTGTTGACAACCCTGAAGCATTAATCAGAGGGGCAAGAGCCAAGCTCAAGAAGTCAACACTTCGACGCAACACTTCATCCAATTCAGAAGACCGCCGAAGTTTCATCCGGAATTTGTCAACAGAGTTCGCAGCCATGGCGAACAAGACGATCCGCGAGTTCTCAGCTCCCACTACGGACAACATCCGCACTGGACCTGCCGCGGCCATCGACAAGAACTTTGAGCTCAAGCCAGGGCTCATCAACATGGTACAAGCCAACCAGTTTTGTGGGAAGCCGCACGAAGATGCAAGTGCTCATCTCCAACACTTCCTGGAGATTTGCAGCACATTCACTTTATTAGATGTTCCCAGAGACGCCATACTACTTCGCCTTTTCCTATTCTCACTATTGGGGAGAGCGAAGCAGTGGTTCTACGCGACGAAGGATAAGAACACTACGTGGGCACTCTGCTCTATGAACTTTCTGGCTAAGTTCTTTCCCATGGGCAAGACCAATGCTCTCCGTGGGAAGATTACAAGTTTTCAGCAACAACATGATGAATCCGTTCCAGAAGCATGGGAGCGCTTTCAAGATTACATCCTAGAATGTCCCCATCATGGAATGGAGAGCTGGCTACTTATGCAGACTTTCTATCATGGGCTCATCACTAGTGCTCGTGAGACCATGGATGCTGCAGCTGGAGGCGCATTTCTATCACTCACCATACCACAAGCTACAGCCCTTGTGGAGAAGATGGCGTCCAACCAAGGTTGGAACGAAGAGAGGATCCAAACACGCAAGAAGGGTGGAGGTATGCACCAGCTCAAGGAGGTAGACATGCTGTCTGCAAAGCTAGACCTACTCATGAAAAAGCTCGATGACAAAGCTGGAGACAAAAGAGAAGTCATGAACGTCTATGACTCTCACATGACTTGTGAGGAATGTAGAGACACTGGACACTCAGGCAATCACTGCCCTGAGATGCTTGAGGATGCAAGGTACATCAACAACAACAACAACTACAACCGTCCTCAACAAAATCAAGGTTGGAATCAACAGAGGCCTAACTACTCAGGTAATTACTCAGGTAATTATCAAGGTAATAACTCTTACAACAACAATAATAATTTTCCACCCCTGAGAGAGTTAGTGTCTAATCAAGGAAAGCTAATGGATAACTTGTCTAAGAAATTGGCATCCAATGATAAAATACTAGAAAACATAAATAATAGAATGGATAATTTCTCTACTGCCATCAAAAACCAAATTAGCTTTAATAAAATGATTGAATCTCAGTTAAATCAAATAGCTGCTGCTGTTCCTGCTACTAACCCCGGTATACCATCACAACCGGAAGGATTAGAATCTGCAAATCTTGTAGACATGTTTGATGCAGGTAACTATTGGAGTAATCCCGCTATCGGAGTACATAATGACCTTCTGCCAGTCAAGAGAGGCGATCCAGGACGCCCCGTCATCCCGATCTCCATCGGCATGGTGGACTTCCCAGAAGCACTCTGCGACTTTGGCTCCAGCATCAACATTATGCCCAGGGTACTCTATGAAAAATTATTTACATATCCTTTATCAGAAACAACTATGTGTTTGCAGCTTGCAGATCGGACACTAAGCTTTCCTAAAGGAATATTAAAGAACATGTGTGTCCGAGTTGGTACCTCGTATGCTCTAGCTGACTTCGTGGTGATAGAGATCGGGTCCGATGAGAGGTCACCAGTTATTCTGGGAAGGCCATTCCTGAACACCTCGGGAGCTGTCATCTACGCCAGCGCTGCAAAGATCAACTTCAACATCAAGGGGAGGAAGGAGACGTTTTCCTTCAAGAACAAGATTACACAAATCCCAGAGCAATCCCAACATGAACCAAGGAAGAGGACCAACAGGAGGAACAAGCAGAACAAGAACAACCAAGGATGGACCGAATCAGCTAAGATGGTCACTGCAGTTCAAGGAGGTCAAGATGGTCGACTCAAGTCGCCGTTCCTAAACAAGAAGGACGACCCAGGCATGCCAAGCATTGAGTGCTCAATCAATGGATACTCCTTTCAGAAGGCGCTCTGCGACACTGGATCAAGTGTCAACATAATGGCCACAGTCACCTATCAGCTCTTGTACGAAACCATGCCCTTAAAACCAACATACACTCAGCTCCAGATGGCAGATCAGACATCCCGAAAGGTCGAAGGTATAGTAACCGATGTCCCTGTTAAAATTAACGATCATTTTGTCTATACAGACTTTCAGGTCATTGACATGGGAGACGACGAGTACGATCCACCCATCATCCTAGGAAGACCGTTTCTAGGCACCATCAAAGCAATCATCTACATTGGAACCGGAGAAGTCCATATGCATTTCCCCTCTGAGAAGGTACGCCGCTACTTTAATGACCCTAACTATATAGTTGAAGATTCTAAGCAGGTCAGGACAAGAAGAAGGTGACGTAACCGTAACCAAAGGAGGCAAACCATCAAGGACGTATGGGCAGACTATGAAGGAGAGGTCATAAGGCCCGAGGATACACAACAGGAGACCGAAGCACCAAGTCGGGTATGGAAAGCGAAGACAGTTACACAAGAAGAGGAGGCGCTGCCGGAACCACCGTCTACGCCACTCAAATCCCAGGACAACTAAGAAGAAAAGAAGTCCTGTTCGGAGGACTTAAAAACACCGAACGCCGTGCCAAGAGGTAAACTTGGTAGTTATCATTTTCCCTTTAATTATTGCTCAGTTAATCATGTTCATTCTGTCTAAAAAAATTGTTGAAAACAGTAAGCCCCATGTGAGTACGCGAGTAGCATAAAATCCATAAGTACATTCACTGTGGTGGCATAAAAAATAATAATAATATATATTTTCTGTTCTATAAAAATGAAAATAAAAATAGAGAGTGACATTTATCAAGGAAGCTCAAACATGATAAAGGCTAGATATTTATGCTAACGCTTAATCAAGTTCCACGAAGCTTTGTTGTCTATTTGAGCTCCACAGAATTCAGGAAGACTAGCAGATGGAGGATATCCTAATCGTTGTTAGGGTGCTGCCGATATTCAAATACACCTCTGCATCTGCTAGCTACATCAGAAGAAATTACGTCAAGATCCAGCTTGGGGGAGAGCACCCCCATTTATCCCGATAAGTATTTTTATCTACATTTATACCTATGCTTTATTAAAATAAAAAGATGCATAATCATGAAAACCCAAATAAATATTTTGTGTTTATATATATTTGCTTAGTTTAATAAATAAATAAAGTAGCTATGCTAAACTGAATCTTAAAAATAAAACTCTAGCATGGATATGATGAATAGTTGCTCTGCCTAATTTTCAAATTTGTTTTCTCTCTAGTTTAGACATAACTGTTATAATTTAAAACTGGCTCTAAACCTGAACTAGTGGGAAGAGAACTTGATCTGAAGTCTAAGTTGTTAACGGATATGATATGGGAAGATTGAGCTGCTGTTTATCTGTTCCTAGAGATGTTAGAATTCTGGAGAATTTTATCTTTGAAAATCTTTAAAATGTTGCATGATGAGTTCCTGTATGATGAGAGTTTAAATTCCTACCACAGCCATATATACATGCTTGTTAGATTAAGAGCCGCACTTTTACTACTTATTGCTTATGGGCATTGAGTGTGGTCAAGCTGTGTAGACCCTTAGGAACTTGTCATGTGGTTAAAATCAAGATTCACTTGCACGTTCACTCATACATGCTGCTTCTACTCCGGAAGTACGCATCCACATATATCCACTCATTTCCATCTCCAGATTCACCTAAAATTATTCTACTCCTGACCCGGGAGAGAATAGCCAAAAACATTATCCCATTCCTGTTATTCCCTGTGAAGTTAATGCTCAAGTCATTTCTACTACCACTTTCTATATTTTCAAAAGAGGGAGATTGCTCTAAAAAAATATAAATACGAGGAAATAAAAAGGAGCAAGTGCTCGGAACCTCGAAGAAAGAAAAAGTGAGACGAGAGGTAAAAATGGACAAGTGTCCGACAGTAGAATTAGAGGTACAAGATACCCACCTGAGAGGAAAAAAAGAAAAAGAGAAAATACAGAGCATCTCATTCCCCTCAAAAGTTTCAAAAAGCAAGAAAGGTAT
This sequence comes from Saccharum hybrid cultivar R570, assembly GCA_038087645.1. Lineage (NCBI taxonomy): Eukaryota > Viridiplantae > Streptophyta > Magnoliopsida > Poales > Poaceae > Saccharum > Saccharum hybrid cultivar. Next base: position 16,250,684 of record JAQSUU010000534.1, on the reverse strand, counting down.
GTATTCCCTCAAAAAGAGCATTAGACTTTTGTTATCACCATTCACCACTCATTCACCACACATGCACATCTTGATTTGACTTATTGACTTGTTTCTCTGGATCCATGGTTTGACTATGCAATAAATGTTCTATGAGTATGTATACTGTATCTCCCACCTATGAGCTCCAGATATCAAAGCCTTATTAGAGTAGGGTGAGAGAGAAGGCAATGTCACTACGCCTTATACCATAAATACCACATACTTTGAGAGAGAAGGCATATACCATTACTGCCTTGGTAAGGATCCAGAAATACCACAAAAGAAAGATCTGAGAGAGTCATACAAGGAATCTCTGAGTTTTATTTGAAAAATTTGCAAAAAACTCCAGAGCTATAGCTGATCAAGAATAAGAGACATGGCGTTTGACTAGACCGTTCTATCTTTTAACCACTCAAGATGCAGGTGACTGTTGCAAGCCCCATGGTGAAATGTAAAATGAGTAAGTTTTAAGTCTTGACAGTTTACTCTAACTCAGGGATAAGAACTTATTTGAAAGCATATGTACCGTCAACGTTCAAAGGCGTTGCAGCAACTTTTAAATCCATAATGAGTCTATCCTTGCTCAGGGACGAGCAAGAGGTAAGCTTGGGGGAGTTTGTTGACGGTCCTTAAGTACCAAATATAGTTATCAAATAAATAAAGAAAAGGATCCAAATGCAACCAACACCTAGACTTAGGGTTTTATCTGATAGAATTCCACGAGTTTTGGTGTTTGTCTGTTTCTGCAGGGGGTTATCAGAAAATACGGAGGAAAGGCCCACACGTCGGGTTTACATAGAGATAATAACGTGTTCACCGATTTTCTATCATCTAGAAGACTCCAGAAGCTACGAGATCGAACGGGAGGTCGAACGGGCGTGGAGGCAGGGCGCCCGCCCTGCTCCCTAGGGCACCCGCCCTGGTCTGAGAGCCAATCAGGCTCCGTCTCGCGGATTATGCTCCACCGACCTAAGGGATCAAGGAAAACCGTGCGATTAATGTCGGTTTGATCCGACGGCCCACGTTCACTTGAGGGGGCTATATAAGCAGGACCCCTGGCCCCTGGAGGAGACACTCCCTCATTCTCAATTCCTCAAACCCTAATCTCAGGAGGAGAGTCTCTGATCAAGCCCTAGAGCCACCACATCAACTAGATCTCTAGTATAGCATAGCTACATAGGATTAGAACTAGAAGGAGTCAATCTTCGATTGGTTTCCGGATCTGTCAAGAGGATTCTTGGTAATTCCTTTACTGTTCTTCATTGTTCATCTTTGTTCTTCAATATTATGAATACAACTTTGTTCTATTTCAATATATTGATTATGACTATGCTCTACTTGTTTATGTTTGCAATTATATTGTTCTTAGTTTATCGTAGTTATACGCTTGGCTTAGTTAGATTGGAATTATATACATGTTTAGGATCGTATAGCGTTTATCCATCGGATCCATGGGTAAATGATAAATATTGTGTAGGCGTGGTGCTTAGACCATATTTATCTGCGATTGCACCTTATATGCCGGATCGTGGGGTGGTCCGCGATGGTGACAGCTTCGTTGGTTCTTATATAGTCCCCCTCCCGTGTGTAAGGCAGGCAGAGCAACATTATTACGGGGGAGTGATTGCTATGTTTCTCATCTTCCTTGATAATATCACTATGCATGGGCGTAGTCCTTTCTCGCAATGATTGCCAAGTGTACTTGCACTAACTATGATATGCTAGACTTTATAGTTAAGAATAACTTAGGAAATATCCTTATAGTTCGCCCTAATACCATGCTAATGACTTGTTAGAATATCTGTTGAGGTGCTTATCATTATTATATGTGGCTAGCTGATCAGATTAATTATCTTTGTCACCATTCATACTTTATCTATATTTTATGTGACACTTACCCCTGTATGCAAGAGATAGATGAATGCTCTCACTTATACATGCAATGATTGATACTCATTCCTATATTCCATTCCATAATCAACATTGATGTTAGTAATCCCTTCCCAGTGGTAAAAATATAAATAACGATACCTGGAATACTTCCCGGTTAAAATGCTACATCGGTATTAATCTGTGCGCTTGCAGATCTTATTTATTATTTATTTAGAAGAGCAGTTGCATATTTCAATACCGCGTCTCTCATGTCATGCTGGGGATGACAACTTGGCTTAAGTGGCATGAGGGATAGGTTCGGCATTTTTGGCGCCGTTATCAGAATTAGAAAATTAAGTCTACTTTTGGTAATGACGTTAAGAATGCCCAACAGCCACCTAACCTCCTCACTATGAAAATCTGCGCGCACACGCCGCCCACCTTCACGGCACAGGGACGTACAGGTTAAGGCATGGCCACAGCACGTCGCACTAGCAGATGAAGAGGCCAAAAGATCAACGACCCGCACGTCTCCACGCTACAAGGGAACTGCTCCCATCGGATAAGGAGGAGGACGGCCACGTCCGAGGCCACCTTTTTTGTTTTTCTCTTTTATTCTCCCCATTTTTCACCCCTTTACTATGAATGTAACCTGAGCCCTCCCCTTAGAAACTATAAAAGGGGAGGCAGAGGCCACCTTTAGCGCAATCAAAAAACAATAGCTAGAGCTCATTCCCATTGAAACTACACATCACGCACAACCACTCACAAGAGACTTGGAATCTGCTCCCTCTCTCGAAAGCTTGTGACCCCTACTACGAGCACCCCGGTGCAAGGCAACACGAACCGCAGCTAAACTCACTGGACGTAGGACCGTTCATACTCGAACCAGTATACATACTCGTGTCCGCTTTGCACACCATCAGGGCCAAGACGCGCAGATACAAATTCACTAGTCGCTCCGTTTAGACACCTGGTTCTTTAGACACTGATAGTTGGCGCGCCAGGTAAGGGCCTTCTGCGCGTCATGACCCATCTACTAGGCCTTGATGGCCAATCCCCGCATCCGCTTTGTCCTAGGCTCCCATGTTCAGTTTAGAAACCTAGATTTCATCTGCACGGGAGTGGACTATGATCTGGTCCTTCTCCCCCCTGATGTCGACGTCGACTTCATCTCTGAGGCCCTGTCTAGTCTCCGTCTGGTAACGGACGAGGGGCAGGCCCTCGAGAACGACCACCAAGGAGGTTCCCGGAGCGGAACGAGGTCGGCCGGTAAGCCACATGACCACGGGAGGACCCGTGGCCAGTCTTCTACCATAATTCATTTTGATCCGTTTGTGGGAGAGATTCTCGTAGATCTACCGACTCACCATGCGCAGGCTATCGCGGAGGTACTCGCGACTACCGAGACAGCTTCTAGTGCCATCTTCGATGAGGACGACAGCAGCTGGGCCGGCACCGACGTCTCCGGGCTCGATGACCCGGGGGCTCTATGTCGTTTCATCAGCACCTGCGACTACCTCCTCGATGACTGTGACTCCGACGACAACGGCTACGAGCTCACATGGTCATAACGCCGGAGGATGAAGGTCGCGCATGGCGCTGACACGCCATGATCGGTAGATCATCGCATCATCCCCTGCCCACGACCTCTTATTTTATTCGAACATAATCTTTTCGTACTGATGAAACCGTTGCATGTTATTTGCTATAATTTATCTCATCATTTACGCGTTAAATCATGGGTTATATTATCAATGATAATTATGCGGTACGTTTTATATTATCAGCGATAATTACACGGTACATTTTATATTATCAGCGATAATTACGTGGTACGTTTTATATTATCAGCGATAATTACACGATACGTTTCATTAGGTGAGTCCAAAATAATTTCCGAGCCTATGGTACGTCCAACGCAAACCGTGCACCTATCTTGTGCCAAGATTAGCCCCATCTCCAAATGGACCAAGCTTTCACTTGAGCCTCGTCACCTCGGAGTACCATTAAGTGCGTCCAAAATGATTTCTGAGCCGATGGTATGTTCGGTGCAAACTGTGCATCTATCTTGCACCGATACTAACACTGTCTCTAAATGAAAAGAAGTGAGATTCCACGTGACCCACATCACCTAGGTGTTTCGTCGGATGTGACCAAAACGATTTTCTGACCTATGGTATGTTTGATGCAAACCGTGCACCTATCTTACGTTAAGATTAGCACTATCTCCAAAAGGACCAACATGAGCTTCCACTTGAGCCACGTCACCTAGTGGTACCATCAGGTGTGTCCAAGATGATTTCTGAGCCGATGGTACGTCTAGCGTAAACCCTGCACCTATCTTGCAAGGACACTAACACTGTCTCCAAATAGAAAGAACAGAGATTCCACATGACCCATGTCACCTAGGAGTTCCATCAGGTACGTCCAAAATGATTTTTGAGCCTATAGTACGTTCGACGCAAACAGAGCACCTATCTTGCATAAAGATTAGCACTATCTCCAAACAGACCGAGCTTTCACTTGAGCCTCGTCACCTTGGAGTACCATCGAGTGTGTCCAAAATGATTTCTGAGCCGATGGTATGTTTGTCGCAAACTGTGCACCTATCTTGCACCGACACTAACACTGTCTCTAAACGAAAAGAAGTGAGATTCCACATGATCCACGTCACCTAGGAGTTCCATCGGGTGCGTCCAAAACAATTTCCGAGCCTATGGTACGTTCGACGACAACTGTGCACCAATGTTGCGTCAAGGTTAGCACTATCTCCGAAAGGACCAAAATGAGCTTCCAGTTGAGCCTCGTCACGTAGTGGCACCATCAGGTGCGTCCAACATGATTTCTGAGCCTATGGTATGCCCAGCGCAAACCATGCACCTATCCTACATAGACTCTAACACTGTCTCCAAACGGAAAGTAGAGAGATTCCACACGATCCATGTCACCTAGGAGTTCCATCGGGTGCGTCCAAAACGATTTCCATGCTTATGGTATGTTCGACTCAAACAGTGCACCTATCTTGAATCAAGATTAACACTATCTCTAAATGGACCGAGCTTTCACTTGAGCCTCGTCGCCAATAAGTACCATCGAGTGCCTCCAAAATGATTTCTGAGCTGATGGTGTATTTGGTGCAATCTGTGCCCCTATCTTGCACCGACACTATCATTGTCTCCAAACGGAAAGAAGAGAGATTCCACATGACCCACGTCACCTAGGGTTTTCATTGGGTGCGTCCAAGACGATTTTGGAGCCTATGGTACATCTAGCGTAAACCATGCACCTATCTTGCACCGACACAAACACTATCTCGAAATAGAAAGAAGAGAGATTCGGCATAACCCACGTCACCAAGGTGTACCATGGGTGCGTCCAAAATGATTTTGAGCCTATGGTACGTTCGACGCAAATCGTGCACCAATCTTGCATTGAGATTAGCACTATCTACAAACGGACTGAGCTTTCACTTGAACCTCGTCACCTCAGAGTACCACCGGGTGCATCCAAAACGATTTTTGAGCCGATGGTATGTTCAGCGCAAACTGTGCATCTATCTTGCACCGAAACTAACACTTTCTCTAAACGGAAAGAAGTGAGATTCCACACGACCCATGTGAGTTTGAAGGCTGGCCCGCGAAGGGTTTGATAGCCGCTCCGAGCCACCCGAGTGAGGGATGGTATGAGAAGGGGCAACGAACAGCCAGTACCCAGACGCAGGGAGCATCATGGGCCTTCTCGAACCATGTTCAAGTCCAGACCGGTTTACGGTTCGGGAGTTTTTTTCCGAAAAAAGGCAGCGAGCCCTCGGGGACGGTCGAACGACCCCGAGAACTCTCCGAACCAACTGCCGAAAAATTTTGAAGCCGGTCACTATCTTACCTCCGTCAGATCCCCGCGAACGGGAATCAGGGCTTCACTTGAACTGACCCGATTGCAATTCAACGGGCACCACGGCTCGACCCAGCGAAGGACGCCGTGGCATTGCCCAAACCCTCCTCTTTGCGGAAAAGATGCGTGAGGGATGTAAAGTTGCTTAACTGGCCCCACGCGCCAGTAAGGACTTCGAAGGACCCGGGGGCAGAAATGCCCGACCCACGAACGAATTTTTCCGAGTGTCCCAACGGGCCAGCGATCCTAAGACTTAGGCAAGAGAGCTTGACCCCTCCTCGGGGGTGCGAAGCCAGGGGCAGAAATGTCTGACCCACGAGCGAGCTCCCCCGGACGTCCCGACGCGCTTATGGTCCTAGGTATTGGCAAGAGCCTCGATAAGGACGCGTCTGACCCCGCCTCAGGACGCGGGAAGCTGCTACACTCAAATGTCCGATCAATCTACATGAACACGAGTTAGTTCCTCTTTAAAGAAAACCGTCAATAGACGGGGTCTCGACGACCTCGCCATAACCACTATTGACAATCAATATGAGGTGAAATGATAGGATTGGGGAAATAAAACATAGTGACAAACAAACGAACTGATTTCTTAGATGGATCATTTTACATTCATAGGGGAAAGGGGTCCTAGACTAAGCCTACGGGTCCTTCTAAAAACAAAAACGAGTCGCAAACTACCCACAGTCTCTCGTCCTCAAGCCTCTGGAGGAGTGCTCCACTCCTCCACAGGCTAGAGAGCTACTGTCGGGTATCAAAATACCCAGGGTACCCAACAGGGGGTGAAATTCAGTACCTTGCACGTTTGTTAAAGAACCCCATCGTATGGGACCCAAAAAGCACTGACAGCATGTCAACCGCTCAAGGCGCGAACGACAAACTCTATCTCGTCCAAGCCTTGCGGAGAGGCCTCAGGCACGATATGCGTCTCGGGTGACATCTCTCTGCCTCGCCCGAGCCCCCCGGCGTCATCAAAAGCGCCCGACCTCCCACGGTGCGTTTTCGCCTCGCCCGAGGGGCACGTGGAACCCTTAGGCAAGACGGGGAGCCACGGGGCCCCTAACTACGGCACTCGCTCTCCTCGATAGGATGGACGTGATCGTGCACAGTCAACAGGAGCACGGGAACCATGTCCTGACTCGATATGACCCCGGTTATTCTATCACGACGACATCCATACCTCCACAGCGACGGGGTAACGGCAACTGTGCCACCTAACCTCCTCACTACAAAAATTTGGGCGCACACGCCGCCCACCTTCATAGCACAGGGACATACAGGTGAAGACATGGTTATGGCACGTCGCACCAGCGGATGGAGAGGCCAAAAGATCAACGACCTGCACGTCTCCACGCTACAAGGAAACTGCTCCCACCGGATAAGGTTACACTATCACGCTGAGACCACCTTTTTTTTGTTTTTCTCTTTCATTCTCCCCATTTTTCACCCCTTTACTATGAATATAACCCGAGCCCTCCCCTTAGAAACTATAAAAGGGGAGGTAGAGGCCACCTTTAGGGCAATCGAAAAACAACAGCTAGAGCTCATCCCCATCGAAACTACACATCACGCACAACCACTCACAAGAGACTTGAGATTTGTTCCCTCTCTCGAAAGCTTGTAACCCCTACTACGAGCACCCCGGAACAAGGCAACACGAACCGCAGCTAAACCCACTGGACGTAGGATCGTTCATGCCCGAACTAGTATACATCTTCGTGTCCGCTTTGCACACCATCAGGGCCTAAACGCACAGATACAAATTCATTAGTCGCTCTGTTTAGATACTCGGTCCTCTAGACACTGACAAGGTGAAAAATATAATATGTGCTTATTAGAAGGATTGGAAAAAAAGAAATAACTTATATACGCAGACGCCTGCATAAGTTTGTGAAGAAAATTTTGACGAAAATTAGCATAAGGGGGTGTTTAATTGGTAGGGTGAAAAATTTTAGAATGTCATGTCGGATGTTTCATGGGATGTCGGAAGAGGTGTTTGAATACTAATAAAAAAAACTAATTACATAACTCGTCTGGAAACCGCGAGACGAATTTATTAAGCCTAATTAATCCGCCATTAGCATATGTTTACTGTAGCATGTCGTTGTCAAATTATGGATTAATTAGGCTTAAAAAATTCGTCTCGCAAATTTATCACAATATGTGTAATTAGTTTTTTTCATCTACATTTAATACTCCATGTATATGTCTAAACATCCGATGTGATGGGATGAAAAATTTTAAGGAACTAAACACCACATAAGTTTGTGAAGAAAACTTTGACGAAAATTAATCTGTAGCTGCAAAGCGAGTGACAGATGTAAGAAAAACTGCAAACGATCGCTGATGCATTCAGCAGCAAAATCGAGCTTCAACCTTAATGCAAATCAGACGAACCTTGCGCCTGAACTTGAGGTACGCGCACGGCGCGCAGCTACTGCCGGCATAGATATATGATCATGCTATTTATCTTACAGGAGCTCATCCGATCCGATCCGTTGCGGCACATCAATCGTGCGCCGAAACGGCAGCATGCATGGAGATCGGAGGCAGGGGCGAGGACGCTCCCGGGTCCCGACCGGGCAGTTCCATCCCATGCCAGGCTCTCCCATTCCCATCTGCCGCTGCGAAGCCGGAATAAAATCGTCCAGCCAGTACACGTACACCTTTGTATTACTCGCTTCGTTTAAAATTATAGGTCGTTTTAATTTTTTTCATCCATTTTGTTATAGATATATTATTATATCTAGATATATAGCAAAATAGATATACTAAAAGTCAAAGCGACTTATAATTTAGAACGGAGGGACTGAATCTGAAAGCATGCACGTCATTTTCGGCTGCTTGGACTCGCTGGCTAAAAATAGAAGTAACATTGGCCATTTCATATTTGGCACGCATTGTGTTATGATCATGAACGACGTATAGAAATATGAAGTAAACGAAATCAATCACAGCAGAGACACACGATTTACGTGGAAAACCCCTTCAATGCGAAGGGGAAAAACCACGGGCACCAACCGACAACAATCTCTCTATCTCAAGAGTTTGGGGTTACACGCCTGTGGCGGCTTACCAGAGAATCAAGTCTCCACGAAACCCTAGCAAGAGCATATATACCGTACTCCGGCCCAAGCCTCCGGCGACAGGCCTCCGCTTCGCTTCGTCGTAAGCCCGACCAATATACTGAAATGAATTTGGAACAACTCTGCACTGTCAACCGGAAATGACATGGCGGCGCAAATGGCCGTCAGTCCGTTGGTATATTCATTCAAAGCAAAATGGCGACAATGGTTATCAGATTAACAGCACAGTTAACGATCAGCTTCTCTTGTCGCCCTGATGCTGAGATTTATTTTTGGCTACTACCTGCGGACAAGAAAAGACGAAGGGAGGAGATCGGGAGAGCAGGCGTTCGTGGCCAGGCTTGGCCTTTTCAGATATGGATATTATCCGCTCTGGGAGTTCCGCAGCCTCTCAAATTCCGGCGCTCAATTCCATCGATGCATCCACGCTGTTTTCTTCGTCCCGAGGCCCGGCCGGCCCCAGTCACGAGCACCCACATCCGAACTCTGGCGCCTCGGCCTGCCACGTCTCCGCATAATCCCACATCCACGACGGCACGACCCCCCGGCTGTCTCTCTACCTCCTTCTCCAGTCCTCGGTCCTCCCCCGCTCGCCGTCCTCACGACGCGAGGTGGCCACCGCCGCGCCCGCCCGCCCGCCGGAGATCCGGTCCGCAGCCAACGCGTGACGTAGGGGGTCGCAGCCATCAGCCATGGCCACTTCCTCCACGTCGCTCACAACGCTCCACTCCTGCTTTTTCCTCTCTTCCACTCCTTCCTCACCCTACATGGCGGCGCTGCTGCCCCGACGGCGAAGGGCCAGAGCGCGGCGGTACCCTCGCATCCGGGCCATTGACCTCGACCAGAACACGGTACGCTACGGATGCCCACCCAAATCGCGACCATGGCCTGCCCTTGATTCTCGCGGACTTTGATTTCTCGGTGCCTCTAGATCGTGGCCATTTCGGTGGGCGTCGTCAGCATCGCCGTGGGAATAGGTGTCCCTGTGTTCTACGAGACTCAAATCGACAATGCCGTGAGTACTCACCAGTTTTTTTAAGTTTGTTGCGACCTGTAAGCTCTTCACAGGCTATTGCCGTCCAACTAACATTAATTAGGCTGGGAGAATATAGTTGACTGAGGCTGCGTTTAGTTTCTCGTGGAATGCAAAATGCAATATGCCAACTACTTTGGAACGATGAAATGCAAAATGCCAAAAATTTTATGGGTGTGTTTAGTTCCATCCAAAATGCCAAATTTTTCGTGGGGTGGGTAAGAGCTTTTTGGTTTTTTGGCTTTTTTTTTTCTCTTAAGGCCAAAATCTAAAATGGAGAATGGATACCCTTTTACCAAAAATTTTGCATGATGTTTAATTCTATTTTGCAAAATGATAAGCCAAAACCCAAAATTTTTTGGGTGAAATGACGAGCTAAACACACCCTGAAACTGAAAGATCCAAGCTTAATTGAATTTGCCACTGCTCTGTACGAGTATTTATTACTATTTAAGTCACAAAAGGGTTGCAATAATATGATTATCCCCTTTTTTATCCATGCAGGCAAAGAGGGATAATACACAGCCGTGCTTCCCCTGCAGTGGTTCTGGCGCGCGTATGTGATGATTATGCTCTTTAGATTGCCTTAGCTCCTTTATTCCAATTTGCATTTGCATTTCTAACATGTCTGAGTGAAACATTGTTGGGACACTTTAGATTGCGCAGGTTGTGTAATTAAACATTGTTGGGACAACCACGTGGCTGAGTGAAACACACAAAATCTGGTCACGGGATTGCCTTATTAAAATGAAAATATCATGGTTACATCCAGGCTCTCCTTTTAATCAAAGAAAAGATGCATCTTAGTTCTTCCTATGCACTACTCCCTTCGTTCCAAATTATAAGTCGCTTTGACTTTTTTGGTTTATCCATACCAAAAAAAGTCAAAGCGACTTATAATTTGAAACGGAGTGAGTAGTATTTTATTTGGTTGACCTTTTAATGTTTTATTACAAAATACTCCATCCGTCCAAGAAAACATGCAATTATAGGTTACGTGCCAACAAAAGTAGTTTAGATATGACCAAATTTCTAGTGAATACTATTTACATTTATGACTCCAAATTAATTTATTAAGAAAATACATTTCGTAATTAATCTAATGGTATTTATCTAATATCATAAATATTGATATTTTTAACTTATAATTAATTAAACTTGAGGTACTAAACCATGACACTGTGCTAGTATTGCATGTTTTTCTGGACAGAGGAAGTAGTAGGAAGAGAGGACTAGGCCGAAAAGTGATTTGTCATCTGCAGACTGCAGAGTCAGAAAATCGGAACCAAAGTTTTAGGGGATGTTTAGCTCCTCCTCCAAAATTTTTTACCCAGTCACATAGAATGTTTGGACACATGCATGAAGTATTAAATGTAGACGAAAAAATAACTAATTACACAGATTGTGATAAATTTGCGAGATGAATTTTTTAAGCCTAATTAATCCATGATTTGACAATGTTGTGCTACAGTAACATGTGCTAATGACGGATTAATTAGGCTTAATAAATTTGTCTCGTGGTTTCCAGGCAAGTTATGTAATTAGTTTTTTTATTAGTATCCGAACACCCCTTCCGATATCTCATAAAACATTCGATGTGACACCCCAAAATTTTTTACCTCAAGAATTAAACACCCCCTTAATGTTTATTACTGTAACTTTCATCTTTCTCGAATACGCAATCTGTCCCTGTACCTCTACCTTTCATGACCATATCTATACTTAAATATGATGGCGTTAAGGAAGAAAAACATATACTCCCTCCGTATCGGATTTAGAAGTCGTTTAGGACAGCGACACGGTCTCTAAAACACAACTTTGACCTCTTGTTTTTATAAAAAATATTTATAAAAAAGTGATATATGTATATTTTTATGAAAGTATTTTTTAAGACAAATCTATTCATATAATTTTTACATTTGCAAACTCAACAACTTAAAACTTATTGATGATTTATATTCTCAATGTTTAACCCAAACCTTGTCTAAAACGACTTCCAAATCCGATACGGAGGGAGTATCTCTTGTTCACTTACTCTGCACCAATTAAGTTGGTACTCTGGTAGCAAAGCTGTTATTGAGCATCCCGGGAAATGACAAACATTCACCAATTTGAAACTCCAATATCAATGAGAAACTTGAACCAAAAGGACTTAGTTCCCTTTATGAGCGTCAGTGAGTTAGACAACTAGTCATGATGGAAATAGATAATGGACTTGGCAAGTTGGCATATGGTGGTATGTTGCACACAATGCATACTCAATCTGTCGGTTAATATAGTGCACTTTAGGAATTTTAAGATAAATTAAGAGAGAACATAAAAGACGTATGTACCCTCATTTTATTTTCTAATCAAATGCTATCATGAACGTGATTAGTGGTGATTGGTTGATAAATGGAAAGTATTTAATGCAAAAATGAGTTTTGTCCTCTAGAATGTCTTATATTTGAGGACAAATTTTGAATGTTATAATACACTATATTACTGGACAGAGGGAGTACATTATCATCTTGTAACTGTGCATCTTCTCTTTTCCTTTACAAAACAGTATCCAACGGTTCTGAATATTAAATGGAATTTGTTCATTTTCTAGAGGTATGCAGGTTTTGCACTGGAAAGGGCATTGTTACTGTAGTACTTGGTGCAGGCGAGACTGAAGAATCACAGTGCGTCAACTGCGAGGGCATCGGCTCTTTGACATGCACTACATGCCAAGGCACTGGAATCCAACCACGCTATCTTGACCGCAGGTAATATGCTTTTATCTAAAACTTTTGCATGTAAGCGCCCGTGTTCCCTTTTTGCCTTATATATACATTAACAACTTTTGAGCCACACTACCTGTATTAATTGAATTTCCAAAATGGAACTATGCTTCAAATATCTATATTTAGATGAATCTCAATCATACATGAGGCCCTTTGCGTAGAGGCAAATTTGCTTAGCACAGATGGTCCATATTGTTGAAGTGAATGATTTAGGAACCTGTCATGTAGGGGGACTTGTCCCTGTGACACTTCTTCATGAGAAGAGAAGGGTCCTATATGTTTTCCTTCATAAGTTCATTTCGTCAATGTTTTGGCCAAACGACGTTCAAAATAAATGTAGACAAGATAAAAATTTGTCACAAGGAGATATCTAATGGTTATTTGCTTTGGATTGGCAAATCAGGGAGTTCAAGGATGACGATTGATGAAAGCTTTATTGCCATCTTTGGTAGTATGTCAAAGATGTAACATCACGTCTAATTTGAGGACAGCATTGCGGGCTCAGAAGAGATGTACCTGCCAGCCACAGGATCCATCTGATTGTTTTGTGATGTATTATATATGTTCCAGTTTGGTACATAGAGATGGCAGATGCCCTCCAGCAGAGAAGATAATGTCTCAAATAGTCAGATTTAAGTGTTGAACGTTTTGTGGGAGATGTAATATACTGTGTTCTTTTGATTTTGTCATGCAGAATTTGTGGAGTAGTAGTATTCGATCTGTATAGACATTTTCAAGTGAGTTGCACCCAAGGAAAGTCTGCATGAATGCAAAATTTGTTGAAGAATTTGAGCAGGACAGTATTGTGGGTTTTAAGGTTGATAATACCAAGTCCACTTTGCTCTTTGGTCTGCATGCCACCTCCCAGGCAACAGTGCATGAGCCCTTTCTATTGGATAATGCCAAGTCCACCTTGCTCCTTTGATCTGCTTAGTTTTGTGATTTGTGATCCTCACACTCACTAGCTTAATAACCAGGATTCCACAAACAAAGCAGGTTTCCTTATCTTATTCTTCTCATTTTGAAGTTTTTTTTTGGGGTTGAATTTATAAGTCTTGTTCTTTTTCCTACTTGTAGGACTGTGATTTTCTCATGTTGTTACGCACTGCATTCAGTGATGGTACTTGAATTCTCCTCGTTTCCTTTTAAGCATTGGGGATAGGATGAGTAATCGGACTCATCTGTTGAAGCAACCACAATCTTCTGTATTATGGGGAATGGAATAGTAATTTGTCAGAGATGCTCTCACCACCAACGAGTTCAAACATCTCCATGAACAAGAGCAAACGACGCAAAGAAAACGACAGAAATGACACGAAGACTGGAAGCCCACTACAGTGACATCAGGTTCCGACAGCATCACTCATCCGCGTCACTCTTCGCGCAGAAGCTACGCTCGGCGTAGAGCTGGTACGGCGGCGCGTCGCTGGCGAGCCACTGCTCGACGCCGAACCCGGCCTTGGCGCACGTGGCGTGGCGCCCCGTGGCGGTGACCTCCACGGACTTGCAGTACCAGCCGTGGTGCAGGCCGTGGCCGTCGGAGGTGAGGTTCATCCGACACGGCGGCGACGACAGGCAGGGGCCCCGGCCGCTGAAGATGTCCACGTTGCCGCGCTCGTAGTAGTCGTGGCCGGCGCCCATGAGCCCGCCCCACCGGGCCAGGTCCAGGATGGTGAAGCCGGCGCCGTCGGCGGCCCGGAGAGCCAGGCTGATCACGGCGTCCGTCCCGGCCTTCCAGATCGACCCGGTCTCCACGTAGATCGTGTACACGCACCTGTAGTCGTAGCTCCCGGCCGCGTCGTCGTCAGAGCTCTGCAGGGGCACCACTACCTGGTCGTCCGGCGACGGTGGTCTTGATCCGGCGGCCTACGCGCGGAACGGCAGGCAAAAGGGATGCCGATCAGGAAAAGACGGCCTGGCCAAGCATGACATTATCAGGGTAATGCAAGAGAGTGAAACGTACCAAGATCACGAAGGAAAGGAGGACGGCGAAGGAGAGTGCACTGACGGCCATGCTGAACAACTCAAGATCCAAGCCCTTGTTTAGATTAGGAAAAAATTTCAACCTGATGAATAGTACCACTTTCGTCTTATTTGACAAATATTGTCCAATCGTGTACCAACTAGGCTCAAAAGATTCATCTCGTGATTTCTAACTAAACTGTGTAATTAGTTTTTTTTTACCTACATTTAGTACTCCATGCAAGCGGCTAAAAATTGATGTGATGGAGAGAGAGTGAAAAAATTTGGAATTTTGAGATGATCTAAACAAGGGCCAAGAGTTCAAGAGGCTGTAGCTAATGAGCAAATGAAGGTGACGTATATAGTCAGATTGGCAGCAAATGAAGGTGATAAATATTACTGCTAAGTGGCAGGCATGATGTCGGGGAAGTCATCAAGTTTTGGATCGGGCAGAACCGGAACAGGTAACCATCGATCATATGTGGTGCACACGGAGGACAGGGATCTAAAAGTCAGACTAGACAACGGGCACCAGGCCGCCCATGCTTAATCAAGTGCTTGTTGGACAACTTAAATATGCATTAGCCTCTCTGAGCATGTACATGGAGCACAAGTGCACGGGGGTAAATTAAAGAGTCAGCCACGTGATGCTCAGACTAAAGTGGATCGGAGTTAGCTCTATGCCCTCTGCAGTTTCCAGTTCTATGCTCAGACCGTTGCGGCTGACTAATACTTCATATGGATTCAAGACAACTATAGTAACACTACAAAGGATATTGCATCGAAATGGAGCAAATAGCAAAAATGTAAGGATCTATTTGGAATGTAGGAATTCACAGGACTTGCGCACGAATTTCACATGAATCAGTTCGAAAAATGCAGGAACAATTCTCGTATCAAGCTGAAGTTATGCTTTAGAAGTACTCAGGCTGTGTTTAGTTCGCGAAAAAAAATTTGGGTGTCACATCGGATGTTTTATGGGATGTCGGAAGAGGTTTTCGGATACTAATAAAAAACTAATTATATAACTCGCCTAGAAACTGCGAGATGAATTTATTAAGCCTATTTAATCGTTCATTAGCACATGTGGGTATTGTAGCACTTAAGGCTAATTCTGGGCTAATTAGGTTTAAAAGATTCATCTCGCGATCCAACCAAGCTATGCAATTAGTTTTTTCCTTTACATTTAGTACTTCGTACATGTGTCAAAATATTTGATGTGATGGATGAACCTAAAATTTTTTTAAACTAAACCAGGCCTCGTACCACACCACGCTGAATTAGGAAGAATGGTTAATCTGACGGTGGAAAACGATTAGTCAAGCGGTTTCAGTGGTGAAAACAAGTCAAACTAGAGCATTCGTGGACGTTTTTTTTTTCATCTTTCCGAAAAGGGCGAAAAAAACCAATACCGCTATACAAGGGGCGCAGTAAGGAGCACGACAATTCGCTAATTCAACCCTCCAAAGAAAACTGAAATAGCGAGGAAGGGACGGGCTCGGCCTCTCCGCCCGATTCCGCCTCCTCCGACTCCGAGATCCCGTCAGCCATGGACGGGCTCCTGTCGAAGCTCCGCAGCCTGGACGCGTATCCCAAGGTGAACGAGGACTTCTACAGCCGCACCCTCTCCGGCGGCATCATCACGCTCGCCTCCTCCGTTGTCATGCTCCTCCTCTTCGTCTCCGAGCTCCGTACGCGTCTCGCTTTTTCCTTGTTCTCTCCCCCTGCGCCTCGATCTAGGTCCTTGAACCCGTTTCTGAGATCGGCTGGTTAGGTTTTGACCGCGTGGATGCTGCTAGATGGATGCTGGTATACCGACCTCTGTCGCATTACGATTCCGGCGTTCTCCCCAGGATGCGTCGAGATCTGGTGTTGTGATTGCGGGATTGGCGGAGCGGATGGGATGGAATTGATCACGCTTGATTGGATTGGCGAGAGTGGAATTTAGTGCCTATTTCGGCCGTACAAGATGTTATTTTATTGTGCTTTGTATTACCAGGATTCAACTCGTTTCACGAGTAGCTACGGAGCTCGGGAGATTCTGCTGTTAACTTTCGTTCTCTTTTGGTTAGTGAATAAGGCATTGACCTGTCATGTTATATAAGCTTGTAGAGAATATCAACTAGAAATCGCAATTTTGCATACGTAATTATTGGTTCCGTGCAAAATTTGAGATAAAAGGCTGTTTCTCTTTGTGCTTGGTTGCTTTGTTGCCGAATGTAAGGGCCATTTTCATCAGAAATTCAGAAGCAGATTTACTCACTGTGGCGTGAAAAATGAGATTTAAGTTTACCTAGTACCCACATGTTTTGCTGAAGTAAATGAGGAGCTCTTTTGCTCTCATTGTTTTAGATACCAGGTTTTTAGTGTGTAGATATTTGAAACTTTGGGTTTGCTTTCTTTACTGGATGAATAGCCTACCAACAAGAAGGTTAACCAAAGAAATCATTCTACCTATCAACTACTTTATATTCTTTTGCTATTCATGATTTGTCCTTATTTAGCAGTTAATGCCTCTCTATGCAGGATTATATCTCCATGCAGTTACTGAGACAACGCTAAGGGTTGATACTTCAAGGGGAGAAACACTTCGCATAAATGTAATGTACAGCTTTTATATTCTTGCACCATTTCATTGTCACCCTTTACCAACTGTTCGCAAACACTCATTTCTTTTTAAGCTCTTTTTGCCTGCTAGTTGTTCCTTCATTCTTGTATATTTTCTAACACTGGACCTTGGCTTACCAGAACTTATTTCGTACATGATAACTTTGGCATTCTAATCTATATACTAATTTATGTTCAGACACTTGTTGACATCTACCTTCTCTGATGCTTAAAATGCAGTTTGATGTCACCTTTCCAGCCCTTCAATGTTCTATAATTAGCCTGGATGCAATGGACATCAGTGGACAGGAGCACCTAGATGTGGTATGCATTTGTGTATTCAGCTTTTTAGCTGTTACGAGTTATGTTCATTAACTGATGGTTGCAGACTTGTGGTAACTAACTTGTTCCAGTTTAATGCTCTTATTATGTAGAAACATGATATATTCAAGCAGCGAATTGATGCCCATGGCAATGTTATTGCGACTAGGCAAGATGCAGTTGGTGGGATGAAGGTGAGATCACCTCTTGTGGTGTTAAAAGTCACACCTATAGCATGTAGAATGTATAACAACAGTGCCTAAGTCAAGTTCTTTGAAACAATCAAAATATGGAGTATTATGACATTTCCTTTTGTACAGTCCTAATTTTCTTAGCGTGTGATTTGTTCTGCACATAATATCTGACTTATTTTCTTAGCATGTGTTTTGTATTGCTCAAATCCATACATGTTTTGCTTTTTTACCTAAAGATGCACATTTCCTTGCCTTTTCAACAGATGGAAGCACCTCTACAACATCATGGTGGAAGGCTTGAACACAATGAAACCTATTGTGGCTCTTGTTATGGTGCACAAGAAGTATGCTTCTATCTCTTGTGAGATAATATCTGTCCCTGGCCCACAAAATACGCAATTGTATTGCTACCTTTTGTGTTGCATAGACTACTTTAGACTTCACGAATCGTGTTTTTTTTTAAATTCACCTCCTTTGTCTATTGATCAATCACCACTGATCCATCAAACCACGTAGTGCAAGTGCTGTTACAAAGTTCGAGAGGGGGTCTAGCCAAACATGCTCACCCGGGTCCCTGTACAGATACTGGTGTGCCATCTCATGAGCACACCAATTACAATGACGGGGTACAAACACCACATCAGAAAATATGAAATTGAGACTCATAAAAATTCTAGTGTCCATAAACCAGACACCAGCAGGGGCTTGATCCTCATCATACCATTAACTGATGCTGCCTCCAGAGCCATCCTCCAAGCCACCATCTCTGCACACTGGGCATCATGTACAACATCTATTGATCCAGCGCCAGCCATGACCCCGCTGAGCCTTTATGATCACGAGCAATAAAACCCCAACTGCCCTTCTTCTGATTGGCAAGAAAAGGACCATCAATATTTATTTTGATTATCTCTGGCATCCTTGGAGACCATCTGCTGACTCTGCCATTTTCCTAGTGACATTTGCCTCCTTATTAATGATATCCCCATTCCCCAGCCATGCTATGTACCTTATAAAAAACTTGGTCAGCTGAAAGCATAGTATCACCCGCATTCACTTTGATCCCCAGCTGAATTGTGATTTTATTAGTCTACTGTTCGCTTTTGGCCAGGTCTCAGTAAGGTTGTCTTTCTTTAAATTAACATTTTCATTAGTTCTAGCTCTTGTGAAAGATGACATCATAAGTTCATAATACATGCTTGTCAGCTCATGTCAATAGCTGGGCCATGTTAAACTCTTTTCAGTGAAGTTTTCAATAACACCCCTAATTTGAGTCCTGTATACACCTATGAACTACAGAGCAAAAATCAGGCCTTACGGGGCTATCGAATATATCTGTGTGAGTCAGGCCATTTTTAGTTTCTTTAGCATATATCTTTCTGTTAACACATCTTCATTTTTTTCTTACTGTGCAAGAAATTACATGATTGCTTTAGAACCTGTTGTCCTTGTATAATACTCCTACAGATATATAGTTTTTATCTGCTGTTTTGTTATGAATTTTTGAGCTAACATCTTTCCTTATTCGATGTAGTCTGATGGTCAATGTTGTAACTCATGTGAAGATGTTCGCGAAGCCTATAGGAAAAAAGGTTGGGGTGTATCAAATCCAGATTTGCTTGACCAGGTAGAACCATCTGATGTATTTATCAAAAAAGAACATCTGTTGTAACTACCAAAAAGAAAATATTACTTTATGTAGTCAATGTCCCCTTTACCTTCAAGACAATTATCATGTCTGATGTGTGGTGTTATGTAGTGCAAAAGGGAGGGCTTTCTTCAAAGTATAAAGGATGAAGAAGGCGAAGGATGCAATATTTATGGCTTCATTGAAGTTAATAAGGTTGCTGGGAATTTCCATTTTGCTCCAGGGAAAAGTTTCCAGCAGTCAAATGTGCATGTCCATGACTTGCTTCCGTTCCAGAAGGACAGCTTCAATGTAATCATACTTGAGCAAATCTGAAAATGATTTTTATAGCTGTGCATACTGACAGGAAGATTTGTCATTTTCTCACTAGCATTATTGCATTAACATTAACCATTTTATTCTTTACAATGCCAGGTCAGCCATAAGATAAACAGACTAAGTTTTGGAGAATACTTTCCTGGTGTTGTTAATCCACTTGACGGGTAGTTTCCTGTTCCTATAATGTTATTTTTATTTCAATATATTTGTTTTCTGGGTTTGTTACTAGTGAGAATCTAAGATTCTTTACTTGTTAAACATGCAGGGCAAATTGGATGCAGCATTCATCATATGGAATGTATCAATACTTCATCAAGGTTTGTCCTATCCTTTGAGACCTAATTAAAAGAAGTATCAAACGATATGTTGTCTTTCTAGTTAAATTGCTCCGGTTTTTTTTTCCTTGTTTTCTATATATTCTTATACTTACTGTTACACCACCACCAACAACAACAACAACCAAGCCTGTCAGTCCCAAGCAAGTTGGGGTAGGCTAGAGTTGAAACCCAACAAGCACCCTTAGTCACGGTTCAGGCACGTCGATAGCTGTTTTCCAAGCACTCCTATTCAGACACAGATCTCTAGGTATATATCATTCTCTCAAATCTCTTTTTATTGCCTCCCCCCATGTCAACTTCGGTCTTCCTCTGCCTCTCCTCACATTATTATCTTGACTTAGAACTCCACAATGCACTGGTGCCTCTGAAGGTTTCCTTTGGACATGGCCAAACCACCTCAACCGATGTTGGACAAGCTTTTCTTTGATAGGTGCTACCCCTAGACGATCACAAATATCATCATTCCGCACTCGGTCCATTCTTGTGTGACCACAAATCCAGCGCAACATACGCATTTCTGCAACACTCAGTTGTTGAACATGTCGTTTCTTTGTAGGCCAACATTCTGCTCCATACAGCATAGCGGGTCTAATCGCCGTTTTATAAAACTTGCCTTTTAGTTTTTGTGGTACCCTCTTGTCACAGAGAATGCCAGAAGCTTGGCACCACTTCATCCACCCAACTTTGATTCTATGGCTGACGTCCGCATCAATACAAATGACTTAAATTCAAAATACCTGAAACTATTCTTTTCTCTGGTCTTTCAGGTTGTTCCTACAGTCTACACTGACATAAATGAACACATTATTCTATCTAATCAGGTAATTTCTTTCTTTCTTTTTTTCTTTTTGTGGGCAAACAGCCAAACACCATGCTGCTGATGCACATATCGGTATCAATTGTGATTTTAAGCATTCTCTAAGATGCTGTAATTCGTTGCCACAGTTCTCTGTAACGGAACATTTTAGAAGTGGTGAGAGTGGTCGGATGCAGGCTCTTCCTGGCGTGTTCTTCTTTTATGACCTTTCTCCAATCAAGGTACCATCTCGATGTACTTTACATTTGATACTGTATTGAAGATAGATAATGTAAGGGTAACCTACTTTACTCATTTGCTTTTGTTTTTTTATGTGAGATTTGCTTATTCTCCTTCAGTAATGGTAAAATTTGGATTTGCTGGAAATCATTGTATTTGTAGTTGCTTGACATGCGTTTTGCAGTACACGAGTGTAATTTTTCATCAATGGCTTTTACAGGTCACATTCACGGAACAACATGTGTCATTTTTACACTTTTTAACTAATGTTTGCGCTATTGTTGGAGGTAATGTTTCCATCTGTCCATTTTTGTTTATGCTAACTATTCTCTCTGTCATGCACCTTTTCTGTTTACAATAAGTATATTTGTTGAACACACTTGTAATTCAGTTGAACATTTGACCTGTTGAACATGGGTGTTTGCCCCCTTTGCCAGCTTGACCATGAACAACGTAAAAGCTGTGTTTCTGTGTAAAATATAGCCAATGGTAGAGGTAAAGCTGGTAGACCATCAGTGAGAGCTGAAGTTAACTGCAACTGTGGTTGCTGATTGTTCTCTCTCTGGTGGTTGACTGATTTAGACTATTCCTGGTTTAGTTATGTCTTCAAGGTATCTAAAGTAGGAATTTCGAGCATTAAACCAAGTCTTATCGTTGGAGCAGTTGCACCTATTACCTGAGAATTATTTTTCTTGATGTGCAGGTGTGTTCACCGTCTCTGGAATCATAGATTCATTTGTATACCACAGTCAAAGAGCAATCAAGAAGAAGATGGAAATCGGCAAATTCAACTGATGTTGCTTTCCGATTGCTGCAATTGAGTAGCTCCTGTTGCATCTCCAGGTTCCAGAAATAGGTGAATCAATGCACTGTGGCTTTTGCTCTGGAACTCTTGGCACACTTGCCTAGTTTACAAACAATTGCTCATCAGATAACTCTTGGTAAGCTTGCCAACTTGCTTCCGGCAAAGATACCAGCGAGCAAGATGGTCATCGTGTACACTGGATATGTTATTTCACACAAGCAAATGGAACAATTCAGAAGCGCTCCATTTTTGTACGCTCAAGTCTAACAAGAAAACATTTTACTTCCGTGAGCTGCAGGTGTTCGTGTACTGTTGTAAATTTGTGGTAGGGGGAGGCCTATCTGTAGTTTTTTTTTCTGTTTTAGAATTATGTGTCTGTACCAGTTTTTTTTTTCTGAGACATTTATAGCTTCGACAGGCAAAGATTAAAAAATATATAAGAAAAAACATTTTTTCAAAGAAGCAAGCTTATAATTGTAATCCCAGGATTTTCTTTCTGAACTCGTACCGAGTTAAGCTAAGACTAGAGGCAACCAGGTCCACGAGCATTGTGCTCCCTCCAATTCAAAATATCAGGTGTGATTTGACCTGGTATGCTTTGATCTATAATTTTCTCTTATAATATAATATAATGTTTCTAGCAACAAGTCATAAATATAAGAGAGTTCTTTCAAATACGGATCCAAGATATGACTTCTGCACAAAATGGTTTACATAGGCTGATTCATAGCTGACGATTATGAACTCTGAATCCAAAAATGCTTGTGCTCCTTATAAAAGAAATGATGCTCCTTATAAAAACAAATGGAGGTTTATATTTGTTATAGAGCCCCGTTTGGCAGCTCTCATCAGTTCTATAAAAATGTTCCTGAATTCTCGTGAAACTAGGCTTTTTTCAGTTTTTTGGATTTGAAGAAACTGAAATATATATATTTTTGGTTCTGATTCTGAATCCCAAAACCGTTTGGTAAGGATTCTCCCATTCACGGAACAACATGTGTTGTTTGGAGAATTTCTACAAAATGCTTGAATGCACCATAGTCAAGCTGATTTGGTAGGTAATGGCATGGATGGCATTAGGATACCATAAAAGTATGCCCATCAGCTCTTTGTATCAGTGTCGATTTTTTTTTAAAAAAAGGCTCTAATCCTCAGTTCTAGTCTTCTAGAACAAGAGTTAAAGTACGGGTGAATTGCAGATCAGCTTGTGTTAGAAAAGCACCTTTTGAATTTTCATCTCGTCCACTTGTCCCTTCGTAAACTTTAATCGCAATCGTTGGCATGGACGGTAGTGTAGGCGAATATGTGCCATGGTCCCTCTGTCTCAAGTGATTCACCATTAGTCTTGTGCCTTGTGACTTTATGAGGTTGGTAGACTCAAAGAGTAATCACAGTTTTGCTTGATAATCCATTGCCATTTTGTGCTTGGTCCCTTCCATTATAGCTCAAGCTCCACCACTTATAGTGGTATATGTTGGACCCTTTGAGAAAATAACCCTTATCTAAGGTTTTGTAAATATTTATTACTGGAAATGCTCCTACACGCATCCGCCTTGTTTCCTTCGTGTCAGACGCTTTTTAATTGGATCATAATCTATACAGCCTGCCAACGGCCCAATAGTCTTCATCTTTCTCTCCCACGCCGCTGCTCGTCTCCCTCACGCGGTTTCTCGCCTCCCTGACAACGATGCGGCTGCTTGTCTCCCCGATGCCACTGACCGTCTTACTCCCTCACTGCTTGCTTTCCTCCCTCACGGCCCTGCCCACCCGCGTCTGTCCTTGTTCTTCCCTCGCTGCTGCACCCACTCGCCTTCCTACCTTGCCTCCATAGCGGTAAAGTGGATCTAAGTGGACACCTCTATAGTGAGGTGTTTCTCGGCTATGAAATCTTCTATGGTCGGGTGTCTCGACGACGAACTACATGCTGGAGGTGTGGCCTCGCTGGTGACAAGCTCCTCAATGGTGGCCGAGCTCCTTCACAGGAAAGCACAACCGGATCTGCACTCTACAATGGGTTATGTTGTAGTATGTGATATGTTACAACAGTCAATTTTAGATATTACATGTTTTATGGCACTTAACATAAAATTGAATTTTGCGGTGTTGCAACAGTCGATTTGAGATGTGGCAATATGTAGTCGATTTAAGATGTTGCAACATGTTTTTTTATGTTGCAACTGTCGATTCAAGATGTTGCAACAGTCAATTTGAGATGTTGTAACATGCTTTTTTAATGTTGCAATAGTCAATTTAAGATATTGCAACATGTTTTTTTGCATGTTGCACTGTCGATTTAAAATGTTGCAACATGTTTTTTTATGTTACATGAGGTTTTAGTATGTGCAAACCTTTGTTCTTAAATGTTGCAAGCAATGATTAACATGTGATTCATTTGTCTCTCTTTCCATCTCTCTTCCTCACGTACGGCAAGATGTGGTGTCTGTAAGTGCTATAGGAAGTGCAACCATCATTACCGTGGTTTACTATTGCATCACAGGAGAAAAGGAGGGAGCCGAAAGGGGATTAGCGATGGGGTGGGACGGGTAGAGTGAAAGCCTTTGGATCCGAAAGAGAAAGAGCGTCAGGTGGGACGGGTAGAGTGGAAGCGTCCGGATCAATCGTTTATATCCGGACGTCCGGGCGATAGTATTTCCCATATTATTATGGCTGCAGTTTTTCCAAAATTTAAGCACACTCATACGATCAGCGCTGATCCAAATGAATCTGAATAATATGGCTCATCATCTTTGTTGATCGATTTCTTTTTTTGAAAAATTGTTGATCGATTTCCGATGGCCTAAAGTTCTCCAGAACAGCTACGAATACGCCTTCCGATCACCTCAGACGTCTCATTTTGGTTACGCTTTCCTTCGACTTCCGCACCAAACAACCAAGAACCAACAAACTGACTATCCCCACCGCTCCCGTCCGGCCGTCCCTAGTCCCCACGCGGCCACGCCCCCTCCCAACCGCCGCCGCCGCCGCAGCAGCAGCCATGCACGGCCGCCGGCACCTCGCGGCGTCCCTAACCTGGGCCCTGACCCAGGCGCCCTCCCGCTCCATCTCCTCCACCCCGTCTCTCCTCCAAACCCTCGACCCCTCAGTGCCGTCGCCTCCTCCCACCGCGGGAGCAGGGCGGCTCGCGGAGCTGCGGCGGCGGCTGCAGGCGGACGCGCCGTCGCTGGGTGACTTCACGTACTCGGTGGAGGTGGGGACGCGGCAGCGCCCGCTGCCCAAGCCCAAGTGGATGAAGGAGACCGTGCCCGGCGGCGCCAAGTACGCGGCCATCAAGGCCAAGCTGCGGGAGCTGAAGCTGCACACCGTCTGCGAGGAGGCCCGGTGCCCCAACCTGGGCGAGTGCTGGTCCGGCGGCGAGACCGGCACCGCCACCGCCACAATTATGATCCTTGGGGACACCTGCACGCGCGGCTGCAGGTAGGAGATTCGTCGTGCTCATTTTTCTGCTTTGTTTGTGGTACCGTGGACGGATGCTTAGATGTTGAGGCTGTATGATCTGAGACCTTATTGCGTCGTGTTCGGATTCAATATATTAGAAATTAGAATGTGCTCTTCACTTGCTTCTGTATGATATACATTTAGACTAACATTTAGACTTGATTCATGAACTGTTTGAATTCGAGATGTTCAGATGTAACTTTGCATCCTCATATGTTCAGATGTTTCTTCTGGATTTTTAAGGCACTTTTGTACTGCTCTAGCTGTTGCGTCGCAAGAATGTTCTCGATATCTAAATTTACAAATTCATAGACGCCACTGTGTAGTTCTATCTAGCGATGGGGCAATAAGAATGGATGCTTTTTCTGTATGAAGCAATTCTATATAAAATATGCTTGTTCTATTGTGTGTGATGTCCATTTTCGGGGTACGTGCAGGTTTGTTGTTTAAGCCGCATAGTTTTAGCCTCTTCATCAATTGTTTTGTTTTGTGTAAGCCTGCATGGCAAGGATGTTTGTTGTTTGTGATGTGAAATTCACCTTTTGAAGAAATGAACTTAAGGCCCGTAGTTGCTTATGAATTTGAGAATTTACTAATTTGCAGATTCTGTAACGTCAAGACATCTCGAACGCCCCCTCCACCGGATCCTGATGAGCCTTCCAATGTTGCTCAAGCTATTGCCTCATGGGGCCTTGAATATATAGTTATCACGAGTGTTGACCGGGACGATTTACCTGATCAGGGCAGTGGTCACTTTGCTGAAACAGTACAAAAGTTAAAGGCTTTGAAGCCAGAAATGCTTATTGAAGCACTTGGTAAGAGACATGTTCCTCACCATATGCTTGGTTACTTGCATGTTGGCATGGAGTCGACCATCAGCCCTGTCAAATTACTGCATTAACCATTCCATATTCTGTACCCTTACTACTAATTTTGCAGTACCTGATTTCCGTGGAGATTCAAGCTGTGTAGAGAAGGTTGCAACTTCTGGATTGCATGTTTTTGCGCACAATATTGAAACAGTGGAAGAGCTTCAAAGAAATGTCCGAGACTACCGTGCAAATTTCAAGCAATCTATAGATGTTCTGAAAATGGCAAAAGAGTACGCGCCTCCTGGTACCCTTACAAAGACATCAATAATGCTGGGTTGCGGGGAGACTCCAGATCAGGTTATTAGCACCATGGAAAAAGTGCGGGCTGCCGGTGTTGATGTTATAACATTTGGCCAGTACATGAGGCCATCAAAACGCCACATGCCTGTTTCTGAGTATGTTACGCCTGAAGCTTTCGAGAAGTACCGGGCCCTTGGTGTTGAAATGGTACGCCTATCATTCTCGCACGTGTCTTTACCTTTTCACATTGTATGAGGCATTTAGACTTTTAGAGCCAGCCACATTCCTTTGCTACATCCTATACATGCAAACTATTATCAACCATAATACTAAATTTCACAATGTATTACAAAATAAATACGATCCTCGACCCTGATGCCTCTTTGCTGATTATGACGTATCATTGTTTGGCAATTTGGAATGCTTCAAAAAGGAGAATTGTCAATAGAATGTTCATTCCTTCTGTGATTCTACCTTAGTAATCCAAACTTAGTTGTGCTAGCGAAATGAGGCTCTAGAAACTTGCATTTTCACCTATGCTGCAGCAATGATTCATTAGCAGACTTGATTACTGTCATTGTTCTTATTAGTTCCCAGAATCTCTCATGGTTAATGAGCTTCAAGCACACTGTCGTTTTCAGCATTGCTCATATTTAGCTGGGGTGCTGACAAAATTGCCTTGTCTTCGTTGTAAATGGCAGGGGTTCCGCTATGTTGCATCTGGGCCAATGGTTCGATCTTCCTACAAGGCAGGTGAATTCTACATCAAAGCTATGATTGAAGCCGATCGAGCAAAGTCAACCACTGCAGCAGACTCAAGTGCATAATTGACAGTACCTCCATCCCTTGACTTTGCTGTACTGCAAATAAGCTCCTCACTGCTTTGTAGTCAGAGAGACATGTCGATTTATGTCATGATTCCAACCACACATTCATTTTTTTTTGTTATAGAATAACTCCGGCTTCTTTGTGCCTTTCCCATTCAGCCTTGCTTCGTCATCCCTCTCAACTTCAGAAATCAAAATTATTTGTTGTAAACAGTATATTTAGGCGATCGCCTCCTTTTTTGTTTTACCCGCACAGTCAGAATGTGAATACATGGCTTGTACTTCTTGTGCCACTGGTAGACCCGACCTCCTGCGAATCATAACAGAGACGGAGCTTGCAGGTATGCAGTGCGGAAATCTTGAAACACTCTCTGCTGCTGTGGCTGGGAGCCAACTTGACCTCTTTTTGCGTGGTCAACGACTCAATATGGCAAAAGCAAGACGCTGCCACTGGCTCGTACATGAATGATTGATTGATTGGGAGTACTATGGTTGATCATTCATCAGATGTCCCCATCAGTGGAGAAAGGAGCTGACCAGCGTTCCAATAATGCTAGGAGCATGTAGAGAAAACGCGGTGTTGCTCCTAATTGAACTTGTCGACACATCCCATTCAAGGTGTGTGTAGTGTAGGCACCCCGCACCATTTTCTCCAGCCACTGATGCAGGCAGATTTGGGTGAACCGAGCACTAGGAAGAACGCTCGCCCTCATCGCTATTGGAGTTCTGTGAGCACGAATCACCGATAAAACACGTTTAACAATACCTCCAGAGTCCAGAGTAGGGAAAAGCGGGGTAGGCTGCATCATCCAATTATTAACCGGCGCGCGGGCTAGTAAACTAGGCACGCGTGAGCATCGATCCGAGGTGTAATACAACTAGCACCCGCTCGTCGTCCTCATCTGGCTATCCGAATCCCATGCAGACGTGCGTGCGCAACGGGCATGCTTTGCTTTCCCAATTTCCCCGTGCGTCGATGGCCGCCTCCCTTCGCCTTGGGCAAATCAAAAGTTCTCGCCATGCTCAAGTGGAAGGAGGGGAAAAGCGTTCGCTCCGGCTGCTGCCCTGGTTCGAGAACCCACATAATTAACCCACTAATTAACCATATCGGCCTCGCCATTTGACGCGGCGCACATCCTTATCTAGTTAGTATCTAGTTATCGATCTGCCCATCATCGGCTCGGCTGATCGGATCGGTGCCGGTCACTAATCACTCTCGTGCCTCCTCTATGGCCAAACCACCCTTGACACGCCCAAGGGTTCACGCGGCCGGGGATCAATCAAGGCCAACCTCCACTAGAAAGTTGATGACTCGGCCGGCTGCCCGGTTCCATCGATCGGTCCGTCCCTCGGGAAAGCAAGGGCCGTTTCCACGAACACAAGAGCACTGGCGTCCGCGCGGTCCGCCTATATATCGGAGCCTGCACATGCAACGCTCTCTACACATGTGCTCGGCCCAGCGCGCCAACACGAACCACCGCAGCTGAGTCAACCAGCTAGCTAGGACGACTAGTAGTGCTGCTGCGTTCCTGCAGTTAACTTGCTGCACGAAGAACCGCGAGGCGCGATCGAGTGCGCGCGTGCGCTGATGGCAAGACTAAGGGTGCAGCCGCCGCCGAGCCTCGAGCTCGGCGTCAGGGTCGTCAGGGTGGATGGCCTAGAGCAGGAGCAGCTGGAGGAGCGCGGCGGCGGCAGCCTCTTCCTGAGGTACTACGTGCCGGCCGGGGACGGGCGGCGGCGGCTGCGCGTGGACACGCGGGAGGTCCCGTGCGGCGCCGGGGACCTGCGCTGGGGCGAGCTCGCGCGCTTCGAGCGCTGGGGTGGTGGACAGCCCGCTGCTGCTTCGGCCGCGGCCGGGGGAATCGCGTTCGAGCTGCGGTGGAGACCGCGGCCGTCGTCCGGGCTGGCGGCGGCGCTACTGGGCGCCGGCGGAGCGCGGGTGAGGCCGTCGTCGCGGGTGCTGGCGCGGGCCGAGCTCCCGTGGGCCGACGTGTCGGCGTCGTCGTCGCAGCCGGCGGAGAGGTGGCTGGCGCTCTCGCAGGTGGGCCGCGAGCTGCGCGGGTGCAAGGCGCCTAAGCTGCTGGTCGAGGTCAAGGCTGCTGTCCACGGCGCCGCCGTTGCTGCCACGGAGAGGACACCCGGCGGTGGCATGACCCAGTGCTGCCGTGCTGCCGAGCGCTGCGGCCAGTGCGGGTGGGTTGGGAGCGAGGAGGATATGTTCCTCGCAGCAACGTTCAGTCAGCAGCACTGCTAGGCCATCTCAATTGTCAGTTCTCACAGCAAAATTAACAACTGCTTCAGACGCTCCCATGTCAGGATAAATATTGCCCTCGTTTAGTTCTCAACTTCTCTCCTAAATTTCACTATACAAAAAGAAGATTCCTCGTCATATCGAAATGTCGGCACATGTATGAAGTACTAAATGTAGATAAAATTAAAAACTAATTACACAGTTTTATTGTACTTTACGAGACGAACATTTTGAGTCTAATTAGTCAAAATTTGAACAATTTTTACCAAATACAAACGAATTACATTTAATGCGCACTGTAGCGAATTCGAGTTCCCAATTCGGGAACTGAACAAGGCCATTCATAGAAAACTATTAAGTGTATAGCCCCTGCTCCAAATTTTGAGAATTGAGATAATTGATTGAATGATTTGCGTCAATTTTCTGTGAAATAAACAGAATGGTCAATTTTCTGTCAGTTTGCACAATTTAGTTGGGAGTTGCGATGTCCTTAATTATGAATCATTTATCTTATCGGCTGAGGCCCTATTCGCTTGTATAATCCGTACTTTTCAGCTTGTTTTTTCAGCTAGAACAGTGTTTTGCTCTCGTAACAAATCAGTAAATAGTACTTTCTGCCATGGCTTTTCAGCGAAGCGAACGGGCTCTAAGTAGGTGTAAAAATCGTGCAACAAGTGAATTGCTCTAATTTATGAAAAAAAAAGTCAGTTTTCAATTAGAAGGGAACTGCGATAAGCTTAATTATTGACTTGGCTTGTATTAATCATATTATACTCCAGTCTTTTGCGTTCTGCTTCGTGATATTGAGTCATTGCCTCGATGAGAATCATTTTGAATGGTAGGCGGGAGGGAATTGAACAACATTGCTGAAGATTCGTACCATAGGCCTCATTGGACTTCGGAATGCAATTCCTCGGCTTCTCGTGGCAGAGCTATATACTGAACACAATCTTTTGACAGTTATGGCCCATGGGCTGGGGATCTAAGCTCACGTGATCAGGGAAGATCCTTGGTATGAATAAGCTTTAGCAAATGGAGTAGCAGACCGCTACTGCTATGGACTCTTATTCATTTGTAATTCAAGCCATTCTAAAAGTTACAACAAACTCCTGGGCAATTATGAACTGAAGATTATAGGGAAGAACTTAACATTACATATATGGACCCATAGATTTAGGTAGTGTCATGGTTACATGAGTGGGTGGCTACAAAATGATAGAAACTGTTGCCCCATGCTCCTTGGCTACAAAAATGATAGAAGGATAGGGCTACAAAATGAGTAATGGTTACATTAGTGGGTGGCTTTCCACCACTGAATAATTAACTTCCTAAGACACTGTAGAGTGCAATCTGCTTACATCCTAGTCCTAGCTACAAAAAAATTGTGGTGCAGTCTCCTAGCACAGCCTCTCCTCGCTACAAGCTACAACCCCCGAGCATATTTCCGAACAGCTTCTTGACCAGAGACTAGAAAATTGCTTCATGCACCTTGGCTCCGAATGATTCCTGAGTTAGTTCTTGACCAGAAAGTACTCTTCTTCTACTTACAGATCAACGAGCAGCCACCGCACAGCGTTCCAGTGGCCATATTGCCGAAGTCCGGCGCCGCACAGTTGGTCTGCACATTAGCCAGTAATGACCTGCAAAAGTCATCGAGGTCTCCTGCCACCCAGCTGCTCTGGACCCCTGTTGCCATGGCGCCGTTGTTGGGCACCACCCAACTGCTTTGGACCCCTGTTGCCATGGCGTCGGTGTTGGGCACCACACAGCTGCTCTGGCCCCCTGTTGCCATGGCGCCGTTGTTGGGCACCACACAGTTGCTCTAGACCCCTATGGACTGCTGTGTTATTGCTCTGCACATCAACCCCTATCGAGCTCCAGAGGAAATAAAAAACGACGGAGAAACTGATACGGACTCACGCGCTTCATGTCTAACCGACAAAGAAAAAAAGAAATAAATAGAAATGAGAAAAAATAAATAAAAAATGTATTTTAGAGATTTCATCATTTTTATTGAGAAGCTATTTACCAAATATTTTCTAAAATGGCTTCAACAACACCAGTAGAGCTGTTGGAGTGCAAGCCTCTCTTCCCCACTGCCCTGGTGGTGTGTCATGCCACATCAGTAAAAATGACATAACGTAGGGATGGCAACGAGGATTTGAGTCGGGTGGAGTCTCCGTAGACCTAGACCTGAAACCCAAATTTAGAATTTGAAACCGTACCAAACATTGATTCAGGTGAAAATCCACTACCCAAAAAAAACTTGGTGGATCCCCAAAACCCAAAGCTCACCACCATATGACAATACAACAAAAGGCTAATTAAGTTATGTAGTTAGGTGATGAACCTATAATTACATGATATGAAGTTGATGAATTAGATATGTTTGGTATTATTTGTGACAATGAACCGGTTATATTTGATGAACTATTTATGTTTAGCTCACGCCAGATTCATAAATAATTATATATGTTGATTCATAATTATAAGTTAATATCTAGTTACTATATGAAATTTCACTATATTTCTTTACGATGAATTCAAGACAATGACCAAATGATGAGTAGAGCACATGAAATTGGTGGGAACGGCTAGTACGACATGCTTTCATATTCAAATAAATATGTACACCAATACATGTGTTTGTACAATATGTTCATAATAATGATAACCTATCAATGATGACCTAGGTAAATTAACAATTATAGATGAAACAGTGAATTGTATCTCCATTTATTTTCTCTGGGTACCGGATTCATCCTATCCCATCCTACGCTATCCCACCAACCTAGGGCTACAAACGGGTTTTTTCAGAAATCTACAAATATACTTATACCCTGTTTGGAAGGTCTCCCAACGGCTCTGGCTCCTCCAACTCTTGCAATGTTCATCAAAACCTTTTTTCTCTCTCTCTTCTCCAAATGAATTAGGAGTCAGGAGAAGCTAGTATTTTTGGGTCCTCCTCCTCCAGCACGGGGCAGAAGGCGGGAGGAGCTTGGCCAAATATGCCCTTAATTTTATGGATTACCCGCATAACTCGCAAAATTAAACCTATTTACCGGTTCACGAACAAATCCAACACCAACCTGAGAGCATCTACAAGAGTATTTCTTAAACTCGTTCTCTAAATCATCGTTTTGAGAGGCATTTTGATAAAAAATCGCTCTCTGTATCTTTCTACCTTCTAGCAACTTTTCTATATCTTGTATGCACTCTAGAGAGCCAACCCTGCTCTCCATCTTTAGCTAGCGAGGAATCCAGAACATAGGATGACAATATTTAGAGATCTAATTAAAGAAGTTGTTGGAGAGTATTTTATTATCAAAATCTCTATTTTTGTCAATTAGGAGGCATATAAGAGATTCTTGGAGTTGCTTAGACCCATGCTTAGAGCATCTCCGAGAGTATTTCTAAAATTACTCAGTAAATCATCGTTTAGAGTCATTTAAGTAAAATTAGTTTTTTATATCTCTGTACCCTCTAATATATTTTTTTTTTGTATATCTCATGCGCATTTTAGAGAACCATTCTCGCTCTCCATCTTTAACTAGTGAGAAATACTATCTCAATATTTAAAGATCCAATCAAAATCTCTACTCATGTGAATTAAGAACAGTCTTTCGAAAATGCTCCTAGAGTTGTGCTAACAGCCTGGCCCCACGCGGGCCCAAGCTGTCAATGGTTGAGCGTAGCTTCCGTACAAAGAGAGAGCGCCGCTGCGAGCCTGCGAGGCTGCCACGGCCGATGGCCGCAGCCCGCAGCGCACCCCGTCTGGAGCGGCGAGCCAACGTGCCCACCGGCACCCCGTTCGGTCAGGATCCTCTACATTCATCCGAATCTATTGGTCCATCACACCCACACATCATCGACCACAACTCCAAAAAACGCAAAAACCTTTCGAACACACGGATCCGGGATCCGCTGCTCCCTGCCCGACGCCTTCGCAGTCAAACCTGCTCCCAGGAACCAATACCCACCGACAGGTGGCTCCAGTACCAGGTGGTCCCACATGTCAGTCGGTTCAGCGTCACTGTTTCGTGAGGGAACAGACGTGGATGGGTACCAGTACAAACCAGTGGCAGGCAGCGGTGTCGCCGGCAAAAATTTTCGAAACCGAGAGGTGTCGTCTGCCTATCACTGCCATTTCGCTCCCGAAGAAATCGCGAGAGGGGAGCGTGCCGAGCTGAGCAGGCAGGCGGTAGTGGCCGAGCGAAAGCATCCTCGATCTCGTAGCCGCCGCCGCTCGGTAGGAAGGAAGGACAGCAATGGAGAGGGCGGTGCCAGTTCGGAAGCCGCACACCAACACGGCCGACCTTCTCTCCTGGTCGGCCACGGGCCCTGACGCATCTGCCTCGCCGGGCGCGTCCTCCCGCCCCAGCCTCAAGGTTTGTTGTTGCCTATTGATACCCTACCCGCGTCGGTGTGTTGTGAATTGATTGTTCATCTGTTTCCGCGCTATATGCGGCTGACCTGGGGGTCATGATTGGTGAGCAGCCGGCCGCGGGGATTACGCCGGCGATGTTCGGCGCGCCGGTCACCGAGCAGGAGGCCGAGGATCTGAGCAAGAGGTGAGATCTGGGGCATCCCTTTCCGCATTCCGTGCTGATCCGCTCGATCTGTGTCGTTTACTGCATTCTACTTTAGTTATTAATCCGATTCCGATCTGATCTAGCGATTCGTATCTATGTGTGCGTGCGTGCGTGCGTGCTCTGTTCGGATGTGTGCTCCTGCCGATCCAGTCGATGTCTCATTTCAAACATAGCGAGCCTGGTTGCTCTGGTTTTGGCGAGAATCCCATTCTATAATGGATGGGGTTTAGCGAGGAGTGGCAGCTGCACGTTTCAATGCTTGCGGCACCTTCCCATGGTGGTTGCTGGGGAGCAGTCGCTTGCAGGCGATTGGTTCATGTGAAGGCTGGGCCGTGCGCGTGGGGTACCATGCAAGTGGGTGACGCTGCTAGTGTCCAACTTCATGGTATCAGTAGTGTATTGTAGATGGCGTTAGGCTCCAAGTTTTTCGCACTGACTGAAAGTGATTTCAGGGATGCAGAACACAAGCTCACAATTTAAAATTTGGATATTTCCAGACTGGTGATGTGATGGCAGGCTGTGCGCACCGACTCCTTGGTGTAGGCTGTAGCAGTGTCACTGCCTATTTAACATGTTGTTTCTTTTGAAAGTAACAACACTTGTTTTGCATTGGAGGGTGTTGCAAAAATTCAGGCAACTGTGACAAACCTTGTGTATGTTTCTTTTAAAAATTCGTGTTTTAAATGAAAATGTGTACCTGACATTTCTGTGGTTGAGTGCTTGCATTGGACGATGGTAGACAAACAGCTGGGGATGTTCTAGTCTATGTACTACCTCTGCCCTGAAAAGAATGCAATTCTAGCATAATACCCAGTCAAACCATCTTGAGATTGACTAAAGTTTATACCAAAGAATATCAATATTTGTATTTATGATATCACATTAATATCATTGGATTCGTCTTGGAATTTGTTTTCATGTATACGTAGTATACTTTAGATAGTTTGACTAGGGATATTACTAGAATTGCATTCTTTTCCAGAAGGAGGTAGTAATTTTCGACATTGCTTCCAAATTTATCTCTGGCACTTCTTCAGAGATAAAATATATTGAACATTAATCTTACTGTTGACCTGCTGTAGTGAAAGGAAATTTTGCTCTGGCTCAAAGTTGAAAGAAATGAGTGGAAGTGGGATCTTCACTGAGAAGAGTGAAAATGGTGATTCAGAGGCTTTGAATCCTGCTAACAAGACTTCCTTGAGGATGTACCAGGTACTGGTCTATGTCTTATTCAGATCATTCTAACGAAACCTATTCTTGCATTCTTCGTATTACTGTGCTGATCGGAATGCCAAGTTGATGCATGTTTTATTACATTTCTGTCAAGGAAAGGCACTATAACTGATATTTCAAAGGAACTGCATCTTCCAGAGCTCATATTTCTCACATTGTGCTAAGTTTTATTCATGCATTGATTGGTTATGTAACTTTTATTCTTGACTATAGCTTATGTATCTCTAGTTATCTTGCATTGATTGATTATCACAGAAGAACTGCCTTCTTACCATGTGATTCGGCTTTTCATGACAGCAAACTGTGACCGGTATAAGCCAGATTTCATTTAGTGCTGATGGAAGTGTTTCACCAAAGAAGCCATCATCAATACCTGAGGTGGCTAAGCAGCGAGAGCTTAGTGGTACCCTGGAAGATGCTGATGCTAAAATCAATAAGCAGCTTTCTGAAGCTAAAACCAAGGAGCTTAGTGGGAGTGACATCTTTGGTCCGCCTCCTGAGATTCCTGCCAGGCCATTGGCTGCTCGTAACATGGAGCTACAAGGAAATGTCGATTTTTCCCTTCCACAGCGAAGCGTCCACACATCAGTTAAAGTATCTAATGTAAGTGACATTAGAAGATGACTCTCCTATTGATATTTTGATGTACATTTTATTCATTTCTTGGCTGTATGCACTACCGTTTAGCCAGTCAAAGACATAATATAGGAAATTTGGTTCGTCATGTCTTGGAAACAAATATCAGCTCCAACTTTATATGGTTTGTACATGTCTGAAGATTGCAGGCTAGTATTTCATTTTGAGAAGTTATTTGTATGACTTTATTTGTTTTATGTTCAAATGATGCAAATATTTGAGTTACCAGCTATTGTAATATTACTTTGTACTGCACTCATACCTAACTCTGTACTGTGCTTTGCATAGCTACCTGCTGAATACTATGTTAGATTATTAGTGCATGCTGCTGCTTTTTATACTAACAATCAAATCTGTCTATGGTAAAAATGTCTGACCAAGAAATCAGAATTTGAAGCTGGGCTTGATAATGTACTGTTGCTTGGATCTTCTCCTCTAGCATGATAATGTACTGATTTGATATGCCTAATAGTTATATTTGTACCATCATTCGATAGGATAATATATTTGTACCATCATTCTATAGGATAATACGAAAAGGAAAATTTTGGTGTTTATGTTACAAAGAATGTGTTTATAAGCTTTCATATGAAATACACTAGCTCGGCTAACAGCAGTGCATAGAACAATCCCTCATGTTTATTTGATGTTGTCATCATATGACTTGATATTCTTTGGAAAACATCATATTTACCCCTTGGAACAAAAGGTAGATGCTTTGCATCATGATGAATATATCTTACCATCTGAATCTATGTATACTTTTGTTGCAGCCTGCCGGAGGTCCAAGCAACATCTCGTTCAGTGAAGAGCCTGTAGTGAAAACAGCAAAGAAAATCCACAACCAGAAGTTCCAGGAGCTGACAGGTAACAACATCTTCAAGGAGGACGTCCCTGCCTCAGCCGAGAAGTCTCTGAGCTCTGCGAAGCTGAAGGAGATGAGTGGCAGTGACATCTTTGCCGATGGAACTCCAGCTCCCCGAGAATACCTCGGCGGCATCCGGAAGCCCCCTGGTGGCGAGAGCAGCATCGCTCTGATCTGATTGTTCTGGACTGCTTTAGTTCGGACTGGCTATAGCTCCCCTCGTCACTGAAGCTCGCAGAGAGTGCATTTCTTGACCTCTCGGTTCTCCAATCGTGTTGGGGATCATAATTTATGCTGGGTATCGTTAGTCTAATATAATGTAGAGTCAGCAGAATCTGACTCGGTCACTCGTATCATCTGATACGCCGGTGTGTGATCTCTCATCTTTGATTCTTGTTACATTATTATGTCAAGTATTAGTACACCTGAACTGGAACTTATGCAATAATTATTTTGGACTCATTTCTGGGCTTATGGCATCATAGGATGTTTTGCTTGTGCTGATGTTTGATGCAAAAGGTCCATACTCGTTGTCTTCTATTTGCCCTCTTAAACGTTTGATTGCAAAGTGTGGGCCAAATTTTGTATCATTTGGTAACAAAACCCCTGGAAACGAAGATTAAAGTATCCGGAGTTGTTTTTCTATAGCTGTCTTGCGCCGCGCCTAAAAAATTTAAACATCCCAGTTGATGTGAAGGGTGAAATAGTATACGTAAGTGTTGTTTTTCTATAGCTTAAGGGTAAAATAAAAAGTATGTAAGTCAAAAATAAGGGTGAAATAGTAAAACATTAAGGGTAAAATTGGAAAAAATGAAAATAAGAACCGACTCCGCTGGGGATCGAACCCAGAATCTCTGGTTCCGTAGACCAGCGCCTTATCCATTGGGCCACGGAGTCCTGATTGATACGAGTATCGTTAAAGTCTACATGACCGGAAGCTATCACTGACAATGAATGCTTAACCCTCTTCTTATTCAATCTTGCATGACGTATTACAATTTACAAAACCGACGGATAAGAATACGCACTCAATTTCAGTCTTAGTCCACGCACAGCTCTTGCTCAGACAAACGAACAGAACAGACAAACTGAAGCATTGACAAACAGAACGTCCGAGGAACCGTGTCACGTCCACAACCGAAGCGCTAACATCCTGTCAGTACCTCATCATCAGGGGTCCTCGGCGGTCGTCTTGGCCGGCGGCGGCTGCACGAACCGTCTCCAGTACCAGTGGCGCTCCCAGATGGCGCCCATGGCCTCGAGCGGCACCCCCTTGGTCTCCGGCAGGAACGCCACGACGAAGGCGGTCATGACGGCCACCCAGGCGGCGTAGTAGATGAAGGTGGCGTACTTGAGCGCGCACAGCATGGAGAGGAACGTCTGCGTGAGCAGGAACGTGGCGCCCAGGTTGACGGCCACGCTGATGCCCTGCCCCGCCGACCGGATCTCCACGGGGAATATCTCGCCGGGGATCACCCAGGCGAGCGGGCCCCAGGACCACCCGAACGCCGCCGAGAAGACGCACGTCAGCGCCAGCACGGCCAGGGAGCAGGGCCTGGCCATGGCGTTCCCGCCGTCGGCGCCGATCTGGGAGCCCATGATCCACGCGACCGCGACCTGGCAGATGATCATGACGAACCCGCCGGTGAGGAGCAGCGGCCGGCGGCCGTACCGGTCGACCGTGACGGTGGACAGGAGCGTGGACCCCAGGTTGACGGCGCCGAGGATGACGGCGCCCATGAGCGCGGCGTCGCTGCCGAACCCGGCCGTCTGGAACAGCACGGGCGAGAAGAAGGCGATGACGATGACCCCCGTGAGCTGCTGGAACAGCGGCACCGCCACGGCCATCGCCAGGTGGTGCCGGTGCTCCCGCGCGAGGATCCTCCGGAACGCCCCCTCCTCGTGGGCGCGCGCGGCGTCCACGGCGCGGGCCACGTCCTCCAGCTCCGCGTCCACGTCCGCCTTGCCGCCCCTGACGCGGCGGAGCGCGGCGCGGGCCTCCTCCACGGGGCGCCCGCGCACCAGGAGGCTGCTGGGCGTGTCCGGGATCAGCAGCGCCCCGGCCACGATGACGGCGGCGGGCGCCGCGGCCAGGCCCAGCGACAGGCGCCACCCCCACGTCGGGATGCGCGACGTGCCGTAGTTCACCAGGTTCGCCGCCAGGTTGCCGATGCTGAGGAAGAGCTGGAACCCCGTCGTGAAGGCGCCCCGCCACTTGGGCGGCGCCGTCTCCGCCAGGTACACCGGCGCCGCCTGACAGCCATGCATTTGTCAGTTGTCACGCAACATTAGCGCGTCGTAACACACCGTACGTTTGTCACGCACGTGTCATCATGATGCATCATCACAATTCACACACACTAGCTACTTGCAAAAGATTAATAACATGGGTCCTGCGATTCAGCGATTGCGTGTGAAGTCAACCAGCTGGACAGCCAACTACTCCAAGAAAGCCGGATGCCTGCATGAGTTGCAATGCAGGCCGGGGCTTGAGAGCGACGTGCTGGCTCAAAACCAACCACTAGATCTAGCTACCTCGACGGACAGTGCATGAGCAAACGAAGCAGGACGGCAAATCGCAACAACCTTTCCCATCTACAGTGTCAATAGCTTCTTTTGTCTATGGCCAACTACTCTTCTTTGGTGGAGGTGGACAGCACCTCTCACTCACTTCATGTCTTGTGCATGAATTCATTTTACCCTTCTAGATTATCCTACCAAACACTTTAGCTAGGCTTTATTGTGAAACATACTAATATATTCGCATCACTTCAGTTCTAAAAATAAATACTTACACAATTGGACAAATTTTTTTACCATTTTTGTGCAACGACATGTTACTTTTTTATTTCCTGTCAAGAAGAACGCTAACTACTTGTACGTACTACTAATCTTATAGACAGCTGGGGACTAGTACATAATTACATAACCATAACTGGAGCTGTGGACCATGAGTTTGATTGGGGATACTTGATAAAGTAGGCTCCGCTTCAGAGTTGGGTAGGTTCAATTTGTAGCTTTATCTATCCATCTATATAAGTCGACAACAACGTAACAACGCACATCATCGAGATACAAAGTCCACTTTATTAGGGCAAG
Source organism: Saccharum hybrid cultivar R570 (assembly GCA_038087645.1). Lineage (NCBI taxonomy): Eukaryota > Viridiplantae > Streptophyta > Magnoliopsida > Poales > Poaceae > Saccharum > Saccharum hybrid cultivar. Next base: position 16,210,710 of record JAQSUU010000534.1, on the reverse strand, counting down.
AGTATTGGTTTGACAATGCACACTAATTAAGGGCAAGAGTATGGGTTTTATTTGGCCATCCTATTTCAGCAGTGTAACGAAATGCAAATGGTGTGCTAGTGGCTCTTATGGTTGTGTGTCATCGTCTACACATGCTCTGCCAAAAAGTCGCCTATCATCTAAAGTTTGCTTATTATTATTGGAACCAAGTACTCCTATCATTTTTTAACTAAAAAAAGAAACCTAAGTTACAGTGTCAGTTTAAGACCATGGAAGGAGGGAACTAAATTTTGTAGTTTAAGGGCAAAACAGCTGCTGCCTGCTGCAAGACTATTTGACAATATTTGAATTTTTTTGCAAGTTCCGCACTAGGTAGAAAGATGATTGCTCCTGAAATATCATCATGTTGCGAAGACATAATTTTACTTGTAAAACTTAAATTTTGTATTGTTTATTTATCCAAAAATAGTCAAATTATGTCATATTTTTTATTTAAATGGTACAAGAGTTGATCGATAGATTCAAATTCAAATGAGTTTCGAGGCGATGTTGATTTTATAGCAATTTGCAATATAGCGTAGGAGAAATAGTGTGTGTGGATAGTATATCAAAACGTATTATTATATCTAGATGTATAACAAAATAGATGTATAAAAAAGTTAAAGCGACTTATAATTTGGAACGAAGAGAGCAGTGACCAGTGTAATACTAGTACTTGTGTCATATGTGTGTTATTCACAAAGAAAAGAATGGAGTGCCTGCCGGCATGCAACACCTGGTTGGTAAAGCCGATGCCGAAGCCCAGCAGCATGCGTCCGACGATAAGCATCGCGACGTTGACAGCGGCGGCGTTGACGGCGGCGCCGGCGAAGAAGAGCGCCCCGCCCGTGAGCATGACGGCCTGCCTGCCGATCGCCCTGGTGACGCGGCTGGCGACGAGCGAGGCGGCCAGCCCTGCCAGGTACAGCGACGACGTGAACGCCGTGAGCACGTGGCTGTCGTAGACGCAGTACTCGTCCCGGCGCGCCGCGGCCATCCGGCGCAGCACCCCCGGGAAGAAGCGCGACAGGAACGACTCCATCGCCGTGACGCCCCCCGAGATGCCGATGTCGTAGCCGAAGATGAGGCCGCCGGAGGCCGCCATGAGGCAGGTCACCACCACGGAGAACGTCACCCGCCCGCCGTAGTCGACGGACGGGCCGGCGGCCACGGCGAACCCTCCCCCGGCCATGCTTCCTTGCTGCTCGTTCTCGAGCGCAGGCGGCTGTACCTACTACAGTAGCTAGCTACCACTCGTCACGGAACAGCTAGTCAGCTAGGCGATGCGATGTGTTAGTGACCCAAGTACTGAGGTATTTATACTACTGACGAGTGACGAGTACTGCATCAACGTGAGCAAGTCGTTAGGTGAGCACGCTCATTCCCTCACCAACAAATTGCTCGATTCTCTTGCAAGCCCTAACGGACCTCGAGTATGCAAGTGAGAAGCTAGCTCCTAGCAACCCCATGGATGGCGACGTTTGGAGTAGTAACAGGATGAAGCACTACGACTAGTTTTCGAGCAAACTAGTAAAGAGATTTTCGATTACGGAACAGCAAATGATACTCCGATTCGCTGGATCGTGCGGCTTGTTTGCAGGAAACTAGCAAAGCATAGCTACTAACCTAGATACGAAAAGTAGACGAAGAAAATAACTGAACAGAATAGTGATAATTTGTTTTTGGACGATGTTGGATCCCCCTCTACTGGCCTTAATCCCACATATATATAGGGTGATCTAGACTTTGATCTCCACACACTGAGTGTGTGGACTCCTTCTGTCCGCTCAGTTCCTCAGCATCTCCGTGGTGCACGGCATGCACAGTGCGTCCGCCCGCCATGCGCAGGACGTGCTCGGTCAGTAGCCGCCGTCTTTGCACCTGCTTGTCTCCTGGATTCTTGCGCATGCACCGGTTGCTGCATCTCGCCTTCATATGACCAGAATATACTACGCCATTACGCCCTGAGTCCCTGACCCTGTCCGTCGTGATCCACCTGAACAAGCCGCGAGCCGGCACCGCATTTCCATGCAAAATGTTATCTGGTGCTTGATCCGATCCCCGCGACAGCTTTCTTGTTGTCCGTTTCCTGATGACGCAGTTTTCTTGTTGCCCGTTTCCTCAGGACGCACATCTCCTGGACGGCTGGACTACCGCTGCATTCACGCGTTACTGTATTGCTTGCATTTGAGTATAATGACCAGTTGCTCCTATGCATGCACACGTAGCTGCCGTTTATTGCACTTGGACAATATTAAACAATTAGGGAGCAATCAATGCCTTGACTTGTCAGCCATGGTTAAAACTAAACCGGCTTCATCTCCCCTTTGCTTTGCAAATCACCAGCCAAGATTAACATTAAACTTAACCGGCTTCACTTGTTAATTAAACATATCAGTATGCCTAAAACCTGTGGTCGTTAATTTCTAATAGATTAATCGGCCATTAGCAATATTGGCTAGCCGACTGATCATTTTAAAAATCATGAGAGCTTTACCAATCACAACCAAATTTGATAACCAAGCCGAATTAAGCTTTTGAATTTAATTAATCTGGCCAAATAAATTTCCTAAGCATACTAGAAAGCTCAAGCTATAAAAAGATGTCAAGTTTGGTTGTCAACAATGGGCAAAACACAACGCATTGGATAAAATTGGCCTGTCAAAGGAATGGGCACAAGGAGTACATGCGAAAAAGTCCTTTTATCGTTGTGATCATCAAACTCCAAAACTAGATATCTTATCCCATCGACTTTCAAAACCATATAAATTATCTCCCTACTCTGGTTAGAAGTGGTTTTCAAAGTCGTTTCATCCTCTTTTAGTTTAAAAAATTCCAATAATACCTAATAAGATTTTTAAACCACAAAGAATGTCTTTAGGTTTCTGAATATTCTGTGAAAATCTGAGAAATATATTAGGACACGAAAAACCCAAAATAGAATACATAGAACTCATGAAAGGATCTAAAAAAACTTCAAAAATTGATTTAGCTTTAAAAATGGGAAAAGAATCTACAAAATTTCTGAAACATTCTAATTGATGTTTTCAAACATGTTTTTAATATTTTTCCACACTAAAACACGAGGTACAACTAGCCTGAATACATTAAGGATTAAATGTAGTTGCATTTTTGCTTGTTGCATATCATATTTTTGTTGTGTAAAGATTTCAAAACATATTTAGACATCAATTAGAATGTTTTGGGGATTTTCTAAATTTTGGGATATATTTTTTTCTATTTTCTTAGAGCTAAATCTTATTTTCTAAAGCTTCGAGAGATAGGTTCACGACCTCTAATAATATTTATGTGGGTTTTTTCATGTATTAATCTATCTCTATTTTTTTTATCAAAATTAGGATTTCATAAACATCTTCATGGTTTAAAAACCTTATCATGTATTTATTAGATTTTTTAAGTAAAAAAGATGATCCGCCTTGAAAACACTTCTAAACCCGGGCAGGGCGGTTGTTAATGTTTCGTAACTAGGTACCCTCAAATCGATTAGTAAATTTATAGTCTTGTGTATGCTTCACATGGCTAGCACTTAGAGACTTAGGATTTATATTGGTTCAGGCAAAATGTGCCCTATGTCCAGTTTGAATGTTGTTCGATCGTGCTCCTAAGTACGATGGTTCGATGTTTATAGCAGAGGTTACAAATAAAATATGAAGAGAGGGAAAACGAGTCTAAAAATTGAGGGAGTTTTAAGCCGAGAGACTGACGTCTTTTGCTTTTGTGGGAATAAGATGCCCATGCTGTCCCTTATTATAACGAGAGAGCAGGGCTATAAAAAGGGAGAGAGTCTTCCATGTGACACTGGTCCAGGGAGTCATGCATCCTATTGTTACTACACATTCCTCTGTGCGAGGCGATGTTCCAATATTGTGTAGGATTTGACCTCAAAAAAATATTGTGTAGGATGACATGTGACGTGGGAGTCTCTCCAACCATGCTGATGTGATGAGGGTGCTATTGCGTGGTCCTACTATGCATGACTCGTGAGTGGATGGAAAAATACACCACAGCGTTGTCATAGTATCGCTACAGTATCGCAATAGTAGCGCTACACAACGACGTTTTTTTTTTGACAACACGCTACACAACGACGTTGTGGGGGTGTTCCACGAGCGAGTAAAGTTTACCGGGTGTCATGATGAGCGTAATGTTTGGATAATTAATTATAAAATTAATTACAGAAGCCGTGACTAATTCACGAGATGAATCTATTAAGACTAATTAATCTATCATTAATATATGTTTATTGTAACAACACATTATTTAATCATAAACTAATTAGACTTAATAAATTTATCTCGTAAATTAGTTTTAAACTATGTAATTAGTTTTATAATTAGTCTATATTTAATAGTCTAAATTAGTGTCAACATCGATGATGGAGACTCGAGGGGATGGCACGTCGTGTCGCTTGTCTTGTCTTGCTGCACACTGTTTCGACTTGCCCACTGCACCTGCTATATTTGCTGCTTGTTTTCACTTGAGTCCTTCCGCAGGACGCCGAGTGGCACGCGGAGTTGGACGTACAGTGCAAGCCGATCTCATGTGGTGAGGGTATCTGGGTTATAGGTGGGATGAAAACCGATCGGATACGGATGGATATCATCGATATTATATTTGTTTTTATATTTTTAGTCGGATTCGGATTTAAATATAGATAGTGTCAGCCATGCCAGATAGGATATGATTCGATGTCAACATCATAAATATGCAATTTGAGTTTTCGGATATGGATACGGTATCAGATGTTGAATATCTGGACTCAGATACGGACAGATCTGAACCCCTCTAAACAGATTCGGTCTCAAATATGGCCGGAAAATATCCATACCGTTTTCATCCCTGGTTATAAGTACTTGACAGCGTCAATTTAAATGGTTCTGAGAGTTGAGAGTTAGAGTTGAGATTTGAGAGGGAAAATGTTAGCTTTTTTTTTAGACAAGAGAAAAAAAAATTATGGACTCAGAGGTGGAAAATGTTCGCTTTTGAAATCAGATGTGGAAAATCAGATCACGTCAATAATTTACGGAGGTAAAACCGTAAAAGTGACCTTTTCCGCGTAGCTGCTGCCCTGGAACAAGATAATAAGAGGCTTCGTGAGCCCTTATGGTAAAACAATTTTGTTGGCTTAACTAACTCTAGTTTATTAGATGACACGGCCAGTGAACAACCCACGAGAGGTGGGAGGGGCGCGGGGCACGAGTGCACCTATATCAAGATATACAATTTAGCTCCGCGTGAAGACAAGTAAACAACACAAAACAAATATAAGATGCAACCAATATTGAATGCAGCAAATATTAATGGTGAATGTACTCATGCTAGTTGTATCTCATGTATTTGTTGTAAAAATATTTTCAAAACGCGTTTAGACATCGGTTACAATGTTTTAGAATTTTTCTAGATATTTTTTTGTTTTTCTAGAGCTAAGTGTAATATTTAGAAGCTTCTAGAGATATTTCTTTGAGCATTATGTTTTATTTGGATTTAACTTGTCCCAATCTATATATTGGAATTTTTCTCAGAACTTTAGAGGCATTTCTGGAGGTTTAAAAACCTTATCGGATGTTTACCAGATTTTTTTATAAACCATATTGAAAGCCACCTCTTACCAGTGTTAGCCTAAACATTCAAACATTAAACAGACTAAATGGTCACCTATCATTTAGCTATTTATTATTTGGGCTAATTGATCATTTAAACAGAACAGTGATTAAATAGGATAAATGCCAAATTACGGATACGACAATACGTTTACACGGTGTGTAAACATGCTAAATAACCATATAGACGAACAATGCTTCTAACCTCGTATAGAAGCAATTTAAATAGTTTTGTGAGCTGAAGGGATGAGATGCATAATTTTAGAGTTCGAGTAGAAAGGTTGGACTACGAGGATAATTTCACGTCACATCACACTAAAAAAATAATTTTTTTAGTGAGACTCTTTCTCTATAATATCCGTTCAATCTGCACATCGTTTCGGCATGGACTCAACCCGATGGCACCTCAACGTGCACTGCACGCCTCTGGCTGTAACCGATTCGAACATCCTGCTTGATTGCGTGATCCCGGCATCAAAAACTCGTGTGTTTGACTGTTTGTTAGGAAAATCCAGTGTTCAAGTGTAGCACGCCATGACTCATGTCACGTGGCCGCTTGAGTGGAAAAGGAGATCAGAAATTTGCGTCGCAGAGGAGATACGGCGATGATCATGTTTTGGGGCTGCAAGATTTAATTTGGACATTAGAAATTGATACGGCGAAATTAACGCAATAAAAACTTTATTCTAACTTGTAACATGGGATGGACTCATGTACTCTCTGCGTTCCAAATTATAAAATATTTTGACTTTCCTCTATACATTGCTTTTACTATGTATATGGATATAGTGGAATATATCTAAATACACAACAACAAAAAAAACTATATACGTAGAAACGGAAATGTTGTGGTGTGGGCGTCTGTCCATCGGGATGCAGCCTTTCCGGTCTACGCGCTACCAGCTCAACAAGTCTGCCTGCTCACCTACGTCTCCTCCATCTCTCTCGGAAAAAAACTCCCCCATCCCTCATAGAAAAAAAACTCCTCACTTCGCCTGACGTCGTCACATGGTTTCACGACGCCGTGCGGCCATCCATGTCGGGCCCCTAACTTAGGGTCCTCTGTGCATCATGTATCAGTCCCTGGATCAGTAGCTGATACGCACAATTCGAACAAGATTGATATCAAAAACCATACTTATATTGTTAATGGGGAAAACACATTACATGGTTCGGGTTTACATAGCTTGAGCCACTGGCCTTATATCGTATATTAGAGTTCTAAGACAGCAGTCCTATGTCAACTGGCTCCATTCGTACAGGCAGCTTGGAGTGCGGACGTAACCCTAGACTTATTCCTTAAGCGTATTCATATATCTCAATTGTCATAGTCCTAGCGTGGCTCTCGTACAGCTCCGTCTTCGAGTATACTCTGAGTATCCTATCCTTGCGTAGCTCCAGAAGTTCCATCTAGATAGGTACTCTTGTAGCTTTACTCCTAAAAACATAGAATGGAGGGGGTTGAGTACATAAAGTACTCAGCAAGCTCTAAACTTTGGGTAGAGGAAAGTGGAAGGAAAAGGCTATATGTAGAGGTGGTTATGGTGGTTGAGGTGAAAGTAGTAGGGTGAAGTAGTTATATTTATAGGTTAGATCCTGGCAGAGTATTATTATTCTCACCAGTTTTCGTTGTTCATTATAATTATCAAACTAGTAAAATACAATCTTACCAGATTATTTCAGTTGTACAAGTCTAATCATAGTATATCATTCTAGCATCTACTCATTCCAAGGACGTGACTATTTAAATAGATTTAGTAAAACTCTACAGAGGTGTATAAATTTCCCCACAAGATAGACACAGTCCGACACCATCGTCATGGCATAGACAGGTCTAACGAGACCTCGTACCCGTATATATGCGACCTTAGATATCCATATAACTCTACCACGGTTTCTCAGGGGTTGAAAACACACAAAACTAGGATGATACCTAATCATCCTAACATGATGATACCAAATCATCACAAAATAACATGGCTCGAACACGGCCAAAAATAATCAAGGGCTCGAACGCGGCCAAAAACCAAAAGCTTAACGTGGAAGATCACGTAGCATCCATGCCAACCGGACCACGGAAGAAAACCTATCCCCCGTGTCTGCTCCTGATATTCCGTTGCTAACACCGGCCTCCTAGTAGAAATTATACTTCAATCTATCGGGGTGTAAGATCAAGTCTACCCATATAGACATGTGGTTGTACGTAATATCTTACTAGGTGAGAGGGACTACGAACCGCTTCTTATGTGACCGAGGCGAGTATCTCCCACAGGAATCCTCTCCAGGTATCCCTGCCAAGGCAATTTATCTCCATAAATTACCCTCACTTGTCCCATGTCGGGGTTTAGTCAAATTTTACCATTCAAGTTCCATAATTATTATTCTCAAGTTCATAACATCATATCATATTAAGGTAACCATTACCTTATCATATTATCATAATCAAGTTCATAATTATAGTTTCTTTAGTTCATAAGGGGTTTCAAGTAGTATAGATTGGGTTATTATTTAGTGGAGATAGATAGTGGAGGGTTTATGATGGAGGCTAGCAATATGTGGTGGTGGTGGAAGGGAGGTGGTTAAGGGATGGCATGTAGTTTAGAGGGAGGGGTTAGGTGGGTGTTAGGACTTACCTCCATTCGCTGATGATTATATCCTCGTCTGATTTCCTGTATCTTTTGCTCCTATCTTCGGGACTCCATCGGGTTTTATCCATGTCTTCTATCCTACGTGTCGGGTACCAGTAAAATAGGGTACCCTATTTTCACCGCAAAAACTACCCACCAAGGCAGAATTATGGCCCACGGCCCATCACAGCCGGCCCAGGTCTTACTCTGCTCGAAACCAAAGCCAAAAGACAAGCGCCCAAGCCCCCAGCGCTCTTTCGCTTCGTCCGACCCCTCTCTGTCTCGTCCGACCCTCATGACGTCATCCAGGCGCCCGATCCCTGTGACATCATCAAGGCGCTCGACCCCTTTGCACGGCTACTGCTTCGCTCGACCCCCACTGTAACGCACTGCCACGGGTACGCACGGGCCCCTACCCTTTCCTGTTAAGGAACAGGAGCTCGCCGCGTCGTGTAGGATCACCTAGGAACTTGTAACATCTGATTCATGATCCGGTCAAGGCTTCCACGGATCTTTCTCGCCCCCCACGGTAGTAATAGGAAGCTACGCTACGTCGCACCCTACCATGTCCACCTCAACAGGACGCGGAGCAACGGTCGTACGTCCAGCCCCCCCCGCCTTTTCGCCGGCGCAGCTTCAGGGCCATGAAATCTTCTTCATCATGACACCATGTCAGGGTATGGCCTCGCCGCGTCATCTACAGCCACGGCATGCCACCACCATGACGACGACTGTGCGAATACACGAACTGAGAGAAAAGCTAGGAATAGGGAGCACCTTAGAGCATTCTCTTTTCATTTTCATACATCCAAATGCTGTAACCCGACCCCTCCCTTTGCATACTATAAAAGGGGAGGGAGGGACCCTCGACAAAGAAAACAGAGGCACGGCAAGACGATACCACGCAATGGCAATGTACTAAACACTCACACAAACACCCGAACACCTCCACGCATAGAGACCTAGGAGCCATCCCTCTCTCAACCAGCTTGTATCCCCCTACTACAAGCACTTCGGTGCAAAGCAACACGAGTAGCAGCGAGCACTGGAAGTAGGGACGTTCAGCCCGAACCAGTATACATCTTGTGTCCGCCTTGCACACCATCGGAGGCTCCGACATGCAGCTTCATTCACTTGTCACCGTCTCTAGACACCCCCCGTTCTAGAACACCGACACTACGAGGTCTAGCGTCGATAAACAAGGAAACACAAACAAGAAAAATAACAATCAAAGCATGTAAAGCATGCATAAACAATCAACGATCCTAGATGGGTTGGTCCTATTGTTTGGTGGGTTGTTACTTAGGCTATCATTATTATATCAATTTGAAGTAAGGTTTGGATGGAGGTATTCCATCCCTAGGGTAGGGTTCTACAGGTTAGGTTAAGGTGGGTGGTCGGTCTGATAGAAGACCAGACCACATTATTATGTTCACTATTATGTGAACCTGAAAGAGAAAGCCTGACCAAGTCATCATAGATGACTCGTCTGGCTAACCCCTGCAGGTCCACCGGGTTAGTGGCACATACGCACATGCATATGTATGTGCCTAGGGTTAATTAGGTGAGCTAGGTCATAACTAGGGTTAGTGGCATATACACATAAGCACATGTATATACCCATGATTAAGTAGAATCGAGTAACTAGGTTGCTAGGGTTAGCCATACATAGGCGTATACCCGAGTATCGGGCATATTCATGTATGTATATACATCTACTCATTTTAGGTGATTGGGTACGGATATATTCGTGTATGTGTCATGGTACATGCACATACGCGAATATACAGGGTTAACTACTACTATGGCTAAGGGCTATTACTATAATTAGTATTTACTTCAAAATCAAACTAGAATTTAAATGGGCACCAACATTTTGGAACAATGGTATGATTATGTAGGGTTTCATTTTAGAAGATCTATGGTGAAAGAATTCACGGGGTTCAGAATTAAAATGACTGAGTTATAAATTATCTAAGTTTATTGACTATACACGAATGGAAGGTAATATGTATATTATTTCTACAATTTTCTCTAATGAAAATGAGTGGCAAACTATCTAGGTATGATCTAGGGTGACTCTAGTTTATTTTAAAATTTTCTGGGATTTTTTCTGTAATTAATAAGCTTACCTTTTCATATCATGTGTACACTCCCTGTGTGCACCTAGCATTTTCCTGGCCGACTAACGCGTGGGTCCAGCCAATGGTCAGGGCTAACCTGCTACTCCCGTGAGCCGATCTGTGGATTCACCTCCTCTCTCCCTATGGTTCACGTGGACTGTGTCCACAGAAAAGGGGAGATGGGGTGGAGCCTATGACGAGCGGGGCCCGTAGCCAGACGTGGCGCACCCTTACTGGGCTGAGCGACTGAAAGGTCCTTGTTTGGTTTTGGTAATTGAGTGACAACCTTAGGTGGACTAATTGTGTTTAATGTGAGATACACAGGGTTTAATGTGAGATCCACAGGTAATGGTGTCATGAAGGAGCTCATTGCATATGAGACATGACATGGAGTCATGTGACCAAGGTGGCAAAGATCAAGATGAGGCTTGGCTCGACGGACCGGTTGCAAGTGTGAAGGGCAAGTCGGAGGCTTTGGAGCGATGGACCGTGAGGCGGTGAAGCTTGAGCAAGACTTGGCGCCGATGGACCGATGCAACGGTGAAGAGCAAGTGAGGTCAAGATCGATGGACCAAGGTCACATGATGATATGAAGTGGATCATATCATTTGTGATATGGTTGGTGCATGTGTTGCATCAACGTCGGAGGAGATGGAGTGGAATGCGCAAGGCAAAGGTATAACCTAGGGTATTTCCATTTCACCAGTCATAGATGTGTAGAGAAGTTGATGACCGGGTTTAGGATAGATGGCCGTACTATTAAGAGGGGTAAACTTGTTTACATATTGATCATCTAGTGCCACTTGAACGATTTAACTTTGCATACGTGTTAGGATCGAGTGGCGAGGCAAGTTGAGTGCCTAACTTCTTCGAGAAAATGATTGTAAAAATGCTAACACACATGCACATGGTGTTTTACACATGGTGGTGTTGGCACATTTGCAAAGGAGAAGGTGTTGGAGTTGGTGTTGATCAACTTGGAGAAGAGAGAAAGGTTTTTCGGTGTTCTCCGGACACTAGGATGGCTCTTGGAGTGGAATACTGCTTTGATCTATTGAGAATTGGATCAAGTGCTTTAGTGGGTTGTGTATCTCTCTGAGTAAGCTTTCCAAAATGTCCAAGATCATCGAAATCGGAGTTCGGAGCTAAGAGATATCGCCGTTTTACCAAAGAGTGGTCTGTGACCGGACTCGTGACCGGACGCGTCCGGTCAGCACCTGCGCGTCCGGTCAGTGTTTTTTGCGGGCGAAAGTGACCGAACGCGTCCGGTCGCTTCGGGAGCTTACTATAACCTCTCTGTTCGCTATTTCACTGCGACCTGCGCGTCCGGTCCCGTTAGTGACCTGCGCGTCCGGTCAATACAAGTTTATACGCGCGAAAACTAGCCGTTGGAGCACGCTACTGACCTGCGCGTCCGGTTCATTCGACCGGCGCGTCCGATCGACCCGAAACTTGCCCAGTAAGGGGACTAATGGCTCTATTTCGTTGTGGAGTTATAAATAGACGTTGTGGCCGGCCATGGCCGGTAGCTGAGCACACTTTAGCCTTAATGGCTTATGTGGTAGTGCTTGGAAGCCCTCTAACTCACTCATGCTTGATAGTGTTCATCGGATCGAGTGAGAAAGCGATTCTAGTGCGTTGCATTGTGAGGATTGCATCGAGTGGCACTAGGTGATCGTGTTGCAAGCCGGTGGTGCTTGTTACTCTTGGAGGTTGCCACCTCCTAGATGGCTTGGTGGCTTGTGGCTCCGTCGAAGCTCGCAAGAAGATTGTGCGAGGCTCCGGAGAAGCTTTGTGAGGGGGATTGTGCTCACCCCGCGGGGATCGCGAAGAGCAACTCTAGTTGAGCGTGTCATTGAGCTACCACACTTGATGGTGGGTTCTTCCGGCGCCTTTTGAGAGGCTCGGTGTGTGACCGATTAGCCGCCGAACCATGAAGTGTTGGTCGACACAACGGGGACGTAGCTTGGTGGCAACCAAGTGAACCTCGGGAGAAAATCACCGTGTCAACATTGTCTACTCTTCTCGGTGGTTTGCCTTCGTGCAACACAAGCTTGTATTTACCTTCATATATACTTGTGCTTGTGTAGTTGCTCTCGTAACTAGTTTGCTTGTGTAGCTTGCTAGTTGTCTTCTTGCTTGTGTAGCTAGAAGTATCCCCTTTGCGTGGCTAATTCGGTTTGTGTAACCTTGTTAGTCACATTGCTTAGTTTGTGTAGCTAAGTAGTTTGCGCTCTCTAATTTGGCTTGTGTAGCCTTGTTATTGAGCATTGCTAGTGAGCTTAGGCTTTGTGCGCTTTGCTTACTAGAATTGTGTAGGAGCTCCCTCTTGCTTGCAAAGTACTAGTGCATAGGTTTGTGTGACCTTGCTCTAGAATTAAATAGGAGAGATCTTGCTAAGGAAAGCACCTTAGTTGCTTAATTAGAATCTTTTCTAAGGTGTTTGTAAACTTAGTTAGAGGGGTGAAGTCTTGGCTAGACCGATAAGTTTAATTCCGCATTTGTTTCGGTTAGCCGATGTGTTTTTTTAGAAAGGACTATTCACCCCCCCTCTAGTTCGCCATCTCGACCCTTCAAGTGGTACCAGAGCCGGGTCTCTCATTTGCGGTCTTCACCGACCCGAGAGGATGGTGGCTTATGGGCTAGATGATTGTGTGGAACATATTTTTGATGGCACTGACTATGCACAGTGGAAAAATCACATGCTTGATCATTTTCGTGCTCTTGGCCCTAAGTTTTGGTGGATCATAGTTGTTGGCTTTTCTCATGACTTGGATGGGTGTGGTAACCGTACCCAAGCTCAAAAGGATTGCCGAACACTTGATGCACAAGCTAAGTTTTATCTAATCAAAGCTTTGAATGATGAGATTTTTGACAAGGTGAGGGGTCTCTCAAGTGCACATAGCATGTGGACGGCGCTCAAGCATCACTATTGTGGCTCCGCAATTTGGGATGATGAAAAATTCAAGAAGGATGATCACATAGTGATGGAGGTACATGAGGATGTTGAGCATGACCACAACGAGGTGGTTGTGGAGGATTGCTCCACCTCAATGTCAAGTGATGATGATGATCATGCCACAAGATCACTTGACAAGAATGATGATAATACCACAAGTGATGCAAGCAATGATTTTACTCCATGCACACTTGATGGTGAAGATGATGGCTATGAGAGTGATGCTTCAACAAGCTCTTCAACATCCCCACATTGTTCCATGTCACATGGTGACACTAAGGTATCTATTGGTGGTTTTGTTGTTGATTGTGATGATCCAAATTTTGAGCTTCTATATAAACTCTCAAAGGCTCTAAGAAATGAGATGGCAAAAACAAGTAAATTGAGAAATGAAAACTCATTTCTAAAAACCACATGTGAACAACAAAAGCATCTACTTTATGTTACTACTTGTTCACATGAGGAGCTAAAATTGGCTCATGAGGAACTTAGTGTTGCTCATGATAACTTGGTACAAGAACATGCTTTACTCACTAAGAAGCTTTCTAATGAAGAAACCAAATCTAGTGAGAGCTCATCATTTGGGTCAAATGATCAATCACATATGACTAACCCTTGTGATGTAGGCAAGAAGCATGTTTCCACCTCTTGTGATGATTTATTATATATGCCATGTTCTTCATAATTAGTTGCTTGTTCTACTTCTATGTCTTGTGAGACTAACCTTTTGAAGGAGAACAATGAGCTCAAAAGTGAAGTGAAGAATTTGAGCAACAAGTTGGAGAGGTGCTACAACTCTAAAATCACCATTGAGCATATCATGACCAATCAAAGAAGATATGGTGATAAGAGTGGTATTGGCTACAACAAGAGCAAGGGCAAGATTATGAAGAAGCAAGATGCAAAGAAGCTATCCCAACTCTTGTGCTACCGATGCCATGAAGTGGGACATATTGCCAAGTGTTGCCCTACCAAGAAGTCTCAAGTTGAGCCAAAAGCAAAGCCCCAAGCTCAAGTCAAGATCAACCATGAAGATGATGATGACTTGATGAAGAAGAAGAAAACAAGAAGGGGTGGTAGAGCAAGGCATCCAATGCAAATCCAAGATGCCAAGATGATGAGCAAGAATCAAATCAAGAAGAAAGTACATGCTCACATCAAGTGCTTCAAGTGTGGAGATATGGGACACTTTGCCTCGGGGTGTCCTACTAAGCTTGAAAATAAGATTCAAGCAACTTATGAGAGGCAAGGCAATGAAGAGCATCACATGAGCAAGGAAGAAAAGGCTCAACAAAAGAGAAGATGCTATTCATGTCGGGAAAGGGGACACAATGCTCATTCATGTCCCCTAGGTAACAATTCTAAGCCTATTTCAATTGATAATACTAATATGCTTAGAAAGGATGGCAATGGTACCTCATTGGTTGGAATTGCAAAACATCCCACTACTCATACTAAGGCTATGCCTAAGTATGTTGCACCTAATTTGAGAGGACCCAAACTAGTTTGGGTACCATCAAAGAGTGGATGATTGTTTGTAGGTATCATCGGCATTGGAGGCTTGATTCAATTGGTTTCATCTTGTTCATCATATATTGAGTCAAGTTATGAAGCTCAATGCATATCCAATCCCAATGCCAAGTCAAAATAAGTGAAGTCCAAAGTGCTACAACATACAAGTGTCATGATCAAGTTGTGGATGATTTATTGGAATTATTTGATGGCTTGCAATTTATTTGAGTTAAATCTTGCTATTGGATGATCATGAGCTAACCAAGGTATATCTCTTGTTGATCATTTCATTTGGGTGCATATGAGTTGATTGAATTGGATATATATGCAATGTTGTTTGCTATAAGATGATTGAATGGATTAAATGCTTAGCAATCAAGTTTGAATTGATTTGTGTTGGATAAATTCATGAGATGATATTTAGTAAGTGGATTGAATGGATATAAGTCTTGTGAAAGTGTTCAAACAAGTTAGTTACAAGTTTGATTCACAATTTGATGAAGTTTAGCTCAATGTATTCAAATCTGTCCTATATTGAAAAACTGAGCTAGCTGTGATCTTAGCCATGTTTGAGTGACCAAATCTATTTGGATTGGGTTGAAATTTGGTATACATGCTCTAGACTTATTGTCGGTACCAACAGTATGGGGGTACCCACATCCAACGATAACAAAAAACAAAACGACTAAGCCACGGCAAAAGGCAGCCCGCCTCGACCGCATACCAGGTCCGTCTCGTACGAGGCCGGTTCGACGGAGTGCCTCGACCGCGCTCCGGCTCCGACTCGTACGAGGCGCCCTCGACGAGGACGCCTCGTCCGTGCCCCGTCCCACACGTCAAAGCGCCTCAACCACACTCCGACTCGCACGAGGCCCATTCGGCCAGCGAGAAAACTCCGACTCGCATGACCCCGAGTCGGAGCGCTCGACCCCTTCACTTCACCTACCCTGAGACAAAAGTCAGAGCATTTAATGCGCTTACCTGCTACCACCTACCGACATGGCCGCAACCAGGGTCGGCGTGGGAGCAACGCCGGTGTCAGTCCTCACTGTTTTACCGCCCATCCCGTGATGGGAGGTGAAGCCTGTCACTATACACACCTTACCGCGCACTGTTTATCACCAAACACCCTCGAGGGAGGATACGACAAGGCCCGTATTCCGCAATCTCGAGGATTCGACCTTATCCGTCCGACCTTGACCCTACCTCGACCTGGCCTCGACGCCCAGCGCAGTTCGACAGGGAAGAAAGGCAGGCATGGCACGGTGCTCCGAGTCATTTCATCGACTCGTTCTCTACGTCACCATGGTGTCCAGGGATGGCCGGCCATTCCCAGGGCACGTCGCTATAGTCACCTCAACAGGGATCGACAAAACATCATCTCAAGGCTCCCGGCGTCCTGGTCTCCTCTTGCCCTATAAAAGGGCAGGCCGGGGCTCTACAACGAGAAGGAGAGAACAACGAACAACAGGCAAGACACAAGTCCAAAGCTCCCAACACAGAGATCAACATCTCAAGCAATCGCCCTTGTACTCTTCCTTTTTCCTCTTGGAGACTTGGGCTCGCCGCCCTCTATGAGCTCTCCCAGCCCGGGGGAGCACTGCGCCGGTATCATCGCTCTTGGCAGGCGCGAGCCGCCAGACGACGACGAGCCCGGCGCAACCACCGTCTTCACCTCGCGGAGGGTGGTGGGATCCCCCGATCCAGCGCCTCTCAGCCAGACGCCAACCCAGATTTCCTCATTGAGGGTCTGGGTAGGATGAGCTTGGCTGAGGGTAAGATGCCGACGGAGAATTCTGCCGCTCCCCCGTCCGGTGAGACACCACCACCGCCTGGTCCAACCACTTCGGCGAGAACGATGACATCTCCATCGCCATTCCCGTTTGGGCTAGACCCGGTTGCCCGGGCGTACGCTTCCTCTGTGAGCACTAGCATGAGCGCTTACGAGGAACTCCCCGGGCACCATCTACGCTCCGCTCTGGACCTTGTTGCATCCACGCCGGCTTCTGAGTATCTGGACTCTACGGAGACCCCAGAAACAGAGCCCCGTGTGACTGCTCCTCGACGTTACAACCCCAGAGACGACTGGCGACGGCCCCACATTCCTCCGTCATATTACTACTTCGGCGCTCCTGACTCCGACTCAGCTGACGACACCTACGATCCGACCCGCGAGTGCTTCAACGTCGACGGGGCAAGCACGTCGGAATCGGAGGACGAAGAGCCAGTTGAAGGAAGGAACACCAAGGGACGGCACAAGCTCACGCCCCCGTGGGAAGGACCGTACATCGTCGCGGAAGTGCTAAAGCCGGGCACCTACAAGCTATCCAACGAGAAGGGCGAAATTCTCACCAACGCTTGGAAGATTGAACAGCTATGTCGCTTTTTCCCTTCGGGGCTCTGTAATTTCTTTTTCGTCAATAAAGAATACAGCGATGTTCAAACTTTCGTTTACAAACAATGAGGAAGGATCGACTCTGCTCCCCCAGAATCGACCCTCCCTCGGGGGCTACACGGGGGGGAACCCCTAGTCCTCGGAAAAACTTGTATTCTTTTTCAAAGTTGAAGAACTGCCGCTTAAGTCGACAACGCTGCGAGAGCGCCCTAAGGCTCAAAGGGGCTCTCGAGCCGCGAGATCACTTACGCCTCTGAGGCTACGGTACCTCCACTCACCCCTCATGCCTAGGGGCGTGATCGCACGCTAAGTAGACCTAATGGCGGTTCATGACTTTGAAAAGGAGTACATCCCCCGTCGCTTAAATCAGGTTCTTACACGATCTGCGAGGCCGCAAGAGCACCCTAGAGTTTGAGGGCAGTCGAGCCGCGAGATCACTCACGCCTTCGGGGCTACGGTACCTCCACTCACTCCCTTACGCTCAAAGGCGCGACGGCGTGCTAAGTAAGTCGTGCAAAAACGTGACTCAAGCGATATAGGGAAGAAAAGCTCGAACAAAACTTAAATAACCAAGCGCAGGTTTACGTTCCGAGTTTTTAAGGCCTCCGAGGCCACCACGATCGAAATTCAAATCACTAACTTATTACATGGGCCTTTGTGCCCAGATTTGGCTCACATGCCCTCATCGTCGGCAGGCGGAACCACTTCGGCTTCGAAAAGCTTCGCCAAGCGGCTTCCTGGCCCCTCGGCGGCTCCAATCAGGTCCAAGCAGGCGTCCTCGTTCTCCTCGTCCGTCTGGTCCGGGTCGGTGATGAAGCCATCAGTGACAAGCTCCATGTCAAACACAAACCTAGATCGGACGACGGCCAGCGCTCTCTTCACACCATGGTGGAGGCTGTCCCGTATCCTTTCCCGTACAAGGCGGCCCAGCACCGCCATCCGACGGATGAAGGAGTTCCCCGGGGCGTCCTCCCCAGTGTCGGCGTCAGGCTTGACCCCCAGGCCGTCACACACGGAGGCGATCGCGCCCTGGAGCACCTGGGTCCGCTGGGCCTCGGCCTTGAAGAGGCTCTGGAAGGAGTCCGCCACCGCCTGGGCCACCCGCTGCTCCCTCTCCAATTCTGGAACACGATTAACCAAATTAGCACCAACACGTGGGCTCGACATCAAGGCCGTAACACCAATACTTACCCTCGGTATGGGTCCGCAAGCCCACGATCTCGTTACGGAGCCCCCTGCACGTCCTCTCGAGCCCTTGGAGAGCACCGTCCCTGTCACGAACGGCTGCCCTCAATGTCTCGATCTCCTGGCGGGCGCTCGAGAGAGCCGCGCCCTTCTCCTGCACGGCTCCACTCAGCGCCGCGACCTCGTCCTTCAGGGCCCTGAGGCGAGCGGTGACCTGCCCGATCTGGACGTTGAGGGTGTCACGTTCCCGGCTGGTCAGGGCGACGTCCTCCTCGAGCTCTTTCACCCGTGCCGACAGGGGCACGAGATCCTCGCGGGCCTTGGCTGCCTCCTCCTGGGCCCTTGTCGTGTCTACACGCACCACGGCCTCGGCCGCCTAGGCCTGCACCGCCTCCTCCTTGACCGCCGCGTAGGCGACGCGCAGCTCGGCCGTCTGCGCGCTCTGATCGGACAGCCGCTTGTTGGCCTCCTCGACTAGAGCCCGTTGCCGGGCAAGCGCCGCCCACACGCCACTCTCATTACGAATGAAGAGCAACTTGCGGCGGGTGCGCTCCTTGAGCTCCTGACCACGGTTCGAAGAACCAGAGAGTTTAGAACCAAAAGAATCAGGAGCAAAAGGACAACAAAGGCATAGCAAAAGAACCACCAAACCAAACTTACCTCTGTGGCATCCCGAATGCCTCGTGACATGGTCTCCGTCACCACACGAAGTGATCGCTCGAGGTGTCGACGGAGACCCTCGAGGTATTCCCAATGATGCACCTCGTCTGCATCGTTCACGGCAAAGACTGGGTCCGCGCCGGGGTTGGAAGCATCCCTGAATTCGAGGATCGCTCCCCCCCAGCGTGGTATCTCCTCCTCCGCCCGCGCCAGGGCCAGCGCGGTGATGTCTGGCCACCCCGTCGGTGGTCCGGCCGGGGCGCTCTCCGATGCTGCCGAAGGCCCGGCCTGACTCGCAGCCTCGACCCCCTCGCCCATCGCACCAGGACCGGCCTGGTCTAAGGCCTCGACCTCCTCGACGCCCACCACCTGTTTCCCCTTGTCGATGGGGGAGTCGTCGAGGGTAAGGTCGACCACGGTCGGGGTCGACCCTTCCACCGGGGCCGGCCCCTCGACCGCCGGCGCCTCCTCCTCTGGGGCCACGGGCGGGGGCTCGACGACCCCACCCTCCACCGTGGCCGCCGGCTTCGCCGGCAGGTCTTGCTACGGCTGCGGCTCTCCCGGCTGCGCCGCCTCCTGTCCCACCGCCGGCAGGACCTCCTCCATCACCACGTCTGCATCCACCCGTCCTGCATCGCGGACAGATGCCTCGGCTGTTGCGGCCTCGACGGCAGCCTCGGCGGTCGATGACGACCCCGGCACCGCCACCTCTGACGGTCCCGACCCCTATGCATCGGGGTCAGAACCGGCGACCGCCGAGACGCGCGCCTCCGCCTGGGCCGTGGCCTCCTGCTGCTTCAGGCGCTCCTTCATGGCCTGAAGCCTATCAACCCAGGCGGCGGCATCCGCCGCCGTCCGATTAATAACGACGGCGCTCGCCCGGAGCGATTTTGCGGGGGTCGGCCCCATCGGCTCCGCCTTGCGCTTGAGGCCGTGAAGCAAAAAGAAGCATCGAAAATGGCGCCAATAAAAAGCAACAAAGCGGAGCACGGATCCTTACCTGGAAAGGGGCACCAAGGGCCTCGACCCCGGCCGATCCGAACCCCCTGGCGCTGCCTGCGACGGTCTTACGGCCGACCCCCCGGCGGGCCGGGTGCTCCTCGGGGCCATGGCTGGAAGGCCACCTCGGGTCCTCTGCGCCTCCGAGGCCAGCTGGCCTCGGGTCCTCACGCCCGTCGGCGGCGCCGCCGATGGCGACGCCGGCACCGCCGCTCCAGCCGCCGCCTGAGCTTGCGGGGCCTGGACTTATGGAGGCGGCCCCGTCGACCCCTCCTGTGGGGTCCAGGATGGGGCGGCCCCTCCCATTGAGGGGCCTGCCTTCTTGCCCGCCTCTTCCTCCATCTCCTCCACCACTTCGACCGACACCGATGCCCGGGAGGACGAACCCCCAACGGGCTCCAAGAGCGGGCGAACGTCGGGGAGGTCCACCAGGCCAGTTGCGGCATCGTACCGCGACAGGGCGTCGTCGTCGTCCCCGTCGCTGCCATCATTATCCTCCCCCGAGATCGTCTCGGAGGGAGACTACGCGAGGGGAAGCCCGTCGAGGGCCTGCTGGCGCCGAAGCTTCTTCAGCGCCTCCTTCTCCTTAGGCCTTGCGGATCTGCCGCTTCTTGGCCGTCTCCTTCGTCTGCTATTTCTGGGACGCCCGCTGGCGTCGAACCTCCCGGGCAGGCTGGTCCTCTAGGACTGGCGGCCGCACCTCCCGCACCGCAGACAAATCCTGCGCATCGGCCTCGACTAAATCAGAGGAACCCAAAACAGACGAAATAAACGAACGTGCTAGCAAAAAACACTTACCAGAGACTCGAACCCCTGGGTAGGTCGCATGGGCACCTTGTCGACCTCATCCATCTTGAAGTTCCCCACCATCCGGTGCGCCCACCGGAGGACCTCCTCGAGGGTGAGGGACTTGTGCGACATCCGGCTCCCCTCTAGTGGCGCCTCCGGTGTCATCTGGTCGAGACGAAGGCGGCGCTGGCGCAACGGCATCACCCTGCGCCGGTGGAATGCCGTGGCCACCGCCGCCGCCGTCAAGCCCCGCAGACGGAGCTGCTGCAGCGCCACCAGCAGCGGATCCAGACGCGGCTTCTCAGCCTCCGGGACTCCGTAGGTCTAGTTCTCCTCTCGGGCGACCAGCACCCGGCCGGTATACCTCGGCAACTGACTCTCGTCGTTGCGGAGGTAGAACCAGCCGTCGTGCCAGCCGCTATTCGAGGAGATGAGGTGGGCCAGGATATACTGATCTGCCCGGCTAGACCTCACCTGTAGGACGCAGCTCCCCGCTCGAACTGCGCATCGAAGCCCCTTCTCCCCCGCCTTCTTGGCGAAGAGCTCCGCCTTGAAAAGATGGAGCCACAAATTCCACTGCGGCTCCATCCCCAGGTAGCCCTCACAGACCACCACGAAGATGGCGGCCTGTGCGACGGCGTTGGGGGCAAGATGGTGCAGCTCCACCCGGTAGTAGTGGAGGAGCGCGCGCATGAAGGTGGTCGCCGGCACACCGAACCCCCGTTCGTGGAAGTAGATGAAGCTAACCACGTATCCTTCGGGGGGGCGCCGGCTCCCGGTGGTCGGGCGACGGCGCAATCCACTCCGGCCGTGACCGGCTCGTCCTTGGTCGCAGCAGTCCATCCTCGACCAGCTCCTCCAGCCTCCTCTCCGTCGCCGAGGAGGCAGCCCAGTCGTCGGCGGGGAGGATCTGACTCTTGCCTGCCATTGGCGCCGGGAAAAGCTGTCTGGACGAAGAGAATGCGACGGCGGCGGCGCTGGATGAAGGCAGAGGGCGCAAGGGACACAGGGCTGTCTGAGGCAAGGAGGGCAAGAACGCAAAGGGCCAGTAGGGGAGGCAGACCCCTATGCCTTGATTTTATAGCCCCGGCGGAAGCCCAACGGCCGCGCGAAAAGGTAGGAGCAGTTTCTCGCATTTAATGCCCTTACCTAACCGTTCCCCTGAATCTCACAGGAGCAGGGCACGTGGCCATCCCCCACGTCGTAACCGTACGCCACGTCGCCCACTACCGCACCGATCTCGCCTCCCCTCCTAAAAAGACGTGCCCGGCTAACGGGCGGGGGAGAGATCCACAGACGGATATTCCCAGATACCTGGGAAACGGGCTCCGAGCCCGGTATAAGTCTCGAGGGAGCGAAAGCTGGCCCTCGACCAGGGTTCGACAGCTTCCCTCGAGCGATAGAGTTAGGGATGACTAGGGATGCGCCCATACATGGCCAGGGCTCGAGCCACGCTCTCGAGGCACCCCAGGACGTATTCGAGGCTAAAAGAGAAGGTCGACGTAGGAATCCCCTCGGAGGGAGGCGCTGAGCCCTTGAATCCTATCGAAAGGAATCGAGATCCACACGACTACTCTTTGGCATTCTTGAGAGCGCCTCTGGGCCACTAGCCGACTCCTATCGAATGGAGCACTGGCTCACACTCGAATTCCTCCGTTAGCAGCTCACCGGAGATCGTCGAAACTCGCCCAAACAAGGGTAGTACGACGTTCCCCACCCCTCCTCCTTTTCTCTAAAGGGAGCGTGAGGGTCGAACGATAAAAGACGGCCAAGACCCTGATCGACCTCGTGTGTGCGAGGCTTGGGGGCTCGACCGCAGAAAGCTAAACCTCGAGGGATCGAAAGCTGGCCCTCGACCAGGGTTCGACAGCTGCCCTCGAGTAACAAAGTTAGGGACGACTAGGGATACGCCCATACATGGCCAGGGCTCGAGCCACGCTCTCGAGGCACCCCAAGACGTATTCGAGGCCGTAGGAGGAGGTCGACGTAGGAATCCCCTCGAGGGAGGCACCGAGCCCTCAAATCCTGTCGCAGGGAATCGAGATCCACACGACCACTTCTTGGCATTCTTGAGAGCGCCTCCGGGCCACTAGCCGACTCCTAACGAATGGAGCACGGGCTCACACTCAAATTCCCCCGCTAGCAGCTCGCCGGAGATCGTCAGAACTCGCCCACACAGGGGTAGTACGGCGTTCCCCACCCCTCCTCCTTTTCTCTAAAGGGAGCGTGAGAGTCGAACGATAAAAGACGGCCGGGACTCTGATCGACCTCGTGCGTATGAGGCTCGGGGGCTCGACCGCAACGAACCGAACCCTAAACGAAAAGGCACAGATCACGCCACAACCAGAAACCATTCCCCAATAGGACGCACAAAAGACCTCGGAGGAGTCCCAACACTCCACCGAGGCCTCGGGGGCTACACCCGGCGGGTGCGCTCGCGCGCCCCCACCGAAAAAAGCCACGACGCTATGACTCCAGTTCATTAACTAACAAGCCTCTGGGAGAGTGATCACACACTCACCCAAAGGCTCGGGGTCTACTGTCGGTACCAACAGTATGGGGGTACCCACATCCAACGATAATAAAAAACAAAATGACTAAGCCACGGCAAAAGGCAGCCCGCCTCGACCGCATACCGGGTCCGTCTCGTACGAGGCCGGTTCGACGGAGTGCCTCGACCGCGCTCCGGCTCCGACTCGTACGAGGCGCCCTCGACGAGGACGCCTCGACCGCGCCCCGTCCCGCACGTCAAAGCGCCTCAACCGCACTTCGACTCGCACGAGGCCCGTTCGGCCAGCGGGAAAACTCCGACTCGCATGACCCCGAGTCGGAGCGCTCAACCCCTTCACTTCACCTACCTCGAGACAAAAGTCAGAGCATTTAATGCGCTTACCTGCTACCACCTACCGACATGGCCGCAACCAGGGTCGGCGTGGGAGCAACGCCGGTGTCAGTCCTCACTGTTTTACCGCCCATCCCATGATGGGAGGTGAAGCCTGTCACTATACACACCTTACCGCGCACTGTTTATCGCCAATGACCCTCGAGGGAGGATACGACAAGGCCCGTATTCCGTAATCTCGGGGATTCGACCTTATCCGTCCGACCTTGTCCCTACCTCGACCTGGCCTCGACGCCCAGCGCAGTTCGACAGGGAAGAAAGGCAGGCATGGCACGGTGCTCCGGGTCATTTCATCGACTCGTCCTCTACGTCACCATGGTGTCCAGGGATGGCTGGCCATTCCCAGGGCACGTCGCTACAATCGCCTCAACAGGGATCGATAAAACATCATCTCAAGGCTCCCGGCGTCCTGGTCTCCTCTTGCCCTATAAAAGGGCAGGCCGGGGCTCTACAACGAGAAGGAGAGAACAACGAACAACAGGCAGGACACAAGTCCAAAGCTCCCAACACAGAGATCAACATCTCAAGCAATCGCCCTTGTACTCTTCCTTTTTCCTCTTGGAGACTTGGGCTCGCCGCCCTCTCTCGCAAGCTTGTAACCCCTACACAAGCACCTCGGTGCAAAGAAATACAAACCTCTTCCCCCCCCCGCTGGACGTAGGGTCTTCATTTGCCCGAACCAGGATAAACCCCCGTGTGTTCTCCTTACATCACCATCCAGGAAAGGGACACGCAGCACTCACTCGTCGGTTTAGGACCCCCCCGGGACCGAACACCGACACTTATGGTATAAGATGCTATACAAATTTCATAAGAATTGGACAAGAGATGCTTCTGTTTTGGAGTACATCTTGTAAGCTATAGTGCAGCAGTTTTCAGCATGTAGCAGTGGTGAAAGAATTGAAATCTGGTAGCAATCTAAAAGTCAAATGAAGCTCAAATTTTGACAGCTGCTAGATGACTTAGTAATGCACATCTCCACCAAATTTCATGGCATCTGGATCTGTACTTTGGGAGATATGAATTATTCTTTGAAGGGTACAGAATCTGCCAGAAAAGTGATAATTATTGGATTAATCTAGAGTCACTTTGATTGAAAGGTCCTCAAGTTGGAAACATATTTATAAGTGGTTGAGGTACCTAAGTTTGGTTTTGGATTGATCTAGAAGCATGAAAAGCAATGAGTACAAGAACATTTGATTGTGGAATGTCCTTGGTGTACATATTTAGTACTTAAATTTGAAGATCAAGATCAAACTTAAGATGAAGATGAAGTTTAAGTTCTAGTGATGATTGGAGATCATTTGGTAGAAAGAAAAGGACTTAAACAAATAGAAAGAGTTGGACTCAAATGTAGATTCAAGGATTATTCATCAAGATTGAGTTCATCACTTGGATCAATCAAACAATGTCATTTCAAGTGAGTATCATGAGTGGTTCTTTGGAGAAAGGTCACTTCTCCCTAGTGAGGGGCTTGCCGCCGTGTGTAGGTGAAACCAAGTTTGGGACTTGGAAGGCTAATATGGAAGTGGTGATCCGAGGAACTTGTGATGCTTAGTTGAAGTAATCAAAAGGGTTGATCAAGAAAAGCAAGCAACACCCAAAAGAGAGCTAGTCATGTATTTCAAGTGGTATTCTAAGTAGTTCTCTCATGCAAGCATTGATCAAAAAGATGAAGCAAGCCAACCACAACTCAAGAGATAGTGCACTTGATCATAAGTGGTTTTCATTTCATATGGGTGAAGAATGGATTTATCTATGATGATTGGTCTTCACCAAGCTTATAAATTAGACTTCACATTGCTATTGGAGTAATGAATTGTTATCTATGTGACTATCCTCTACTCCAACATAACAAAGGTTTGATTGCAATGTGCATGATCATTTCATCCCTTACTAGTATGCGATTAGTGCATATAGTACATGCTTACTAGGATCATGCATAACAAATGAAATGTTTAAATTCATAGCCTACCACTATTGCTTGAATTGTTTAAATGATCTAGTGGTATGTGTATAAATTTGTTCATGAGCTAGTGAACCCAAGTACTTGATCTAGTTTGGATTGCTAACAAGTGACAAATACAACATTGGTAAGATAACCCTTAGCATGAGGTGTGAAGAAGCTTGTCATTGGATCAAACCGGACTTGGGATCTTAGGCAAATCAACTTAGTTCAAGTCATACTAGAAGCTCATGATGATGATAAGAGTACAAAAAAACAACAATGCAATCGGATATCTAGTTTTTCAAGTGTTATCTAGACTCATTTGATTTCTCACATGGTATTCATAAGTGGTGTCTAGATCAACTTACAAGTGATATCTTATAAATGGTACTCATGAAGATAGCAAATGTTCAAGAAGTGAATATTATTGCCAAATCCTTCAAAGTGGATCCATACTAGAAAATTCTTTCAAATGGTATCACATTCCTACTCATGGTATCTTCACGTGGTATCATTCATGCAAGACGATGGTTTCACAAGTGATCCTCAACTTTAAGTGATCAAATCAAGAAATGCTACCCTCATCTTCAAGTGGTATCTCAAGTGAATGACACATGCTATGACATAGGGAGAGGAGCCCCACCGTTTGGTATCAAGGTCAAAGATCCTATGTGGTATCTCAAGAGCAACCATAAAGTTTGTCATTCCAACATATGTGGTAATGTCCATAAAAAATGCAAGATTCACGTCTCAACCATCTACCCCAATGCAAGCCTTTGTATCAATTGAGAAGAACACCTTTTATGGAAATTGATGACAAAGGGGGAGAGATTGTACAAAGATATGAGTATAGGGGAGAGATAGAAGATAAAAAAAGTATGGTGGAGAGATAGAAGATAAAAGATGGACATGGACAAAGAGGGAGCAACATTGAAGAAATAAGAAGGATCAAAATTCTTGGACAAAAGAAGCACACAAGTAGGGGGAGCAAGCTCATGAACATTGATTGGTTGCATTTGATATGTGCATATTCATGTGCTTGCTTGCATTGCATAAGTTTTATATTTAATATGCATGCTTGTGTGTTGTATGCTAGTTATAGAACTTGAATGATGATATGATAACTAGCATGCATAGGATGATAGCTAGACTTGTATTTCTACACGTGGTACTAGAACCTTGCTTATAATGTTGATCTCACGGGGTTTCTAGTATTTTTGATGTCTAGCTACTCATGATGCTAAGGATGATGGCAAACTTGTGATTTTCAAATGGTATGGAGCTATCAAATGGTATCGAACTACAAAGGTTTATTCTATACACCTTAGCATCACTTAGTAGTGCTAACCCTCCCACAAATTTCATATTTATGCATATGTGCAAACTTGAAACCAAACCATTTGAGCACATATGTAGCGGGAGTTATCACTACTAAGTCGGATTTTATGGTGCTTATCCAAATCCTAACATAGAGCTTAAAATGTTGGATAAGTGGCATAAAGTCCAAAAGAACTTAATTTCCATATCTTTGTAGAGTTGTCATCAATTACCAAAAAGGGGGAGATTGAAAGGTCCTTGTTTGGTTTTGGTAATTGAGTGACAACCTTAGGTGGACTAATTGTGTTTAATGTGAGATACACAGGGATTAGTCCACAGGTAATGGTGTCATGAAGGAGCTCATTGCATATGAGACATGACATGGAGTCATGTGACCAAGGTGGCAAAGATCAAGATGAGGCTTGGCTCGACGGACCGGTTGCAAGTGTGAAGGGCAAGTCGGAGGCTTTGGAGCGATGGACCGTGAGGCGGTGAAGCTTGAGCAAGACTTGGCGCCGATGGACCGATGCAACGGTGAAGAGCAAGTGAGATCAAGATCGATGGACCAAGGTCACATGATGATATGAAGTGGATCATATCATTTGTGATATGGTTGGTGCATGTGTTGCATCAACGTCGGAGGAGATGGAGTGGAATGCGCAAGGCAAAGGTATAACCTAGGGTATTTTCATTTCACCGGTCATAGATGTGTAGAGAAGTTGATGACTGGGTTTAGGATAGATGGCCGTACTATTAAGAGGGGTAAACTTGTTTGTATATTGGTCATCTAGTGCCACTTGAGCGATTTAACTTTGCATACGTGTTAGGATCGAGTGGCGAGGCAAGTTGAGTGCCTAACTTCTTTGAGAAAATGATTGTAAAAATGCTAACACACATGCACATGGTGTTTTACACATGGTGGTGTTGGAACATTTGCAAAGGAGAAGGTGTTGGAGTTGGTGTTGATCAACTTGGAGAAGAGAGAAAGGTTTTTCGGTGTTCTCCGGACACTAGGATGGCTCTTGGAGTGGAATACTGCTTTGATCCATTGAGAATTGGATCAAGTGCTTTAGTGGGTTGTGTAGCTCTCTGAGTAAGCTTTCCAAAATGTCCAAGATCATCGAAATCGGAGTTCGGAGCTAAGAGATATCGCCGTTTTACCGAAGAGTGGTATGTGACCGGACTCGTGACCGGACGCGTCCGGTCAGCACCTGCGCGTCCGGTCAACGCGTCCGGTCAGTGTTTTTCGCGGGCGAAAGTGACTGGACGCGGCAGCGAGTCCGGTCAGTGATGACCGGACGCGTCTGGTCGCTTCGGGAGCTTACTGGAACCTCTATGTTCGCTGTTTCGCTGCGATCTGCGCGTCCGGTCCCGTTAGTGGCCTGCGTGTCCGGTCAATACAAGTTTATACGCACGAAAACTAGCCGTTGGAGCACGCTACTGACCTGCGCGTCCGGTCCGTTCGACCGGCGCGTCCGGTCGACCCGAAACTTGCCCAGTAAGGGGACTAACGGCTCTATTTCGTTGTGGAGTTATAAATAGACGTTGTGGCCGGCCATGGCCGGTAGCTGAGCACACTTTAGCCTTAGTGGCTTATGTGGTAGTGCTTGGAAGCCCTCTAACTCACTCATGCTTGATAGTGTTCATCGGATCGAGTGAGAAAGCGATTCTAGCGCGTTGCATCGTGAGGATTGCATCGAGTGGCACTAGATGATCGTGTTGCAAGCCGGTGGTGCTTGTTACTCTTAGAGGTTGCCACCTCCTAGACGGCTTGGTGGCTTGTGGCTCCATCGAAGCTCGCAAGAAGATTGTGCGAGGCTCCGGAGAAGCTTTGTGAGGGGGATTGTGCTCACCCCACGGGGATCGCGAAGAGCAACTCTAGTTGAGCGTGTCATTGAGCTACCACACTTGATGGTGGGTTCTTCCGGCGCCTTTTGAGAGGCTCGGTGTGTGACCGATTAGCCGCCGAACCATGAAGTGTTGGTCGACACAACGGAGACGTAGCTTGGTGGCAACCAAGTGAACCTCGGGAGAAAATCACCGTGTCAACATTGTCTACTCTTCTCGGTGGTTTGCCTTCGTGCAACACAAGCTTGTATTTACCTTCATATATACTTGTGCTTGTGTAGTTGCTCTCATAACTAGTTTGCTTGTGTAGCTTGCTAGTTGTCTTCTTGCTTGTGTAGCTAGAAGTATCCCCTTTGCGTGGCTAATTCGGTTTGTGTAACCTTGTTAGTCACATTGCTTAGTTTGTGTAGCTAAGTAGTTTGCGCTCTCTAATTTGGCTTGTGTAGCCTTGTTATTGAGCATTGCTAGTGAGCTTAGGCTTTGTGCGCTTTGCTTACTAGAATTGTGTAGGAGCTCCCTCTTGCTTACAAAGTACTAGTGCATAGGTTTGTGTGACCTTGCTCTAGAATTGAATAGGGGAGATCTTGCTAAGGAAAGCACATTAGTTGCTTAATTAGAATCTTTTCTAAGGTGCTTGTAAACTTAGTTAGAGGGGTGAAGTCTTGGCTAGACCGATAAATTTAATTCCGCATTTGTTTCGGTTAGCCGACGTGTTTTTTTAGAAAGGACTATTCACCCCCCCTCTAGTCCGCCATCTCGACCCTTCAGCGACGTGGTCAGGCGCTCGTATTGGGTGGCCATGGCACAGCGTCAGTCGCTCCTCCTTTGTCCGAGCAAAACAGAGTGAGCAAGAGGGGGAAAGAGAAGGACAGCGAGGGAGAGAGCGAGGGAGAGCAGGGCTCGGTGGCCTAAAGGCGGTGGCGCAGAGCGAGGCGAAGACGAAAGCAGGGCACAGCAGGAAAAAGAGAGCGAGCAGGGTGGCGGCGAGAGGCAGAGGTGAGATTGGGAGCTTGGTTGGTCGGCGAGCTCCGGCTTGGGCTGCGAGGCGGCGGGATGCAAGGCGAGCAGAGCAGG
Source organism: Saccharum hybrid cultivar R570 (assembly GCA_038087645.1). Taxonomy (NCBI): domain Eukaryota; kingdom Viridiplantae; phylum Streptophyta; class Magnoliopsida; order Poales; family Poaceae; genus Saccharum; species Saccharum hybrid cultivar. Next base: position 16,180,733 of record JAQSUU010000534.1, on the reverse strand, counting down.
GCGAGGGAAAGGGAGAGAAGAAGAGGACGGAGCGGAGGGAAAGAGAATGATGGCAGCCGGTGCTCGGCTCTGGTGAGTCCTCGGCACGGTGGTGCCCGCGGCATGGAGGCGCTTGCCTCGGCGTAGTCCGCGGCGCTCTCGGCCTCAGGCGAAGTGGCGGAGCAGAGCAGCGGGGTGAAGAAGAGGAGTAGAGGGAGCTCAGGAGAGGAGGAGTGGCTGGAGCCCGATCTCGGGGCGAGGTGCTTCGTGGCGGCTGGTATTTATAGCCATGGCAAGGCGAGGAAAATATCTCCAGCAACGGAGATCTTTTCAGGCCAGGCGACAGCTGGGATGGGGTGGCCTTGAGCTGGATGACGGCATGACGCGACAGGAGGTCAGCGGCGTCGGTGACCTGAGTACAGTGCATCATTGACGCACTGGGGAAGATGAAGGTGACATGTGGGCCCCACATGTCGGTGAAAGGGAGGGAGAAGAGGAGAAGGACTGTTGTGGCGCTGCTGGGCCGCGCGCGCGACTTGGGCTGGAGGTAGCCCAAACGGAAGGGAAGAGGGGGAGGAAGGGAAGGAGTGGACGGGCTGGGTCAGTGACGGCCTAGGCAAGAAGAGGGGAAGAGGAGGAGGGGCTTACTCCGCTGGGCTGGGCGCCGACCCAACGCGAGACGGGCAGAAAGGGGAGGTGGGCCGAGGCTGGTGTTGGGCTGAGCCCGTTCGGGAGGGAGTACACAGAGCTCATTTCCTATTTTCCAATTCCCAGAAAATGTAACTATTTGATGTATTGCTAATCACTAGAAAATAAAAATGTAACACTAGTATTCATGATGTATCTCCTATATATTCTTTTATAGCTGCGATAGAAATTAAAAGTAATGATCTTATATTTCCAGGTTTTCTAATGAATATAAATTAACTAAATGTAAATTGAGAAGGAACTATTAGACCTATAATCTAACCATGAGGTGACATTCATAATTAGGAAAGAATGTAACAGGATATTGTTCATACCTATTCTACCTCTACAATATAAAGAAAGGTTTTAAATAATTCAAGAATGCAATTGGTAATTAAGGAAAGTTATTTTGGTGCCGCAAGTAAATTCCAGAAGGCAAGTATTCAAACACACATGCAGGCAATCATTCAAGCATTCAAACATTCAAGCAATTCCAACAATCTAACCTAAATGTGTATGGTGGATTTTGATGCAAGGGTTTTTAGAAAATATATTTTATTTAAAATGATTGTGGTGAAAATAAATAGCCAAGTTTTTAATTTGTTGTAAAGTTTAAATTTTTAGTGCATTTTAATATGATACAAAAACACGAGTGCTACAGTCCACCCGTCGCACTTCGCCTCGCCACTGTGCCCATTCCACGCCACGCGCGCCCCCATCTTGCGCCGCGCCATGCCGTGCAGCGTCCTCGGTCACGTCCCACCTCGGCGGCGCCAGTCGAAGACACCATGACAGGGGCTGCACCACCACCGACGCGAGCTTCCTACCGCGGCAAGCCGTGGCCACCGGCGATGCCATGGTTCAGGTGTTTCAGACGTATGTTTTAAGTGTTTCATCTGGATGTCGCCATATGTTGCATTGGCTATATACGTATGTTGCAAGCGTATGTTTCATGCTGCAAGCGTATGTATCAAGTGTTTCAGGTGTTTTCAGACGTATGTTTTAAGTGTTTCGTCCGGATGTTGCATATATATGCATGTTGCAAGCGTATGTTTCAAAGTGTTTCAGGTGTTTTATACGCATGTTGTAAGTGTTTTATCTTGATGTTGTATATGTTCGCAATGGCTTTCAAACGTTGTTCAGGTGGTTTTGCAAGTGTTTCAGCTGTTACGGATGTATGTTGCAATTGTTTCATTTAAATGTTGTAAAAGGAGATCTTGTGTTGCACATGTTACAATGGGACCCACCTGCCGCAGCCGCCTGCTGTAGCTGTTGCAGTGCCACTGAGCGAGCGCAGACAGTCCCACGTGCATGCACGTGGGAAGCGAACAGGGTGCGCGCGGTCTGGCAGCACAAAACGCAGTCACGGGAACGAAGAAGCACGGGCGCACAATAGCAGGTGCAGCAGCAGGCGTACATGCGGGCGTGAGTGTCCGAACGTCCGGGCGCTAGCCTGTCTCATGTAGAGTAAAAAAGCCAAAATATGTTATAATTTAGAAAGAATGGGTTATTTTTTGAAAGACTAGCTGTCGTATCACATCACCTGGCACGGGGTCTTGTTAGGATGGAATGGATGATGTTCATAGAGTTTGAATCTATTAAGGTAATCATTTACTCTTTCTATCATAATATTTATATAAATGTTTCTCTAGACACGTGCGTGCACGTGCCACACATACATGTTTGTTTTTTTTTGCAGAAGCAAACTTTTATTAATCTTCATAAGAAGTACAAACGCCATCAGGTGGAGAAATAAACCAAACATGTCTACCATAATCAGCATAAATACTACTTCTAGCTAAATTATGGGCATCGACATTTGATTGCCTCCCTTCATGGACAAAATCAACAAAATTAAACTCGCGTGATCTAGCTCTGATCTCCTGGACTACATGTCCATATAAGCCCATGCTCCCTTCCTGGATGCTCCTGATAACTCCGACATTATCACACGCTAGTCTGAAATCACGCAGAACCAAATCGCTAGCAAGCGCAAGACCTTCTTTGCACGCGATGGCCTCTACTGTGTCTGGTTCCATTCGGCCCTCCAAAACCACAGCCAAGGCACCTAGGAATTTCCCATTGAAATCACGAGCAACAGCCGCTGCAGCGACCTTTGCTGAATTTTTGGCCAAAGCAGCGTCTACATTTATCTTCATCAGGCCGCTTGGTGGAGGGATCCGCCGAACCGGGCTTCATTGTGTTTCATGCCCCACCCTCCCTTGCGGCTTCACAAGCTGGAGACTTGCCACAAAATTGGCAACGAACTGATGTGTGGAGAGCAGGCTTTGATAGATATTTCCGTGCACCGCTTTCCTCCTCGCATACCAGATTGCCCACAAGGTAACAGCCACTCGGACCAGGTCCTCGTGTTGTAAGGACTTCATCATCCGACTAACCAGCCCCGCGCGTCTTGTTCCTCAATTTGACAAAGATGTTCAATAATCTCTTCTTTCTCCAAAGCCCAAATGCAGCGTGCCATATTACATTTGAGCAACGAGTGCCTCCAAGAGTCCCCAGCTCCACATATCTGACAGGCGTTATTACCTGCCATGTTCCTGTGATGAAGCACATCCTTTGATGGAAGAGAGCATCGAGCTAGCCGCCATAAGAACATGCATACTTTAGATGGTACCTTGATCCCCAAAGAGTAGACCATTCCTTCTCAGCTGCATGTCTGTCTGAGTCACCTGTGCTCCCTGCTAGGAACTTCCAATTTATAAGCATCCTATATGCCGATCGGCACAGAAAGCACCACGCTTCTCAAAATGCCAAGCCCATAAGTTTTCTTGGTGCCGAGTGCTTAAGGGAATGCTTGTGATCACCTCTACATCAGCCGGCGTGAAGAACTCCTGCAGCTTCCAATGGTCCCAGCTTGCTGTTGATGAGTCAATAAGATCGCTAACTAGCTGAGGACGGTTTGCCCGGTTGCACGGCACTGGTCTCCTCAATCCCAACGTCGGTAACTAGTCCATTGACCATATATTTGTTGAACTGCCCGTACCGATCCGCCATATCAGACCCCCTCTGAGTACTTCCCGGCCCTCCATAATAGACCGCTAAATCCGCGAAGGAGATGGACCAATCTCTACAGCAAGAAAATAAGTGTTTGGAAAGTAGACAGCTTTTAGAACCCGAGCACTTAAAGAACTATCATCCTGTAATAGTCGACATGCTTGTTTGGCTAAAAGTGCAAGGTTAAATAGCTCCATGTCCCGAAAGCCAAGACCACCAAAAAAAACTTTGGCTTTGTCATATCCTCCCACGCCACCCAGCAGGTCTTCCTCTTTTCATCTTTGCAACCCCACCAAAATTTGCGCAATAGGCCATCAATATGTTGGCACAGCCCACGGCGTTGGGATTGCTTGTGCTACCGCCTTGATAAGAACCTCCTTCCCATCAGCTGACGAGCACAGCTCCATCCATCCCTGCACCCTACTCCAAACTCGATCCTTCAAAAATTTGAAAGCTCCATTTATTGATGAGCCCACATCAGAGGGCATTCCCAAATATTTCTCCTTAAGAGCTTCATTGTGCACATCAAGAATATTCTTGATCTCCTCTCTCAAACTCTGGACAAACCCTTGGCAAAATGGATTAAAGATTTGTCCATATTTATTTGCTGGCCCGAAGCTTGACAGCAAGCATCCAACACCTCCTTCACCTCCCGAGCACTCTCCCCATCCGCTCTGAAAAACAACAGGCTAGCATCTGCAAAGAGTAGATTGCCCACCGTTGGGGCCGACGGTGCCACCCTAATTCCATTGAGCACTGATGACTGACTTCTTGATTTCAAGAGGCACGAAAGGCCTTCTGCTGCTAACAAGAAAAGATAGGGGGAGATCGGGTCACCCTGTCTGATTCCCCGTGTTGGAGTAAAAGGTTCCAAGCAATCACCGTTAAGCTGAATTGAAAATGTTACTGATGTAACCAACCTCATTACCACCTCGACCCAAATCTGGTGAAAGCCCTGACGAAGCATAATCGCTCTCAAGTACGGCCATTCGACCCGATCATAAACTTTCCGCATGTCCAACTTGAGAGCACAGCATCGCAGATCCTTGGCACGCTTCTTCATAAAGTGTAAACACTCATACGCTGTGATTATATTATCCGTGATCATCCTACCAGGTATAAAGGCCAATTGTTCTTCAGAGATTATCTCCGGCAACATCACCTTCACTCTGCTCGCAACCGCCTTGGAAGCAATTTTATATATCACATTGCACAGACTGATCAGTCGGAATTGGCCTAAATCTTCCAGGTTCTCAACCTTAGGTATTAACATTATAATTGTGTCGTTGATCACCTTTGGGTCGTCATCCCCTCGTAGGACCTGCAGCACTGCCACCTGAGGTCCACACAAATCCCAATGAGCTGAAAAAATGAGCCGGGAAGCCATCCGGTCCTGGTGCCGTAGGGAACCTATGAAAGAGCTTCCTTTACCTCTAGAGCCGTGAAAGGCATCAACAGCTTATCGTTCATTTCAGATGTGACCTTCGCTGGTACCTAAGACAGCTTCCATATTATGCACTCCTTCCAAGCTAAATAAATTTCCATACAAATCCCTGGTCACTTCCTTCATCTCCTGTTCACTCACAGTAAAATCCTCATCGGCTTTCTTCAGCTTAGAAATCTTGTTTCTCCTCTTTCGGCAGCTTGCACGTAGGTGAAAGAACCGGGTATTTTTATCCCTCTCGGCAACCCACATGATCCTCGATCTCTGCTGCCACAAAATCGCCTCCCTGTGATTTAATTCCACGATGCGTTCCTTGATCTTCAGTTCGGCATGTGATGGTCCAACTCGCAGTGGGTTCAACTGCAAGCGCTCTTGTTCGGCTGTTAGCTTGCGCAGCTCCTGTCGAACGTTACCAAAGGTCATCCTGTCCCAAAAAAAAAGGTCATGCTGTCCCAGCGCTGCAAATGACCACTGACCTCCTTCAACTTACGTTGGAGATCAACGTACATATTTGCTAGTAAAAAAAAAACTTGTTTCCTATATAGTCTGGACATATAAAAAAATCCTGGCCTTACCTGATGTTAGCCTGCCCATGAAGCCCATGGAGC